>CM060982.1:97526618-100026618 GCA_030765065.1 Deroplatys truncata
GACGAGGTTCTATAAGAGAGAGTGAAAATCTTGGGCTTTCTTTCCCCTTTTATACCTAAGCCTAGTGATGCTTACCTTCGCGCCTCAAAATGCAACGGCGTTTCTAATTGGTCCTCAAACCCCGTTACCTTATAATGTATGAGAATATTCTGCTCCAAAAGATTTCGCATACGCGCCCCCGTGACGTGTCAGGAATCAGATTCAATATCTCTGTCTCTTTTTATTTATCCTTATTGCTACCAGCTCCCTGCTCATTAGCTTGGTGAAAGGTGGGCTCTACCTAGAATTATCTTTTACCTGGAATTAGATAGCTCGTCTGTTCCTTACTTATCTAAGTTACAGTCTGCTTTTGTACAATTCTTGGTTGTTAAATATTCTAACATATTTCTTGGTGAATTATATTATTTGTACAATTATTGTTTAATATTGATTTATATGTATGTGTGTGTGTGTGTGTGTGTGGGGGGGGTATATCTCCTTTCATAACCCATAAGTCGAACTTGTTTTTCATTATCCGCCACAGTTTGTATTATGAACTTAAAGGGAATCCATAAGGGACATATTGTATCTGAACAGAATGTCGAATTTCCAAATTAACTTTTGTACATCTGGAACAATGTATTTCTCTTATGATTTACCTGTTACATAAATGTCTTTCTAAATGAAGACGACTTCGCAGCTATTCTCATGAAATGTAAGATGTACATTTTATTTATTATTAAATATCGGAAATTTATTGAGAAAATCAAGAATATGTATACTATGTAAACAGTAGTTTGGTTGCGGGAATTTTCTCGAAAATGTTCGTATTACATATTTGGAAAATGCCGTAATTAAATACCAAGTTTGTTTTTATCAATATCTCGTTTTTTAGTCATGCTGTTCTCCCTCCCCCTCCCGTCCCGTGGCTCTCTCTCTCTCTCTCTCTCTCTACACACACACACACACACACACACACACACACACACACACACCATTTTCAGAAAATGCATTTGATTTATATTGGTTTGGTTTTGATGCCTTAAAACCTGCATTTCCGTCGAGTTATGGACATCGATGGTTTGAATAGAATACAATAGTTACTCCCACAGGTAAGTGGAAATTACTAGGGAATGGTGCCTTATGTCTTCATTTGTGCTGCCATGCGCATGGGTATTTGTTTGTCTGACTGCTGTATATGTATAACTGTATTTGAGGCAATAAGCATTAAAGTAAACAGAACAAACTAGTAATAATAAACTGGGAAAAACAGCTGAATATTAAAGCAGAACAACAAGAAAAACGTGCAAAGTGAAACAGTTTACAACGGACGAGACACCGAGATCGCCAGGAATAGGTGTTGCTACACGCAACGCTGGAGTAGCGACTCTGTGCTGCGCCATCTATATAATCAACAGTTATTGAATATTCGCTACAAAAGATGGTGCTTTTTATATTTATCTGTATGTCAGTTGTAAAGTGCTAAAACGTTGAGGATATTGAAGTAAAGTCGGAATAACAGATATATTTATATTTGGAATATACTGAAAAATGCATATTAATTATGTTATATCAAAATTAATTAATTTACTTAGTAGGGAATATGCAAGAGTTTAATGTCTGGTATTGTTAAAAGCTACGGTTTTAAGTACAAATTGGGATACGTATGAAAAACAGTATGATCATTGCGGGTTCTCTATGTCTATGATTTGGAATTTTTGAGAAGGGATTGGATTACGAATTGATTCGGATCCAGTGATTATGATACCTTAGTTCTATAGTGGCAGATTCGATAATTGCACATATATGATACGTGGAAATTGAAGAATCATACATCCATCATTACACTAATTGTGAAATGACTTATTTTACTTTAGGTAGCAGAAATATAGTCGCTACCAAAGAAGAAAGGGATCACATTTCGCCGAGGGAGCGAGACAATGCCGCTTATTGCGGCCACATGGAGAGCACATTACAATTGTGTAGGACGGGCATAGGGCGCTTTTTCCCGATGTCTTGGGGTAGCCGTTTGCGGAACTGAAGTGGCGGTCGGTAATGCATCTGACTACATTATCAACCGAACCCGCCTGCACCCGTGCATAGTTGTTAGCGCCGCCCACCGCTTTGAAACGCTAGGAACTCACTGAAAGGAGTGCAAATTTTATAAAATCACCAGCGTTTTTAATAGTTTTCTCAACCTGCTGAGTAAACAAATAAAAACTCAGGTAATTTTAATCAAAACCTGCACTCCTTTCGGTTTCCTTATCCATTTGCTAGAATATTGAGGTTATAACTTTTAATTGTCTTAAACTCACAATGTTTTTACTTGTTTTTCAATAAGGTGGGAAAGTCAGAAAGGCTTTGGCTTGGTATTATGCAGTGTTATTCTTTGTATACTGCAGTTTACCATTCATTAATTTATGCCAGCATGATTTTAAAACGGCCATAATTAGTGCAACTTCATGAGGGGGGGGGTCCCATAGTAATGGAACACATTAGTTTACTGCGGAAACAAAATTCATGATGTATTGCAGGTAACTATTATTTTCCTGGTTTAGTAATTTGTTTACTGCACATTAATAAAATATTTTAATCTGCTGACGTTGAAGAAAAGAATAATTGGTATGCAGTTTAGGAATTAAGAATTCAACAGTACAAAGAAAACAAAAGGAGAAACTATGTCTAATATAATGCTCATAAAAGACTGTCTTCATGTTCACAACTACTAAAACATCTATTTGGTTTGAATCTATTTTAAACACAAAGTTATTGATTATTATGATTCTAAAGTCAAACTGAAAAATAATTTTTTACTTCTTTCAAATTTAGTTTTCTAACTTCGCTTCTACCTATGCGCTATCGTGGACATAAGTTTAAGTAAATAAGCATTTTTCAGTGTACTATTGAGCAGGAATCGATGGCCTGCATATTATAAGTTATTTACTAGACAAAAATTATATATATGGTAATAATTACCATAAAAAATAGCTCAAAAGCATTACTTGCACCTTACGAAAAGGAGATAGAAGTCATGGTGTTTATTTTAAGTTCCTTGGCAGTAGATACTAAACAAAGAATAGTAATATAATTTAGATAGTGTACAAGAAGCTATTAAAAATGTATCATATTTTGTTAAATCTGCATCTAGAGGAGTTCAAGTTTGTGACACCGAAGATGATGGTTTATTAAGTGTTTCTTTTGTTTGAATAATTGCTTTCTGTTTTTAATTTATTTTTCAATACATGTGTTAGTGTATAATGTGGTGTTTTATGTATAACTAAATGCTGACACCATTTTTCTTGTAATTTGTATATTATTGCAGAATGCAAATCTCTGACATTTCTGTAATTGTAGGTTAACAGCTTTTAAATTAATGAATGGTACTCTGCTGTATACAAGGAATAACACTTCATAATACCCAGCCAAAGCCTTTCCTACTTTCCCACCTTATTGAAAAACAAGTAAAAATATCGTGGGTTTAAGAGAATTAAAAATTATAATTTCAATATTCTACCAAATGGGTAAGGAAACTGAAAGGAGTGCAGGTTTTGTATAAAATTACCTGTGTCTAATTGTTTTCTCAGCAGGTTGAGAGAACTCTTAAAAACGCTGGTGATTTTATAAAATGTGCACTCCTTTCAGTTGGGTTCCTAGCGTTTCAAAAGCAGTGGGCGGCGCTATCAGCTGTGCACGAGAGCAGGCGGGTTCGTTGATAATATAGTCCGATGCATTACCGACCGCAGCGTTCGGCTACCCCGAAACATTGGGGGGAAAAAGCGCCATATTCAACACCTTACCCCCACCACTGAGTTGAGAATCTGGTATTTATGTGTGATTTGCGTAACAAGAGAGACCATCCACGAGGTCGAGGACGGGCTACCGTTATCGACTTCGCGATCATCAAGCATTTCCCCTTTCATATCTCACTCACATCAATCAACGGGCTACATTCAGACCATAATCCTGTGTTAGCCGAGGTTAACACCCAGGTTGCCAGCCACGGCGTCCCGGTTCAACACCGGGAAGTCGACTGGGAATGCGTCAAGGTTTGCCTCAACGACTCCCTTCCACCCAACCCGAGAATCGTAGACGTCCCAACCCTGGAGGCGGCTGTCTCCTCCATTTCCATCGTGGTACGAACGGTCCATAACCTCACCGTCAACGCCCCAGCTCCCTTGCACCCTGACGTCCTTCCTCTTGAACTCCATCTGCTAATCCGCCGCTCCTGGGCGGCACGCAGACACTACCAGCGTCACCGCTCGCCACATAATCGAGTGCTTCACAGGCGCCTGCGCCGGGAGGTCCGTCGCCGACTACGCGAGCACAGAGTGCGAGCGTGGAAGGAGACGATGAACCGTATGAACCTCGAAGATGGCGACGTGTGGAGGATTGCCAAACACCTCCGCAACCGCAGAGATCAATACTCCTCCCCTCTCCACGGCACCCAAGGCCTGGCTTACCTCCCCCAAGCCAAAGCAAATGTGTTTGCCGACTACCTTGAGAGGACCATGAGGCCTCGAGATGACCCCCAGGACGATGCCTTTTCCGAACGTACTCGGAGGGAGGTACGCCGATTCCTTCGACGTCCCCCCGACGATGCGGATCGATATCCGTCATAACTTCAGAAATCCAAGGCGCACTCCGGCGTCTCAACCCCAAAAGGGCGGTGCCTACACCCGCCATGCTACGACGCCTTCCCTTCCGGGCCGTGCTCTTTCTCACCAGGGTCTTCAATATGTGCAGTTTCATTGGATGTCGAGAAGGCCTTCTCGACGACCTGGCATGCGGGTCTCCTCAAAAAACTCATCCAACTGGAGCTCCCTACACACACAATACACCTGCTACACACATATCTAAAACACCGCACTTTTGTAGTTTCGGTTGCGGGACACAAATCTACACTAAGGCCAATACGAGGCGGAGTCCCCGAAGGTTCTGTGTTATCCCCCACACTTACACTTTAGTGTATATGTGGCCGACCTACCCACAGAGCAGCACGTCAACATGGCACAGTACGCTGATGACGTGCTCCTGTATTGTACAAGCAAAAACCCAAACAGAGCCTTCAACCCCATTCAGAGACACCTCCGCCTCCTCCAAGAGTGGTGCAGGCGTTGGCGATTATCCATCAACCCGGCAAAAAGCCACGCCATTCTCTTCACCAAGCGCCGCTTTCCCGCAATCTTCCCCACATTCAGCTATCTCGGAAGAAGGATAGAATGGACAATTGCCATCACCTACCTGGGGGTTAAGTTAGATAAGGGCCTAACTTTTCGGGGACACGTCGGGGACGTCGCGCGTCGGGGGCATGGGGCTGCGGCTTCATTGTACCCGAAGCTGAGGTCTGAGATGCCTGTCCCTTTAAAGTTACACCTTTTTCGAGCGCTGATAATCCCCTTTCTGCTTTATGCCTGCGAGATCTGGGGCATGGCCGCAGATTCCAGCCTGCTGCTCCTGCAACGGGTACAGAATAGGTGCCTTCGGGCTATCTATTCTGTAAACCGCTCCTTTCCCGTGAGACTGCTTCACGAAGCCTCATCTCTTCCTTACGTGGAGAATGAAATTAGGCGCCGGGCCGCAACATTTTACGACCAGTTGCCATACCATCAGAGCGCCCTCGTTCGGTCTCTTGGGGATTATAACCCCAGAACACGCCGCTTGAGGCATCACCGGCTTCCCCGCATGGCTTGCGGGCATATCCGGTAACAGCGGAGTAATTCCAACAGCAGCTAAAGCTGAACTCCAATACAATCCCTTCAAGAGTAGCTTGGACTTCAAAATTAAAATCCCAACATGTTTTTAAATTACAAAAATCATAACATCAGCGGTGCACAAGGGCAGTTGCACCATGACCGGTTACCGTTGAGGAACAAACTTTGTTACCTCCATTCTCTCCCCTACCTAAAGAACAACCGCCATCCTGTAACCCCCATATCCCGTCACTACGTGGTAAAGCCCTAATTAGGGAAGGTACACGCCTAAACACACCATCGGGTTGCCCTCAACCTGCCATCTGACGCACGCACGCACGCACGCACGCACGCACGCACAAGAGAGACATACCCGTGAAATATTCATACTTGCTCTAATGGGAAAATGCCGCTGATTCTCTCACAGAGCTTTTTCCCGAGCTTGTCCTTTAATTGGGATACCTTACCAAATACATTTTATTCGGTTACCCAGTACGCTCAGTTTCGTTTGACTCGCTGTCTTTTTCACCATTTTTGGATATTGTTAAATATCCATTAAAAGTGTTAAATCAGTTGTAAATGCTTACAGCGCGCGCGCGCGCGCGCACACACACACGTAAACAGAAAGCAAGTAAAATAGGATGATGCAAAATAACTTGTCAGTACACTGGCAATCTCTAAATTGATGTAAATACATTAAGCTATGGCTAAAGGAAGCATTGTTTATAACTGCACATCATGGATAGTTTCCTAAAGAGGTGCCAAAAATGCATTGACGACGACGGTGGCCAGTTTCAGCATTTCCTTTCATAATGTTGGTAAGTAAAGCCTTTAAAAGTGGTTTTAAAAATGTTGTATGGTTTCATCCGCGCCTTTCTATAACGGCAACGAGCGCCGAGGACGCGGACATAAAAACACCGCGCAGGCGGTATGTAGTTTTTTGGCTCATCCTGTATTATACTAACTTATATAAACTATTTTTCACTTACAAAAGATGTGCCACAACTGTCTGGTGGCTGAGACTTTTTGGTGGTTATTCATATCGAGTTAATACATGGTTATACAATCCAAAGCATGGAGTCCTCACTCAGTAGGTGATTACATAATCAATTTACAAATAAACATTAATAAAATAAGCACAGAACCATAAAAGTTTATTGGCATCAAATAAACAAAGGTCTTGTTCTGAGCTTGACTGTTTGGACTAGCAAATAAACACAGTACTAGCAAGGATTATGCAAAGTCATTTCTAGAATTGTGCACTTTAGCATAACATTTCTTTTATTATATTAAACCCACATTTCACTCAAAGTGCATTAAGATTAATGTACACAGAGAGGTCAAATGCCATGCCTAAGCAGCATATCTCTGCTTGATTAGCAGAAATTTGGTAGCTTTACTTTCTTACTAGTCAGTCAGAAACCTGTACATATACAGGATGATTAACCATTTTCAAAATCCTTATATTTGATACTACTTGGGATCCATCAGATATGCTGATTGCAACAAAATATGCGTGCTAGGCAACGAAAACCTTGTAACTCAACCAGTCACTGAAAATCGCATAATTCTACCAGGCAATGCAGGAAAAATAAGAGTTGTAATTTGTTGAAAACACAAACTTCATGGTGCACTACACTACCCTGCCTCTAATAGTATAAATGAAAAATTTGTATCCCACAAGCCATTTTATTTGCACTGAAAACCTTGAATGTCTAGCAAGCACCATTGTTAACACACTGATATTGTACAGCTTCGTGTTTGATGTGTATTCATTATTACGCTGATTCATATCTAAAGGTATGTATGAATTAACACAGTAAAAGCCTATTATGATATAATGTCTTAAGTGTTTAAACTGATGTGGAATTGCAGTTACATATTTCTTTGCATATAGCTGTGTCCTGAAGGTCACTTACAAGGTTTTCTGCATTCAGACAACTAAAAACTATAGTAACTGCAAACTACATTAGCAGTTTTAATCAACTTAATTACCCCACGGAAAAGACTTGGTGTCACCATTTTCATCTTAGGTGATACCAAATTTCTTTCTCAAATGTACCAATTCTATAGTAATTACTTTGTTTTAAGACAAGAAAACACTTGGCTTGAAAAACAAGAAAATTGTGATTATTTCATAAAACCACTACTGCACTAATATAAACAAAAGCACAATAAAGTATTTCAATTGTTGATGCCTAAGTTTGCCTTACAAAGCATCAAACGTTTGATACATATGTTTACGTTCTCTACCACATACACAGTAGATTAGGAGGTATTATTGCATTCCACCCAAATATTTGATACTGAGATTTCACCGGAAATACGTGTTTGAGGCCCCTAAATCCAAAACAGCATCTTTAAATAAATATCCATGTGTGTGTCTGTGAACAGTAGAACTCAAAAACGAAAAGTTAGACAAGCACTAAATCTGGTAAGCAAGTTCAGTACCTTTCAGGGATGCGACATGAATATTATCAAGGAAATCCTCGTACCCCTAACTACCCTTTACATGGAACATTTTTAAAAAATGTTGATTTTCTAAACAATGGCCTCTTAACGATTTTTATTAAATTAACATATATTAGAGATATATATGGCAAACAAAATGCATATCTCGAATTTTCTGGGAATAGCCTATGAAGTCCTCTATTCGGAAGGAATTTTGTATAATCCTGTATAACTGGTAGTCGTTAAGCGATACATGAAAATGTACTTCATCTTTTTAAAACACACAATTTATTTCAAATAAGTTTTTTGTGGTATAAGCCATTTCTGAGATATTCCTTATTAATGGTGTGAATTGCTCATTATTTGGTCTTTTTCTAAAGTCCCATTCAGTTGTTTCTCATGATTGCATGGAAACAGTGTGGAATTTTGAAGCCACGTTTAGAGTCCAGTTCTTAAACATTTGACTATCGGTGTTCTCATTGTATCTATAAAATGAAATGTGTAATGTGGCTGGCTATTTCTGCAGAGGTTTATTGGGATTAAAATGTAGCAGAGGAAAAATAAGCATTAATAAGAATACTCTGCATACCCACTAATAAAGATAGAGGGTAGAGAAGGTCACGTTATTGTACCACATCAGATTTTTAAATAAATTATTTGCTTCTCTCGCAAAATTTATAACCGAGCTACAAAATCTCCATTGTGCACTGTTGACATGCTCATTTGTCAGCAAGCTTTCAGTTCTGCTGTGGCATCTCAATAGTGCTAACTTACAAAAACTGCTGTTTATTTAATAGCATCAACTGCCAAGGTAATATCAGCATTGCCAGTATTTTATCTTACAGTTCTTTTACATGCAAGTAAATTGACTGATATGAGGCTAAATGCCAATATCTTGCGCTGTACCGAACCTGCAACCTTGTAATAGAGTTGGCTTGACTACGTATGCACTCTCTCCTCTTTAGGCTCTAAGCCTGTGCATAGCCGACTGATGTCTGCTTACTTAATTTGTATTTTTCACCGTCAAATTACTTATCCTGTGAGCAACATATCAGAATGGATTGCAACTAACAAAAACCTTGTTTCATGTTTCGAAAGTTGACATTTGTAGATCAATGTTTACTGGAAACGTTTTACTTGTTTTAGTTTGATTGTCACTTTTGAGTCAACCTGTAGACCATTCATTAATTTTAATCCCCATGTATGCACCCCCTCAAGAAGGTATTTGTCTGCACTTTAAAAAATTCTAGCGCCAAGTTGATACAACGAAAAATCTAATTTTTTTTGTACATAAAGATCAAATGGTAAATACAGTTTAAAGTGTTTTGGTGATTTTTCAAATTGTTCATTTTATCAGTTTTATAAACGTTTGAAAAATATGCCAAAATTGCAACCCTTTTGTATGAAGTATTTTCAAAATTATTCTTCATGGGTAGCAGCTCCTTTTTTTTTGTATACATACACTCATTTTCATCGACATGTGACAAACTGGTGCAGGTATTTAGGTTCAGTATCTTCCAGAGATGCGACACAAAGGTTTACAAGAAATTCTCCCCACCCCACATCACCGTTTACATGGAACATTTTTCGAAAATTTTAAGTTTCTCAGAAATGGCTCTAACGATTGTGACTAAAATATCATATATTTAAGATACTTTCATGACAAATAAAATGTATATCTTGAAATTTCTGGGAATGTCTCCAAAAGTATTCTTCATAGTGAACAACTTTTGTATAACTGGTAAACCATAAGAGAGAAAATATTACTACACAAAAAATGTAGATCACGTTAAAATACACAATTTATGTCATATACATTTTTTTTGAGTGAACCATTTTCGAGATATTGCTTGTTATTCCCTTAAATTTTCCAATACTTTCACTTTTTCTCAAATGGGAATTCGTTATTCATTTTTTTTTGCCCTGGATATGCAAAGAGAATGGAATGCGCCACATAGGAACCAGCTCTTAAAAGATTTGACTATCGCCTAAAGCCCATCATATTCCCCTTGCACCTACAAGAAAATTAGCAATAAGATTAACATCTCGATTAACATGAAGCATATGGAGAATAAGTGTTTGTAAAAATAGTTTGTACAAGAGTAGAGAAAGTCATGTGAGTGTAACACATCAGAGTTTTTCCTTATAGTCCATCTCTCAACCATACATTAGGGTTGGAAGTGCCACTGTCTTATAATTTTAAACTGGTTTCTTTTCTGCTCCTGGATCAGTTTTGAACATCTTGCACAACATTTTGAACATGACAAAGGTTGTTGTCCACTGGGTTCCAAGACTGCTCACACCCATTCAAAAAGCCTGCCAAACTGAAGCAGCAGCAGAAATGTTGCAGCTTTATCAGCTCAACCCAGATGACTTTGTTAACTACTTAATCACCATGGATGAAAGCTGGATGTATCACTATGACCCTGAGACAAAGGAACAAAGCAAGCAGTGGAAGCATGTAGATTCAGCACCACCGAAGACCCAATCGGGCAAAGTGATGCCGAGTGTTTATTTTGCTACACTCATAAGGGGGTAAACCATTAGAGGAGCATATTACCGAAATCTCCTGAAGAGGTTATTGGAAGCTGTCAAGATGAAGCATTGCAGGAAGATGTCCAAGCAGGTCTTTTAGCTCCATGACAATAGCTTATTCTGCACAGGACACAGTCACACCTGTTACTTCTTTAGGCTATCAAATTTTGCCTCACCCCCCATATTCTCCTGACATGGCACCTAGTGACTTCTTCCTCTTTCCTCGGATGAAGAAGCCATTGCATGTTGGGCATTTCCTGAACAGCCAAAATGCAGACTTCTACAATCACAGTTTCCACCAAGTCATCCATCATTGGGATAAAATGTGTTGCATTCAAGGGTGAATATGTAGAGAAGTTTCATGGTCGTGCTTGATTTTTTTTCGAGGTGATAATTAAACATTTTTGACCACCTCTCATACCAAATTTGGGATTTATCCTACTTTTTATTTTTGAGTTATGCCGTTCACAGACACACACAAACATGGACCTTTCTCTAAAAATACTTTTTCTTAAAATTTATTCAGGGGGCCTCAATACATGTATTTCCGGTGAAATCTCAGTATCAAATTTTTGGGTGGAATGCAATACCTTCTCAACCAACTAGGTGTGTGGTAGAGAAAGTAAAAATGATGATAGTTTGGGGTGAGAGGATTTTCTTGAAAATCGTGTTGCTCTTTCAAAGCTTTAATACCAAGTGTCATATTTATGTAACATTTCGTTTTTGAGCTATGCTGTTCATGCATGCACATGTACTTTTATTAGAAATGTTTTGTTTTTTTTAGGGCATCACTAAACATGTATTTCCAGTGAAATCTCAATCAAATTTTTGAGCAAGAGGTAATAAAGTGTGAGTGGATCAAATGTTCTATATTTTGTGATGTTTATTTATTTATTAACTTGAAGAGAGAAGGAAGACACAGCTCTCATGGGGGACACACACACATGGAGAGAGAGAGAGTAGAAATTTTATGCTAAATACAAGGTTGGGAATACTAGTTATTTATGCAACTACTCTGTATTCACTCTTAGGTTGATCCGCGTCAAAACAAACCCCAGGTGACCAGTGCACCGTTATAATGTATCCTTCCGCCATTCGCACTAGAAATACGGTCACACTTTCAGACCATGTGACCAGTACAAGCAGCACGTAGTGCAAAAAAGAACAGAGTCCTTATTTCGACAACTGAAACGGTGACTAGCATATTCTATTAAGGGTTAAAGATGATAAGATTGATAGTTACAACAAAACAAACGTTTGCACATATAATAATAGCTAATAATAAATGAACTAAAAGTAAAGTAACAGGTATGCGATAACTTAATTTATTATTTCTCAGGAAGCAGCACTTTATATTAACTGTTCGCAGCCCATTTTAAAAAAGAAATTGTGCACTGTTACGCGAATTGCATCCTTATAAAATCACTACATTCTTGCATCGCATGCCCCCCCCCCCGTGTAACCACTTTTGCCGTTTCAGATTTTTCTGCACAAGCACTGTTTAAACTTGTACTTGAAACACCAGTGAACTCAGAAGTTAATTTCACCATTTCTTTCACAGAAAGTGTTGGATATTTCTCACATAACTTATAATAAAGATTCAACACTATTGTTTTTTCACCACTATTCAATGGTTTGCGGAGCTAATGCTTTACGTAATTTGACGAAAACACAAGAGCAAATTCACCATCCTCCATGATAGTAAACACAACTGCTGGTTTCTAGCTGTAAACAATATTCTGCGCCTACCCGGATGTCAGGTGACTCATACGAATTGCATCATGGGACTTGTAGCACTGTTTTATGGTATAAATCAGCGTTAAATAAAACCTTAGGTATTTGTATAGAATATTATACTATTTAAGGATAAATTCATTCTAAAATTCAGAGTTTAGTATTGGACTACTTTCCTGGGTGCATTGCTACCATGTTGCACCACGGTCAACTGACCACGTGGGTTTGTTTTGCCGCGGATCAACCTAAGAGTGAATAGTTCGTAGTGGGCTTTGAACTTCATTACTGCTTGAGTGTGCTTTGCAAAAACTGAGTTGCTGTAATTACATGAGAGCGGTAATTTTGTTCATCCCACTAATTCCATACAATATTTTATTTGCAACCCTTTAATAATGACTATGGCTACTTACCTTATCTGTGTTAATAATACAATCGTTGATTTATAAATAATTGCATCATCATTTAATAAACATTGTGATACTTTGTGATTGAATGTAAACCAAAGTCTAGTTATATTATTCTGTTTATCACAGTAAAGTTGTCTAGAAACAAAATAACTAATGTAGCATTAATTTAATAATGATAGAAGTTAAAGATTCTGAATAATGATGATTTTGATGCAATTCTACTTATGATCATCTCATATTCATTATTTTATTGCAAGGAATGTGTTAAAAATCTATATTAAATATAACTAATAATCATTAATAATAAAAAAATTTCAAGAAGTCATTTTGAATGTTAAGCATGACATGTAAGCATATTAATTACCATGGTGATATGATGGATAAGTAGCCATTATTGCATGGTCACACATCAATGAGATTTACAGAATTATTGAAGAGAAAAAAGCAAAAAGTCATGCGAAAGCAACTAAAGGGCTAAGGGCTTAGGGCGATAGGACAAACCACATATTATGTTTTTGAAGTACAAATATCCTTAAGGCTTCAAAATGTTATGCAAATATCAAATTTACTTCAGCACTGTGATAATTTAATTGCAATATTTTAACTTAAAGTGTAGCTTCTCTTACTACATCAAGTGCTTCACTTTTACTTGAAACATAGCAAATAATCAGATTATGTAAATGGGCAACCCTTGGCTATATAGAATTAGGAACATCTGTTATCAGTGTGTGAATTTATGCTTTCAAGCCCAAGAAAATGCATGATTTTGCAACAACTTTTATTTCGCTGTAAACAATTGAATAGCTATCAAGAAAGAAAAATGCTTTTATCTTTAAAACATTTTAGTAATAATGTGTTTTATATAAAGGTAATGGAAAAAAGATATGATTCTTATATCAACTTAAACCACTTTTCTCTTTTCAGCATTCCATTATAACATTAAGACTGAAATGCTCCTTTAAGTAACCTTTCTCTTCAGATTAAAAATTGCCACTTTGAAAGCTGCAATAAAATCAACATCAATGAATGGCTCATTAACATGACTACAATAAAACATAAATACAAATATAAATTTCAATACTATATTCTAAGGCTAAAGGCATGAAAGATTACATAAAAACAGTTTCATACTTTTTTGTTCCATTTCTTTGTCTATGCCATTAAACAACACATCCACACAATCATGGCCATCTTGTAGTTCTACTACACAACTATTACGGTTTACTACTTATGCATAATCTTATGTTACGACTTTTTGGATGTATCTGCTGCTGATGTTGATGATGTAGCTAGGGGATCTGCTGCTATGCTATCTGTCTTCGCTTCCAGGGGCTGAGTAGTGATGTCATCAAGGTCATCATTGGTGTCATCATCTTTATTGTAGAGTGCTGGATATTGTGCCATGCAATCCTGCATTGTTTTGAATGCATCATAGCAGTCACTTCCTTTAGGTTCAGCTTCGCTATAGTGGAAACAAGAGAACGCCTCACGAAACTCAACCCCACAAGGGCCAGTGGCCATGCCACCTAAGCAGGGACAGTTCCAATTAATTGAGCCATCTGGAAGGATCAGTCCTGGAGGCGGTTCCTCTCGCGGCAGTGTAACAGTACTAGGTTTGGAATGTTCTTCCTTTGTTGCAAATATTACTTTGTCTTTACCATGCTCATGTATAATTGGCATGATTATAATGTTTCTACTTTGAGCACTATGCACTTAATTAACGGTGCGAATGTTCCTGTACTGAGTACCCAGAATGTAATTCGAAAAAGTACTTTCAATGGTGGTATTTTCTGGAATTTCCCAGAAATGAAAGCAGACAGGGAGAAGTATTATGCACACGGTAAGCACAAACAGTGTTCTCGTACTCGCCACACAGAGTAAGGGAAGCGTGAAGCTTCACATAAGAAGAGACAGGAACTCTCAGAACTGCACGTCGCTCCTCAGGATTGTACTTCAACACATCCACAATAATGCAACCACCAACCTGTAACAAAAACTATGCATCAGCATTTGCTTCATGCCACCAATAATTTGACACTGTGGCACAGTATCCGTAATAGAGGTCCGCAACGGTTCGGACTTAATTGTTTATTGGGCTCAGCCTTGAAAACAGGCAAAAAAAAATAATTTATCACATTGAATATGTGCATTTAGTTGTCATGTAAATATGTTAATAAAAATCATTAGCACTATTTTTGAGAAAATAAAACAGAACTTTTTTCCCATATAAATGGAAAATAAAGATGAAAAAAATAATTGATCATATTTTTAGTCCACAATGTTTACTATTATTATTACTCTATTTATTTTACATTGCTTTAATTACAGGGTCATATTGTAACGGATCTGTTGGTGGATAACTCTTAAATCGAGGTGTGGCAGACAGTTAGCCCTCTAGGTCTCATCTCTGTAACCACCTGCTTCGTCTTCACAGAGACACTAGTGCATAGCAACTGGATCTTCTGCTTAGTGGCGTGCAGATGGCATTAGAGTGCCATCCAGTCTAACCCCCACCCTCATATAGAAGGCGAAGAGTTAGACTTCTAGGTCTCATCCCTGTAACCACCCGCTTCGACATGTCCAGAGATCCTATTGCACAGCAACTGGATCTTCTGCTTTGTGCTATGCAGATGGCATTAGGGTGCCATCCAATCCAACCGCCACCCTCACATAGAAAGGTGCACAGTTAGCCTTCTAGGTCTCATCCCTGTATCCATGCCATCTCACTTCGTCACGTGTCCACAAAGGCCCTAGCGCATAGCAGCCGGATCTTCTGCTTCATGATGTGCAGATGCTATTAGGGTGCTGTCCAGTCTACCTGCTTTCATTGTTTGTGGATAGATGGCACAGCATTCACTATTACCATCTGTTTTTCATTCTTACTATTGTTTTAGACTTAAGGTGGAATTTTGGGTTGTGGTATTAAATATCCAATCCGGTATTTACCTTTGCGGTTGAAGGAAAACACGAAAAAACCTCAGTCAGATTGGTAGCCATGGGATTTGAACCCGGGATCTCCGGAATGCAGTCCACAGACGTTACCACTTGAGCCCGGAATATCATAAATTATTGCAGCATGTACACATCCATCACAGTAATAATAAATACAGGCTCACTTTGGACAATTGCAGATAATAATTACAACAGCATGGCAGCTGCAAACTGCGCATCCCTCCATTCACACCCAGGGCAGAGTGCAGTAATAGGGGCGGCATGTGATTAATAAAGCAGTATGCTGTTAATATGCCACTTACTACATGAGGACTTCAGCAGGCACTATTTCTGTGAAAAAGGGTCCTCAATTGGCCCCAAGGACCTGAAAGTATCTATTACCAGCTTCCGAGGGGAAAACTCCCCATGCCGGTACCAGAATATAAACCTATATACCTTTGCACAGCATGTGAAGCACTTTGTGGAATAATAATAATAGTATTATTGTAAAATAATTTCATTGAAAACAAAATTAGACAGTCGGGTACAGCATAACCTATTCTTGGGTTTATTTCAGCCTGTGCAGACCTCTAATCTATAGGCAGAGTATGTGTTGGCAAACATCAGTCATGAGGGGCACTTATTATATTTTGAGCCTTGGCAACCCTGAATATTGTACGTGCCATCTGACGTTACCAATGGAAAGTTTGACATTTTTGACCATAATCTACTTCAAACATTTTGTCCATAGATCGTCATTTGTTTTGTTTACATTAACTTGAAAATTGTGTGTCAACAAAAACATGAAATTAACTTGTGAAAATATTTGTGCAATGATTTATTACGACATTCAACGTGGATTATCAAGACAAGAGTGCATCGAACTAACTTCCACATTTGGTGATGAAGCTCCATCCTTTGCCAGTGTGAAATGCTGGTATAACGAATATAATCATGGCCACCGTTCGCTCAATGATGAAGTTCATGAAGGTCTCCAAAATCAGTTGTTGTGCCAGAAAACATTGATGCTGTGCAAAAACTAATAATGAAAGATAGTCATGCGACATATTGTGAGATTGAGGCAACCCTAGGCATTAGTTCCACCAGCACATATAAAATATTGCACGATTATTTAGCCGTGAAAAATGTGTGCTCTCGTTGGATCCCACATAATTTGACGCAATCTCAAAAAGATGCTCATGTTGACTGGTGTACAAAAATTCTCAAGAAATACAATGGCGGTGCCTCAAAAGACGTATATAAGATTGTAACAAGTGAGGAATCATGGATCTATGCATATGAGCCGGGAATGTAAACAGCAGTCAACTGTATGGGTGTTTCAAGATGAAGCAAATCCAACAAAAGTTGTTTGCACTCAAAGCACTTCGAAGCAAGTGCTGCTTTTTAAGCAAAACTGGCCATGTGGCAAGAGCCTTTAGAGGAACGTAAAACAGTCAATGCCGAATGGTACACAACCATTTGTTTGCCGGAAGTCTTTGGTGAAGTAAGGAAAACCAATAAGAACTGTAGAATCGTTCATCAAGACAATGCAAGCACACACACATCTCGTCTAACAACAGAGTATTTGAAGGGTCATAAAATCGAATTGATGGGTCATCTGCCATACAGTCCTGATTTGGCACCCAATGACTTCCTTTTGTTCCCAAGCATCAAGAATAAATTGCATGGACAACGATTTTCGTTGGCAGAAGAAGCCGTTGATGCCTTCAAAAGCCATGTTTTGGACATGTCTCAAGAAGACTGGAATAAATGCTTTGACAAATGGTTCAAACGGATGCAAAAGTGTATTGATCATAAAGGAGAATATTTTGAAAAACAGTAAAGCAGCTTTCAATAAGAAATTACTTTATTTTAATTATTAGGCTCAAAATATAAATAGTGTCCCTTGTATATGATCCAGTTTAAGCATCAGAGGATAAGCACCAGTGAGCACAATTTTACAGAGAAGTGCCCAAGACATCTTTCTCTATGATGTGAGTTTGTGCAGTCTCATCCCTTACCAACTTGTCACACTGGTTGTGAAACATCACAGTTATATTTTACTAAAGGTATGTAAGCCTTACAGATTCATTTCAATTAAATTATATTAAACTTTTTTCAGCAAATCATCTTCCTAGAAAAAACTTCCTTCATTACATCTTAAAAACTCTGTGTTACACTCACATGACTTTCTCTACTCTTGTACAAACTATTTTTACAAACACTTATTCTCCAAATGCTTCATGTTAATCGAGATGTTAATCTTATTGCTAATTTTCTTGTAGGTGCAAGGGGAATTGGTAAGCTTTAAGCGATAGTCAAATATATTAAGAGCTGGTTGCTATGTGGAGTATTCCATTCTCTTTGCATTACCAGGACAAAAAAAAAAAAAAAAAAAAAACACGAATTCCCATTTGAGAAAAAGTATAAGTATTGGAAAATTTAAGAGAATAACAAGCAATATCTCGAAAATGGTTCACTCAGCAAAAAAAATGTATATGACATAAATTGTGTATTTTAATGTGATCTACATTTTTTGTATAGTACAATTTTGTCTATCTCTTATGGTTTACCAGTTATTCAAAGGACGTTCAGAATGAAGAATACTTTTGGAGACATTCCCAGAAAATTCAAGATATACATTTCATTTGTCGTGAAAATATTTTAAACATATGATATTTTAATCAAAATCGTTAGCCATTTTTGAGAAAATTAAAATTTTTGAAAAATGTTTCATGTAAAGAGTAATCTGGGGTGGGGGGATTTTCTTGAAAACCTTCGTGCCGCATCTCTGGAAGATACTGAACCTAAATACCAAGTTTGGTGTTTATCAGACTGTTCGTTTCTGAGTTATTCTGTTCACAATGACAGGGTGATGAAACCTGGGCTTTCCACTTCACACCTGAGACCAAACAACAATCACGTGAGTGGCGGCATTCCGGTTCACCCAAGCCGCGAAAATTCAAGAGAACAGAGTCTGCCGGTTAAAGTCATAGCAACTATGTTTTGGGATCGAAAGGGGATATTGTTGGTCGACTTTATGGATCCTGGGACAACAATAAATGCAGACAGGTATTGTCAGACATTAAAAAAAACTCAGACGGGCAATTCAGAACCGTGGAAGAGGAATGTTGAGCAAGGGCATCAGCCTTCTCCATGACAATGCTCGCCCCCACACCGCCCGTCAAACCATTAATCTTCTGCAACAGTTTGGATGGGAAACCATCACCCATCCACCCTATAGTCCGGACTTAGCACCCAGTGACTACCACTTGTTTCCCAAGTTGAAAGAACACTTGGCTGGAAGGCGCTTCGGTGACGACGATGAAGTGAAAAATGAGGTCCATCACTTTTTCAAGAGCATGGCAGCAAGCTAGTATGACATGGGCATGCAAAAACTGCCACAGCATCTACAAAAATGCATCGACCGAAATGGCAATTATGTGGAAAAATAGACAAATGTTAAAGCTTCAACACTATGTACCATTTGTTGTAAATAAAAGTTTCTTTGTATTTTAAAAAAAATTTGAGTCCCTACTTTTGGGATTACCCTCGTATTTAAAGAAAATTCAAGATGTACATTATGTCAAGTAAATTTCTGAAATACATGCTTTAACCAAGTCATTAGAGGTATTTTGGAGAAAATAAAAATGACAACTTTTCCATGGAAAAGCATGTTTGGTTATGGGAGTTTTTTGACTAGACTCAAGTTTGAAATTACGCATTTATCTGACTTTTCTTTGGGTATTTCAGAGTCAGAGAAAGAAAATAATAAATTCATCACCTTTCTCACAAACACACAACAATAAATTTGACAGGAGATTGCAATTAATAAGATTTGATTTAAACATCCCTTTCAAATACAACACTGTAAAAGCTTACCTCCCCAAACAAAGTTCTTAGTGACTGCATAACATGGTTCTTGAAGTAAACCGCAGTTACTTCTTGCTTTTCCTTCCCATTTATTTCTCTGAAACAATTAAATAAAATTTAATATATTTAAGCCAATACATTTTAATATCACAAATATGAATCAAAGAAATACTTTTAACTGTCTCTTCATATCTTTGTTTTACATCATTTGTTGCAGAGCAAGCATTCTCTGTTAGACGGCTCAGGTAAATTCAAATTTTACGGTTGTTTCAAAATAAAAAGTTGCTACCTCAAGTATTAAGCTGTCATCTATCCACAAAAGGCTATCATACTAAGGTTACATAATGTTTGCTTCTAATAAATATGCCCCAGCTCTGAATATGTTCTTGATCTATTAAAGTAGGCAACACGCCCTATTTTGCTCCAAACTAACAATTTTAGGCAAACATATATGCAACGTAAACTGTTTATTTATATTAACATTTTCTTTTCTTGTTCTCCAAATTTTGCAATTAGTTCTATTGATGGATTGACAAATTTAAATTAATTATCTACTGAAGAAGTAGTTTCAACATAAAATGCTCTACATGAGCGATGCATCGGTAAATTTCGTTTTTGAGACATTACAAGTTCTGCTGCTGTTATGAGAATTTAAATGGTTAAGAATACACAATTTGAAGATTTTTATCTGTTCTTGGTTTAAAATACAACTGACCATTAAATAAAATATACAAGATCTACGAGGGGGGAAAAAGTGCTGACCCATTTGTTGAAAAGTTGATTTTGTGACTGCTAGCTGTGCGCTACATAATTACTTTCATACAAACTATGCTGAAAATCTGATGAAACAATTAGAATCAGTAACAATTAAAAAAAAAGTGTTCATGAGATACAATGTTCTGAGCCTTATTAAAATTTAACCTACTTGAAAACTTATTACATATGATCCTTAAAACACAACCTGTGGAATGCAGGTGTAGTTTTAAGCATTCCTGTTTATGCAATTGTGCAGACATTCAATACCACTTTAACAGCAAATTTAATAGGTAAATCTCCTCTTAGAGAGTATCCCGTTGAAAATGTTTATAAAATCAAACGGAAAGCCAATAAATTACCTTAGGAGTGAGTTTAGAACTGGATGTAATCTCTTCTATATCTGGTGCCCACCTGTCCGCCCCTTTTAGATCCTTTACTTTGAGAGAAGATATTGTCTTTACGTTGGAGTTATTTATTTTTGCTCCACACTTGGGAAGCCAATTTGAGAAAGAGTTTTGTTGTTGATGGAGTTTGCACCACGCTTTGGGCATCAATTTGAAGTAGTGTTGTTCTTGGAGTTTATTTTTTTATTCAGCTTCACGTATGGACGTCAATTTGAAGTTGTTTACGTAATATGCTGCTGCGTATGAGAAGCTGATTTGAAGATGTAGTTTTGTTGTTACGCTCCAAGTTTAAAAAATATATTAACTATTAACTTTGTTATTAAACTGCTTCTATAGATAGTATTTTATGTTTGTTTTTGCCTCGGGTGTGTCAGTATTTCTTTAGACAAGTTTCTCTTAATTAGGGTGTGGTGCGACAAGAATGTAGGCTTACACAGATTTTAAGTTTAAATTCACTTCTTTTTATTAATCCTTGACACAAATTAAATAGCACTACGCTGATATCAAGATCTGTGAGATTCTTTTATTTAATACTTGCACTTTGTTAACGCGTATACTTAATTTTTGTTTCACACGAATACGTAATATTTCTTTACAGAACACATCTTCCATCCGGTTACTACCATGGTCTGCAGGCAACTGAACATATTTCAACCACATAAACTTTTAACTTTTTGTATTTCAAGTCTCTGATTGGCTAATCCTAGTCCAATAGAATACCTGCATTTAATTAAAGCTTTTTCTGGCTGTTGATTGGCTATTTTTAAACTGTCACAAAATTTTCGTTATTGCTGCCCTAATCATGACTAGTAACGTTTAAACTCTCAAACTCATTATTGCCTCAAGGTTACCTCATTGTTAGCAACTTTAAACTTATTCTCACAGCTCTTACGTTATTAAATTACGTAATGCATTCACATAACATTATTGAACATGTTTACAATAATATAAGCATATGCAATGACTGTTTAAAAAATTATTACATAGATATTGCTTCAAGGTGGGCTGTTATTTAATTTACATATTATATAACTTAATTGAAATTATTCAAGTGTTAAAAATACTGCCTCAACTAATATAGGCAAATCGCATCAGAACACAACAAACGTAGCCATGTTTCCGATAAATCGCATGCAAAGTGGGTACTGCCAACCTAAATGAAAATGTGAAATCTGCTAAAAATGTGATGCGCTGTTGTTACCGCTATTTCTTCCTCTTTGTTAGTTTCCGCTGAAAAAATGCAACGCATTCCTAGTACGAAAGACTATCCACCAAAATTATAATTTTTGTATTCTTTTTGTGAAAGTTTGTTATATTAATATGTTATTTCCATTAAATAAAGAAGTTCCTTTACTGCAACAGTGGTAGATAACGCAAGCTTACATAAAAAAAACCTAACCTAAGGCTAACCTTCCGTGAATTCAAAAACGTAAGCTTATATATATATATATATATATAAAAACTAAACCTAACCTCCTGTGAATCAGAAACCTAAGCTTAGGAGCGCACGCGAGCGAAAAGATCCCTCGGCTATGCTCTGTGGTCGTTTCCGCAGTTGCTGCGCTTTGGCAGCATAAGCGTATGACATGCAGTGACATATGTTGAGCTAGTGCATGACGTAGTGTGACGTCTGTTGGACATATAACACATCATATTCATCACTGTGGGGGATACTCTAAGAGGAGATTGTCCATTTAATATAATAAAATAACTTGCAGGCAGGTAGATTACATACTACTAATAGATTTTCTTTGGAAGATATTTCAAGGATGGATAAAGTATCAGAGCCTGATGTTGCAGCAGACAGTGGGAAGGCCAACAAGAAGAGAGTGCTTGTGTTAGGCAGCAGCCATGCTAGAAGGATGGGACCCTTGCTGCAGGAGGAACTCAGTAGTAACTTAAAGCTGGAACATACATGTAAGCCAAGTGCCAAACTTGAGAATGTGACTTCAGATCTTAAAAGTCTGTCTGTTGGTCTCACTTAAGGATGATCACATTGTGAAAATTGGGGGTTGTGACAACAGCATTAATGCTGATTATGGGTATTCAATCACGGAAGATCTGAACCACATTGCCAAGGTAAACACTCACACTAACGTTAAGCCTTTTGAACCATTTCAGAGATATGATAAGCCAGCACTTTGTCATGTGAAGGCCCAAGTGATAGAGGACATCATGTTGATGTTTTGCCAACGTTCAGCCACCATAGGGAGCATTACACACTACAAGGATTGCATTTCAACTTCTTATGCAAGTGAGCACTTGCATGTCTCTGGCAGAGGAGTTGCAATGTAACAATCAAGAGGCATGTTCCTGTTATTGTGGGTGCTAGGTCTCATTTTTTAGAAGGAAGGTGAAAAGGAGGCCCACACAGGTAAAATCTGATGCCTCCACTTCAATACAAAAAAAGTTAATTTGGTTTACATCATCAAAACATAAGACGGTTAAAGAATAAAGTAGAGGAGCCAAGTATACATATTCAAGATATAAATTATGATATCACAGCAATTTGCACAACAGAGCACCACATAACCGAAGCAGAGCTCATAAGTGTGAACAACTGTTCCAGCTTTTGTAGAAGTAGATTAAGATGTAGAGCGAGTATACATATTTGCTAAAAGCACAAAGTTCACTAGCATAAATGTTGCATCTTTTTGTTAGGAAAAAGAATTTGAATGCTGTTGAGCAGTATATAGAACTCCCACAGGGAACTTCCAAGGGCTTATATAAATTGATTAGAAAGAAACATCTCATATATTTACACGAAAATGCTAAAATAATATTGTGGAGATTTTAATATAAACAAACTTAATGACAGCAAAATGACGACTAACCCCACTTCCTTGTTACATGCATTTAATATATCGTTCACTTTCCCACCAAAATTCATATGAACACTGCAACAGCTACAGATAATACTTTACTAGACTCAGGAAAATTCCAAATTACACCAGAATTTCTATTGTAAATGGAATGTCAGACCATCATGCTCAGATATTGCTGGTGTCTGTCATAGCTAGCAAACAGATTAATAAAGTTAAACTAGTGCTGAAAAATGAGCTTCTGTTTATTCCAACACGCAAGAAAACGACAAATTTGATGAATTCCTTAAAATTGTGCGATTAATATTTGAACCTATTTTCCCTAAAAAAACAATAAGCTGATCACAGGTAACAAAGTCAAACCCTGGATTACTTCAGGTATAAGGAAGTCCTATGCAAATAAAAGAAACCTCTTCTTACTACATCGCACAAGTAATGATTCAAACATTAAAGCACACTAAAAAAATGTTGTAAAATACTTAAGAGTAATTAATGGCGTGAAAAGAAGGTATTACTCACTAGACATTGATGAATCCAATAACAAAATTAAAACAATGCGAAATATAATAAAAGCTGAAACAGGGAGAATTAATTCAAATAGTAATATTACTCACATAAATACTGAAAATAAAGAAGTCAGTAATTACTGCGCCATTGCTAATGCCTTTATCACTATGTCTTAATGCAGCAAAAACCAAAACAAAGATCCGATTCAAACTCATCTGCACTTAAAATGCTAAAAACGGCATATACCAAAATCAATTGTAAATTTAAAATGGATTCCACAACCCCCAGAGAGATAGAAAAATTTATTAGCTCGTTGAAAAGCAAAACCTCTCATGGGTGGGATGAGAAGTAACAAATTGTTAAAATATTGCCTACCAGAGTTGAATAAGCCTTTTAGTAATATATGTAATCATTTCCACTTGTCAGGGATATTTCCAGAGAAAAATGAAACATGCAATTGTTAAGCCTCTATACAAAAAAGGAGAAAAAAAGCCTGATTTCCAATTATAGGCCCAATTTCTCTTTTGAAGCCTTTTCTAAAGTAATGGAGAAAGCTGTATATAATCAGGTTATAAAAGACATGGAGTTCAACAATGTTCTTTCAGCATCCCAGTATGGATTTAGGGGGAAAAAAAAAAAAATTCAAAAGAAAATGTAACATACATGCTCACTTCTGTGGTATTAACAGCCTTGGATAAAAAAGGAACTACCATTAGGAACATTCTGTGACTTAACTAATGCATTTGACAGTATAGACCACATCGTCTTGCTGCAAAACTTAAAAAGTTTATGGCATCAATGATATCTCTGTGAACTGGTTCAGATCCTACTTAACAATTAGAATCCAGAAAATCAAAATAATCAATAGTTGCGATTCTGAACCAGGTATTAATGTATCCCACAAGGTTCTATACTTGGCCCTCTGTTATTTTTAATATTTATACCTGACCTGCCATATTATCTCAGCAAAGATTCAATGGCTGAGTTTTTTGTGAATAATACCAGTGTACTTATATCTGAAAAGTCACATCCGCAATTAAGAGATTCTGTGGATAAAGTCTTCGAAAACTCAACATTTGGTTTGAAGCTAATAAGCCTTTCTTAAACTACAGTAAAACAAAACAAACTTTATTCAATTTCAAATGAAGCATAAACAAGTAAATGAATAACAATCAGGTACAACAATTACACCATAAATAAATTATATGAAACAAAATTTCTTGAGTTTCAAGTAGATGGAGAGCTCAGCTAGAGAAAATAGATAAAACTCAAGCTACCACAACCTAGCTCAGCTTGCTTTGCCTTAAACTTAAAAAAAATCTCAACGAAAATGCCTTAAGAACAACATATTTTGCCTACTTTCACTCCCTGTAGCAATATGGAATCATCTGGGGTATTTCGACACACAGCAGGCAAGTATTTATATTAAAAAAAAAAAGGCCATATACATTGTGATGTTGGACCCTGTTATTCCTTTAGGGCCTTATTTAAAACCCCAAAAGTTCTTACTCATACTGGTGAATACATATATTTCTCTTGAGCTACTTTAAAGATTAATTATAACTTCACTACAAACCTAGCTGGGCCTGACCATAATATGAGGCATACAGGCAATTTGCATAGATCAGCAAATAGCTTAGAACTGTTCCAAAAAGGATGTTACTACTCTGCAATAACAATTTATAATAATCTGCTATGCTACCTAAAACTATTAAGCGGTCCTAATCAACATAAAATCTTCAAGAAAGATTTAGTTTTTCTTATATACTCACTTCCCATATACTATGGAGGAATCTTTTAATGTCGTGCAACAGGTGAATATTCAATATATGGGACAGATTGCATGTGACAGTGATTTACACTTATTTGTTGCTGTTGTCCTATTGTGATGCATTTTGAAAAGCTTACTCTTGAAATGAGGGTTTACAAATTTTCATCTCTTTGGTAATGCAGCTGTTCTTAGTGATGGGCATGGCATTATGCTGCATATTTTATAACTGAATGTGTTCAATATCCCCGAGCGTTGCTCACAGTGGAGCCAAATAATAAACACAAACCTAATTATTCTGATTTGAGAATAAGTTCCTATTTAAAATATGCAAAACCATGTTTCGTGAGAGAGTCATGGTACGGAATTGGGAAATATTTTAAATCTCTCTGAAGTTTCCGATACTTGTCTCGCCTCCTACGAAATCGTTTAATGCTGGTTTGAATGATCATCACCTATCGTCAGTCTACTCTAAAGGAACTGAGAATTACGTAATGTAGTCATGTTGCACAGTACCATGAAAAATGAATTCAATAGTATATATATGTTAACATTTAAAAAAGTCACAGTTTTAGATATGGACATCATGGCCAAAAAAGGTATACTAACAGTGAAACATCCAAATAATAATAATCACTCATAATCCTCCAGGAAACCTTCAATTAATATATTTTCCACGGTATATTTTTTCAAAATGTTGTACTTTAACCTAATTTCTGCACCGGTCAACTTACCATGCGACTCCTTTTACTTGCAACTTTAGAGAGAGATGCAGAGTAGCCAACATGCACGACACAGCACATCGAATAACTCTTCAGAAGCAACTGGATGTCCTCAAACGCATGGTAATTCCAGCTGCATTTTCATAAATAACATATAAAATTCATTATTAAGTTAAGTACATGTTAGTCCATCATTTGCAATGAAATTCCAAAATCTAAAGAACATTTATATGTGCGGTTGGCTATGCTACTATCGAATATATATGAAACTACCTTCCATACCACTCGACATTTGACGTTTCGATTTGTCGATAGCACACGATAGTACGTTAGCGATATCATAGGATATATTCAGCGGGCAAACTACTTTACCCTCGTTGTTGCTACTTACAGCGCTACAGCATTTGTTAAGTGCACCGCTGCAAGCGGAAGCGGGAATTTCGTAATTTGTTTTCTTGACCACTATGATTTGAATCTTGAGTCCATGCGGCGAAAGCACATGGAAATACGTTTATTGTAGAATATGGCTCGGGAAAAAATTTTGCGATTTGTGCTTGTAGATTTAGTGAAAGATGACAACGATGTTGTTGATGAGAAATAATTCCAATTGTGAATGGCATGACCATCGCTATGATAGAAGACAAGGTACTCTCATAAGAAATGAAATAAATGCTTCTCAAATTAACTCGGATATAAAGGTAGTGAGTTGTGGTATTCTGCAAGGTTCTATTCTTGGACCTCTACTTTTCTTAATGTAAATATTCCCCATGCTGAAACCATATTATATGCAGATGATACTAACATTATAATTCAGGGAAGTAGTTATTTAGAATTGCAAAGTCAAGCAGATACTGTAATGACAAATATGATGCAATGGCTCTGTTCCAACAAGTTGATGCTTAATACTAAAAAATCACACTGCATACAAATAGCATTATCTAGTAGAAGTGACACAACTGTAGCACCAAAAATTACACATAGTAATGATGAAATACTTTTACGTCCACGAGACCAAAGCTTTGGGGGTAACAATTGACAAATTCTTAACCTGGAAACTGCATATTCATTACTTCAAAAATTAATAAAGCACACTATATAATATCTGCATTAAAAATATTTGCAATATACAGACACTAAAAATGATATATTTTTGTTATGTAGAATCTGCTCTTGCTTATGGAATTTTCATATGTGGTTCTGCCATAGAGATAAAAGCTCTTTTTGTAGCACAAAAGAAAATAATAAGAAAGATGTTTAGTATAAATAGGACGATTCACTGTAAAACTTATTTTAAGGAAAACAACATACTAATCTTACCCTGTTTATATATTTTAGAAACTGTTTGTTTCATAAATAACAACATTCAAAATTTCCAGATGATTAATACAATACATGATCATAAAACAAGGAACGGCAATAAAATACATTTACAAGGTTCCAGATTTACTAAAAGAGTTAATTCCATTTTACATAAAGGTATTCACACATACAACTTAATCACTGAGAAAATAAAATGTAAGGATAAAAAAAAAAAAAAAATTGGAAGAGATGCAAAAAGATTTTTAATAAATCATAGTTTCTATAATTCTCAAGAACTTTTTCAATATTTTGGATATCATTGTTAGCTTATGAAAGGAGATTTGTATTTAACCCTTGTTATTATACATGTATTTATATGAATAATATCTACATTTCAATTGTATTTGTACCAAAACTCTTCATTATGATTATAGTGACCATTACGATTGTATTTTTCCTGTAATTTCTTTTATTGGTTTTTACGTTTGTATTTTATGTGTTATTGTATTATTCTCTAATACAGGTTGGTTTTATTCATGGAAGAACATCTAGAAATGGTTTAGTTTATAAGCTTTCTTATGAAATATACTATGTTTTACAATTCTAAAATTTAGTTTAGGCATCTACTCGTGTAAGAAATTAGGATTTCTGTATTTATGTATTACATCTAATTATACCTGTTCTTTTTGTACTAATAATTGCATTGCTAATGAAGCCAGTATTTCTGTATTGAAATCAAATGGTGAATTTAAATGAATAAAAAAAAAAAATCGCTTATGAATGGAGATAGTTCCTGAAAGGAACCAAGTTAAGTAAATTAGAGGAATAGGAACTTTAATTATCTTGGGGAAATGGTACCACGTATTCTTTAGATCAGTTTCGGAGTAGTTTTCGGATGTCATGACCAACAGCAGAGGTAGGTTCAAATTATGATTCATCCTTATCTTTATTTTTTGAATAAAATTTCGAAAATTATTGCATTTCTTAAATACAGCCTGCCATTTGTGTTAGATGCAACCATGTGTAACGTATTTTTACTTTCGCTACTACTTATAGTAAGTAGGGGAATTATTGCATTCCACCCAAAAAGTCAATACTGAGATTTCACCGTAAATACGTGTTTTGAGGTGCCCTAAATCAAAATAAAGAATTTTTGGAAACATGTCTGTGTGTGTCGGAGAACAGCTTAACTCAAAAACAAAAGTTGGATATATACCAAACTTGGTAGTTGAGTTTAGCATCTTCCAAGGATGTGACATGAAGATGTTCAAGAAAATTCCCCCACCACAGACCACCCTTTATATGGAACATTTTTCGAAAATTTTGATTTTCTCAAAAATGGCTCTAATGATTTTGATTAAAATGTTTAAGTAATTTTCATGGTAAATGAAATGTATATCTTGAATTTTCTGGGAATGTTCCCAAAAGTCCTCTTCATTCTGAATGACTTTTGCATAGCTGATAAACCATAAGAGATAAACAAAATTTTACTACACAAAAAAATGTAGATCTCTTAAAACAGACAATTTTATGTCACATGCATTTTTTTGTTTTTGTTGAGTGAACAATTTCTGAGATATTCCTTGTTATTTGTTTGAATTTTGCAATATTTATACTTTTTCTCAAATGGGAATTCGTTATTCTTCTTTTTTGTTTATTAATGTCCTGGACATGGAAAGAGGATGGAATGCTCTACATAGCAACAGCTCTTAAAAGATTTGACTATTGTATAAAGCCTACCATATTCCCCTTGCACCTACAAGAAAATTAGCAATAAGATAGTTTCTGCAAACGTTTATCTTGATTAACATGAAGTAGATGAAGAATAAGCATTTGTAAAATTTAGTTTGTACAAGAGTAGAGAAAGCCATGTGAGTGCAACACATCAGATTTTTTATTAAAGTGGCTTTACATTGAAGCAATCATGTCTGATGTGAACTCGCTGCACATGGCTGATTGCACTTTGAGAATCGCATCAAGGTCGCTTGAGGCATGTTCCCCCTCTGGTTGCTCTCGGTTGCAAGTGCTTTGCCACTATTGGGTTCACTTGCTTGCTTGCAAAATGTTGTGGGCTGTGGATGCTCTCAAGTCTTTAATTATTGATAATTACAAGGAAAGGAGAGTGTTGTAGGATTTACGAGACCCTTCCTACAAGGACAATCATGTGATGGTAAAGTAGTGGGAAGAGTTGTCTTCAAAATATGACTGTTCGGCATAGGACATAAAAGATAATATAAAAAACTTTCGAACAGCCTTCCACTGGTACCGCAAGAAGTCTTCAGGTAGGAGTGAATCGTGGGTACATTTTGGTTCTCTCACATTTCTTATGGAAGTGGATGCTTTAAGAAAGGACATTCCACTGTCGAGGATGAGGTGAATGCACTACTGCCATTTACTTTCATATTAGGCAATAATGCACATGATATTGTGAAACATTGAGTGTATTAATTTTATTAACACTTTTTACAGTTTAATAACATTTTATTAACTCTCAAGTAGTGATGTAGTGTCCAAATATAGTAGAAGCTTTAAGAGAGAGAAATGCATGCACTACATTCTGAACTGAGACATTTGTTTTGACTACCTTCTTATCTCTCTTTAATCTCCAACCAGCAACCCTCATACTGTTGCTCTTCTTGCAGGCTGGCAAGTTTCCATGTGGCTTCATACACTACGCCAGGAATTATGCAATTCACATTCACTTTTGAAATGAATAAATTGATGTACTTATATTTTAAGAAACAATTCTAAAGATATTGTAATTGACTAATGCAGTGCACAGTGTTTTACAGTTGGATAAAGGAGGTTTCTGTGTACTAATGCTTAACCTTTATTCTAAAGCTAATGAAAAAAAAAAATAAACAGCTAAAATGCCTCACAATGGGTTTCATTAAATTAATGTTTAAATGTTTAAATGTTGACTTGCAGAGCACCTTTTCTTCTCTTGTGGTGAAATATTCCTTAAACTCTTCCCTAGCAGCCTGTGCTTCTCTTGACAGCTTCTGGGCGACTCTCTGAAGTGGCATAGTCCCTATATCACCTTGGAAAATGTTTCTTTATGCACCGGGAATCACAGTCCCATCTTGTCTTTCACAGCGAAGGGCTCCTGGAGTGACATACATGCTTTTTGTGTAAATAACAACATGCAAGTGTAACAGGTTCTTTTTTCTGCACTTGAAAGTAATGGTCTTCTGAACACACGAAATACAGAAGTCATTAACCCGAATGTATTTTCAATAATACGGCGACCACGGCAATGCCTGTAATTGTACACCCTAGAGTTGTAGTCCAAATGCAGGCCAGGGAAAGGCTTTATCATATTTTCACTAAGTACAAAAGCATCGTTGCTTAAAATGACATAGACTTGTCGCCCTGGAAGAGGTTCAGGTTTTGGCAGTTCTTTATTTTATATCTTTGTTTTTTTTTTTAAAAAAAAGCTTGTTTCCCAAAATGCACCATCTGAAATTCTTCCCTGCATTCCAGCATCAGAGAAGCAGTGAAAGTCCCTTTGTAGTTAAGCTACATACTTCTGCAATTGTCAGGGTTCTTCATGACAACGTGTTTGCTGTCAACACATCCGACACTATGTGAGAAGTTTGAAGTAATGTAAACATCTCTGCTTCCATTCACTTTCTATGACAGGCATCTGGAAAATATTGAAAAAAGAGATGTGATTTTATGTTCCATCTAAATGTAAGTCGGAGTTAATTTTGCTAGGTATAAAAGCAAATTCTGTTGAGTTTACTTTTTACTTTACAGACCCAAGGTGATGACCAAGAAAGTAAACCCCAATCAGTGCTGACAAACAAGGGACCATTGTAGCTTCTTCAGAAGGCATACAGTCCATCAGGGAGCATTCTTCTCCCCGAGCTAAGCAAGGACAATTCAAAAGACTGCCCCTTCAAAAAAGAAGAATCTTATCAAATTGTCTGATATAATATTTTAGAACATTTTATTAGTTAATGCTGTCAATTGCCAGGCTCATATCAGAGTCACCAGTGTGCCGGAATTTTGTCCTGCAGGAGTTCTTTTACATGCTAGTAAATCTACTGCCATGGGGCTGTCGCTTTTAAGGATACTTAAAAACCATTGGTCTGGGTCAGGTTTGAACCCACGACCTTGGGATTAGAAGGCCAGTGCCCAACCAACTGAGCCACCCAGGCCGACTAAATTGTCTGATGAAGAAGAGGACAGGTGAGCTATGAAGCTTATAGTCTGTTGAAATAAACTTCTATGCACAATGAATTTGCCACGTGTGGGCTGCACATTGGTAATGAATTAAGGAAAATGAGGTGGATGTTGCAACAAGCGGCCAAGTACTATATAAATAGCATATTATTTGATGCTGCTGTGGGAAGATTTGAACAAGGTTCAACGGCATACTCTTCTGCTTCCAACCAAGTTCTGCCTTTCCTAATCCACAGAATACTGCACCAATCAGTTCATGTTCTTCACCACTAATGCAATCGACAGAGGCACAGAAAATAACTGAAGCTCTAACTAATTTTTCTACACTTGGATTTGACTCATTTTCTTGATGATTAATCTGATGATACAGATATATGATGAGAATTTGTATAACAATTTATTTATCATTCATTTTCAATTAGTTTCAACAGAGCTGACCATTTTCACACCCTAATCTTCAAAATAATCGTATTTAAATAAGTTTTAATTACTGAAAGAATTTTAGGTTTGGAAATAATATTATAATATTGAAATGTGTTTTTAGATATGTTAGTGGTGTACATTACCCATTGAAGTAAACAAAAATTGTGTAATTTTTGTAATATTAAACATCCTTTTTAATTAATTGATAATGTACCTACTAACCATAATGCATTCCTTCAAAACTGGAATGATGGCTTTGCATACCTCTGGGGTGAACAGTAATATTGTTGAGTTTGATATTCGAAACAGGTACATCAGTGAACGATATGGATCCCCAGTTGCCAAAAATCTCAATGTATATTGGAGTTTCACTTCAGCTGGTATGCTTAGTCGAAAATTCATATCAGATTTCAATATGGTAGGAGCCACCAAATCTAGGAGATGTTCACATTCGAGTCTATTCATAGGTAAAACTGAAAATTTTGAACAGTGATCCGTCATTGAGATAAGTTTATTAAAAAAATCGTTTCAGACTTCACCACAATTCACAAACAACTCTTTGCACAAAAATCGTCAATGTTTTTTTGTCTTTTGTTTTCTATGCAAACCCAAGTAAGTTGGAGTAAATGTCTGCAATGACATTTCGGAACAAACTGAATTTGGCAGAAACTGCTCGAACTTGTTGTAACAGGTGTAAAACATCCAGCTGCATGCAGCAATGTTTGCTCTTTGCCACATACTGCAAAGAAATCTATACAGCAACCAATGTTCACATGCAGCAGGCAATCTGGTTGCTTAAGTTGCCTCATTGTCAATGTAAAGCCATCCTTACTTTCTCTACTGCTTACCTATAGTAAGTAGAGGTAGTATTACATTCTGTGTGAAGATGTGATACAAAGATTTTACCAGAAATACACATTGTAAGATTTCCTCTGTGTGTGTGTGTGTGTGTGTGTGTGTGTGTGCGTGTGCGTGTGCGCGTGCGCGTGCACGCGTGCGTGCGTGCGTGTGAACACCATAACTCAAAAAGGAAAAGTTTATTAAATAAAAAACTGGATTTGTTATGTAAAATAGTTTTAGCATATGGCATTTTAATCAAAGCATTAGAGAGCCATTTATGAGAAAATCAAACATTTAGAAAACGTTTTCATGTAAAGGGTAGTTTAGGTTTGTGGGATTTTCCTGAAAATTTTTGTGTCGCATCTTTGGAAGATACTGAACTTAAATGCCAAGTTTGGTATTTAACCAAGTTTTTATACCAAGTGTGAGTTATGTTGTACACACACACACGCACGCACGCACGCATGCACACACACACACTTTTTTTTTAAAAAAATCTGACGTGCTATTCATATGGCTTTATTTTATGTATTTTTGTTCCTTTTAGTAACTTTGATTTCTTCAATACTTCATAAACAAAGTGCACTGACATAAATCTTGCAACTATCATTCTGGCTCCTCTTGATCTCCCCACTCTAAATACTTTTCTAATCTCCTTGGCTTGGTAGCTTGGTAACTATTCTTACCAAGGATTATTTTTCTATGTACTTCATGTTTAATTGAGGTAAACCTTTGCAGAAATAGTCTCATTACACATTTCGTTGAAGCTATAAGGTGGGTAGAGAAACAATAGTCATATACTTAAAATACAACTTGCTAAATGATGGCCTATAAATTTCATACTCTTGCCTTGACATCACAAGAACAACTGAAAGGCTAGAGTATTTTTAAAAAATGACAATGTTTTGAAAATGCAACCCAATGACAATGGATATTTTGGAAATGGCTGATGCCACAGAAAAAGTTATATGAAATAAAGTGTGTTTTAAAGAGATCTACACTTTTCGTGTAGTCAGTTTCATCTGTCTCTTATGATTTATCAGATAAACAAAGCTATATAAAATTTGGGGAGTGCTAAGCAAGCAGTGGAAGAGAGTGGATGTGTGAGGAGGAAGCTCCTGGAGTGGAAGAAAGAAGGGCTCAAGTAACCATGGGAATTGGTATTGAGGTGTACAGAGCAAGAATTGGAGCATTTAACAAGTTAAAATGGAAGGAATTTAAAACAAACAAAGATGTAGAAGATATGGCAAATATGTTTCTTCTCACATGTGTAATAGGTATACCATTGGAAATTGGTGGAGTTGAAATCAACCCTGGGCCAAATGGGGATCGAAACGTCATGGAACAAACGTTGGCATACATTAAAGATATGGATGAGAGATTAGGAAATAAACTCAATGGAATGGAAAAGGAACTAATAGATATCAAGGGAGAGATCAAAAATGAAATGCAAGATATACGAAATGAGGTACAGAAAGTTAAAAGAAGAGTTGAGCTGCTGGAAGAGAGACACCGCAGATTTAATTTGGTTATAGCAGGAGTGATAGAAAGGAATGGAGTATGGCCTGTAGATGAGGTCAGAGAGATTATAGAAGGAAAGCTTGGTTTGAAGCTACAAGGCTGGGAGATTAGAAAAGCATTTAGAGTGGGGAGATCAAGAGGAGCCAGAATGATAGTTGCAAGATTTATGTCAGTGCACTTTGTTTATGAAGTATTGAAGAAATCAAAGTTACTAAAAGGAACAAATATCTTTATAAACAGAACAACGGTGGAACAACGGGCCTTGAAGAAGGATTTAATACAACAAATGATGCTGGCAAGAATGGAAAGGAAACGGGCCTTCATAAAGAATCTACGACTGTGGGTCGACGGGCGCATGGTGACGGGATACGAAAGTGACTCAAAGAACAGTAGATTCCAGGAGCAGGATATGATTCAGCAAAATACATCCGAGACCAGAGAATGCAGAGGAAGTCCAAAGAGCGATCAGAGACCAGAGGATAAGGATCGACACATGGAAGTTACGTCACCGGCACGTGGGGCTGACGGAAAGAAGATGATGGTGTTGGAGACAAGGCGTGGAGATGACGTAGCCAGAACGTCAGATCAGAGTGACGCAAGGACATCAGCTGGCGAAGTGATTTCACCAAGGAGGGAGGAAGCTAAATTGATGTGGGGAAAGAGAAGATTTAGAACATATCGTTTTTGACTGTAGAGGTACACAGCATTGGAGAAAGGAAGCTATAAATGGGAAATGGTTCAAACTGGACAGGAAAGTAGCTTTAAGCAAGATTTTTAACAAGGATAATAAAAAGGTAGGAGAGTACTTGTCCAAAGTAAAAAAGAAATGGTTATGGACAATAAAAAGAGATGTAAATTAATTTCATCATGTGATGTTAAGTTATGTAATTATATTATTATTATTATTATTATTATTATTATTATTATTATTATTATTATTATTATTATATTAGTATTATAAGATTATTATTTTGGTATCATTACTATTATTTTTTACTGTTATTTTTTATTATTATTATTTTTTTATGTTATAATAAGAATGTAATATGGGTAGAATATGGCAAGATAACAGCTTGGGCTGATGTATAGCCATATTCTAAGGAAGATTGCTAGCACAAATAAATAAACAAATAAATAAATAAAATATAAATTTGTTCCGAATGAAGAGGGCTTCGCAGGTTATTTCCTGAAAATTCAAGATATACATTTTATTTGTCATGTGAATATCTTAATCATAGGACTTTTATAAAAATTGTCAGAACCTTTTTTGAGAAAATTAAAAAGTTTTGAAAACTCTTCCATGTGAATGGTAATTTGGGGAGGAGGATTTTCATGAAATTCTTTGTGTCGCATCTTTGGGAGATACTTTGTTTGTATTTGTACATTTGGCCCCACTGTGAGCAGCACTCAGGGACACTGAACATGTCATTAATACAATTATGAAATATGCAGCATAACTAATAACATACCTAACATTGAGAACCTTTTTTTAAACTAATAACATGCCCAACACCAAGAACAACCTTTTATTTTTTTGTATCATGCATTAGCCAAGAGATGAATATTTGTAAACCCTCACCATTTCAAGAGTCAACTTCTCAACAGCATTACAGTAGGACAACAATCACAAATAAATGTGAATCATGATCATATGCAATCTGCCTATGTGTTGAATATTTAGCTATTGACGAATATTAAAAAATCTGATTTGATATGACTTTCTCTAACTAAATCCCTTCTGAATGAAGAGGACTTCAAAGGCTATTCCCTGAAAAGTCAAGATATACATTTTATTTTTCATGTAAATATCTGTAATATATGACACTTTAATCAAAATTGTTAATAATTTTTCAGAAATCAAAATTTTTGAAAAATGTTCCATGTAAAGGGTAGATTGGGGGGGATTTTCTTGAAAAATCTTCGTGCTGCATCCTTGGAAGATACTGAATTTAAGCACCAAGTTTGGTACTTACCTGACTTCTCGTTTTTGAGCTACACTGTTCACAGACATGTTCCCAAAAATGCTTTATTTAGATTCATGTATTTCTGGTGAAATATCCATATCAAATTTTTGGGTGGAATGCAATACTTCCCCCACTTACTATACTTAGTAGAGAAAGTAAAAATTCCTCCGTAGTATGTGGGGAGTGAATATATAAGAAATACTTTAAATCTTTCTTGAAGATTTTACGTTGATTAGGATTGTCTAATAGCTTTAGGTAATATGGAAGGTTATTATAAATTGTTATTGCAGAATGATAACAACCTTTTGGAACAGTTTTAAACTATTTGCTGGTCTTTGCAAATTACCTACATACCGTGTATTGTGGTTTGTTGTGCAGTTATCATAATTACCTGCAAGGTAGTTCAAGAGAGAACATACGTATTCACCAGTAAAAGTAAGAATTGTTTGGGTTTTGAATAAGGTCCTACAGGAATGATGGCCCAACACCACAAATGATGCATATGGTCCTTTTTTGTAATATAAATACTTGCCTGTTGTGTGCCGAATTACTTCAGAAGATTATTCCATATTGCAACAGGGAGTGAAATTAGGCAGAATATGCTGTTCTTAAGGCATTATGGTTAAGCTGATTTTTTTAAAATTTCTTAAGGCAAAGTAAGTTAAGCTAAGTTTTGGTAGCATGATTTTTATCTGTTTTCTGAGCTCTCCATCTACATGAAGTCCAAGAAATTTTGTATCAGACACTTTATTTATGGTATAATTGTTGTGCCTGATAATTGGGTAGTTACCAAGTTTGGTATTGTTGTACTAAGTTTTGGTTATTTATTGGACATTTTGTTTTTGAGTTATGCTGTTCACACATACACAGACCTTTTCCTAAAAATGCATTCATTTTTATTCAGGGGGCCTCAAAACATGTATTTCTGGTGAAATATCAATATCAAATTTTTGGGTGGAATATAATAGGTTCTCTATCTACTGTATGCATGGTAGAGAACATAAAAGTTTACTATATTGTACAACAAAATATGTACCTAAATCTGGATTGGAAATTTATTTGGATTAACGAGAAGTGGCTTGAATAGTAAGCTTTTGTAAGAATTGTATGTAGAAGAGTGAGAAGATAAAGTCATGTGAATGTAACATAAATTAATATTTCTTTAATGCAAGCCGAAAAAGAGCATCCATTTAGGGAACCTATCAAAGAATTTAGAAGGGTAAAATATTTGTACTCTGTAGGTTATATGCAGTGTGAATCCATAACACTGTCATATAACCAAGCAGGATGGCTCAAGCGGTAACGTCTGTGGCCTGGGTTCAAATCCTGTGGGTCAACCAATCTGTCAGGTTTTTTTGTGGCTTCCCTCAGTCGCCAAGGTAAATACTGGATTTGATATTTAATACCACGACCCAAAGTTCCACCTTAAGTCTAAAACAATAGTAAAATGAAAAATAAGTGGTAATAACAAATGCTATGCCATCTATCCACAGACAATGTAAGCAGTTAGACTGGACAGCACTCTAATGCCATCTGCATGAAGCAGAAGATCTGGCTGCCATGTGCTGATGCCTCTGTGGGCACGTGACGAAGTGGGATGGCATTTACAGGGATGAGACCTAGAAGGCTAATTGTCTGCCTTTCTATATGAGAGCAGCAGTTGGACTGGATGGCACCCTAATACCATCTGCATGGCACGAAGCAGAAGATCCAGTAGCTATGGGCTAGGGTCTCTGTGACACGTGACAGAGCGGCTGGTTACAGGGATGAGATCTAGAAAGCTAACTGTCCATCACATATTGTTCTAAGAGTTAGCCACTAACAGATCCATTGCAATATGACCAAGGAGTTAAAGCGATGTAAAATGAATAGAGTAATAATAATACTGTCATATAATTCTTGATCTTTTCCAAGGAAAATGTTTGTTGCTGTATACACTGACTCCAATTTTACAAGAATAAAAGTGAATTCCCTATTAAATATTGTTTGCAAACACTCTGACATTTTTATTGTTTCTGCTGTCTGTGCAGTGAAGTATTTTTTCACTTCATTCAGTGCTGCAGCACTTGGCCCTCTGAATGTACCCATTATTATATCAATATTATTATTATTATTATTATTATTATTATTATTATTATTATTATTATTATTATTATTATTATAGCCATAGAACAAGAAAGACTAACATAATAGCTATCTACTCCACTTACCTTGTATTATCACTCCACTTGTAATCATCGATTTCAGTTTATTGTCACATTTGCATTTACATACCATCAGCTTTTAGACTGATAAAATGGTGACTTCTTAGCTTCAAAATAATATGTAAATAAAAACAGCATAATAGGTACATTTGCCAACAAGTTACTATCCCTATACTGATGTCTACTGTAAAAATTGTACATTCTCCAAATACTTCTTAATACTATAATAAGCCATTTTTAGTAATGCAGTGTTTATAAGCTTTATTAAATTCGTTTTCAACTTTAGTATTTTTTTATTGAATTGGAACTTTTCAGATTTTTGTTTCGATATAATGTGGGCTTTTTTCTAATATCTTTAATCTGTGTTGTAGATATTTTTGCATTTGGCTGTTGTATCATAACTGTGTGTTGAAATAATTATAATATAATTTTGTTATATTATATAATATTTTTATTATAATTCTAATGAATGTACATAAACTTATGTACTTTTGTTTTTTAATGTGTATTATCAGTGTCATTATTCACAGTATATATATCTTTTCACATTAAGTAGAATTTATCCATATTATAATACCATAGATAATTAATGACTCAAAGTGACAAGAAAAGACAACCTTTTAACTCTAGGGTAGTAATTTGAGCTATGCATGACATGTTAAAACAGGTGCTATCTAGCTAAGTATTTAATAATGAATTTCCATTTAAGTTGGTTGTCTACAAATAATCCAAGTAACTTAGCTGAATATACCGTTTTTATATCTAAGTTCTGCTGATTGTGAATACTTATGCATATTCTAAACTTTAAAAGGTTAGTTTTACCTTTCTTTAATTCCAAACTATTAGTCTGATACCATTTGATCATTTTATTGAAAATGTATTTTGTTCTGATTCTCAATCTTGAAGAGTTTTTACCTTCTCTACCATGTGCACTGTAAGACAAAATAAATGAATGAGCAACAGGAAGAGAGATCAATTCAGAAAATGTCAGAACCATTTACTCTGCTGCGTTCATTTCAAAGCTATGCGATAAGCAGGAAGTTGCCTTTCAGTTTGCTTGTGCCAAGCGATGAAACACATGTGTCTAGTAATTGGAACAACTTGGGTCCGAATCCTTGGCATAAATGTGATGCAGTAATTTGTATCACAAATTACTTAAATGTAAATAATGATTGTAATATGAATATGCATTTTTATGTGACATTGATTTGAGATGTTTCTTGACTGTAATTATTGTTGATAAGTAAGTTTATACCGCCTTACTGAAACTGACAATAATAGCGCAATAATGCAGCGAGGGGGGGTGAGCTGTTTATCATTATTGGAAACGAGGAAGTTGCGTAATGTTGGCGCGTTTTTCCGTTGAGAACCTTCTGGAACGTTTCCCTAGAGCATATGTATTCATAATTTTCATTGGATATAAAAATAGACGCTAATGTTGGCGCGTTTTATTAGCCAATTGCAGTTCAGTTATAATCTTTAGGCATATCGGGGAGTTGGAGTATAAATAGAAGCTAGGTTAGAGGTAAAGTCCGTCAGTCGTCCAGTTCATCAAAAATCTGTGTACACTACACGTCGTCTTCAGTCAGTCAGTTCGTCAAAAGTATTTGTACGGCAAACGTCGGGTATCGATTCACAAGTTACACGCAGCAGAATTATGAATAATCTAAAGTGTTGTAAGGTTAATTATACAAAAAGTTGAAGTACGTGGATTAAAAGTGATCAGTAAGAAGTTATTATAACAGTTTCAGTTTGGCGAGGTTAAGATCAATGTATAAATGTGATAGTTAACGTGTTCGACAATAAATGTGTAAAACAAATTTCTTCATCAGTGTTATATTTGGATAAAAGATTCCTTTCCGTTTACACACCCTGATCAAGAGACATGTTCGACCGAGAAATAATAGCTAGCCGGAGGACAGTAAACAAAAATTAAATCAAATAACAGTTGCATTCTTTCGAACACTAACACTGCTGCAAATTGCTAACACCAGATGGAGCTACAAACCGAACAAATGAATGACGTCACAAGATGGCTTCACATAAATACACAAACATTTGTAAGTAATACCGTTACAAATTGGCTACCACAACGTGGGGCTACAATAATGTTAAATAAATAAAACATTTAAACCGTTACAAATGGTTTTTTTTATTATTTAAATGTTAATTTCTTAAATGTATGGCAATGTGTGTGTTTTCCATTCATAATATACCTATTAATTTTAAAACATTCATGAATAAAGACACGAACAATTTACTGTTTTCGCTTTCAAAATAAGTGCCATAGTACGAATTCTAAAGTGCATTCCATACTGTTTTCATGCAATTGCATGGAAAGTATGGAATTTTAAGGCCAGCATATAGCATCCAGTTCATTTGACTATTGCTGTTATATTTGTATCTATAATAAAATATGTAATGTAGCTATTTCTGCAATGGTTTATTTGGATTAAAATGTCGTAGATAGAAAAATAAGCTTTAGTAAGAATAATTTGTGTACTCAATAATAAAGATAAAGGGTAGAGAAAGTCATGTGAATGTATCACATCGGATTTTTCATTTAGGACTGTAAAATTTATGTAGAAAATTTTGAGTTGGAGTTGAAACATTTAACATCACTTACATGTTATACAACTTGACCGGTTGTGGGAACTAATTGCTCCCATCATCGGAAGTGGCCGACTGGTTCCTTGTGGTGTTGTCCCGCATGCATCTGTGTGGAATCTGGCATAGTGATGAAACTCTATAGTGGGTTCGGTGGCAGCAATTCAAAAATCATCACATGGTGTTTATGTTTTGTGATTAATAACTTTTCCCAAGTATCCAACTCAGTGTGTTTTGTTGGTTTTAAGAGTGTTATATTTGGTGTGATATTGTGACTTGTTGTCCAAAAGTGATAAGCAACTGCAGATTTGTCCATCTGTTTGTATTTGATGTGTCTCATACATTCTTTTAATCTGGTATCTAAATTTCTTTTTGTTTTACCTATGTATATTTGGTCACATTCTGGGCAATTAATTTGATACATTCCTGCATTTTTGTTCTCAGGTATTTGGTCCTTTGATTTGTTGCAGAGTAATTTCTCTATACTTAATGTTGTGTTTTTTGAAGATGTTGTGGAATTTGTAGTGAGTCCTTGGGTGAAAAGTGAACTTCTTGAAAATCATTTTGCTTTTCTGTTGGGTGAGATTTGTGGTGTCCTTAATGTGTTTCTGTTTCTTGAAATGTGCTATTTTTTTGTTGATTTGTTTGGTGAAGCCATTGTTCATGGATGTGTTAACTATTTATTTGTTCTTGTTTGTATTCTATTTCTGTTAGTGGTATGTAAAACAATCTATGGGTGAAACTGTTTAGGACTACATGTTTGTGTAGTACCGGGTTGAAACTATTGTTTTTGTATGTAGTTTCCAGAATGTGTAGGTGTTTCATAGATTCCAAAATTGATCTTGTTCTGGTTTGTAATTACTTTCAAATCTAGGAAAGGTAAAGTACCTTCATTTTCTGTTTCCATAGTAAATTGTGTAGATCTGTTCTGTAAATTTAGTAGTTTTAGGGCATCCTGTATGAGCTTGTTGGATATTATTGCAAATATATCATCGACATATCTGTGCCAGACTTGTAAATTTGCGGAAAGGTGGTGGTTATTTGTGATTCAAAATTGCTCATGAAAAAGTCAGCAAGGAATGTGATAGAGGGTTGCTCAGGGCAGGTAGTATCTATTGTTGAAAATGTTCTGAGTGATGCAAAGTTCTGTGAGATTCAAAAAGTCATCTACTTCATCTTGTGTTATATTGTTTTGGGTAAGCCATTTTTGTAGTTGTAGGATACTTGGGAAAAGCACAGTGACGTCAAAAGATACTAATTTACATCCAGTGGACACATTTGGCAGAAACAACCTCATAATTTACAGACTTCGAAAAATCATATGTTTTGGAAGGGTTAAAATAAATTGGAGAAACATTGGACAACGTGTATTGATTTGAAAGGTGACTATGTTGAGAAATAAAATTGATTTTTTTGAAAAAAAAAATTATTTTCTTTAAAAAGTCACCTACTTATCAATCCACCATTGTATGTTACTATTTTGTGTTACTTATCTTAATTTGAGATTAAAATCTTCCTCTGCAATTTAATTATTGACGTATTATCAAAAATGATTTTACTATTATCAAAATTAAAGGGCAAAATGTTGAACTTTGGATTAAAACTTGCCATAAGTTTTCCTTACCAACTCAGCTCTGCAGGGATAATAAATGAACTGGATAAAATGATGCCCAAATGAGTCTCAGGATACATTGAGCTGAGAGTTATCTTCATTTGTCTTATGAAGATAAGGGAAAGCCCTGAAAAAATTCCTTATCCAAGCAACTCACCCCAATGAATGTTCAAACTTAGACCCTCCAGGTTTGAAGACAGCCAGTCTACCCCTACACCATGGAGGTGTGCACTTGCACAGCATACTACTGCCAGTTTTGATTTTTATATTCATTTTAACATTTACCAAAATCCTTAATTTCTTTGTGTGCACTTTAGTGTAAGGGATTCTGCAGTATATCCAAAAGCTAGAACAACATTTTTGTTGACCCTCTTCCATGGTGCGGTGATGCTCAAGAGGTTCCAGGTTTAATTTAGGAAGAGTTACCTGGATTAGATGTTTTCTGGGGTGTTTCCTTATCTTCAGAAGATGAATGTCAGGTAAGTCAAAGCTCAATGGACCCTGGACTCATTTGATCATTATTTTACCAATTTAATTCATTCTCAACTAATATAATTTACCTGGCTAAAGGATGGGGGGGGGGGAGAAAAATAAGAAAGTAGATTTTGTTGTCATTTTTCATTTGCAAGGGGGTCATTTTTAGCAGAGTGTATGCAATATAACTAATAGATTCATGTAATTTCTCATGCAATAACCACAGAGCTAAAAGCAAGTAACGATTACCACAAGTCTGTCTTCAGGAAACAACTTTGTACTCTCTGTGGCAGAGCCCATGCCATGGTATCACTGCTGCCAACATGATGCTGATACCTTAGCCTAGATGCAGCCTTCATTGTCTAAAAGGCAAAGTCCTATGTTCTTATATGTTGGATCCTAAGCATGTTGAACCTGCTTTCCAGTGCACCTGGTTATGATATCTTATGCATTTGCAGCAACAGTGCATAGTTCATTGTTTTACCATCTACAGTAATATTTAGGTTACTGGGTAGGATGGCTCAGGGGGCTTGCTTGTCTTAGGCTTGTATTTGAGAGGTCGTGCATTTGATTCCTTTTGGACCAGCCACACTTGGGTTTTGTCATGTTTTTCACAGGTCAGTAGGCAAATGGTTATACACTACAACAATTTTTCCTGTTGCGCATTTCCATGCAGGGCTAGACAGCGGTGTGCAGTGGATATACTTTGAGAAGACACTGTTTTCTCATGACATAAAACCTTCTGCCTGAACCTATCTTTGAGCATAGGGGGTCATTGAAGGGTTAGCTGTGGACCCTGCTGTGCTGCATTTGCCACCTTAGATCTGGCTGCATTTCTTTCTCTCTCGGCTCATTCCTTCTTTAAATTTAATAGACACAGGAGACTAACCTTGGCTGCAATGCTGAAATTCTCTCTGTTTCTAATCCAAATCCAATATTTAGGTTAAAAATTAAAGTTTATTAATTATTTTGTGGAGTAAATATGAAATAATGAATCCTTTCACTTACTTCATCCAGTTGCACCTGGAGTAAACATTCCAATTTTGCAACGCAGCATCTTACAATTCAGTCTTGTATTACTACTCCCAAAATTTGAGTGTGTTTCTGATGTATACTGTGTATACCTTTAAGCAACTGCTTTTGGGTTTCCAGCTGATTAATGGTCATACTTGAGAAGGACCAAACTGATTAATGGCAGATGAAACCAACCCTTTAGACAATCTTCAATCTATATTTTCTAAACTTCTCTCCATTCGATTTAACATGGCCCTTTTGTTGAATCTGTACAGAAGCATTCATTAGGAATAATATTTTCTCCTCTTTAATATTCATGCAGAATTACAGAAATACTTGGATAGCAAAATTTTTTAAAAATACCTCAATAGCCTAACTAGGTACTTACTCTTTTTATTTGCTTCTTCACTTCAGGAGCATACTTTACAGGAACCTTGCTTGATAACCATAAGCATATGTAAGATTTTTAAGGGAGATACCAACTGTGGGTATATGGTATTAATAAAGCTAACATTGGTATTTCAAACTTTTAAATAAGATTAGTAGAATAAATTAGCTTAGATTTGAAATTTATTTACAAAATTATTAAATAAACCTTCAGTTTTAGGCTAAATTTGGAGGTTTGAATAAGACTTGAAGATCCAATGCAGGGACTCAAATCACAGCTCTTTAATTTTCCATGCTGATGCTCTACCACTGAGCTATCTACACTGAGCAAGCTACCTACACACATTTAAACTTCTCATCTGATTCAACTACCTGGTAAAATTTTGAGACAATCTCAGACATAGGTATAATTATGGTGGGGAAACGGGGTGTATTTGTTCCGCCCTCTCCTCCCCCAATATTTCCAACCTAATAACAGCAATGAGGTGGGGGTTTCAGCGCTAGTGTGTATTTATATTTTCGATGTGTAAGCTGGTATTGATGTAAAGATCATCGCTCCTTTTTGCCATATAGTAATACATATTAACATGCTCTGGAGTGCCAGCTCATGGTAGAAGTAAGTAAGATTTGTAGACCAATTGTTAGCATTTACTTCCTTTGCATTATGAAGTAGTATTTGTGTGTATTTGTGTCCCCACGTGGTGGATAATGTTTCTCACGTAATGTTGCTTACCTCACGCGTGCAGCCATCTTGTGTGACGTCATACGTCGGTCGCCTGCTAACTCCATCTGGCGTAGCAATCTATATGAATTAGTTTTAAGGTTATGTATATTGTCTTCCGGCCAGCTATTTAGGTAGGCATTTAATTCTTGCAGGGTGTGAAGCGGAAAAGGAATCTTTTATCCAAAAATTACTAGTGAAGAAATGTATTTTATAATGTTTTATTATCGAGCACGTGCACTAACACTTTCACAGATTTTGTCTAGATAATCGCCATACTGAAACTGTTTGTAATAACTTCTCACTTTTAACTCATGTACTTCAATTTTTGTATATAAGTGACTTTGTAATATTTTAGATCTTTAATGATTTTCACTGCGCGTAACTTGACGAACTGAGCGGCCAACGTGTAATGTGCGGACGATGTGTAATGCTTCGTGAATCCTGCCGAACTGGAGGACGATGTGTACTGTGTCGAGAATCTTGCCGAACTGGAGAACGCTCTCTTTGAATCTACACTATTTATAGGCTTGCCCCAAGATACACCTAAAGATTATAAATGAATTACCATTGGCTAATAAAACGCGCCAACATTAGCGTCTATTTTACTATCCAATGAAAACCACTAATACATATTACTTTTATAGAATGTTCTGGAAGCTTTTTTACTGAAAAGGCGCGAAACATGACGTAACTTCCTGGTTCCCGGTAACGATAAACAACTCACCCCCTTGCTAAAGTATTATGTTATTGTTAACAGTTTCAGTAGAGCCATATATTATTATTTACCAATAATAATTACAATTATTAAACCCCTGAAATCAATGTTACATAAAAATACATATTTATATTATTATCGTTAACCACATCTGAGTAATTTGTGATACAAATTACCGTCTCATATGCCCCACTAGAAACATAATTATAAATATTTATAACCTGTTTGGAAATTTTATAATTTTGTTTTTAGTCTCCTAAATCTTGTAACACACGCTATCACTTTCACTTAACACTTCACACGCGTTTAACACACGACATATGTTTTATCTCGCCACTACTTACTGGCTTTGGTTTAATTAATTTAGATATTAATCTTACATTACAAATTATTTTTTTTTTTTTTTTATAGCAAATACTATACCCTAAACTATTTAATTAGTGTTACAAAAAATGGTTTACTTTCTCATATTGTTACCAAAAATTTATCAATTCAAGAATTTTCTTGTAATTACTATACATATTTACCAAAATATTCACCCTCTACATAAATTTACATCTCTTAAATCTAGGCACTGTGTTACATTTTCTGTTTACTACATAAGTATTTGTTTTGAATTATTTTTACCATTTTTTTGTTATTTTGAATTTTAGTTTAACAATACTCTTTGAATTATATTTAATTTAATATCATATTAAATTTCAATCTTTGCATTCTTAATTTTTTAATTCTTGGAATTGTGTTTACATACTTTTAATTTAATATCATCTTAAGTTTCAATCTTTGCATTCTTATTTTTCAAATGTTGTTACAGTTACTAAAAAAAAATTTAATTTATTTATTTATATTTTATATTTTTTTTTTTTAAACATTTCTTTTTTTTTTTTTTTTTTTTTTTATAATTTATTTCTCTTTTCAAATGACACATAAATAATTAACCCTCTTACGTTCCAATACATTTCTATGCAAGTCGTCTTTAACTATCCAGCATTTACTTTACATCACATTGCTATTTACCCTCCTGGATCAAATTGTGTGTGGCTAAATATTACTCGTAGCCGTAACCTAACCTTCAAATTGTTCATGAATAACCTATTGTATTCATATGACATTTCGTTCCCTGATAACATTTGAAAACAATCTACAGTTTCTTGAACAACATATCTTTTAACAACTTTCATTTTGAATTCATCTGCTATCTCTTTAATTTGAGAATACTCTGACAAATCTGTACTAAACTGTACTGGACTGGAGTTTTCAATTTGAACATCTTGGTACAATTTATTTCTTTGCATTTCTGACTCATTCTGAATTTCTGATATCTCCCCTCTGAAATTAACTTGCGCCTGATTTACATCTACATTCCTAACCTCTTTTATCTCTCTTAACTCACTTGTAATGCTACTCACTCGACTACCTAACTCTGCGCCTTCTACATTAACCTCACTTGTAGTATTAACCTTACTTTCTTTGTTATCTATTTCCTTGCTCATGTCTAGCTTTTTCTTTGAAATTTCTCCTATCTCACTTACTATTACTTCCTCATTTTCATCTTTCATTTCTGGCCTACTACTATCTAACTTCATAACTTTCTTTTCAATTTCTTCATTGCTTTGATCTACTGTTTGCTCTAATTTCTCATTACTCCTACCAATATCTTCAATTGATTTCCTATTATTCTTACTAATATATTCCCTCGTTTCCCTACAATACTTTTTCATATTCTCATCCAAATTTTTCAGCAATTCCATCATTTCCTTCATCATACCAGCATCAATAGTAATATTTCTTGCTATTCTATTCTTACTTTTTGCACTAACATTTCCTCCATCAGATACTACATTGTTTAAGCTATTTTCTGTATCCTGTATTGAATTACATCTAACTGTTACACTATTTCCTTCCATCATTGTTTTTTCTATGTTATTAGTGGCCATTGTTTTTGTTTTCTAAAAAAAAAATACAATCACCTGACTTTGTGATGCTGTCTGTTGATGTATCCTTGATGTCCAGCGTTCTGCCCCTTTCTCCTAGATTTGTATGTCGCTTCTGCGTTGTATTGTGATGAATCTACGTCGTTTCGATGTTTTTTTGTATCCACTTATCCGCGCCGTTTGTCGCTCCTCTTGTTCCTGGAATCTGTGTCTTGTAGGTCATTTTACTGCTGCTTTCGTTCCACGTTCTGATTATTCTTGTCCCTTTCCTAGTCGTCTAGCCTTCCTTTCCTAGTTGTCGCTCCACGTTGATGCGCCAATTTGAAGTAGTATTTGTGCAAATTGTATGTAACATATTTGTATTTGTTTCGAGCCCCACGTTGGGCGCCAATTTGAAGTAGTATTTGTGTGTATTTGTGTCCCCACGTGGTGGATAATGTTTCTCACGTAATGTTGCTTACCTCACGCGTGCAGCCATCTTGTGTGACGTCATACGTCGGTCGCCTGCTAACTCCATCTGGCGTAGCAATCTATATGAATTAGTTTTAAGGTTATGTATATTGTCTTCCGGCCAGCTATTTAGGTAGGCATTTAATTCTTGCAGGGTGTGAAGCGGAAAAGGAATCTTTTATCCAAAAATTACTAGTGAAGAAATGTATTTTATAATGTTTTATTATCGAGCACGTGCACTAACACTTTCACAGATTTTGTCTAGATAATCGCCATACTGAAACTGTTTGTAATAACTTCTCACTTTTAACTCATGTACTTCAATTTTTGTATATAAGTGACTTTGTAATATTTTAGATCTTTAATGATTTTCACTGCGCGTAACTTGACGAACTGAGCGGCCAACGTGTAATGTGCGGACGATGTGTAATGCTTCGTGAATCCTGCCGAACTGGAGGACGATGTGTACTGTGTCGAGAATCTTGCCGAACTGGAGAACGCTCTCTTTGAATCTACACTATTTATAGGCTTGCCCCAAGATACACCTAAAGATTATAAATGAATTACCATTGGCTAATAAAACGCGCCAACATTAGCGTCTATTTTACTATCCAATGAAAACCACTAATACATATTACTTTTATAGAATGTTCTGGAAGCTTTTTTACTGAAAAGGCGCGAAACATGACGTAACTTCCTGGTTCCCGGTAACGATAAACAACTCACCCCCTTGCTAAAGTATTATGTTATTGTTAACAGTTTCAGTAGAGCCATATATTATTATTTACCAATAATAATTACAATTATTAAACCCCTGAAATCAATGTTACATAAAAATACATATTTATATTATTATCGTTAACCACATCTGAGTAATTTGTGATACAAATTACCGTCTCAATTAGTTGAAGCATAACATTTGTACTGTCATGGCCAACATAATTACTTTGACTTGTTGTTTAGCAGTCTCAGCAGTCAAATAATGTATTAACTATTTGAAACCATTTCTTCAAACATTTATGACAAGTAGCAGAAAGTAGTTAGAAAATAAACATAACCTTTCATATGAATAACTTGCAGACTAGCTATGAAAATAAATCTAAAGAAAGTTGTGTGACTGTTACACACCAGATTATTTTATTAAGGTTACTAATTGACAGAAATAAGGAAATGAAACAGTTTGATAGTAGAAATGAACAGGTTTAACATTTTGTTGCATCATCATCATCACCACAGCATCATCTCCACCACCATCATCATCATTATTATGTGGTATTAAGTACTCCACTACTTCTGGGTTGTATTCATCATGATACATGGCAAGGGGAAATGCCAGGCATCTCTCCTCTACTGCTGCTGCTTGCCTCTCCTCCGCTACTCTGGCTCGCTGTTGACTTGTGTGAGCTAAACTCGGGGAGAATTTCTGTCTTTACGAAGTGAACACCTGGACCTTCTCTGACAGAACAAGTCTTTGTTCTATCATACCAAGACCAGTATGGGATTGCATTCTGTTTAAAGTTTGGTAAAGTATTTGGCTTTTCATTAGTACAAATGGAGAACTCTTGTCATCAGGATAGTATACATTCTGTACAGTATTGTCTAATTTTTAATCAATGGAATGTAACCCATGCTCAGATATGCTTGCACTGACGCATAGTGGCCTTAAAGGTTGAATGGGACATTTGATGTCGTCCTCCGTGGTGTAGTGATTACCTCTAGTTCCTGAGGTCGCGGGTTCAAACTCAGAGGAGGGTGATGGATTTTTTTGGGCACAAAAATCCTTAGCGTGGCTTCCTTCGGAAGGGAAGTAAAGCCGATGGTCCCATGTCATAGATTTATGGCATGTAAAAGAACCTCAAGTCTGATAAAGAGGCTTCTGAGCAAAATTACTGGTCGTTCATGCCCAAAATAGAATACAATGCTAATGACCACAGCAGTTAAAGAGCACCCATAAATAAAACTCAATTCGGGGCATTTGATTGCAGAAGTTAGCCTTTAGTATGGCATTAGCTTTTCATTGGTTTAGCACCTGAGTTAAATGCATAATTTAGGGAAGCAGGAGTTGCAAGGAATTAAATGAATCATTGTAGAAGTCCCCAGTTCAATTTATATGTATTTGAAAGAGTTTTATGCTTTGTGATTTGTAATGGTTAAATGCCCAATAAAATTAAAGTTGCAGAGTTACCATTTTCAGACCTGAATTGTACAGCCAAATTTATTGTTGAGATCTTATGCATTTCAATATATACATTTTTATAAACCTTTACATTTTTGAATATGTTACTCAACTTATATCATTATTTTTTGAATAATAGTTTTATATCAATTACTTCCATATTATATGGCAGACTTCCTCCATAAGCTTCTGATAATTCCAGTACCTAAGCTTTCCCCATTGAAGCATTATAGAGCTGTTTAAGATCCTACAGTTCTTATGTAATAAATTACGTTACAGATATGCCCATAATCACAATCTCAGATATTCAAGATATCATACCTAAAGGCAACTCACAATGTTTCAAATAGTTTTTATTTTCAGTTTTTATAGATAACCACTATTAATGTCAACTTTGTTTGATAATTGGTATTTCAAACTAGCCATGTACAGCTGGAACATTGAAATTTTCTTGTTATCTTGTTTGATGTGATATTAATTTTTGTGTTCCTGCCTAAAGAAAAACACTGGTAATGGGACATGTGGATGGAAAAAGCTCCTTTTTTTTCAGATTAGGTTTTTATGACAAAAACAATAGTTATATATAATATTCTTCATTATTTATGCATATTCAATGATCTATTATAGGAACAGCAGAAGCTGTCTATTCACTTACCGTACCTATAGTCATATAGCAACTTGATGTCTAGGAGTGGGAAGAGATTAGGTTTTAGCAACAACAACAAATATTGGTAATACAGGATTTTTCTCACAGTCTAAATCAAAACAAAGAAGCCATACATTTTCAGGATTTTATTCAGCATTTAGTATTTATCTTCAAGGGTGGAATCTTTATTTATAACCTCAATGCTGTCTTTCAGGACTTAGTGACCAAACAGTAAAACTTGTAATACTGCACTTACATGTAAAATCAACACAACAGTACAATAGAAATGTGTCTAGTTAGTGATCATTAGCTTTGTTGAACAAATTTGATCTGTCAATGAAGAAGGCTTTTGAAACTGAAGGTTGATTTGTTTTGATGTAATTTAGATGGACAATTTCAGAATCTTAATGAAGTGTGGAATCAAAATGCCCATCATGTGTAAACAAAATGAATAACAAACAAATTAAAGTATGGTTACATTTTGAGTAACAAATAGGCTATATCTCTTGCGCCTATTTCTTAAAATATATATATTCCCACAGAATTTACAGCCAGGAATATAATGTGATTCTGTATTGTCTTATATCAGAATATTTCAGGCTAATGAATGATGGCTTCCTCACTGAAGTCACCAATGTTATAGGAGAATTCTGCCTGCTCTACAAGCAGCAAGTCATAGGTTCAATTACTTACTCATCATTATGTATTTTTATTACATTTATTTAAAACAGGACACATCAAGGGAGTTCTAGCACTTCAAATGTATGCATGATCTCTGGAAATGACGAAAATAAATAAAAAATGAATTCTCGTTATTTAAGTAGTAAAGTTGGTAAAGTTGTAGAGGGCATTTGTTTTTAAAATAAGGGTCCATTGAAACAAAACTGCTGCATGTAAAATGTGGTAAGTGGAGCAAAATGTATAATAGTCAACTCACTCCTTCAAAACAGTGCTGCTTTATTAATATTTTTATATTTCAAAGAAAGAAACAGCAGTATTAATAAAATATTACACAAAAACAGATTGTGGAAGTATTCATATGTGGATTTAAGTGATTCCACTCTCTGTTTTCTCTTTTCACCAATGGTGGTTACCATACAATTGAAAAGGAAGTACTTAAGTCACTAGAGTCATGAAAACTGACTGATTCTGTCAATGATTCACATGATGATGGTCACTTATTTCTCAACTGTGTATTTAGGCTTCAATAGCCTCTCAAATATAATCGCATGTTTCTTTTGTGGATAAATATGGTAGCTGAAAGTGTCTAGGGGCTACTGAAGTTATCTGGTCCTGCCAAACAGGATACATGGTAAACAATAATTTTATCCTGAATGCATTAATATGCATGCTTAGGGTTTTATGGCTGGCATCGATCTGATAAAGTTAGATTCTGGTATTAGTAGGCCATGGTCCATGTATAAGTATTCCAGTCTGCAAGCATGGAAAAATTATTTAGTTTTAATGTCTTTTAATTAATGGCTCAAAATAGTTTTTCATAATTTTTAGATTCACTGGAGATAAACATAATTCACTGTTTATTAATGGGCTACTGGTTTAACTAACAAACCAGCTGTATTTTAGAGTTTATTATTAATTTAATTTAATGGGTTCATGTTTACCTTTCACATAGCATGTTTACTGTTCCATTACTTTTTCACTCATGTCAAACATTGTTCCTATCATTGCTTATGTAAACATTTGGCCACATTTATAGGATAAATATTTCTCAGTTTTTTCATTAATGCAAACAAACAAATTTTGAAACTAAAATTTGCATAGAAAAATAGCTATTATAATATTATATTAAAGTTATATCATTATTTTTATTACTGTGTACTAACATAACTCAAAGAGGCAGCAATTGATATTTCTCTGATCTCAGTGTATGACAGATACCTGATGAGATATAATAAATATTTGTAAGCAATATTGTATGACCATGCTTTAGACTCAGGGGTGTAGTTAAGCTAGAGAATGCCAGGGTGTCCCCTGGTACTTTTTGAAAAGGAATCAAAGTGTTTAAATTTGTTATAAAGAATGCAGAATTTATCTCAATGAGAAATTAACTGAATAACCAGTTTCCAGTAAAAAATAGCAGTTGGTTGCTCTTGTTACTATTATGTCGTGAAATTTGTTTGATTTTCTTGATTTCAAATTAAGAGAGCAGATAGTACATGCAAGGATATTTGCCTTGATAGTATGGCTCAACTTGAAAAGAAATATTAATGTATGCTTATGTAGAGTTGCCAACCTTCCTGTATTTCCTGAGAAATTCGTATTTCAACATTTGTTTTGATCCAATCCTGGGTCCTGTATTTTGTATATTTCTCATTTGATTTTTTTTTTGTGTGTAGTGGAACATACTGGTATGTTTTAAGTAAGCTAACAGGTTCCAAAACCATAAGTCTTATTGAAAAAGACTTTAATAAATTCTAACTTTTCAATAGAGGCTTAGATGCTTTAAGAGCAGAGCTTCAGTTTAAACAACTTCAAAACCTTCTTAAGTGTATTCATTGTCAGATATTATATCTCAGGAAGAGAATGCATCAGAAAACTGGGTCAAAGTTTTCAACGCTTTGAAAAAAAGAAATGTGCATGTAAATTATTTGTTTAAGGTACCAGTTGGATTTGTTCTTAGTGTGTCAAGATCAAATGCAGGAACAGAAAGAATTTTTTCTCTACTGAATAATAAGTAGATTCAGACACGTAACAGAAGTAGTGTAGATCTCATAAAAGCAGTTTCAGGTGACTGCAAATTTTATTTATTCATGTAAAGAGTCTTTTACTTTTGTTAAAGCAGATGAAGCGATACAAAAGGAGCCATTTATGTTAAGATGGCGGAATATCATGTAATTTAGTCACATTAATAAAATCTAGGATGTAATAAATAAATGTGTGATCAAATATATATATTCACAGAATGCATTAAAGCACTTACCTTCTATCCCTTATTTTCATTTCTGAAAGTTGGCAACCCCATGCCTAACATTATTCTCACAGCCTCATTATGGAGACAGTAACACACAAGGAATCAGATATTATTTTTATAAAGTTGCCTAGACTAAATTTTAATAGCCTCTATTATTTTTGATACTGTCTTCATCTTATTTTTATTTGAGGCAACACCTTAAAGACCGTAAATATAGTTTGCAAGATGGTGAAAATTATTTCAATGAAATAATTAAATAATTTGATTTATTATTATTATTATTTCTGGTACTTTTTTATTTAGGATTACCCCCTTTGCATATTAGTTTCAATGAGCCAGCAAACAAGCACTATTTTGATACAAGATGGGCATATAGAACTGAAAAGTGCCACTGGCAAATATCGTAATTGTGCAACAAACAAATCAGAGACATAAAAACATGAAATTGGCCTAGAAACTAGTTTTCACAACACTCCTACTCTAGTGACTTAGACCTCTCCCTACCAAACTTGACTCTACTTCCTTCTTACAAAGAAAAAACCATTAATTCATTGTAATGGGATTCAAATTTGAAGTGGTTGCTGCAGAACATAGGGTTTTAATCTCAGTATTCATTAGAAACATGCTTCATGGTTGAAGTATTGCACAGAGCCACCTCTGTTTACAAAAGGTACCTGAATAGCATTGTTTCCCATAAAATCTCAAAATTGGCGACAAGAGATATACTCTGTATTTAGTTTTTCATTTTCAGCAATTATTTTTAAGTATGTTTTATATGATTAGACAGGATAAATTTAAATTTGAAGTGAGTGTACATAAGCATTTATGTAGAATTTACCTTTACATTGAAAATTACCAAACTGACAAAAGAATGTTTAGGCTGAAGAACAAAACTGCTTTATATGGTTTGCATTTATAGTTCCTTTCTTTTTAGCATAGGAAATTTAAGTCTGTAGTCCAAGAACACTAATATTCCATGCATTTCTTTATCAAGTTATGATTATGATAAATATATATATTTTTGTGTGCCTTTGTTATAGCGAAACTATGAAATCAAATGGGAAGTCTATGATTTCACAGTAAAGAATCACATAGGATTTCCAACTGGAAATTGTTACTTTTATCTGACTTTTTCTGAGCTTTAGTACGAATGTTTAGCAGCAAATGCATTGACAGATATGGCAATAAAGGCCACAAAATCCTGATGCAAAGAGAATTTGCGCTAATCACTACTACAAACATTTCTTCACAAACTGGGTCCAATTGGCTGTATCACAACCCTGAAACTAACCGTATACAACAAAAACAGTCACACATACAGAAACTATTCTTCTGATACAATCTCGAGGCATTTAACTCAAAACCATTCATATCATCTCTCATTGTTTTTTCACTAAATTATTTACATAAAAGGAATAAACGAAAACAGGAATACTAAAATTATGCATTAAGAAAGGTTCACTACACATGAAAAACACACAGCACACTGGCAGAAATTACACATCTTCAGTCACACGAGTTTTTCTCAGTCTGTCGCTAGCATGCATCACTCATTATATTACTTTTTTATATCATAATATATATAACACTATATATCGTATATACAAACAGTCTTCTGTCTTCATATTTGTACACAAACATGTCTGTCTGATTTCTCATTTTTTAAAAAAAGCCTTTTTAGAGCACAACATAAAAATTGAGGCAAATGTCCTTTAAATGTTCTTTTTCATATATCATCCTTAATTCTCTGCAATATGTACACCATTTGATATGTTGTGCTTCCATTTCCAGTAAGCATATTTATTTTTCTTGTACAAACTGTTTTCCACAAATAACAATTATGCTTAAATATGATTGTTTTTGCACAGAACATTAAACAAAACAATAATCACCTAGTTTGGTATTTTGCAGCCATTTTGTTAGCATGTGCTGAATGTTTGTTATTCATTTCATTTAAACAATCAAAAAGCTGTTCTACAACAAAATGCCTGCATGTTCTATCAGCTTATAATAGTTTCTAGGAATAACTTGTGCAAAATAATTTCGGTAGTTTTTGTTGGCAGTGTCATTTTACAATTTAAATATATTTTATTAAAAACAAAACTTAACATAGAGCCAAATGTTAACACTGAAGAGTGACAACCTCCTTTTTCATTTTCCTTCATCCATTCATAAACAGCATTATTGCATAGGTATTGCAGAATATTTTAACGTGTTTCAGTTCAATGTAGAAATTGCTAACTTGTGTAGTTTTGTATACAATCATAGTTAATTTATATAGAAATAACAATCATAATCTTTTTAACAAGAAAGGTTTGAATTGTTTAATTTTGACAGCAACTTCATTTCAGTAAAATTAATAGTTTCATTTTCTTATAGCCTGGTTCTACCTTGAAATGAAACATCATTGTTTCTGTATTATCTGTGTGGCACTAAAGACCTTCAAAAACAGTGTTTCTGAGCAATTTTAATGGGGAAAAGGTAGTGGTATGCTGCTGCTGCTACCTAGTATACCAATAATGTGCATTTTCTAAAAGTCACGGTTAATGCTCTAGAGATGTAAAATTTTATGCCTTAAACATGGACTGTATTGAGCTAGCTTGTTGCACATTCTCCACTCTTTCCCTTTCACAGTGTACTGAGACTGCAGTTGGGTTATCACCAGAGTTAGGAAGTTCATGCATTTGCATATTTTTTTCAAAGCATGTTATTGATATGCTGATATATTATTTTCATGAACTATGAATTTTCTAGTGCTCTGAGTGATTTTTATTGGGCATATAATTGCATATTTATGCTGTTTTAAGTAACTGCATCATATTTAGTAAATAGAATGTTTATTTGGCATATTTTAGCACTTAAACGGGAAATATTTTTTAAAATGAGTTATTTCGGTTAAATGGTCAACTTGTTTTTCTGTGAACTGATGCTAACAAATGGATCCCGTTTCACCCTCTGTCAATGTACTGATGCAAGTGATACATGATCATTGATCACTGAAGAGTGAGTGATGCAATTCTGGTAAGAATCATGTGATGGCTTGCCTTTAAGATAGGGAAATCCCAGCTGTACTGGGAAATAAATTAAGCAATAAGGCAGTGTGTTGATCGAGCAGCCACTACAGCCTGTTTGTTTGTGAAATTGACAAGGTGGTATGAATACATACAGTATTAAAAATGCCAAGTGAAACCAAGTAATGCGAGCAGAGTAAGAGTTTACAAAGTGAATTTTCTAGTGATCTTGTTAGTACAGATGGTAGTCTTATACTGTAAGGCATGTGAAAAAAATATTGGGAGTGAAAAACTGTTTCAGGTCGATCAACATATTAATACTGCAAAGTACAGTGATTGTGAAAAAAGTACGGGAGAGTTACACAAGTACGGAAGTAGAGTTACACAATTTTCATATGACCTTTGTGAAGCATTCCTAGCAGCTGACATACCTTTATGGAAAATAAATAACCCAATTTTGCATAATTGTTTTAGAAAAGTACACCAAATATGTGCCTGACCAAAGTACCTTACGTAAAACATACATCCCTTGTTGTTACAACAATGTAATGTCTACCTTGCAAACTAAGTTAGCAAATGAGTTTCTCTGGATCTCAATAGATGAAACAACTGATGTAGAAGGACGTTTCATTGCAAATGTAATAGTGGGTGTTCTAAATCAGCAAGAGGCAGGTGTGTCCTATCTCTTAACTTGCTCTCAGTTAGAAGTTACTAACAGTGCATCAGTGAGTCAACTTGTGATTGACTATTAAATTAATATGGCCTGCTGATATAAAATATAACAGTGTACTTTTATTTTTAACTGATGCAGTAAGCTATAAGATCAAAGCAGGGAAAACACTAAGAGAAATTTTTCATTTAACTTATCTTATTCATGCCCTTCATCGCATTGCAGAAATAAATAGGTTAGTTTTCCTAAAGTAGATAAGTTAATCTCTAATGTGAAAAAAGTGTTTCCTAAATCTGCGTCTAGGTTCCAGCTGTTCAAAAAGATGGCGCCTAATATTTCACTAACACCTGAACCTATTTTAATTCGTTGGGGGAGTTGGATAACAGCTGCATTGTAGTATGCTAAACATTTAGCGTCAGTCAGAAGAGTTATTAATTCATTAGAATCAGATGATGCTATTTCAATTCATTTAGCACAGAATGTTCTCTCAGATGAAGAGCTTGAAGGAAATCTTGCGTTTATATTAATACATTTTTACAACATGCCTGCAGCAATTAAATCCCTAGAAACAATAGGTCTTCCCTTAAATCAGTCATTAAATGTATTTGATACTACCATTTCTAGTTTGGTGTCAATTCCGGATAATGTAGGGCAGAAAATAAAAGACAAAGTAATCCATGTTCTTTTAAGAAACCCTGGGTATAAACAAATTTCCAAAATGTGAGACATTCTTGAAGGAAAGCCCTGTAATTCATCCCTCATTTTGGATGTGGAGTCATATGCATCTACTTCTCAGCAATATATTTAAGTTTGCTTGCGCACATTGTCTTTAAATATAATAATTTTTAGGGCATATTTTGGTGCATATTTTGCACATTTTAAGGGCATATTTGCATGCATATTACAAGAATATTTAGAGCATGAACTTCCTAACCCTGGTTATCACCTACCACACAGCAGGGGAAAGTAATAGCTGTTATATCAAGCCCACTGTTCTGTTATACAATAGGCTATGTCAGTGATAGATCCTATATAGTAAGATATCTTATTTAAAAACTGTCCATTTTCAGTGACTGTAAATTTTGATTTGAACCATATTTTCCAATCATTTATAAATTATTGATTCTAATGAGTAAAAAAAATTACTCTTTTCTTAATGTCATAATTACTGCTCGCACAGAAAATATACGTAAAACATTAGTCTTTCAGATTCATATTTTGACAGAAGGATAAACTGTTTAAAAAACACTTAATAAAAATAAACAGAATTAAAGTATATGTATTCTAACAAAGGGTAGCGCTCCAAGCAGGGAAGGTCAAATGCAATAAAATTTTGAAAACTTTTCAGAGACTGGAAAGAGCTAAGTATTTGTTTCATTTTATGTTTTTATACAGGAATAGTAACGTTAATGTGCTTTATTTCATTCTTACATCAAATTCAGTTTAGGAAATGGACTCATGGTGGTTTATTTGGGTATTAAAACATACACTGAACAGAATCATAAAATGTATTGTTCCTAGAAATGTAAAGTAGGTAATGTCAATTTCGCAGATGGACTTTAAGAATGGAAGGTAGGGTTATGAGCTACCAGAAAGGGCAAGATGATTGTTGTTTTATAGTAAATTGTATGCCCAGGTTCGGAAAATAGCTGCAATTGTGATACTCAAAATACTGCCCTTCTGTATTTGAATTATACTTTGTGAAAAAGGTACAAAAGCTTATTTTTCAACTGAAATAAGTTTTAAAAACTGTAAAATGTTATAATTTGTTATTCATTTTTGTACATAAAATCACCTCCTTAGCTGATGATGCACACACACCTTCCAAACAACACAAGCATACCTACACTGTGCTGTTATTCCATTTCTTTTTTATCCTTTCAAAGGTACCTAGTGTTGGAAAGCTAAGTAATGTAACATCTGCATAACTCTGATGCAGTGCAGGAAGAAGACAACATTACTTCAAAGACTGCTAATGTCTTCATTGACAGAAGCAGCTCATTAGCAATCAACCAACTAACCTTTTAAAGGTAGGTCTGCTCATTATAGTAATGGTTCATTGAATGTGCAAATGTCTCGTGTTCAATTTGTGATGCATTTGTAGTGAGCATTGGTATGGTATTACATTCTAGAGCATTAACGATCACAATATGTAGAAAATTTGTTGGTTAGGTATACTTGAACAATCTGAGCAGCAAATTAATGTGATATGTATCACTACCTTTATTAATTCTTGAACATGTATCACTTCCCTCTTATCTGAAGGACGTCAATTAACAAAACACAGCAAATGCTGACTTATAGCTGAACTACTTGTAAAATTAAAATATGAATACAAAAAATAAAAAATACCTGCCTCTTGGAACAATTGATTATTAATTCAGAGTGTTCTAAGCAGGAGCAGCACTGAAATTGGGAGGAAGTACTAAGGATCATTGCTTGGTTTATCTTCAAGGAACATTTAGTATAAAAATTCCCCTAAACAGTAAATTTGTGCCTAGCCCATGATATTCACATAGTTCAAACAGTTTTAACTCCAAGCATTCTATTACTGTGAAGCTCTGGATAAAACTTCTGGAATTTAATAATTGCAACCCAATTCTTGGGCAGTACATTCAGTTGTTAAGTGAATATTGTTCATTGAAAACTCACTGTCATAAAATGGAAGAAACAATTAGCACATTTATGCCATACGGTAAAGCTTATAGCTCAAGTTTTTAATATAATTTCCATGATTGCTGCTATTTCTCTGCTGATTTCATTTGTTTTTCGTACATGAACACAACTGTAATATACTAATCAGTTGTTTACCCTTTTAATGTTTCAGATATGAATTAAAGTGAAACATAAAAGGAATTTCTTTTTCTTTTAGAAATTTCCTTCAGTATATCACACTGGTCAACAGAAATAACACGATAGCTATTCTTTGTAATGAAACCTTAAGATTGTTTGCTAAACTTTTATGTTATTCAGGGTTTTTTAATAACTCTTATTCTAGTACATAATTTCACTGTTTCTCCAATTGTACGGCATTCATACTGAAAAGACATTTTAAGTAACATATTTTGTTCAATAGAACCAAACTTAATTGTTTGTGTTTATATATTGGAGTAAAATTATATTCCATGAAATTAATCTGCTAATATAAAGTCATTATGAATACTGTGTTAAACTCCTTTTATGTGATCATCACATTTTGGTCCAAATTAAACAATAGAAGTTTGAAACATAGTTTCAATACAAATAAACCAACATAAAAACTTCTGAACATAGCTGCATAATATTCTTGATTTGCACATTTCCATTTGTTGTCAATACCATTCAGAAGTATTTTTTTTTGAAAATGGAAAAGCTTATATCTATGATTCAGAGCTTAAGCAGTACTGTTACTTATGTAAGATGATGTTGATGTACTTAATAGTGCTTTTACAAATCACAAGACTAGAATCTGTTTAAATTAGTTACTGGAGTTAACAAGGATTTTCAAGTGTAATTTAAATATCTTTTTACTTTGTAGGAAGCAACAGTTTTAAATGTTTCAAACAATAGAAACGTGTGGTTCAATGTCTTCTACAAGACAGAGCCTCTAATTTAAATTAGATTCTGACTGGATTATTGGGTTTTGAAAATATGCAACTCAGTTAGGTTGTGAAATGTTTCATAATTCAATTACACTTCATAATGGTGTCATACCAAAAGGACGTATCCAATACCTTGTTTCTTTTTTTTTTTTTCAAGAGAACATTTCAAATTATTCCAAACATTTTAAGCATGCAATTATTATTCTCCCATTCCCACTTCCCTGATTTCATTCTTATTGGAAAATACTTTTTTCCCACTAGTTCACAACATAGAAACAATTAAACATAAGAATAAGTGCTTACATTTTGTTCTTCAAAGCGTGAAAGTAAACCAAATGTAAACAGTTTCCTTTTATCTTTATTTAAGAAATTTTAGTCTGAACTCCACTGGCAGTTGTCTCCATTCTTGCCATTGTTAATAATGACTATACATTGGGTGTTATTGACTGTTATTGACACATATGCTGAGTGTCACTGTGAGTTGTGTACTGTTTGGAGTTTAAAGTTAATTATCTCAGATGAAGCAAACTTCCAATTGTGTAGAAGTAGAATTACCAATACTGAGTGAGTTTCAAACAAAACATGAATGCACTACCAAAAGGGACAGTTTGCTACAGAATTAATTTGGATGGCATCAATGGATCTTATTTCTTCAAGTATTCCATAACATATGCTTCAACATGTAATGACATGCTTGCCATCTTAGCTGCATTGCAAAGAATAGAGTTTATTCACCAAGTGTGGCTTAAATGTCAATATGTCAAACTTTGGAGATACTGTATTGAAAGTATGCAATAAAATATATACCTACAAAATATACTTAATGAAAGTAAAGTCAGCCTAAACACTTCTACTAGCTTCTCACCTATTCATTTTGCAGAACATGTATCATGAGCATAAGCTCACATCGCATCAGGTGACTGAAGCTAGTAAGAGTGTTTAGGTTGACTCCACTTTCATTAAGTGTATTTTTTAATTGCTTCACTGTGTGTTATTCCACTACATTTTGGATATACCTACAATTTCTATTTTAATTTTTATTTCTTTTAAAAATGTTGGGTGTTGTTTTTAGCAAGAACTCGGATTATTTTCTTGAAAAGTTAAGTAATATCCTAGATACATAGTTTTAAGCTGTTGCTGGTTAATCTATTTTGAGGTTTGGAGCATTAGAATAATTTATTGTCTTTACCTGCTTAAAGAACTATTGCAATTTTTACTTTCTGTATCCTTATCCATGATAGATAAAGGAAGTATTGCATTTAAACCAAAAATTGAATATTATGATTTAACCGGAATTAGAGATATTGGGTTCCCCTTAAGCCCCTCCCCCCAAAAAAGAAGTTTTTAGAAAAAGAGTCTGCATGTATGTGTTATAACTCAGCTGAAAATTCAGATGAATACCTTTTGTTATTATTTTCTCAAAGCTGGAATTGATGATTTTGATTAAAATGTCATGCTTGACATATTAATATGAAAAATAAAATGTATAATTTGAATTTTCTATGAATAGCCTGTAAAGTCCTGTTGATTCTTAATGCATTTTGGAGAACTGTGTACTACTGGGAAACTATAAGACATGGGACAGAAATTTACGATAGGAAAATTGTATAACATTAAAGTAGGCAACTTGGGTTAAATACATTTTTTGAAGCTTTACTTGTGTTGTTGGTTTGAATTTTCCAGAATGTTAACATGTATGCTTTTGAAATGTTATGTCCATCCTTTTGTTATTCACATGTCCAAAGCAAAGAGATGCAATATCAGGATCAGCATAGAGCAAGTTGCATTTTAAACATTTGAATATCATCCTAGCATCATGTATGCTGCTATGTAGCTACAAGAAATGTGTATCAAAACTATCATGACCACGTCCTGGATTCCGATTATATATCATCTAGTTGTGGTATCATAGGCATTGCTAACCTGTATAAAAATCCTTATTGTGGGTCCCAGATTACGAAAATGTGTACTTATTAGGTAATTGTTTTGGTTCATTTAATGGATTTTCTATTTCTAAGGGCTTTTTTTTTTATTTTATATAATTTTATTATATTTTTTCCCTTTGTGTCTTTATTTAGTCATTTTCTTGCATTTACATTCGGTATATAAACAGCCATATATTATTGACACTTTACATAAGGATAAGTTTTCAAACATGAGAAATTTTACTAATCAAGAAATAAAAGTAACTTTGTCATTCTTTACTTGGATCCTTGAAAAAGAACCACATTTCTATTTAATGGTTAAATTGGAAATCTTATGGATGGAGAGGTGGCTATTGTGAGGGGAGCAGGTATTACTGTTATGAATTCATGTACTAAAATAGAGATGAGACAAGTCAGTTTTCCTTTATTTGTGTTAAATATTGTATGGTAAGGATGCTATAATCCTTCCAGCCTGAAAATGGTTCCTAACATAAACAATGCAGGTAATATGACTCCACACTTTGATGTTTCATGAATGCATGGAGAAATTTCCCCCTTTTCTCCCTTAGAAGCTGCTCATCTGTTTACTTTTGGGATTTCAAGAAACTGCCATTATAGTTCTCAATGTTATCTTAAGACTTCACCATGTGCTGTCTTTCACTAAAGAAATACATACTTCTGTACTTGTTAAACTAAATGTACTAGTTCAAGAATAGATGAAGAAATGTTATGATATATCTTTTATTAGTAAAAACATACAAGGTATGATAAAAAAATAATGGGAATTTTTTAATTTCACTAGCTTTATACATCCAATGTTCAAAACTTTTATATTATCTTGTTGGTACACATGTTCCTGATGTACGTATTTTCAGCTGTTTTGAATATTTAGTTTATTGTTGTCAGTTGAAAAAGTTATACGTGTTTTGGAGTGCTTGGCAAATTTTTACTTTCAAAAAAGATGGATCAAAGAATTTGCATTAAATTCTGTTTGAAAAATAGAATAAAGTGCACCACCACATTCAAAATGTTGACTGTGGTTTTTGGCGAATCTACTATGAGTAAGAGAAGAGTTTACGAGTGGTATAAACATTTCAAAGAGGGTTGATAAGACATTGAAGATGACGACCGCCCTGGATGCCCTAGCACATCAATTACTGACGACAATGTGAAAGTATTAAAGAATTGGTTCTGGAAAATCACCGAATCACCATCAGAGAGGTTGCTGATGATGTTGGCATATCCTTTGGCTCATGCCAAGCAATTTTTTTGATATTTTGGGTATAAAACGTGTAGCAGCAAAGTTTGTTCTGAAATTGTTGAATTTCAACCAAAAATGACATCGTGTAGACATTGCTCAGGAATTGCTAAATGAAGTGGAAAACGATCCAGAACTTCTAAAGAAGCTTATAACAGGTGATGAAACATGGGTATTTGGGTATGACGTCGAAACTAAGGCTCAATCGTCCTAATGGAAACTGCCTGAAGAGTCAAGACCGAAAAAAATTTGACAAGTTCAATCACAAGTGAAGGTTCTTCTCACTGTTTTCTTCAACTACAATGGGATAGTGCATCAGGAGTTCCTGCCTTATGGTCGCAAGGTCAATAAGGAATACTACCTACCTGGAAGTTATGCGCTGTTTGCGTGAAGCAATCCGAAGAAAACAACCAGAATTGTGGCAAAACCTCTAGTGGAAATTGCATCACGATAACGCACCCACTCACACCCCAATGCTTGTTCGCGAGTTTTTGGCAAAAAACAAAACTGATATGTTGCATCAACCACTGTATTTGCCGGACGTGGCCCCCTGCGACTTCTTTCTATTCCCGAGGCTGAAGAGAAGCATGAAAGGATGACATTTTGCCACCATAGATGAGATAAAAACAGAATCGCTGAAGGAGCTGAACACCATAATGAAAAGTGCTTTCAAGATCGGAAAAAGCGCTGGCACAAGTGTATTATATCTGAGGGAGATTACTCTGAAGGGGACAAAGTTGATGTTGATGATTAAATGAAAATTCTTTAAGAAAAACAAAAATTCTGTTACTTTTTGATCACATCTTGCATATGTTAATCAGAGTCCTTGGGTGTTAGTGCAACACATAGCTTGGAATTAGAAATGGTTATAGTACTTGAGTCGTCTTCCAGGTTTATTAACCAGTCTGTCTACAACTTGGTCACAAAGCATTCACAGGCACACTAATCACTTCCAATGTTAATTTAATGTCATCCTTAACAGCAAGGATATCATAACACTCAAACAAAAAGTTGAACATATTCAAAACTATTGTTTTCTTGTATGTTTAACTACACTGCTCTGACCTACACACTCAGCCATGGTCGCAACATAAACAATACTGCAATATCATGATTGTTACTTCGCTGTGAGAATATCAATGTCTGCATAGCCATAGTAATAAATCAAAGGTAATTATTTAAGTTATGTTTAAATGAGATGATTATTAATCATTATTAACTGTCTTTATTATTTGAAGTACAAAAGGGTGATAATACATGCAGTGTAGTAACAAACTATTTTCATTCACTTGAAAGGTGTGGTGCAGTGGTGGCACGTGCATTTGTTTACATCAAGACACTTTCTTGGTCTGGATGGAGTATAATATCCTTGTCCTTGTGTCGTGTCATAGGCTGTAAAGACACCTCTTCATTCACAAGAATTTTATATAATCTGAGAAAGAGCTAATACTACAGCATTTTAAAACCTGCTTCAAAAACAATTTTCTTAATTTTCTTTTCAGATCCTTCAAACAAGAACACAGAACAAATCTATATTTTAATTAATTTTTTAAATTATTTCATTATTCCTATACCTGCTTTTTCTACTTTTATAGCAGTGATATCCGCATATAACTTAATTAATGGATTTCTGTACACCAATTTTAATAAATTAGATAAACCTCAGTTTTTGGTCATTTTGTATAATTAATGTGTAATTTTTTAAAAAACAATTACAATCATTTTATAGGTCACTTTTCAAACATTTTTAGGTCATCAAAATCCATGCCTGATCATGACAACATACAGCAACAGAAAAACAAGTTTTTTCTGAGTAATTTGCAGATGGACATGAAAACAAATTAAAGTGGGGAGAGTCATGTGGCTGTAACAATTTTTTTCAAACATTTCCTATTTTCTGACTGAAACTTGCAAGTATTTTTGCATTGATATTTCCTGATTGGGATGTATTTGTCAATTTGTAAGAAATGTGTTGATTACTTCCTTTTGATTTTGACACCACTGAAGAGAAAATTTTTTACACATTTGTGTATTAAGTTTTTCTTAATAAGATCTGAGATGTTTATAGTTTCCAAATAATTATGTGAAGATCTTGAACATAACTAAGCAAATTTAATACCTAGATTATTGGCTTAGTTTCTGTTTATATTTGTGTTTAACCAGTAGATCAAGTTATTAAACTTATTTTTTAATGCATTTATAGGTTTTGTTTTTAATTATCCATCGGTTAAGATACAAAAGTATAAGCTGTATTTAGAATACAACACTAAAAATGAAAGAGCAGCAGCAGGCTATCATGGAATACCTCAGGGTATCTTGGCAGGATTCTTTCAAGGGGCCCAACTGCATCCTTGATCCTGTACTAAAATTAAAATAACAAATATTTATTATGGAATATAATTATGAGTTGTGTTTATATAGAAATCACTTTCAAAAACATAGAGAGACGAAAGTATTAACAAACATAACCTAATAGTGTTTATAATTTTACTAGAAGTTGTTTTTTAAGCTCAAACTAGCTGTAAATTTAAATGAAACTTGATATTTTGGTGCATTTGTTTAATTTTCTATTGTGATTAAGTAAATATACCTTCAAGACATCATACATCATTGACGTGGCAGAATTGTACAGGTGTTCGAGTGTTTCCTAACCTATTCAGAAGATCTAGAGGTTTCCTCGCTACCTTCACCTTATCTAGGCAGCCTTTAAAACCCAGGTAATATGGAGCAGGTAGTCCTGAGGGCAATGTTGGAGCACCACCTAAAACATTGTAAATTGCTTTACTTTATTACCATTCACTTAAAGATATATAGTTATAAGTAGCAACCAGAATGGCTCTAGAATATCTAACTTAAATAAAAGAGTACAAGGTTTACAAATATGGGGATTAGATAGAGGATGGGAAAGTATAGATGTGGTGCACAGGATGTTTTGTAGAGAAATACTAGGGCTACCGAAGTCAATTGTAAGACAGGTACCACAATTAGAGATGGGCAGGGTGGCAACTAAGGGGAAGATAATGGAAAGAGCTTTGAAATTTTGGTTCAGAACTTTAAATCTAGGAAAAATTAATGTGTTAAGACAATGTATTGAATATCAAGAGAATGGCTTAATGAATGATGGATGGGTAAGTAAATTACGGAACATTTTGGAGAAAAATGGGTTAGGAGACATGTGGAGAAGGAGAGAAAATAACTTGAAAATTTTTTGGAAAAAGATGAGGAAAAGACTGGAAGATATAAAAATACAAATCATGTTCAGTGAGATTGCCGAAAAGAGCTCCTTAGTTTGTTATAGGCCAATGAAAAATACATGGGGTAGGGAAAAATATATAGACATAGTAAATAAAGAAGAGAGAGAATCTATTGCATGGGTAAGAACCGGAGCATGGAGGCTAAGAGGGTTAAGATAGGGTATTCCTCAGAACCAATGTCCGATATGTGCTGGTAATGAAGACATTTAAGTGCTAAGGAACAGAAAATTGGAGAAAAGAATTTTTTAATAAGAAGTGGTTGAAGGGAGATAGAAATACACTTATGATTGAAATGATATGCAAGGATGCTAGAAGCATTGGACAGTTTTTGTGTAAAGTAAAAAATAAATGGCTTTGGACAGTGGAAAGAGAAAAGTAAGAGGTAGCGCATCTTACTTTGAATGGAAAACTATAGTGAATGTGTGATGGTTAAGTAATCAATAAATGAAAAGTGAAAAACAAGTGGAAATGGGACATGAAAAAAAAAACTGGGGGGGGGGGGAGAGCAAGATAATTTATTGACAAGAAATTGTAAAATGTAAATAAACTGTAGTGATTGTCTACAGAATGAGTGACCAGGGTCAAAGTGCAGTAGACAATCAAATTGTAAAACTCTTAGCACAATATAAGCCAAATACTTGAATATCAAGTAAACTGGCAACAACTACAACAACAATAATAATAACAACAACTCAATATTCATGTACATATGTCACTTCTGAATTGCTACAAATATACTGATACTATAAGTAGTCTCTTTGAAAAGTTTGTACTACACATTATGGCTACTTTCCAGTCTAGCTTCTTACATTGTGTCAGGAGCTACAGATCATTATGAAACATAATATTTCATACATGTTTCTTTGAACCCATCATTGTTGTATTCTGTAGGTTTTGTTACCTTTTTCATTGACAACTCCACAAGCTTATCTTGTTAGCAAAACACTGTTCATGATCTTAGCTTTGTAAGACTATCAATATAATGGAAACAACTCAAGAACTCTTTTAAAAACAACAACATTTGAGACAGCACATATATTTGTAGTGATAGACTATTATTTTACAGTTTGTTGTACAAAATTAGTTGTGATATGGATGTTGTGAGTAAGTAAACGTTAAATTACCTATCCACAGTCGAGCATTGGTATTCAACAGAGTTGCTCCAGAATCTGCTACTCCCCGAGATGGAGGTTCACCATCTACTTGGAGCCAGGCATGCCTTTTCCTTCTGTGTGCCACCAAAATGTGCCACTCTCCATCATTTATAGGCACCTATAAAGCAAAACAAAATACAAAAATAAAATTGATATGTACTGCATTTTAATTCCATGAAGGCAAGGAAACTACAGTTTGATGCAATTTACAGAGTCGGTCAAATGAGTGAATTTTAACATTTTGATAATTATTAACAATATACATGCATCGATAGTAGATAAATAATATTTTCTCACCACAAACATGAGTTAAGCACAACTCATTAAATGGGTGTCATGATCTGCAAATAAGAACAGATAAAGTGTGGCAACAAAACTCTATGCCCCACTTAAGCACCTTCATCTCAGAGGTGATGCTCCTTTATCACTGTTGATTTCATCGTCACCAAGGAATAAAAAAACTCATTATTCGGAAACTTGGCAACTTAAAGATTAGAAAGGTAGAATCAAACTGAAAAATTCAATGCCATAGCCGGGATTTGAATCACAAATCTTTAACTTTCTATTCCAGTGCTCTAACCAACTGAGCTGCCATGACAGCAAGCTGGCACAAAACTAAATTTCCCAAGTGACTTACATTTAAAATAGAGAGTTGAGGGTTGTTACACTACATCACTATGATAATCTTACTTGAACGCGTTTCGGGAGACATAGCCACTATGAATGGATACCAGAAAAAAACAATAGATAAGAAGATAAAAAGGTTTGAAAGACAGAAATACATCCAACAAATGACTACATTACTCAGACAACAAAAACCACAAGCATATAGAAAATTCACTTATCACCCTTGGACACATCATAAATTTCAAAGGATTTTCAAAAAATACAACATCACCCTGTCTCCACAGAATAACCACAACATACAGAAACTACTATGCAACAGAACAAAAGATCCTATCCCCAACGATAAATCAGCTGGTATATATCAAATTGATTGTAATGAATGTAACCTGGTATATATAGGAAGAACAAAAAGAAATCTTGAAATAAGACTTAAAGAGCATATGAGATGCATTTACCAAAAGCAGCAAGATAAATCAGCAGTAGCACATCATTTCTGGTCTTCAAACCATGATATCACTCCAAACATAAAACTCTTAAAACCGATCAACAGCAGCAATGAATTGGACATCTGGGAAAAAATACATATTGTCAAACACAGGAATCACCTAATGAATTTTGAACTGCCGCCACCCAACAGCCTTTGGAGGTTCATCAGCCCAGCACCAGAGAACACCACAAACCACACACATCCCCCAGACGATGACCGGCAAATATCAGTTGAGAGAGAATGCTGACGATGGGGACAAGCCGTCTCCCGAAACGCGTTCAAGTAAGATTATCATAGTGATGTAGTGTAACAACCCTCAACTCTCTATTTTAAATTATGACACATCACTGTTACAAGCTTCTAAATCTTCAAAAATTGACTTACATTTTTTCTAGTAAACCACAAGGTGTTCTCAAATTCATTTTGAGATAACACACCCCAACGGGGACTTACAACATCATAAGTACTTTAAGTCCCAGACTTCATAGTTCACTACTGTTAGGTCAGTCTATGATAATCAATTGTTCTTTCACACATGCTGTGTGTGGGTAAAGTTGGAAAAGAGAGTTGGACTGAAAAATGCAATGCCATTTGAACCACAGATCTTTGGCTTTCTGTGCCGTTGCTCTAACATATTAGCATATCAACATGCCAGCATGACACTAAATTCCCCAACTGACTCACATTTTTCCAAGTAAACCAAAACCCATTCTCAAATTCATTTTGAAATAATATACCCCAGTGAAATTTATAATATTGTAAGTACTTTAAGTCCTGGGCTTCATAGTCAATCAATGATAATTGTTGTTATTATTAATTATCAACTTTTAGATTATATTTTCAAATACAATTTACATTATAATTAGAACTGCCTCTCTAATTACCTTAGAACGTATGGCAAGAAAACTGCGCTGGCGTCCGAGGTTGAAACTCAGTTCAGCATAACCATTAACTAATGCTACAGCTAAATAATCTCCACTAAGGGTCTTTCCACGCCCAAGCCACAAGATTAAGCCATTGCCCTCTGTAGTGCGAAGCTGGAGTTCATAATGATTTGTCCTTTCACCTCTTCTCCTGTAATGATTGTAAAAATATAAATTTATATTCATTCATTGTTAGCAGTGTTACACATTACACACTTCTTCTAGAATATATGAATATGTTTTTATATTGTAGTGAAAGACAGTAGGATTTAATAAAAAATGCAGCTGCAATACAAAGTGCAGAAGAAACAAAATTAAGATCTCTGCACACTTAGTTTGATTAACATCCAATTAAGCACCAATAACTTTAACTATTAGAAAAATTAAATTAAAACTACATATCAAAAAACTGCAATCAGTTTCTGAAATAGTACAAAAGGTTAAGCAAAAATTAAAGGGTATTACATTTTCCTGTTAATTGTACTTATTTAAAATAAGACTAGGTAGTTCACACTGCTTTTACTTCCCTCACCAATTAGCTACAATAATGCACTTAATGATATACTTCTCTTATGTACAATCTGCACTTGCCTATGGTATATTTATTTGGGAATCTGGCAGTGATATAAGCACTCTTTTCATACTACAGAAAAAAATAATCAGGCTAATGCTAAACCTAAGTAGGATGACATCATGTAAACCACACTTCCATCAACATAATATTCTTACTCTACCGAGTCTGTATATATTAGAAACTGTATGCTTTATAAGGAAAAACATTCATCTATTCAATATGAGCAACACTGTACATGAACATTCCACTAGAAACAGTAATAAAATACACTTACAGACGCCAGAACAACGAAAAAGGCCAACTCAATACTGCATAAGGGCATACAAATGCCTCCTCATTACAAATAAGGTAAATGTTTGTAATCAAATTAAGTTTAGACACAATGTTAAAATTTTTTTAATTAAGCAAACTTTTTATAGTATGGAAGAGTTTTTTGAATACTTCAAAAACTAATACGTTAACTTATTATTATTATTATTATTATTATTATTATTATTATTATTATTATTATTATTATTCATTAATTAATATGTATTCTCTGTATATAATACTGTAAAATGTATATTCCCTGTATATATTCCTCACTATATTACTTAAATCTTGACTAAGCCATTTTTAAGAAAATTCTCTTGGTGAATAAAAACATACATACATACATTCAAATCAAAACTTCTATATCACAACATTATGTTTGTAAACCTGTGAATCGGATAACTAAAAAAACAAATAGTTTAAAAGTACAAGTTTGGCACTTAAGGAAGTAAGGCAAAGATTTTGAAGTAGTTTCTTCAGTTGGCATCCACAGCTTCACTTAGGAAAGAGTTTGTTGCTTCAGATCCTCTTAAAAATGGCTCAAGTAACTTTCTTTAAAACATATGGAATAATGAAATGACACATGAAAATGTCTTAAAATTTTCCAAAAGTGTTGATAAATTCCTTCTATTCTTGCAGTGATAGAGAAGATATATATCTTTGAATTAGAATGAGAAGCTTTTTGAAACAAAAAGCGTTTTTCTACAGTATGGTACAAGAAAGGACAATAGGAAGTAAGTATTTTTTAATCTCAGAAATGACAGTTGTTAAATGCAAATAAATATATGTATTGTTAAATGTTGTGCATAAAAAGTAGAAAGAAAGTTTTATTTGAAATTCTCACCCTCCTATATTTGAATATTTTTAGTAGAGTTAGTGGACAGTGCTAAGCATTTCTACAAACATAGTTGCATAGATTAGACACTTTGATTTACGTATTTATTACTACATCTTTGTTATTGTTTAATGTCCCTTAAAACATCTTAGGTTTATGGAAATGATTAATGAAGTAAGAATGAGCAGTGATTGTTGCTTGTTCAAATGGGCTTTGGATACAAAGAGTTGAGTTATCTAATACTTGTATTTTCAGGACAAGGGAAAACCCTGGAAAAGTCCTTGTCCAGTCAACTAACATCACTCAGATTTGAATTTGGATCCTCTGGAATACTAGGCTAACATGCTACAAGGAGGTGAGCATGGATGAATGATACAGGTATGAAGTCACTAACCTAAACAAAAATGATACTGACCCTAGATTGAAGAACTCCACATCTTCCTCATCATACATGTCTTCCTCCTCCTCCAGAGCATCAGGGTATTCCTCCCCCCCTCCCTCTTCCTGTTCAATTTCCTCCTCTTCCTCCTCCTCTTCTTCCTCAAGTAGTTCCAGACTTGAGGTTAGGTTAGTATAAATCTCTGAAGTGTTAGTGCTGTTAAAACAGTTGTTAGTAAGATCTATGCTACATGGTTAGTGAAGATAAATCACATTTTGAATGTTAGTATGCTTTACTAATAAAGAAACTAATGAAAGAGTAATATGATTTAGGTACATATCTTTACTGAAGAAACAATACCTGCTACATGAATTTTATGTTTTTTATGCATAGGTAACCTTGGAGTTACAAACACAATTTGCTTACCATGCTAGCCTCTAGTTCCCAAGGCTGTAGATTTATGGCACGTAAAAGAACCTCAAGCCTGATAAAGAGGCCTCTGAGCAAAATTACCAGTCTTTCACGCTCAATATAGAATGGGACGCTAAGGACCACAGCAGTTAAAGACCGTCCATAAATAAAATTCGATTTAAACACAATTTGCAATAATAAATGTACTCAATTTTTCAATTTCAACCAATGAATTGTAATTTAAAGCATTACCATGTAACTCAATTTCTTTTCTTCACTTCAGCAGGGGGTATTATAGTACAATTTGTTGTTTCCCCCTATAAATGGCAGTGAAATATCAACACAAGTGCAGCATAACTTATTGAAATGTGTGCTTCTGGTGTATTTAATATTGAAAAATACATATCCCTTTTGTTGTATTTTAAAGCTAAATTTTAGTTTTTAGAAACGGAAGGTGTTTCCATATTGTGTTTTGTTTTTTCCTTCTCTTGTATAATTCACACTTTATCACTAATGTGATATTGTTTCTTCAGTAGCAATATTTTGAAAATATTTTATACAAAACAACTAAATCGTTTTACCTTCTATCCACCTTGTTTGGATATTGGTAGAAAGTCTCCCCAGTAAACCGTATAGGTCTCTCCATGTCATTACTGTCTACATCTGCAAGCATAAAATTTTATGATTTATTATACTTGACATAATCAATGGATAAATGTCAATAATTGTGCAATCAAACTAAATCAAGTTTCAAGTCCTTTATATTCTTGGTTTACAGTAAATAAACTGCTTTCAAATTTAGATAAAATAAAGTTTTAAAAACTGTTGCCCAAGTTATGAAACTTTTAACCAGATCTGCAAATCCCCAAAAGAATACAAGACATGTTAATAATATACGCTACAACAAATGCATGATATTAAATTCCTTGGTCTACAATTAGATAATCACTTGAATTGGAAAATAAACAACAATAAAACTTTATTAACTTGAGTAAAACATTTAAAATAATCTCAGAGATTTCAAAACCATCCCATGTCTGCTTATTTTGTACATCCCTTCAGGGTCAGATAAGATTTATACGATTCAGTATATCTAGGAATATTGATTGAAGGTTGACTAATGTAGGGGTTAAATAATTCTTACCTGTATGACAATTTTACACAAAATTTATTACATCTATACTGTATAAAAAGGAGATGTAATAGCAAGTTTTGTTCAATGGTATCTGATTTGAAGTATTTCTTCATTGTGGATAGCTTAAACCATATTTTTTTTATTTTACTTTCCCAATGAAAGGGTTACCAGGAAGGACAAAGTATACTAAATACAAATGTGGTTGAATACTATGAAATAATATGACATGATAATAATATAACAAAAAGGAACATTATAACAATTAGAAATAAAAGTATCAGAATACTACCAATTTAAGTTAGGTACCTATGTAAATGGTTTCTCAAAACATAAATGGGGTATTTAATGGCTGTCAAAGCTATAGTGTTTAGTGAAGTGCTGCCAAGACAGAAATTCTTTCAAAAAGTAAGGAGCCATTTAACCACTGTTTCTCTCTTGCACCAGTCATCGATCCTAACACTTCTACAGAAGCAAGGTTACATATTTGTGCATAATAGGGTACATTGGGCTCATAGAAGTTCTGCTTTTCTTGATTGACTTCTTCAGGTTGCTGTTCACTGATTCCAAATTTGACCATAGGGTTGATTATAGATATTTTTGTTGGTTTTTGAAAGCGACTATATTGATCTATGTGTATTCTCATCTTTGGATAAGCCATGAACTACAATGTCTTATTTTCGACTCCTGGCTGGCAGCTTGGTAGATGTAGCTGTGTGTGCACAGTGCTTCTAACCAGTTCTGACTGCAATCTGCGTGTTAGTGCATATGCAACCATTGCTAGCATGAGTTTATGTTTTGTTCTTTGTGGATAAAGTGTGATAGTCCTGTTATAATGCCAAGAAGTGCATTTACTTTAGAACACCACATATTCATGTATGATTTCTATGTGCGAACAGAGTCTTGTAGACAAGTGACACAGCTATTTATAGACAGATTCTCCAGAATCCGTGCGCCTCACAGAGAGACAGTTCGTAGTCTTATAAACTGATTTAGAGAAACGGGTTCTGTTCTTGATAAGAAACCCAAAGTAACTTGTCATGTTTTTACAGAGGAAAAACTCGATGAGATAGGACAAGGTTAGAACATAGCCCAAAACAGTTTCTGAGTAGGTTATCACAGGAAATGAGGGTTTCACAATTCTTGGCTTAGAAAGCCACTAAACTTTTAAAATTAAAACTTTATAAGATAACTGCAGCTCAGGAACTACAACCATGTGATACTGTGAGTAGAGTAAATTTCTGCAATTGGGTGTCGGGTAAAGTTAATGATGGCTCTATGAACCCAAAGTTAATTTTTTTCACAGACAAAGCATGGTTTTCTTTAAATGGCCATGTATTGACAAAAAACAACAGATACTGGAGTGCAGAAAATCCCCACTATTGCACACGAAATGCCATTGCATGACCAGAAAATTGGCGTTTGGTGTGCTGTGAATGCGTACCAAATTATAGGGCCTATATTCTTTGAGAATACAGTTAATGGACAGAGGTACAGGGATACAATAATCAAAACATTCCTGGAATATTTGTGTGACATTGAATGCACACAGGTATATTTTCAACAAGACTCTGCTACAGCACATTACAGCTGATCTTTCATTGAAATTAATTGCATAAATTTTTGAAGATATCGTCACCAGTAAATGATTATGCGAGTTAATGGAAATTTTCTTAAAAGGTGTGAGAAGTGCATGGCAGCACAAGGACATCATTTCCAACACCTTCTGTGATAAAGGTATGTGGTTATTGTATGCATGTAAATCTTTGCGCTTGAGTTCAGGGTCTGTGAATATTCAACTCGGCTGGCAGCAGCATGCGATCCAAGTAGCTGGCCAGGAGTATGAAATAAGGCACTGTACTTCATACATTGTGATTGCTGTGTCATGCAAAAGCTGAGCGTGGTTGTTCTAATCTTATGGTGTCTTGTGTTTCTTAGTACTACACCAGGAGAACAGGAATCAAGAACATGGGGTAGGGTTTTTATTTAAAAAATAAAATGCAATATTAAGACAATATTTTATATGGAAAGGTAGAATCAGACTGAAACACTCAATGCCATAGCCAGGATTTGAACCACGGATCTTCCAGTTTCCATCTGGTTGCTCTAACCAACTGAGCTACCATGGCAACATGCCGGCACAACATTAAATTCCCCAAGTGAAATTGAAATTGAGTTTTATTTATGGACGCTCTTTAACTACTATGGTTTTTAGCGTCCCATTCTATATTGGGCGTGAAACACCAGTAATTTTGCTCAGAGGCCTCTTTATCAGGCTTGAGGTTCTTTTACGTGGCGTAAATCTACGACACGGGACCACCGGCTTCACTTCCCTTCCAAAGGAAGCCGTGCTAAGGATTTTTACGCTCGAAAAAATTCATCGCCCTCCACCGCGTTTGAACCCGCAACCTTGGGAACTAGAGGCTAGCACGGTACCACTAGTCCACGGAGGATGACTATTCCCCAAGTGACTCGCATTTTTCCCAGTAAACTACAAGAAGATCTCAAAGATTTTACTGGAAAAATGCGAGTCACTTGGGGAATTTAATGTCCTGACAGAATGTTACCATGGTAGCTCAGTTGGTTAGAGCAACTGGATGGAAACTGGAAGATTTGTGGTTCAAATCCCAGCTATGTATTGAATTTTTCACTCTGATTCTACCTTTTCAACCTTGTCCTATACACAATTTGTGTGAAAGAACAATTAATTACCTTTAATATTTTCTATGCACAACAATATTTTCTATATATTTGAGGGTTGATGTTCTATGGCTTTCTTGATCTTTCCAAGTAGTTTAATGTTGTGAGATGATTTGGTTTGTTTGGCTTCTTGATATAGCCATTAAAACAGGCAACATAAACAAAATAGGTCAATCTATAAAGTGAAACATTTTTCTCCTTTTTTCTTTGAAATACATGCTTTAATTAGATGAAATTAAATCACATTGAATTAAAGAATTTAGCTCCAAAATATTTCAACATCAGATTTATCTTTAAAAAAAAAATTCAGAGAAATCTGATATTTTTGATGGTAGAGAAATCATAAAGACAATGCAAGATGCAGAGCATAGAAAAGTCTACTTTGCTGCAACAGATCTAGAAATAGACTGGCTATCCAAATGGGCTCTGGTATGCTATAGGTAAAAGCTTTTGAGACATACTCCCATCCCCAAGATTTGTTGACAGGTGACTATCTAATATTATTGGTGCATTTTCTGTTTAAAGTTAGAAAATACAACACAATTTTTCAAATGACATCATTCAGTGCCAAAGAAGTTATGATTCAAAATTTTGAAAATTGAGCACAAGGTTACAATTTGATTGGTAGTTAGCTCATAGAAATAGATCCAAAGGCCTTAGAAATTTATTTTATGTAGTTTACATAAATTAAATTTGCCTCTAAAAGTATATAATAATGCGACAAGAATTGGTTCATGCCAATTAAAAATGTACCTTTCAGTAGATCATTGCAAAAAACACAATGATTCAACAGAGACTCAAAGCTGTGAATGATGAATTATAAGATAGACATAAAACAAGAACCCTTCATCAGAAATAAACAACAGCAGCTACTGGACTGCATGATGTTTGGTAGCTGTTTAAACAGTGTGCTATTATTGGCAATATAATGTGAGGAAATGTTTTACAAGATATAGATCCTCACCATTTTCACAGTGAGCACCAGAAAATTTCAGAGGGCATTTGCACACATACAGTGCAAGCATGGGCTGGCAGATGCCCCCATTAAGGCAAGGGTTGTGACTAATTGGACATGGAGGTCCCTCATATCGCATTACGCCTTTCTGTTGTTCAGCCACTCTCTCAGCCACTCCTTCCCAGGTTTGTCCATTTACAATTAGACGCTGAATTGATCCAGTAAGACCTCTCTGGATACCTGAATCTCGATTAACATCCAAAACAGATCTGTACAAAAAGACATTTACACATTCTATGCATAACTTGCAGCTTTAGGTACAAGAAAGTAAATATGTCACAACTGTAATTTTTGTAATAATGCTCTGACATTTTATTTGGAGAAATTTATTTGTTCCAGTTGCACAAAAGTTCATTTGTTTTAGTGGATACTGAATTCTTTTCACATAGAGCAATGTTTCTAAACAGCCTACAAAGTCTGTCCAAAAAGAAAAAAAAATTTGGAATGAGTCTACAATGACTGATACACTATGTGATCAAAAGTATCCAGACACCCCCACAAACATACGTTTTTCATCTTAGGTGCATTTTGCTGCCACCTACTGCCTGGTACTCATTATCTGCGACCTAAGTAGCCATTAGACATCATGAAACAGCAGAAGGGACGCTCTGTGGAACTCACAGACTTCGAATGTGGTCAGGTAATTGGGTGTCACTTGTGTCAGAAGCCTGTACACAAGATTTCCACACTTCTAAACATCCCTAGGTCCACTGTTTCTGATGTGATAGTGGAGTGGAAACGTGAAGGGACATGTACAGCACAAAAGCGTACAGGCCGACCTCGTCTGTTGACTGACAGAGACCGCCGACATTTGAAGAGGTTGTAAAGAGTAATAGGCAGACATCTATCCAGACCATCACACAGGAATTCCAAACTGCATCAGGATCCACTCCAAATACTATGACAGTTAGGTGTGAGGTGAGAAACCTTGGATTCCATGGTCGAGTGGCTGCTCATAAGCCACACATCACGCAGGAAAATGCCAAACGACGCCTCGCTTGGTGTAAGGAGCGTCAACATTACACGATTGAACAGTGGCAAAACGTTGTGTGGAGTGACGAATCATGGTACACAATGTGGCGATCCGATGGCAGGGTGTGGGTATGGTGAATGCCCGGTGAATGTCATCTGCCAGCATGTGTAGTGCCAACAGTGAAGTTCAGAGGTGGTGTTATGGTGTGGTCGTGTTTTTCCTGGAGGGGGCTTGCACCCCTTGTTGTTTTGCGTGGCACAACCACAGCGCAGATCTACATTGATATTTTAAGCACCTTCTTGCTTCCCACTGTTGAAGAGCAATTCGGGGATGGCGATTGCATCTTTCAACACGATCGAGTACCTGTTCATACTGCATGGGCTGTGGTGGAGTGGTTACACGACAATAACATCCCTGTAATGGAGTGGCCTGCACAGAGTCCTGACTTGAATCCACCTTTGGGATATTTTGGAACACCGACTTTGCCAGTCCTCATCGACCTACATCGATACCTCTCCTCAGTTCCGCACTCCATGAAGAATGGGGTGCCATTCCCCAAGAAACCTTCCAGCACCTGATTGAAAGTATGCCTGCAAGAGTGAACGCTGTCATCAAGGCTAAGGGTGGACCAACACCATATTGAGTTCCAGCATTACCAATAGAGGGCGCCACGAATTTGTACGTCATTTTCAGGCAGGTGTCTGGATACTTTTGATCACGTAGTGTATTTACTTTTCTGCTTACCAACATGAGAGGTTCTTTAGAAGCAAAATTATGTTTATTGCATCACTGTATATTGTTTCTTTTTCAGTTAGTAACTGTTAAAGTGAAGCACTATTCTATGCTTGCAGTGATTTTATGATATAAAGAAAATGAGAAGCAATGTCTTTTTGTCAAATTTTGTTTCAAGCTGGACAAGACATTTGCAGAAACTGTGAAATGTTGCAGAAACCTTATGTGGAAGAGTGTATGAGCTATACTGAATGTTTTGAGTAGTATGAGAGGTTCAAAACAGATAGAATATCCTGTGAAAATTACTGGTTGTATTTTTTTCTATTTTAATTGATATTGTTCATTACAAGTATCCCCAAAATGGGAGAATTATTAATAGAAAGTTTTATTTGGAAGCAATGCAACGTTTAAAAGGGGTGTAAGAAAGAAGAGAGCTGAAGCTTAGGGAAACAAACATAGATGCTGCACTATGACACTGTTCCTATATTTCAACATAGCATCTCAACCTATTTTACTTTCTCTACTATGCATAGTAAGTAGAAGTATTGTATTCCACAAAAAATTTCGATATAAAGATTTCACCAGAATACATGTTTTGAGACCCCTTGAATAAAAAAAAACATTTTTAGAAAAAGGTATGTGTGTGTGTGTGTGTGTGTGTGTGTGTGTGTGTGTGTGTGTGTGTGTGTGTGTGTGTGTGTGTCAGTTTGCCTGTGTGTATGTGTGTGTCATTGTGTCAAAAATGAAAAGTCAGATAAATGCTAAAATTGGTATTTAGGTTCAGTACCTTCCAAAGAGGTGGCACAAAGATTTTCAAGAAAATCCCCCACACCCCTGACTACCCTTTACATGGAAGATTTTTCAAAATTTTTTATTTTCTAAAAGATTGCTCTAACGATTTTGATTTATATATATATATACATATATATATTAAAGATATTTATATTACAAATAAAATGTATAACTTGAATTTTATAGGAATAGCCTGTCCACTTCATTTGGAAGAAATTTTGTATAATCTTGTATAATTGGCCACACAGTTTATTTTAAGTTTTTTTGTGGCATAAACCATTTCTGAGATATCTTTTATTAAAGGTTTGAATTGTTCATTTCTTGGTCACGCTCTTAAGTTCTGTCAACATTCACTTGTTTCCCGTAATTGCATGGAAACAGCATGAAATTTTAAGGACAGCATATAGTGTCCACTTCTTAAACATTTGACCATCGCTGTTCTCTTTGCATCTATAATGAAACGTGTAATGTAGCTATTTCTGCTATGGTTTATTTGGATTAAACGTAGTAGACAGAAAAATAAGCTTTAGTAAGAATGGTGTATACCCACCTAATAAGTGATAAAGGGTAGAAAAGTCATGTGAATGTAACACACCAGATTTTTTGTTTCAGTGTACCTGAAAGGTCATCATTTTTAGTTCATAAAACAGATAAAGAACGTTTGCTGTGAGATCTAAAGGCTGCTCTATAAAATGCTTTCTAGAAAGCTTTCTAACATTGGATAAATCACCGAGTTGATTAATTAACAGTGAGGGATGTTACTTGAAGGGGATAACATTCTTTAAATTGCAGTAAACATAAATTATTTGGAGACACTTTGGTTTCTTTTTAGACAGATTTCATAAAGTAGTGATGAATGCTATAAAATTTGGACTTCATTGCTTGCTCATTTCTATTTCAGCCTTTTCTGTTACTGTAGCCAATGTCAGTCCTATTACTGCTGTTCTATTGAAACTCTTTAAGTACTAGTGCAATACTAAGGCTTAAAAAGGCTTTCAATAAGTTCTGATTAAAAGAGATTAATTTACTTACGGAACACCACCAACATAGAGAGGCAATTCAAGATTAAGCTCATTCAGAGGTGGTCCTGATGTACCTCGCACAGGATGGCCACCATCTACTTGCAGGACTCCTTCTTGATTGAGACGGCTAACCTTTACAATGTGCCATTCACCTAGTGCCACAGGTTCAATTGACCTATAACATATATGAAAATTATATATAAAATTGTAAAAACTTTGTATCAGTAATATTAGCACATCATCATTAAACTGAATTTTTAAATTTGAAAGTTGTCTGTTTATTGCACAGTAAACATCAAAATAGTTCCAAAATTATGAAGAACATTGCTATTTTCAAACTTGATCAATTATAAAACACTTACGTTATGTTAGCAGCTCCACTTCCGAGATCAAAGCGGAATTGTACATGAGCGTTGACTAGGTTTACAGAGATAAAGTCTCCCTTTCCACTGGTCAGCTGCCCATTGTATAGTAGCACACCATCTGGAGAGTTAGGCAAAAACCAGATCTCCAGAGAAAAGGCACGACCAACACCTTCCAGCCGTGGAAGTTCCAGATATGCAACACCATCGAATTCAGGAACATATACTTCATGTAATTCTGCATCAACTGCAAATGTAATGTTACATGCTTATTAACAATTCATAAACCTATTCAGATTAATGAACAATTTTAGGTTAGCTGCTGTAAAACTGATTCATAAATTAAGATACATATGTGTTAACATTAGGGTGAGTAACTCTCCCAATTTTTGGGAATTCCCCTTAAAGTTCTGGGTTTCTTCTGACTCCCATATTTAATTTACAACTGTCCTGGGTTCTTATTTGTCTAGATTATGGTACTGGCACATTTGAACTGCTCCAGAATTGCAGAAAAATATCCATTTCCATTCTAATGCATGCAAATATTATTTTAGGCTTTGAATTGTTACGATCTATGTGAGGAATTTCTGAACAGTGTACTTAAAAAAAGTAAAATGTTGTTGTTGTTCACCAATGACACTGGGGATTAAATGATCTGCATCATTTTCCCTCTGGCTTCTCAAAATAAAATCTGTAAATTATCACCTTGGGAAGCATGCCTGGGGAATAACGTAGTCTGCCTCCACATGGTATTCCCTGGGTAACACTAAATGGACTACAATACAGGCATGCAAAAAAAGTAAAATTTGCTTCCCAATTTGTATAAGCGATATGTGGTGGTAATGAAGACATTGAACACATAGTATTTAAGTGCCAAGGAACAGAAAATTGGAGAAAAGACTTTTTTAATAAGAAGTGGTTGAAGGGGGATAGAAATACACTTATGATTGAAATGATATGCAAGGATGCTAGAAGCATTGGACAGTGTTTGTGTAAAGTAAAAAATAAATGGCTTTGTACAGTGGAAAGAGAAAAGTAAGAGGTAGCGTATCTTACTTTGAATGGAAAACTATAGTGAATGTGTGATGGTTAAGTAATCAATAAATGAAAAGTGAAAAACAAGTGGAAATGGGACATGGGAAAAAAAAAAAAGAGCAAGATAATTTATTGACAAGAAATTGTAAAATGTAAATAAACTGTAGTGATTGTCTACTGAATGAGTGACCAGGGTCAAAGTGCAGTAGACAATCAAATTGTAAAACTCTTAGCACAATAAATACAACATGTACAACATAAGATGTAAAAGTAATACATAAAGTTACATTTTTTTAAAAAGTAGGCAAGAACATTTCCCTTACAGCATTACTGGGTGTAAATGAGACAAGTTTCATCCTTTAAACTGATGATCCTAGACGTCAATCTGTATAAGTTTTGTTAGTAACATTTTCATTTTATTTAAATGCAATGCTAAATTAATTAAATCACACATTTTTAGGTTGAATAATAGGCCAATGTAGGTGTTCTGCGGATAGAAATTGTCTCTGATTCTTGAATTCAGTCATCATGTAAATAAGTATGTAGGGTATTTTTCATTACTTCTTTCTTGCATAATATCTTTGTCGCTACACGGTGCATGCTTGTTTATATAATGACCTTACTTAAGGTAACAAGCGAAGAAAATTGCTACCTGCAGCATAACTTACATCAGTTTACTATTCAATTTGAAAGTTTGCTTCAGTTACTATAAAATTACATTTAAAGCCAGATGAAACACTTTTAACAAAATTTATTTAGAATGGGGTTGGGTTAATTGGTTTAAAGGAAGAGTCTTATTTCAGTTACACCCTATATTTTATATACAGAAGAATATGTAAAGTTACTCAACTTGGGGAAGGGGAGAGCAATACAACATCATTTATTATAATTGTAAATAAACCTGTTTGGATCGTTAAGTCAATGTTAATTGCTATGTAAATTAGGTGTAAGTAACTATAAGTATCTAAATATGTAGTATATTAAACTATGTTAACGTGTCATATTAATTAGGATCTTTTTGGCAAGGGAGTGAATGAAGTGATAAGCTTAAAAATATGTTCACAAACTCTTAATTGAAAAAAAAAAAATCTATTTTGCAGAAACATTTCTAGAGAACTTGTATTTTATTTACCTATTTCGTTTCTGTAAAAGTTTTGCTTATGCAATGTAAGTTTACCTTGTTGTTTATTCCTAAGGATTATATTTTTACTTTGTCTACAACTTACCTATGGCAGGTGAAGGGTATGTTACATTCCACCCAAAATTTTGAATTCCCCCCCCCCCCCCCCCCCCCCAAAAGCATATTTAGAAAGAGGCGCATGAGTATATCTGTGGATGGCATAATTCAAAATGAAAAGCCAAATGAATACCAAACTTAATATCCAAGCCCAACATTCTTAATGGATGCAACACAATTTCCACAAAATTTGGAATGGCAAATCTGAATTTAGATTCTTCCGCATAATAGCCTTTTCATAAAATCATTTTTTGATTCCTCAAAAACCAATGAAAGTACTGGTTAAAAAATCATATGGTATTGGAGATATTGACATCAAAACTAAAATGTATACCTTATATTTTCTGTAAATACTCATAGCCTGTGAAGTTCTCTTCATTTGGATTGTTTGTTTGTTTATTGTTTATTGTGCTAAGAGTTTTACAATTTGATTGTCTACTGCATTTTGATCCTGGCCACTCATTCAGTAGACAATCGCTACAGTTTATTTACATTTTACAATTTCCAGTCAATGCATTCTGTAGACAATCACTACAGATTATTTGCATTCTACAATTTCTCGTCAATAAATTATCTTTTTTTTTTCAGTTTTTCATGTCCCATTTCGACTTGTTTTTCACTTTTCACTTATTGATTACTTAACCATCACACATTCACTATACTTTTCCATTCAAAGTAAGATACACTACCTCTTATTTTTCTCTATCCACTGTCCAAAGCCATTTATTTTTTACTTTACGCAAAAACTGTCCAATGCTTCTAGCGTCCTTGCACATCATTTCGATCATAAGCGTATTTCTATCCCCCTTCAACCACTTCTTATTAAAAAATTCTTTTCTCCAATTTTCTGTTCCTTGGCACTTAAATACTATGTGTTCAATATCTTCATTACCACCACATATCGGACATTGGTTCTGAGGAATACCCTGTCTTAACCCTCTTAGCCTCCATGCTCCGGTTCTTACCCATGCAATAGATTCTTTCTCTTCTTTATTTACTGTATCTATATATTATATTTTTCCCTGAATTTTGTATAACTGTGAAACCATAAGACATACAAATATTTACTACAGTAAAAGTGTAATCACTTATCGAAATACACAATGTTTGTGTGTGAAATAATGTTTTACATAGTATTAGTTGTTTATTTATGTATTCTAATTCATATGTTTGCATTATACAAATATAAATGTATCATCTCATGAAACATGCTTGGTTAGTTATAATTCTTCTGCTTTCTATTCCTTTGCAAGAATTTATTACCATGAATTCTGACCTCTGCACTTCTGTTGCAAATGTATGAATGTTGTTTCTGCACTTTATATTACTAATTCAAAAACATTTCTGGTCAAAAATGTATCATAAACAATATAATGTGGATAGACGAATGAGTTTTAGTGAATACTGTAACATACAAGGTACACAAGTGAATTTGTGATAGCTAGAAAAAATTGCATGAGTGTACCACATCGTAATTTTATTGTTTTGTTTTATAATTGTAAACCTTTACTTTTGTGTTTTGACATGTTCAATATCTGTGTAAAGATAAAAATGGATGAATAAACTGAAATGAACTGCATAGAAGCACTTACGGTCTTGACAGATTTTTCCTTTTCTTCCTGGGGGACACTTGCAAACAAAGCCTCCCTGGGGAAGAGCATCACATGTAGAACCAGCTGTGCAAGGTTGAGAGAGACAGGGATCAACACGTTCTTCACATAGCTCACCTACAAACACAGTTTTTACAATTATGCATAATACAGTAAAATGTATTAAGACAATATACAAAGCTGCAATATTTTAATATAACGGAATAAATATTAAATATTGTTGTCACACCATTTCCGTCCTAGTAGAATCTAATTTTGTAGATAATAAAGCACTGTTAAATATAATAGTTTACTATTAATGCATAAAAAAAACCCTTGATGTTCATGCAAAAGAATGTGAAACTTTGGCAGAACTTCTGACTTTCTGAACTTTCCTCTGACAGTCTTCTAAGTTCTGGAAATGCTACATAGCCTATAAGTATCCTTTGGTGGTGAACAGTCATCAATCAGAATGATTGAAATTTTAAACTTTTGTTGCTTCCCTTTGGTCCCATAGTTATTTAATAACATAAAAGCTACATAGTTTTCGTATAATGCAGAAAATCTTAACTTAAACAACAAAATAGAGATGAAGTTGGTGAATATGAAGATTCTGCACTTCCAGGCGACCAAGTTACCTACCCACCTCCCTACCTACCAAGCTACCTCTTTGGAAAAGACATACACTATGTGATCAAAAGTACCTGGACACCCCACAAACATACGTTTTTCATCTTAGGTGCATTGTGCTGCCGCCTACTGCCTGGTACTCATTATCTGCGACCTCAGTAGTCATTAGACATCGTGAAACAGCAGAATAGGACGCTCCGTGGAACTCACGGACTTCGAACGTGGTCAGGTGATTGGGTGTCACTTGTGTCAGAAGTCTGTACGCGAGATTTCCACACTCCTAAACATTCCTAGGTCCACTGTTTCTGATGTGATAATGAAGTTGAAACGTGAAGGGACATGTACAGCATAAAGAGTAATAGTCAGACATCTATCCAGACCATCACACAGGAATTCCAAACTGCATCAGGATCCACTCCAAGTACTATGACAGTTAGGCATGAGGTGAGAAACCTTGGATTCCACGGTCGAGCGGCTGCTCATAAGCCACACATCACGCAGGAAAATGCCAAACGACGCCTCGCTTGGTGTAAGGAGCATCAACATTATACGATTGAACAGAGACAAAACGTTGTGTGGAGTGATGAATCACGGTACACAATGTGGTGATCTGATGGCAGGGTGTGGGTATGGTGAATGCCTGGTGAACGTCATCTGCCAGCATGTGTAGTGCCAACAGTGAAATTCAGAGGTGGTGGTGTTATGGCGTGGTCGTGTTTTTCCTGGAGGGGGCTTGCACCTCTTGTTGTTTTGCATGGTATGATCACAGCGCAGATGTACATTGATATTTTAAGCACCTTCTTGCTTCCCACTGTTGAAGAGCAATTTGGGGATGGCGATTGCATCTTTCAACACGATCGAGCACCTGCACGGAATGGTTACACGACAATAACATCCCTGTAATGAACTGGCCTGCACAGAGTCCTGACTTGAATACTATAGAACACCTTTTGGATGTTTTAGAATGCCAACTTCGTGCCCGGCCTCACCGACCTACATCGATACCTCTCCTCAGTTCCGCACTCCGTGAAGAATGGGCTGCCATTCCCCAAGAAACCTTCCAGCACCTGATTGAAAGTATGCCTGCAAGAGTGAATGCTGTCATCAAGGCTAAGGGTGGGCCAAAACCATATTGACTTCCAGCATTACCGATGGAGGGCGCCATGAATTTGTATGTCATTTTCAGCCAGGTGTCCGGATACTTTTGATCATGTAGTGTATATATACTACTTTGAATGAAATATCAGCCTTATTTGTCTTATTTTAAAGTATTTTCTTTGGAGTAACAACTACTATTGTTTACTCCATGGTATCTTAATGTAAAGTCAAAGTCCTCTTCGCAAGATGTTCTTTCATAACTTCAACGAGTTCATATTTTAATACATAGGCTTTATAAATCCATTTTAGTATTTTAATAATTTATAATTGAAATTAGAAGGTGTTTTATGATCCATATCCATCAGATAGAATAGGTTTTTCAATGGTGAAAGAATTATCAAAATTGATTGATGGGTTTTCAGATTAACACACACACGCATGCATGCAAACACACAAGTTTTCTCTTTATAGTATTAGTGTGGATAAATAACTTTATTAATACTATTCAACTTTGAAATCTGAGTCAAAATAAAAATACTTAGGTGAAGTATATATATATATATATATGTTTTGGGGAAGCAGCTTTTCCATTATCAGTTTGCAACTGGTGCTGAAATGGCTGGTTGGTTCAATAATTTGTGCTGTGCTGCCCTTTCTACCTTCTTCCTGGCGAGTTTAATGATGCCATCCACTGGCAGAATTTCTAAATTCATAACTTATTCCTCATTTTTAACAAACATTTTTCCAAAGTACTAAGTTATAGTGGTTTCATTCTGTCTTTTATATCATGATTCTAACAGCAGAAATGATATGCTTAAATTTTATATTCCTAAGGTGTTCTTTTACCCTAGTTTCCAAGTTCCTTTTGGTTTTTCCAATGTGTATTTTGGAACAATCTTGGCAATTCAACTCAAGCTCAGATAATTTTGTTTCTTTTATACTATTCTATTATGGTGCCAGTTCATTATGGAAATCCTTAATTATCTTTTTCAAATTTATGAAAGAATTTACAATGAAAGGTTAACTTGCTGTAATTGAACTGAGGGTTTACTGTATCAGCTAATGTACCTACTTGTTTCTAGAGAGAAAATCTATTGCATGAGTAAGAACCGGAGCATGGAGGCTAAGAGGGTTAAGACAGGGTATTCCTCAGAACCAATGTCTGATATGTGGTGGTAATGAAGACGTTGAACACATAGTATTTAAGTGCCAAGGAACAGAAAATTGGAGAAAAGAATTTTTTAATAAGAAGTGGTTGAAGGGGGATAGAAATACGCTTATGATCAAAATGATGTGCAAGGACGCTAGAAGCATTGGACAGTTTTTGTGTAAAGTAAAAAATAAATGGCTTTGGACAGTGGATAGAGAAAAATAAAGAGGTAGCGTATGTTACTTTGAATGGAAAACTATAGTGAATGTGTGATGGTTAAGTAATCAATAAGTGAAAAGTGAAAAACAAGTGGAAATGGGACATGAAAAACTGAAAAAAACAAGATAATTTATTGATGAGAAATTGTAGAATTCAAATAATCTGTAGTGATTGTCTACAGAATGCATTGACTGGAAATTGTAAAATGTAAATAAACTGTAGTGATTGTCTACTGAATGTGTGGCCAGGGTCAAAGTGCAGTAGACAATCAAATTATAAAACTCTTAGCACAATAAAAAAATATAAAAAACATACAGCATTAGGAATGTACTTATTCATCCATTGAAGAATAGCATGCTGGAAACAAAATTATTGCCTTAAAGGTTTACTGGTATACTTGAATCAGATGAGAAGATTTATGTATAGGTATCTTGTCAGGTAGTTCAAGAAGTAAGAGCATCAAACATGGAAAGCCAAAGATCTGTGGTTCAAGTCCCCAACTTAGCACCTACACATGGCTCGTTCGGAAAAACAAATTATCAAAAATATAATTTAAACTAATAATGGTTAACTGAAAAGCTTGGAAATCTATAAAAGGACTTGCAACATTGCAATTTGCTCTGAGGTAGAATATCTTTAATATTTGAGATTGCTTTGAAGGTTTACTGGAATATTTAAAGGATGAGAAGATTTCACGTGTATCTTTTTTCATTATGGTAGCTCAAACAGCTAGAGCATCTGCATGAAGAGTCAAAGATCCAAGGTTCAACTCCTGACTATTGAATTTTTCAAGCTGATTCAACTCACTAAAATTATCCAGAATTTATCAGATAAATTTCAAAGATTGTTTTAAAACATACATTGGAAAAACAAAGAGAAACTTAGAAACTATGATGAAAGAATACTTTAGGAATGCAAAATTTAAACCAATAGACAAATCTGTAGTGGCATGTAATTTCTGGTCTTACAATCACAATATAAAACATGACATCAAGCTCTTAAAATACATTAAGGAACCTCTAGAACAGTAATGCCATTTTGTAACATTCTGTGTTATTCTCCTCCTTTCTCCCTTCAATTTCATGTGTTGGGGTGGTCAGACTTTATAGCAACACGCACTAATAGAAAAACCAAAGAACAAAAACAAGGGGATGGGTTAAACTTTGTGTCTCCTCCAGTGGCAACCCTAAGCACTTGAGAAAACATTTTCATTGTTAAAATTGAGGATATAAATTTAAAAATTCCAGTAGTGGCTGACATCATTAACCTCACCAGGAAGAAGATAGAGGGCAGTGCAGAACAAACCAACCAACCAACCACATCAGCACCAGTCTACTACCAAACTGATGATGGGGAAGATGTTTTCTCAAAACACCTGTTTATAAAGTAGAGCTATTTTTACTTTCTCTACTACGTATAGTAAGTAGGGGAAGTATTGCATTCCACCCAAAAATTCGATACCGAGATTTCACCGGAAATACATGTTTTGAGACCTCCTGAATCCAAAAAAAGCATTTTTGGAAACATGTCCGTGTGTGTGTCTGTGTGTCTGTGTGTGTGTGTGTCTGTGTGTGTGTCTGTGTGTGTGTCTGTGTGTCTGTGAACAGCATAACTCAAAAACTAACAGTCGGATAAACACCAAACTTGGTATTTAGATTCAGTATCTTTCAGAGATGCGACACGAAGGTTTTCAAGAAAATCCCCCCACCCCAGACTACCCTTTACATGGAACATTTTTCGAAAATTTTAATTTTCTCAAAAATGGCTCTAACGATTTTGATTAAAATATCATATGTTTAAGATAATGTCATGAGAAATGTAATGTATATCTCGAATTTTCTGGGAATGTCTCCAAAAGTATTCTTCATTGTGAACGACTTTTGCATAACTGGTAAACCGTAAGAGATAGACAAAATTTTACTACACAAAAAATGTAGATCGCGTTAAAATACACAACTTATGTCACATACATTTCTTTTGTTGAGTGAACCGTTTTCGAGATATTGCTTGTTATTTCCTTAAATTTTCCAATACTTATACTTTTTCTCAAATCGTTATTCATTTTTTTGTCTTGGCTATGGAAAGAGTTATAATCTGTGGCAAAGGGAATGGTGCTGCACCTAGCAACCAGCTATTAAGAGATATGTATGTGCTTAAAGGCTACTGTATTTGTATATTGCCCTTGTAAATATATATTCCCCTTACATCTACAAGAAAATTAGCAATAAGATAGACTCTGCAAACGTTTATCTCGATTAACATGAAGCATATGGAGAATAAGCGTTTGTATAAGTAGTTAGTACAAGAGTAGAGAAAGTCATGTGAGTGTAACACATCAGATTTTTTATCTTAACTTGGATTTTAAAGTTTGGTAATGTGCCTCTACTGAGTATATTACTTCATTTTAATATACATAACTTAACATGTGTGCTGGGATAGCACAGTGGTTTTGATTCCAGCTCTCATTCTGAAGGTCTGGGGATCGAATCCCGGGTATGGAGTGGCGATTTTAAGTGAGCCCTATCCATATTTTTACCTCTGACTTGCTCATGTGAAGGCCCAAAGTGGTTCAGAGTGCACAGTAAAAGCTGTAGGCTCTCTATTTCACCACCATCCTCATCATTACCCTACCATTGGAGGTAACAATTCCACCCTCTGGGTGCCTCCATCTCAGATATGTGTCCAGTCATTGCTTGGTGAATGAGATTACCTCCAAAGGTCATAGATCATATATGGGGAATGTTAGAGAAAATGACTTTTTAACACTAAGCTAATGTACATGCATATTAAAGCAAAATTTTATGCAGATTTAGACTTTGAATAATTGAGCTACTAGTGATATGTAATTTTTTTAAGCTGGCATTAATATGCAAACTCAGCACTGGGGTTAGAATTTTTTAAATATGAAGTGTGACTATTTTATCAGATTCACATAATGTATATTTTCTGATGTAATCCACATCTTAGAATTAGACAACTCTTCTAGATTTTGTCAAGCAACAGATCCACAGATTGAAATGACATCTAATATTAGGTATATCATGTTAAGAAGAAAATGGGCAAAACAGTGTACAGTGATATTTAATGAAATGATGAAGTTCATAAGAGGCTTCAAAATATTAAAAAATAACCCATTATTATACTTACTGTCATTGTTCTGAGTATATGTTCTTACTGTGCTATTTGTAAAACAGTGAATTTAGTCTACAAATGGCTAGTGTGAAACGTCTTTATAGCTTTCACTTCTCTTTTACACTTTGCTCCCTACAATTTTACATTATTAAACAGAATTATAATTGTATGATGTTCATAAAATAATCTTTTACATTACATTGGATTATCCACTATACATTCAAATTTAATTCACTCAATTAAAGTAACATTTGTAATTACCTGTGAATTCCGAAGTACAAGCACACCGATATTTGTCAGAGTCGATGGCATGGCAGGTAGCTCCATGGAGACATGGAAGACTTGAACAAGGGTTTTCTCCACATTCACGCACACCTACTACACGTTCCACCATGGCATCCAGCCCTTCATGCAACTCCACCAATCTGCGACCAATTTTCAGTTTGCGAACACAGCCCATCAGTCCCATAGCTGTGCCTGCATTTTCAAATACCCTGCAAAAGTACAGTTCCACCATAAGGCTGAGAATAAATTACGCATAAAATTTACCTTAGTTTAAAATTATTTCAACTTCTCTTGTAAACTTATTGGAATTCTCAAAGAAAAGCGAAAAAGAAAGATGCAAAATAGGTAGAAAGAGCTGTAAAGTCATATCCTATGGTATATTTAAGCTAATTATTAAGAAGAAACATGGAAAGAAAGGAAGAAATGAATGTGCTTCATTTCTTACCTTGATATGTTTGTGGGAACAAATCCAATAAAAGCATCTTGAACTAGATCCAAAGCTTTTAGAGAACCTTGTGACTGTCCTGCAATATCTTCATAATCATCTAACTTCAGCATACCATCCCTGTGGTACCTCTTTACAACCACTCGATGGAATTTCTTCATCTCAACACGTTCCAATGATGATATAATAACTGGACCATTTCCTAAATTGTACCTGAAATCCACGTAGCTGGCAAATGAAAGTGCTGCATTAGTAACTTTTATTTTGTTACACAAACTGAAATCTTAGGTTTAAATTCATGTTTGAAAGAGCACAAATGGAGTATTCTTTATTGATAATTTATTATTGATTATTTAATGAGTACAGTAAACACTTAACATGTTTCCTTCAACTAGAACACCTTTCACAGGCGTTGCTCACATCAGTTAAGAGTTGCCTGCTGGATTCAATGAATTATGTATGTGTGTTAGCTCTGATGTTCATTTCAACAATTTGAAGCTTAGAATGTCTTCTGGGATGTCAAATTTCACCAATTGTTTCTGGTATTTGGAAAGGTAGAATCAGATGACTGAAAAATTCAATGCCATAGCCGGGATTTGAACCACGGATCTCCCGGTCTCCGTCCGGTTGCTCTAACCACTGAGCTACCATGGCAACATGCCGACACGACATTAAATTCTCCAGCTGATTCGCATTTTTCCCGGTAAACCACAAGGAGATCTCAAATTGTATTGAGATGCCATACCCCAATGGCGACTTACATTTATTGTAAGTACTTTAAGTTCCGGGCTTTATAGTTGCAACCACTATTAGGTCAATTAATGGAATTAATTGTTCTTTCACACAAGCCGTGTGTTGGACAGGGTTGGAAAGGTAGAATCAGATGACTGAAAAATTCAATGCCATAGCCGGGATTTGAACCACGGATCTCCCGGTCTCCGTCCGGTTGCTCTAACCACTGAGCTACCATGGCAACATGCCGACACGACATTAAATTCTCCAGCTGATTCGCATTTTTCCCGGTAAACCACAAGGAGATCTCAAATTGTATTGAGATGCCATACCCCAATGGCGACTTACATTTATTGTAAGTACTTTAAGTTCCGGGCTTTATAGTTGCAACCACTATTAGGTCAATTAATGGAATTAATTGTTCTTTCACACAAGCCGTGTGTTGGACAGGGTTGGAAAGGTAGAATCAGATGACTGAAAAATTCAATGCCATAGCCGGGATTTGAACCACGGATCTCCCGGTCTCCGTCCGGTTGCTCTAACCACTGAGCTACCATGGCAACATGCCGACACGACATTAAATTCTCCAGCTGATTCGCATTTTTCCCGGTAAACCACAAGGAGATCTCAAATTGTATTGAGATGCCATACCCCAATGGCGACTTACATTTATTGTAAGTACTTTAAGTTCCGGGCTTTATAGTTGCAACCACTATTAGGTCAATTAATGGAATTAATTGTTCTTTCACACAAGCCGTGTGTTGGACAGGGTTGGAAAGGTAGAATCAGATGACTGAAAAATTCAATGCCATAGCCGGGATTTGAACCACGGATCTCCCGGTCTCCGTCCGGTTGCTCTAACCACTGAGCTACCATGGCAACATGCCGACACGACATTAAATTCTCCAGCTGATTCGCATTTTTCCCGGTAAACCACAAGGAGATCTCAAATTGTATTGAGATGCCATACCCCAATGGCGACTTACATTTATTGTAAGTACTTTAAGTTCCGGGCTTTATAGTTGCAACCACTATTAGGTCAATTAATGGAATTAATTGTTCTTTCACACAAGCCGTGTGTTGGACAGGGTTGGAAAGGTAGAATCAGATGACTGAAAAATTCAATGCCATAGCCGGGATTTGAACCACGGATCTCCCGGTCTCCGTCCGGTTGCTCTAACCACTGAGCTACCATGGCAACATGCCGACACGACATTAAATTCTCCAGCTGATTCGCATTTTTCCCGGTAAACCACAAGGAGATCTCAAATTGTATTGAGATGCCATACCCCAATGGCGACTTACATTTATTGTAAGTACTTTAAGTTCCGGGCTTTATAGTTGCAACCACTATTAGGTCAATTAATGGAATTAATTGTTCTTTCACACAAGCCGTGTGTTGGACAGGGTTGGAAAGGTAGAATCAGATGACTGAAAAATTCAATGCCATAGCCGGGATTTGAACCACGGATCTCCCGGTCTCCGTCCGGTTGCTCTAACCACTGAGCTACCATGGCAACATGCCGACACGACATTAAATTCTCCAGCTGATTCGCATTTTTCCCGGTAAACCACAAGGAGATCTCAAATTGTATTGAGATGCCATACCCCAATGGCGACTTACATTTATTGTAAGTACTTTAAGTTCCGGGCTTTATAGTTGCAACCACTATTAGGTCAATTAATGGAATTAATTGTTCTTTCACACAAGCCGTGTGTTGGACAGGGTTGGAAAGGTAGAATCAGATGACTGAAAAATTCAATGCCATAGCCGGGATTTGAACCACGGATCTCCCGGTCTCCGTCCGGTTGCTCTAACCACTGAGCTACCATGGCAACATGCCGACACGACATTAAATTCTCCAGCTGATTCGCATTTTTCCCGGTAAACCACAAGGAGATCTCAAATTGTATTGAGATGCCATACCCCAATGGCGACTTACATTTATTGTAAGTACTTTAAGTTCCGGGCTTTATAGTTGCAACCACTATTAGGTCAATTAATGGAATTAATTGTTCTTTCACACAAGCCGTGTGTTGGACAGGGTTGGAAAGGTAGAATCAGATGACTGAAAAATTCAATGCCATAGCCGGGATTTGAACCACGGATCTCCCGGTCTCCGTCCGGTTGCTCTAACCACTGAGCTACCATGGCAACATGCCGACACGACATTAAATTCTCCAGCTGATTCGCATTTTTCCCGGTAAACCACAAGGAGATCTCAAATTGTATTGAGATGCCATACCCCAATGGCGACTTACATTTATTGTAAGTACTTTAAGTTCCGGGCTTTATAGTTGCAACCACTATTAGGTCAATTAAATTGACCTAATAGTGGTTGCAACTATAAAGCCCGGAACTTAAAGTACTTACAATAAATGTAAGTCGCCATTGGGGTATGGCATCTCAATACAATTTGAGATCTCCTTGTGGTTTACCGGGAAAAATGCGAATCAGCTGGAGAATTTAATGTCGTGTCGGCATGTTGCCATGGTAGCTCAGTGGTTAGAGCAACCGGACGGAGACCGGGAGATCCGTGGTTCAAATCCCGGCTATGGCATTGAATTTTTCAGTCATCTGATTCTACCTTTCCAACCCTGTCCAACACACGGCTTGTGTGAAAGAACAATTAATTCCATTAATTGACCTAATAGTGGTTGCAACTATAAAGCCCGGAACTTAAAGTACTTACAATAAATGTAAGTCGCCATTGGGGTATGGCATCTCAATACAATTTGAGATCTCCTTGTGGTTTACCGGGAAAAATGCGAATCAGCTGGAGAATTTAATGTCGTGTCGGCATGTTGCCATGGTAGCTCAGTGGTTAGAGCAACCGGACGGAGACCGGGAGATCCGTGGTTCAAATCCCGGCTATGGCATTGAATTTTTCAGTCATCTGATTCTACCTTTCCAACCCTGTCCAACACACGGCTTGTGTGAAAGAACAATTAATTCCATTAATTGACCTAATAGTGGTTGCAACTATAAAGCCCGGAACTTAAAGTACTTACAATAAATGTAAGTCGCCATTGGGGTATGGCATCTCAATACAATTTGAGATCTCCTTGTGGTTTACCGGGAAAAATGCGAATCAGCTGGAGAATTTAATGTCGTGTCGGCATGTTGCCATGGTAGCTCAGTGGTTAGAGCAACCGGACGGAGACCGGGAGATCCGTGGTTCAAATCCCGGCTATGGCATTGAATTTTTCAGTCATCTGATTCTACCTTTCCAACCCTGTCCAACACACGGCTTGTGTGAAAGAACAATTAATTCCATTAATTGACCTAATAGTGGTTGCAACTATAAAGCCCGGAACTTAAAGTACTTACAATAAATGTAAGTCGCCATTGGGGTATGGCATCTCAATACAATTTGAGATCTCCTTGTGGTTTACCGGGAAAAATGCGAATCAGCTGGAGAATTTAATGTCGTGTCGGCATGTTGCCATGGTAGCTCAGTGGTTAGAGCAACCGGACGGAGACCGGGAGATCCGTGGTTCAAATCCCGGCTATGGCATTGAATTTTTCAGTCATCTGATTCTACCTTTCCAACCCTGTCCAACACACGGCTTGTGTGAAAGAACAATTAATTCCATTAATTGACCTAATAGTGGTTGCAACTATAAAGCCCGGAACTTAAAGTACTTACAATAAATGTAAGTCGCCATTGGGGTATGGCATCTCAATACAATTTGAGATCTCCTTGTGGTTTACCGGGAAAAATGCGAATCAGCTGGAGAATTTAATGTCGTGTCGGCATGTTGCCATGGTAGCTCAGTGGTTAGAGCAACCGGACGGAGACCGGGAGATCCGTGGTTCAAATCCCGGCTATGGCATTGAATTTTTCAGTCATCTGATTCTACCTTTCCAACCCTGTCCAACACACGGCTTGTGTGAAAGAACAATTAATTCCATTAATTGACCTAATAGTGGTTGCAACTATAAAGCCCGGAACTTAAAGTACTTACAATAAATGTAAGTCGCCATTGGGGTATGGCATCTCAATACAATTTGAGATCTCCTTGTGGTTTACCGGGAAAAATGCGAATCAGCTGGAGAATTTAATGTCGTGTCGGCATGTTGCCATGGTAGCTCAGTGGTTAGAGCAACCGGACGGAGACCGGGAGATCCGTGGTTCAAATCCCGGCTATGGCATTGAATTTTTCAGTCATCTGATTCTACCTTTCCAACCCTGTCCAACACACGGCTTGTGTGAAAGAACAATTAATTCCGTTTCTGGTATTTGTTTATGAAGATCTTCTCCCAAATGCTCCATTCCCCAGTATTATTTAAACAATGTATTTCCCTTTCAATGTCATATTGTGCTTCCAAAAGTTGTGTGTGACAGCTGACTTATCTGTTTATTCTGATTTTAAGTTTTTAAGGTGCTCTTTTAATCTTACAAAATAAAGCATACAGAATGTAATAAGGTATACACTGGGAAGACAAAGCGGAACTTGGAAAACAAGATTAAAGGAGCACCACAGAAACTTGCAATTAAAACAGACACATAAATCAGCTGTCGGGCACAACTTTTGTCACTCCGACAACCTGAGATCAAAAGGCAAATAAATCTTTTTAAAGAAGTAAGCAATGTTAAGGAATTGAGAATTTGGGAGAACAACTTCATAAAGAAGTATGAGAAACAATTGATGAACTTTGACACTCCAGAAACTGTTCCAAACTTCGGATTCCTGAAATAACACCAGAGCTACCTCACACAAATTATTTATTGACTCTAATTGATGTATGCAACAGGCTACAAAATGTGTTATAAAATATTAATAATTGCAGTACAATAAATAAAAATTTGATGTGTCACAATCACATGACCTTCTCTACCCTCTGTTGATTATTAGTGGATATACAAGCTAGTCTTTAAAATAAAGAGAGTTGAGGGTTGTTACACTGCATCACTAAAATATTCTTACTTGAACACGTTTCAGGAGACATCTTGTTCCCATCGTCAGCATGTTCTCAACTGATTTTTCCGGTCATTGTCTGGGGGAGGTGTGTGGCTAGTGGTGTTCTCTGGTGCTGGGCTGATGAACCTCCAAAGGCTGCTGGGTGGCGGCAGTTCGAAATTCATTAGGTGATTCCTGTGTTTGACGATATGTATTTTTTCCCAGATGTCCAATTCATTGCTGCTGTTGATCGGTTTTAAGAGTTTTATGTTCAGAGTGATATCATGGTTTGAAGACCAGGGGAACAAAATACATATTGTCAAACACAGGAATCACCTAATGAATTTTGAACTGCTGCCACCCAGCAGCCTTTGGAGGTTCATCAGCCCAGCATCAGAGAATACCACCAGCCACACACATCCCCCAGACAATGAACAGAAAAATCAGTTGAGAACATGCTGACGATGGGAACAAGCTGTCTCCCAAAACGCGTTCAAGTAAGAATATTTTAGTGATGTAGTGTAACAACCCTCAACTCTCTTTATTTTAAATTATGACAGATCACTGTTACTAGCTTCTAAATCTTCAAAATTAGTCAAACTATTCTTATTAAACTTTATTTTTCTATTACTCCATTTTAATCCAAATAAACCTTTGTAGAAATAGCTACATTATACATTTTGTTACAGATACAAAGAGAACAGTGATAGTCAAATGTTTAAGAATTGGACACTACATGCTGCCTTAAAATTCCATACTGTTTCCATGCAATCACGAGAAACAACTGAATGTTGAAAGGACTTTAATGAATGACCAAATAATGAACAATTTGAACCATTAATAATGGATATCTGAAAAATGGCTTATGCCACAAAAAAAAATTTATTTGAAATAAATTATATCCTTTAAAGAGATTTACATTTCTTGTGTAGTGATTTTCTTCTATCGCTTAATGTTTACTAATTATACAAGATTATACAAAATTCCTTCCAAATAAAGGGGACTTCACGGCTATTCCCAGAAATTCAAGATATACTTTATTTATCATGTAAACATCATTAATATATGGTATTTAATCAAAATTGTTAAGAACCATTTTCTAGAAAATAAAAATTTCAAAAAATGTTCCATAGAAAGGTTGTTTGGGGTGGGAGGATTGTCTTGAAAATCTTCATGTCGCATCTTCAGAAGATACTGAACCTAAAGTAAAAATTGCAGCAGCTTCAAAGTTTTGATCTAACTTATTTTTAGCATAAGAGGAGCTTAATTTAAATGATTAAGATTTATGACATTGCTTACCCATTAACAATTGCAAGTGACACAAAGTCCCCTGTTCCATCCTCCTTTTGCTGATTATACAAAATAATTCCATCATTGGCATATGTCTTGAATTCTACTTCAAGGCTGAGCTTATTGTAGGCTTTGAGACGTTTCAGCTGTACATATGAACGACCGTTAAATGCGGGGATATCATATGCTGAAATCAGACAAACACTGAGTTACAGTTATGAAAAAACATGCAACAGGGAATTCTAAATGAATGAAATTACTTTGAAGATTTATTATGGGAAATAATTATTATTAATATTATCATTATCATTACTGGAAAAGTATGTATGGCACCAATGAATGTGAAAGCTCTCCAAGTTCATACTCACCATCATTACACTTATTCTAAGGCTCGATCTGGAGTATTATCTTTTCAAATCAGCAAAACAATCAGCTGTATTGCAGCTAGTGAAAATAATTTCCTCCCCAATTAGAAAGGGCTTGAATAAATATATGCTTCAGTAAGATGGTATTTTGCCCTATTATTACAATAAAGTCTATTACTGCTTGAATGAGCATCTGTCTCATCAGTGGATTCTCCAGAAATTTATTCCCTTTATTACTTGAAATACTTTGTGTGTTCCTTTATATTTGAAGTAGGTTGTTGCTTCACATATGAAAAGTCAGTTTGAAGTAGGAGTTGTATTGTAGTTCAACTGTTGGGGAGCCAAACTTGAAGTAGTTGCAACCGCACGTATGGTACCTGGTAGCCTTCACCCCAAATTTAAAAATATTGGCTTTGTAATTTGACTGTTTCTTTACATATTATATATTTATGTTTGCCTTGACTGTGTCAGTATTATTGTTATAGACATGGATTTCTTTGCAGGGAGTAGTGCGGCTAAGAATGTAGGCTTACACAGATTATAATTTTTACTTCTTTTCTACTTTATTAATCCTTGACACAATTTAAATAACACTTCACTGATATAGAGAACTGTGAGATTCTTTTATTAATTACTTGCACTTTTTAACACGTAAACTATTTTCGTCTCACACGAATACGTATTAAATTTCTCGAGGACGCATCTCGCGTCCAGTTAGGAACACTGTCTACAACCAACTTGTCCAGTTATGAGTGCTGTCTACAAGCAACTGATCTCTAAATTTGTAAATTTTGTTATATTTGAGTTTCTGATTGCCTAATCCTACTCCAATAGAATACCTTCATTTAACTAGCTTTTTCTGATTGTTGATTGGCTATTTTATAAACTGTCACTAAAATTACATTATTGCTTCCAAGAATCACAAGTAGTATTGTTAAACTTTCAAATTCATTATTGCTTCAAGGTTACCTCATTGTTAGCAACTTTTAACCTATTTTTCTCACAGCTCCTACATTATTAAATTACATAATACATTCACATAACATTATACAATAACATAAACATATACAATGACTGTTATATACACTTTTTATATATTGTTACATACACATATTGCTTTAAGGCAGGCTGTTATTATATTTTGTATTTATAATTTGACTAAAAACATTTAAGTGTCAAAAATACTGCCTCATATTATTTACCTGAGACCTTTGTTTAAAGAAGTAATATTGTAATAAAGGGGCTTTTCCCTTACCTCGATGAACTACAGGTTCTTCACATTGGGGTCCAGTCCATTGTGGCTCACATTGACATACAAATGAGGCATGTGGAATGTCAATACATGTTCCACCTCGCTGGCAGGGTGCTGAGATACAAGCTCGAAATTCTGCAGTAGGATTGATAGGTGGAGTATTGGCTGCAACATATTTATGTATAGTGTTATAAGAAATGAATTACAGTTGCAGTGCTCCAACTGCTAAGCAAACAATTTGCAAGTGATGATACAGAAAAGTCTTCTACATCCCCTAACAATACTTGACCCTATGTGATTAATTTCCTCTTTAAGTCCAAAATCACACTAACGTAAGAAAGAAAGAAAGTGCTACTTTCAGAGACCCTGCACAGATTAATATAAAATAAGCATAGTAAGGAAAGGGAAACATTATTTATGCAACTTGTGGCTGAAGTGGGATTTTTTACAAGTGACAAACTTTGAGAGATCAGCCTGGGCAATCGGAGATAAAGAAAATAAGATAACAAAGATAGCGCTCTTGCTCTGTATAGACACTGAAAGCGCTATCATCAGATAACCAGAATCTTCTGAAAGTTTCCTCTTCTCTTCACTTCTAGAACGTTCTGAACATTCTGGAACTCTAACCAACGGCTATATAAGCAAGCAGTCTAATGAGTAAGTCACTGAGTATGAAGAAGAGTTAGTGAATGAGTTAGCAAGTTATTTCTGGTGCAATGAAAAGTGCTGTTCTCCTAGTGAGTTTATGATGATGGCATGATGGACAGTAAGTGCTGCTATTGCAGGAGAGATTGGAGAAGTCTTTGTTCAACTCCCCAGCAAGCGAACCATCCAGAAGAGGCTGCATCATTAGTACTTCATTACACTGCTACATCACAAAGAAAGTGAAGCGATAGTGAAAGTTGAATTAGATCAAAACAGTGATGGTAAAAACTGGACAGAGTCACATGTAAAAAATTCCATGTTCCACAAAGTTTTTACATGATTTTATTAACCATAACAAAAAATTCACAGTAACCAGTTTTGTGTAACCAAAATGAAAATATATTGTGAGATTTAAGTTTAGGCTTGTATTGAGCATAAACATTTGAATAGAATACACAGCATGTCTCAAACAGGAAGTTCCTGCTTAAGACGTGAATTTGAAAAATCTGCACTTCTTGCGCTTGAAACTGTTTAGTTATGCTGTGTTCTTTGTTGGGGTTGTAAATAAAATAAATCACACAGAATCTGATTTTGCATTAGCTTTAAGCAATTTAATGATCTCTGGAATACTGTACATATGTGGAAACATATTAATGAAGGTTTGCTGTGTTTTGTTGTCTACATCTAACAACATGATTAGGCTGACTTTTCTAGTTATTAGACTTGTTGCACTTATATCATTGTTGGTAAGCAAGAAATATATGCATACCTCACATGATGAACATAAGGAATGGAGTAACTGTAGGAGTGAGTCAGATATTTATTACTTCACTTAAATATTTTCAGAATAATTTGCTCCCATTCCCAGCTAGAGATGGTCAGCTGGCTGGAACTGCTATATCATGCTAGCGCTTCATAATTCTGGCCATAGTTTGTGCAGTGGATTTTATATATTCCTGATTTCCTGGTATTGTATCTGATGAAAAATTTCTAAGTAGATTCTTAAAACAGTACTTGTGGAATGCCAAATTGATATTGTATTGCTTAAAGAACTCCTGAAATTTTCATCTAATCTGTGAAGATTGTAAATTTTCTGTGAATGTTATATGTTCTTACTGGCTATAATGTGGTAGTTTCTCTGACTTCTTTCTGTCATTTATATTTCACTATTACTTTCTCTATTATAGTTGTGTTGAACGCACTATGGGTGGCCAAGTGCATTGTATACTGGTATTCTTTTATGTATTTGGTCTTAAATTGGTAAAACTAAAAGAAATTTGGAAACCGAACCAAAGAACATTTCAGGAATGTTAGGTATATACAACTGGATAAAGCAACTTGCTTTTGGAACCATCACCATAAAACTGAACTAAACCTCAGTTGCTAAACTATTGTACTTAACAGTATGAGAGAAAATCTACATTTTAAAGAACTGAGATCATTTAATAATTTCATTGTCTCCCACCAGAGACAAAAAATGCTTAAAACTAGTTCAAGCCTGCTAAAGTAAGTGAAGGTAATTAATATCTGGTTCACTCCTAGAGTTACCAATTAATAATATTTTACTATCCTTAACTGCTCATTTTATTTAATTATGAAGGTCGTTCAATAAGTAATGCCCCACATTTTTTTTTTGTCAGAACATATTTATTCTTAAAAGTCAGAATTTGGTGACAATATAAATAAACATTTCTTGTCCATGTCCTATTTTTCTACATAGTCTCCATCATGTTCTATGGCCTTATGCCAACGTTGTGTGAGAGCATGTATTCCCTGCCAGTAAAAGCTCTTGTCCTGTATGCGTAGCCATGTTTTTACTGCATGAGTTACACTTTTGTCATTTTCAAAGTGTGTCCCTTGTAGAGAATCTTTAAGCGGCCCAAAGAGATGGTAGTCCGAGGGTACCAGGTCTGGACTATAAGGTGGGTGAGGCAATGATGTCCAACCCAATTTGGTGATGTGTTCCTGGGTTCTCAGACTTGTGTGTGGGCGTGCTTTGTCATGTTGAAGCAAGATTTCTGGATTCTTGTCAGACTGAACACATCGGAAACGATTCCTAAGTTTATTCAGTCTTCACATATGCCTCTGAATTAATGGTTGACCCTCTTGGCATCATAATCCATGAGAATGATCCCATCACAATCCCAGAAGACTGTGGTCATAACTTTTCTGGCAGAGAGAGTTGCCTTGAATTTCTTCTTTTGTGGTAAAGGCACTCCAGGGACTGCCTTTTAGTTTCCAGTGCAAAGCGGTGCACCCAGCTTTTGTCCTCCATAATGATCCACAACAGAAAGGCCTCTCCATCATTCTCAAAATGCTGCAACAATTCAGATTCATGGAACCCATCATGATTGAATATCCGAGAGTCTCAATCATTGCACTTCCAATGCTGACTGATAACTGTAGAGCCAATTGTGTGTTATGATGTGCAGGTCTGCATGAATAATGGCATCTGCACGGTTCAGCATGTCTGGAGCAGTGACTGTGACAGAACATCCTGAGTGTGGCTGACCATGGAGCTCTGTTTCTGCATTTCCTGATGCTTTAAGTTTCTTTACCCATCGCCCAACTTTACTCCTATTAACTGCATCATTACCATACTGCACACAACTATTTATGGATGTTCACCATGGTTTCTTTTTCTGCACACAAGAATTCAATAACAGCATGTTGCTTGTAATGGGAGTCATATGTAGATGCCATTTTGATGCTGTGCTACAGCTCTGTTTTCTGCCGGAAGTGTTCAAAACTTCACTGGCGCCTAGTAAAAACATCAAATCTAAAGCACCCACAAGGATGTTTGTCTCTATATATTAATGGCTTGTTAAAAAGGTACGGGGCATTACACATTGAATGACCCTCATAATGAGGAATACTGTTAGTTCCTAAAAATCTGAATTTTACAACACAGAATATGCCCACTTAAACAAAACATTAATTTTGTCGTTAAGTTTGCAGTGGTAAATATGCCACATTAACAACAACAGTAACAACAATAATAAATAAATAATTTATTTATTTAATATAATTATTTACTTAAGCTCTTACTGAAGTGACTTTCTTCTACTATTAGAATGCAAAAACACAGTATTTTATAAACCTTTCTTCTGGTCATAAGCACAATAGATTTTTATATATGTTAATGGTTGCTTCTGGCTAATGCCATTACAGCAGTTTTTAACTAGCCTTTATGCTGTTTATAAGTTTAGGTTTAGTGCTTACCAAGGCATTCCTGTCTGTCTGGTGTTTCCGCATGACCATCACGACATACACATGCTCCACCAACACAGTGGCTATTACGTACTCCACAATCTTCATCCACGGTGCAAAGGTCTCCAAGTAATGCAGTGACTACCCTAATAGTGGCTGGTGTTGGCCGATAACCTGCAGCGTAATACACATCTGGAACATTTAAAAGTATCTGAATGAATTATACATTAATTTAAGATGTCATAGAAACAAACAGAAAAGTGTTTAACACAGAGATTGCACAATAAGTGTACAATGAATTTAGTGCTAGAAAGGTATGTGAGCAGAGGTAGATTAGGATTTCTTTAGGGAAGGGCTAATGTATTTCAAAACATTCAATGAGCAAACTCCGGTCAATTATACAGAATTTTACCTTTCTAGATTTATAAATATTCGAGGGATCATCCCTTGGATGCAAACATTTTGAGAAGACTCATAAAAATATTTATTAAATAACAATGATTTTTAAACATAATATAAGTATGACAAATCAGTTTTACTGTAAGCTTCTGCTCCAATTGTTTCAGAGCTTAATTCTTATTCAGAAGTTATCTGCTAGTAAATGAAAGGCATATTTGATTCAGCCTATCTGTGTGTTTTTGTTCTTGAGTTAGTGGAACACCTTTTGAGATATAGTCCGTCACTAAGACAGATTCACTCACTGACTGTGAATGAATAGATGCTCATCTGGTTTAAGTAAATATGTTAGAAATAAAATGTTGATTTTCATTTTACCAAAGCAGAGCAACACCATAACCTTAAGTCATTTTGGAGAAAAATGGGTTAGGAGACATGTGGAGAAGGAGAGAAAATAACGTGAAAAATGTTTGGAAAAAGGTTTGTTATAGACCAATGAAAAATACATGGGGTAGGCAAAAATATATAGACATAGTAAATAAAGAAGAGAGAGAGTCTATTGCATGGGTAAGCACTGGAGCATAGAGGCTAAGAGGGTTAAGACAGGGTATTCCTCAGAACCAATGTCCGATATGTGGTGGTAATGAAGACATTGAACACATAGTATTTAAGTGCCAAGGAACAGAAAATTGGAGAAAAGAATTTATTAAAAAAAAGTGGTTGAAGGGGGATAGAAATGCGCTTATAATCGAAATGATGTGCAAGGACGCTAGGAGCATTAGACAGTTTTTGTGTAAAGTAAAAAATAAATGGCTTTAGACAGTGGATAGAGAAAAGTAAGAGGTAGCGCATCTTACTTTGAATGGAAAACTATGGTGAATGTGTGATGGTAAAGTAATCAATAAGTGACAAGTGAAAAACAAATGGAAATGGGACATGAAAAACTGAAGCAAGATAATTTTTTGGCGGGAAATTGTAAATTGCAAAAAAAAAGATAGATAGAAAAAAAAATGAAGTGATTATCTACAAAATGAGTGGCCAGGGTCAAAGTTCAGTAGACAATCAAATTGTAAATCTCTTAGCACAATAAAGCAATACCATACAAGTATAACAAATGCCATATATTTTCTTTAATTAAGGGAGGCTATAGATCCTTTCAGCTCCTCCATGTATGTGAGTATTTGAGGGGAAAAATATATTTTTATTAAGCATTGCTTACCATTGGTACCATAGACATAGCCAGTGTTTCCATGATGGAGTGATTGTGATGTCAGACCATTACTATCACCATCTCCACGGGTATTGTAGTAGTACCGATGCTCAGGAACCAACAGGTGACGTGTGGACTTATACAGTGGTGAACTAACATCTTCAGGCTCTGTAAATCTGTGTATTGTTGAACGTCGTAATGGCCATTCTGTGCCAGCAAATATATCATCTGAAAAGTTATAAAATCTTTATTTATTAAAGAAATTAAATACCTAAAAAGAGATGAAATCACAGCTCATTGAAGTGAAATAAGCTCTTAAAAATAGCATTAAACAATTAAAATCTTTTTAATAATTTATGAAGCTTAAATAAAGTAATGTTATTCATAACAAGACCCAATTAGGAAGCTAGTTTTAGAAGTCAGCTATTCAGGACTTAATGCCCCAATATTTCAAGATAAAGACTTTTATAGTTTGAAAACTGCAGTGCATTAGTAACCAATGCCATGATAATTTCAAAGCTTTCAAAACACATGCACTCATATTAATCCTTTGTGGAGAAAATTATAAAAGAGATAAGGGAGGAAGAACTTAATTTAACAGTATGGGATAAGAAATTAAATACTTGAATTTAATTTAATTTTCTTCTTCTTAACAAGATTAATCTATGCAATCTGCTCTGATCCAAAAATATATTCACAGCTGTTCTGGGCCTCCTGAACAAATGGCAAACTTGTAACTGTATTAACTTTTTAATAATCACAATAATGTGTGTTACCAATTTGTTGCAGTACCTATTTTTGAAAATTTATTCCACGAATACAGGTTGGAGGGGATGAGACACTTTTTTTTTTCCTCTCAGTATCAAATAATATTTCTTTTCCTGGTGAAAATGAACAGCTTCAGTTGGCAGATAGGTTTGCTGTCTACAAACATTACAAATTTGTAGAGCTTGTCCATACTGCATGGAAATTAATGCTTGTAACTATACCTTTTTGGGGTGTTTAATGCCTCTTTTAACAACTCAGATCAGCAGAGATAGTAAATGAAATAAATGGATTTATGTTGATATTTGAAAAGAAGCTAGAAACAGTGATGTGTATTGAATTTATTTAAAGGTGAGTTGGAATTGTTACACAAACATCACTTACCGGCATACAGTAGACACAGCAATAAATAATGGGTACAACAAAACAACAATTGACAAAAAAATTGCAAAATTCAAATGACAGAAACACATCAAAAACACAACAAATCTCAGCCAACAAGATAAACAGCTAAAGTTCAAGAAATTCACATACCACCCAGGAACATTTCACAAATTTAAGAAGATTTTCATGAAACACATCATCAGCCTAGCTCCAAACAAATTTAACATAGAGAAATTACTTTGTAACAAGTTAAAAGACACCATTCCACAAGACAAGAAAGCTGGAATCTACAAAATCAATTGTTCAGATTGCAATAAAGTATATATAGGTAAGACAAAAAGAAACCTAGAAACTAGGCTAAAGGAGCACATGAGATGTATCAAATACAAACAAATGGACAAATCTGCAGTTTCACACCATTTTTGGATCACTAATCACAACATTAAACCCAATATTATATTAGTCAAACCAGCCAAATTTGCAGCCGAATTAGATGCATGGGAGAAGATCACCATTCTAAAACACAACACACATCTAATGAATTTCGATTTGCCGCCACCTAATCCTCTCTGGAAGTACATTTCACCACCACAAGATGCCACCACAGTATCCAGTCCACAAAATGGAAACACCAACAACACGGGCCAGTCGGATTAGCTTCTGAGGATGGGAACAACCGTTTCCCGAAACATGTTAAGTGAGTAAACTTAAGTGATGTTTGTGTAACAATTCCGACTCACCTTTAAATAAATGGATTTATGTTCAAATGTGCCTTGGTACATTGGGTTGAGAATTACGTTATGTGTGTCTTATGAGGATAAGGGAAAATCTTGGAAAGAGAGGTTTAAACTTGGGCCCTCGAAGTTGGAAGGCAGACAATGGAGGCAATGGAGCTGGACTTATTGTACTGAAAAACTAATGATGCTCATTTTATAATATTCAAGAAGTTTTTCTACAGTGATTTCTAAGTGTCGTAAAGCACTAAATGTGTTTGGTGATTAATGAATGTGGACCATTTTAATTGACATTAAGGTGTCAAGTAAATTACAGCACACTTTTCATCCATAAAAAATTCTAAAACAAAGCAAAGTTTTACCTTTACAAGGTCCAAGAGCTTGTACCACTATGTCCTTTTGGTAACGGCAAGCAAAGAGTTTCAATTGACATTCTGATCCATATGTTTGTCCATCATTACCACAAACTACCCTAGAGCCTGCTGAGTCTTCATCTGCACACGTGGATCTACATACACATTCAGCACGTCCAGCACGCCGTTCCTCACATGTAGCTCCAAAGTAACAAGTCAGCTCAGCGCATGATCCAGGAACAGGAGTTGTAGAGTCTGTTGAAACAAATACGGATGTTGTAAATACCCACTAATTAAATAGCAGTGACCAAAACCTGAACAGTAGTGATTACTTACAAGGCCCAGTCTGCTGACTGTCTGTGAATGCATAATGCAATTCCAACAAGCATTTTGGACACCACTATATTAACAATATATCACTTGTTTATGCTGTGAGTTTTTTATTTGATGTAATCTGTCATTAACACTATTAGTGTGATCCCAGAAATGATGCACAGAGTTATGCACTTGACCTTTTTGATCTGTTTACAACAAAAAATATCTGATGTGTTATACACACATGACTTTCTCTACTCTTGTACAAACAATTTTTACAAATGCTTATTCTCCATCTACTTCACGTTAATCATGATATGAGATGTTAATCTTATTTCTAATTTTCTTGTAATTACAAGGGGAATATGGTAGACTTTAAGCAATAGTCAAATCTTTTAAGAGCTGGTTGCTATGTGGAGCATTTCATTCTCTTTACATGTTCAGGACATAAAAAAATTGAATAACAAATTTCCATTTGAGAAAAAGTATAAGTATTGGAAAATTCAAACAAATAAGAAGGAATATCTCAGAAATGGTTCACTTGACAAAAAAAAATGTATGACATAAATTGTGTGTTTTAACGAGATCTACGCTTTTTGAGTAGAAAAATTTTGTCTATCTCTTACAGTTTACCAGTTATGGAAATGCCATCCAGAAAGAAGAGAACTTTTGGGGACATTATCAGAAAATTCAAGATATGTATTTTATTTCTCATGAAAATATCTTAAATCAAAATCATTAGAGCCATTTTTGAGAAAATCAAAATTTTCGAAAACTTTTTCATGTAAGGGTAGTCTGGGGTGGGGGATTTTTCTTAAGAATCCTTGTGTCACATCTCTGAGAGATACTGAACCTAAATACCAAGTTTTCTATTTGCCCAACTTTTCATTTTTGAGCTATGCTATACCTTTGAGCTATACCTTTTTCTAAAAGTGCTTTTTGGATTCAACGACCTCAAAACATGTATTTCCAGTGAAATTTTGATATCAAATTTTTGGGTGGAATGCAATACTTCCTCTACTTACTAAACGTAGTAGAGAAAATAATAATGTCTTCAAAATTTAATGATTGCTTTCCACAGTTGCTGTAGTTGTCGCATGCTATTTATATTTACTATGGGATTTAAATCTCAGATATGGTATTCTGACGGTTATGGTTGAAGAAGTTATTTTGTTGTAGGAGTTGTATTGTATTTCGACATGTTGGGGAGCCAAACTTGAAGTAGTTGCAACTGCACGTATGGTAAAAAGTTTCTGGTAGCCTTCACCCCAAATGTACTTTCTGGTGGCCTTTGCCCCAAATGTATTTTCAGGTGGTCTTTGCCCCAGGTTTAAAAAAAAATATTAACTTTGTAATTTGACTGTTTCTTTAAATATTATATATTTATGTTTGCCTCGGCTGTGTCAGTATTATTGTTAGAGGCATGTTTCTCTTTGCAGGGTTGTGGTGCGACTGAAGAATGTAGGCTTACACAGATTATAATTTTTCACTCCTTTTATTGTTGCTTGTCATGTTTTAAATAACACTTCACTGATATAGCAAGAGAGAGCTATGAGATTTTTTTTATTAATTATTTGCACTTTTTAACACATAAACTATTTTTATCTCACACGAATGCGTATTAAATTTCTCGAGAACACATCTCATCTGATTAGTAACACTGTCTGCTAGCAACATGTCCAGTTATGAGTGCTGTCTATAAGCAACTGACTTGATTTCTAGCGCCTAATTTTGTAAACTTCTGTATTTCAAGTCTCTGATTGGTTATTCCTAATCCAATAGATAACTTTTATTTAACTTAATCTTTTTTTTTTGCTTGTTGATTGGCTATTTTATAAACTGTCACAAAATTTACATTATTGTTGCTCCAAGAATGACTAGTAGCACTATTACACTTTCTTACTCATTATTGCCTCAAGGTTACCTCATTGTTAGCAACTTTTAACCTATTATTCTCACAGCTCCTACATTATTAAATTATGTAATACATTCAGATAACATTATTGCATGTATACAATAATATAAACATATACAATCACTGTAATATACACTTTTTATATATTGTTACATACACATATTGCTTTAAGTTGGGCTGTTATTGAATTTACATATTATATAATTTGACTAAAATCATTTAAGTGTTAAAAATACTGCCTCATGGTTTTATTTTAAAAGCAAAATAATATTTGTGATAAATATTATTTCATAAAGTTTGAGATATTCAGGACAAAATTTGTTTAAGTAAATCCATGAAATTGGCTTTAGAATTCTTGTGAGTCATTTCCCAGATGTTTACATAAGCAGGGGTTTGGAGGTATGATTTTTAGGGGAAGGATCACATGCAAATGGATTAGGCATTTCATACGATAGTCGCATATGTTAGTACTTGTTAGGCACTAGTCAGCATTCTCGTAGGGGCTTCGTTTAGTTTTTTGATGTCTGGCACTTGGTCGATTGCTTGCCTAGCAGGAAGCTGTGCCGGTCAGCTCTCAAAATTTATTTTGTGCTAACTTACAATTTTTCTGGAGGCCCTAGGCACAATTAAGATGGAATGCTGAACTTCTTCCATCTACCAGGTAATAACCCAAGCTGTCTAATGCTTACCCTCTTGCAATACAGTTTAGATTGGTTATTAGAAAGATTAAAGCACCTCTTGGAAGCAGAATTACATGTCTACTATAGCATCACCCCTTTTCACCACCCTTCCAGCTACTGCAACCTGTAACCCTCTCGATGTCATCCCTGTGCTACGTCCCCATTCTCGTCCCATCTGGTATAGGTGCCTATGGTGTCTGTGACACTATTCAACCATTCTTTTTCTGCTCCTCTTCCTACCCCTCCTTTACATACTGTACATATATCAGCCCGTTATGATGTGCAGCATTTGCATAATCTTCCAACTCCTGTTCTTTTAATGTATTTGAAATTAACAGCTTTCACAGATTTCGTTCCTCTTCTATGTGATCTAGATGTTCTTTACATTTCTTCCTATTTTCCTGCACCTCATATTGGAGCTTCAGGGATTCCGGGGTAGCTCAGTGGTTTCATTTGTGGCTTTTGTGCTGAGATTCCGTGGCTCAATTCTTGGCTCTGTGATGGTGATTTCACTTCTGAGTAGCTCATGTGAAGTATCCTCAAAAGTTCATGGTAAAAGCTGTAGGTCCTCTCGTTCTATCATTATTTACCAATATCACCCCCTCATTGGAGCTAACAGACTCTGCCCTCTTGGTGCCTCCAGTTAATAAATGGGGTTTCCCCAGAGGTCATTGACCTTATGGGAAGCATAAGCTATTTAAAGCTCCTCTGTAATCTCTTAATTTTTAAGCATTTCTGAGATTTTCTCTTACCATAAAAATAATTTACAACTGGAAATAATTAAAAGCTATGGAAAGCTGTGGATATGAGTATTCTCTAAAGCAGTTAATTTCAGGAATTTTATATTTTAACTCCTCTGCTTAACAAAAGTCTGCTAATTTATGTGCATAAGAAACACTATCAAAACAGTTTTTAGCACAGGATTTAGTTAACTTAGGAGTAACAATATGGGCTTACCTGAAACACATCCATTTGGACCTAGTACTTTGTTGTGTCCTGTACAGACAGTGCATTTCTGGCCTTGAATTCCAGGTTTGCATACACAGCGCCCAGTCATCTGTTCACAGTCATCTCTGACTGAACCAAATTGTGAACAGCCACATGCTGTCAATGAAATAAATAGCAAGATCATAGTGAAGAATGATTCATTTGTATAGTACTGATTTTATTGTCTAACAGCTAATTAAAACTATAGAAAATTCTGAAATATTAGCACTATATTTAATACATTGTGTTTATTATCTCTGTACCACTAGATGAAACTATGATCTGTTTTAATTGAGTGGTTATCATAATTATCCATTTAACAAAGGGAGTATCAAATCATTCATGCTGAACTCTACCTTGAAACTGCTGCAAGAACAACCATGAAAAGATCAGATCCAAAATATTAGCTGCCAGTTTGAATTCAAAGTGGGAATTAAAATCAAAGCTGGAATCCTACAATAGCAATGCAGTATTTGATGTATATGAATATTCTTGCTGGAAGGAACGGGAATTCTATTAGTTGTCATACAATTTATTCACCTATCTTGCTGCCAAAGTGACCTTTAAGCAGTTTGGAAGTCAATTTCTGATAACTTTAAAAGGGCTTCTTAAAAGTTTCTAATAGTCAGAATAAATAATAGGGTTATTTGATGTGGATAATACTGGTGTTTAAAGTTTTAAAATATTGTGATGGTAAGCTAAAAATTATTTAAATGTTACTATACTTTTGCTTTTTTTTGCTCAAATTCTGAAAGCTCCTGATGTTAACCAATGACATACTTTGTTGGTCTACTGCAAGTGACCAGACTGGTGGAGGGTTAATGTAAAAAATTATTTAAACTGGACACTTACGAATGCAACCTTGATAACCTTCTGAGATCTTAGGCAATCCCCAGTATCCAGGTTCACAGCGATCACATTTAAGTCCTCCAACTCCAGGTTTACAGGAACATTGCTGAGTTATTGGGTCACAGGTGTCAGAATATGACCCTGAAAATGATATTAAGCAAGTGTATATTTTAAATTTATCTTCTACACAGCTTTATTTCATTAAAATATGTTGCAAAACAGTATTTTCTTAAAACACGTGAATAAAAAGTGAATCTATCTGAATATTACATTTCTGATGTGTTGTAATTCAATAATTTGAGTCACAAAGCTTGCAATTAAAATCTAATTTTCCAAATTGGCTTGCATGTGATCCCTAAACCTTTATTTATGTGTGCAGATCTCGACATATAAAAAGCAGTGAACATATTAACATTGCAGTGGAAATAGATAGTATAATAATTTGACAACGCCGTTCTCCATCAGAGAACATAGTTTCTTCAGTCATTCAATATTTTAATTATTAGTTTTTATTTTTTCTAATGTTAAAATCAATTAGATTAGCACACCATTTGCAAATACATGAATAAAAAGTTTGATGTGGGACTAAAATAAAGTAGATTTTTATTGCATTAACTTTTCAAGAAAATTATTTTATTTCAATTTTAGCTGTATGTTCTTGTGTGTATTGTTGTTTCCTACCAAGCTTATTGCACCCACACATGGAAGGACAGCCTGCGTTCTCGGCTCCCAATGCTGGAGTTTTCCCATCAGGACAACAGCCATACCATGAATCCTCACAGCTCTTCAAATTTGCATTCATATCTATAAGAGGAAGATATTTCAACTTTACAAATACAATACATAATTTATTTATTTTGTAACTCTATTTCACATTGAAATTATTTAAAAGTGCTCATTTAAGAAGCTGAAGGATATTTACAATTTCTTAATATTAATTACAGTTCTTTATCGTCAGTGTAGAATGTTTGAATGTTACTGCTTTTCAGTAAGTGTACATAAATGAACCAGATATTATTACCAAAACCAAAGCCAGTGATACCCTGGCCAGTCAACAATACCATATTAACCCTCTGTTAATCAACACTGCAGTTATAATGAGCAAAAACTATTGAGAACAACTGGAATTTGTATGATCATAAGAGGGACGAAGTTGACTTTTCCTGTGAGCATTGCTTTAGGTTTTAAAATAATTTGGGGTTGTATATAGAATTGTTTTTTTTTTCAGTTAAGATTAAGGTTTAATATTATTTTTAAAATGTCTTAGATGTCAAAACTGCATGGAAAACTTTTTATAGAGTTATTCAAAAAGAAGGCACAGATTTTAAATATTCATTTTTAATGAATGACAATAGATTACAAAACATAGACACTTCATTAAATAGAGGAAAGTTCAAAGATTTAATATCCACCTATTAATTCCATTCAGTGCCAACAGCGGGCTGGGTTTTTTTATGAGAAAATGGCAACACCTAGAAAAGTTGTTTTGTGTGCTGCAGTATGCAAAGAGTGAATCCATTATTTCATTGCAGCATGCATTTCATTGGAAGTTCAACAAAGAGCCACCTTTCATAAAAAATTTACAACTGATACAATAAACTTGTAGAAGATGGTTGCATATGCAAACAGAAAAGCACTGGTCATCTTCGCATAACAAATGGTGCTCATTTTGAACACATAAAATAAAATGTTGAACTTTCCTCTATTCAGTGATGTATCGCATGTGTTGCCATCTATTGTCGTTCATTAAAAATAAATATTTAAAGTCTGTTCCTTCTTTTTGAATAACTCTGTATGTAGTCAAGGAGGAAAAAAATGTAGACTAACACTGCTCTCTTGCCCATCAATACATGGCTCCATGTATTGTAGCATCTTGCATTCTATTTCTTCTATTCTCCTATGTGTTGTCACCAAGTGCTTCGAGTTTTAAGAAGAATAAAAGAACTTAGAGCCACGTCGATCTATTACTTACCTTGATGAAACATGGATAAATGAAGGCCACACGAAAAGCAAAGTGTGAAAAAGTGAAAAGGACGATATCAATTTTCCATTAAGGACTCCGATCGGAAAAGGACAACATTTTATTATTTTACATGCAGGATGTTCCATTGGGTTTATTCCCATAGTCAACAAAGGACTATCCCGAAGAAATGGATGGCAGAGTGTTCAAGGATTGGTTCATAAACAAATTGTTACCTAATATTCCTCATAACAATATTATTGTAATGGACAATGCTTCTTTCCATTCCGTTGAGCTCAATAAGGCTCCTACTGCTTCGTCACTGAGGGCAGAAATGCAAGCATGGTTCCATAAAAGGATATAGAATTTGACCTGCAAGCAACTAAACCAGTATTATATGAGCTTATAAAATTTAAAAAATACAATCTTAAGCAGTATGAGATAGATTGTATTGTTGGAATACATGGGCATTGTGTAGTATGGCAATTGTGGTTTGAATGCCATAAAATTACTCTGGGTACATATAAAGAACGTTGTTGCAAAGCATAACATATCTTTTAAATCTAACGATGTAATAGAATTATTTGAAAGGGCTATTGGAAAAGTTACAGCAGAAAACTGGCAAAATGCTTGCAAGCATGTTAAAAAGCTCGAACAATTTTATTGGGAAAAAGGCGCTTTGGTGGACGATGTGTGTGATAACTTTATAATTAATTTGAAAGGCTAAGAGGAAGAAAATGAAGATTCTGAAATAATCGAAGTTTGTGACATCCATGGAGAAAATGAACCAGAGTCCGCGGACGAAGATAAAGGATGTACCGCCACTGAACAACCCGCCTCAGTGGAAGGAGTTGGGCCAATTCACAATGAAATGTAAACGCAGGCATAGCATAAGCGCAAGATTTTGCATTCATGCTATTTGATGGAAGCATTCACATAGTCACGCAACGCAAGAGTTTGCAATCTCCAAACTTTATGCTTGCGTTGCGTGCATAGAGGAAGAATTTTACATTTCTTTCTCTTTGCATTGTCTCTGTTTAACAGCAGACGATCGCGATGCGAGACTTTAACCGTCTAATGTACATGCGTGTACTCTTCCATTAGGCCGTGCCACACAAATTGTGGGTCATCATCTCTCATTTCTCTCAAGAGGTTATGATAGTCTCCTTACTGAATCCTCTTTCATTTAATGGTTGAACCTGACATCTGCGCCTAGATTTCTTGGCTCACAAATCACAAGGCGCAAAGAGATAATAACATTGCATTAATATAACTTGTGCAGCTGTATCATCACACTTGCTGCAGTTTCCGACATTATTCCGTATGCGGGAAGGAGGTATGAAAGTTTAAGAAACTTACGGAATCGGGTTTTTTTAATACGCAGAATCGATTGTGCAGTATCCGGGTTCTTAAATTGTGTAGGGGTTATTGCTTTATCGAAAATATTGGTCCCTTCTTGGCGACCGCTTAGCTTTTGCGGAAATCTTGTCAGAAGATATTGCGAACGTGATGAAAAAAAATATGACTAACGGAATGTCGCGAAGCAAAGAAAATGTAGCTAAAGTGGATCATTCGAGTTTAGACGCGCAGATCCTAGACTACGCCCTGTCGTCGCTCCGCAGCTACTCCACCCCTCTCCTTATAAAAACATCCCTCGGCTACGCGTTGAGGCTGAGGGTCCTCGATGTTACAATGTTGGCAGCAGAATGCCAACGACAGCAACGCTAAGATGATGCAAGTGCATATGTTACACGTTGTACCCACATACGAAATAATGGCCCGGTTTCAATAGTACTTGCACAACTACTTTCAAGATTTTGGTCAAACAGTCGTGATGTCACTAACGCTACGGGCCGTTGTTGGGCGTATGTTTTTTTGTGACCTACTTATTTATAAAATATTGAGTGAACTTTCTTATTTGGTATTGTTGGTTACTTATTCAATTTGAAACTTACGGTGCACTCGAACATTTCCGCAATTAGTTTAAGAATCTAGAAGCCTGTGCAAAGTTCTTGCGTCACGCCTACAGCTGCATTGTGAATGGTGTTCCCTCACGCCTGCGTTTATGCTGCATTATGTAAGCGCTTACATTTAATTGTGAATGTAGCCTTATTGTTTTTACGGTGCCCCCGTCACCGTAAAGAGAGAGACAACAAGAGGGTAAGTGCTTCTGTCTCTTTTTTTGGACCCGACAAGTTAAATCTCACAGAGTACAGTTATTAGAAACAGTAAAGTCGATCTTAAAGCCAGAATTACAAATTGACGCAGTAATTTGTATCACAAATTATGTAAATGTCAGAGTGATTGTACTGTGAATATGCATTGTTGTGTGACATTGATTTGAGATGTTTGTTGATTGTAATCATTGTCGAGAAGTGGGTTTATAGGGCCTTACTGAAACTAACAATAATAACGTGCAATAATGTAGCGAGGGGGTGAGCTGTTTATCATTATTAGAGACGAGCAAATGACGTCCGAGTGGCGCGTTTTTTTTTAGAATTTGCTGGAACATTTTTCCCCAGAGCATATGTTTTCGTAATTTTCATTGGATATAAATATAGATGCTAATGTTGGCGCGTTTTATTAACCAATAGCAGCTCGGTTATAATCTTTAGGCATATTGGGGCGAGGAAGTATAAATTCAGAGTCAGGGTTAAGTTTCAGTAGTTCAACGGAGGCATTCATGGAGTATGCATCGCACACAGTTCAAGGTTACGCGTGGCAAAGTTATGAAAAATCTCTCGTGTCGTAAAGTTAATTACACAAAAAGTTGAAGTACGCGAATTAATAATGTGCAGTAAATAAGTTATTATAACAGTTTCAGTTTGGCGAGTGTCAAGATTAATATGTGAAAGTGAATAACGTGTTACCACAATAAAAGTGTAAAACAAATTCTTTTATCAGTGTTATCTTTGGATAAAAAGCTCCTTTCCGTTTACACACCTGTATAAGATAAGTGCTTGACCGAGAAATCATAGCTAGCCGGAGGACAGTGAACCCAAAATTAAATACAATAACAGGCGCTCAGTAAAAGATAACACGAAGTGACCACGACAAATTGTCTTTCATACGTGCGGCAGATAAAAATGAAACATCTTCCAACTACCAACATTAATACCCCCACAAAATGGCGCCCAACGTGGGGCTAACAAATAAATAACATTAAAACTACCACAAAATATCAGTGTCACCCTTCACCACTCTTCCGCTCCTCGCAGATTACACCATTTTCATCCCTGAGCTACCCCTCCAACGCATCCCTTCTCGTCACCCTGGTCAAGGGATGCAGTTGTCATATTTAGCGAAGACGCTATGACTTCGTCATATCATTTTATATGTATATCTAACCTTTCTTACAACACCGTGCAAAATGTGGTGTCTGATGACAATAACTTCCTGATGGACAATCCTGACGGTTGGGACCACTGCCACAGTCATATTCCCTTCTTGTGTCTGGGTCTGCCAGCGGTGGCTCTCCATTGCAGGGCTTCACTTCCATGCCTGCAAGTACAAAATTTACTTTGTAATACACAAAGGAATTTTATATCTATGTTACAGTAAGTTTTTCAATGGGCTCAATACATCTTAGAGCTTTCTTTATCGTTTTATGTTTTTATTAAACTGAAGCAGGATGGAAACACATACAATATACAGACAGCCAAAAATTCTCCTACAACTGAATATCTTATTGACTATGAGTTTCATTTGTTCTGTGTAGTTAACTAAATATCGGGAATTAAAATATGAGACTGCCAATATTCTACAGTTTCTCCTTTAACTTGCGGTGACTTCAACAAATTGGAATGGAGTATCACATGTTTACTGTCGCTACCAGTAGATACAGAGGAGTGTTACAAAAAATTGATATTGATAAAGATCCCTGAACTCTCCTAAAATAGTATTTTTAGAGGTAAAAAAGCGTGTGAACTCAGCATAATATAAAAATTCAGATGAATAAGGTTCGAAGCAGGGATTAACATAAATAAATCGCATGCGGATACTAAGTGGAAGTGATGGAGGAGGTTTGTAGTTTGCAGTGAAGTACTCAAGGTGGAGCTGTGCATTACTCCACAATTAATAAATAAATAATTAAAGTAAATAACAACATTTATTTCTGTATTGGTTTAGTATAATTTTAATAAGTTGTTTAAATCAGTATGGGCTTGCAGAGAAATATCAGTTCAATGGGAAACAGTCCCTCTTTTGCAGGATAATGGTAGACCTTGAATGAATGAACGACAAGGAAACGAAGAGACGCCCCACACCTCGACCTAACACGGATGTTTTGTACTAACGCCCTCAAGAGGAACGGATAAGGCGAAGGCAGGCCTGCTGACAGAGACGCTCAGAGGTCGCTAACGATTCTAAGCTTGAACCGATCGCACCGAAGGATTGCCCAGAGAAGGCGGAACGGGGGAGAACTCGGCTCACTTGAGGCGACTCAGAGAAGGCTGCCATCTGGCAGGGCCGAGAAGAACTTTGCAACAAGTAAGTATCTGTACAGCCCCTAAGACTACTTGAAACGTGGAAGGGGAAGTGAAATGAGGGAAAGTGAGAGAAGAGAAGCAACCCCAGCATTCGCTTAGCCAACCAGGAAATATCCATGGTTAGAATCGAGCCCAGGACCTCCCGAATGCGAGTCTCCTACGTTACCTCGGAGGTATCTCACTCGGTAATGGTAGACCCTCCCTGAAGTCACATTTTACGCTCGGTTATTGGATTAGAGTTCTTTTGTAAGCGAAACAAACGTGCGTATAAGTAAAGCTAGGATTAAGTTTGGAAAGTTAAGGTTTCAAAAGAACGCAAACTTATCTTGTTATCGTATCAGTTCACATGAGAACGCTTATGCTTCAGCTTCACAAAACAGAACTAATTGGGGGGTTTCTGAAGTATTCCCCGAACAATAGAGAAAAAAATACATTTATTATATAGACATACGTCCACGAATAATATTAAAGAAATATGTCATGTGACTTAGTGTGAGAAAAGAAAAATTATATAGCGAAATCTTACATCCACGAGTAAGATCACTCACGATCTCGAAGTCTGAAAACGCAGATGTACGAGTCAATGCGCAAAGATATAAATGTTTTGTGTAGTTGGAATGTACTAAGGGAGAGAAACAAGAGAGGGCATATAAAAATGAAATTGCATGTGAATAAAGTTGTTTAGCCATAAACGGCGCCTTCGTTTACCATCGGAACACCACGACTTGAGATTACTTACATCCTTAGTCCGCCCAAGCACCTCTTTATCTTTCCTCTCCTTTCTCTCACGAGTGCCGATCCTGCTGCAAAGGGCAGAAAACTATAATTGGTTGAACGTCTTATAGTTACTATTAATAAAGGGTAGTTAAATTATATTCGAACCCAGTTGCGGACTCTCTCTACTGCGCGAGACAGCCGGCAGTCGCCGGGGAATTTAAGCCGGCAGAGGCGGACTAAAATCCTTACCTTATAATAAATGCTGGAAATGTTGACCTTCTGCTCTCAAACAGGCAGCATATCTCGTGTAAATATTCTCGCTCACTCCCCGAAGCTCAGCAGCAGGAATTCTTGTGATTTCTTGCACTGTCTTCTTCAAGTTCCTGTAGTGTGCGAGGATTGGAACAATACACTTTGTCTTTAAAAGAACCCCATAAATAAAACTTACAACTCGTTAGGTCAGGAGAACAAGGGGGCCACAAATCAACACTAATTATTCTGTTATCAAACATCTCTCTTATAGCATGTAATGATTCGGCAGCCGTATGTGCTGTTGTAGAATCTTGCTGGAACCAACCATACGATTCCTCTTCTCCTGTCAAGCGATTGCAAAATGGCCTCAGAATTAACCTCTGATATCCTTCTGCATTTATTGTTTCATCAAAGAATATGGGCCCTATTATTCCTCTAGCACTTATCGCACACCACACTCCAATTTTCTGATCATAATGAGGCGTTTCATCACAAGAATTCCTGCTGCTGAGCTTCGGAGAGTGAGCAAGAATATTTACACGAGATATGGTGCCTGCTTGAGAGCAGGTCAACATTTCCAGCATCTATTATAAGGTAAGGATTTTAGTCCGCCTCTGCCGGCGTAATTTCCCCGGCGACTCCGGCTGTCTCACGCAGTAGAGAGAGGCCGCGAGTGGGTTCGAAAATAATTTAACTACCCTATATTATATTTGGGACTGGGTATGATTGTTTTGAAGCGATTGTCAATGAAAACTCATTCAGGCACACACTTATTCACTGCAAATTCCACCTGCTAGGAAAGGATCTGGGAAGTCTTTTATGGAAGATGAGTTGCCCTTAAACATTCCCTCCTTAGCCTCTACAGAAATACTATTAGTAGTTAGTAAATACTGCGCATCAAACCTTCACAGAGATCCAGCGGCCGTAGTCTGAGTTCCTCCTGACGTTGGCAGCCCTCCATCTTCATGATGCACACGCTGGGGTACATCCTCATGTCGGAAGCGCACACGGGCTTGCCGGTACCAGCACCAGAACAATCGAAATGGCAGGAGCAGCGCGGGAAATTGTCAGGGCCAAGTTCACACGTTGCATCGAAGTCGCAGTGGATGTCGCGGCACGCCTCCGCCTCCCCTGCCGCCTCCAGGACTTTGTGGCCACCTCCCGGGGGAGGTATTCCAGTTACCCTCAGCGACGGGAGCGTTGGTGCCGCTAGAGGTTGTTAGTTTATGGTTAGTTTCAACATGCTGTTAGTGGTAAGGTAGGTATGGCATGAATCAAATACTTGTTATGAAAATAAATGACGCATAGTGCTTGTTTGATTCATTTCATACCTTCCTTTAAGACTACTATCATCTCTATTCTTACACATGCATTAGTTTAGAGAGAGCTAAATACGGTATAGCTCTTCGTACAAGTCATTCACAGAAAGTACCTGTTTCCTTTAGCCTTAGTAGCATGTACAGTCGAGTGCATAGAATCGTGCCGATATAATGCGCATTGAGTTATTTTGGTAAGGAACTACTAAACTGCCTCTATCACGCACAGCCCCCCACTCCTTACTTAGCTCTAGCGCTCTACCTAGGTTTGTGTTACTCCACCATTTTCCTTCACTACTGAGCCTGAAGCCGATCTCTGTTCATAGGTTAATGTTTGAGTGTCAGATTTTTGACATAAATCCAATACGAAACGGACTCATCCAGGGGCTGGTGTGGACCGCGGATTTCTTCCAGCCACTCAGGTGAAATGTTTTCGTACTTCTCCCCTTTCGCCGCTCACCTAGATGTGACTTTGTTTATAGCCTAATATGTGTGTATCGTACTTGAATTCAAACCAATAAGCGATTGGTCACCCCATGGTTGGTTTGGAACACTTCTGCCAACACTGAATACATAAAGGGGGAGAAACTATAGGAAACCAGAAGCATTGACACTCGACTGTGTACACACAACAGTAACACAACTTCTCTTGTCTGGCTAAAGCTGTTCATCGTGTGCCTTGCCTAAGTACGTGAAGAGAACCATACAGAACCTCCATGTACATGCAAACAACACCCATCACGTAACATAAAGCGTTTTGAGGATTATGACTAAATATTAATAAACAACATTTAGCTAATGTTTTAGTTAATAGAACATCTCCTTTTATTAAGTTAATATGGTTTTAAACATGTAACGATTTCTTCTTTCTTTTGGCCACTTTGTTAAAAGTGTTGTTGACTCTGTCGATGTGCAATAGTTACACATACCGTGAGTACCAGTGTATTAACAAAGTACAGCCTTTTGCGTAACTGAGTTAGGTCAAGCGGTAAGCGAACGCATCTGATACCGTTATGAACCAAGTTTAATTGTAAGAGGTAACGCTACTTATTACTCCACAGTGGTGTTTAGTATTATTTACAGACTGGTAAGTGGGTCAATGCACATACCGGTTTCTCTTGAATGACGCGACTGGTACGCGTGTTATACGAATTCGATCGTGCAGTAGCGGCGGACTGACCCGCCGTTTCTCCCCTACAAAATGTTGACGATAGGAAAATATATTACGCTTATTCGTTATAAAAGGTGTTCGAAATATTGCTCCTCTGCAGCTATACAAGCCTAATTATTGAACACTCGACAAATTTCTGCAGCCGAAATATTGGAAAAAGGATACTGTCTTCTAATTCGTCAAGGTATGGAAATTTGTTGCATTTATTTTTAACCACTCCCCACAGATAATAGTTACATGGAATAATGAGCTCTGGAGAGTGACCAGGCCAGTTCAATTATTCTGTTTTAAAGAATACGTTGCAACGAGGCAGCGATTTTCTTGGACTTATTTCCACAACAGCACCTCCTCATCCAATTTTCTCCGTTGGAACCATCAGGGTGTTTCGTTTCGTATAACATGGAACCGTTTACATGTTTCTAACAACCTATATATTGCGGATTTGTTAGGAATGGTGGCACCAGGAAGTTTCTGTATACATTCAAGCTAATAGTACGCATGTGACTCCATTCGTGCAAAATTTAACACAATAAGCACATGCTACTCTATAGTAAACACCACGGTAGCTTCACGTAACGTTATTCCCACTATACACCATACTAAACAACGCTGAACAAGTGCCGTTATCCTTCGTAGGCGCGTGAGCTGGCTAGGCTACCGCAGAGTGAGGTCATTCAACCCGATACCTACTACAATTACAATTCAGACCAGGCAGTCGTAGATCCCGTCGTTCAAGATAAACCCGGTAGTTCGTTCATATGCCTGGGGATTCGTAAGGTCCTGTTAATATGAGATCAAAATTATTATTTATTAATTATTAGTGATGGAATGATACCACTATTTCTCGATATTTTTTTTTATTATTTTATTTATGGACGCTCTTTAACTGATATGGTCGTTAGCGTCCCATTCTATATTGGGCATGAAATACCGGTAATTTTGCTCAGAGGCTCTTTATGAGGATTGAGGCTCTTTTACGTGCCGTAAATCTACGATTTGGGACCACCGGCTTTACTTCCTTTCCGAAGGAAGCCATGCTAAGGATTTTTACGCCCGAAAACATCCATCGCCCGGCCGCACCTCGGGAACTAGAGGCTAGCATGGTGACCACTACACATATATCGATACCGACACTGATTTTTGAGCACCGATACTCGATATCCACTTTATAAGAAACTGTAAAGGCAATAGCTTGTTCACTGAATTATAAACGCATGTAACCAATTTTGTATTGTATGCCAATTCTGAAATTGTTCCTGTTTGACATTCTCCAATCGGCAGCAATTTTTTATCTTGATGATGCCACAAGTTATATCCCCCATTGTTAGTAAATACTGATGATGATAATAATTATAACAATAGTAATCATAATTGGTTCCCTTTATGTGTAACTATGCTTTGTGCTGAAACTTTGTTTTTAAGGATTTTCTATCTATAGAAAAACATATACTAGAAATTCTTCTTTATCCTGTAATCTTGAAAATGTAAACAAATATATATATTTTACCGAAACTCAAACAATTAAATAACAAATATTTCCCTGCAATGTATTATCTCACGTCTTAAGTTCTGATTTGTTTGCTGGATCCACAGATATTGGTCATCGGAGTAGGTAAATGTAATGGCTGAGAGTGAGCCAGGCTATTGCAGAAACGCGATTGAGTGCGTTAAGCTAAATCAGAACGTTCGTTCACAACCCAGTTCACGCTGCACGTTGAAAAGTACCTCTACTTTCCCCGTTGTTTTGCATGCTTTCGTTTAGCACAAGTCTATGGAATGTTGTATTCTTTCACTCACAGTAAACGTAGTCAAAGCCTATCAAGGAGTATAGTCCAGCAACTTTTTAGGGATATGTGCCAGGCAATAACGTGAAGCCTCAACTCCTTTCATTCCTTATCTAGCATACAGTTAAACGCAACAACTTTCAATAATGCAAAACTTAAGAAATTAAAAGTATCGAAGATTTATCTCAAAGTATTCGACATACTTTGAGGCAGTATTTTATATCACAACACTGTGAATGTCAGAGTGATTGTAGTGTAAATTAACATTATTGTATGACAGTGATTTTAGATGTTTGTTAGTCATAAGCATTGTTAGGAAATAATTTACACGGCCTCACTGAAACTGACAATAGAGTGGGTAATAACAATGAAGCGATGGGGTGAGTTGTTTATCACTTAGAAGAGACAAACAAATGACGTCAGGGTAGCGTTCCTTTCTTTAGAAATGCAGGGAATATCTTCCCTAGAGCATATGTATTAGTAATTGTGATTGGCTTACAAAACAGACGCTAATGTTGGCGCGATTTAGTAACCAATAGCAGTTCTATTATAATATTTAGGCATATCGGGGCGAGGGAGTATAAATTCTTGAGCCAAAGGCAAGTATCGCGCAGTTCTACAGAATCATTCACGAGGTAAACGTCGCGCAGTTCTACAGAATCTCTTGCGAGGTACACATTACGCAGTTCTACAGAATCTCTCGCGTCGTAAAGTTAGTTACAAAATGTGAAGGACGCGACAACTATTACGACAGTAATTCCATTCGGAAATATAACAGTTTCAGTCAGGCGTGTATAAAGATTACAGATGTGAATATTAATTAAGTGTGGCGGCAATAAAAGTGTGAAAACAAATTCTTTTATCAGTGTTATCTTTTAGTAACAACTCCTTTCCGTTTACACGCCCTGCTTGGAGATATTTGCTCGACTGAGTAATAATAGCTAGCCGGAGAACAAAGAACCCAAATTTAAATATAATAAAACAATAACAGGCGCCCAGCAAATAAGATAACACGAACAGATTACTGCGACAACTTCGATACTACCGAATATCGCGGTATCGACGGTATTGAGATCTCATTCATTATTATATTATTTTGAATAAAGATCTAATTCATATCGCAATAGGCGGTTCTATGCTCAGTGAGCAATGACAGATGAGTAAGGGTAAATGGTAATGTTGCCTTACTTAATGAAGTAAGAGTATCTGAGGATAGGGGGAATTTGCATTATACAGGTGTTTCCGAATCGCCGTCCATTTTATTCGAATAGGCAACGCTCAAGACAATATGAGGGATGATAAAAGACCTCTACTGTAGTATCATTATATTAAGTAAGGTTACTTGCTTCCGTTTCAGCTTTTTTATGTACAAGCTTTCCCGTATTGCTAACACTGTCACCGCGTACGAGGCAAGGGTATTTGTTGTACTAACATTTAGCTTTGGTTGTTAATTCGATAACCGACATATAATGTTTATAATCCTGAATAATAACTTAATATTCCACAATATCTACGGTATAATATTACTACTAATAATAAATAATAATAATAATAACTACATCTCGTTCATTATGAATTAGAAACTGAAAGGGGATATACCATATATACACATAGACATATAAATCGATATTAAACAAGAATTGTACATAATAATATAATTCAGCAAGAAAGATATTAGAATATTTAGCAACCAAGAAAAGCAGATTGTAACTTAGATAAGTAAGGGACGGGCGAGCTAGCTAATTCCAGGTAAAAGATAATTCTAGGTAGAGCCCACCTTTCACCAAGCTAATGAGCAAGGAACTGGTAGCAATAAGGAGAAATAGAAAGAGAGAGGTATAGAAAGGAAAGAGACAGTGATATTGAATCTGCTTCCGGACGCGTTATTAGGCCGCGTATGCGCAAAACTTTGGAGCAGAATATTTTCATACATAATAAGATAACGCGGTCTGAGGACCAATTAGAAATGTCGTTACATTTTAAGGCGCAAAGGTGAGCGTCACTAGGCTTAGGTATAAAAGGGGAAAGAAAGTCCCATATTTTCACTCTCTTATAGAATCTCGTCGACACACAGCGATACTCTGGACTACAGATGCACGTGTGTGCATTGGGGTGGGAAGCGTGTGCAGGTAGATTAGGCTCCTAATTATTATTATGGTGGGAATTGTTATAATTTGAAAAGCTAGCCGCCCATAAGTATTTATTTTGATAATAAACCACATTTTTACTTTCTCTACTACGTATAGTAAGTAGGGGAAGTATTGCATTCCACCCAAAAATTCGATACCGAGATTTCACCGGAAATACATGTTTTGAGACCTCCTGAATCCAAAAAAAGCATTTTTGGAAACATGTCCGTGTGTGTGTCTGTGAACAGCATAACTCAAAAACTAACAGTCGGATAAACACCAAACTTGGTATTTACGTTCAGTATCTTCCAGAGATGCGACACGAAGATTTTCAAGAAAATCCCCCAACCCAGACTACCCTTTACATGGAACATTTTTCGAAAATTTTAATTTTCTCAAAAATGGCTCTAACGATTTTGATGAAAATATCATATGTTTAAGATAATGTCATGAGAAATGAAATGTATATCTCGAAATTTCTGGGAATGTCTCCAAAAGTATTCTTCATTATGAACGACCTTTGCATAACTGGTGAACCATAAGAGATAGACAAAATTTTACTACACAAAACATGTAGATCGCGTTAAAATACACAACTTATATCATATACATTTTTTTTGTTGAGTGAACCGTTTTCGAGATATTGCTTGTTATTTCCTTAAATTTTCCAATACTTATACTTTTTCTCAAATTCGTTATTCATTTTTTTATGTCCTGGACATGCAAAGAAAATGGAATGCGCCACATAGCAACCAGCGATAAAATATTTGACTATCGCTTAAAAGCTACCATATTCCCCTTGCATCTACAAGAAAATTACAAATAAGATTGACATCTCGATATCTCGATTAATATGAAGCATATGGAGAATAGGCGTTTGTAAAAATAGATTGTACAAGAGTAGAGAAAGTCATGTGAGTGTAACACATCAGATTTTTATTTTATGTCCTGGACATGCAAAGAGAATGGAATGCGCCACATAGCAACCAGGGTTAAAATATTTGACTATCGCTTAAAAGCTACCATATTCCCCTTGCATCTACAAGAAAATTATCAATAAGATTGACATCTCGATATCTCGATTAACATGAAGCATATGGAGAATAGGCGTTTGTAAATTTAGATTGTACAAGAGTAGAGAAAGTCATGTGAGTGTAACACATCAGATTTTTTTAAGGGAAATGCAGTGTATTTAAATTTGCTTCACTTACGAAAACCCGAGAACCGTGAACTTAGTTGGATAGGTAATTATTAGGAATGGAGAAATCAGTCGCCTCTGAGCAACACTAGCCGAAGACCAGGATACTGCAGCAGAGGATATCAACCAGAGAAACGTTTTCCCGCTACAAAATCTGAAGGTTATCTATTAGGTAGACACATTAACCCATATATCCACAACTGTGTTTTGGGTACGAGTGGTTGGGGCGGTTGGTTTCTAACCAAGAAACTCCGAGGTTCCGAGTTCTTATCCCGCTCTGTCTGCGGGTGTTTACGTCTGTAATACTACTATATTAATTATGTCCCTATTTCTAGATCTTCGAGAAAGATTGTCTTATTAGTATAGACGATTCTGTTTAGACCAGAATATAAAAGCGGGTATAAAAGCGCTGGTTCTCTCTTACTCTTGAATTTCAAATGGGAGACAGAAGGTCCAACGACCAATGCATTGTTATTAAGTGACTAACAATCATGTATCAAAATTACTAAGAATAAAATAGGAATTTGGTTTTGTTCAAAACAGTCATGCTGCTTCTGTTTAATGTAAAACCCGCCTTGAATTTTCACTGCGTAACAAATATTTGCACTGTCTTCAGTACCACATTAATTGAATTCGATGATAGTATTTTCATTACTCCTTTTAGAATCATAACAACCTATTTTGACGAACACACACTACTACACTTAAAGAGGCATAACTTGTATCTGAGTACAGTATACTTTGTATACCCCTTAAATCTCTGTAACTTGCAAGCAACCTCACCGGCGCGCCATGAGCGTTTACGACGTATAACTTCAAGAAGTGGACGGCGATTCCGGGACTCTCTGTATATACGGCTTCAGTTACTAATATTAAGAATTTTAATCATTGAAACGTCTGTCATGACAAAACACGGTGTTTACTATGGTGTAGTTGTAGTTTTCGGTTATTCATCAAGGTAGTGAGAGCGTAAACATTTTTTTTTGAAAATATGAAAAGAAACCAGTAATTTTGTACATCGACAATATTACTTCACAATCATTTTTAGGTTAGAGCGCGGCCATTTCCATATAGCATAAAATGTCTTCTTCTATATATGAAGAATGTGACCTGAAAGTTTGGCCATATCTTGTTACATCTGTATATGTGAAGGAAGTTTCTTTTTCTTTGCAGGAGATAAACCCGCGGTCACCCGGACTTTGTTGGAAACTTTAACATGCTCTAGCGGATACACAAGGTCTTACAGGGTCGAATAATTTTGCAGTCTTCTTCGGTGTTCCAAGGAAGCGAAAAAAATCGTGTTCGAACCAAGGCCCTTCCCTTATTAGCAGGTTAAGAATCCGGGACAAATTAGCAACCAAGTACACTACGTGATCAAGTATCCGGACACCGGCTGAAAATGACGTACAAGTTCGTGGCGCCCCCATCGGTAATGCTAGAAGTCAATATGGTGTTGGCCCACCCTTAGTCTTGATGGCAGCGTTCACTCTCGCAGGCATACTTTCAATCAGGTGCTGGAAGGTTTCTTGGGGAATGGCAGCCTATTCTTCATGGAGTGCGGAACTGAGGAGAGGTATCGATGTAGGTCGGTGAGGACTGGCGAAGTCGGCGTTCCAAAACATCCCAAAGGTGGATTCAAGTCAGGACTCTGTGCAGGCCAGTCCATTACAGGGATGTTATTGTCGTGTAACCACTCCACCACAGCCCGTGCAGTATGAACAGGTGCTCGATCATGTTGAAAGATGCAATCGCCATCCCCGAATTGCTCTTCAACAGTGGGAAGCAAGAAGGTACTTAAAATATCAATGTAGGTCTGCGCTGTGATCGTGCCACGCAAAACAACAAGGAGTGCAAGCCCCCTCCAGGAAAAACACGACCACACCATAACACCACCACCTCCGAATTTCACTGTTGGCACTACACACGCTGGCAGATGACGTTCACCGGGCATTCGCCATACCCACACCCTGCCATCGGATCGCCACATTGTGTACCGTGATTCGTCACTCCACACAACGTTTTGCCACTGTTCAATCGTGTAATGTTGACGCTCCTTACACCAAGGCGAGGCGTCGTTTGACATTTTCCTGCGTGATGTGTGGCGTATGAGCAGCCGCTCGACCATGGAATCCAAGGTTTCTCACCTCACGCCTAACTGTCATAGCACTTGGAGTGGATCCTGATGCAGTTTGGAATTCCTGTGTGATGGTCTGGATAGATGTCTGACTATTACTCTTTATGACCCTCTTCAAATTTCGGCGGTCTCTGTCAGTCAACAGATGAGATCGGCCTGTACGCTTTTGTGCTGTACATGTCCCTTCACGTTTCAACTTCATTATCACATCAGAAACAGTTGACCTAGGGATGTTTAGGAGTGTGGAAATCTCGCGTACAGACTTCTGACACAAGTGACAGCCAATCACCTGACCACGTTCGAAGTCCGTGAGTTCCACGGAGCGTCCCATTCTGCTGTTTCACGATGTCTAGTGACTACTGAGGTCGCGGATAATGAGTACCAGGCAGTAGTGAAAAACGTATGTTTGTGGGGTGTCCGGATACTTTTGATCACATAATGTATGTGCAACCTTGCTATAGAGTTACGTAAATACAGCGCAGTTGATGTAAACAAAGACGCCAATGCACTCCTTATTTGTTATTGTAAACAGTAGTGATGGTGGAAAATGAAGTAGGACACATACATTGGAATGAGAGACATTATTCAAAAAGAAGGAACAGACTTTAAATATTTATTTCTAATGAACGGCAATAAATAGCGACACATAGATACATCATTGAATAGAGGAAAGTTCAAAGTTTTAAGCCTCACCTTTTGTTCCATTCAGTGCCTACAGTGTCGCTGGGTTTGTTTACGAGAAAATGGCAACACCACAGGAAAAGTCGTTTTGTGTGTTGCATTATGCAAAGAGTGAATCCATTGTTTCGTTGCAGCGTGCCTTTCGTTGTAAGTTCAACAAAAAAAACCTCGTCATAAAAAGTTTACAATTGATACAATAAATTCGTAGAAGATGGTTGCTATGCAAACTGAAAAGCACTGGTCGTCCTCGCATAACAAATGGTGCTCATTTTGAACACGTAAAATAAAATTTTGAACTTTTCTCTATTCAGTGATGTATCGCCATCTATTGTCGTTCATTAGAAATAAATATTTCAAGTCTGTTCCTTCTTTTTGAATAACCCTGTATATTGTACTTCTAGTCACGAAGCGGATTGTACACGGCCTCACAGGTAAACAACAACCCAATGCGCCACCTCACTCCATCCTACTCGATGCGCTGTAAACTTCATTTCACTCTTAAGTTGTCCTGGATCCTTAATCGGCTTCTTAGTATCAGGTGGAAAGCGGAAACAACACCGTATTGGTGGAGACTTTATACTAAGTTTCACTCGAGCATTTGACATGTTTAAATCATGTGCAAGGAACAGATCTGTGATAGAAATTCTGGTTTAGTGTAATTTAATTCTAAGCTCAATTCCAGGAAAAAATATATAAAGTCTTAATTCTTCCTGGTTATAACTTTCAATATCTAATAAAAATAGAGCAACAGTTTGCATTAGATTGGAACAAATTATATTACACAACTGTGCAATTTCCTAAATCGTATGAAAGTCCATGCTTGCCCCCAGCTCACCGTAAATATCCCACCTGCAAGGAAATGCACCGCTTTCTTTAGGAGTTGTACAAATAAGTATTGAATTTTAAATGTGACAAAGCTTCCTCACCTACTAAGTCTGTTGTTAACAGGTTTCAATGTAATAAAATGCTAAATTTACAATTAACGAAAGCGATTTTAATCTCAATTTCAGCATTGTTTGACGTAGTATACAACATACAATTGTGATACTTGTGCGTAAAGACTTGCGAACTAGTGAAGGAAAGAAAGAAAAAAAACATTTATATGGAAATATTAGCTGAATGGGTTGGGTTTGTGAATCATGGCGAAATTTAAAAAACTTGTTCTCATCTGCGTATGTTTATCTCTGTTCGTGAAAAACAGACCTATTAGGAAATTGCGAAACAGTTTGAATATTGCGATATTCGTTGTGTTACATTGTGTTTATTTTATCCACAAGTTGATAAAACCCTCGATGAATGCTATACAGATGCTACAAACAGACAAGAACACCAACAGTGTACCACTTCCTTCGATTCTCGCGAGAGTCCTAATCGGTAACATTCCTTTCCTCTGGCTAGTGTGTTTTAAGTGTATATCAGTATGTTACATGGTTAAAGACAAGTACCCAGGTTTATATTTGTCCAAAATTTGTAACATTTTTGCAGAATCCCGAAAAGTGTAAATGTAAATGAATAAAATACTTCAGAATTTTTTTAAAGTTACTCGAGAATTGTTCACTTTTTCTCACAAATTAGCAGTTTTATTCACGAAATTTTACTTAGGAATTAGAGGGTTACCTACACCATAAAACCGACACGGGTGGCCGAGGTCGCTATGGCACTGACTCGTGAACGAGTTTAAATCCCGCCGAGACCGTCCTCCTTGACTGAAATCTTTTTTTTTGGGGGGGGGGGTTCTTCAGTCTTCATAACTGGCAAATGTCTGGGAGGTACCCTAAACTTAGGCCTGGAACGTTTCTTTCACAAATTTCTCTTCACAATTATAATTTCATACATAATCAGTGCGCAGCACCTATGGTGCCTTAAGTAGAAAGAACGAGCGTTAAAATTATATATACACACGACAATTTTTCGAGCCTTTATTTTTGTTAACAGAATCTTGGAAACTGGTACCTAAAAACATAGTTATACGTTCTTTTTGCAATCTTAACATTAGAAATAGATAGCAACTATTCCATACGGTGCATACAGAGACGTTGCTTATATAGAGAAAATGAAATCATTTTGTAATATCCTTTTCTCTGAACAACGAAGATGGAAAACCGTTGTACATTATTAAAAATAGAATAATTAACATCTGGATTTATAATTAATTGCTATACTGTGCTGATAATAGATTACACCACAGTCCATAACACCTACTCACTTCTCTCTTAGGAAGGGAATACATGCAGATGGCTGTCTTGCTTATCGGTTCAGCTCGGCAGGTAATAACAAATGAAATGCAGGGAGAGAAGCTTAACGTCTCATTTACAAACATATGAAGACGCTCTTACTTATGTCAGCTATGCTGTGTCATGATTTGTTTTCTACAATTTATAATACTACGATTGCATAAAATGTTGTGTCCAACTCGTGGATAATCTTAATATGACACTGGTAAAAATTGTCTGGTGCCATAATCATTCAAGATTGTCCATTCTTTGCACAATTTGCGATTATTTCCTGTAACGTAGTAATGTGTGGTTGGGGATGTCAAATTTCGCATTTGAATAGGTACCTAGTTTATCTTTATGTACGTCGCATATGCCTCGGAACAGCAATAGCGTTAAACGTTTAGCTGAAAGTAACACATTTTATCAACTAAGGACCAGTCACTGCACTGCCTGTGAAACTTGCAGTATTATTCGACTGGGAAGATTTACGCTCCAAGTCTGTAGGTTGAAGTTGAGAGCGATAAAATTTGATTACCTAAGGTGGGAAGTAGTAGCGTCTTCAAGTAGCCGAGCAAAAGAAAAAGCACCCCGAGGGGCGGTTTAAGTTGGGGTTAGGGCACAATAATGTCAAGGTTAGTACTCACTGGGGGGCACGACGTTCTTCTCGCGACAGTCGCCGTAGAAGATGACTGTGAGCGGCGGATGACCCGGAGGCTGTGCGCAGGAAGCCTTTTGCAGTTCACACTCGCTGGGATAAGTCACCATGTTGGAGGCACAGACAGGCTCTTCACCAGGATCACCACAATCCGTTGGGCAAACACACTCTCCAGCTTCACACCGCGCTCCCCACTGGCAATCCACTCCTTCACACAAGTCTGCACCAACAAATCATCTTTCAGGATTACGTCGTTATTCCTAAAGTAAACTAACTGCAAGAGTTTCCTTATGAATTATCTTGATTCAGACAGAGGTGTGGCTGTAAACACATTTATTTATTAACCAGTAAAATCCTCACTTTCTCAATGTTTCTCTCTCCCTTCTCCTTCCATATCCCATTTCTCCCTCTGTTTCCTTTCCCTATTCTTATCTCTTTCTCCCCCTCTCTCTTTTCCATCTCATTACAAAGGCCTTTAAAATTGAGGTACATTATAAGGGAGACGTTAAAAAAACGTATAAAAGAGAAAATGTGAAAACGAAATTTCTTATGGAAGAAACTGTTCATTTAGATCAGGTATGGGCGAGCACGTGTCATATGCAGGAGGGAGAGGTACTATGACGTAATATAGCTACCCCTCAATCCGAGCAGTGGCTTTTCTTAATTTTCAAAAGCTAGAAATGCCACTTTATTAAAATATAAGGCATGCATCAGAAAACAAAACCAAGCGCTTTATTCATTATTATTCACACAATAAAGGATAGAAAGTGAAAATATCATACTTGTCAAGCTGAACAAATAAATATAATGTAGCATATAAACTTGCAGGAAAGATGATCAAAGAATATGAATACTTAAACAGAAGTTGTTGACTTACTAATTAGAGCCAGGGGTACTATCCCATGCTTTTTACTTTCTCTACGTACCTAGCAGCTAGAGAAGGTATTGCATTCAACCAAAAATTCGATACTGACATTTTACAGGAAATACCAGTTTTAAGGCCCCCTGAATAAAAAGTGTGATGTGTTGCACTCTCATGACTTTCTCTACTCTTGTACAAATTATTTTTATAAACGATATGATCGATATAGAAATTTGCAAAAACTATCGTATTGCTAATTTTCTTGTAGGTGCAAGGGGAATATGGTAGGCTTTAAGCGATAGTCAAATGTTTAAGAGCTGGTTGCATTCCAACATTCCATTCTCTTTGCATGTTCAGGACATAAAAAGAGAGAGAGAGAGAGAAAAAGAATAACGAATAAGTATTGGAAAATTCAAACAAATAACAAGGAATATCTCGGAAATGGGTCACTTCAGAAAAAAAAATGTATACAACATAAATTGTGTGTTTTAACGAGATCTACATTTTTTGTGTAGTAACCTTTGGTCTATCTCTTACGGTTTAACAGTTAGCAAACTTCATTCAGAATGAAAAGGGCTTTTGGAGACAATCCCGGAAAATTCAAGATATACATTTCCTTTGCCATGAAAGTATCTTAAACATATGATATTTCAATCAAAATCGTTAGAGCCATTTTTGGGAAGATCAACATTTTCGAAAAATATTCCATGTAAGGGGTAGTCTGAGGTGGAAGATTTTTCTTGAAATCTTTGTGTCGCATCTTTGAAAGATACTAAACTCAAATACCAAGTTTGGTATTTATCCGACTTTTCGTTTTTGAGTTTTTCTGTTCACAGACACACGGACCTTCTTCTAAAAATGCTTTTTAGGATTCAAGGTGCCCCAAAACATGTATTTACGTGAAATCTCGATATAGAATTTTTGGGTGGAATGCAATACTTCCCCTACTTACTATACGTAGTAGAGAAAGTAAAAATCATTTTAGAAAAATGTCCGAGTAGGTGTCTATGAACAGCATAACTCAAAAACGAAATCTAGGATAATTACTAAACTTGGTATTTAGGTTCAGTACCTTCCAAAGGTGTGACACGAAGTGTGACACTTTTAAGTAGATATGCCCCACGTATGGGCGCCAAATTGATGTTGTTATTGTTCTTCTAGTTTATTTAATTTAGCTCCACATATGGACGTCAATTTGAAGGAGATATTGTCTTTACGTTGGAGTTGTTTATTTATTTATTTCCACACTTGGAAAACCAATTTGAGAAAGTGTTCTATTGTTGAAGTTTGCACCACGCTTTGGGCGTTAATTTGAAGAAGATTGTTTGTTACTTAATATGCTGCTACGTATGAAAAGATGAATTGAAGATGTATTTTTACTGTTATGCTCCAAGTTTGAAAATATTATATTAACTTTGTTATTAAACTGTAAGTATATATAGTATTTATGTTTATGTTTGCCTCGGCTGCATCAGTATTGTTTTAGAGTCACGTATCTCTTAGACAGGGCATGGTGCGACAAGAATGTAGGCTTACACAAGTTTTAAGTTTAAATTCACTTCTCTTTATTAATCCTTGACACTTATTAAATAGCATTACCTGATATTAAAAGCTGTGAGATTCTTTAATTTAAAACTTGCACTTTGTTAATGTGTATACTTAATTTTCGTTTCACACGAATACGTAATATTTCTTTAGAGAACACATCTTCCATCCGGTCACTACCAAGGTCTGCAGGCAACTGAACATATTTCAACCGTCCAAACCCGTAAGCTTCTGTATTTCAAGTCTCTGATTGGCTAATCCTAGTTCAATATAATACTGCACTTAATTAAAGCTTTTCTGGCTGTTGATTGGCTAATTTTAAACTGTCACAAAATTTACATTATCATTGCTCTAATCATGACTAGTAACATTTAAACTCTCAAACTCATTATTGCCTCAAGGTTACCTCATTGTTATCTCATTGTTAGCAACGTTGAACTTCTTATTCACACAGCTCTTACTTTATTAAATTACATAATGCATTCACATAACATTATTAAACATGTTTACAATAATATAAGCATTTGCAATGACTGTTGCATACATTTTAAAAATTATTACATACATATTGCTTCAAGACGGGCTGTTATTGAATTTACATATTATATAATTTAATTGAAACTATTCAAGTGTTAAAAATACTGCCTCACTTTCAAGAAAATCCCTCCACCCCAAACTCCCTTTATACGAAACATTTTTCGATTTTTTTTATTTTCTAAAACATGGCTCTAACGATTTTAAGTAAAGTACCATATATTAAAGATATTTGGATGACAAATAAAATGTGTATCTTGAATTTTCTGGGAGTAGTCTGTGAAATCCTCTTCATTCGGAAGGAATGTTGTATAATGTATAACTGGTAAGCGTTATGCGATAGAGGAAAACGTATTATACAAGAAATGTGAATCTCTTTAAAACAAACAATTTAATATATGTACACACACGCGCGCACGCACGCACGCACACACACACACAGTAATTGCAGCATATTTGTATGCTACAAAATATGAAAGAGCCTATTCTTGTAGAATGCATCTTACAATTGCGTTTAGTAGTGTTCCACCACTGAATTAGAAGATTGTGTGTTGCAAACAGCAAACAAGAAGGGGAGGTTGCTTGACACGTGGGTTCAAGAATGCCCATACCTGATTTAGATTATTACTCAAACTAGTTATGTATTATAAGGTATAAGAAAGCAATAAATGAAACAAACACATTAATAATACACACTATACTCCATTTAGATTAATTATATGCATACTAGCACTGCTATTCATATTTAAACCTAAAAAAAAAAAACAATTTGGAGAACTGGTGTTTTTCACTGGTTTAAAAACTTATCAATTTTACTTTGCTTATTTAATTTTGTTATATACACTAATCACAGAAATGTTACCATCATTTAGGCTTTGGACAATAGAAATCGTTGTGGAATGACTGGAGTTTGAATTGCCTCATGTAAACCGGGAACACTTTCTTTATTTAGGCCTTGTTCTTCATCACCATCATCAACAGTATCATCATATAAAACCTGGGGAAGAGTGATCTTGTATGACCTTAATGTTAATGTTAACATGTGCGCAGCAATAACGCGTTCCAAAAACATTGATTCCTCGCCCAACATCCCTCCTATTTTGTACTGTGACAGGGTACAGTATACGAGAAACCATGCATAATATATCTTAACCTAGCATAAACATAACATGTAAATAAGTAAACTAATATATTTGCACATGGGGACCAGAAAATGTGACATATTAATGAGAAAATGTATAACACGAAAAATGAGTAATTGAGCTAAATATTAATGGACAAAATGGACCTATAACTGCGAAAAATGTAGAGGTGAACAAAATATAAGCGAGGTTCAACTGAAATAAAAAATCTGATGTGTTACACTCACATGACCTTTTCTACTCTTGTACAAACTATTTTTACAAACGCTTATTCTCCATATGCTTCATGTTAATCGAGATATCCAGATGTTAATCTTATTGCTAATTTTCTTGTAGGTACAAGGGGAATTGGTAGGCTTTAAGCGATAGTCAAATATTTTAAGAGCTGGTTGCTATGTGGAGTATTCCATTCTCTTTGCATTACCAGAACAAAAAAAAATGAATAACGAATTTGAGAAAAAGATAAGTATTGGAAAATTTAAGGGAATAACAAGCAATATCTCGAAAATGGTTTACTCAACATAAAATGTATATGACATAAATTGTGTATTTTAACGCGATCTACATTTTTTGTGCAGTAAGATTTTGTCTATCTCTTATGGTTTACCAGTTATGCAAAAGTCGTTCACAGTGAAGAATACTTTTGGAGACATTCGCAGAAAATTGGAGATATATATTTCATTTGTCATGAAAATATCTTAAACATATGATATTTTAATCAAAATCGTTAGAGCCATTTTTGAGAAAATTAAAATTTTCGAAAAATGTTCCATGTAAAGGGTAGTCTGGGGTGGGGGGATTTTCTTGAAAACCTTTTTGTCGCATCTCTGGAAGATACTGAACCTAAATACCAAGTTTGGTGTTTATTCGACTGTTCGTTCCTGAGTTATGCTGTTCACAGACTAACAGACAGACATACACACGGACATGCTTCCAAAATGCTTTTTTTGGATTCAGGGGGTCTCAAAACATGTATTTCCGGTGAAATCTCGGTATCGAATTTTTGGGTGGAATACAATACTTCCCTTACTTACTATGCGTAGTAGAGAAAGTAAAAATGAATAACGAATTTGAGAAAAAGTATAAGTATTGGAAAATTTAAGGGAATAGCAAGCAATATCTCGAAAATGGTTTACTCATCTAAAAAATGTATAGGACATAAATTGTGTATTTTAACGCGATCTACATTTTTGTGCAGTAAGATTTTGTCTATCTCTTATGGTTTACCAGTTATGCAAAAGTCGTTCACAATGAAGAATACTTTTGGAGACATTCGCAGAAAATTCGAGATAGACATTTCATTTGTCATGAAAATATCTTAAACATATGATATTTTAATCAAAATCGTTAGAACCGTTTTTGAGAAAATTAAAATTTTCGAAAAATGTTCCATGTAAAGGGTAATCTAGTGTGGGAGGATTTTCTTCAAAACCTTCGTGTCGCATCTCTGGAAGATACTGAACCTAAATACCAAGTTTGGTGTTTATCCGACTGTTCGTTTCTAAGTTATGCTGTTCACAGACACACACACACACACACACAGGCACACACACAGACAGACACACACACGGACATGTTTCCAAAAATGCTTCTTTTGGATTCAGGGGGTCTCAAAACGTGTATTTCCGGTGAAATCTCGGTATCGAAGTTTTGGGTGTAATACAATACTTCTCCCACTTACTATATGTAGTAGAGAAAGTAAAAATCTGATGTGTTACATTCACATGAATTTTTCTACCCTCTATCGTTTATTAGTGAGTATGCAAACTATTCTTACGAAAGCTTGTTTTTCTATTTACCTCATTATAATCGAGATAAACCTTTGCTACTATAGCTACATTACACGTTTAGTTATAGATACAAAGCGAACAGCGTAGTCAAATGTTTAAGCACTGGACGCTATACACTGACCTTAAAATTCATCTCTTTGTATGTAATCGCGAGAAACAACTGAAAATCGACAGGACTTGAAAAGGATGACAAAGTATTGAAGTACCTACGGATATCTCAAAAATTTCTTGTGCCACAAAGAAGTTATTTGAAGCAAATTATGTTTTGAAGACTTTATTCCTTGGGGTAGTACGTTTTTGTCTATCGCTTAACGTTTACCAACTACACAAGATTACACAAAATTCCTTCCGAATGATGAGGACCTTACAGACTATTCCCAGAAAATTCAAGATATACATTTTATTTAACATGTACACATCTTTAATATACCGTATTTTAATCAAAATCATTAGAAGCATATTTTAGAAAATGAATTTTGGAAAAATTTCAATGTAAGGATAGTTTGGATGGGGGATGTTTTTGAAAATCTTCGTGTTGTATCTTTAGAAGGTACGGAACCTAAATACCAAGTTTGGTATTCATCCGACTTTTGTTTTTGAGTTATGCTGTTCACACAGATACATAAGTACCTTTTTCTAAAAATATTTTTTCATTTAACTGGCCTCAATATATCTATTTTCGGTGAAATCTTGAAATAGAATTTTTTGGTGGAATGCAATACTTTCTCTGTCTGCTATGCACATACGTAGTACAGAAAGTAAAAATTGTTTGTGAAATTTGATGTAATTTGGTATGCAGAATTGAAATATAATTATTATTTTTCTCCTTCATTTAAAGTTTTTTCCCCAACAGTTAATTTAAAAACACGAAAAAGGAGCAATAATAATCACCATTTTTACTTTCTCTACTACATATAGTAAGTAGGGGAAGTATTGTATTCCACCCAAAAATTCGATACCGAGATTTCACCGGAAATACATGTTTTGAGACCCCCTGAATCCAAAAGAAGCATTTTTGGAAACATGTCCGTGTGTGTGTGTGTCTGTCTGTGTGTGTGCCTGTGTGTGTGTGTGTGTGTGTGTGTGTGTGTGTGTGTCTGTGAACAGCATAACTTAGAAACGAACAGTCGGATAAACACCAAACTTGGTATTTAGGTTCAGTATCTTCCAGAGATGCGACACGAAGGTTTTCAAGAAAATCCCTCCACCCCAGAGTACCCTTTACATGGAACATTTTCGAAAATTTTAATTTTTTCAAAAATGACTCTAACGATTTTGATTAAAATATCATATGTTTAAGATATTTTCATGGCAAATAAAATGTATATCTTGAACTTTCTGGGAATGTCTCCAAAAGTATTCTTCATTGTGAACGACTTTTGATAAACTGGTAAACCATAAGAGATAGACAAGATTTTACTACACAAAAAAGTAGATTGCGTTAAAATACACAATTTATGTCATACATTTTTGTTGTTGAGTGAACCATTTTCAAGATATTGCTTATTATTCCCTTAAATTTTTCAATACTTATACTTTTTCTCATTTTCGTTATTCATTTTTACTTTCTCTACTACGTATAGTAAGTAGGGGAAGTATTGCATTCCACCCAAAAATTCGATACCGAGATTTCACCGGAAATACATGTTTTGAGACCTCCTGAATCCAAAAAAAGCATTTTTGGAAACATGTCCGTGTGTGTGTCTGTGTGTGTGTGTGTGTGTGTGTGTGTGTGTGTGTGTGTCTGTGAACAGCATAACTCAAAAACTAACAGTCGGATAAACACCAAACTTGGGATTTACGTTCAGTATCTTCCAGAGATGCGACACGAAGATTTTCAAGAAAATCCCCCCACCCCAGACTACCCTTTACATGGAACATTTTTCGAAAATTTTAATTTTATCAAAAATGGCTCTAACGATTTTGATGAAAATATCATATGTTTAAGATAATGTCATGAGAAATGAAATGTATATCTCGAAATTTCTGGGAATGTCTCCAAAAGTATTCTTCATTATGAACGACCTTTGCATAACTGGTAAACCATAAGAGATAGGCAAAATTTTACTACACAAAAAATGTAGATCGCGTTAAAATACACAACTTATATCATATACATTTTTTTGTTGAGTGAACCGTTTTCGAGATATTGCTTGTTATTTCCTTAAATTTTCCAATACTTATACTTTTTCTCAAATTCGTTTTTCATTTTTTTATGTCCTGGACATGCAAAGAGAATGGAATGCGCCACATAGCAACCAGCGATAAAATATTTGACTATCGCTTAAAAGCTACCATATTTCCCTTGCATCTACAAGAAAATTACAAATAAGATTGACATCTCGATATCTCGATTAATATGAAGCATATGGAGAATAAGTGTTTGTAAAAATAGTTTGTACAAGAGTAGAGAAAGTCATGTGAGTGTAACACATCAGATTTTTTTTAATGATATCTTTAATCATCAAATGGAATATGAGTATTTAAGTCCGTATGAAAGAAATAACTTCTAGAACGTAATAATTCCTGTGAGACGCTGAGATACCGCTCAGTAGATAAGGTGAAAAAGTGAATGTCGAACGAAAATGAGATTGCTGTAGCCAATTATAAGATAAAAGAGAACGGACGAGATCAAGAGTGAGGGAATAATGAAGGAATTAGACGCCTTCATTAGAGGGCAGAGAGAATGATTGCAAAAGAAGGTAGGTGGGGTGGGTTTCCTATTAGAATGCGTACTTACAGACTGACAGTAATGAGGTAATCGAGGACCGCAGGCCAATGAAGCGACAGCTTACACTATTGTAATGTAACATCTTCAATTTTAATGAATGGGTTGCTTTGAGTGCGTCCTGGATCAGTCAGCTGCCTTTAGCTATTTGTACTTTCTCTACAGCATACCTTGGTAAAGTATTTTATTCTCTCCAACTTTTAAATATCGAATTTCACCGGAAGTAAATGTTTTCAGACTCCCTGAGCCCCCAAAACATTCTTAGGGTAAGATCCGCGTGTGTCCTTCAACAGCATAAATAAAAAAATATGATGTGTTACACTCACATGACTTTCTCTACTCTTGTACAAACTATTTTTACAAACTCATATTCTCCATCTATTTCATATTAATCGAGATAAACATTTTCAGAAACGATCTTTTGACATGCAAAGAGAATTACATATCTCTTAATAGCTGGTTGCTAGGTGTAGCACTATTCTCTTTGCCACAGGTCAATACTCTTTGCATATCCAAGACAAAAAAAAAATGAATAACGAATTCCCATTTGAGAAAATAAGTATTGACAAATTTAAGGGAATAAGAAGCAATATCTCGAAATTGTTCACTCAACAAAAACAATGTATATGACATAAATTGTGTATTTTAATGCTATCTACATTTCAAAATGACTATCAAGATAATAAACATTCATTAAGGGTACTCAAATATTACACAGCATTTCGAAAAAAACTTTTTTAAACAAGGAAATAAAAACCCAAACACTGTAGAATCAGAATTTAGTTGTCATTTGTTGCCCAACACTATTTTTCAATGGACGTGTGCGATTAACGTGTAACATTTTGGAACTTGATTATCTCATATTCTCGTTTTCCTATGTTTTCACCTCTTTAAAATGTTTCCCAATATGGAATTATTGTTCATTGTCTTTCAGATTTATGTATAAATTCATGGAAGTTTATGAAGAGACCTGACGAGCATTTTTTAATATCTAGTACAGTATAGGATTAAGAGGTTTAATAATTTAATACATGATTAATATTTTAGAAAATCAAAACTGTTCCAGGAAAAGATTTAAGGTTACGTAAAAATGATATTTGAAGAATAACATACAAAAACGTTTTAAACGTTTTAAATTTTTATACCTGGGGAATTTCACACGACACACGATTTTTATTTTTTAAAACAATTTTCTTGGAAACTTAAGTACATGGGACCATGAAATTAACTTTGTGGCATAATTATGTGTAAAAATAATCAGTTTCAGTACAGAGAATCTATAAGCTCAATTAAATTATCGGAAAATATCAGTAAGCGTTGAGTTAATGAAGATATTTGCACGCAAGCACCTCTCAGCCAATTTACAGTCCCATTGATGCCTTATGCGCTAATCGGAAACGAACTTTATCTATAGTTTTAAAGCATAGTATGTTTTAATATAGATAGTAAATACAGAAGCTATTGCATTTCACCCCAAAAATTTGATATAGAGATTTCACCGGCCCCTTCAATCCTCTCCAAAAAAGATATAAAAAAGAAAAGAAAAGCATTTTTAGAAACATGTCCGTGTGTGTGTTTCTGAACACCATAACTCAAAAACCAAAAGTTGGATAAATACCAAACTTGGTATTAAGGTTCAGCACCTTCCACAGATGCGACACGAACATTTTCAACAAAATCACTCCATCCCAAACTACCCTCTACATGGAACATTTTTCAAAATTTTTAATTTGCTAAAACATGGCTCCAACAATTTGGATTAAAATACCGTACATTAAAGATATTTACGCGACAAATAAAATATATATCTGGAATTTTCTGGGAATAGCCTGTGAAGTCCACTTCATTCGGAAGGAATTTTGTATAATCTTGTATAACTGGTAAATGTACGAAAACGCACTACACAAAAATACAGAACTGTTTGAAACACACAATTTATTTTAAATAACTTTTTTGTAGCATCAGCCATTTCCGAGATATCCGTTATTAATGGTTCAAATTGTTCAATATTAGACCATTCTTTTAAAATCCTGTCGATTTTGAGCTCTTTCTCGCGATGTCATGGAAAGAGAATGGAATTTTAAGGCCAGTGTATAGCGTCCAGTTCTAAAAGATTTGATTATCGCTATTCTCTTTGTATCTATAACGAAATGTGCAATGTAGCTATTTCCGGGAAAATTTATCTCGATTAAAATGAAATAGATACGAAAATAAACTTTCTTAATAATTTTATACCCACTAATAAGCAACAGAGGATTAAGAAAGTCATATGAATGTAACACAGCATTTTTTTTCGCCTGCATTCACTTTTTTACTTTCTCTATCACGTACAAAATAAGAAATAAATTGAGTTTTATATATGCACGCTCTTTAACTACTTTGATTCTTAGCGTCCCATTATACATATATTGGCCGTGAAAGACCGATAATTTTGCTCAGAGGCCTCTTTATCAGGCTGGAGGTTCTTTTACGTGCCTTAAATCTACGACATGGGACCACCGGCTTTACTTCCCTTCCGAAGGAAGCCATGCTAAGGATTCTGACGCCCAAAAAAATCCATCGTCCTCCGTAAGGTTTGAACTCGCAATAATAATATTATTTAAAGATGCACAGCAATTGTATTTGCTGTTAATCGAATTGCTAAGGACTCGGGAACTAGAGGTTAGCATTGTAACTACATCACTGAGGACGACTACATAATAGGAAGAGAAGGCATTGCATTCTACCCAAAATTCGATATAGACAAGTTTTGAGACCCTAAGAAGCCAAAACAAGCATTATTTTTAGATAAACGAAACCTCGGATAAATACAAATTGGTATTTAAATTCTGTACCTTCTAAAGATGCGACACGAACTTTTAAGAAAATCCTCCACCCTAAACTACTCTTTACATGGAACATTTTTCGAATTTTTTGATTTTTTGAACAATGGCTCTAACGATTTTGATTAAAATACTATATATTAAGGATATTTACATGGAAAATAGAATGTATATCTTGAATTTTCTGGAAATAGCTTGTCAAGTCCTCTTCATTCGGAAGGAAGTTCATGTAATCTTGCATAACAAATAACTTTTTCGTGGCACCATCCATTTCCAAGATATCCGTTACTAATGGTTCGCATTGTTCAATACTTAGTCATGCTTTTAAGGTCTTTTCGATTTTCAGTTGTTTCTCGCGATGCCATGAAAGTGTATGGAATTTTAAAGCCAGCATATAGCGTCCAATTCTGAAACATTTGATTATCGCTATTCCCTTTGTATCTATAACGAAATCAAATACAGTTGTTTCCGGAAAGGTTTATCTTGATTAAAATGAAGTAGATAGGAAAATAAGCTTTCTTAAGAATAATTGTATACCCACCAATAAGCGATAGAGGATAGACAAAGTCATCTGAATGTAACGCATCAGAATTTTTATTCGTATACTCTCTGCTTCGACTCGACTAGCGATCTAGGAAGCGCTTCTCATTTATAATTAAAGGCAAACGACCATATGAGGTAATAACAACAATTCATAGTACCTAAATTTATTTATTGCAACACCCGGATCTGCTTGGAATAAACGCTAATAAATGTAGTGCATGTTTTCAGAAATATGAAAGATAAGCCACTTCAGTGATTAAACTAAAAGTACAAAAAAATAAAGCATCGTTCTTGCATTGTAATTATCTTGCTCTTGCTTATAATTTTTCTAAGGTAATTTAATTGAGCTTACAAAATTGACCTTGGTAACAAGCATGAGTTTAAAAACTCAATTAAATTACAAAAAAAACAACAAAAGACTATCACCACTCGTAGTTTTACTGAAGAAACCAGGATGTCACTCTTTGATAATCCAGACAAATTTTCATTACATATTATTTTACACATTTCGTTTTAGGTACAAGTAGGATACAGTAGACTGAAGCGATAGTCAGATTTTAAAAAAGCGGTTCGTATGTGATGGTTTTGAAATGCCATGTTCTTTGCATGACCAGGAGAAAAAAAATCTGATGTGTTACACTCACATGACTTTCTCCACTCTTGTAAAACTATTTTTACAAACGCTTATTCTCCATATGCTTCATGTTAATCGATATGTTAATCTTATTGCTAATTTTTTTGTACATGCAAGGGGAATTGGTAGGTTTTAAGTGATAGTCAAATATTTTAAGAGCTGGTTGCTATGTGGAGTATTCCATTCTCTTTGCATTACCAGGACATAAAAATGAATAACGAATTTGAGAAAAAGTATAAGTATTGGAAAATTTAAGGGAATAACAAGCAATATCTCCAAAATGGTTCACTCAAAAAAAATGTATATGACATAAATTGTGTATTTTAACGTGATCTACATTTTTTGTGTAGTAAAATTTTGTCTATCTCTTATGGTTTACCAGTTATGCAAAAGTCGTTCACAATGAAGAATACTTTTGGAGACATTTCCAGAAAATTCGAGATATACATTTCATTTGTCATGAAAATATCAAAATCGTTAGAGCCATTTTTGAGAAAATTAAAATTTTCGAAAAATGTTTCTGTAAAGGATAATCTGGGGTGGGGGATTTTCTTGAAAACCTTCGTGTCGCATCTCTGGAAGATACTGAACCTAAATACCAAGTTTTTTTGGATTCAGGGGGTCTCAAAACATGTATTTCCGGTGAAATCTCGGTATCGAATTTTTGGGTGGAATACAATACTTCCCCTACTTACTATACGTAGTAGAGAAAGTAAAAATGCACAGACCGCTTCTGTGGTTTGCTGGTAGCCGGCTAGCTTCCACTCCAAAGACCCAGGCTCGATTCCCGCCTAGAGGGTAGTGAAATTTTCTTTAGCCAGGGTTATTTCTTATCCCGCTTAGAGTCTGGAAGTATGAATGAGGTGAATATGTAAATTTAATATTTATAAGAGAAAACCCAAAGTAATTCCAGCCCAAAGATTAACACAACTGTAAATAAGTGAACATTATTGCCGATGAGCAATTGTTTCAAAGGTAAAAACCTCCGATATGATCTGAGGTGTTAATGGGAGCATATAAACGGAGGAAAAAAAATCAAATTAGTAACAAAGAATATCTCGGAAAAGTGGCTAAGCCACAAAAAATTTACTTGAAATTATTGCTGTGCATTAAAGAGATCTACATTTTTTGTGTAGTTTAGATTTTGTCTTATTTCTTTGTTTTCAAATTATATAAAAGTAATTCAGAATGAAGAGCGCTTAAGAGGCTATTCGTAATAAATTCATGACATGTATTTTATTAGTCATACAAATATCTTTAAATTATGCTATTTTAATAAAGTTATTAGAGCGATTTTTCAGAAAATAAAAACCAATGAACATGTTTCCATGTAGAAGGTAATTTAGGGTGGAGGATTTTCTTGAAAATCTTTGTGTCGTATCGCTGGAAGGCGCTGAACTGGAATACAAAATTTGACATTTAATCGACTTTTCGTTTCTGAGTTATGCTGTCCACAGGTAGGCACACACATGCTTACGAATCTTTTCTAGAATATTTCTTTGGGGGGGGGATTCAGGGTACCTCAAACCGAGCGGGATGGCTCAGGTTGTTACGTCTATGGGTCGTATTCGGGAGGTCCCGGGATTGATCCCCGGTGACTGGCCCAAAGGTGTTTCGTGGTTTCCCCGGGTCGCCAGGCGAATGAATGCTGGGGTGATTTATTTTCTACCACGACTCTTCTTCCTTGTCATCTGTTTTAGGGTTGAAGGACCAAGCGATGGTGTTCGATGGCTTGCGGCTGGGCGATGGCTTGCGCTCTGTAAAGGTTTCTTCTCTGGCGTCGCTGCGGTACCGCTCAGTAAGTCTCTCCTTTGCGTGGGGCTCCGCTCCGGGGGACCCTGGAGGTTGGTGGCTTGCGGGTCGGTACCGGACGGAGTCGGATACGTTCTATCTAGAAACGTTAGGGACCCCGTCCATGCCCGCGCCTGGCATTCGGATCTGGTCATGCTTCGTGTCTCTCCTCTCATCTTTCCTGCAGAGGTTACGTTGAAAGCATAAAGGGCCGTGGTGCTCTACCCTGGTTCCAGGGACCCCTCCGTGATACGTACCATTTACCTTTACTAGGGAACCTCAAAAGGTGTATTTCCGATGAAATCACGATATAGATTTTTGGGTGGAATGCAATACTTCCTCTACTCAGGGCCGTATTTAGAGGGTTTTTTTTGGGGTTCAAACCCCCCCCCCCCGAAATTTCTGACAGTTTTATTTATTTAAATTCATAGCAAACCAATATGGGAAAACGTCGTTAGATAACAGTATATCTATTAGTAGCACATTTACAAGAAAATGGAAACTTAATATCGTAGCCTTACATAGGTAAGGTGACCATACATTCCAGTTTTCGAAGCAGTCTCCATGTTTTGTGCTGTAAGGTGGAATGTCTCCAAGCAATTTTCTTATCCATGTAACGTCTATATACTACGGAGTAGGTACATGGTAACTGTGTGGGGTACTGTTAAGTTTAGATCTACTTGTGGAAAACCCTTCCTGAAATTTTTTTCTGGGTACGGGCATGCCTCTACTCACTATAGGTAAGTAGTAGAAGAAATAAAAGTACTGTTCAATTGAACAGCAAACGTTACAGGAATTCAAATACCCGACATTTTCTGTGAAAAGTGCAGTCGTCGTCGCATATTGCTGTGGATTTCTTGTGTTAAACCACTTGTTAAATCTGCGCGATTGAAAAGCGGGCGCCTGAATGGACGAAGGGCCGAGGGGTTTCCAATAGGAATTCAAGGGCGAGAATCTTCGGAATGCAATTTGCTGGAGACATTTAACCGAAAGAGAATCCTGTCAGCCGGAAAAATCGTAGTGGTGGTCGTCTGTGAAAGCCATAGACGCTGACCAAAGGGGAAACCGTCTGGCTTGTAAAACATGACCATTTACATAGCTTTGCTGTAAACAATTACATTGCAAGCACAACCAGCAACCTTGTTGCCGTTTTGAACCAAGAAGGGAATTGAATTCAGCCAACTCAAAGTTCTGGCAAAGTCTTATCAAGCAAACAAGGTGAAATGAGGTGTAGGAGTTTTACTTAACCATAGTAGGCAGGGGAAGTTGAAACGGTATCCACTACTAATTCAAAAACGCTTGGCCCCCACTAACTAAGCTCAAAATTTTTAAATATTATTAGTTAATTATTCACGACAAATACAATTATATTACCATTCTACAACATAAATATAATAATTTTAAAAATTATATGTTAGACAATATATGTATGTTAATATCTAATATTTAAAAGCAAAGCCAAAAGTATTTAGTATTTGCAAAAGACATGTCTTATAAACATTCATCAACATGAATTCAATGTGGAAGTCAGCAACAAAACATATTCTGCGTTAACAATGTAGTAAGAATGTAAGAATGAGTACGCTTCTAGAACATTCGATAGCAATTTTAAAGCCAGCAAACGTTTCTATAAGATGTCCTTAGGCTGGCCTCGTAGCTCAGTCGGTAGAGCATCTGCTTGGAATGCGAGGGGTCTCGGGTTCGATTCCTGGGTGAGAATTTTTCTCTAGCCAAGATTATTCCCTATCCTCCCCAGAGTTTGGAATGAGAGTGTGAATGTGTGTGTGATCTACTGATTAAAAAACCAAAAGTGCAAGTAACCCAACGACGAGAGTTACACAAGTTAACACCACTGCCAATAAGTTCCAAAGGAAAGGCCGCCGATAAGACCATTGTAGTTAAAGGCGGGGTATAAATGGAACTAAACAAAAAGTCCTTGGTACAGAGCATTTAATAAGTTTGTAGGTATGATACGTCACTATAGTAGCCAATGGAAGCCAACTTCTTATACTCTTAAGCGTAGACGTGATGCTATGTTAAATATCGTTAAAGAAGTGTAATCATACACAATTATAGTTATTACCTCAGATCAATAACAAGAGCATTATTATCTATCAAGTGATATAAATATTGTGGTAATAACACTAATAATTAATTACTTATAAAATATTTCATGTGCATGCAAAATACTCTGGAAATGCAAATAAGTTTATCAGATCGAGCAGGATGGCTCAGGCCGTAACGTCTGTAGCCCGTATTCAGGAGATCCCGGGTTCAAATCCCGTGGACCGACCAATCTGACTGAGCTTTTTCGTAGTTTTCCTCGGCCGCCAAGGTAAATACTGGATTGGATATTTAATACCACGGCCCAAAGTTTCACCTTCAGTCTAAAACAATAGTAAAAATGAAAAATAGGTGGTAATAGCGAATGCTGTGCCATCTATCCACAGACAATAAAAGCAGGTAGACTGGACGGCACCCTAATGCCATCTGCACGGAGTAGAAGATTCGGCTGCTATGCGCCAGGGTCTCTGTGGACACGACGAAGCGGGTGGTTACAGGGATGAGACGTAGAAGGCTAACTGTTATCCACTAACAAATCCGTCGCGATATGACTCTGGAAAAATAATAGAGTAAAAATGTTATCAGTTTATAGCAGTTTTGTATGTGAAAGTGACTACAAGATTTGAATATATTTAATTATTAGTACTTTGAATCGTGTGCGTTAAATTATTTACATTATCCTAAGTCGTTATACCACACCCTGCTAAGAGTACAATGCCTACTGCAAAATTATAGCTAACCAGGCCAAACGGTCATAACACATTAAAGCATAGCAGCATTTAAGCACACACACACATCTGGAAACAATAGAGGCAATCTACGTCTGCACCAGTGGTAAACTACATAATATCTACCAAAGGCCACCAATCAGCAGCATCCCTAAGGATTTTATATAACAATAGGATCTTCTTCGAGACGGGTACAGTGTTAAGTATCTATTGTATTCCACCCAAAATTTGATCGAGATTTCACTGGAAGTACACGTGTTGAGGATCTCTGAATCCAAAAATCCATTTTAAAAAAATCTGTGTGTGCCTAAACAACATAACTCAAAAACGAAAAGAGGGATAAATTCTAATTTTGGTAGTCTTACCTAAAATATATAAATTATTGGGGATAAAATTCCGTATACGTAAACAACGATTTGAGATGCATAACACTTTACGGAATCGTTTCATAATAGGATTCAATACGTCAGCATAAATCATTCGAGATTTAGACGGGTAAATCCTACAGCAACGCCCTGTCGTCGGCTTAGCAGTTGCGGCCGTCCACTCCTCTACTTCTAAAAAAAACCATCCCGCGTCTACGCTTTGCGGCTTAGGGCCCTCAATAACGTCTCCAAAGATGCATTCAAAAGATCCAACTCATTCAAAAGATTCCTGAAATATATAATGTCGGTTGTTTGATATATGTTCAACATTTCCTAAAGATACGATAACATTTTCAAGAAAATCCCCCATCCAAAACTACTCTTTTCATGGAAAAATGTTCGACACTCTTTATTTTCTCAAAAATAGCTCTAATTAATTTGAATAATAATTTATAATACTTATATAGAACAAACAAAATGTTTATCTTGGGTTTTCTGGAATAACCTGTAACGTCTCTTCATTCAGAAGCAATTTTTGCACAATTATGTACGACATATAAACCGCAAGAAATAAATACAAATTTAATGCACAAAAATGTAGATTTTTTTTGAAACACACAATTTAATTCAAATAATTTTTTTCAATCAGCCATTTGCGTGTTTGAATTTTTCAGTACTTTGTGATACTTTAAAATGCTGTGTCAATTCAGTTGTTTCTCGCGATGTCATGGAAAGGGTACGCAATTTCAAGATCAACATGTAGCGACCAATCTTTAAACTTCGATTCTGTTCCCTGTATCCCCCTTGTACCTATAACCAAATGTGTAATGAAACCATTTCTGCCAAGGTTTATCTCGATTAATATGAAGTAAATAGACGAATAGTTTTTCGTAAGAATATTCTGTAAAGTTATATAAAATAAGCGATAGTGTGCGGACAAAGTCGTATGAATTTATCACAATTTTTACTCAGAATGTTCGATAAGTTTTACAGGTTTGTCTCCTTAAATACGATTTATCAGACATGATGCAAACGAGAAATACAGAAAGACTTAAGAAGATAATAGAATATTGAAAGCAGTGTTTGAATAAAGACAGCTTTGATAACCAGGACTGCCTCACTTACCGCAGTCTCCCTTGTAGGCCACCATCACGAGTGATTTGCTTCTGCAGGAGGTAGCTCGTAACTCGCACTCATTTTTGTACGTAATACCATCTGTACCACACACTGGGGCATGCACCTGAAAAATGCAATGAAAATAACACATGATTCAGGACATGCTTGGACTTTTACCTTCTTACATTAGAAACAATGGTGGAATGATTTTACTGATGCCTGTTTATCAACACTGCGCGCCACGAAATACGTTAACTCGACGAGCATACATGAACGTACAGGCAAACAACCAAAGGCAATCCACCCAAGAGAAGTGCAACGAAAGGTTGCAAATATCAAGGGCATCAAGGATAGATGAGGTGTCAGAAAAAATCATGAAAGAAATTAAATTGAGTTTTGTTTATGGACGCTTTTTAACTGCTTTGGTCCTTAGCGTCCGATTCTATATTGGGCGTGAAATACAGGTAATTTTTATTAGAGGCATCTTTATCAGGCTTGAGGTTCTTTTACGTGCCGTAAATCTACGACATGGGACCACCGGCTTTACTTTCCTTCGAAGGAAGACATGCTAAGGATTTTTACGCCCAAAAAAATCCATCGCCCTCCGCCGGGTTTGAACCACGACATCGGGAACCACTACATCACGGAGGACGACAAAATCATGAAAGGACCTCTAGGACCTTGCACATAGAGGGTAAAGGACAAGTGGCAAAACATTCTACAGAAAAATAAGGGCTAGTTAACAATTTCTAGCAGGATGGAGAATACAAAATCATCAGATGATTACATAGTATACTTGACATATTATGCGTCGTCCTCCATGGTGTAGAGATTACCATGCTGGCCTCTAGTTCCCGAGGGCGCGGGTTTAAACCCGGCGGAGGGCGATGAATTTTTTTCTGACGTAAAAATCCTTCGGAAGGGAAGCAAAGCCGGTGGTACCGTGTCGTAGATTCACGGCACGTAAAACAACCTCAAGCCTGATAAAGAGGTCTCTGAGCAAAATTACCGGTTTTTCATGCCCAATATAGAATGGGACGCTAAGGACCGCAGCAGTCAAAAGTGTCCATAAACAAATATGAATAAATAAATAAATAAATAAAAGTTGATAAAGCGCAGTTAATGTCCACGAAGCTTCTCGCAGTTCAAAAACTGTTTAAGTGATGACGCCGACGTTTGACATGTCTATAGTAGTGCAGTGTAATTCGGCTTGTGGTGGCTCTTGAAACTATAGATGAATCATAAATCATTTCTTCTTCTAACTTTACTAATGTTTCAACATATCCCTCATATTTGTATATTGTCTTCTGCTAGACCTTAACGGAGCGTTGCTTTTCTCATTTTTAGACAGTACGCGTCTCGTGGTTTCTGGAGGTCGGAAATCACAACGGACACTGGGTACACAGCTGTAGTATAACGTCTATGCACACGCAACCTGACGACAGACCACACAAACCTCATCTTTAATCAAAGCATATTAGAGATTAAGAAAATTGATCGGTATATTCTTATAAAAAAGAAAAACCAAGGTTTGTAACATTTTGTTTTGATGTTTTACTTTCTCTACTGCTTATCTACAGTAAGTAGAGGAAATATTATGTTGTATTCCACCCAAGAGCTTGATATCGATATTTTATCCGAAATACATATTTTGAGGTTTTCTTAAACTGAGGAAAATATTTTCAGAAGAAAAGGTCCTTATGTATGCGTGTGAGTGTGTGTGCGCGCTCAGCATAACTCAAAAACGAAATATCGGTTAAAAACTTAAAATATTTAAGTACAGCAAACGAAGATTTCCAATAAAATTCGCCACCTTATACTACCCTTCACAGAAAATGTTTCGTACTGTTTTATTCTCTCAAAGAATTCTCTAACGATTTTGATTAAAATGTTACGTATTTAATATACTGACATGAACAATAAAATGTGTATCTTGAATTTTCTTTGAATACCCCATGAACTTCACTTTATTTTATGAATCTTGTCTAATTTTGTACAATAAAATCTTAACAGACAAGAACTTGCTATAGGAAAAATGCAGAGCTCACTGAAATAGAGAATATTTCTAAATTTTTTTATTACCGTCAGTCGTTTTTAAAATATTTCATGTTACAAGTTTAGATCTTTCCTATGGTCATCTAAGGATATGCTTGAAGGTTCTTGCTCCACACCCCTCTTTTTACTTTCACTACTACGTATAGTAAGTAGGGGAAGTATTGTATTCCAGCCAAAAATTCGATACCGAGATTTCACCCGAAACATACGTTTTGAGACCCCCTGAATCCAAAAAAAAAAAAAGCATTTTTGGAAACACAACCGTGTGTGTTTCTGTGTGTATGTGAACATCATAACACAGAAACGAACAGTTGGATAAACACCAAACTTGGTATTTAGGTTCAGTATCTTCCAGAGATGCGACACGAAGGTTTTCAAGAAAATTCTCCCACCCCAGATTACATTTTACATGGAACATTTTTCAAAAACTTTAATTTTCTCAGAAATGGCTCTAATGATTTTGATTAAAGTATCATATATTTAAGATACTTTCATGACAAATGAAATGTATATCTTGAATTTTCTGGGAATGTCTCCAAAAGTATTACTCATTGTGAACACTTTTGCATAACTGTTAAACCATAAGAGATAGACAAAATTTCACTACACAAAAATGTAGATCGCGTTAAAATACACAATTTATGTCATAATCATTTTTTTTTATTGAGTGAACTATTTTCGAGATATTGCTTGTTATTTCCTTAAATTTTCCAATACTTATACTTTTTCTCAAATGAGAATTCGTTATTCATTTTTTTATGTACTGGACACACAAAGAGAATGGAATACTCCACATAGCAACCAGCTCTTAAAAGATTTGACTATCGCTTAAAGCCAATTCCCCTTGCACCTACAAGAAAATTAGCAATAAGATTAATATCTCGATTAACATGAAGCATATGGGGAATAAGCGTTTGTAAAAATAGTTTGTACAAGAGTACAGAAAGTCATGTGTGTGTAACACATAAGATTTTTTTTCTTTCCATCGCAAGAGTTTGTTTCTAGGAATAAACATTTGATGCTGTTTCCGCATGTTTCCTTCTCACTTAATTTGAAAGAATTTCTAGCTAAAACATATAGAGGATAAAAGAATCACGTTTTACATAATACTATAATATATATGAATACATGTGAATTTTTCATTAGTAGAGAAAGTCTTGTGAATGTATCACATCAAATTCTTTTAGAGCTGTGGTATTTGCATACACACTAACATAGACACGTTTTGTTTTACTTTCTCTACCATGTGTCTAAAGTAGGTAGGAGGAAGTATAGCATTCCAACCAAAATTCATGTTGAGATTTCACCGGAAATACATGCTTTGGGGCTCTCTGAATCCTAAAAAGGCGTTTTTAGAAAAAATGGTATTTAAGTTCAGTATCTTCCAAAGATGTGACACGAAGATTTTCGACAAAATCCTCCCTAACCCTAAACTACCCTTTACATAGAACATTTTTCAAAATGTTTATTTTTCTCAAAAATAGCTCTGATATTTCAATTAAAATGCACTATAAATAAGATATTTAGATAGCAATTAAAATTTTATATATTGAATTTTCTGCATTATCCTGAAGTCCTTTTCATTCGGAAGGAATTTTATATAATTCTGTATAACGAGTAAACGTTATGGATAGACAAAAGATTGTAGATCATTTTGAAACACACAGCTTATTTCAAGTAACTGTTTTGTAGCAATAGCCATTTCCGAGATATCTGTTATCATAGATTTTAATTTTTCAATACTTTCGTCTTGTTTTAAAGCGCTGTCGCTATTCAGTTGTTTCTCGCGATGTTATGGCAAGACTATGGAATTTTAAGGCATACAGCTATCGCTTTTAAACATCTGACGATCTGTTTTCCTGTATTCCCCTGTATCTATAACGAAATGTGTACTGAGCTAATGAAACTATTTCTGTAAAGTTTATCTCGATTAACATGCAGTTGATTAAAAATAAGCTTTCGTAAGAGTAGTTTGTGAAAGTTTGTGAATGTTCCATGTAAAGGGTAATCTGGGGTGGGGGGATTTTCTTGAAAACCTTCGTGTTGCATCTCTGGAAGATACTGATCCTAAATACCAAGTTTGGTGTTTATCCGACTGTTCGTTTCTGAGTTATGCTGTTCACAGACACACAGACACACACACACACGCACACACACAGACACACAGACACAGACACACACACACACACACGGACATGTTTCCAAAAATACTTTTTTTTGGATTCAGGAGGTCTCAAAACATATATTTCCGGTGAAATCTCGGTATCGAATTTTTGAGTGGAATACAATACTTCCTACGTAGTAGAGAAAGTAAAAAGCGAGAACGGAAGGGCAAATGCTCACATTCACTTAATTTATCCGTCAGCACTGCAACAGACCGTGTATAAACATTCTTTTCTACTTTTATTTGAAACCGTACATTTTATTCCAGCTCTGCACCCGAACACGAAGAGCTGCAGTTTGCTTTAGGGTTTCGTGACCGTTTTCCCAATGTGTTCAGTCAAATTAACAAACAAGGGAGGTTATTTCTAGTGACCTGTAAGAGATAAGATAAACTGCACCCTATTTGTGCTGCAATTTACTCTAGCCACATACAGCATCCTCCAGAGCCCTTTGCAAACGAAACATTATGGGGACAGGATTTTAAGCGCTGAACAGAATAACAAATCTTGTGTGCTACTTACATGCCTTTCTCTACCCACCATTGTTTATTTTTGTATAACTTCCACAAACTATTCTTGCGAAAGATAATTTTTCTATCTACTTCATGTTTATCGAGATAAACCTTTGCAGAAATCGAACGAGATGGCTTCGCGGTAACGCATAAGGCTCGCATTCGGGATGTCCCGGATTCGATTCCCGTCAACCGTCCACAGACCTTGAGTTTTTCGTAGTGTTCCCTGATCGGTATGCTGGGGGTGATTTCTCATCTATTACGATTTCCTTTCCAGCATTTCCATTTCATTCCGTTTCCTTCTCATGTTTCAGGTGTGCTTCTAGGTTTCGTGGCGTGTGGCGGTACTGGACAAATGGCGCGGATACTTGCTTAAAGGAAGGAGTACTAGGTGGCTCCGGAAGTGGGACGGACCTCGGCGCGTCTCCGCGGTCTGTCTGCCTGCGACCTGTAGCCTCCTGTGGCTCCTTCCTTTCGAGGGGTAGTAGTCACAATAGATCTTTGTAGGTACAGTGCGCGAGGTTTCCCGATGTTTAATCTAAACCATTTGAATAGTAATCATACATCTTTCGTTCCAAGACTAAGAGGGACAGAGGAAGCCGAATCGATAACGGGCTCGCTGTATGCTGGCTTTTAAATTCTATACTCTTTTGATATCGCGAGAAATAACCGAATAGGGACAACACTTTTAAAAAACCTGATGCGTTACACTCACATGGCTTTCTCTACTCTTATACAAACTATTTTTACAAACGCCTATTCTCCATCCACTTCATGTTAATCGAAATAAACATTTGAGAAACTTATTGCTTATTGCTAATTTTCTTATAGGTGCAAGGGGAATATGGTAGGCTTTAAGCGATAGTCAACTCTTTTAAGAGCTGGTTGCTATGTGGAGCATTCCATCTTTGCATGTCCAAGACATAAAAAAACGAATAAATTCCCATTTGAGATAATTGAAAAATTCAAACAAATAACGAGGAATATTTCGGAAATGGTTCCCTCCACAGAAAAACGTGTAGGATATAAATTGTGTGTTTTAACGAGATCTACATTTTATATGCAGTAAAATGTTGTCTATCTCTTACGATTTACCAGTTATGCAAAATTCGCTCAGAATGAAGGCGACTTTTGGGGATCTTCCCAGAAAATTCAAGATATACACTTCATTTGCCATGAAAGTATCTTAAACATATGATATTTTAATCAAAATCGTTAGAGCCATTTTTGAGAAAATAAAATGTTCGAAAAATGTTCCAGGTAAAGGATATTCTAGAGTGGGGGGGATTTTCTTGAAAATCTTCCGTCTGGCATCTTTGAAGGATACTGAACCTAAATACCAAGTTTGGTATTTATCCGTCTTTTCGTTTTTGAGTTATGTTGTTCACAGACGCACACACACATGGACCTTTTTCTAAAACTGCTTTTTTTTTGGATTCAGGGTACCTCAAAACATGTATTTCGATTTTTTGGGTGGAATGCAATATTCCCTACTTACTATACGTAGTAGAGAAAGTAAAAACTACGAAATACTAAAAAATTCAAGTCAATATTAAGGAATATCTCGGAAACGGCTGATGCCACAAAATGTTTTATTAGCTAATTGTATTTTTTAAAGTTATCTACATTTTCATGTAGTAAGCTTTTGTCTACCTCTTATTGTTTACCGCTAGTATAAAATTCTTCCGAATGTTATGAACTTCATAAGCTATTCTCAGAAAATTAAAGATACATACTTTGTCATGTAAATATATTGTGGCATGTGGTTGTGGTAACACTGTAATATTTGGTTATGGCAACAGTGTATGGCTATTTCTTAAGTTGGTAATACAGACCGGTAGTGACGTAATAGGAGAGGGAGTAAAACCGGTATTATCTTGTGTTAGCGTGTAGGACGCTCTCTTCTAGCGTCACTAGCGAACAGTGCAGACGTGTGTTAGGTATGGTGCTTCGTCAAGCAGGAAGGTAAAATGTATCATTTTAATTTATATTATATTCTTACCATCTAAACTTATACTATGTGAGTTCTTATTGTAGGTAGTTCCTTCCTTCCTGACCTATGTTGATTTATGAATATTTAGGTAGTTTTCAGGTCATTTAGGAACTTTATTAGCTTGCCCCGTCGAACCTTGTGTTAGTTTAATGAGGTGATTTAGATTTCGGTACCATACTCTACCCCCTGTAATTATGTAAAAATAAAAGAGGTTACGACAATATCAAATATTATTACGCAACTTCTAGATTTTTCAAGGCTTCTAAGTTGTGCTGTTAACGTTGGCTCTGTCTTTGATACGTAAAGAAACACAATTAAGTGCGCCTTCCGATGTCCCATCACGATAAGAAAATCTATGGTTCGAACTTCGGTCGTGGCAATTTTTACTTTCTCTACCACTCACCTATATTAGGTAGAGGAAGTAATGTATTTCAACCAAAAGTTCGTTATACATGTTACGGGAAACATGTTTTAAGGTTTCTTGAAGCCCAGAAAAAACACTTTTAGAGAAAGGTTCGTGTGCATGTAACCCCGAATAGCGTAACTCAAAGACAAAATGTCCTAAACAACAAAAGAGATATTTAAGTGGAGTATCTTCCGGGGATGCGACACAAGAATTTTTAATAAAAACCCTCACACCCATTTACACGAAACAATTTTCATTATTTTTAATTTATTCAAAAATAGGCCTAATGATTTTTATTAAATTACATGTTTCAGATATTTGCAAGAATAAAAATAATTTGACGTGTTACATTCACATGAGGTTTTATACCCTCTAATGTTTATTAGTAGGATACAAACTTACAAACTATTCTTACGAAAGCTTATGTTTCTGTCTACTCTTTTAAAATGAGATAAATATTTGCAGAAATAGCTACATTACATATTTCGTTTTAGATACAAAGGGAATAGCGATAGTAAAAAATGTTTAAAAACTGAATGTCGTTTAACGTTTACCAGTTATACAAGATTATATAAAATTCCTTCTGAATGAAGAGGACTTCGCAAGCTATTCCCAGAAAATTCAAGACATAAATTTCACTTGTCATGTAAATATATTAAGGAACACCGGGACTGAAATTCCTATTTTCTATATTTCTATAGCTATTGCATTCAAACTTTTTACACATATGTTAACTTATATTATAAACTATCATGCAAAGGTTTAGCATTCCTGATCAGTAGTTTTAATGAAATGAATTTTTTTATTGTTACAATAATGTGGTTTTAAAATAACATTAGAATTAATCCTTGCGCATCAGAAAATAAAATATTCGGATTATTTTGACATTTTTTAATTCCTAGTGATTGTAAGACCAACTTCAGTCTCTGCCTGGAAGAAAAAGCTATTACTTTTAGTAAAATATTTTTTTTTGTTCATGAGCATCTAATTCAATTTTTTTAAGATATTTTCAGTTTTAGATTTTTTTCAGCCAAACTAAGTATCCAATCTTAACACCTGAGGCTGAATTTATATATGGAGAACATTGTGGAAAAAAATCAAATCATAGCCCAAAATCTAATGCGACAGATATTGTAAAAAAATGTAAACTGGAGAAAAATCAACTTTTATAAAAGCATGCACAATGAGTAAGATTCACGTTGCCTCATTACATTAGAATTGCCCTGCTGCATATGTAACACCTTCCTTCATTTTATATATTAAACCCAGCAAGTGAGGCGGCGCAGCCGGTAGCGCATGTGACTCGTATTCGGAAGGTTATGGGTCCGATTCCAGACCTTTCTGACACATGTTTCTTTCGGGGTTTCCCTGGATTGTTAGGCGAATGCTGGGAAGGTTAATTAAGTCCCACGAATTTCCTGTCCTTTCATTTCACCTCCTTTCTCATTTCACTCTACCTTTCATCTGCTTGGTTGTTTGGGTTGCAAGTGTCGGCGGAGTCTCGGTGTTGCATGACAGGGAAAAGGATGCTCTCTGTAACACTTCGTCTCCGGAATGGGTCGGTGTCCGAGTCCTGGGTCCCCAGTATGTTTGTGAAGGGGATGTCTACGGTTCAAATTCCGCCAGGATCGTCCTCCCTGACTGAGGGTTTTTCCAGGTTTTCTTCATAATTGGTAAATTTCCGTTCCCAATTATCATTTCATTGCATATATCATCAGCACCCATCGCCTGTGGTGCCCTATGTAGTAAGAACGGGCGTTAAGCACTACCAAAAAGTGGAAAGAAGTTTTTCATCCGATGCCGGGAGGATTCAATCAGGAATCTCACGCCTTCTCCGCTTTATTTTCAGATCAGGGTGAAGGATGATAGATCTCCACATCGTCGACAGGTGATTCAAGTTCTCTAGCACTCCGAGATCAAGACGGGCGATTTCCCAGAGGTGAACTTTCCTACGAGAAAAATGCGATTCCATATGTCCGACTCGATAAAAGACTGGAATCCCATCTATCAACTGATATATTGGAGTTCCCGCAGGAATATGGACTGCTGTTCCAAACTTCCACCAAGTTTATTTGTGAAGTTCCCTAACTGTCCGCACAAGACGCAGCGTTTACGTCACAGCGCTAAATTACACCTCTCCCCATGCTATAGGTTTATTACTACAGTCTTTTGTTTCTCCGCGAAATGGAGGAAGAAGTCCAAGTTTCTGTTTGCTTCTCGACAAGCAAATGCGGAATGGAAAATGTTTGTATTTAGTTTTTAAATTAAAAGGGACAAAGCACTCCTATTGCGTCACATAAGCCTGCTGAAAAGCCATAGAAAGTAATTGCTGAAATGAAAGATAGAGTTTTAAAACAGCGATGCACTGAATAGCTTATGTGGGGTTGGGAAGTTTCTTTCTGTGTATTCAGGCGCGTTCGCTACTATGTTTTCCTTGTTTCTTTCTCTAATACTTTACCTATAATAAGTAGAAGTACCAAAAATTCGATACCGAGATTTCACCAGAAATGTACGGTTTCAGGCAGTATTTTTTATCGCTTAAATGATATCAGTTTAATTATATTATATAAAAAAAATAACAGCCCGCCCTAAAGCAATATGCGTATATTATAGTATATAAAACGTACATTAGTCATTGTATTATGTTTATTTTATTATGTACATGTATAAAAATGTTATGTAAATGTATTTCGTAGTTTAATAATGCAGGAGCTGTGAGAATAGAAGCAAGCTGCCGAAGGTTGCTAACAATAAGGTAACCTTGAGACAACAATAAATTAGAAAGTTAACAAAAAGGCTATCAACAGTCCATGGAACAATATTAATGTAATATTCAAAACAGTTTGTAAATGGTCACGGGGGTACAGAAAGCCAGTCAAAGTAAAAATAAAGGTATTCTGTTGGAGTAGGCTTAGTCAATCAGAAACTAGAAATATAAAAATGTAAAAATTTAAACGGTAGACGCTAGGAAGTAGCGTACCCAAGCAGTTCGGTTCCGGTGGTTATATGTGAGAGTGTAGACATGGGAATTCAGTGCAGTGCAGATAATACGATATATAACTGTTAACCTTTTAAAAGTGTAATTAAGAATAACATCTCACAGCTCCATATTAAGATACGTCAGTAAAGTGTCATGCAACTGCCATGAAGGATAAATAAAGAAGTGAAAACTTACAGTTATAATTTGTGTAACGTGTATAAACATTATTCCGTAGCCGTACCAGCCCTATTTAGAGATACTTGCTCTACCAGATATGACTGACGCAGCCAGGCATAAATAATAAATAAATAAACATTAAAACAATTATTACACAAAACTTTTTAAACATACGACACCGCCGCAAAAGTTGGCTCCTAAACGTGGGGTGAAGACCATCGCAAAGCTTGTACCCATAACGTGGGGTAACACTGCTGCAAATTTGGCACCATACGTGGTGCGACCGACGTAAAAAAAAATTAACTACTACAAATTTGGTTCCCAATGCGTGGGGCTGCAACTACAACTACCGCAAATTTGGCACCCATCAACGTGGGGCTAAAACTTCTACAAATTCGGTACCCATACGTGGTTACACTACTACAAAGTTGGCACATCAACGTGGGGCTACAACAGATATAAATTTGGTGCCCACAACGTGGGGCTGCAACCACAACTCCTACAGGTTTGAACTCCCTGAATAAAAGGCAAAACAGCACATTTTTAGAAAAAGATAAGCGCACACGCGCGTGCGTGTTGTGTGTCTGTGTGGCTATGAACAGCATACATAAAAACGCGAGGTCGGTTAAATACCAAACTTGGTATTTAAGTTAATTCAGCATCTTCAAAAGATGTGATACGAAGATTTTTGCAGAAAACTAGCCTTTACAGGTAGATTTTTTGAACTGTTTTATTTTATCACAATGACTCTAACGATTTTATTTAAAATAACACACATTTAAGGTATTTACATGTTAAATAAAATTTATATCATAAATTTTCTGAGAATAACCTGTAAAGCAAAGAAGTAATTTGGTATAACTTTGTATAAGTGATAAATCTCGAGAGATATACAGAAATACGCTACACAAAACTGTAGATCTCTTAAAAACATACAATTTATTTCAAATAGCGTAGGCATTTCCTAGATATCCGTTGCTGTCGGTTTGAATTTTTCAATACTGTTGACATTTTTTGAAGTACTGCTAAGCTTCAGTTGTTTGTCGCGTTGGCATGGAAACTATGGAATTACTGACACGGGTGGCGGAGCTCGTTAAAGCACGGACTCGTGAGCGGGAAGTTCACGGTTCAAATCCATCCCGGACCGTCCTCCTTGACAGGTTTTTTTTTCCAGGTTTTCCTCAGTCCTCATAACTGGAAAATGTCGGAGAGGTACCCTAAACTTAGGCCTGGAGTATTTTTTCCCCAAATTTCGTTTTACAATTATAATTTCATTTCATATATCATCAGTGTCCACCGCCTGTGGTGCCGCATGCAATAGGAACGGGCATTAAATATTACAAAAAGCCCGATATTTTTTCGTCAATTTTTTTATTTTCTCAAAAATGGTTAAAATACCAAATGTTTAAGACATTTTCATGACCAATAAATTAAAGTATATCATGAAATTTCTGCGAATAGCTTATGAAGTCCTCATCATTCTGAATGAATTTTGTATAACTTGAAATAAGGTTATGTTAGGTAGAGTTGTATTGCATTTCGAATTTTGGGGAGCCGAACTTGAAGTAGGTAGTTGCAACCGCACGTATGGTAAAAAGCTTCCGGTAGCCTTCGCCTCAAGTTTAAAAATATTAGCTTTGTAATCTGACTGTTTCTTTAAATATACATTTATGTTTGCCTCGGCTGCGTCAGTATTATTGTTAGAGACATGCATTTCTTTGCAGGGAGTAGTGCGGCTGAAGAATGTAGGCCTACGCAGATAATAATTTGTACTTTACTCCATTTATTAATTCTTTAAACGATTTAAATAACACTTCACTGATATAGAGAACTGTGAGATTATTTATTAATTACTTGCACTTTTTAACACGTAAGCTATTTTTGTCTCACACTGAATACGTATTAAACTTCTCGAGGATGCGTTTCGCATCCGGTTAGGAACACTATCTGCTAGCAACTGACTTCTGAATTTGTACAATTTGCCCTATTTCAGTTTCTGATTGGCTAATACTACTCCAATAGAATACTTTCATTTAACTTAAGCTTCTTTCTGGTTGTTGATTGGCTATTTATAAACTGTCTCAAAATTTACATTATTGTTGCTCCAATAATTAGAAGTAACATTATTAAACTTTCTTATTCATTATTGCCTCAAGGTTAACTTATTGTTACCTCATTGTTAGCAACTTTTAACCTATTATTCTCATAGCTCCTGCATTATTAAATTACGTAACATTCACATAACATTATTGAACATGTACATAATAATATAAACATTAATACAATGGCTATTACATGCATTTTATATATTATATTATACACACATTGCTTTAAGGCGAGCTGTTATTATATTTTATATTATATAATTTGACTGAAATCATTTAAGTGTTAAAAATACTGCCTCAAACTGATAAACCACAAGAGATGGAACAAAAGCTTACTGCATGAAAACCACAGATCTCGTTAAAACACACAATTTGTATGAAATACATTTTTTTGTGTCCATTAACATTTCCAGATATATGCAGTTATTGGTTATAATGTTCAATTACTTACTTTTTGAAGAGCTAAAGGCTTACAATTACTACTGGTGGCCATGGAAGAAGTGAAATTTCAAATACAGTATATATTGACCTGTTTTTGTTGGTTTTTTTTAAATATTTGACTATCACTTCAGCCTCCTGTATTCCCGTTGCAACAACAACGAAATGTATAATGAAATAATTTGACCGAATGTTTATCTGGATTAACACGAAGAACATAAGTATAACAATGATGTTTTATGGTAAAATTTGTAGAAATTTACGCGCTTCCACGGCATTCTAATGATTTCTTTTTATCAATTAATCTTGGAATGTGTTTAACTCAGTGTATACCTCGTAAACACCAACCACCTTTTCGCCCTTGAGCATTTTCTACTATATAAAATCCTCCGCGTCACAGGCATTTTCCTACGAACAGCAAACTGTGCGTTGCATAAAACTGAAAAATCGTGGCCGGCTCACCTACCGGGTATCTACTGATATGATTATAGCATAAACGAAAATACAAACTATAAAGCCTCTGTTGCATCACGTATGCTGGAGGAGAAATTTTCGACAACAGTGACAAATAACTACTTATTGAAACTGTTCGAAGAATCTAATAAAGCGGGTAGGCATTAGCATCCCGTTAGTCAAAGCAACTCCCATTTACACTTGCCGGTTCTCTTTTGTTTATGTTTTTGTTTCACCTCAGCGATTATAGCTTCGCATCTCTTTTGTTTTTGCTTATCTCTTTCCCCCCAGTGCAGGTCATTAACAAAATCGCGTCGGTACGGACGGCGGCGCCGAAAAAAAAAGACTGGTGACTTTGCAAGCAGTTAACAAACGCACCTCCGGAATTACAAGAGTGGAATCTTTAATTAGTAAGCTCTCATGTTTTGTTTGAGAAGAGATTTATCTTCTACTTTATAGCTTTGCTGAAAATAATGGTTTCGGAGTATTTCTGTAAGCCAAATGCTCTAACATACCCACTCGGCTCGATTTGTTTACTACTGAGAAATCTATAACTAAGTTTAATTTATAAACAAAAGTCCTTGTATAGCCTCAAAATTCACGCCCGTTTTAACGCTAGTAATAAAAGGAAAATTTTAAAAAGCTGCATGTTTATCGAAACTTGTTAAAATTCAGATTTGTTTTTAGCAGATAACTTCATGAAAGTGGGTATTAGTTGTTATATTAGCTTATTTGATGATCAAAACTATTCTATGTGTAATTTATTCAATTTTATTCTTGAGATAACTCATGTGAATCTCAGCCAAGACCTGATTTTTGCTAGATAAATCTACTTTTAACTTGGTTGCTCGTAAAGCGCCTTAAAAGTCAAAATATATTGGTAAATTACCACAGCTAATATCATGAGAGGCTCTCAGCTTACCGAAGTAGGGGTTTCGTGAGTGAAATTTAAATAAAACTGCCCTTAAATTCGCCCACGAGATATTAGTAGTTGCATATTTAAGAATACTTTACCTTTCAGCCATCTTGAGGCTGTAATAGACGAATGTTTATCAGTAATGCCAATATAGGAAAGCGAAATACGGTTTCAACAGTAATTCCACATACTGCGCTCTTCTCTTATTAGATATAACAGAAATACATTTACTTAACCTGAAAACATATCTTGTTTTTAACATCTCTCTCTTGTTGGAATGCACTTTAATTAAAATCAAAATTGGATGAAAGAATCTCAGTTTATTTTGATATAATGATGTAATCCGAAGATGAAGATGTGGAAGCGGAATTTCGTAATTTCTTTAGGATAAGTTGTCTATGGTACTACTGTATGGTGTTCTTTGTTAGCGGCACTGAGAAAACAAAAGAAGGAAGCTGCAATATTTTAAAACAAAAGAACAACCCTGCAAAGTTATCGAGATTGTTTGAATGTCAACATTTCATTTTATCATGTTTGGTCGAAATTAGAATTATCTCATGCATCATGTTATGTATTATGTCATGTTCATAATTAACAGTTTAAGAGGAACTATTTTGGTTTACTTATCTTGAAGACATTGAAATCTGAGAAGGTATGTTTAACGGATAACCGATTGCTAAATGACGGTCGTATTCCGGTCGCTTAGCAACCGAACCGTGTTGGTGTTTGGTAAGGAAATAATCACCGGCAACAGTTGCAAGCAGGAACACAAGGCTTTGGTGACATGCGGTCGACATTGTTCTCCGGTCCAAAATTGAAATCCGAAGCGAACACATGCCGGTCGATACAGCTCGTGAGTACAGGTGTGGCGGACATATTGGCAAACGGTCCAACTTTCCTTCCTTTTCCGTAAACCAAAACAACCAGATACACGCTTTAGGCTACCAACGACACACATTTCACTTCTAGCCTTAAAGAGAATATATGAGATTAAAGAATGACTGAAACGCTAAAACTGTTGTCTTTATATCAGCGCTGCACGGATGGCTTTACAAATCTCGAGTGATTTAATAATTTATAATTACCTTTTCTGTATTCTTTGTGACCTTATTTTACGATGTCTGGAAGTTTTAAATGTAGATCTTTCCTTTACCTCGTAAGCCCCTTGAACACGATCAAACTTTTGTCAAATTCAATACTTTAAAAGACCTTTCAAGAGTTGTCATAACTTTACAACTTTTCTTGTTAAATTGCTACGAATACTTTTAAACTCTTTGAAAGTCTTGAAAGCAAATGACATGCTCTAAACGATCAAAGGTTTGACAATGATTTGATGGCTTTAGCCAATGAAATGCGAGTATTTACAGTGCGTCACGAAATCTGCAACATGGCGGAAAGTGAAAAGTAAACAAACATGGATACCCGGCCAAGTATGTCATATGTGAACTGAGGCAGTATTTTATATCACAACACTGTGAATGCCAGAGTGATTGTAGTGTAAATTAACATTATTGTATGACAATGATTTTAGATGTTTGTTAGCTATAAGCATTGTTAGGAAATAAGTTTACACAGCTGAAACTGACAATAGGAGTGGGTAACAATGAAGCGATGGGTGAGCTGTTTATCAATTAGAAGAGACAAATATAGAACGTCAGGGTAGCGTGCCTTTCTTTAGAAATGGAGGGAATATCTTCCCTAGAGCATATGTGTTTGTAATGTTGATTGGCTTTTAAAACAGACGCTAATGTTGGCGCGATTTATTAACCAATAGCAGCTCTATTATAATGTTTAGGCATATCGAGGTGAGGGAGCATAAATTCTTGAGCCGGGGGCAGGTATCGCGCAGTTCTACAGAATCATTCTCAAGGTAAACGTCGCGCAGTTTTAAGAAATCTCTCTCGCGAGTTACACGTCAGGCAGTTCTAAGGAGGCATTCACGAAGTACACATTATGCAATTCGACAGAATCTCTCGCGTCGTAAAGTTAGTTACAAAATGGGAAGTACGCGAATTAGTAGTGCGCGGGAAATAAGTGATTGTAGTTACATTCGAAAATATAACAGTTTCAGTCAGGCGTGTATGAAGATTAAATATGTGAAATTAATTAAGTGTGATGGCAATAAAAGTGTAAAAACAAATTCTTTTATCAGTGTTATCTTTCAGTAACAACTCCTTTTCGTTTACACGCCCTGTTCAAGAGATATTTGCTCGACTGAGTAATAATAGCTAGCCGGAGGACAAAGAACCCCAAATTTAAAATAGTAAAACAATAACAGGCGCTCAGCAAATAAGATAACACGAACAGATTACTGCGACAGAACTGATTAGGTTAAACATAAGCTGGTCATGTACATATTTATACGACTCCGTGGGAAGCAGATGAAGACATATGAAGAAATATTGCCAGGCAGATTTCCGAGTATGGTTAATCTATCAGTTAGTGTTATTTCCATTGTATTCCATAATCGTAATGTGATTTCATTGGATATAACACGTGAAAGTGCTACATAATATTATAAATAACATTTATGACATTGTCAAGTTTTGTCCAATCTTGTCACATATTGAAAAATGTTTGACAATTTTTCTTATAAACTCTTCAATTGAAAAAAAAAGTTTGATCGTGTACAAGGGGCTTTATAACCGTAATTTTATAAAGTCATTTTAATACTCATAATAACGGACGAAAATTCATCCCCTAATATACATGGAAGCACCGGCGAGTGTTGTATTCCTGCTTCTTTTTACCGATGGCTCAGACGGCGTCTGTGGCACGCATTCGGGAGGTCTCGGGATCGATCCTCGGCGACTGCCCACTCTGATCCAAGTTGTTTCGTGGCTTCCCCGGGTCGACAGACGAATGCTCGGGTGGTTCATCTTCTACCACGGCTCTCCTTCCTCTCATTTCCTGCACTTATCATCTTCTTTGTCATCTGTTTGAGGGTGTAGGACCAGGAGACGGTGTTCGGCGGGTTGCGGCTGGACGGTGGCTTGCGCTCTGTAAAGATTTTTTCCCTGGCGTCGCTTCGGGGACCGTTCAGATCTCTCTCTCATCGTGGGCTCCGTCCCGGGGACGCTTGGAGGTTGGTATGAGCAGGGACCGAGCCGCGTTGGATGCGTCCTATCTGGAGACGTTAGAGTCCCGTTCATGCTTAAGCCCGTCGGCATCGGATCTTGTCGCCCTTCGGGTCTCTCCCCCGTATCCGTTAAGGCCTACTTGCGATGCTGTGCCGCGGTTCCGGGAACCCCTCCGTGTTATGTACCTTTACCTTTTCTCTGCTTTTACAATCCCCCCTCCCCCGACAGTCTTCGAAATTCTGAAATGCATGTAGATTGTAATTTTAAACTTGTATACATTCTCCTTGGTCCTGTAGCTTTTTATGGGGCGGAATGACGTAGTCGGTAGTATCTGAGGCTCCCATTTGGGAAGCCCAGGTTCCATTCCCGTTAGACCTCCACCCCAATCTTGGGCTCTTTTGGGTTTTCCCAGGTCGGTAAGCGAATTTCCTCTAATTCATTTTCCTCTTCATTTACCGAGCGAGATTACTCCGCGATAATGTGTGAGGCTCACATCCGGGTTCGATTTTTAGTGGTGTTTAGCGCCCGTTATTAAAATTGTATTGAAATGAAAGTTTAGGATACCTCCAGCATTTGCCAGCTATGAGGACTGAGGTAAACCTGGAAAAGTTCTCTCAGGGCAGACAGTTCTGGCGGCTTCGATTCCCATGGGGTCGGGCGCTCTGACAGTGGATTTTTTCGTGGTTTCCCCAGGTCGGTAGGCGAATGCTGGTGTGGTTACCCTTGTACCACGAATTTTGTATCCATTATTTCCCTTCGGCTGTTTCAGGGGACTAGGTGACGGCGGTTGGTGTATTGCGGCATTACGGTGGAATTTTGGCATTTGGCGAGACTGCAGGGGCCCCCTTCCTGGGAGCTCTTTCGACTCCACGGGAACCCCGGATTAGGCAGAACTAACCGGCGTCAGGATTGCCACCATGTTGGAATCTTCAGAGAACCCATCCTTGCTAGCGCACATTCGTCAGGATATGGTAGCCCTTCAGAAATCTGCTTTATCTTTTCTTCCCAGGGGTCTTGTTAGAAGCAAAAAGGGCCCTCTGTGGTCTACTTGCGTTATTGTGCTCCAGTTGCTGAAGGCTTTTCTATAACTCCTAACTCCTCCCTCTTCATATTTGAGGGTAGCAACGTCTTTTGTTGTTGATTCATTCTTCCAACTACGACACCTCAAGGCTCAAAGCTCAAGTCCACGTGAGCCACCTTATGGATTTTCAGCGCTAGAAATTGGCGTATTTAAGGTGAGCCGCTCTGAACAAAACGAGCACTCGCCGCTCTACCACAGTTACACCTCGTCCACCCAGCGAGGCAAGCAGAAGGCTTGCTTATACCTAAGATCTTCAACACCACGACGTCGTAAACAGTATTGAACAGTATTGGATGCGGTAAAGTTGAATTGCGGCCCGGCCTCAAATTTACTACTAATTGCGGCCCAACCTCAAATTTATGTACGAATTGCGACCCGCATATAGAAAGGGAAGCTGGAGTTGCGGCCAGATAATTTAATAACACAAAGGCTCCACAGTTTTTATATAATACAGATACCCCTAATATAAAAAACAATAAAAAAAGAGATGAAACTGATGAATATGGAGATTATTCAATCTACGGCCATCAATTTAAACATTTTGGAAATGACACCTTGTCGATAATCATCCAGAAAAGTAATTTTCTCAGTTTTTTATTATAAATATCGGTTCAGTAACTTCTGATGTAATGCTGGGACACAATTTCTCTCTTTATACAATTATTTAGCATAATGAAATTGATCACAACGTGCAGAGGAAATATAGCAAAACGTTCTTCAGATTTATTCGGCCTCTACCGATAGTCGGTTTAAATGAATGACGTCATTATTATTTGAGTGAGTCCCTTGTCTCAAAGGGGAGGTGCGGAATTGAACCTCGGACTGCATGCATTCCGACTTCGTAAAAGATTGATGAACTGCGGCGGTGCAGAACGGTTCTTTTTACTAGGACATTTTGTGCTTCCTTGCACGTGAGATGGAAATGACCACAGATTACTGAATTTTCATGGTTGAGTGCTAAGCCGAGACACTCTACGATAGAAAAAACTGTCCAATTATTTGAATTACCCATCAGCACACATTCTGAGATTACGAGTTTGCGAGACGTAAGCTTAAAACGTTCTAAATATAGGTATGTAAATACTGGAAAGGTGTGATACAAGTCCCATTTCACTAAGTGACCTCGAAACTGTTGACATTAGCTCCTTCCACTCATCTTTCGCTAGTTCTCTTCTGGTGAAAAACTTGCTCCATAGTATTGACGTCTTCGCAGACAGCCGAGCAATTCTGAAGACCCTGTATAAACGTATTAAAAGGTTTTGGCATTCAGAAACTTCGTTACATACGTAATATTTCGAATTAGAATAAACGCTGAAATATCCGCGGCCCTTTTTATTGTTGCATTTGTCTAGAAACAATTGTTGGTGTTGGCAACTCGTTGATATGGGCTTTTGACTTCTATTTAATTAATTTTCGTTAGGAAATACGCTTCCATTCATACTTACAGACTCTTCGGAGAATAGAAATGATTCTAATTAAAGAAAAATTCCACCGCCCCAGCAGGGAATCGAACTCGGGACTTCTGGATTGAAAAGAAAAACCCTGATGTGTTACACTCACATGACTTTCTCTACTCTTGTACAAACTATTTTTACAAACTCTTACTCTCCATCTATTTCATATTAATCGAGATAAACATTTGCAGGAACGATCTTTTGACATGCAAAGAGCATTACGTTTTACACATAGCGACCAGTTCTAAAAATATTTGACTATCGCTTAAGGCGTACTATGTTCCCCTTGTTTTGTATTTGCAAGGGCAATATAGAAATGCAGTAGCCTTTAATAATAGACATATCTCTTAATAGCTGATTGCTAGGTGCAGCACCATTCTCTTTGCCACAGATTAATACTCTTTGCATATCCAAGACAAAAAATGAATAAGAATTCTCATTTCAGAAACTAAGTATTGAAAAATTTAAGGGAATAACAAGCAATATCTCGAAAATGGTTCACTCAAAAAAAATGTATATGACAAATTGTGTATTTTAACGCGATCTACATTTTTTGTGTAGTAAATTTTGTCTATCTCTTATGGTTTACCAATTATGCAAAAGTTTTTCACAATGAAGAATACTTTTGGAGAAATTCCCAGAAAATTCTAGATATAATTTTATTTATCATAAAAATATCTTAAACATATGATATTTTAATCAAAATCGTTAGAGCTATTTTTGAGAAAATTAAAATTTTCGAAAAATGTTCCATGTAAAGGGTAATCTGGGGTGGAGGGATTTTCTTGAAAACCTTCGTGTCGCATCTCTGGAAGATACTGAACCTAAATACCAAGTTTGGTGTTTATCCGATTGTTCGTTTCTGAGTTATGCTGTTCACAGACACATACAGACACAGGCACGACATGTTTCCAAAAATGCTTATTTAGATTTACCAAGATTTCACCGGAAATATATGTTTTGAGACCCCCTGAATCCAAAAAAAGCATTTTTGGGAACATGTCCGTGTGTGTGTCTTTGAACAGCATAACTCAGAAACTAACAGTCGGATAAACACCAAACTTGGTATTTAGGTTCAGTATCTTCCAGAGATGCGACACGAAGGTTTTCAAGAAAATTCCCCACCCCACATTACGCTTTAAATGGGACATTTTTCGAAAATTTTAATTTTCTCAAAAATAGCTCTAACGATTTTGATTAAAATATCATATGTTTAAGATATTTTTATGATAAATAAAATGTATATCTAGAATTTTCTGGGAATTTCTCCAAAAGTATTCTTCATTGTGAAAAACTTTTGCATAATTGGTAAACCATAAGAGATAGACAAAGTTTTACTACACAAAAAATGTAGATCGCGTTAAAATACACAATTTATGTCACTTACATTTTTTTGTTCAGTGAACCATTTACGAGATATTGCTTGTTATTCCCTTAAATTTTCCAATACTTATACTTTTTCTCAAATTCGTTATTCATTTTATTTTGTCCTGGTAATGCAAAGAGAATGGAATACTCCACATAGCAACCAGCTCTTAAAACATTTGACTATAGCTTAAAGCCTACCAATTCCCCATGCATTTACAAGAAAATCAGCAATAAGATTAACATCTCGATATCTCGATTAACATGGAGCATATGGAGAATAAGCGTTTGTAAAAATAGTTTGTACCAGAGTAGAGAAAGTCATGTGAATGTAACACATCAGATTTTTTAATTTATTTCCTCTAAGCGTTAGATTCACCAGTGATTAGTTTGCATCAAAATTTCATTGTACCGTTTTGCTGAGTATGAAAGAGCGATAGAACCTACGGACGGTTTAAGAAAAGTTTCTCAGGTTATTTGCTGTAAAACAACTGATGAGCAGTGGTGACGATTGGAGTGGGCAAAAACTTATAGACAATGAAAAGTGCCGGTAGTCTGCGGTGTATAAAAGGGGGGATAGACAACAAAACGTAAAAAAATCTGTTGTGTTACACTTACATGACTTTCCCTACTCTTGTACAAACTCAAGTAAACAATGCTCTCTGAACGAATTTGGACAGAGAAGTAAAGATTGAGATTTAACCAACTTAATGCGGCAATAATAGATTTTTGAGGTTTTCTTTAATACTGTACAACATAACTTTCACCAAAGAAACAATTATGCATGTGTTACGATTAAATAGAAATACTTTGGGAATTGAAAAACGATCAGTAAATATTTCATTCAAAGTATGACTTGTTTAAAATAAATGGATAAATAGAATGATTATAAAAATTAAAGGAAAGGCTATTAGTTGATAAGACAACAGGGTCAGCGTCGGTATTTTAATATAAACATAATAACAATAATAATAAAATATACGTGTAATAATTTTATGAGTATTATTATTACTGCTATGCAGAGACCATGCACACTATTTATCTCACAAAATATCTGCCCTTAAATTAGAACAATTCTGGTGAACATTTATTCACGACAAAGTACCTTCAACCTTAATTGTACATGTAACCTCTCCCTTGCGATTACGGACCAAGGGGAGGTTATTTTCAGTAACAACCCTATAACTGCATAGTTCGTCATCGTAATGCAGCAAAGTTTACTGGGCGAGAGGGTTTAATTCCATTGCTGGTGAAATAGGGTTCTCTGTCGCGCACAAAAACTTATCGCCGTTCAGCGATACCGCACGCCACAAACCCATTTCCTTCCAAAATGAACCACTCTCGAAAATGGACTGCCCATCTTGGGGCGGTACATTCTCTGTAAAATCTTTGTAGTCATGGCAACGTTTCGATGCTCATCAAGAGTCTTCACCTTTCCATCCTCCATCTGGAGAAGCATCGCTTTCGACTTGAAAATTTGGGGCAGTATTCTATATCAGTCTAATTATATAACATAAAATATAACAGCTTGTCTTAAAGCAATATGTGTATAATATAACAAATAAAGTGTATATTACAGCCAGTGTACGAATTGTTCAATACTTGTCATTCTTTTAAAGTCCCATCGACCTTCAGTTGTTTCTCTGAGTGTATGGATTTTAAGGCCAACATATAGCGTCCAGTTCTTAAACATATGACTATCGCTGTTCTCTTTGTATTTATAACGGAATGTATAATATAGCTATTTTTGCAAAGGTTTAGTAGAATTAAATCTAGTAGATAGAAAAATAAGCTTTAGCAAGAATAGTTTGTATAAACATTAATAAAGATAGAGGGTAGAGAAAGTCATGCTTTTTTTAAAAAAATCTAATTATGCTTTAGTCTACTGTATGCTTGTATCTACAACGAAATGTGTGATGAAGGTTCATCTGTATTAACAAGAAGTGGTTAGAAAAACAAGGCTTTTGTGAGAATCGTTTGTAAAAGAGAAGAAAAAGTCATCTGAATGCAACATACATTTTAATAACAGAGTCAGTTGAACTCGTATTATGTGGTAAGAGGTAAACAAAATCGTATGTGATGCTCTTCAGATTTTTCATTTTGGACAATCAATCGCATAGCCTCGAGTTGTCATTTCTTTTGGAGTTTTTTTCCCGGAGATTTAAAACGGAAACTCAGACAAACATGTTGCAGAAACCAAAGGAGAGATAAACCGAAATATAAAAAAAGCATCTTTGTGTAGCGGACAGCACTGTATTTGAAATGAGAGCAGATTTCCCTGCAGTACAATGGCTGCTGTCATTTAAATTTATGCTAGAACGTACAGAGGTAAATATTACATGCAGACTTGGTGTTCCGCCGCAGCAGGGACCTTCAGTCTTACGGATACGGGATGAAGCATTATTTTTCATTAAAATCATGAAATAGTGGTTCAAAGAATTTGAGTTTTAATGAGGAAAAGTCGAGACTACTTTGCCTATATTAGGGGTTAAGTAAAAATACCTTTCATAAACTCTAGTAGACTAACCTTTGGAGCATTTTGGCATTTTTTGGGGATAGAATCCAAAAATTCGATATTGAAATATCATTAGAAATATTATTTTAGGCAAGTTTAATCTTTAAGAACGCGTTTTTATTTTATCTACCACTTACCTATATAAAGCAGAGGAAGCTTTGTATTTCATCAACAATTCGTTATCGACATTTCATCGAAAATAAGCGTTTTGAGGTTCCTTAGATAAAAAATAGAAAAACGTCTGCACATGTGTGTCTATATACCTGTATATGATTTTGTGGATAGTATAATTAAAAAAAGAAATTTCATATAAATCAAGAATGCCTCGAAATTTTCAAAAGAATCTCCTTATCCCAAACTACCCTTTACATGAAAAAAATTTCGTTACCTTTTAAATTTTCAAGAATGGCGTTAACGATTTAATTAAAATATCATATTTTTAAGATATTCACATCTTAGTAAAGCTCAGGTCTTAAATATTCTACAAATAGCCTGTGAAATCCTATTCATTTGGAACGAATTGTGTATAAAATTGTATAATTTTTAAGCCATAAGAGAGACAAATACCTACCGTACGAAATACGTAGATCGCGTTTAAACACATTATTTATGTCAAACTTGCTGTGTCCTTTACCGTTTATTAGTCGTGTTTTGTTCTTTAATTTTAATTTCCAATACGTCATATCTTTGAAGCATTAAGTCACCATCCTTTTGTTCCTTGTGATTTCATGCAACGAATATGGAACATGGAATTTCAAAGTCAGTATATAGTGGGCCCACTATTTAAGATTTGACTATCGTCTCAGCCTCCTGTATCCCCCCTTGTAGCCACAACGAAATGAGCAATGAAACCTTTCTGCAAAGATTTATCTGGATTAATATGAAGTAGACAGGAAAATAAACTTTTTTTTGGTTTAAAATTTAAAAAATAAAAATAAACATTTGTGGGTAGGAAAATCTTGTGAATGTAACTTTTAAGATTTTTAGAAAAGGTTCCTGTCGTGAAACGCCAAATTGTGCACTTAAGTCGTGTGATTTCAGAACATGCTCAGGGTATTTACATAGAACGGTTGCAATAAGTTGTTTATTTGTTGCTGTGACGATTTCAATTCTGCTATTCTAAGTTTGAGCCAATGCCATGACAAAATGCATAATGATTCAGATTAATTTTTATGAAATTTATTTGACTGGGAACTAGTAAATGTCCAATAGGGTCAGATAAGCAAAAATCTAGAAAAATCGCATTTATTATGGCATTAACAATTTTTAAAATAATTACCAACATTCTGAAAACAACGGCATAAGCAACTTAAATATAAATTGAGTTTTTTATTTATGGACGCTCTTTAACTGCTGTGGTCCTTAGCGTCCCATTCTATATTGGGCGTGAAACACCGGTAATTTTGCTCAGAGGCCCCTTTATCAGCCTTGAGGTTCTTTTACGTGCCGTAAATCTACGACCACCGGCTTTACTTCCCTTCCGAAGGAAGCCATGCTAAGGATTTTTACGCCTGAAAAAATACATCGCCTTCCGCCGGGTTTGAACCCGCGACCTCGGCTAGCATGGTAACCCCTACACCACGAAGGACGATCAGGCATGAGCAACGCAGTTTCCTTAGATATGAAGTTAAAATAATTCGATCCGATTTATAAAAAGAATCTCTTATATTTCTAAACTTTTGAATAACACAAGTGAATAAACACGTAATTGATAGCCCGCAAAGCCGTATGAAGCCACTAAGTTGGAAGGTTGAGCCAGGCTTGAAAAATTCAGCGCCACAAGTGGGACTCGGACCGGGACTGGAACCACGGATCGTCGGCTCGTCGTGTCAATGATCTTATCACTTGAGCTACCATGAGAGAGACGTGTATTAAATCTTCCTATCTGATCCAAGTAACCCGGTGAAACTTCAAGGCGATTTCAAATATTAGAGATATCATTCCTAAAAAGTGACCATCAATATTGTAAATGCTTTTAAATTTCCAGGTTTTATAGTTAACCACTATTGGGATAACTTTTTCAAACGGACGAATTCTACTGGAGTGCAAAATAAAAAAAAATGTCCAATGTGTTACATACTTATGACTTTCTCTACCCACTCTTTTACAAACATTTTTATAAAAACGTATATTTCTATATTTCATGTAAATCAAGATAAACTTTTCAGAAATAGTTTCATTACATATTTCGTTGCACTTACTGGTTTTAAAATTCCATACCCATTGCAAGTGTACTAGAAACAAACAAATGGCGAGTTAGCAATTCAAAAATTATAAGTACATATTCGGAAGTTCAAACCAATTATATGGAATACCTTGGGAAGGTTAATGCAACAAAAGTCTTTGAGATAAAATGTGTATTTAACGAAATGTACATTTTTAGTGCGGTAAATTTTTGCGTATTTCTTAGACAAAATAATTTTTGTGCAAAATTATACAAAAATAATTCCGAATGTAGAAGACTTCACAGGCTACTCGAAGAAAATTCAAGATATATATTTTGTCATGCAAATATCTTAAACATAGATATGTTAGAGCCATTTTTCAGAAAATAAAAAATAACTAACATCTTTCCATGTAAATGCTAGTTTAGGGTTGGTGGATTTTCTTGAAAAACTTCGTTCGCAACTTTGGAAGACAACTTAAATATCAAGAATTCGTTTTTGAGTTGTGTTGTTCCCTCCCTCTCTTTCTCTCTCTCTCTCTCTCTCTCACACACACACAGGGCCTTTTTCTAAAAATGTTTTTGTTTTTAGATTCAGGAAGCCTCAAAACATGTATTTCGTGAAATCTCGATATCGAATTTTTGTACTATAGGTAAGTAATAGAAAAATTAATATTAAAATATTGTATAAGCATAATGTTTTGTTGTTTACAGCTCTTCTCGGCAACCAACCGATCTTGCTGCCAAGCTGTCATTGCTCTCCTCATCAGGTCGATGTGCTAAATCAGCTATTGTCAAGCACCGGGCAGACCGGTTGGGAGCTTACCTGCTCAGTACATAAGCGTGATGGGAGCAACTGAAAGAGGAGCAAAGGAAAAATGTTGACGTCATTCATAACCTCCCTTAGCGCAGCGGCGGTTCTGCCGGGTAATTTTCACTTACTATGGAGGATAGTACGTCAAAGCATAGCTCAACAACACCAACTAGCTTCAACCCTGCTTGGGAGGAAATATATTTTATTATAACACAATATAGTGCTGAAAGTGTTTATTTTGTAATAAGATGTTAAACCACATAAAAAGATTTAATTTACAGCTCCGTTGTTCATCTTGTTATGCGAATCAGTGTGAAAAATACCATGGGAAAGAAAAATCAGCCTTATTGGAAGAATTAAAATGTATAATACATTTTATCGTACTGTAATTTATTGCTATTGAGGAATTTGTTTATGCTGGTCAGACTTACAACTTGTTTATTTTGCCGTTTAATAAACGAATTATCATGTTTTAATTACACAATTCTTGCTTATATAACCCCCTTATGATGCAATGCTCAAATTGGTCATGTCTCCCATATTGTGCTAATTGTGTCATTAACCACCATCACCACCAATATTAATGTATTATATGAGCAATATATTCCGTAAACAATATGATTATAACACTTCAATCAATTTATATTGCAAAGTTACTCCCTAATTAGAGGAAACGCCACTGAGTTTACAAACCGGCCTGCTGCTCAGATTTCCTTTGGCGGAGCGGTAAAGCCGGCTCCCTAGAGCTATGTATTGATGATGACTGTGTTAAATAATTGAAAATTTTATACGAACATTCATGGGATATATATTAAATGTAATGAGTGGAGATAGTCCTGTAATTGTTGTATGTAACGTGTTCTAACTTGCTCTCCGGTGACAACGAATCATGGGAAGTAGGCCTCTAGAGATCTTTGCACCCTGTTTCCCTAACGGAAGTTTCCTATAGAGGCTGCCCCATATGTCTGCATCAGGTAAACACAGTATGGTGCAGAATCCAAGCCATTACCATTACTTCCAATTTTCGAGCTTTAAAACGTAAAGCAGATGTGCCAGAGAGCAAGGCTTGAGCCTGGCATTTTCTGGATCAGCTGCCTAGCTTTTACCCAAATCGAAAATGTGCTGCAGTGTGCGTTCTCTGCGCTGCTTTCTGGTCGGATTAGCTGAAGGAATTTCAGATGCAAGGCTTAATCTATGTTTTATTCTGCAATGTTGCTTTCTGCGTAATGTGCTCTTTTAGAATTATTCTTATTTTGTTACATACTCTTCCTACTGACAGAGTAAAGACTCCAAAGTTTTCTCTCATTATCCCAAAGAAGACTTTTCATATTAGAAAACATGTAATCAATTGAAATCAATAAAATCATAGATTACCGAAAATCTTAAGTCACAGGCAGTAATAATGTATTAATAATCTCTGTATGAGAGTTATATACTCTGCTTTTTCGATGACCAGTTAAAGTTGGTTAAAATAATCGGGAAAGGGAACAAGTACGTGAACGACAAAGTTTAAAATCTGATGTACTACATTCACTGACTTTCTCTGCCCTTTTTTATTAGTAGGTATACAAATTATTCTTACGAAAGCTTCTTTTTCTATCTACTTCATTTAAATCGACATAAACCTATGCAGAAACAGCTAAGTTACACATTTCGTTATAGATACAAAGGGACAGCGATAGTCAAATGTTTAAGAACAAGATGCTATACTGTTTCTCTGCAATCGCGAAAAACAACTGAATGACGATAGTACTTTCAAAGACGAAGTATCGAACAATGCGAACCATTAATAACAGATATTTCGGAGATAGCCTATGTCACAAAAATTATTTGAAATAAATTGTGTTTTAAAGATATTTGCATTTTTTTGTGTAGCACGTTTTCGTCTATCGCTCAACGTTTACAGATTATATAAAATTCCCTCCGAATGAAGAGGACTTCACATGCTATTCGTAGAAAATTCAAGATATGCTTTTATTTGTCATGTAACTATCTTTAGTATTTGGTGTTTTAATAAAAATTATTACAGCCATTTTTCAGAAAATAAAAACATTTCGAAAAATCTCCCATGTAAAGGATATTTGGAAATTGGGGGGTTTCTTAAAAATCTTCGTGTCGCATCTTTGGAAGATGTTGAACTTCCGACTTTTCGTTTTTGAGTTATGTTGCTCTCTCTCTATCTCTCTCTCTCTCTCTATCTCTCTCTCTCTCACACACACACACACACACACACACATACACACACCTCGCGCGGACCTTTTTCTAAAAAGAGCTTTCTTTGGATTCAGGGGACCTCAAAATACGTTTTTCCGGTAAAATATCGATATCAACTATTTGAGTGGGATGCAATACCTTTTCTACTTGCTGTGTACGTGGTAGAGAAAGTAAAAAAGCTAGATTACTTGAGGCAGTATTTTTAACACTTAAATGATTTCAGTCTAATTATTTAATATATAAATTCAATAACAGCCCGCCTTAAAGCAATATGTGTATGTAACAATATATAAAAAGTGTATATTACAATCATTGTATATGTTTATATTATTGTATACATGTGTATTAATGTTATGTGAATGTATTTCGTAATTTAATAATGTAGGAGCTGTGAGAATACTAGGTTAAAAGTTGCTAACAATGAGGTAACAATGAGGTAACCTTAAAGCAATAATGAATTAGAATGTTTAATAATACTACTAGTCATTATTGGAGCTACAATAATGTAATTTTGGTGACAGTTTATAAAAATAGCCAATCAACAACCAGAAAAAAGCTTTAGTTAAATGAAGGTATTGTATTGGATTAGGAATAGCCATTCAGAGACTTGAAATACAGAAATTTACAAATTTAGGAGGTAGAAATCAAGCCAGTTGCTTGTAGACAGCGCTCATAACTGGACGTGTTGGTTGTAGACAGTGTTCCTGACGCGAGATGTGTCCTCGAGAAATTTAATATGTATTTTGTGTGAGACAAAAATAGTTTACGTGTTAAAAAGTTCAAGTAATTAGCAAAAGAATCTCACAGCTCTCTATATCAGTGAAGTGTTATTAAAATCGTATCAAGAATTAATAAAAAGGAGTGTTTAAGCGTACCTTCTACAGTCGCATCATGCCCTGTTAAGAAATTCATGTCTCTAAAAATAATACTGACGCAGCCGAGGCAAACATAAATATATAATATTTAAAGAAACAGTCAAAATTACAAAGTTAATATTTTTTTTAAACATTTTTGGAACGAAGGCTACCAGAAACATTTTACCATACGTGCGGTTGCAACTACTTCAAATTGGCTCCCCAACAGTGGGGCAAAATAACAAGTAAAAATAACAATACAAATAACTATTTCATACTATAAGCGTTCACAATTAACAGGAAGCTTTAGTGTGTCACGAGAACGATAAAGACGACTTGGCAAAGTTTTAATTATCTCGTTCGGCATATTGGATCAATTTAGATATTACACTCTTCAATGTAGAAACATTGAGCTAGAGCTGTATCTATTCGAAAGCTGGGAAAATCAAACCGGAAGGGATTCCGGCATATATGCGTCCTGATGCCCTCGGACTCTATTTATTGAGCATTGAAGAACAACAAAAAATCTGATGCGATACATTCACTTGCCTTTCTCTACCCTCTATCGCTTATAAGTTCTTACTAAAACTTATTTTTACATCTACTATATTTTAGTCATCCAAGTTTTGCAGAAATAGCTACATCACACATTTCGTTATAGATACAAAGAGAATATCGATAGTCAGATGTTTAAGAACTGGACGCTATAGACTCCATTAGTGATGACGTCAGCCGTTGCTACGAGGCTATTTTTCTTTCCAAACAACTGGTTGCTATGCAGTTTGTGCTGTGTATTTTTCTACTGCTTTGGGAGAGTTTCATTTTGAAAAGTCTACATTGATTATTTATCAATCCCAGATAAATACCATTGCTAGGAATACAGTTATACTTACACCGCGTAGAGGTTATTATTAATATTAGTAGTTATTAAATAATTATAGTGGTAAATGTAGCCGTCTTAAGTGAACATTACGCTATAACATGGTTGTGAAACTGAGTGAAATAATACCATATTTTGAAGACGAACTGAGACTGGTAAAGAAAGGTGAAGATGGTGTTGAGTCTAATCACGTCTTAGCCGTGACATATGACAGGAAAATTTCCTATTTGCGAGGCCAAGTTCAAGCCAGCATGAAAAATAAATCTTACAATGTCCAGGTAAGCATTTTAAGGAATACTGTTATATATTTTGTCCTACAAATGAAAATGAGTAATATTATGTAAATGTTTTAGTACACATAGACACCATAAAAGCGTAGAGCCCATAGCGAACTAACCTCACATTGCATATGTTTGGGATAAATGTCCATAAGCTGATACTTTATTTTGTAGCCCGTTGAGAAATTTCGCTTAACGTATTTAAATATATTAAAAAATATAACAATTTGAGCTGTTTTGTAGAGTAAATGCCAAACTTCAACAAAAATATTAAAAATAGTTCTCTTGTGTGCATGTATATTGTTTTCCCAAGCTGTAATGAACACAACCAAGGCTGTTGGATGACATAATAAAGTATAAAAATGTAATATAATACAATCAAGGGTGGTACATAATGTAACAAAGTATAAAGAGAGTATCTGTGAGACCAGGTGGCTCTTCGCAAGTGATTACTTTCGTTATATTATTACTAAAGCACACCTAACGTAGCCTCAATAATTGAAATATAAGTTCAGCAACGCACACCTGCTTGAAATCTGATGTGTTACACTCACATGACTTTCTCTACTCTTGTACAAACTATTTTTACAAACGCTTATTCTCCATCTACTTCACATTAATCGAGATAAACATTTGCAGACTCTATCTTATTGCTAATTTTCTTCTAGATGTAAGGGGAATATATATTTACAAGGGCAATATAGAAATACAGTAGCCTTTAAGCCCATACATATCTCTTAATAGCTGGTAGCTAGGTGCAGCACCATTCCCTTTGCCACAGATTATAACTCTTTGCATATCCAAGACAAAAAAATGAATAACGAATTCCCATTTGAGAAAATAACTATTGAAAAATTTAAGGGAATAACAAGCAATATCTCGAAAATGGTTCACTCAGCAAAAAAAATGTATATGACATAAATTGTGTATTTTAACGCGATCTACATTTTTGTGTAGTAAAATTTTGTCTATCTCTTATGGTTTACCAGTTATGCAAAAGTCGTTCACAACGGAGAATACTTTTGGAGATTTTCCCAGAAAATTCAAGATATACATTTTATTTGTCATGAAAATATCTTAAACATATGATATTTGAATCAAAATCGTTAGAGCCATTTTTGAGAAAATTAAAATTTTCGAAAAATTTTCCATGTAAAGGGTAATCTGGGGTGGGGGATTTTCTTGAAAACCTTCGTGTCGCATCTCTGGAAGATGAATACCAAGAATACCAAGTTTGGTGTTTATCCGACTGTTCGTTTCTGAGTTATGCTGTTCACACACAGACACACACACAGACACACAGACAGACACACACACGGACATGTTTCCAAAAATGCTTGTTTTGGATTCAGGGGATTTCAAAACATGTATTTCCGGGGAAATCTCGGTATCGAATTTTTGAGTGGAATACAGTACTTCCCCTACTTACTATATTCATTCATTATCTGTTTACCCTCCTCTTATGTAGGACTTATACCCCCAGGACTTACAGGCGGGTGCCTGGGGTCAGAGGCCCGTCGAGGAGCAGACACTCATGGATCAGACAGAACGTCCAGGATGGGTGATCAGCCCGATGCCTGGTATGGGATGAAGGAAGTAGATGAAGCGAAATGTTGGTGAAGTGGAAAGGTGATGATGGAGCAGTTGGTGGAATGAATGGCGGGGGAAACCGGAGATCCCGGAGAAAACCCGCCCAGACGCCGCTTCGTCCACCACAAATCCCACATGCAGGTCCCTGGGATTGAACCCGGTCCGCCTCGGTGGGAGGCGAGCGGTCTAACCACTCGGCCACGGCGCCGCCCCCCTACTTACTATACCTAGTAGAGAAAGTAAAAAGGAGGGGACTCATCTAGGGAGTTTTTAGACTGGAGTTCACTATAGTGCCACTGCGAGAGAAACGCTCTTGGCCCTGCTTAAGCCATTCGAAACACCTTGCCTCTGCACAGAGTAATTGAAACTAATATACTACAGCGCAATTACACTAAATATTATTAGTTATATGAAAGACTTCCAAAAACCCGCGTGGGAAACAATGTTGTTTGGAAAGCAAGATGGCGATCTCTACGGCAACGGCTAGCTTTGTCAGACTAACGGAGTCTATATGCTGGTCTTAAAATTCCATTCTGTTTCCATGCAATCGCGAGAAACAACTGAATATTGACAGGAATTTTAAAGAAAGACCAAGAAATAAACAATTCGAACCATTAATAACCGATATCTGAAGAAGATAGTTGCTTCCTTTTGTTATTTTTAAATTATTTGCACCACGCTTTGGGCGTCAATTTGAAGTAGCTTGTATTGAAGGAGTTGTATTATACTTCAACTGTTGGGGAGCCGAACTTGAAGTAGTTGCAACCGCACGTATGGCACCCGGTAGCCTTTGCCCCAAGTTTTAAAAATATTAACTTTGTAATTTGACTGTTTCTTTAAATATTATATATTTATGTTTGCCTCGGCTGCGTCAGTATTATTGTTAGAGACACGTTTCTCTTAGCAGGGTTGTGATGCGACTAAGAATGTAGGCTTACACAGATTATAATATTTAATTCACTCCTTTTTATTAATTCTTGACACAATTTAAATAACAGTTCACTGATATAGAGAGCTGTGAGATTCTTTTATTAATTACTTGCACTTTTTAACACGTAAACTATTTTCGTCTCACACGAATACGTATTACATTTCTCGAGGACGCATCTCGCGTCTGATTAGTAACACTGTCAAGAACCAACGAGTCCAGTTATGAGCACTGTCTACAAGCAACTGACTTGATTTCTAGCGCTTAAATTTGTAAATTTCTGTATTTCAAGTCTCTGATTGGCTAATCCTAGTTCAATAGAATACCTTCATTTAACTAAGGCTTTTTCTGGTTGTTGATTGGCTATTTCATAAACTGTCATAAAATTTACATTATTGTTGCTCCAATAATGATGAGTAGCATTATTAAACATTCTTACTCATTATTGCCTCAAAGTTACGTCATTGTTACCTCAGTGTTAGCAACTTTTAACCTATTATTCTTAGCTCCTACATTATTAAATTACGTAATACATTCACATAACATTATTGAACATGTTTGCAATAATATAAACATATACAATGACTGTAATATACACTTTTTATATATTTTTACATACACATATTGCTTTAAGGCGGGCTGTTATTGAATTTATATATTAGAATTAGACTGAAATCATTTAAGTGTTAAAAAATACTGCCGATATCTCAGAAGTGGTTTATGCCACAAAGAGACTTATTTGAAATAAATTGTGCGCTTTAAAGATATCTACATTTCTTATGTAGCTCGTCTTTGTCTATCACTTAACGTTTACTAGTTATACAAGATGATACAAATTGCTTCCAAACGAAGAGGACTTTAAAGGATATTTCCAGAAAATTCAAGATATAAATTTTATTTATTATGTCAATATCTTTAATATGCGGTATTTTAAGCAAAATCATTGGAGCCATTTTTTAGAAAACCAAAACTTTCGAAAACTTTCCATGTAAAGGGTAGTTGGTGTAGGGGTGTTTTCTTGAACATCTTGAACATTAATTACGATAATGTAGGAAGCATTGTACACAGTATGACGTAAAGACATTTTCTGCGTGTATAACTATCTCTCAGAGCGAAGTGAAATTTATGTCAGCAGTTTCCTGGTTCTGAACCCAGGAGATGCGTACAAGAGATATCCTGTTAGTGAAATATCAAGTTTTTTCCCCACTCTGCTAAAACCCATGCTCGAACACTGGTTATCAGTGATACACTGCCGCTAAGTGTAAACACACAATGCTGACGTTTCAGGAGCCAGTTTTATATACCTACTCCATCCAGCGTAAAGCACATTAAGAAGAAAAAGTGCGCAATTAATAGCAAAGGCCCATTCCCAGTTGATGAGTGTTCATAACGCTAGCGGTCTTATAACAAATTTGTTCTCAGAGGGAGAAAGCTGTTACCCCATCCACTTGTTTCCCCTGATTTACTACCCTGTTCGGTGGGAAGTGAGTCAGCAGGTTAAAATTTCGGAGCCGGAAATCAAAAAGCAAGGCGCTGGGAAACAAATGGGGTCGTCAGCGCGTAGGAAACAAACTCCCAAAGATTTCTGTAATGGGCTGCTCATTTCCTTCAACTTCTCTGTCATTTATTTCCCTTGTACCTACTTTGCAAACCTTCATCGCCCACTGCTATTCAAGAGCTGATATAATGTCACTATCTTTCGCATAACTTGAAGAATACAATCATTAGACATTAAAACACAGAAGTAAACCCGACAAACTTGAATAGATTATCTAGAAGAATATGAAAAAAATATATTATGTGATGTATACACGCATAGAAACCTTATGTGTTACAGTCACACGACTTTCTTTATCCACCATCATTTATTTTTATATAGCTTGTACAAACTGAAAGTTTATTTTTCTCTGGATAAAACTTTGCAGAAATATTTTCGTTACTGTCTTACGTTTTAGCTAGAGGGTGGATGAATTATCTCTCAGATAAAGCATTAGCTGCGAGAGGGGTAGACAGTATGCTGAACTCGCGCTGCACGGGACGCGTACAGTGAAAAACAGCCAACATTCTTTCCTCTGTCGCGCTTCTTTATCCCTCACTTACCTCATACCAAGTAAACACTACCTCCTTCCAGAAACTAAGCCCCTACCTGCTTGGAAGGACACCCCATCCCCTAGCTAAAACGCGGCTCAACAGACAGTACACATTTCGTTGCAGATAAATATTTGCAGAAAATATCTTATTGCGAATTTTCTTGCAGGTGCAAGGAGAATATGGTAGGCTTTAAGTGATAGTCAAATCTTTTAAGAGCTGGTTGCTATGTGGAGCGTTTCATTCTCTTGCAAAAAACAAAAAACAAAAAAACAAACAAAAACAAAAGGAAATAACGAATAACGAATTCCCATCGAGAAAAAGTATAATATTGGAAAATTCAAACAAATAACAAGGAATATCTCGGAAATGGTTCACTATACAAAAAAACGCACGGGACAAAAATTGTGTTGTTTTATCGAGATCTACATTATTTGTGTAGTAATGCTTTGTCTATCTCTTACGGTTTGCCAATTATGCAAAAGTCATTCAAAAACGACATTTGGGGACATTCACAGTAAATTCAAGATATACATTTCATTTTCCATAAAATATTTTAAATACATGGTATTTTAATCAACAGTACAATTTTTGAGAAAATCAAAATTCTCGAAAAATGTTCCATGTAAAGGGTAGTTTGGGGTGGGAGCATTTTCTCGAAAATATTCGTGTCGCATCTTTGGAAGATATTGAACCTAAATACCAATTTTGGTATATATCGGAGTTATCCTGTTCACAGACACACACACGGACGATTCTAAAAATGCTTTATTTGGATTCAGGGAGTTTCAAAGCGTGTATTTGCGGTGAAATCTCAGTATCGAGTTTTTGGGTGGAATGCAATACTTCCCCCACTTACCATACCATAGAGAAAGTAAAAATCATGGTACTGAAGGATTGAAATCAATATTAAGGATATCTTGGATATGGCTGATGCCACAGAAAACGTTATTTAAAATAAACTGTGTATTTTTGTGTGTGTTTTTTGTGTAATAATTTTCAGTTTACACCTTTTGGTTTAACCGTTATACAAAATTACACAAATGTTGTTTCGAATGAAGAAGACTTCAAGTTTATTCCCAGAAAATTCAAAATATACATTTTGTTATCTAACCATCTTAAATATTTGCATTTTAATCGAATTCGTCACAGCCGTTTTTGAGAAAATAAAAAATTTAGACCAATTTTCCCGCAAAGGCGGTTTGAGGTGGGAAGATTTTTTTAAAAATCTTTGTGTCACGTCTTTGGAAGATGCTGAACTTAAATACCAAGTATGGTATTTATTCGGCATTTCATTTTTGATTTATACTGTTCACACACACACGCACGCGCGTGCGCACCGTGTTTAAACTTATTACAAAAGCTTTTTGTTATACTTACTTTTTAACTCAAACTTTCATTACACATTTAGGCTCAATTTCCCTATGTGCAGCGGTACTTAAAATGTATTAAAAATCTGATGTGCTACACTCACATGACTTTCTCTACTCTTGTACAAACTAATTTTGGAAACGCTTATTCTCCTTATGCTTCATGTTAATCGAGATATTAATCTTATTGCTAATTTTCTTGTAAATGCAAGGGGAATATGGTAGGTTTTAAGCGATAGTCATATATTTTAAGAGCTGGTTGTTATGTGGAGCATTCCATTCTCTTTGCATGTCCAGGACATAAACAAATCTGATATGTTACACTCACTTGACTTTTTCTACTCTTGTACAAACTATTTTTACAAACTTTTATTCTCCATCTATTTCATATTAATCGAGATAAAAATTTGCTGAAACGATCTTTTGACATGCAAAGAGAATTACATTTTACACATAGCGACCAGTTCTAAAAATATTTGACTATCGCTTGAGGCCTACTATGTTCCCCTTGTTTTGTATTTGCAAGGGTAATATAGAAATACAATGGCCTTTAAGCATATACGTATCTCTTAATAGCTGGTTGCTATGTGCAGCACCATTCTCTTTGCCACAGATTAATACTCTTTACATATCCAAGACAAAAAATGAATAATGAATTCCCATTTGAGAAAATAAGTATTGAAAAATTTAAGGGAATAACAAGCAATATCTCGTAAATGGTTCACTCAACAAAAAAATGAATATGACATAAATTGTGTATTTTAACGCGATCTACATTTTTTGTGTAGTGAAATTTTGTCTATCTCTTATGGTTTACCAGTTCACAATGAAGTATACTTTTGGAGACATTCCCAGAAAATTCAAGATATACATTTCATTTGTCATGAAAATATCTTAAACATATGATATTTTAATCAAAATCGTTAGAGCCATTTTTGAGAAAATTCAAATTTTCAAGAAATGTTCCATGTAAAGGGTAATCTGGGGTGGGAGGATTTTCTTGAAATCCTTTGTGTAACATCTCTCGAAGATATTGAACCTAAATACCAAGTTTGGTGTTTATCTGACTGTTCGTCTCTGAGTTATGCTGTTCACAGACACACACACACACACACAGACGGACATGTTTCCAAAAATGCTCTTTTTGGATTCAGGGGGGCTCAAAACATATATTTCCGGTGAAATCTCAGTATCGAATTTTTGGGTGGAATACAATATTTCCCCTACTGACTATACGTAGTAGAGAAAGTGAAAAGTGATCCCTAAGCACAAGAAATACCTTAGAAGTTGTTTTAGGAGTAGAATGTCTTCTCTAGACCTGGTGCTGACTTACCCTCGCCTTTTAGGTGCCTTATTTTTATAGCGAAATCACGAACAACAAACATCGCCACATTGTCGCTACTGCACAGCGCTATGGGAACTGCCAACCTAAATGAGAAGCGAAATCCGCGGCTTTGCAATATTTTAATTACTGCTTATTGTTCTTTAGTTTCGCTTCACGTTGATAATTAACATAAGCCTTTACACATATAAACCTAACCTAAGACTAACTTCCGTGGATTCGGAAGCCTAAGCTTATTTAAATACTGAATAATTCACATGGTTAAAAAAGGCACGCCCACTGCGCTCGCGTTAGCGGTGCTAGCTATTCATATGTAGGCAGCATTTAGTTTGTACATTTGGAAACCGCACGCAGCTAGAGGTACATTTCTTTTGCAGGGGTTTAATTGTTGTAGTGGTTGCACCTCTTATAAGTACCAATTTGCGGGAGATATGTTTCTAGGAGTGTTTGCCTCACGGTACAAAGTTTCAGATGGCCATTGCCCCACGTTTACTTTTCCGGTGGCCTTCGCCCCATGTTTATTTTATGTGCAATAACTATTTTAATGTTATTTATTTAAATATTATATACGTATGCCTCGGCTGCGTCAGTAGTAATTTGCAGAACACGTATCTCTTATCAGGGCTGGTACGACTAAAGAACAAGGCTTACACAAATTTAATTGTATTTAACTTTTTTTTATTTATCCTTCACACAATTAAATAACACTTCACTAATGTATTCTATTATAGAGCTGTGAAATTATTGTTAATTACGCTTTTTAATATGTAAACGTTATATTATTCTCACCGCAATGTATTTTTATGTCTCACACTGAACCCGTACCGAACAAAACTGCTTGGTTACGCTTTCTTGTAGCTTCTAGCGCCTGACTTTGTATATTTTTTCTATTTTAAGTCTCTGATTGGGTAATCCTACTCCAATAGAATACCTTTATTTAACTTTTAGCTTTACTAGTTGTTGATTGGCTATTTATAAACTGTTTTACATCATTATTGTTCCAAGAATTATTAGTAGCCTTTTTAAACTTTCTAATTTATTGTTGTCTCAAGGTTACCTCATTATTAGCAACTTTCTGCTTTTACTTTGTAATTCTGATTGTTACGGAAAACGGCTTGCTTCTATTCTCACAGCTCCTACATTGTTAAACTACGTAATACATTCACATAACATTTTTATATATGTACATATTAATATAAACATAATACAATGACTGTAATATACACGTTTTATATATTATAGTATACACATATTGCTTTAAGGCGGGCTGTTATTAAATTTTATATTATATAATTTGATTGATATCATTTAAGTGTTAAATATACTGCCTCGCTTTGTAGGATACAGCAAGTAAATCATGGTCAGATACTTTTAAACAGCGTGTCGATATGACGTGACGACTTTGAAATTCCATGCTCTTTGCATTACCACGAGAAAAAAAATAGTGGCTAACCAGTTTAGAAGAGTATAATTATTTGAAAATTCAAATCAATAACAAAGAATATCTCGCATAACTCCGCAAAAAATTATTTGACATAAATTGTATGCTTTAACGGGATCTACATTTTTTGTGTAATACTTCTCTATTTTTGAACGTTTACCTGTTATGCAAGATCGTATAATTTTTTTCCGAACTAAGAGAGCTTCACAAGCTATTCCTAGAAAACTCAAGTTATACATTTTATTTGGCATGTGAATATCTTTAGTATTTTGTATTTTAATCAAAATCGTTATAGGCAAATTTCGAAAAATGTTCCATATAAGGACTAGTTTGGGTGGGGTATTTTCTTAAAATATTCGTGTCGCATCTTCGAAAGGTACTGAACTTAAATTCCAAGTTTGGTATTTATCCGAAATTTGTTTTTTAGTTATACTATTACAAACACACACATACACGCTTCTTTTTTTGGATTCAGAGGGTCTCAAAACATGTATTTCCGGTGAAATATCGTTATCGAATACGTTCTTTACCTGCCATGTGCGTGGTAGAACAAATAATAAATGGTAGTGGGAAGAGAAAGAGATGTAAATGTATCACATAAGATTTTTCAGCCTGCGCTTAAATGCGAGTCTAAAGCACAATATTTGGATAACATTAAGAGGAAGTACATCAAACAGAAGAAGGTAATATGGTGGAATATAATTTGAAAGTTTGAAGGGACACACCTCTTCTGCCGATGTTATTCCATCAGGAGTTTCCAGGGCACATTTCTCCCTATCTTATCTTGCGTGACGTGAAACCATTTGAATAACCAAATCATCGACTTCTTCTGAAAACATACACGTGGAATCACATTTCCCATTAGAGTGAGCCAAGGAAAATAACCGGAGAATCAGATATATCAGCTCAAGTTTACCAATATTTGGCCTTTGCCTCGAACACTTGGCCGAGGTTGAAGTAGGGTGGTTGAGAATTTCATTACAATAAAACTGTAGAATTTTCCTCTTTCTCTTTGAATTATTATTTTATACTGGCAAAAACTGTAAAGCCTTCTTCTACGGAGCATGTAATTGAATGAATTCAGTCTGAATGGCCATGCCTTCCACCAAAGATAGAAGGGGAATTCTAGAAAGGCTAACAAAATTATAAGTCTCTGAATAAATTATAAAGTAAATCTAGAAGCACAGTGGTCTTATATACATTCATTGGAATAACATTAGCATTTATTCGCAACCGTTTCGCTCAAAGAACGTAGTGGAGAAACTTTCTCTTGTACTTGCAGAGTTCATAATCAGTCTATCGGCCTGTATTACGATCTCCGGTTAAGGTTTGGGGTAAGATTTATCTGAGAGTTACGTACTGCGACTGTATTACAATCTTTGGTTAAGGGCTACCCGGGAGTTATTTTTGGAGGTAAACTAACCACCACTTCAAGTGGTGGATAAAGATGATACCTTGGAGTTAACTCGTATTTCCGAACGAAACATGGCGTACCACCAGCAGAGATTGATTATTGAGAGTGATTCAGAATATATTTTCAAGTTTTTGGAAATGTTATCTATACATTAGAATAGTTCACTCCAACACCCAGTCTTAAATATTACTGTCAGGGCGTAAGGAACTAACCATTGTGCTTGGATTGTTTTTGGAAGGCCAAACATTTTAGGTTAAATGACAAGCAGTGTGGGCAAAGGTAAACGTATTTTGCGTGTTAGTTTATATTTAGGTTGGTTTTTAAAATTGTCGAATGGCTTTCCACGTTAGTTTTAAGTGATATTCATGAAATGTTTGCGTCAAAAGACTATGGTTTTCGGTTATTAAAGTGATATTCGTAAAACTTTTACGTCAAAACTCTTAACACTATTTTTAACGAAACTTTGAAGTGTGGCATAGTTTTCCAAATAGAATAACCAAGGAACGGTATTAGAAAGATGCAACAAACTTAAGAATATTGTGTTGAACTTAAATGTCAGGCAACATTTGTAAATCCGAATCAACATTAGAACCATCGATGTTGCTTTTCTATAAATATAATAGCTTTCGCGAACGGAAAAGATAATAAAAAGGTAACTATAACTATTGTTTACGGTATCCTATTGTAGCTCAGTAATCCAATAACGTACTAGAACCGCATCTTGTATGCTCAATGACATGTATATAAATTACATTTTAGGTTATGTTCATGTCAAAATTCTCTAAAAAAATCTCCAAAACCGTTCACAATCTATAATAGTCTGTCCGCTCGCCTTGTTACTAATGACCAATAATGACGCTATAATGTTGCAGGTTACCACGAGATAGCGTTGTATAAACAGTGAAATCACTCAGAAAACTATTGCCAAGGAGAAATACACATCTCTTTGGTGTTGCCAACTTCTCGCCCAGCATCATAAACCTTAGGGTTACTAACCATCGGTTGCGTTTGTAATACGCGGCAATGCACCTAACCTTCAGGTAGCGATAACTGATAGATTACAAACCATGACTTTTAACCGAAGATCGTAATACAGGCCGTAAGAATGTTTTGTCACAAGTTATCTAATCCATATTTCATGCCCGAATTAAAAATACAGAGTTTTGAAAACTATGTTCTTTATCTTAAATTGAGTTTTATTTATGGACTCTCTTTATCTGCTATGGTCCTTAGCGTCCCATTCTATATTGAGCGTGAAAGACGGGAAATTTTCTCAGAGGCCTCTATCAGGCTTGAGGTTCTTTTACGTGCCATAAATCTACGACAATGGACCACCTGCTTTACTTTCCTTCCGAAGGAAGCCATGCTAAGGATTTTTAGGCCCAAAAAATCCATCATCCTATGCCGGGTTTGAACCATGACCTCGAAAACTAGAGGCTAATTCTTTATCTTAAGGATGTGTTAAAGTTTAGAAAAAGAGTTTAATCCGACTTAACATAGAGGCTTTTCATTCGTGGCTCTGCTGATGATCCATGGTTCTATTCCCGGCTTTGAGATGGCAATTTTCATCTCTGGCTAACTCATGAGAAGTATCCCAAGGTCCAATATGGTTCGGAGTTCACTATAAAATCTGTAGGCCCCATCGTTCCATCGCCATTGATGTTTACATACTACCATCGGAGACAACGGGTGGAACAAGTTCTCCCCGAAGGTCGTATTAGACCATACGGGGACTGTTGGAAACAACACATTGACAGTAATAAAGGTAAATAAAAAGAAAGTATAGCTTAATTTTACAAACATAATTTTCAAGTAAAAAATGTACTATAAATAGAAATGTTTTACAAAATATCATTTAAAAGCTTGTGTTTTTCTGCAGGATTATAATGAGGGTACCAGAGCTCTAGTTCTATTTATTTTGACTACTTCACGAATTAAATCATAAAATCATGTAAAATGTGCTTATAAAATATAAATAACTAGAACCTGCGGTGTGTCCAGTTTGGCGTTTTAAATTCTGCTTTCAGTCGAAGAGATGAAGGTCAAAATTAAAATGCTTTACAAGGCAGCATAGACGACGACACTATAAAAATGACAAATATTAAATAAAATGTGTTTGGAAAATATTAATAATCAAATTAAAGTATAACTTTACAAATCTCCAATATACTATTTTATTGTAGAAATGTGCTATGTGGACGTCTTCCTTACTCGCATCTCAGGTTTCCAGTTGTTGTTGTTGTTGAACATTCAAAGGTTTTCGGAATGGTTTTACGAGTAAAGAAGAAGACTAGCACATTTCTACAATGAGCCGGCGTCAATTAAATTACTGATTCTTATTATTACAAAACCAGCATTTTATGTTGCTAATAGTCACCAATAGTCGAATAGAAGCAAGGTCGAAATTAAAATGTGCAACGTGTAATTACACGTCACACAGTAGATTCCCTCGTCTCGACGTAGCTTCATTATTATCATCACCATCAACATCTTCTTCTTTTCTCCGTCGTTAATGTGATTATCACTTAAAAATTATGCCCTGGTTTGGAAGGTCTCAGCGGAGAAATAAGGACCTTTGCTTACAGGCTAGGTAAGCGGAACGGAGATCTCTGCGTGTGGACAGCAACTGGATGAATATAATTTGTATTCTCACGCAATCCACAAGTGCCACTGTTAATTATGTTCCTGGTGAAGTTTCGTCAATATAACTCGCTGAGTTTTTGTGTTACGCGTCGGTCAGAACCATAAATTACGCATCTTAATTTTGTTACGCGATGTTTTTTCAATTTAGATACGTGCAATATTTCTCAGCATCTTCGCGGGTTTTGACAAACTAAGCCGGAATATACTTCGGAACTTTACGCTCTCCCCGGGATATTTCTTGACAATCTATAACTTTTGCGTGCGAACTACTTTCCTCGGAGCGACGTGATCTCTGCGCGACGTACACCTTGTGTGTCTATCAAGGGATTAAAACTACTACAAGGCGGAAACAGCCCAACTGGGCTCGAGCCCTATCTCTTTACTCCCACTCCCTAGGACGTATGACGACGCCTGGGATAGACGCCTGACGGGGGGGCAGAGGGCCTACGGATCACAGAGAAAGAGACGAGGGTGGGTGATCAGCCACACCCCGGGGTGAGGGCGAGGAAGTGGATGAGAGATGCAGATGTAAGATGAATGATAGGAAAGGTGATGATGGAGCACCGGTGGAATGAAACCCGAGAAAACCCGCCAACCACAAATCCCACATGCGGTTCCCTCGTATTGAACCCGGTCCCCTTTGGTGAGAGGCGAGCGGCCTAACCACTCGACCACCCTTAATAAGGGATTACACTCTCTATATACCTATACAAAAATATCCCCTCGCTTAAAATATTACTTAACTTACCCCTTAGTGGCTAATAATACGCACCGTTTCTGGCGTGGGTTTCTGATTACGTCATTTTACGTAATTCTTATTCCTCTATTTACAGAATCACATGGTATTTTACACTACGCCACATAATGATTTCCCTCTTTCTCTCAAAATTCCCTCGCCTACTACGCCTTCTATAGTTTTTTTTATTCGTACAAAAGAACAATGAAGATTTCCTCCTCTCCAAATTACAAAGGGGTTACGGGTTCGTGGCAGCCGCAACCTTGCCTCTACAAGGATATATCACACATTTTAAGGCTTCCTAAAGCTGCGACAGGCGAATATTATATCATAAATAATTGTCAATTTTGGCTGTTACTGAATATTTGCATAACACATACATATATCATAATAATCCCCAAAAGATACATATTACATACGAGGGCTGATCAACAAAGACTGAGACTGATTTTTACTTTCTCTACTACGTATAGTAAGTAGGGGAAGTATTGCATTCCACCCAAAAATTCGATACCGAGATTTCACCGGAAATACATGTTTTGAGACCTCCTGAATCCAAAAAAAGCATTTTTGGAAACATGTCCGTGTGTGTGTCTGTGTGTGTGTCTGTGTGTGTGTGTGTGTGTGTGTGTGTCTGTGTGTCTGTGAACAGCATAACTCAAAAACTAACAGTCGGATAAACACCGAACTTGGTATTTACGTTCAGTATCTTCCAGAGATGCGACACGAAGATTTTCAACAAAATCCCCCCACCCCAGACTACCCTTTACATGGAAGATTTTTCGAAACTTTTAATTTTCTCAAAAATGATGCTCTAACGATTTTGATGAAAATATCATATGTTTAAGATAATGTCATAAGAAATGAAATGTATATCTAGAAATTTCTGGGAATGTCTCCAAAAGTATTCTTCATTATGAACGACTTTTGCATAACTGGTAAACCATAAGAGATAGACAAAATGTTACTACACAAAAAATGTAGATCGCGTTAAAATACACAACTTATATCATATACATTTTTTTTGTTGAGTGAACCGTTTTCGAGATATTGCTTGTTATTTCCTTAAATTTTCCAATACTTATACTTTTTCTCAAATTCGTTATTCATTTTTTATGTCCTGGACATGCAAAGAGAATGGAATTCGCCACATAGCAACCAGCGATAAAATATTTGACTATCGCTTAAAAGCTACCATATTCCCCTTGCATCTACAAGAAAATTACAAATAAGATTGACATCTCGATATCTCGATTAACATGAAGCATATGGAGAATAGGCGTTTGTAAAATTAGGTTGTACAAGAGTAGAGAAAGTTATGTGAGTGTAACACATCAGATTTTTTTTGTTGAGTGAACCATTTTCGAGATATTACTTGTTATTCCCTTAAATTTTTCAATACTTATTTTCTAAATGGGAATTCGTTATTCATTTTTTTGTCTTGGATATGCAAAGAATATTAATTTGTGGCAAACAGAATGGTGCTGCACATAGCAACCAGCTATTAAGAGATATGTATGTGCTTATATTGCCCTTACAAATACAAAACAAGGGGAACATATTAGGCCTTAAGCGTTGGTTAAATATTTTTAGAACCGGTCGCTATGTGTAAAATGTAATTCTCTTTGCACGTCAAAAGATGTTTCTGCAAATGTTTATCTCGAGTAATATGAAATAGATGGTGAATAAGCGTTTGTAAAAATAGTTTGTACAAGAGTAGAGAAAGTCATGTGAGTGTAACACATCAGATTTTTTCCTGTAGCTTCCGTGATAGTTTCGTATCTATAACATAAATATTTGAAAAGAGCGGGTTTTTATGTATAATGTTGATAGGCGGCAGCACTCTCGTATTGGTAGGTTGGTAGTAATGCTCTATTTTGTAGACCCTACGTGCATTTCGCATACCAGACAATGGAGGTGACGCGAGAGGGAATGCATTTTTTAAATCGATTATCACCGGTGATGAGTCATGGCTGCATCACTATGATCCTGAAGGAAAACAAGCCAGCACAGTGTGGAAATAGCAAGGTTCTCCAACACCAAAAAAGGCAAAAGTTGTTCCATCTGCAGGGAAAGTGATGGTGATCACATTTTTTGACTGTAATGGAATGATTTACCAGCATGCAGTTCCCCCTCACACTAATGTTACAGCAGTATACTACACCTCAGTATTGGCTACACTGAGGAAGCACATTGCAAAGAAACGACCAGAGCTTTCTCGGACTGGATGGCGACTTCATCATAACAATGCACGGCCTCACGTCGCAAATCAAGTCATGCAGTTTCTGGCTCGATTCAACATTACCTGTGTACCACATCCACCTTATCTCTCCGATCTTGCACCCTGTGACTTTTTTTTTATTCCCATCACTAAAGGCAAAGCTTAGGGGTATTCGATTTGAGAACTCTGAAGCAGTGTTCAAGAAAAGTGAGGCGATTCTCAAGGACCTGACAAAGAATGGTCTGCAGCACGTGTTCAAGGACTGGCAGAGACGCTATAAAAAGTGCATTGATGTAGCAGGGGACTACTTTGAAAAAAGATCATGTAAACATTGAATTGGAGTAATAAACATCTGTGAAAAAAATCAGTCTGTCTTTGTTGATCAGCCCTCGTAATTATATACAAATTGGTATCAAAATTCGATTTACACTTTATACTTTTGAAACACACTTCATTCAGTCTCACATTCTCACTTCCAGACTCTGCTATGTGTACGGAATAAACCTACCTAATTAAAGAAAATTTCTCCACCCAGTGATTTGAACTTGGATCACGTTAACCACTTGGTCATAATGGCAGTTTTCGCTAAATTTATGCTGATTAGTTGTTTCGTTTTTGGAACTTAAGTAATTTGGTTGTCGCTCCCAATGGTAGCGTTCACCTCATTCCTTAGCAAATCAATCTCACGTTTATTACTCTAAAATCTCTTATGTAAATGTCTCAAATCAGTTGAGTAACGAGCGAAAGGTGCCGCCATGTCGCCCATTGCCATCCTGTTGGCTCGTAACGATAATGTTGGTATCGTACGAAGAAAGAAAGCGAAAGGAGAACGAACACAGAAATGGGTTTCGTGAAAATAAAACAGCCTAGATGGCGCAGCTATGTTCAGAGAATGGAGGAAAAAAAATATTACGTAAATGTTTATTGGAATGGTTACTGGGAGACGGAGAAGACAAAAGAGAAGCGAAAGAAAGGCAATTTGGAGGAGGAGGAGATTGGCGGAACAGAAGTGTATGGCTTTTGGGAATCGGAGAATGTCGTACAGATAGAATATAAAGTATATTGCCACAGGCTCAGCGTTATTGCAAAACAATTTCAAATAAATCGGAAAACCTTTGGTGACTTGCTTTATGCTTTCATTCTGCGGAGATATTACCGCTTTTATCAGAGCTGACGACGCAGGCTTTCTTAAACAATATTTATGTATATTCAGTGACAACATGCAGTGTCTCAACTTAAAGTAAACTTTGCATCAAAAGAACAGAGAGGAAATGATCAGCTACAATCTCACAAGAGATTTTGGTTTATCTAAAGAAAATCAAAACTCGAGTGTAATTTAATTCACTACATTACTATTAAAAGAAAATATATAAATATTACAAGAAATAAATAAGATATTAATTAACGTGCTAAATTAATTGTTTGAACTGCTTTCATATACTGTTCCTGATTCTCCTTGTGTTGTTTGGTGTCGTGCTGTTTTGGTGAAGCTAACTTTGATGCTACGGAGGTGATAAAACAGACAAACACTACGGAGGTGATGAAAACATACAAATACTACGGAGGTGATGAGAACAGACAAATACTCGGAGGCAATGAAAACATACAAACACTACGGAGGAGATGAAAACAGAAAAACGCTATGGAGGTGATGAAAATAGACAAATGCTATGAAGGTACTCGAAACAGACAAATGCTACGGAGGTGATCAAAACAGACAAATGCTATCGAGATGATGAAAACAGACAAATGATACATAGGCGATGAAGACAGATGAATATTGCACAGGTGATAAAAACAGACAAATGCTACAGGGGTGATAAAAACAGACAAATGTTACGGATGCGATGAAACAGACAAATGCTATGGAGGTGATGAAAACAGACAAATTTTATGGAGGTGATGAAAACAGACAAATGTTACGGATGCGATGAAACAGACAAATGTTACGGAGGTGATGAAACAGACAAATGTTATAGAGGTGATGAAAACAGACAAATGTTATGCAGGTGATGAAAACAGACAAAAGCTACGGAGATGATGGAAACAGACACATGTTACGGATGCGATGAAACAGACAAATGTTATGGAGGTGATGAAACAGACAAATGCTACGGATGCGATGAAACAGACAAATTTTATGGAGGTGATGAAACAGACAAATGTTATGGAGGTGATGAAAACGGACAAATGTTACGGATGCGATGAAACAGACAAATGTTATGGAGGTGATGAAACAGACAAATGTTATGGAAGTGATGAAAACAGACAAATGTTACGAATGCGATGAAACAGACAAATGTTACGGATGCGATGTAACAGACAAATGTTATGGAGGTGATGAAAACAGACAAATGCTACGGAGGTGATGAAAAGAGACAAATGCTACGGAGGTGCTGAAAACAGACTAATGTTACGGATGCGATGAAACAGACAAATTTTATGGAGGTGATAAAACACATAAATGTTACGGAAGTGATGAAAACTGAAAAATGATATGGAGATGATGAAAAGAGACTGTTTGGGAGGTGATAAAACAGATAAATATTACGGAAGTGATAAAACAGACAAATGTTAAGGAGGTGATAAAATCTGAAATAAGCAGCCACGATTGTTTGAAATATGTAGTTTTGTAGCTTTGTTTTGGTCAAAAGTAGTATGGCATAGTCAGAGTGTGATAGTTATTTTTGATATACAGAAGAAACAAAGGAAATTACAGTTTTGTATTGGTTCTAGCGTTTTCAAAGGTTTTTCATGATATTGGTTTTATAATTTTTACTTTCCCTGAGATTTCAATGGAAGTAGACGTTTTGAGACCTCTGAGTGCAAAAATAAAGAAGAAAGTTTTTTTAGAAAAGTGTCTGTGCGTGTGTGTTGTCTATCTGTACTCAAGAAAAGTCAGTTAAATCCAAATCTTATTTCAAGGATGTAGCACGAAAATTTTCAAGAAAATTTTCCCCACCTCAACTAATAGAAACTTTTGATTAAAATATTATTTCTAAGATATTTGCATGACAAATAAAATGTATATCTATACTGCATCTTCTAGAATAGTCTGTGAAGTTCTCTTCATTCTGATTACTTTTGTGTAATTCGTAAACAGTAAGGGATAGACAAAATCTTACTACACAAGAAATGCAGATCTCGTTAACGCTCACATTTTATGTGAAACTGCACATTACCTGCAGAAGCAAAGAATGCTGATAAATAATAATGTATATTCTTATATCACCTTAATATTAGTTTTAGAAGCATATATAGTATTTGTCAGAAGTAAGTATATAATCAGGGCTATTCTGTAACGTTTTGTTAAGGCTTAAACTGTCAAAGCTGCTAACTAATTGACTGGTATTCTGTAACTTCATAACAAAACAAAATTTTGTTAAGAATAAGGATTTCGTTGTTGAACGCAACAAACTCCAAGACCCTCATCTAACGCATTTGTTACAAAAGATTCGCATAGATGTCGACATAAAAAATGAATAACGATTCCCATTTGAGAAAAAGTATAAGTGTTGGAAAATGTAAGGGAATAACAAGCAATATCTCGAAAATGTTTCACTCAACAACAAAAATGTATATGACATAAATTGTGTATTTTAATGCGATCTACATTTTTTGTGTAGTAAAAGTTTGTTTATCTCTTATGGTTTACCAGTTATGCAAAAGTCGTTCACAATGAAGATTTATTTTGGAGACATTCCCAGAAAATTTGAGATATACATTTCATTTGTCATGAAAATATCTTAAACATATGCTATTTTAATCAAAATCGTTAGAGCCATTTTTGAGAAAATTAAAACGTGTCTCTAAACATGTATTTCCGGTGAAATCTCGGTATCGAATTTTGGGGTGGAATACAATACTTCCCCTACTTACTATACGTAGTAGAGAAAGTAAAAATTCAAACCAATAGCAGCAAATGTATATGTAATGATTAATGCCAAAATTTATTTGTTTAACACAAATTGTACGTTTTAACTAGATTTAAGTATCTATTCTGTAATTTTTGCCTATCTATTTTGGTTTACCAGTTATACAATATATACTAGATTCATTCAGGGTGAAGATAATTATACAGGCTATTCACAGGAAATTCAAGATGCTCATTTAATTAGACATGCAAATGCCTTAAATATGCGGCAGCTTAAGGAAAACCGTTGCAGAAATTTTTGAAAAAATCAAGAATAACAAACATTTTCGACGTATAAGGTTGTTTGAGATCAAGGAATTTTGTCGAAGATTTTTGTGTTGCATCCTCTGCGCGCGGTGCTGATGGACCACTTTCCAAAAATGCTGATTTTTACTCAGGGATTCAAAACGTGTATTGCCGATGAAATATTGATATCAAATGTTTGAGTCGAATACAGTAGTCCTGTTCTTACTATGGCAGAAGAAGTAAAAACTAAACTACACGCCTATCAAATAATTTTATAAATAACACGCATGGAAAAGTTGAAAAAATTGGTGCAATTTTCAAACAGTATAAAACTAATGACACGAAAAAAGCTTGAAAAACACCGGAATAAATAAACTGTAATACAGTTTTATTTATTTGTTTTAAGTAGAGAGTTTCCTCTCAGTTAATTTTGGGCTAAATGTATTTGGGAGAAGATTTTCTTCAATCAGTTTTCTTATTTTTGGGCTGGAACATGTATTGATTTTTGTTTAGATTATAACTTATTGAAAGTCCTACATCTATTATGCTATGTGGGTGATTATTATTTCATTTGTTGTTTTCTGAACAGTGGACGTTAGTTCATAATTAAATCCACTTTGGTCGCAGTTTCAACAACAATGGGGCTGCCTATTCGAGCCGAACGTTTTCTCTTGTTAGTGGAATGCACTTCTGAAATAAGGTAAGATTTAGTGAAAATGAATGTTAGGTTTGCGCGAAAAATAAAATGGGATGGCTTATGCGGTAACCTCTGTGGTCCGCATTCTGGAGGTCCCGGGTTTAAATTCCGTGAGCCGACCAATTTGACTGGGCTTTTTTCGTGGTTTCCCTCAGTGTTCAAGGTAAATACGATTGGATATTTATACCACGACTCAAAGTGTCAATAGTAAAAATGAAAATAGATGGTAATAGCGAATGCTCTACCATCTATCCACAGTTAATGTAAGCAGGTAAACTGGACGGCAGACTAATGCCATCTGGCCGGTAGAAGCAGATATATAGTTTGCCTAGCACTAAGGCCTCTGTGGAACAGTGACGAAGCAAGATGGTACGGTGCAGGGATGAGACCTAGAAGACTATGTGCACCACACACCGATCCACGAGTATCTCCTAACAGATCCGTCGCGATATGTGACTATCTATGAGTACAATGCATTTCATTTTAAAATTTCAGTTTCTAGATTTTTTCTTATCAGCACATTTGATCCTTTCAAGTATTTCACACGATATAGATTTTGTCCAATTTTTTATTTTCCACGTAATTCCAAAAGGTCAAACAATTAAAAACTGCATACGAAGTTTTAGTTTTGTGAGGGGTTATGAACTAAAACTTACATGACAATTTTTTGAGCTTACATGACAATAAGATAAATGAAATGGATATTTATAAGAAAAAGGTTTTTAAATTTCATCATATGGAACATTTGGCAGTAAAATTCATCATTGAAGCTCAAAGACTTAGAAACAAAGCATATATTAAAACGACATTTTAAACCATGCATTATTTACATAAGACAAACTTGAGATAAAAATTTCTTCCAGATGTATTGACAACTTTACAAAAATAGCATTCTTAGTGGTGTACATTCTTCCAAGCGCGAGAAGAAAATTAGGCGGAGGTGTTGTCCGACCCCACGTAGTACTATCGGCTGATTGGCTAAGGAGAACAAATTAATTTTTAAGTTAAACTAATGAGCGCGGCGATAATACGAACTATAGAAACGAGTACAGAAAAGTCAATTTATTATTTAAAACTTACGCATTTCCCTTTTTGTATATCAGTATGAACAGACTGGCGACCCAGAGAGAATTCCACAATTGCAATGTTTTGTGTATTTAAAACAAAATCAACATCCGTCCACCATTCTCAAGTGACCTGAAATATCAATATATCTAAATTTACTAATTGAAAGGTTTCCGCTGTTATTTGCAGTCCATAATTCTCAAATGAATCGAAAATCTATACATTAAATATAGAAACAAGAGAAAAAAAGGTTAAAATTTCCACCAGAAGCTGAGTATGGTAATCCACATAGAATAAAAATATTCATTCCCAGTTGCATATCATAAACAATTCTCATTCTGACAATAATAATGGACTCACCTCCACACAGCCTTCAGGACATACACACTTGGCGTTTCCGGTGCCATCGCTCTCACAGTTGCCATAGTGTTCACATTTTTTATTTTCACAGCCGTCTGAAATAAGGAAATGATAAAAAAATAATTTCTTTATATTCTAAAGTTACCCCTAAAACACGTATGATAAACACACATACTCTTTTAATAAGTAAAACATTTGAATCTCGTTACATTTTATTTGTCGTTTAAATGAGATCATATTATTTGGAAAACCTAAAGTGAATGTTATTTTTTCAACGATAGTGTTGTTTGATCCACTTTTCGTGCGTGCTGTCATGGTGGAAAGTTGAATTTCATGCATTCAGTGCTGGTAACCTAACCTACCTGCATATTTTCCTATTTTACCACAGATATATACATGAACTATATTAAATCCTCTAACTTTGGATATACTTATTATTGCAGACACGGCATATAATATTATTTGATAGTTGAATTTTACCATTCAAACTTCACCTAGCTCTTTGCTCCTTTTCTATTTGTTAATATTTACTTACGATTTAATTCATGCAGCAGCTAAAGTTTGACCTGCAAGTTATTGTTTTCTTTTAAGGTCAACAATCAGGTATGTAGGACGCCACCAAGGTTAATATTGGTGACCTAGTTACTGTAACATCATGTTCAACAGCTGTTAGTAAATTATTAACTTTGTTTTCGTATTTCTATTATTCATTATCGTTGAAAAAATAGCATTCAGTACACATTGATTAAGTGTTCTCTTCCTTGTTCTCCAATAATGCCTTATTTCACTTGCATTGCAATACACTATTAACATACACAAGAGGTAGTGCGTGTACTTTTTCATATATTGACTAAAAGTTTGGAAAGTTAATATTTCACTACAGGACCACAATGCTAGGGCTTATCAAACATTAGACTTTAAAGACAAGGGAAAACCTGAGAAAAGGTCAAGCCTTGTTCAGGCAGTTCGCCCCAAACTGAGATACAGACTTGGATTAGAGGAGTACAAAAGTCGCTTTTAACTTGCCCAACTTGCCTGGAGCGGAGGCAGGCAAGCCAGAACACAGTTTGGGCAGACTGCTTCCAAATCATGCAGAAACCGATCTGGGTAGGCTATGAGTAACCTAACTTGCTTGCTTAGTTTGTTTTTTACTCGTACTGTGCTACATAGCGAAGTATTGTTGAACTTGTTTTAAACAGTATGAAACTAGCATTATGGTACACATATAGTTTAGAGAAAAAATTCTCATCCTCCGTGGTCTAAGGGTAGGTATCTGGTTCCGAGGTCGCAGGTTCAAACCCGGCGGAGGGTGATGGATTTTTTCGGGCATAAAATACTTGGTACAGTATAGATATTAGTGTCTGCAGCATATATATGTACACTACGTAATCAAAAGTATCCGGGCACCTGCTGAAAATGACATACAAGTTCGTGGCGCCCTCCATCGGTAATGCTGGAAGTCAATATGGTGTTGGCCCACACTTAGCCTTGATGACAGCGTTCAATCTCGCAGGCATACTTTCAATCAGGTGCTGGAAAGTTTCTTGGGGAATTGCAGCCCATTCTTCACGGGGTGCGGAACTGAGAAGAGGTATCGATGTAGGTCGGTGAGGCCTGGTACGAAGTCGGCGTTCCAAAACATCCCAAAGGTGTTATATAGGATTTAAGTCAGGACTCTGTGCAGGCCAGTCCATTACAGGGATGTTATTGTCGTGTAACTACTCCGCCACAGCCCATGCAGTATGAACAGGTGCTCGATCGTGTTGAAAGATGCAATCGCCATCCCCGAATTGCTCTGCAACAGTGGGAAGCAAGAAGGTGCTTAAGATATCAATGTAGGTCTGCGCTGTGATCGTGCCACGCAAAACAACAAGGGGTGCAAGCTCTCTCCAGGAAAAACGCGACCACACCATAACACCACCACCTCCGAACTTCACTTTTGGCACTACACACGCTGGCAGATGACGTTCACCGGGCATTCGCCATACACACACCCTGCCGTCGGATCGCCACTTTGTGTACCGCGATTCGTCATTCCACACAACGTTTTTCCACTGTTCAATCGTGTAATGTTGACGCTCCTTACCCAAGCGAGGCGTCGTTTGGCATTTTCCTGCGTGATGTGTGGCTTATGAGCAGCCGCTCGACCATGGAATCCAACGTTTCTCACCTCACGCCTAACTGCTATAGTACTTGGAGTAGATCCTGATGCAGTTTGGAATTTCTGTGTGATGGTCTGGACAGATGTCTACCTATTACTCTTTACGACCCTCTTCAAATGTCGGCGATCTCTCATCAGTCAACAGACGAGGTCAACCTGTACGCTTTTGTGCTGTACATGTCCCTTCACGTTTTCACTTCACTATCACATCAGAAACAGTGGACCTAGGGATGTTTAGGAGTGTGGAAATCTCGCGTACAGGCTTCTGACACAAGTGACACCCAATCACCTGACCACGTACAAAGTCCGTGAGTTCCACAGAGCGTCCCTTCTGCTGTTTCACGTAGTCTAATGACTACTGAGGTCGCGGATAATGAGTACCAGGCAGTAGGTGGCAGAACAATGCACCTAAGATGAAAAACGTATGTTTGCGGGGATGTACGGATACTTTGGATCACATAGTGTATGTATATATTCATCCCTATAAAAGTCAATTATTACTAGGGCCCAGATGTTTATGTTTTAACCTATATTTTTCCTCGCTATTTAATTAACACTTCCTGGAGCAGAATATGAGAATTTCATTACACCTAAAAAACGTAAATGAGGGCTTTGACACCTAAAATAACCTAAATAGCTGTTTTTTCTTTTTCGAAATGAAGAGTGTTATTTTCGGATTGAAACTCATTGTAAAATTATTTCCACCACTTATAGCCAGTAGATAGTTGAAGTTACTACAGTTACGCAGTACATGATGTGGTGACACCTGGATGTAGTTGTCAAAAAGTCAGGAGGAGCGTAGCCTGCGTAATGGATCGTCACCAATCTTCACCCAGAGTACCACAAAGTACACCGAGAGTACTTTTCTCAAGTGAAACAATGCCTAAATCACATTTATTGAAAAAGTGGATTGCTGCAGATCCACACGTCACTTTCGTTACTGACAGGACAGTGCTGCCTTACATGTTGAAGGTCGGGGGGTTTCTACAGTCCTTCCACCCGACCATGCTACACGTTACGTGCTTGGTCCACGGCCTGCACCGCCTTGCGGAGGAGATTAGAAGCCATTTCGATGACGTGAACAGCCTGATATCTTTGGTCAAGAAGGTTTCCTTAAAATCCCCAACACGTATACAATTGTTCAAAGAGAAAGTACCGGCAACCCCTCTTCCTCCTGAGCCGATACTTACCCGCTGGAGAACTTGGCTGTCTGCTGCCGTTTACTATGCCGAGCACTTAAAAGACATTAAGAATGTCGTCAATGAATTGGATGAAACAGAAGCTTCCTGCATTGCCAAGGCTAAGAATTCACTCAAGTACCCCACTCTTGACGCTTCCCGTGCATAGGTTAGGACAGATTGGAAAGTACAACTTTGCCACTGAAAGATGCTCTAGATATCATTGGCAATGTTCCCAGAAAGAAATACCTGGACCAGTGGGAGTTGCATGTTCTTCGAAGTTGCAGAAGATTCTTCAACGAAATCCTGGTTTTGAAGATATGAAAATCATCAATTCAGAAATGCAGGGAGAAAAGTATACAGACCCCTATAACCTAATGCACTGGCATCTATATTCTACGCTCCAATGGCATCATGTTCCATTGAAAGAACCTTTCCTTCATACAAGAATGTCTTACGCGATAATTATCTACTGCAAGCCAAAAAATAAATCGTACAACTAAGTACCAGAAAAGCAAAATTATTGATACCTGCATTGGTCCACGAAGAAAAACATAAAAACATATTTTAATCAAGAAAAATCTAAAAAAAATCTATTTTAAGATATCAGAAACCTAAAATGAAGGTTTATTCCATCTAAAAATCCGTAGTTATTACATATTCAGAAAGTTCGATAATTTTTAAAGGTTGGTTCCGCAAGGGGGCCCAGTTAGGCCACCATGAATTCTGTGCTGAATGCGTTAAGCACTTTTGCCTTTCAGATGAGCAAGCTTGTTGCGTAATAGGTAGGGGCAAGCAAAGTGATGTCAAATACGTACATTTCTCTTAAACCCTCTGGATTATTAGAACTGAACCACTTACTGCAAAGTCCCTTGTAGAGGATGGTGATGTCACGTCTATGCTGGCAGCCCTCTAGTCTCAGTTTACACTCGTTACCGTACGAGATACCGTCGCTGCCACACACTGGGTCGAACTCTGCAGGACATACAGGACATTCGCACACAGCCTTACCGCTTCGTTCCACACATGCAGAACCGTAATCACACGCTGCAGCCCCCAGACCGCTGCAAGGACCATCCCCTCCTAAAAAGAGAAAACAATAAATTACTGTCAAAATAACGAGATCGTTTCTCTACCACATACCTATGGAAAACAAAGGAAGTACCACCGCCAAATTTGGTGTAGAGGTTTCACGGGAAATACAAGTTTTGAAATCCTCTGAATCCAAAGTATCTTTACTGTCTCTACTACGAATAGTAAGTAGGGGATGTATTGTATTCCACCCAAAATTTCGATACCGAGATTTCACCGGGAATACATGTTTTGAGACCCCCTGAATAAAAAAAATGCATTTTTGGAACAATGTCCGTGTGTGTGTCTGTGTGTGGTTGTTTGTGTGTGTGTGTGTGTGTGTGTGTGTGTGTGTGTGAACAGCATAACTCAGTAGCGAACAGTCGGATAAACACCAAACTTGGTATTTAGGTTCAGTATCTTCCAGAGATGCGACACGAAGGTTTTCAAGAAAATCCCCCCACCGCACATTACCCTTTACATGGAACATTTTTCGAAAATTTTAATTTTCTCAAAAATGGCTCTAACGATTTTGATTAAAATATCATATGTTTAAGATATTTTCATGAAAAATGAAATGTATATCTCGAATTTTCTGGAAATGTCTCCAAAAGTATTCTTCATTGTGAACGACTTTTGTATAACTGGTAAACCATTAGAGATAGACAAAATTTTACTACACAAAACATGTAGATCGCGTTAAAATACACAATTTATGTTACATACATTTTTTTTTGTTGAGTGAACCATTTTCGAGATATTGCTTGTTATTCCCTTAAATTTTCCAACACTTATACTTTTTCTCAAATTCGTTATTCATTTTTTTGTCCTGGTAATGCAAAGAGAATGGAACACTTCACATAGCAACCACCTCTTAGAATATTTGAATGTTGCTTAAAGCCTACCATATTCCCCTTGCATCTACAAGAAATTAGCAATAAGATTAACATCTCGATATCTCGATTAACATGAAGCATATGGAGAATAAGCGTTTGTAAAAATAGTTTGTACAAGAGTAGAGAAAGTCATGTGAGTGTAACATATCAGAATTTTAGTAAAAGACCCGCGTGCGCGTCTGTGAACAGCATAACTCCAAAACGGAATGTAGCATAAATATCAAACTTTGGATTTTACTAGGAACATTTTCTTCATTTTTGATTTACTCAAAAAACGGCTAACGATGTGTTTAAGGCACTTATATGACTAATCAGGCGTGTACCCTGAATTTTCTGTGAATAGCCTGTAAAGTCCTGTTCATTATGAAGGGATTTTGTATAACTCTGTATAATTGGCAAAACGTAAGAGATGGACAAATGCGGCAATTAAAAATTGCAGATCACTTTAAACCATACTAGTCCCTACCACGCACGACGCGCCCGGTTCCTTATCCCGCAGTTACGGATCCAATTATTTCAAATAATAATTTCCGTACCATCAACTATTTCAGAGGCATTCGATGTCATGGAAAGGGTATGGAATTTCAAAACCGCCTTTTAAAGATTTGTCTACAGCTTCAGCCTCCCCTACCTAAAAAAATTGTTAATGAAAATATTTCTGAAAATGTTCATCCCGATTAACGTGAAGTATACAGAAAAATTACCTTTTATAAGAATAGTTTATGGATGCTATATTTCTTAATATATGGTATGGAAAATCTTTTATCAAATACAGTGTCATTATATATTAGTAATCCATAAGGAACAACGTACACCAGCGGAGGAGAAGATGGATGCTACACCTGAAACGGCATATAGAGCAACCTCCTATCACACCATCAGCCTAAAAACCAAACCTACCATTCTACAACAATCCTACCATCCCTGTGGTTAAGCCCTTCCAAGGGTAGGTACACAGAAGCACTACTTAGGCTCACCACGAGCCTTCCAGACCGGAGTTGAGTTGAGTTGTTCTTGAGGGGACAATATGGTAAGAATGTTTTTCACAATTTCTTTCTTGAAACAAAGGTTATAGGATAGAAATAGTAAAGACTGGGCGATTAAAGAGGAAGTGTTTTAGCTTTCAGCCAAATTTTCGTGACGAGAAAACAATATCCAAGAGTGAACAGTGAGGCAGTGTTTTTAACACTTAAATGATTTCAGTAAAATTATATAATATGTAAATTCAATAAGTAAAGCAATATGTGTATGTAATAATTTGTAAAATGTATATAACAGTCATTGCATATGCTTATATTATTACATACATGTTCAATAACGTTATGTGAATATATTACGTAATTTAATAATGTAGGAGCTATGAGAATAATAGGTTAAACGTTGCTAACAATGAGGTAACAATGAGGTAAGCTTGAGGCAATAATGAGTTTGAGAGTTTAACAATACTACATCTGATTCTTGGAAGCAATAATGTAATTTTAGTGACAGTTTATAAAATAGCCAATCAACAACCAGAAAAAGCTTTAATTAAATGAAGGTATTCTATTGGAGTAGGATTAGCCAATAAAAAACAGAAAAGGAGAAAATTTTACAAATTTAGAGTTCAGTTGGTTGCAGACAGCGTTACTAACCAGACTCAAAAAGTGTTCTCAAGAAATTTAATACGTATTCGTGTGAGACGAAAAATAAGTTTACGTGTTAAAAAGTATAATTAATTAATAAAAATAATCTCACAGCTCTCTATATCAGTGAAGTGTTATTTAAATCGTATCAAGTATTAATAAAAGGAGTGAAGTAAAATAATAGTCTATGTAAGCCTAAATTCTTGTCGCATCACAACCCTGCTAAGAGAAACGTGACGCAGTCAAGGTAAACATAAATATATAATACTTAAAGAAACAGTCAAATTACAAAGTTAATATTTTTTTAAAACTTGGGGCAAAGGCCACCTGAAAGTACATTTGGGGCGAAGGCTACCGGAAACTGTTTACTATACGTGCGGTTGCAACTACTACAAGTTCGGCTTCCCAACGGTCGAAATACAATACAACACCACCATAAAATTAACCTACTTATAACAGTCAAGAAACTCACCGCAGGATCCTGTGTGGTCGACTTCAATGATTTTCTTCTGCTGGCAAGAGGTACGCTCCAGTTCACACAGCGACTCGTATGTTCGGCCATCCTTGCCGCACACTGGCCGCATGACTGGTTCGCAGGACGCTGGGCATTCGCACCGAGCTATACCGAACTTGTTGATCTCGCAGTGCTCGCCAGGTTTACACGTAACGGACAGGCATGGGTTCACACCTGCAACATGTAGTTAAAGAAGATGTTACACCTTGGGCTCAGATCACAATAGGGTAGTTTTACTTTCTGTACTATTTACTTATAGTAGAGTAGAGGAAGTATTGTATTCCACCCAAAAATTCGATACCGAAATTTCACCGGAAATATACGTTCTGATGTGTTACACTCACATGACTTTCTCTACTCTTGTACAAACTATTTTTACAAAACTTATTCTCCATCTACTTCATGTTAATCGAGATGTTAATCTTATTGCTAATTTTCTTGTAGATGTAAGGGGAATTGGTAGGCTTTAAGCGATAGTCAAATATTTTAAGAGCTGGCTGCTATGTGGAGTATTCCATTCTCTTTGTATTACCAGGACCAAAAAAAATGAATAACGAATTTGAGAAAAAGTATAACTATTGGAAAATTTAAGGGAATAACTAGCAATATCTCGAAAATGGTTCACTCAACAAAAAAATGTATATGATATAAATTGTGTATTTTAACGCGATCTACATTTGTTGTGTAGTAAAATTTCGTCTATCTCTTATGGTTTACCAGTTATGCAAAAGTCGTTCACAATGAATACTTTTGGAGACATTCCCAGAAAATTCAAGATATAAATTTTATTTGTCATGAAAATATCGTAAACATATGATATTTTAATCAAAATCGTTAGAGCCATTTTTGAGAAATTTAAAATTTTCGAAAAATGTTCCATGTAAAGGGTAATCTGGGGTGCGGGGATTTTCTTGAAAACCTTCGTGTTGCACCTCTGGAAGATACTGAACCTAAATAACGAGTTATTTATGTCATATACATTTTTGGTATTGAGTGAACCATTTTCGAGATATTGCTTGTTATTCCCTTAAGTTTTTCAATACTTATTTTCTCAAATGGGAATTCGTTATTCATTTTTTTGTCTTGTATATGCAAAGAGTATTAATCTGTGGCAAAGGGAATGGTGCTGCACCTAGCAACCAGCTATTAAGAGATATGTATGCACTTAAAGGCTACTGTATTTTTATATTGCCCTTGTAAATATATATTCCCCTTGCATCTACAAGAAAATTAGTAATAAGATAGAGTCTGCAAATGTTTATCTCGATGAACATGAAGTAGATGGGGAATAAGCGTTTTTTTAAAAATAGTTTGTACAAGAGTAGAGAAAGTCATGTGAGTGTAACACATCAGATTTTTATAAAAATATCTGTGTGTGTGTGTTTGAATAGTATAACTTAAAAACGAAACGTTATACATCAAGCTTGGCGTATATTGTTTAAAGCTAGTTAGAAGTATTATCATTTAAGAATACCCAATGTAAGATTTCAAACATACACAATTTCAATTCAATTTATTTGAAATTTTCGTACAGCAATCACATTTAATACATAATGTGTAGATCATATTTTAGCGTATTTTAAAATTAGATATATTTTCTAATTTTTTTTTACTGTACTGAAAAGTTGCTCCGCCCGATGCATTTATTCTTTTTAAAAATGAATATTTTATAACTAAACTGTTTAATTATATATAAATAAATTGTGCATATAAATGTTTAATTATCCTACAAGTTTGGCGAAAATAAATGTAAAATATGAGAAGTCAATTTTTTTCCTTAACATTTTCACAATAGGAGTATTATTATTTAAATCATTACGACTAAGCATGTTAACATAAATTCATCCCATCATGCCTTTTTTATCCTATTATTACAAGGGGTACCTTCGCTTTCATTTATGTCGTTCACCGCATCTTCGGGAGGCATTTTACTAACCTTCTCAGCGGGCGCGTACATAGCAGGGAGGGTATGCAGCATTCGCATGTACACATTATTAAAATAACGTCTAGTAAACGTGTCCTCTTTGACAACAAAAAAATATAATTTATTTCAGTTTTACATTATGTTCTCATTAAAATACTTCTTCATGAAAAAATTGAGCAAAACAGGGTTTTATTTAGTTGTATATTTAAACATGGTTATTATAAGTGATGACGAGTAAAGCTGTTGCTTAAAGTTATATATTAATTTGCGAATAATCTAGAACTGTACACCTAAAACAGGACGCCACTGCATGCGCGAATAGGTAAAAAGATATACACACCTCCACCTTACTATATATACTCCACCTGTGAAGTCTAGTAGAATGCCACCTAAAACTGCGGTGACGGCATATATGGAAGCTAGTGCACAAAATTTCATTGATTTATACAGAAAATTATATTGTGTGGAACAATTTGAAAATGAGAATGTGCCGACAAATAAAAACCTCAGAAAAGAGAAGCAAAAGTATTCAGGAGGTTGATGTACAATACATTATAACATTTATTATAACTCTAAAAAGCGAGTTTCAGAAATCATGTGTATGATACTAACAGCACTAATTTTTGACATTGATTTTAATAGTCCCAATATATAAAATAATTTATATTATTATCATCATTATGCATTAATTTTAATGTTGTTGCCTAATTATAGTATCACATTCTTCTGTATCCATCATAATTATTTTATATAACTATTATTATACTTTTATATTTTATTATATATATATATATATTCCTCTGTTATTTGGAAACTCAAATGGAGTCAGACTACTAAATAAAGAATAAAGATTATCACGCTAAAACAACATTCCTTCTGACATTATACTGTTTAAAAACATTCAGGTATATAAAGACCCTACTTAATTATTTTTGCTCCTCTCCAACTGAATTAGTATTTGAAGATTTTCGAGGCCTGTCTTGAATGATTTTTTGACTTACAGGAAAATAAAATCTGATGTGTTACACTCACATGACTTTCTCTACTCTTGTACAAACTATTTTTACAAACGCTTATTCTCCATATGCTTCATGTTAATCGAGATATCGAGATGCCAATCTTATTGGTAATTTTCTTGTAGACGCAAGGGAAATATGGTAGGCTTTAAGCGATAGTCAAATATTCTTAACGCTGGTTGCTATGTGGCGCATTCCATTCTCTTTGCATGTCCAGGACATAAAAAAAATGAATAACGAATTTGAGAAAAGGTATAACTATTGGAAAATTTAAGGGAATAACAAGCAATATCTCGAAAACGGTTCACTCCACAAAAGAAAGACGCGATCTAAATTTTTTGTGTAGTAACATTTTGTCTATCTCTTATGGTTTACTAGTTATGCAAAAGTCGTTCACAATGAAGAATACTTTTGGAGACATTCCCAGAAAATTCAAGATATACATTTTATTTGTCATAAAAATATCTTAAACGTGATATTTTAATCAAAATCGTTAGAGCCGTTTTTGAGAAAATTAAAATTTTCGAAAACTCTTCCCTGTAAAGGGTAATTTGGGGTGGGGGCATTTTCTTGAAAACCTTCGTGTCGCAGCCTTGGAAGATACTGAACCTAAATACCAAGTTTGGTGTTTATCCGACTGTTCATTTCTGAGTTATGCTGTTCACAGACAGACACACAGACAGACACACACACACGGACATGTTTCCAAAAATGCTTGTTTTGGATTCAGGGGTCTGAAAACATGTATTTCCGGTGAAATCTCGGTATCGAATTTTTGGATGGAATACAATGCTTCCCCTACTTACTATACGTAGTAGAGAAAGTAAAAATTAACGTTTCTACTTTCTCTACCATGTACCTAGTAGTCAGAGGTATTGCATTGCACCCAAAAATTCGATAAGAGATTTTTTCTGAAATACATGTTTTGTGGCCCCTCGAATTAAAAAATGCAGTTTTAGAAAAAGTTCCGTGTCTGTGTGTGTGTGTGCGTGTGAATAGCGTAATTAATAAACAAAAGGGCGGATAAATACCAGATTTGGTACTTTGGTTCAGTATCTTTCAAAGATATAATACAAAGATTTTTCAAGAAAATTCCCCACCCCAAATCACCTTTTACATAGAAGGTTTTTCCAAACTTTTTATTTTATAAAAATGGTTGAAACGATTTTGATTAAAATATTATATATTAAAGATATTTACAGCACAAATAAAATGTATATCTTGAATTTCCTGGGAGAAGCTTGTGAAGTACTTTCATTCGGAAGGAATTTTACGTAATCTTGTATAAATGGTAAACGTTAAGCGATAGACGAAAACGTACTACACAAAACATGTAGATATCCTTAAAACACACAATTTATTTCCAATAGCTTTTCTTATGGCATAAGCCATTTCTGAAATATACGTCACCAATTCTTCGATTTGTTCAAGAGTTTGCCATTCTTTAAGTCCCGTCGATTTTTAGTTGCTTCTCGCGATTGCATGTAAAGAATGGAATTTTAAGGCCAGCATATAGTGTCCAGTTCTTAAATATTTTACTATCGTTATTCCCTTTGTACCCTAACGAAATTTGTTACGTAGCTATTTCTGCAAGGGCTTATCTCGATTAAAATGAAGTAGATACAAAAATAAACTTTCGTAAGAATAATTATTAGTATACCCACTAATAAACGACAGAGGGCAGAGAGAGTTATGTGAATATAACACATCAAATATTTTTTACCACCGCTTTATAGGAAGCTAGGCTACAGACACACATTTAAATTGGTATATGACAAGCTTTAAAACAACGTAAGCTATACCAGTTACACAGAGCCAAAGTAGAAGTCTTGTAGCCTTTAACAACACTAAAATCCATATTTATGAATTTTGGCAATTTTTGGATTTTTTTACTTAAGGAGCAGAACTTTGCGCACTACATTCAAAATAAGATCCCAACTACAAACTGAGGCAGTATTTTTAATACTTAAATAATATCATTCAAATTATATAATATAAAATATAATAACACCCCGTTTTAAAGCAATATTTGTATAATATAATATATAAAATCCATGTAACAGTCATAGTATTAATGTTTATATTATCATGTACATGTTCAATAATGTAATTTAATAAATTTAGGAGCTGTGAGAATAATAGGTTAAAAGTTGCTAACAATGAGGTAACCTTGAGACAATAATGAATTAGAAAGTTTAATAATGCTATTAGTCATTCTTGGAGCAGCAATAATGTAATTTTTGAGACATTTTATAAAATAGCTAATAAAAAAAAAGCTTAACCTAAATAAAAGTATACTATTCGAGTAGGAATAGCCAATCAATAACTGAAATAGGGCAAATTGTACAAATTCAGAATTCAGTTGGTTGCAGTCAGTGTTCCTAAACAGACGCGAGATGCGTCCTCGAGAAATTTAATATGTATTCAGTGTGAGACGAAAAATAGTTTACGGGTTAAAAAGTGAAAGTAATAAAGCTCTCTCTCTATATATCAGTGAAGTGTTATTTAAATCGTGTCAAGCATTAATAAATAGAGTGAAGTAAAATTATAATCTGTGTAAGCCTACATTCTTCAGTCGCCCCACTCCCTGGTAAGGCATTCATGTCTCTAAAAAAAAAGTATAAATACTGACGCAGCCGAGGCAAACATAAATATAAAATATTTAAATAAACAGTAAAAAATTACAAAGTTAATATTTTTTTAAAATTTTTTTGGGGGCAAAGGCCACCGGAAAGTACATTTAGGGCGAAGGCTACCGGAAACTTTTTACCATACGTGCGGTTGCAACTACTTCGAGTTCGGCAACTCCTCCTAAAATTAAACTTCTTCAAATTTGCTCCCAAAGCGTGGGGCAAATAACAATACAACAAAATAACTTCTTCAAAACTAAAGATACAAATTTCCTCAGAAGATCTGCTCGACTTTAAAAATTAAATGAAACTGAAGCTGAAGAAATTTACATAAGTAGGGATTACCAAAACTCAATAATTAATTTTATTTATTATCAGCAATTAGCTTGGCGTGGCTATTTTCGAAGGATGGACGATAAAAGACCACCGCGACGAATAACTGAATGGATACCAGCAGGAAGAGGAAAGAGGGGATGGTGACCAAAGGTTACAGGAATGAAGGAGTCATCAAATAAATGGCTTAGAAGACTGAGATTGGGAAGACAGGGAAACATGAAGAGTAATTTGGACACAGGAAGATACATCAGCATTGTAAATCTGTTGCTAAATCATCTCATTAATTCTAAATTTAAAAAAAGTATTATGCAATATATTCACATGCCTTTCTCTACCCTCTATCGTTTATTAGTGTGTATACAAATTATTATACAAAGTATTCTTATTAAAGCTTATTTTTCTATCTACTTCATTTTAATCGAGATACCTTTGGGATTTAGCTGCATTACACATTTCTTTATAGATACAAAGGGAACAGCGATAGTCAAATTGTTTAGAACTGAACGTTATACGCTGGCCTTAAAATTCCATACTCTTACTATGGCATCACGAAAAACAACTGAAAATGGACAGGACTTGAAAAGAATGGTTAAGTATTGAACGATTCGAACCATTAATAACGGATATCTCGAAAATGACTAATGCCACAAAAAAGTTAATTGAAATAAATTCTGTGTTTTAAAGATCTATATTTCTCGCGTAGTACGTTTTTTGTCTATCACTTAACAATTAGCAGTTATACAAGATTATATAAAATTCCTTTCGAATGAAGAGGATTTCAAGGCTATTCCCAGAAAATTCAAGATATACATTTTATTTGTCATGTAAATATAATTAATACCTATATGGTATTTTAATCAAAATGGTTAGAGCAATTTTTTAGAAAAAAAAAGTTCCATGTAAAGGGTTGGGGGGGGGGAAGATATTAAACAAGTTTGGTATTTATTTTTTGGGTGGAATGCAATATCTTCTTTACCTGCTAGGTACGTAAAGGTACTCTACCAAGACGTGGTAGGGAACGTAAAAATGAAATTTAAGATAAATAGCAAACTATTTAAAGTTCAGCTGTTCGAAAGATGAGATACGAAGATTTCAAGAAAATCCTTCCAACCCAAACTGCCATTTACATGGAAAAGTTTTTAATTTTCAAGCAATAAAATATCATATCGTTTTAGATATTTAGTGTTTTATTTTAAGAGTGTTAAACGCCTGCTCTTAATATATACGGTGGACACTAGCGATACATAAAATGAAATGATAATTGGGAAAGGAAATATAGTAAGGAAACATTTTAGGGTATCTCCTCAGCATTATTATTGGCAAGATATTTGTATGAGAATTAAAACGTATATTGTGAATTTTCTCCTATCGCCTGTGAAGACCTCTTCATTCAGAATGATTTTTGTTGAATTCTGTATAACAGATAAATACTTACTACACGAAAAATGTTGATGGGTTTTAAAAACATAATTTATTTGCAGTTTTAATGATTTAGTATACATTTGCTGTGATAGATTTGAATTTATCAATGCTTTGTTATTACTTTCTCTAATACGTATAGTAAGTAGGGGAAGTATTGTATTCCACCCAAAAATTCGATACCGAGATTTCACCAGAAATACATGTTTTGAGATCCCCTGAATCCAAAAAAAGCATTTTTGGAAACATGTCCGTGTGAGTGTCTGTGTGTCTGTCTGTGAACAGCATAACTCAGAAATGAACAGTCGGATAAACACCAAACTTGGTATTTAGGTTCAGTATCTTCCAAGGCTGCGACACGAAGGTTTTCAAGAAAATGCCCCCACCCCAAATTACCCTTTACAGGGAAGAGTTTTCGAAAATTTTAATTTTCTCAAAAACGGCTCTAACGATTTTGATTCAAATATCATATGTTTAAGATATTTTTATGACAAATAAAATGTATATCTTGAATTTTCTGGGAATGTCTCCAAAAGTATTCTTCATTGTGAACGACTTTTGCATAACTGGTAAGCCATAAGAGATAGACAAAATTTTACTACACAAAAAATGTAGATCGCTTTAAAATACACAATTTATGTCATATACATTTTTACTTTCTCTACTACGTATAGTAAGTAGGGGAAGTATTGCATTCCACCCAAAAATTCGATACCGAGGTTTCACCGGAAATACATGTTTTGAGACACCCTGAATCCAAAAAAAGCATTTTTGGAAACATGTCCGTGTGTGTGTCTGAGTGTGTGTGTGTGTGTGTGTGTGTGTGTGTGTGTCTGTGTGTGTGTGTGTCTGTGAACAGCATAACTCAAAAACGAACAGTCGGATAAGCACCAAACTTGGTATTTAGGTTCAGTATCTTCCAGAGATGCGACACGAAGGTTTTCAAGAAAATCCCCCCACCCCAGACTACCCTTTACATGGAAGATTTTTCGAAAATTTTAATTTTCTCAAAAATGGCTCTAACGATTTTGATGAAAATATCATATGTTTAGGATAATGTCATGAGAAATGAAATGTATATCTCGAATTTTCTGGGAATGTCTCCAAAAGTATTCTTCATTGTGAACGACTTTTGCATAACTGGTAAACCATAAGAGATAGACAAAATTTTACTACGCAAAAAATGTAGATCGCGTTAAAATACACAACTTATGTCATATACATTTCTTTTGTTGAGTGAACGGTTTTCGAGATATTGCTTGTTATTCCCTTAAATTTTCCAATACTTATACTTTTTCTCAAATTCGTTATTCATTTTTTTTATGTCCTGGACATGCCAAGAGAATGGAATGCGCCACATAGCAACCAGCGTTAAAATATTTGACTAAAATTACCAATAAGATTAACATCTCGATATCTCGATTAACATGAAGCATATGGAGAATAGGCGTTTGTAAAAATAGATTGTACAAGAGTAGAGAAAGTCATGTGAGTGTAACACATCGGATTTTTTTTGTTGAGTGAACCATTTTCGAGATATTGCTTGTTATTCCCTTAAGTTTTTCAATACTTATTTTCTCAAATGGGAATTCGTTATTCATTTTTTTGTCTTGTATATGCAAAGAGTATTAATCTGTGGCAAAGGGAATGGTGCTGCACCTAGCAACCAGCTATTAAGAGATATGTATGCACTTAAAGGCTACTGTATTTTTATATTGCCCTTGTAAATATATATTCCCCTTGCATCTACAAGAAAATTAGTAATAAGATAGAGTCTGCAAATGTTTATCTCGATGAACATGAAGTAGATGGGGAATAAGCGTTTTTTTAAAAATAGTTTGTACAAGAGTAGAGAAAGTCATGTGAGTGTAACACATCAGATTTTTATAAAAATATCTGTGTGTGTGTGTGTGTGTGTGTTTGAATAGTATAACTTAAAAACGAAACGTTATACATCCAGCTTGGCGTATATTGTTTAAAGCTAGTTAGAAGTATTATCATTTAAGGATACCCAATGTAAGATTTCAAACATACACAATTTCAATTCAATTTATTTGAAATTTTCGTACAGCAATCACATTTAATACATAATGTGTAGATCATATTTTAGCGTATTTTAAAATTAGATATATTTTCTAATTTTTTTTACTGTACTGAAAAGTTGCTCCGCCCGATGCATTTATTCTTTTTAAAAATGAATATTTTATAACTAAACTGTTTAATTATATATAAATAAATTGTGCATATAAATGTTTAATTATCCTACAAGTTTGGGGAAAATAAATGTAAAATATGAGAAGTCAATTTTTTTCTTTAACATTTTCACAATAGGAGTATTATTATTTAAATCATTACGACTAAGCATGTTAACATAAATTCATCCCATCATGCCTTTTTTATCCTATTATTACAAGGGGTACCTTCGCTTTCATTTATGTCGTTCACCGCATCTTCGGGAGGCATTTTACTAACCTTCTCAGCGGGCGCGTACATAGCAGGGAGGGTATGCAGCATTCGCATGTACACATTATTAAAATAACGTCTAGTAAACGTGTCCTCTTTGACAACAAAAAAATATAATTTATTTCAGTTTTACATTATGTTCTCATTAAAATACTTCTTCATGAAAAAATTGAGCAAAACAGGGTTTTATTTAGTTGTATATTTAAACATGGTTATTATAAGTGATGACGAGTAAAGCTGTTGCTTAAAGTTATATATTAATTTGCGAATAATCTAGAACTGTACACCTAAAACAGGACGCCACTGCATGCGCGAATAGGTAAAAAGATATACACACCTCCACCTTACTATATATACTCCACCTGTGAAGTCTAGTAGAATGCCACCTAAAACTGCGGTGACGGCATATATGGAAGCTAGTGCACAAAATTTCATTGATTTATACAGAAAATTATATTGTGTGGAACAATTTGAAAATGAGAATGTGCCGACAAATAAAAACCTCAGAAAAGAGAAGCAAAAGTATTCAGGAGGTTGATGTACAATACATTATAACATTTATTATAACTCTAAAAAGCGAGTTTCAGAAATCATGTGTATGATACTAACAGCACTAATTTTTGACATTGATTTCAATAGTCGCAATATATAAAATAATTTATATTATTATCATCATTATGCATTAATTTTAATGTTGTTGCCTAATTATAGTATCACATTTTTCTGTATCCATCATAATTATTTTATATAACTGTTATTATACTTTTATATTTTATTATATATATATATATTCCTCTGTTATTTGGAAACTCAAATGGAGTCAGACTACTAAATAAAGAATAAAGGTTATCACGCTAAAACAACATTCCTTCTGACATTATACTGTTTAAAAACATTCAGGTATATAAAGACCCTACTTAATTATTTTTGCTCCTCTCCAACTGAATTAGTATTTGAAGATTTTCGAGGCCTCTCTTGAATGATTTTTTGACTTACAGGAAAATAAAATCTGATGTGTTACACTCACATGACTTTCTCTACTCTTGTACAAACTATTTTTACAAACGCTTATTCTCCATATGCTTCATGTTAATCGAGATATCGAGAAGTCAATCTTATTGGTAATTTTCTTGTAGACGCAAGGGAAATATGGTAGGCTTTAAGCGATAGTCAAATATTCTTAACGCTGGTTGCTGTGTGGCGCATTCCATTCTCTTTGCATGTCCAGGACATAAAAAAAATGAATAACGAATTTGAGAAAAGGTATAAGTATTGGAAAATTTAAGGGAATAACAAGCAATATCTCGAAAACGGTTCACTCCACAAAAGAAATGTATATGACATAAATTATGTATTTTAACGCGATCTAAATTTTTTGTGTAGTAACATTTTGTCTATCTCTTATGGTTTACTAGTTATGCAAAAGTCGTTCACAATGAAGAATACTTTTGGAGACATTCCCAGAAAATTCAAGATATACATTTTATTTGTCATAAAAATATCTTAAACCTGATATTTTAATCAAAATCGTTAGAGCCGTTTTTGAGAAAATTAAAATTTTCGAAAACTCTTCCCTGTAAAGGGTAATTTGGGGTGGGGGCATTTTCTTGAAAACCTTCGTGTCGCAGCCTTGGAAGATACTGAACCTAAATACCAAGTTTGGTGTTTATCCGACTGTTCATTTCTGAGTTATGCTGTTCACAGACAGACACACAGACAGACACACAGACACACACACACGGACATGTTTCCAAAAATGCTTGTTTTGGATTCAGGGGTCTGAAAACATGTATTTCCGGTGAAATCTCGGTATCGAATTTTTGGATGGAATACAATGCTTCCCCTACTTACTATACGTAGTAGAGAAAGTAAAAATTAACGTTTCTACTTTCTCTACCATGTACCTAGTAGTCAGAGGTATTGCATTGCACCCAAAAATTCGATAAGAGATTTTTTCTGAAATACATGTTTTGTGGCCCCTCGAATTAAAAAATGCAGTTTTTGAAAAAGTTCCGTGTCTGTGTGTGTGTGTGTGTGGGTGTGTGTGTGTGCGTGTGAATAGCGTAATTAATAAACAAAAGGGCGGATAAATACCAGATTTGGTACTTTGGTTCAGTATCTTTCAAAGATATAATACAAAGATTTTTCAAGAAAATTCCCCACCCCAAATCACCTTTTACATAGAAAGTTTTTCCAAACTTTTTATTTTATAAAAATGGTTGAAACGATTTTGATTAAAATATTATATATTAAAGATATTTACAGCACAAATAAAATGTATATCTTGAATTTCCTGGGAGAAGCTTGTGAAGTACTTTCATTCGGAAGGAATTTTACGTAATCTTGTATAAATGGTAAACGTTAAGCGATAGACGAAAACGTACTACACAAAACATGTAGATATCCTTAAAACACACAATTTATTTCCAATAGCTTTTCTTATGGCATAAGCCATTTCTGAAATATACGTCACCAATTCTTCGATTTGTTCAAGAGTTTGTCATTCTTTAAGTCCCGTCGATTTTTAGTTGCTTCTCGCGATTGCATGTAAAGAATGGAATTTTAAGGCCAGCATATAGTGTCCAGTTCTTAAATATTTTACTATCGTTATTCCCTTTGTACCCTAACGAAATTTGTTACGTAGCTATTTCTGCAAGGGCTTATCTCGATTAAAATGAAGTAGATACAAAAATAAACTTTCGTAAGAATAATTATTAGTATACCCACTAATAAACGACAGAGGGCAGAGAGAGTTATGTGAATATAACACATCAAATATTTTTTACCACCGCTTTATAGGAAGCTAGGCTACAGACACACATTTAAATCGGTATATGACAAGCTTTAAAACAACGTAAGCTATACCAGTTACACAGAGCCAAAGTAGAAGTCTTGTAGCCTTTAACAACACTAAAATCCATATTTATGAATTTTGGCAATTTTTGGATTGTTTTACTTAAGGAGCAGAACTTTGCGCACTACATTCAAAATAAGATCCCAACTACAAACTGAGGCAGTATTTTTAATACTTAAATAATATCATTCAAATTATATAATATAAAATATAATAACACCCCGTCTTAAAGCAATATTTGTATAATATAATATATAAAATCCATGTAACAGTCATAGTATTAATGTTTATATTATCATGTACATGTTCAATAATGTAATTTAATAAATTTAGGAGCTGTGAGAATAATAGGTTAAAAGTTGCTAACAATGAGGTAACCTTGAGACAATAATGAATTAGAAAGTTTAATAATGCTATTAGTCATTCTTGGAGCAGCAATAATGTAATTTTTGAGACATTTTATAAAATAGCTAATAAAAAAAAAGCTTAACCTAAATAAAAGTATACTATTGGAGTAGGAATAGCCAATCAATAACTGAAATAGGGCAAATTGTACAAATTCAGAATTCAGTTGGTTGCAGTCAGTGTTCCTAAACAGACGCGAGATGCGTCCTCGAGAAATTTAATATGTATTCAGTGTGAGACGAAAAATAGTTTACGGGTTAAAAAGTGAAAGTAATAAAGCTCTCTCTCTATATATCAGTGAAGTGTTATTTAAATCGTGTCAAGCATTAATAAATAGAGTGAAGTAAAATTATAATCTGTGTAAGCCTACATTCTTCAGTCGCCCCACTCCCTGGTAAGGCATTCATGTCTCTAAAAAAAAAGTATAAATACTGACGCAGCCGAGGCAAACATAAATATAAAATATTTAAATAAACAGTAAAAAATTACAAAGTTAATATTTTTTTAAAATTTTTTTGGGGGCAAAGGCCACCGGAAAGTACATTTAGGGCGAAGGCTACCGGAAACTTTTTACCATACGTGCGGTTGCAACTACTTCGAGTTCGGCAACTCCTCCTAAAATTAAACTTCTTCAAATTTGCTCCCAAAGCGTGGGGCAAATAACAATACAACAAAATAACTTCTTCAAAACTAAAGATACAAATTTCCTCAGAAGATCTGCTCGACTTTAAAAATTAAATGAAACTGAAGCTGAAGAAATTTACATAAGTAGGGATTACCAAAACTCAATAATTAATTTTATTTATTATCAGCAATTAGCTTGGCGTGGCTATTTTCGAAGGATGGACGATAAAAGACCACCGCGACGAATAACTGAATGGATACCAGCATGAAGAGGAAAGAGGGGATGATGACCAAAGGTTACAGGAATGAAGGAGTCATCAAATAAATGGCTTAGAAGACTGAGATTGGGAAGACAGGGAAACATGAAGAGTAATTTGGACACAGGAAGATACATCAGCATTGTAAATCTGTTGCTAAATCATCTCATTAATTCTAAATTTAAAAAAAGTATTATGCAATATATTCACATGCCTTTCTCTACCCTCTATCGTTTATTAGTGTGTATACAAATTATTATACAAAGTATTCTTATTAAAGCTTATTTTTCTATCTACTTCATTTTAATCGAGATACCTTTGGGATTTAGCTGCATTACACATTTCTTTATAGATACAAAGGGAACAGCGATAGTCAAATTGTTTAGAACTGAACGTTATACGCTGGCCTTAAAATTCCATACTCTTACTATGGCATCACGAAAAACAACTGAAAATGGACAGGACTTGAAAAGAATGGTTAAGTATTGAACGATTCGAACCATTAATAACGGATATCTCGAAAATGACTAATGCCACAAAAAAGTTAATTGAAATAAATTCTGTGTTTTAAAGATCTATATTTCTCGCGTAGTACGTTTTTTGTCTATCACTTAACAATTAGCAGTTATACAAGATTATATAAAATTCCTTTCGAATGAAGAGGATTTCAAGGCTATTCCCAGAAAATTCAAGATATACATTTTATTTGTCATGTAAATATAATTAATACCTATATGGTATTTTAATCAAAATGGTTAGAGCAATTTTTTAGAAAAAAAAAGTTCCATGTAAAGGGTCGGGGGGGGGGAAGATATTAAACTTAAACAAGTTTGGTATTTATTTTTTGGGTGGAATGCAATATCTTCTTTACCCGCTAGGTACGTAAAGGTACTCTACCAAGACGTGGTAGGGAACGTAAAAATGAAATTTAAGATAAATAGCAAACTATTTAAAGTTCAGCTGTTCGAAAGATGAGATACGAAGATTTCAAGAAAATCCTTCCAACCCAAACTGCCATTTACATGGAAAAGTTTTTAATTTTCAAGCAATAAAATATCATATCATTTTAGATATTTAGTGTTTTATTTTAAGAGTGTTAAACGCCTGCTCTTAATATATACGGTGGACACTAGCGATACATAAAATGAAATGATAATTGGGAAAGGGAATATAGTAAGGAACCATTTTAGGGTATCTCCTCAGCATTATTATTGGCAAGATATTTGTATGAGAATTAAAACGTATATTGTGAATTTTCTCCTATCGCCTGTGAAGACCTCTTCATTCAGAATGATTTTTGTTGAATTCTGTATAACAGATAAATACTTACTACACGAAAAATGTTGATGGGTTTTAAAAACATAATTTATTTGCAGTTTTAATGATTTAGTATACATTTGCTGTGATAGATTTGAATTTATCAATGCTTTGTTATTACTTTCTCTAATACGTATAGTAAGTAGGGGAAGTATTGTATTCCACCCAAAAATTCGATACCGAGATTTCACCAGAAATACATGTTTTGAGATCCCCTGAATCCAAAAAAAGCATTTTTGGAAACATGTCCGTGTGTGTGTCTGTGTGTCTGTCTGTGAACAGCATAACTCAGAAATGAACAGTCGGATAAACACCAAACTTGGTATTTAGGTTCAGTATCTTCCAAGGCTGCGACACGAAGGTTTTCAAGAAAATGCCCCCACCCCAAATTACCCTTTACAGGGAAGAGTTTTCGAAAATTTTAATTTTCTCTAAAACGGCTCTAACGATTTTGATTCAAATATCATATGTTTAAGATATTTTTATGACAAATAAAATGTATATCTTGAATTTTCTGGGAATGTCTCCAAAAGTATTCTTCATTGTGAACGACTTTTGCATAACTGGTAAGCCATAAGAGATAGACAAAATTTTACTACACAAAAAATGTAGATCGCTTTAAAATACACAATTTATGTCATATACATTTTTTGTTGTTGAGTGAACCGTTTTCGAGATATTGCTTGTTATTCCCTTAAATTTTTCAATACTTATTTTCTCAAATGGGAATTCGTTATTCATTTTTTTGTCTTGGATATGCAAAGAGTATTAATCTGTGGGAAAGGGAATGGTGCTGCACTTAGCAACCAGCTATTAAGAGATATGTATATCCTTAAAGGCTACTGTATTTCTATATTGCCCTTGTAAATATATATTCCTCTTACATCTACAAGAAAATTAGCAATAAGATAGAGTCTGCAAATGTTTATCTCGATTAACATGAAGTAGATGGAGAATAAGCGCTTGTAAAAATAGTTTGTACAAGAGTAGAGAAAGTCATGTGAGTGTAACACATCAGATTTGTTTTAATGTGCTGTCACCATTTGTTTTCGTGGTCCGCTTTTTAAAGATCTGACTATCGCTTCAGATTGCTGTACTATCCTTGTACCTATAACGAAATTAGTATTGAAACGTAAACGTTTATCTCGATTATTATGAAATAGATTTAAGAATGAACTTTTGAAAGAATGGTTTGTAGGAGCTAGAGAGTGTCTTGTGAGAGTAACATATCAGGTTTTTCTGTACTCGAGTGTAATTACGTTGACACTCAAATCGGCTACGCAATATAACCTTTTAAAATACAGGTAATGGTACAGAAAATTACGTGCCTTTAAAAATTAACGAGTCAGAAAATTAACGTTAAATGGTGTGTCCACAATGGGACAGACGTGCAAGTGGTCACCAAAGCTAAATGTCACGTGTAACATAAAATGTACTCTTGTGCTGGTTGTCATTTCATTTCAAAAATGCTTATTCCTGTCTCTACAATTTAACTAAGATAGACAGAGATATTATTGTATTCCACTTAAAATATATTTATTGAGATTTCACAGGAAATGCAGGTTTTGAATCCTGAATCCAAAGAAGGACAAATTTTAGAAAACACGTGTTTGTCCATTTTTAAGTAGTATGACACAACGTTAGTGGAATAGAAAACTTTGTATTTAAATTAGACTTTCACTTATTTATGGTAGAGGAAATACAATCTTTGAGTTCTCCTGAATAATAATAATAATAATAATAATAATAATAATAATAATAATAATAATAATAATAGATCTGACTGTTGTCATCACATCGCGAGGGCACTTCATAAAAGTATAAATAGTTCAGATTTCAAACAAATAACAAATACCTCGATATGGTTAATGCAACCAAAAATGTATTTGGAGTAAGTTATGCGTTTAACAGATCTACATCTTTTGTGTAGTGAGGGTTTTACTTTACCAGATACTCATCTATAGTATGACACGTAAAAAAATGTTATACCGAGATTTCACACGTTTTGAGGGGCTCCTTGATTAATAAAAAACGAAAACGACTCCTATGTGTTTGTGTATGTGTTGTGTATGAATAACATACTCTCTCCAAGTAGTTAAGGGTTAATCCATAGGTAGGAGGTAGTGTTTACTTGGTATTAGGCAAGTGAAGGGTAAAGACACGCAACAGAGGAGAGACTGTTGGCTGTTTTCCATTCTAGGCGTCACGCGCATCACTAGTTCAGCATACTGTGTACCCCTCCCACGCTAAAGCTTTACCTGAGAGATATGCCACCCCACTCCCCTGAACAGACAGTAGATACACAACTTGGTATATAATATCAACATCTTCCAAGGATGCGACACGAGGATTTTCAACAAAATTCCCCCGCCACAAACTAAGTTTTGCATCGAACATTTTTAGTTATTTTTGATTTTCGAAAAAATGGCTAACGATTTTGATCAAATGCCATATTTTTAAGACTTTTCTCAACAAATTAATATACATCTTGAATTATGTGGAGAATAGCCTGTGAAGTCTTCTTCATTCTGAATACTTTTGTATAATTGGTAAACCGTAAGAGATAGACGAAACCTTACTTCACAAAAATATGGATCCGCTTAAAGCGCACAGTTTATGGCAAATAAACACTGTTTTAGAGTTAGCCATTTCCGATGTTTTTTGCTATTAGTTTGAATTCTGAAATACTTAGCAGTTGAGAAATGTAAAGTCACTACTCGTTTTTACAACCTGTTTATGCAAAGAGCAATTACATAGCGACACGCTCTTTAAAACTGTGACTATCTCTAGCTATTGTATCCTACAACGAAACGTGTAAATGAAAATGCATCGCTATTAACAAAAAAGTACATAGAATAGTAACCTTTTGTAAGAATAGTTTGCAAAAGAGTGAGTAGAAAAGGTCATGTAAATGTTATACAGATTTTGCTTCTTATGGTTTACCAGTTAAAATGACACAGATTTCTTTCGATTGAGCAGGAATTTGGTGAAATTCAACATATAAATTTTATTAGTTATATAAATTTTTTAACAATAAGGTATTTTAATCAAAATACTTAACTCATTTCTGAGAAAATAAAAAAGAATGACAATTTTTCCACGTAATGGGTATTTTCCGTGTCACATACTTGGAAGATGGTGAACTTAAATGTCAAGATATCTGAGATTTCTTTTCTTGAGTTATACTGCTGACAGACACACTACGACATTTTTCAAAATATGCTTTATCTGAATTCAGGGACCTCAAAACATGTATCTCCGTTGAAATCTCGATATCATACTTTTAGGTAGAATCCAATACTTCCTCTACCTTACTATACGGGTACGTAAACAGCTTTTTACTTTGTCTACCATGTGCATAGTAAGTAGAGAGAATATTGCATTCCATCAAAAAATTCTATATTAAAAATACACGTTATAAGACGCCCTGAATCCAAAGAAAAGCATTTTTAGAAAAATATCCACGCGTGCGTGTGTGATCAGCATAACTTAAAAACGAAAAGTCAGATAAATACCAAACTTGGCATTAAAGTTCAGTACGTTCCAAAGATGCGACATAAAGATTTTCAAGATAATCTCCCCACTCCAATTACATGGAACATTTTCGAAACTTTTGATTTTTTTCAAAACTGACTCTAACAATCTAGATTAAAATACCATATATTACAAATATTTACATGACAAATAGAATGTATATCTTGAACTTTCTGGGAATAGCCTTAGAATTCCTCTTCATTTGGAGGATTTATATAACTGGTAAATGTTACGCCATAGACGAAAACGCATTGCATAACAAATGCAGGTCTCTTTAAAATACACATTTTATTTCAAATAACCTTTTTGTGGCATAAGCCATTTCCGAAATATCCATTATTAATGGTTCGAATTGTTCAGTACTTGTCCTGTCGATTTTCAATTGTTTCTCGCAATGTCATGGTGAAGTACGGAATTTTAAGGCCAGCGTATAGCTTCCAGAACATTTGAGTGTCATTGTTCTCTTTATATCACGAAATGCGCAGTGTAGTTATTTCTGAAAAGATTTATCTGATTAAAATGAAGGGGACAGAAGAATAAGTTTTAGTAAGAATAGTTTTTATACCCACTGATAAACCATGGAGGGTAGAGAAAGTAATGTGAATGTATCACATCAGAATGTTTTGGGGTAGAGTGCAGAATTTCCATGAGTAAGTTTAACAGCCTGTCCATACGCTCCTACATTATGGTGAACGGTACTGCTTGCATCGCTGTCATATCATCTTAACGTCATCTGTAACATGCACTCAAAAATCCTTAGCCATTAAGGTAATTGCAGCGCGTTTGAACTGCATCACCACTACATTATGCACCGGTATGCACGACGGTGCTCTTAGGGCCACTACAAAGGTGCAGCAGTATAGTGCATGGGAATTTAATAATAACCTCACTGCACCGTCAGCTGTCAGTTAAATTTGGCGAGTACGGGGAACTAGGTCCTTAAAGGGATTTCGTGTAGTAATTCGTTTTCTTTACCCTAGCATGTGTTTGAAACAGAAATCCATCATCACAATGTAGCAGACTCAAATATTTCAGTGCAGATCTGATCAAAAACTGAGATTTCTTCTGTTTTATAACGATTTAATACAGCAAAAATAATCACGAACAACTCTGACCGAGAAATATGGATATCGAAATTCCGGGTAGCATGCAATACTTCCCCTACCTACCACAGGTAAACTTTAGAAAGTTTTAAAACAAATATTGTTACACGCTGGGGTGAAGGCCAAAAGGATTACCAGAAAATGATCAATTTAGATCACCCTGAGGCAGTATTTTTAACACTTAAATGATTTCAGTTAAATTATATAATATAAAATATAATAACAGCCCGCCTTAAAACAATATGTGTATAATATAATATATAAAATGCATGTAATAGTCATTGTATTAATGTTTATATTATTATGTACATGTTCAATAATGTTATGTGAATGTATTACGTAATTTAATAATATAGGAGCTGTGAGAATAATAGGTTAAAAGTTGCTAACAATGAGGTAACCTTGAAGCAATAATGAATTAGAAGGTTTAATAATGCTACTAGTCATTCTTGGAAACAATAATGTAATTTTTGAGACGGTTTATAGTCAACAGTAGGATTAGCCAATCAGAAACTGAAATAGGACAAATTGTACAAATTCAGAAGTCAGTTGCTAGCAGACAGCGCTACTAACCAGACGCGAAACGCATCCTCGAGAAGTTTAATACGTATTCAGTGTGAGACGAAAATAGAGTTTACGTGTTAAAAAGTGCAAGTAATTAATAAAAGAATCTCACAGCTCTCTCTATATCAGTGAAGTGTTATTTTAATGGTTTAAAGAATTAATAAATGGAGTGAAGTACAAATTATAATCTGTGTAAACCTACATTCTTCAGCCGCACCAAGCCTTGTTAAGATAATCATGTCTCTACAAATTAATACTGACGCAGCCGAGGCAAACATAAATATATAATATTTAAAGAAACACTAAAAATACAAAGTTAATATTTTTAAACTTGGGGCGAAGGCTACGGGTACCATACCTGCGGTTGCAACTACTTCAAGTTCGGCTCCCCTACAGTCGAAATACAATACAAGTCCTAAATTTCTCCTTCTTCAAATTGGCTTCCATACGTGGGGCAGCAGAAACTACCTTCATCAGCCCCAACATGCACATGGGGGGGCGTAACTCGCTAGCAGCTAGAAGTCCGGGACCTTGGTGCGTAATTAAGGGAAAGGTGCGGGTTTTATATTACACAAAAACATTACACAACACACTGAAAGTGGCCGGTTCTCTTGAGCAGTTAAATTTTTCAAGTCTCTTCAAGTGAGTGCGCGGTTGACAACCGTCAATTTCTGTGCGTCGCTTTGGCTAACTCTATAATACCAGCCACAAGGCACTGATTTGTGCTATCTCTTCCCCGTGAATGGCGTGAAATAGTGGTTAAGTTACTTAACTTTTACGCAAGCAGCCCGAGTTCGATTTATATGCATACAGGGTTATTAAAAATAAGGAACAGACTTTACATATTTATTTCTAATGAACGACAATAGATAGCGACACATACCACACATCATTAAATAGAGGAAAGATAAAAGTTTTAAGTCCCACCTATTAGTTCCATTTAGTGTCTACAGCGGCGACGCCACAGGAAAAGTCGTTTTGTGTGCTGTATTATGCAAAGAGTGAATCCATTGTTTCATTGCATGCATTTCGTTGTAAGTTCAACAAAGAGCCGCCTCGTCATAAAAAATTTACAATTGATACAATAAATTCGTAGAAGATGGTTGCGTATGCTAATGAAAAAACACTGGTCGTCCTCACATAACAAATGGTGCCCATTTTGAAGACAAAATAAAAATTTTAACTCTTCTCTATTTAGTGATGTATCGCATATGTCGCCATCTATTGTCGTTCATTAGAAATAAATATTTAAATTCTGTTCCTTCTTTTTGAATAACACTGCATTTCCGGTTTTACAATGTATATTTTTCTGGCACCATAACTACAGTTTTTAACATATTCTTATCACTTTCCTCCATTCTTGCTGCTGGAGCATAAATCTTCAATTTCCCAATCCAGCATAGCCCCTCTAATTCTTTGAATACACGTGCTAAGCGATCTTCCCTTTCTCGTCCTTCCTGGTGGCGTCCACTCCATTACTCTTTTGCGTAATCTTTCATATTTCATTATTTTAGCATGCCCATACTATTCTAATTGTTTCTGTTGAATAAATTTTAAACCTTAATTTTGAACATTCATATATTCTTTTATAATCACATTTCTATTTTTTTCTCTTTTAGATATCCTAGCAGATCTACTCTAGTAATCTCTTTCTGTTGTCAATTATTTTCTTTTTAACTGATAGTTCAGAGTCCACACGTCGGAGCCATAGATTTAATACTCTAAATATTGTTTTAAAAATGTTAGTTTTAGTTTTGTTTGAGATCTGTTTATCCCATAATATACTACAGTATGGTCCAATCCGCGGCCCCCGTGCAGCTTCTTCTGGCTCTCAGCCCTCTTGCTTGACAATCATAGTTTTGTAATTTCAATGCATGAATCAGTAGGGGATAGATTTTGATACAAATTTTATAGTTTCCGTTAGATTGCAGCTTAGTCAATAACGTATAAGTAGTATTTTCCTCCAAAAGACAGCATCACCTTATGTCTGATGTATCTTTAGCTTTAAATCAGCGCCATCTTAATGTAGACCTCATTCTTGAGAAATGTTTGTTTTATTGTAGGAGTTTGCACCACGTATGGACGCCAATTTGAGAGATGATGGTTTGTTACGTTATTTTTCCCCACGTTCTGGCGCAAATTTGAGAAAGGTTTGTTTTATTGTAGGAGTTTGCCCCACGTTGGGCGCCAATTTGAGAAATGATTGTTGCAACTTGTTTGCCCCAATGCTTTGGGCGCCAATTTGAGAAGATGGTTTGTATTGTAGGAGTTGTATTATACTTCAACTCCCACGTTGGGAAGCCGAACATGTAGTAGTTGCAACCACACGTATAGTAAACAGTTTTCGGTAGACTTCGCCCCAAGTTTAAAAAAATGTTAACTTTGTAATTTGACTGTTTCTTTAAATATTATATATTTATATTTGACTCGGCTGCGTCAGCATTTATTTTAAGGACATGTATATCTTGGCAGGGTTGTGATGCGACAAGAATGTAGGCTTACACACATTATAATTTTACTTCACTCCTTTTATTAATACTTGTTACGATTTAAATAACACTTCACTGATATAGAGAGCTGTGGGATTCTTTTTATTAATTAATTACACTTTTTAACACGTAAACGTATTTTACGTCTCACACGAATACATATTATATTTCTTGAGGACACTTTTTGCGTCTGGTTACTAACGCTGTCTGCAGGCAACTGAATTGATTTCCACCGTCTAAACTTGTAAATTTCTGTATTTCAAGTCTCTGATTGGCTAATCCTACTCCAATAGAATACCTTCATTTAACTAAAGCTTTTTTCTGGTTGTTGTTCGGCTGTTTTATAAACTGTCACTAAAATTACATTATTGTTACTCAAGAATCACAAGTAGTACTGTTAAACTTTGTTACTCATTACTGCCTCAAGGTTACCTCATTGTTAGCAACTTTTAACTTATTATTCTCACAGCTCCTACATTATTAAATTAGTAATATATTCGCATAACTTTATTACACATGGATACAATAATATAAGCATATGCAATGACTGTTACATACATTTTACAAATTACTACATACATATATTGCTTCAGGGCGGGCTGTTATTAAATTTACATATTATATAATTAGACTGAAATTATTTAAGTGTTAAAAATACTGCCTCATTCTTCAAGATGTACCTATCTTGTTCTGTGCTCATATCTGACGTCTCTACAAAAATCTCAACCGCCATCCTGTAAACCCCATATCCCGTCACTACGTGGTTATGCCCTAATTAGGGCAGGTACACGCCTAACACCTCATCCCGCCAACATGTCATCGTCATATCTGACGTTCAAAATAGTGGAATCAAAAAAGACGTGTTGCAAATGAGAAACGACAATTTCAGGCAATACTGTCATTTTTACTTTCTCTACTACGTATAGTAAGTAGGGGAAGTATTGCATTCCACCCAAAAATTCGATACCGAGATTTCACCGGAAATACATGTTTTGAGACCTCCTGAATCCAAAAAAGCATTTTTGGAAACATGTCCGTGTGTGTGTCTGTGTATGTGTGTGTGTGTGTGTGTCTGTCTGTGTGTGTCTGTGTGTCTGTGAACAGCATAACTCAAAAACGAACAGTCGGATAAGCACCAAACTTGGTATTTAGGTTCAGTATCTTCCAGAGATGTGACACGAAGGTTTTCAAGAAAATCCCCCCACCCCAGACTACCCTTTACATGGAACATTTTTCGAAAATTTTAATTTTCTCAAAAATGGCTCTAACGATTTTGATGAAAATATCATATGTTTAAGATAATGTCATGAGAAATGAAATGTATATCTCGAATTTTCTGGGAATGTCCCCAAAAGTATTCTTCATTGTGAACGACTTTTGCATAACTGGTAAACCATAAGAGATAGACAAAATTTTACTACACAAAAAATGCAGATCGCGTTAAAATACACAACTTATGTCATATACATTTCTTTTGTTGAGTGAACCGTTTTCGAGATATTGCTTGTTATTTCCTTAAACTTTTTCTCAAATTCGTTATTCATTTTTTTATGTCCTGGACATGCAAAGAGAATGGAATACTCCACATAGCAACCAGCGTTAAAATATTTGACTATCGCTTAAAAGCTACCATATTCCCATTGCATCTACAAGAAAATTAGCAATAAGATTGACATCTCGATATCTCGATTAACATGAAGCATATGGAGGTTAAGCGTTTGTAAAATTAGTTTGTAGAAGAGTAGAGAAAGTCATGTGAGTGTAACACATCAGATTTTTTTTATTGAGCAGTAAACCACAATGTATTATTTGGGCGAAAATAATAAGTGTTGCAAAGAAATGCAACATAAGTAGGCACTATACTGGCTTGCATAAGACCAAATGCGGCATACACCAAGGAACAGCAAGGAATTGCGTGTTCACTGATTTGGGGCAGAAGCTGACAAAGCAAAAGGATATTTTTCGGCAGCCATTGGACACCGCAACTCTTCAGGATATGTAAATTTTATTCTCTCGGACTAAATAAAAGCACTGATATATTTGACATCAGTAAACTTCTTATCCTTGTTAGAAATATAAATCCTGAGTTTGAAATTCACGAAGAACTCATGAAACTATAAGCTTTAGAAGTCAGTACTAAAGGCGTTGCCATGTTTAGGGCGCTGAATAGTGCAATTTCTCAATGTGGTGGTTTTGGTAAATGCTCTGGCATAGTAACCGATGGAGCTAAATCTATGTTGGGTCATAAATTTGGGCTAGTTGAACTCATGAAAGACATGGGAATACAGTGGTTGTTTTTTCATTTTCATCAAGAGGCACTTTGTGGGAAAATTGTAAAACTCAGTAACACAACGAAGACCGTTATAAATACTTTAAATATAACAAGAGTTTGCAGAAAAGCTCAAAGACAGAGAGCATTTGCTGGAAATTGCCTTAAGCAGATTTCTGAGTTAAGCAACGGAATCCTTACCTTTCTCACCAATGAACATATTGGGCATGAATATCAAGATAAGCTGAGAGATAGCCGCTCAGGCCTCTTGGCTGATTTAACATCACATCTAAATACTTTGAATCTGAAACTTAAGGTAGCAAACAAAATATCTCCCAGCTCTATGGACATATTCAAGGACTCCGCAGTAAACCTGATTTAATGCAAATTAGATTGAAAGAAAATGATATAGCACACTTTCCATCCTGCTAACAGCTGCAGTAAGAGGAAAAGGATGTAAATTTCAGCGATTTTCAGGAAATCATAAGTGAAGTTAAGGAGGACTTTGATGCTCTGAAGCCAAAACTTGCTCTTTTCGACAACCCTATGGAAACCGATGTGAGCCAGGTCCCTCTGAGATTTGTGATTTTCAGACTGATCCATTCTTCCAGGCCAAAAGTGGGATGTTCCTTAAAATGTTTGGAAGCACGTATAAAAAGAGCGTTTACATAAACTGCAAATGCTATTATTATTTGGCAGTACATATGTATGTGAAAGCGTCTTTTAAACTCTTAAAGCAAGCAAATAAAAAACGAGAAATCACATTGAAAGTACTTCACTAGAATCAAACCTAACTCTTTCTCCGAATATTTTAAAGTGGACATTGAGAAAATTATGTCTAAAAAGCTATGCCAATTTTTTACTTAGCTTTCCTAATCGTAAAGTGTGTCAGATATAAAAATTAATTTTTTCTGTGAACATATACTACTTATAGTAAATAGGGTAAGTATTGTATTCCACCCAAAAATTCGATACCGAGATTTCACCGAAAATATATGTTTTGAGACGCCCTGAATCCAAAAAAAGCATTCTTGGAAACATGTCCGTGTGTGTGTCTGTGTTTGTCTGTGAACAGTATAACTCAGATACGAACAGTCGGATAAACACCAAACTTGGTATTTAGGTTCAGTATCTTCCAGAGATGCGACACGAAGGTTTTCAAGAACATCCCCCCACCCCAGATTACTCTTTGCATGGAACATTTTTCGAAAATTTTAATTTTCTCAAAAATGGCTTTAACGATTTTGATTAAAATATCATACGTTTAAGATATTTTCATGACAAATGAAATGTATACCTCGAATTTTCTTGGAATGTATCCAAAAGTATTCTTCATTGTGAACGACTTTTGCATAACTGGTAAACCATAAGAGAAATGTAGGTCGCGTTAAAATACACAATTTATGTCATATACATTTTTTTTGTTGAGTCAAACATTTTCGAGATATTTCTTGTTATTCCCTTGAATTTTTCAATACTTATTTTCTCAAATGGGAATTCGTTATTAATTTTTTTATGTCCTGGACATGCAAAGAGAATGGAATACTCCACATAGCAACCAACGCTTAAAACATTTGACTATCGCTTAAAGCCTACCAATTCCCCTTGCAACCTACAAGAAAATTAGCAATAAGATTAACATCTCGATTAACATGAAGCATATGGAGCATAAGCGTTTGTAAAAATAGTTTGTACAAGAGTAGAGGAAATCATATGAGTGTAACACATCAGACATTTTGTTGTTGTTAAAATGTTGTCTGCCTAATTATTAAACCGGCGAGTTGTGTTATTACATACATCTCTTATTTGTCTTTTTATTAATGGCTAAATTGAAGCATTTACACATAAACAATGTGCAAATAAAACTTTAAATGCTTATATACAAGCAATGTGGTATATCTAATTTATTTTTCCGTACTCTTCAATTGGAATAATTGAAGTAGTGGTCCTGGCCCCATAATAAGTTCCTATTGGCCCTCAGCTAATGAAAGGTTGGACCACATTGATGTACAATTCAAGATAGCGTATAACATGCTTTCCTGAGTTTATCTTTGATTTTATTTCCTTTTCTTTTTTCGATCTTGTGTAATCTTTACTGCCAGGTATTTATATTCCCCTATGTGTTTAATTATCTCCATTTCGTCTTCGAGTACCAAATATTTGATTTTTTACAACTCATTTTAATGAAATATATTTTATAATACTGCTTGTGATACTTCATTTTACTTAAAATATATTCACAATAATGGTGAAATTTGTGGTTATAAAATTAAATTGGCTGAATATGAAACCTCCTTCCAACCTTCTTTGTGTCACATCTTTAGAAGCTAAATACCAAGTTTAACGTTATCCGACTTTTCATTTTTACTTTCTCTGCAACATATAGTAATTAGGGGAAGTATTGTATTCCACCCAAAAATTCGATACCGAGATTTCACTGGAAATACATGTTTTGAGACTCCTGAATCCAAAAAAAGCATTTTTAGAAACATGTCCATGTGTGTGCCTGTGCGTGTGCGTGTGTCTGTGTATCTGTGAACAGCATAACTCAGAAACGAACAGTCGGATAAACACCAAACTTGGTATTTAGGTTCAGTATCTTCCAGAGATGCGGTACGAAGGTTTTCAAGAAAATCCCTCCACCTCACATTAACCTTTACATGGAACATTTTTCGAAAGTTTTAATTTTCTCAGAAATGGCTCTAATGATTTTGATTAAAATATCGTGTGTTTAAGATATTTTCATGACACATGAAATGTATATGTCGAATTTTCTGGGAATGTCTCCAAAAGTGTTCTTCATTGTGAACGACTTTTGCATAACTGGTAAACCATAAGAGATAGACAAAATTTTACTGCACAAAAAATTATTCATTTTTTGGTCCTGGTAATGCAAAGAGAATGGAATACTCCACATAGCAACCAGCTCTTAAAATATTTGACTATCGCTTAAAGCCTACCAATTCCCCTTGCACCTACAAGAAAATTAGCAATAAGATTAACATCTCGATTAACATGAAGCTTATGGAGAATAAGCGTTTGTAAAAATAGTTTATACAAGAGTAGAGAAAGTCATGTGAGTGTAGCACATCAGATTTTGTTTGGTTGGAATGTAATACCATCTCTAACTACTATATACTGATAGAGAAAGTAACAAACGTACTCCTAACGGGGGGGGGTGTGGGGAGATGTTGGAAAATGCTCTGTTGGAGGCAATTCTGTGGGTTTTCAGCATGAATTGGCATATTTTCGCAGCATTTTTGAGAAATAAAAATAAAAATATTGTTTTCTGTATTCCATTAGGGGTGTATCACAAAAAAGCATTCAACGGGAGAGGAGATCGAAAATGTTCGCCGGGAGGCAGTTTGGAGGCTTTAAAGCTGAATGGGCCTGTTTCTCAATCATTTTGCTATATAAAATGACATAATGATGTTGCTCTCTTCAATTTTTAAGGATGCAAAAACAAAATTCCACCCCCTAACGGGGTTGGGGTTGAAACATATTCAAAGGGAGGCAATTTGGAGTTTTTTCAGCCCGAGTGGGAAATTTTGGCACAAGCCGTCTTTAGGACAAGTTTGGCGAAGCTATGGGAGTGGAAACACAACAAAAGCCATAAAGGGAGAGGAAATGAAAAAACATCTGCCGGAGCCAATTTTGAATGGCTCTGTTTTCCCAAACCTTTTTGCTAAATAAAATACAGATGATAAACTCTTCATTCTTTTAGGGTGGTAACGTAAAACCCCTAACGGATGAGGGTGGAATATTCCATTAGAAGCATTGTTGAGGTTTCAGCGTGAACGGATCGGTCTTCTCAATATTTGTACTAAATAAAAAGACAATATTCTTTCTTTATTATTTGGTAACATAATAAACAGAATTTTTTAAATATGGGGTGAACACGAGGCAATTTTGAGACATTTGAACATTAATAGGCATGTTTTATCAATTTATTTGCTAAATAAAAGCATACTCATAAAAAGCTGTTCTAATTTAGCACAGCTTGAAAACCCAAAATTCCAAATATAAAAGGAGTTAAACAAGTATTTTGAAAATTAATAAAGTTTTATAATATATATGAGATACTTGTAAGCTTATGTGTGTATGTGTGTTTGAGAGGATAAAGTGATATAATTATTAAACATAAAATAGTTTTAGTTTTCTGGCAATGATAGGCTTATAGGTACCAGGCGTGTTTTTAAACTAAGTACCGATAATTTTTACTGTCTCTACTACGTATAGTAAGTAGGGAAAGTATTGTATTCCACCCAAAAATTCGATACCGAGATTTCACCGGAAATATATGTTTTGAGACCCCCTGAATCCAAAAAAAGCATTCTTGGAAACATGTCCGTGTGTGTATCTGTGAACAGCGTAACTCAGAAACGAACAGTCGGATAAACACCAAACTTGGTATTTAAGTTCAGCATCTTCCAGAGATGCGACACGAAGGTTTTCAAGAAAATCCTCCCTCCCCAAATTACCCTTTACATGGAACACTTTTCGAAAATTTTAATTTCTCAAAAACGGCTTTAACGATTTTGATTAAAATATCATATGTTTAAAATATTTTTATGACAATTTTTTTCTCAAATGGGAATTCGTTATTCATTTTTTTGTCCTGGTAATGCAAAGAGAATACTCCACATAGCAACCAGCTCGTAAAATATTTGACTATCGCTTAAAGCATCTACAACATCTCGATTAACATGAAGTAGTTGGAGAATAAGCGTTTGTAAAAATAGTTTGTACAAGAGTACAGAAAGTCATGTGAGTGTAACACATCAAATTTTTAAAAAACAATAGAATATTATTTTCCAAATACTGTTTTATTATTCATTACCTTACACTACTTCTCCACACAGCCACCGACATTATTCAGACACTTTTGGTAACGGGAAACCAGCTTTTGTATGCCTTCATCACAGAATGATACCGCTTGCGTTGAAAGCCAAGTCTGCACCTCCTGTTTCACATCATCATCGTCGTTGAAAAAACGTTTTCCATCTAGGAATTTCTTCAGATGAAAATCGCTTGGTGACTTTAGGGAGGGTGGTCAAATTGTTCCCAAACAAATGATTCGATCAGATTTTGAGTTTATTTGTTTGCGTGTTTGGTTGTTGACATTGTCATTCATTATTGTTTCCCCATAGCCTCACACAATTGGCGATGAAAGTTTGCTGGCGTAAATATCTCGTATTAAAGAAGTGACGATCGCTAACAGTTGCATTGGCTTCCCAATGAATGGAGTAATCGAGCATGCCCAAAATCGCGACTGCAGCGGCAAAGTGTTATAAGAACCTTCGTTTTTTCAGCCAATATTAATTCACTAATTTCAACCTTCTTAAACTTATTGTTACAACGGCTATGAAGTTTATTAAACTATAAATCATTCCAAAAGTAATGCCTCCTATTTATTTTCATGAAACTACAACAGATACAGAAAGCACAATAACACTGTTTTCAGCTACATACCGTTTTTACTTTCTCTACTACGTATAGTAAGTAGGGGAAGTATTGCATTCCACCCAAAAATTCGATACCGAGATTTCACCGGAAATACATGTTTTGAGACCTCCTGAATCCAAAAAAAGCATTTTTAGAAACATGTCCGTGTGTGTGTCTGTGTGTGTGTCTGTGTGTGTGTGTGTGTGTGTGTGTGTCTGTGAACAGCATAACTCAAAAACGAACAATCGGATAAGCACCAAACTTGGTATTTAGGTTCAGTATCTTCCAGAGATGCGACACGAAGGTTTTCAAGAAAATCCCCCCAACCCAGACTACCCTTTACATGGAACATTTTTCGAAAATTTTAATTTTCTCAAAAACGGCTCTAACGATTTTGATTAAAATATCATATGTTTAAGATATTGTCATGACAAATAAAATGTATATCTCGAATTTTCTGGGAATGTCTCCAAAAGTGTTCTTCATTATGAACGACTTTTTCATAACTGGTAAACCATAAGAGATAGACAAAATTTTACTACACAAAAAATGTAGATCGCGTTAAAATACACAAGTTATGTCATATACATTTCTTTTGTTGAGTGAACCGTTTGCGAGATATTGCTTGTTATTCCCTTAAATTTTCCAATACTTATACTTTTTCTCAAATTCGTTATTCATTTTTTTATGTTCTGGACATGCAAAGAGAATGGAATGCCCCACATAGCAACCAGCGATAAAATATTTGACTATCGCTTAAAAGCTACCATATTCCCCTTGCATCTACAAGAAAATTACAAATAAGATTGACATCTCGATATCTCGATTAATATGAAGCATATGGAGAATAGGCGTTTGTAAAAATAGATTGTACAAGAGTAGAGAAAGTCATGTGAGTGTAACACATCAGATTTTTTTTCCACATAATCATCACCATTCAAATGCACTGTTGCCAACGATGAACAAGAGCCTGCGTGTAAAAATGCGAACCATCTGAGGCTAGCCACTGTCTTACAGTTGTGACAACAGTATATGAGTCTGGAAAACGCTGGCCACGTAGTGCATCTTTCATACGCCCAAAGAGATGGAAGTCCAAAGGTGCTAAATCAGTGCTGTACGGTGGATGTGGTAGGACAGTCCAGACACATTTGGTAATGAGCTCCATGGTCGCAAAACTGATGTGAGGCCTGACATCATGCTGCAGGCATGATCTTCTCCCGTCCGACTCTGGAAATTCGGACTTTCAGCTAGTCAGTGTAGTCTTGTAGCGTTCGGAACTGACATTTGCTCGAGGTTCCAAGCTATCCAAAAGAACCACACCTTGCCTATCCCAGAAGACTGTGCACATCACTTTGTTGCAGATTGCTGTGCCTTGAACTTATTATTTGTTGTAGAAGTCGGATGTCGCCACTCCATAGACCTTGTTTAGATTCTGGCCCATACTTGTGCCAACTTCATGTTTTCATCTGAAGAAATTCCTAGATGGAAAACGTTTTTTCAACGACGATGATGATGTGAAACAGGAGGTGCAGACTTGGCTTTCAACGCAAGCGGTATCATTCTGTGATGAAGGCATACAAAAGCTGGTTTCCCGTTACCAAAAGTGTCTGAATAATGTCGGTGGCTGTGTGGAGAAGTAGTGTAAGGTAATGAATAATAAAACAGTATTTGGAAAATAATATTCTATTGTTTTTTAACGTCTCATCTCCGGTGATGATGGAGTTCAGAAAATTATCACCTCCAGCCTCGTATTGGTCCAGCAGATGTCGAAAAATTTCCATTCGATGAGCTGTTTGGTCTTGTGCAATCTCCGCGGGACCCATCTCGCACACACTCTGCGATATAATTAAGGTTGCGTAACATCTTGTCTAAGGCATTACAGCCGACATTCAGCTCTGCACACAATTCCTTGGTCGTAATCCGCCGATCACTACGGATGAGTTGATCGAGACGCTGTACATTAATTGGTGTGACTGACGAGCAGGATCGACGTGGCTTGTCCTGCACATCCTTTTCACCACTTTTGAAACGCTATACTCACCGCCTCACATTACCCACATCTACTGTACCGTCTCCATACACCTTTAGCAAGCGTCGATGGATTTCAATTGGAGTAATTTATTCAACGGTAAGGAATTCAATCATACATCTCTGTTTTATACGCAACTCGATGTCAATAGTTGTTTTGGAACGCTCCCCTGCTGCTGCTATCTGTCGCAGGATAACAAAACTAACAGCGCACTACCGAGAAAGTTCAGCAATTAATTCTGCACCAACACAATCTGGTTCGGACACTCAAAGGCAACACAAAAAATAGGAGGCATTACTTTCGGATTGACCCTCGTACTTGATGCTAAGTATTTGTAAGACATTGTTTCGTTCACTTTATGTACAATATATCCCGTAATGTACATAAGAATTTTTTTCTACGCAGTCTACTGAATCTTTCATACTATCGTAAAACACATCTACATTATCTTTATTCTGTCCTTTGCAACACTTTCGCTGCAAGACGATAGACAATGTTTTATACAAATCTGATGTGTTGCACTCCTATACCTTTCTCTACTCTTGTACAAACTATTTTTACAAATGCTTATTCTCCATATGCTTCATGTTAATCGAGATAAACATTTGCAGAAATAATCTTATTGCTAATTTTCTTGTAGGTGCAAGGGGAATATGGCAGGCTTTAAGCGATAGTCAAATCTTTTAAGAGCTGGTTGCTATGTGGAGTATTCACACCTTTCAGGGTGTACGTGTCGGCGGGAGATCTCGGCATGTGTATGGCAGTGGAAAAGGATGCTTTATGGAAACTTTCTTCCTCGGAATGGGGGTGGTCTCCGGGTTCCTGGTCACCCCTTGGGATGTGTAAGTTCGCAGTGGGAAGGGGAGTCGGCTATACCGTGTCCATCCAGAGAATTTAAATCTGTAAATGGTAGGGACCCTGACCTCTGCCTGTCTGCCCCGTCCGGGGGATAGGTACAAAAGATCTATGTAGGTGACGTATTAAGTTCCCCTCCGCGATGAATCCTAATCTTAATAATATGAATTATTTAAATAATGTAAAACCCATAGTAATAATACGATTTTTAATTTTTGGGTTTGATTACGGTTCAAATTAGTTATCGAGAAAAATGAAAGTAATACTTAATTCGACGCTTGCAGCCACTAGTCATTATAGGGGATATAACCAGACGGATTTGTGATAACACACAGAACTCTCAAGTTGCTATAGAAACCGTTATAAATAAACTATTTACATATTTCAGCTGTGCTACCGGATGCCATTACGGTTTGTAACCATGCCAACCGGGATGATAGCACGTAATGTAGAAAGTTGAGTGCTATGTAATTTATAGGGGTTCCAACTCGACACAGGACCATGTAGGGAAAAGTTACTCCCGAACAAATCTGACAGTGTTCGATGCACGTGTAACTTTTGTTGCGGGTTACGGCAACAAGGGAACAAATTGTAATGCCTAACATTCCCAGCAAATGCGCGAAGTAACTCAACCGAAAATTCCAATATCTGTCTCGCTACCGCTGTGACGAGGTAATGGGAGAAATGCTGGCATTGCATTCAGGCTAAAATTTACAACTATAAATACTTTGTTACGATATAATAATAACAATTGTAGGAATAAATCTATTAATAAGAATGTGCTGTTTTATTTTCTACCTAAAATTCTACCTAAAAATTGGAAATGGGGAGTTCACGGGAAATGCAGGTATTCAGGTCCACTGAGCCCAAAAAGAGCTTTTTTGGGAAAGGAATTCCAATCCAAACTAAACTTAGCATGGAAAAAACTTCCTTATTTCTCATTTTCTCAAAATGGATCTAACGAGTTTAATCAAAATATCATAAATGCTTAGAATAGTGACATGACAAATAACATTTATATCGTAAAATTTCTGTGAACAGCCCTGATATTTCTCCTTGCTCTGAATCGGTTTTGTATATTCTGTACATCTAGGAAACCATAAGATATAAGCACAGCATATATAATTGTTACATTCATATGACTTTCTCTACCCTCTATCACTTGTTAGTAGCCATACAAATTATTCTTACGAAAGCTTATTTTTCATTCTACCTCATTTTAATTTAGACAAATGACGATGGATTGAACAATGTAAAGCATTAATAACGGGTACTTCGGAAATGGCGTATGCCACAAAAATTTATTCGAAATAAACTGCGTTTTTTTAAACAGACCTAGTTCATTGTAGTTCATTTTCGTCTATTGCTTAACGTTTACAAGATTACATAAAATTCCTTCCGAATGAAGAGGACTTTACAGGCTATTTCCACAAAATTCAAGATGCACGTTTTATTTGTCATGTAAATATATTTAATACATGGTAAGTATGTAGTTTATTGTACGCATTCAGGTTACAAATTTTGTTACATTTGTTTATCATACTTTAATATGTGCATGTCTGGTATCTTACTTTGTGTTGCAAAGCCAATATAGCTCCCTGGCCTTCAGCACTACTGTGCAACATTTACTTCTCTTTACTAAAGCCACGTTTCAATTCATTTTATCTTACCTCCCCTCCCTCTCGCTCCCTCTTCATCTTTTTGACTTTCCTCATACATTTCTCTTTCATTTTTATTAAAACATACCTTGCTTTCCTATTTCTTTTTTTCTGCTGGTTTGTTAACATTTTCAACTAACCCCCTCCCCCATATTATTCCATTTCTTGTACAAGATTTTCAATCTGCAGTTTTCTAAATCCTCACATTCAGTTAGATAATGTTCTACACTTTCTTCACTTTCACAAAATTCATGCATTCCTTTATCATTACCTCTTAACTCACTTAAGAATGTCGTTCCTACTCTCATTGAAGCTAATCCATCTTTTGTCTTTTATTATACTACTCTATATTTCTTTCGCTACCCCATTCCTTTTTTATTTTCCTGTAAAATTTAAAATGCTTTTTTTGTTTTCTATACGTCCCCATATCTCTTGCCTTCCAATATCCTCCAATTTTCCCCCACTTGATTCCAAAAACCTGGAATGTTCCTTTTCCCCCTTTCCCCCTATTTCTTCCAACGCTTTCTTCAGCTCTGCTCCCCAATGTTCTCATTTTTTATAATCTTGTTGTACCATACAACTTCTTCCTTGTCAAGCATTTATACAAAAAATTGCAATTCTCTCTAGCACTATACATTCCCTTCTTGTCTTTCCTATTTCTAGTAAAGTGACTTCCCCCGGGGCCATCGCGGCATTTTTAAAAGTTCTTTACAAAATAAGCTGTAACTCTGGTCCACCTCATTTGTTAAATCTTATTGCCACTTATTTCCGCGTCGTACAATATTCTTGCTTCCACCATAGCCGCATATACCCTCTCCAACCATTTTGTGGACATTTCCAATTTAAATTTACATATTCTTGCATTTATCATAGCCGCTTTGCTTTTTGCCACTGTCTTTCTACTGTGAGTCCTCCAATTTCCATTACTACTTAGTCGCACCCCAAAGTAATGAATTCCTGGACCACTTCCAATTTTTCCTACTCAAGTTCTATTGCTCGTCTTTCCTTAATTTCTTAATTTTCTAAAAACCATAATTTTGGTTTTATTTATATTTACATTTATTTATTCCCCATTCCTCGCAAATTTTTACTTTCTCTACTACGTATAGTAAGTAGGGGAAGTATTGCATTTCACCCAAAAATTCGATACCGAGATTTCACCGGAAATACATGTTTTGAGGCTTCCTGAATCCAAAAAAGGTATTTTTGGAAACATGTCCGTGTCTGTGTCTGTGAACAGCATAACTTAGAAACGAACAGTCGGATAAACACCAAACTTGGTATTTAGGTTCAGTATCTTCCAGAGATGCTACACGAAGGTTTTCAAGAAATCCCTCACCCCAGATTACCCTTTACATGGAATATTTTTCGAAAATTTTAATTTTCTCATAATGGCTCTAACGATTTTGATTAAATATCATATATTTAAGATACTTTCATGACAAATGAAATGTATATCTTGAATTTTCTGGGAATGTCTCCAAAAGTATTCTTCATTGTGAATGACTTTTGCATAACTGGTAAACCATAAGAGATAGACAAACGTTTACTACACAAAAATGTAGATCGGGTTAAAATACACAATTTATGTCATATACATTTTTTGTTGAGTGAACCATTTTCAAGATATTGCTTGTTATTCCCTTAAATTTTCCAATACTTATACTTTTTCTCAAATGGAAATTCGTTATCTATTTTTTTGTTCTGGTAATGCAAAGAGACTGGAATACTCCACATAGCAACCAGCTCTTAAAATATTTGACTATCGCTTAAAGCCTAGCAATTCCCCTTGCATCTACAAGAAAATTAGCAACAAGATTAACATCTCGATATCTCGATTAACATGAAGCATGTGGAGAATAAGCGTTTGTAAAATAGTTTGTACAAGAGTAGAGAAAGTCATGGGAGTGTAACACATCAGATTTTTTTTGTATTTCATTTATTGCTTTTTGTAAACCCATTACTGTAATTGCTTCTACCTATCCTTTTAGTTATGCCGTCTATAAAAGGTTAAATAGAATGGGAGGGACTTAATTTACACCCATGTCTTAAACCTAAGTGTTGTTCCGTTGCATCCCTTCTCCTATCCTCACACAAAACTTTACATCTTTGTATATTTTTTCTTCTTCTCTTCTTCTATCACTTACTCCTTTCATTCTCAATTTCCTTGCTAGTGCTTCTCTATTTACCGTATCAAAAGTTTTATCAAAGTCCTCGAAAAACACTTAAATTCTTCCACTTTTTGCTTATATTTGTCCACCATTGATTTTATTATAAATATGTTGTTTCACCGTTTGTTCTTCTTTCCTGGAACCTGCTTGAAATTCCGACAACTTCCCTTCTTCCTCGGCCCACTCTCTCAATCTGTCTGCTAGCATCGCTGTGTACATTTTGCCCAGTATGGATAACAAACCTATGCCTCTATAATTTTCGGTTTTGTTCACTCCTCCCTTCCCTTTATATATAGGCATTACTATAGGTACTCGTTTTCTAGCTTGCTGGAATCTCTTTTCTTTCTTTTACTTTATTTAGCACATTTTACAAACTTTCTAACTATTTTCTCTTTTCATGCATTCCTTCCAATATTTCCCTAGTATACCATCCGAACTTAGCATTCCCTCTTTTGACTTTTATTAAATGTTGGTATACCTGTCTTTTTGTGAATGTGCCGTCCAGTTTATTATTTTCTCATCTTGTTTGAACTAACTTTATTTTACTATCATTTCCTATCAACCACCTGAAGTATTGCAACCACTCCTCTGGCGTGATCCCCGTTTTCATCATTGAATTGTTGCTTCCCCTCCTACTATTTTCCATATTTTCTTGCAATTTTTACTTTCTCTACTACGTATAGTAAGTAGGGGAAGTATTGTATTCCACCCAAAAATTCGATACCGAGATTTCACCGGAAATACATGTTTTGAGACCCCAAAAGAAGCATTTTTGGAAACATGTCCGTGTGTGTGTCTGTGAACAGCATAACTCAGAAACGAAGAGTCGGATAAACACCAAGCTTGGTATTTAGGTTCAGTATCTTCCAGAGATGCGACACGAAGGTTTTCAAGAAAATCTACCGCCCCAGATTACCCTTCACATGGAACATTTTCGAAAATTTTAATTTTATCAAAAATGGCTCTAACGATTTTGATTAAAATATCATATGTTTAAGATATTTTCATGAAAAATAAAATGTATATCTTGAATTTTCTGGGAATGTCTCCAAAAGTATTCTTCATTGTGAACGACTTTTGCATAACTGGTAAACCATAAGAGTTAGACAAAATTTTACTACACAAAAAATGTAGATCGCGTTAAAATTTACAATTTATGTCACATACATTTTTTTGTTGAGTGAACCATTTTCGAGATATTGCTTGTTATTCCCTTAAATTTTTCCGTACTTATATTCTCAAATGGAAATTTGTTATTCATTTTTTTGTCTTGGTTATGCAAAAAGTATTAACCTGTGGCAAAGAGAATGGTGCAGCACCTAGCAACCAGCTATTAAGAGATATGTCTATGCTTAAAGGAACTGGTATTTTTAGAACTGGTCGCTATGTGTAAAATGTAATTCTCTTTGCATGTCAAATAATCGTTTCTGCAAATGTTTATCTCGATTAGTATGAAATAGTTGGAGAATAAGAGTTTGTAAGAATAGTTTGTACAAGAGTAGAGAAAGTCATTTGAGTGTAACACATCAGATTTTTAGTTTCTCTTCCTCCTTTATTTCAAGTATTATTCTTTCCTGCCACTCTTTTCTTTTATCCTCATAGGAATTTGACCCCAACTTGCTGTCCAACCACTTTTCCTGTCCTGCTCTCTTTCCGATCCTCTCCATCTCATCAAATCTTTATATACTCCCTTTTGGCTTTCGTCGTCAAACCAACCTTCTGTCACTTGTTTGTCACAGTCTCCACTTGCATCCCCTTGGCTACTCTCACCAGCAAGTGTTATAATAATTCTAATGATTTTTTGGTATCATTTTTGTAAGTTCTAGCTCAATGCCCCTTTCTAGTATCTTACTAACTTCCGAGTTTATCTCCCTTCTGAAGTATTCCCCTCTCTCCTCTTCCACTTAAAGGGATTATGTTTCTTTAATTTCACCACTTTTTCTGATTTTATTTCTTCACCCGCTACTCTTATGTCTAAAAATAGTAAATACTTGGTATTTGAATAAAAATGTTAAACCATTTTCCATAAAATAAAAAAATTCAAAAAGTGTTCCATGTAAAGGGTAGTTGGGGTGGAAAGGTTTTCTCGGAAACCTTCGTGCCACATCTTTGTAAGATACTGAACCTTGATATCAAGTTTAGCATTTATCTGAATTTTCGTTTTTGAGTTTTGTTCACACACACAGATATTTTTCTCGTATAAATGCTTTTTGTGAATTCAGGGGGTGCCTTAAAAAGACTTCAAAGAATGAACAAGAAATGAACAGTTCGAACCATTAATAACGGATATCTCAGAAACGACTTATGACACAAAAAACGTATTTGAAATAAATTGTGTGTTTTAAAGAGATCTACATTTTTGTGTTGTAAATCTTTGTCTGTCGCTTAAAGTTTACGAGTTATACGAGATTATACGAAACTCCTTCCGAATGAAAAGGACTTCGAGGGCTATTACAGAAAATTCAATATAAACATTTTATTTGTCATGTTAATATCTTTAATATATGGTATGTCAATCAAAATTGTTAGAGCCATTTTATACCAAATTAAAATTTTCGAAAAATTATGCATGCAAAGGGTAGTTTTGGGTGGGGGTATTTTCTTGAAAATATTCGTGTAACATCCTTGGAAGATATTTATCTTAAATACCAAGTTTCGTACTTACCCGACTTTTCGTTTTCGAGTTATGCTGTTCACAGGTACACAGAGACACATAGACACGGACACACACATATGGACATGCTTCAAAAAATGCTTTATTTGGTTTCAGGATGCCTCAAAACACGTATTTCCGGTTAAATCTCGTATTCGAATTTTTGGGTGAAATGCAATACTTCCCCTCCTTAGGTACTATACGTAGTAGAGAAAGTAAAAATGACAAATTATTGAAAAATTTAAACCAGTAATAACGGATAATCCGGAAATAGCTGATGCTACCAAATAAGTTGTTTGAAATAAATTGTGCGTTTTAAAAAGTTCTACATTTTCCCTGCAGTACGTTTTTACTTCTCTCTTCTCGTTTACCTGTTTTACAAAATTATACAAAATTCTTCCGGTATAAAGAGGATTTTACATGCTATTGCCACAAAATTCAGGATATACATTTTATTTTTCATGTAAATATCTTAAACAAAATCTTTGAGCCATTTTTTAGAAAATCGAAAATTTCGAAAAATCTTCCCTATAAAGACTAGTTTGGGTTAGAGGATTTTTTTTTGTAAATCGTGTCGCTTCTTTGGAAGATGCTGAACTTAAGTACCAAGTTTGGTATTTAATTTCGTTTTGGGTTATGCTGTTCACACCTGCATGTGGAACTTTTTCTAAAAATACTTTCTTTTGCGTTCAGGGTACTTCGGTGAAATCTTGACACAGAATTTATGGTTTAAACACAAGATTTCCTCTGCTTACTATAAGTTTGTAGAAGAAAAAGTAAAAATACGATTTTTGGTTTCAAGGTAGTCCATCATAGACGTTGTTTAAAATTACTTACACAAAAATCAAAAAGTATTAAAAGAATATCCGTTACGGTTTTATTATACTTGATTTAGAAAACACCAGATGAACCTATGCTTTAAATTGAAATGCTGCGTCTGTTTGTAGAAGCTATAAGGGTAGTGTGAATAAACCTTGTTTATGCGGTGTGTTTGCGGAACCGTGTGGGAAACTACATACACACATAGCACTGGGAAACTGCGCACCCCAACCAGGTACGAAAACATTCATGTAATACATTTCAACTCTCTTACTGCACTCGCAGGGGAAGTAAATGAATGTTTAAACCACAATACTGGACTTTCTCAAACTTCTACGTAACCATCACGTAAACTCTGACTGGCGCGAGATTACCTTCCCTGTACCACAGTAATGTACTCCAGCCAAACATTCTTGGAGTGTTGCAGGAAATATGCGTATCATAAAATCTTTTAAGTGTATTGATCTCGCGTATAAATTTCATTATGTGGAAAGTCTTTCACTTCTCTTAAAAATTGTTTATGCTTCTACACCTCATTTGGCTGCCTGCTTACAAAATGTATTTTTATCGCACAACCTTCAGGCACGCTCCGAAAATCAATGTAGACTTTTAGTATTTTTCAATCTCAATACTTCTCATATTCCACCACAGGATGTCACAGGCCTCCAAGATTTAAATTTAATTATAATTACAAATAATTTATTAGTATTGGAGTTTAGCTATTTACAATGCAACATGCCAAAGTTACCAAAACATGAATGTTTAGGTCAACGTAGTGTATTTATACACCGTTTTACCAAGATTATTTTAGTATTGCGTTTTACTTGTATATATTTGCTTCTAATTTAGCTTGAAGAATAAGTAAAAACTCTTTCATATTTATTTAAAATAAGAGTAAACACAAAACATAGCAATTATTCACTTTTTTAAATGACTTTAAAGGTCATTAAGGCTACAAAATATGCTTTGCTTGAGTCAGTTTAAAATATTACTACTAATGCTTAATACTACAAGAGCATCCTACTTCAAATTTGGTACAATATGTCACAAGAATGCAGAGAAAATATATAATGCACGTATTCCCAAAGAAACATAGCATTTATAAATCATTTATAAGAAATACAACTTTATATTTATCAATAATTTGGGTAATTAAAACATTTAAATAAAATATCTGACGTGTTACATTCATATAAAATTCTCTACCGAGTCATTCAAAAATTATTCATGCTTTTTATTTTATCTACTTCTTTTTAATCAAGATGAACGTTTAAAGAAATGTTTTCACTATACATTTCGTTGAAGCGATAGTCAAATATTGCAAAAGCGGGTCGCTATGTGACGGTTTTGAAGTTTCACTCTATGCATAACCACCAAGAAAAACATAAAAAGAACACACACTTCAAAAAACTATAAAGTATAAAGTATTTAAACATTTAAACCAATAAGAAAGAATATTTTAGAAATGGTTAATGCCACAAAGAATTTTATTTGACATAAATTGTGTGTGGAGCAGGATTTACACTTTTTGCGTAGTAAGATTTTGTCTATATCTTACAGCTTACCAGTTATGCAAAAGTGCACATTTAAGGAGAGTTCACAGTCTATTCCCATAAAATTCAAGATATGCATATATCTTGAACATTTTAATCAAAATCGTTAGGCACTGTTAAGAAAATAAAAACTTATGCAACATTTTTCCATTTAAAGGGTAGTTTGGTGTGCGGGTGTTTTGTTTGAAAATCTTTGCGCTACATACTTGGAAGAGAGTGAACTTAAAACATTGTTTGGTACTCAACCGACTTTTCTTTTTGAATTATGCTGTTCACAGACAGACAGAAACAGGGACCTTTTTCTAAGAATGCTTTTTTTGGTGTTAAGGGAGCTTCAAAACGTGTATTTCCATTACATCGCGATATCGAATATTTGAATGGAATACAATACTTTCTCTAATTACTATAGGTAAGTAACAAAGCAAGTAAAAGATAAATACGTTATATGCTGAGACGAAGAGGAAATCAGAAGGAAACAGGCTCTACATGTAAATTACTCTTAAAATTATGAAATATGTCGACACAGTTTATACTGAAATTACTTCCATACCTGCAGGAGTTCATGAGTTATTTTAAAAGACAGAAGATTCAGGGACGGACTAAAATGAAACCAACTCTTTGTGGCATCTTTCTTATTTCAGCGAAATAACAATATCAAACGGACTCATGCATTTTCATGGGTACCAAAGAGCATTTTAGTGCCCCAAAAAATTGAGAAGAACATCCCCTGAGGGAAAATTGCCTTAAGTGGATGTAATTTCCATGTCGATACCTGAGCACGGTGCATGACCGCCATAGATGGACTATAATTCCTGTAAATGACTCTAGAGAGAGACTCTGCTATGAAGTTAACAGGCACTTCGATTTTGTGGCTGGGGATTCAAATTAGTTAGGGCCAAAGTGATATCCCGAGGCAGTCTCTGTACCATTATTGCCCTATTGATTATTTGACCCTTACCATGACCGTAAAGGCACGTGTAAATTAAATTCTACGGGACACATCGTATAAAATGGCTTCTCCCATAGCTATATGGTGGTGCTACAACTGACACAAGACAACTAAATTAGATTATGAGTGTCACATAGACGTCACAGTATGACGAATATGATGAATCAAGTTTTTCTTAATCTTCATTTATATGTATTTTTTTATCCTCTCTACCATGTACTAGTGGGTAGGAAAGGCATTGCATTCTACTAAAAAATTCATGTCGAGATTACGCCGGAGATAAAAATTTTGAGGTGTCCTGAATCCAAAGAAGATGAAGGGGTTTAATTTTTGTTGCGGTTGCACCACTTTTAGGCACTAATTTGAAGCTGCTTTATACCACTCACATAATGGATGCCAATTTGCTGGAGATTGTTTCTAGGACTGTTCGCCCCACGTAGGTACAAACTTTTCGGTTGCTTCGCCCCACGTTTTAAGAATAAACTTTTTAGTTTTAATGTTTATTTAAATAGTATATATATATGTATGTATACCTCGGCTGCGTCATTAGTATTTCGTAGAGCACGTATCTCTTAACAGGGCTGGTACGGCTAAAGAACAAGGCTTACACAAATTATAATTGTACTCCACTTTTATTATTAATCCTTCACACGATTAAATAACGCTTCATTGATGTATCCTACTATAGAGCTGTGAGATTAGTGTTAATTGCACTTTTAACAGATGAAATTTATATTATTCTCACCGCAATGAATTTTTATGTCTCACACTGAACCGTACCCCAAGGCGAACTGCTTGGTTACGCTTTCTTGTAGCGTCTACCGCTTGAATTTGTATATTTTCCCTATTTCTAGTATCTGATTGGCTAAGCCTACTCCAATAGAACTTTAAGCTTCTCTAGTTTTTTCATTGGCTATTTATAAACTGTTTTAAATATTACATTACTATTGTTCCAAAAACTATTAGTAGCCTTTTTAAACTTTCTCATTTATTTATTCTTGCCTCTTCATTGTTAGCAACTTTCGGCTTCTACTTTGTAATTCTGTTTGCTACGGAAGACAGCTTGCTTCTATTCTCACAGCTTCTACATTGTTAAACTATGTAATGCATTCACATAACATTTTTATACATGTGCATAATAATATAAACATAATGCAATGACTGTAATTTACACTTTATATATTATAGTATACATATATTGCTTTAAGGCGGGTTGTTATTAATTTTTATGTTATATAATTAAACTGATATCATTAAGTTTTAAAAATACTGCCTCAAAGATTACTTTAGAAAAAGTGATTTGCCTCTCTCTCGTGTATGTGTATTGGGGAAGTGAGAAACAGTTATTTTCGAGTAACGGTTACAACTCGCAGTTACAATGCACTAACGGTTACCAGTAACGATTAAGTTATCTGTTTTAATGGCTATCATGTTCGCAGTTTCAACACACTAATGTTTACCAGTAACGATTAAGTGTAACTACGTTTCAATACCAACAATGTCGTTGTTTGAGCTTAGCGGCCCGTGCATATTTTGTTACTAAACAGCGTTAATTGTTTATTTATATTCGTGTACCGGCGAAGTATAAAAGCTCGTGCATCCATAATCGCATGTGAATAATCGCCTTAGTGTAATGCAGTGCTGGCTGACCTGTGACCTATATTCGAAGCGATAAGCAACACCTGTAACAAACAAATATGTGCTTTGCAACTCCGTGCGAGGATAAAGTGTAAACGAATATTGAGGTAATTGTATCATGTCTCACGCTTAAAAGACAATACAGTTAAATGGGGCCCATTGCTGCCACACGTACGCTTGTACTTTGGCGCCCAGCTATGATCGGCCTGCCAATTTAATGTCATCTTGTGAATGATACACCCCCAAATAGTGAACTGCTAGTTAAGGTAATTGTAAGACATTTAATTTTACTTGCACTTTAATCTCCTCTTTGTAATTTTAATACTTCGAAATACGATATTGCAGGCATAAAAATATATATTATCAAGAAATATGGAAATATAAAATGATAAAAGTTATAATTTGGTAGGGTATCATCACTATTTACCCTTAATAAAATCACATATAACGCGGATGGAATAATGAAAATGATGCAAAGAATGAACGATACGCCAAACTCCACTTTCTGAACACCCGGGTAGCCTTAGCGGTTTCTTTTACTGCCTTACTAACACTCATTTTACTTGAATAATAATTTAACACATTCATTATTACTCTTCTTAAGTTTACCAACATTTCGTCTCTTCCTAGCTTCTCCATCCATAACCATACATATTTACGTAAAATGTTAAATAAATAACCTATAACCTTCACCTATAAACGTACCCGCTTCCTTACAACTGATGTTAACCAATTACTGGCCTGTTAGCTGAATAGTTGAATGACTTTTGTTTGTCATACACAATGAATGCAAGAAGTTACAGGATTCCGGTTTCTTTTAAAAACGGCCTCCAACTCTTATGAATATTTTCTCTCGCTTGGTCCCAGTTGTAAACGCAATAACAAAAAAGGTTCTCGTGGCTGATTTTTCTACTGCATAGATATAAAATGTTCTGGAAACATTTAATTTAAAAAAATTATAACGATCATCTTATTACATGTAGAGGGCTCAAACTGGTCAGGTATCAGCACAGTGGTTTACTCCAGCTAAAAAAACATTGTTGCGTTCTGCCCTTCAGTTTATTAGTTACTGCGCGATAAGCATAGAAATGGCAAACATCGGTCTTTTGCTGAGCAAATCGTTTTCTTTAGAAATTTTTGCTCGCAGAAATCTATAAAGGCTCCTAAAATGATATAATCTGATAGAAAAAGAATTTCTCATAGGAGGTGTTCAAAGCTGAAATTTATAGCAAATGAACATCTACGCCAAATTATTATTTATTAGCAACTTGGCTAACAGTAACATGTATGTGCTAGATATAGACACGGATATCCCACTTACCTCCATACTGTCTTTTAAGGTTGAGACAAGCTATAGTTCCCGATAAGCGATACTAACCTATGCCGCGCAATGCAGTGAATGATGTAATCCAGGCTCGGTAACCGTCTCGTTTCCTCAGTAACCGTTAACGCGATTAACTAGTTAACTTTGTTACTTTGGTAACCGTTACTGGGTAACTAGTTACTTTGGTAGCTGTTATTGGGTAACAGTTACTTTGTATTCGTTACTTTCGTAACCGTTACTGAGTAACAGTTACTTTGTATTCGTTACTTTGGTAATCGTTTGCAATGTAACCGTTACGTTATTTTCTGCCCATTCCTAATGTCATGTATTGTGAACACACACAACGAAATGTGGAATAAATCAAAATTAGTATTTAAGTTCAGTACCTTCGAAAAAAAAGTTACAGGAAGATTTTTAAGAAATCTCCCCTACTCTAACTATATTACATGGAAATTTTTTCGTTATTTTTGATTTTATGAAAATCGCTTTGACATTTTGTTTCAATACGACATATTTTAGATATTTACATTCAAATAAAACTCATTTCTTATTAAAAAACAATCCCATGAAAGCCTTATACCGGGTTTATCTCGAAAGATGCCGTTAGGTCTGACTCTTATCAGATATTGGGTTGAAAGGTCTCGCTCTGCAGCAGTCTAACACTGCATGAAAGTAAAAGCATTTCTACAGTGCGTTTTCCTCAAATTATGGCCGCTGCTCAGTGTCTAGGCGCCGGCTACCTCGGCTCGGTCTACCGCCAAAAGCGATGTAATATCCCCGTAACCGCGTCACTTTCTCATAATTATAGTTACAATTACAACGATAATAAGCACATATCTTATCATAAGAGATATTAGAAATGCCCTCGTCTATCCACACATTTGTGACATTTTCTCAGGAAATTTGCATTCACACTCGAGAATTCAATTTCCGAAATTGAGTGAATTTCTCACCTAATGTTTTATTTTAGTTCTTCCAATGTATGGGGGTTTGTTGCATACACTTTCCTGGCCAGTTCGCTGTTCGGATCGAAATCCATGTCAATATTAGCTTCGGGGAATTCTTAAGATAAAATTCTACAAATTTCCCTTCGCGACGAGTTAGAAGAAAGTATTTTCCAATACTTCGATTGTCCAGTTTTGCATAATGTGTTCAACAGGTGCCAGGGATGTGTAGACGCAGAGGGTTATCATGCCGACCACTTTTTGTAATGAAAAGTAAACATTATATATTGTTTCAAAAATTTACGATCAATTTAATATTATGTGGAGAACTAGTAAATGATTTACATTACATATTAGAATGTAAAGAAACTAAGAGTTGGGTAAAACATCTTGCCAAAGAAATTGAAAAATATTGTGACGTCTAGCGTATTCATAGGGTTTAGTTTGCTGTATTTGAGGGGATTATACATTCTTAAGTTGACAATACTGGCCGGTTGTGACGTAGAATTTATGGGTGGAGTTATTATAGATACTAACGTGTAGTGAGTTCTCGATCTATTTCTATGTGCTGTCGTCGGGCAATCACATCTACTTCCGACCACCAGGTACTACAAAAAAGTTGATCCAAAAACTGAATCTGCAATAGTAAATAAAGCTTCATAATATTCATAAAGTTGTAGGATGGTAAAGTAAATACCTAAAATAATAGTGAAAGTTAATCCTTGAATGACTTGATTATAATTATTTTCTAATAATCCGTGATGACTCCAAGTAATAGTAATTCCTGATTTAGAATTTGTCTTTTTATAATAAATTGGCTTAATGGTTCTTTTGGATTCGTGTAAAGCCATTGGAGGCATTCCCCTTCCTTTCAGGTTTATGGAGATGCTAGGAAACGTGTAGTAATAATGCATGCATAGTTAAACTATGTCCGATCCTATAATCAATGTAACGTTCTCGGTAATTCCTGGCTCTATCGTCCGAAATTATTTGAGGTCGTGACAATATCAGCTAAGAAGTTTTAAAGTCTACAAAGTTGAAAATGAACAGGAGATAAAATTGTTAGGAGAACTTTTGAGAAGAACAAAGGAAGAATGCTTTAGTAAAATAATAAACCAGAAAATGATTTAAACTAAGACTCAGAATACACTAATAATTACGTGTTAAAGTATATTGTAGGCTAAGATATAAAAAATGTACACATAAGCAAATTGTAAGAATATATTGTACAGTGCCTTATTTCTGACTCCTGGCCGGCTGTTTCGCGGCCCGCTGCTGCCGCAGGATCGCACGCTGCTGCCGGCCGAGTTGAATACTCACCTCTCAAGCGAATAGGGTGACAGCAATTCATACGCATAGATTTACATGCATACAATAATGCCATGCCACATACCATTATCACAGAAGGCGTTGGAAATGATGTCCTTGTGCTGCCACGCATCTCTCACACCTTTTAAGAAAATTTCCATTAACACGCATTAATTCTTCTTCTGAAATTGCAGTAATTTGTCCTCTGATATTGTCTTTCAGTTCTTCCAACGTATGCGGGTTGTTCCGATATACTTTATTTTTTAAGTTTCCCCATAAATAAAAGTCACATACCGTAAGGTCTGGGGAGCGCGGTGGCCATAGTCCTTTACTGATGACCCCGTATTAAAAAATCTCCCCAATTAATTTCAACGAGAGATCAGCTATATGTGCTGTAGCAGAATCTTGTTGAAAATATGCCTGTGTGCATTCAATGTCACACAAATATTCCAGGAATGGTTTGATTATTGTATCCCTGTATCTCTGTCCATTAACTGTATCCTAAAAAATATAGGGCCTATAATTAGGTACTCATTCCCAGCACACCAAGCACCAATTTTCTGGTTATGCAATGGCATTTCGTGTATAATATCGGGTTTTTCTGCAATACAGTGTCTGTTGTTTTGTGTCGATACATGGCCATTTAAAGGAAAAAAATCTGATGTGTTACACTCACATAACTTTCTCTACTCTTGTACAATCTAATTTTACAAACGCCTATTCTCCATATGCTTCATGTTAATCGAGATATCGAGATGTCAATCTTATTGGTAATTTTCTTGTAGATGCAAGGGAAATATGATAGCTTTTAAGCGATAGTCAAATATTTTAACGCTGGTTGCTATGTGGCGAATTCCATTCTCTTTGCATGTTCAGGACATAAAAAAATGAATAACGAATTTGAGAAAAAGTATAAGTATTGGAAAATTTAAGGAAATAACAAGCAATATCTCGAAAACGGTTCACTCAACAAAAGAAACGTATATGACATAAGTTGTGTATTTTAACGCGATCTACATTTTTTGTATAGTAAAATTTTGTCTATCTCTTATGGTTTACCAGTTATGCAAAAGTCGTTCACAATGAAGAATATTTTTGGAGACATTCCCAGAAAATTCGAGATATACATTTTATTTGTCATGACAATATCTTAAACATATGATATTTTAATCAAAATCGTTAGAGCCGTTTTTGAGAAAATTAAAATTTTCGAAAAATGTTCCATGTAAAGGGTAGTCTGGGGTGGGGGGATTTTCTTGAAAACCTTCGTGTCGCATCTCTGGAAGATACTGAACCTAAATACCAAGTTTGGTGTTTATCCGACTGTTCGTTTTTGAGTTATGCTGTTCACAGACACACAGACACACAGACACACAGACAGACACACAGACACACAGACACACAGACACACAGACAGACACACACACGGACATGTTTCCAAAAATGCTTTTTTTGGATTCAGTGATTCTCAAAACATGTATTTCCGGTGAAATCTCGGTATCGAATTTTTGGGTGGAATGCAATACTTCCCCTACTTACTATACGTAGTAGAGAAAGTAAAAATTAACTTTGGGTCCATAGAGCCAGCATTAACTTTACCCGACACCCAATTGCAGAAGTTTACTCTACTTGCAGTATGACGTGGTTGCAGTGTTTGAACTACAGTTGTCTATAAGGTTTTAATTTTAAAAGTTTAGTGGCTTTCCAAGCAGAGAATTGTGAAACTCCTGTTTCCTGTGATAATCTACTCAGAGATTTTTTGGGCTATGTTCTAACCTTTGTTCTATCTCAATAAGAACACGCCGAGTTACTTTGGGTTTCGTATCAAGAACAGAACCCGTTTCTCTAAATCGGTTTACAAGACTACAACTGTCTCTTTGTAAGGCGCATGGATTCCTGAGAATCTGTCTATAAATAGCCATGTCACTTGTATACAAGACTGTTTGCACGTAGGAACCATATGAATATGCGATGTTCTAAAGTAAATGCACTTCTTGACATTATAAAAGGACTATCACAGTTTAACCACATCAACTCGCGTTAGCAACGGTCGCGCGTAGTGGAGGGAGAACAGCGGGTGCCAGAACCGGTTAGAAGCACTGTACGCACGCAGCTACATCCACCAAGCTGCCGGCCAGGAGTCGAAAATAATGCATTGTATATTACTGACATATACAAGTACTACCTCTAAGCCCAGTTTCTATCTAAAAGGAGGAAATGTTGACTTACCTGAACTGCATTTTCCACGATAGATGATCCTAAGAGCTTTGCGAGCCCGACAAGCTTCCTGTCTCAGACTACACTCGTTTTGGTACGTCTTGCCGTCAGAGCCACACACCGGCGTGAACTCGAGGGAACAGGTCTCTCCGCACCGGCACACAGGGTTCCTCTGCTCGTCCAGTTGACACACCTCTGGTTCTGGGCAGTGCACGTTCTCGCACGGGTCTGCAACAACCAATCCTTTTATTGCTATGCTTGTTAAACATGTGTTACATTCACATGACTTTCTATAGCCAATATCGTTCATTTTTATCTCTTTTACGAACTCTTCTTAAAAGCCTTTTTCTATTTCATGTTAACTGAGTAAACATTTGCAAAAATGGTTTCATTACATATTTCGTTGTAGGTAGAAGTCGTCCTCCGTGGTGTAGTGGTTACCACGATAGCTTCTAGTTCCCGAGGTCGCGGGTTGAAACCCGACGGAGGGCGATGGATTTTTTTTGGGGCGTAAAGCTCCTTAGCATGGCTTCCTTCGGAAGGGAAGTAAAGCCGTTGGTCCCGTGTCGTAGATTTACGGCACGTAAAGTAATCTCAAACCTGATAAAGAGGCCTCTGGGTAAAATTAACGAACTTTCACGCCCAACATAGAATGCGACGCTAAGGACTACAGTAGTTAAAGAGCGTCCATAAATAAATAAATAAATAAATAAATAAATAAATAAATAAATAAATAAATAAAAACAAGTTGTAGGTAGAAGAGAGATACAGGAGGCTGCAGCGATAGCTGAATCTTTATGCTGTAACATTCTTGCAAAGCCGATTTATACATAGTCAATGCGTAGAATGACACAAAGTTTTAATAAAAAAAAAGTTAACAGTAAAATGCCGGGCCCATTCTATAATGCATTGAAATAAAGCATTTCTCCAGAGTAATAATCTTTTTACTACAAATGAAGTAAGGATTTAATACAGCTCCAAATGAAACTAATAATTCTTGCAGCCCACAAAGCACTGAAATCACATTCAAATCTAGAAACATTAATAAATTACAATTGAAATACATAGCATTTTTGCTTTGTCCTCACACAAATATTTGCCATTTTAAATATAATTTAACACGTGGTGTTATTCCAATATGAACTCGCTTCGATAAGATTTAAGTGCCGCTTCACACACCAGAAAGAATTTAGAAGCTTACTTAAGCCGAAAAATATGTGTATAGATTTAGACAAGGCCGAAAAGTGTGGAGATGGCCGCTCGCAGACACGCAGCTCAAGAAAGTCCTTCTTCACTGGTAGTCGAGAACTAAATCTGTTACACACTGTCTTCTTCGTCAGAGCGTTTCACTCGAGGGGCACCGGAAAGTTCAGGTTTTGATGACGTCGATAGTGCATAAGCACTATGTATGCTGGCGAAGAGGACGCAGCCTGGTGAGCGCTGTTGGTATTTGGTGCAGCCGGTTACTGACTATTAATCGGGCTGTCGATGTAGTTTCGAGCAGGGGCCGAAAATTTAGTTCATCATTGCAGAGGCGTTAAGCAACTGCAGTCATCTCTGCTAAAACGCTACTCCTTGAAAAAGAGCCATAATTGGCTCAGTGCGGGTGTTGAAATTCCCATGATATCGCGAGAAACAACTCAATGGCGACCTCTTCAACAAATGAGGTATTGAAAAATTCAAACCAATAACAAGGGATGTCTCGAAAATGGCTGATGCCACAGAAATATTTTATATCAATTGTTTTTTTAAAGTTGATAGTCCTTTAACGTATATGTTATATCGTGACTTTACAACTATTTATAAACTAAATATTAATCAATAAAACAATGAGGTTATTCAACATGTTGGCAGCTTTAAACCATTACAATAAACTAGTATATAACATTGTGACAATATAACAAATAAAATTGATTGAACATTATATACTTTTATATACATTTATGATTTTAAAAACCCAACTATCATTGTATAGTTGAGTGTGTTTGTATCTCATTGGGTATCTGGTGGTGCTGTCTCCATTGATCGTATTATAGACACTCCGCGATTGTCTGTTTGGCCGTTAACAGTATGTTACACTGGTGGCAGATGGGTGGTTGGTCCTTTGATAGAAGATAGCTGTGTGTGATCTTGGTATAGCCCATTCTCAGTCGATATTATATCACGGAGTTTGCTTCTCGTAGAGTCAAGCCACCCTGTCTTCCACTGTTGATAGAGCTTCTTTTTAATGGTTGAAAATAATTGAGTTTTATTTATGGACGCTCTTTAACTACTGTGGTTCTTAGCTTCCCATTCTATATTGGGCGTGAAAGACCCGTAATTTTGCTCAGAGGCTTCTTTATCAGGCTTGAGGTTCTTTTACGTGCTGTAAATCTACGACATGGGACCACCGGCTTTACTTCCCTTCCGAAGGAAGCCATGCTAAGGGTTTTTACGACCGAAAAAATCCATCGCCCTCCGTGTTTGAACCCGCGACCTTGGGAACTAGAGGCTAACACGGTACCACTAGTCCACGGAGGACGACTTTAATGGTTGAGACATCATTGGCTGGTGTATAGTTGGGTCACTTAGTGGAAGTTTAGTGGCTTCTTTTGCTGCCTGATCGGCCAGTTCGTTGTTTTGTATTCCATTCTGGATATAAATTGTGTTTTAACGAGATTTATATTGTAATAAGCTTCAGTCTATCTGTTACCGTTAACCAGTTATGCAAAATTATATACTACTCATTTACAATGAAGTGTACATAGGCTATACGCAGAAAATTCAGCATATATACCATTTATTTTACAGTAAATTTCTTAAAAGACTGTCTCTGTGATCGAGCGATCAGCGTTCTGGCTTCTCAAACCAGATGACCCGGGTTCGTTTCCTGGCTGGGGCAGGGACATTTTTCTTTAATTAGAGTAATTCCCTACCCTTTGTAGATTCTGGAAGTATGAACTATGTCTTTCCTAATGAAAATGAATAAAATAAAAGTAATTACCTGTAGTCGACAAGTTAATAACAGTGATTTCTCAAATCAAAGCCCCGATATAACCATAAGAGTTAAAGAAGTTAAAGGGGGGTTATAAATTGAAACAATTAAAATAAATCAGATTTTAAGCATAAGTTCTTAGAATGTGGTTAAAGAGATATGGAGAACCTGTTTGATATCAAGTATAGTTTTGTGTTTACCGTTTTGATATTATAATATATGATTCATTTTTAAATAAATAAAGGTGTCACTTTATTTTTTCCAGGAAAAGTTTTAATGTTATAAAACTTACTATTTGATTATAATAAGTCATATTTTAAGAATAATATGAACAACTTAAAAGCTTAAAGTTTCATAACATCACGTGTAACATTTCACATGAGATACGATTTTCATTTTTGAAAATTATTTTCTTGTAAAGTAAGGCATAAGCCAATTAAAATAAAAGTTCTGCTTTTAATTGTGTGGAAGAAATCTAAGAAAAAGCTTTGAGCTGAATTAGATCAAGTTTATACAAATCAACAAGTTCAGTGTCGAGTATCCTTAAAATATTCTCCACATATGAAGAGAAGTACAGGGAAGAGTTATTTCTGTATCCATTCTTAGTTAACGAGGAACCTAGGGGGATGGCTCAGGCGTCTGTGGTGCGCATTCGGGAAGTCGTGGGTTCGATTCCCGTGACCGATCTTCCTTACACATGGGTTTTTTCAGGGTTTCACAAATTTCCTGTCCCTCTATTTCACCTCCATACTCATTTCACTTCAGCTTTCATCCACGTGGTCTCTTTTAGGGTTGCACGTGTTGCCGGGAGGTCTCGGCGTGTTCCTGGCAGGGGAAAAGGATGCTCTGTGGTAACCTTCGTTACCCGGAATGGGGGCGGTCTCCGAGTTTCGGGCCCACAGGGGGATGGGAGTCGACTGCACCAGTGCCCATTCCTCTGCTGTCGTATCCCCTGGTCCGGGGGCGTCTCGTCCGGGGAATAGGTATAAAGGATCTATGTAGATCGGCGGCTAAGTGCCCCTCCGTGTTGAAACCTAATCCTACCCCTAGTCCTAGTTAACGAGCATTTCCTTGGTGCATCGTTTTACCAGAAGACCTATTGTTGTTGTTAAATTGTGTTTCTGTCATTTCATGTACTTACCATTTACTATAGAAAGAAAGCAATTTAATTGAGTTCTGAAACTTTTTGGTTTAGGAAGACTCATAATTCAAATATATGTAACTACTGAAAGTTTTTATTTGAGATTATCTGAAAGATGGCGTATTAGATCGACTCCCATTACTTCAGTCCTTCCCCGTAGGGGGGGTTCCGACCCCTTCAGCTGCCGTGGTGCGGGCGCTGCGGACCCTTAGCACTCGTGGTACTTCTAACGTTACTATAAGAACGCGGGGCCGAACATTTGAGCTCCTCCCGCAAGGGAGTTGTTCGGATTGGGTTGGACTCGGCGGGGCAGTTGGTTCCCGATACCCATGGGTGATTGGGTACGCTTGGCTGGTTTATCCGCCCAGGCGGGGTTGTGAGACACTCTGATGTTCTCCTGCACCAGCCATTAGGGAGAGCTGGTAGACGGTAGCTAGGGACTGTCACCCCTACCAGTAGGGTGTTCCCCTATTAGCCTGACACGCGTAAGTGGCGCATCCACTTCCGTCCCTGTTTGGAAGGGATGAGGGAAGGACGTGTTCCAGACTCAACCCCGACCAGGAAGGGGGGTTAATTCAGCTGGGCTCTGAGTAGTCAAGAGGTCCAGTCCCATGCGTCGGTACTTCGGACCTACTGTAGCTCGTGTGTGACATGGTACGAGTATGATGCATTAAGTTGAAGTACCTGTTTTCAATGCAACTCTCAGATAAGTACAGACCTTACTACTTTTATTTGTTGTTTGCCTGTGATAAAATCTATTTTTTTTCAGAATCTTTAGTTCTTGTTTAATTATTATGCTCGGCTTCATTTCATTGCTTTCAACGTTTTGTAATAATAGATAAACTTTCAATACGCTTTTTTCACGATAGTGAAACTTTATAACTAAAACGCGTTTCCGTCCCGTTATTAAACAGCACACATGGTCATTATACCATGTTTTCATAATATATTGTCTGGTGAAACTCGCTCTGAGCTTAATATCCCAAAAATATTTGAATATTCAAGATGTTAGGTATATTAACTGCACAGACATGAACGGCAACATCTTATTACTTTCTCTGCTACGTATAGTAAGTAGGGGAAGTATTGTACTGCACCCAAAAATTCGATACCGAGATTTCACCGGAAATACATGTTTTGAGACCCCCTGAGTCCAAAAAAAGCATTTTTGGAAATATGCCCGCATGTGACTGTGAACAGCATAACTCAGAAACGAACAGTCGGATAAACACCAAACTTGGTATTTAGGTTCAGTATCTTTCAAAGATGCGACACGGAGGTTTTCAAGAAAATCCCCACACCCCAAATTACCCTTTACATGGAACATTTTTCGAAAATTATAATTTTCTCAAAATTGGCCCTAACGATTTTGATTAAAATATCATATGTTTAAGATATTTTTATGACAAATAAAATGTGTATCTTGAATTTTCTGGGAATGTCTCCAAAAGTATTCTTCATTGTGAACAACTTTTGCATAACTGGTAAACCATAAGAGATAGACAAAAGTTTACTACACAAAAAATTTAGATCGCGTTAAAATACACAATTTATGTCATATACGTTTTTTGTTGTTGAGTGAACCATTTTCGAGATATTGCTTGTTATTCCTTTAAATTTTCAATACTTATTTTCTCAAATGGGAATTCGTTATTCATCTTTTTGTCTTGGATATGCAAAGAGTATTAATCTGTGGCAAAGAGAATGGTGCTGCACCTAGCAACCAGCTATTAAGAGATATCTCTTTGCTTAAAGGCTACTGTATTTCTATATTGCCCTTGCAAATACAAAACAAGGGGAAAATAGTACGCCTTAAGAGATAGTCAAATATTTTTAGAACTGGTCGCTATGTGTAAAATGTAATTCTCTTTGCATGTCAAAACATCGTTTCTGCAAATGTTTATCTCGATTAATATGAAATAGATGGAGAATAAGAGTTTGGAAAAATAGTTTGTACAAGAGTAGAGAAAGTCATGTGTGTGTAACACATCAGATTTTTTATAAGTGTTTTCTTATTATTGATCATAAATATTTAATAATTAATTTTTCAGTCGTCTAATGCTACCTTTCCAATCTTGTCCAACACACGGCATGTATTCCATTAATTGACCTAATAGTGGTCGAAAATATAAAGCCCGGGACTTAAAGTACTTACAGCATTGTAAGTCACCATTGGGGCATGTCATCTCAATACAATTTGAGGTCTCTTTGTGGTTTACCGGAAAAAATACGAATCAGTTGGAGAATTTAATGTTGTACCGGCATGTTGCCATGGTAGCTCAGTGGTTAGAGAAACCGGACGGGGACGGGAGATCCGTGGTTCAAATCACGGCTATGGCATTGAATTTTTCAGTCGATTGATTATACCTTTCTAACCTTGTCTAACACACGGCTTGTGTGGAAGAGCAATTAATGCCATGATAAATATTAGCCGGAAAAGTTTTCATTTAGTTAATACTACATGATATACATAAAGTAGTATTTAATACATACTATCCATTAATGATTTATGCGGGAGCTCAAATGAAACAGAAGAAGGGTAAATTAAGATTTCAAAGTGTAGTGCTTTAAAGTGATAAAATTCAAGTAAGGACAGCATACATAGAAAACAATTAACAATGCGAAACATCTGATCTGACATGCATTTTCTATCCTATCCAGAACCGCACTTTTCCTCCTGAAAGTTGTCTGTTTCTTAAGATTAAACAATTATATGCAATTCAACGGGAGATTATTTACAGGGCATTCAATAGAAGCATTCTACTCATGGTAGTATCTGAGACATATACTATTTTTATTTAAGAGATATTTGATATAATAAGACGTAAGAAAAATGGTTTGTTTTGGAGAGGGGAAGTTCTGTGAAAATCTCCCCTTTGTCTACTTAAAATACTCAATGCTTACGTGTTTGGTAATTATCTGTTATTTCGATTTTGAGCTATGCTGTTCACATAAAAAAATCTGATATGTTGTACCCAAATGACTTTCTCTACTCTTGTACAAACTATTTTTACAAACGCTTATTCTCCCTATGCTTCATTATTTGAGATAAACATTTGCAGATGCTATTTTATTGCTAATTTTCTTGTAGATGCAAGGGGAATTGCTAGGCTTTAAGCGATAGTCAAATCTTTTAAGAGCTGGTTGCTATGCGGATCATTCCATTCTCTTTGTATGTCCAGGGCATAAATAAGACCAACAACAAACGAATAACAAATTCCCATTTGAGGAAAAGGTAAGTATTGGAAAATTGAAACAAATAAAAAGGAATATCTCGGAAATGGTTCACTCTGAAAACAAAAGGTATATGACATAATTGTGTGTTTCAGCGAGATCGACATTTTTTTGGAGTAAAATTTTGTCTATCTCTCACAGCTTTCCAGTTATGCAAAACTCATTTAGAATAAAGAGGACTTGGGAACATTCCCAGAAAATTCATGATATACATTTCATTTGCTATAAAATATCTCAAACATACTATTTTAAACAAAATCGTTTGAACCCTTTTTAAGAATAAAAATTTTCGAAATGTTACATGTAAAGGGTAATCTGGAGTCGGGGTATTTTCTTGAAAATCTACACCTCTCATCTTTGAAAGATACTGAACGTAAATATCAAGTTTGGTACTTATCTGAATTTTCGTTGAGTTATGCTGTTCACAGATACATAGGAATTCTTCCTGGATTCACAGGAATCTTTGGTGGAATCACAATACAGAGCGTTTGGGCGGAATACAATCCTTCCTCTAAGACTGCCTCCGTGTTCTGGCGGTTAGTATTCTAGCTTTCAAATACGGAGGTCCCGGCTAGAGAATGGAAATTTTTCTTTAGCCAGGATTATTAGCCATTCTCTCTAGAGTCTGGAAGTATAAGTGAGAGAGTAAGTGAGTGAGTGTGTGTGGGTGTGTGTGTGTGAATTTGATATTTATAAAGAGAATTCAATGTAAACAAACCCACAAATTAGTACCAAATAAAAGGTGTGAACATCATTGCAAATGAGCAATTGTTCCAAAGGCAAAGATGTTAAATGCGGCATATAAATAAAAAAAATTCTGATGTGTTACACTCACATGACTTTCTCTACCCTTGTACAAACTATTTTTACAAACCCTTATTCTCCACCTACTTCATGTTAATCGAGATAAACATTTGCAGACTCTATCTTATTGCTAATTTTCTTGTAGATGTAAGGGGAATATATATTTACAAGGGCAGTGCCGAAACACAGTAGCCTTTAAGTACATACACACCTCTTAATAGCTGGTTGCTAGGTGCAGCACCATTCTCTTTGCCACAGATTAATACTCTTTGCATATCCAAGACAAAAAATGAATAAAGAATTCACATTTGAGAACATAAGTATTGAAAAATTTAAGGGAATAACAAGCAATATCTCGAAAATGGTTCACTCAACAAAAAAATGTATATGACAAATTGTGTATTTTAATGCGATCTACATTTTTTGTGTAGTAAAATTTTGTCTATCTCTTATGGTTTACCAGTTATGGAAAAGTCGTTCACAATGAAGAATACTTTTGGAGACATTTCCAGAAAATTCAAAATATACATTTTATTTGTCATAAAAATATCTTAAACATATGATATTTTAATCAAAATCGTTAGAGCCATTTTTGAGAAAATTAAAATTTTCGAAAAATGTTCCATGTAAAGGGTAATCTGGGGTGGGGGGATTTTCTTGAAAAGCTTCGTGTCGCATCTCTGGAAGATACTGAACCTAAACACTAAGTTTGGTGTTTATCCGACTGTTCGTTTCTGAGTTATGCTGTTCAGTCAGACACACAGACAGGCACACGAACATGTTTCCAAAAATGCTTTTTTTGGATTCAGGGGGTCTCAAAACATATATTTCCGGAGAAATCTCGGTATCGAATTTTTGGGTGGAATACAATACTTCCCCTACTTACTATACGTAGTAGAGAAAGTAAAAAAAAACACATACTTTCACTCCCTGCCATGGCTAAGTATATCTGTGACACGATAATGTATAGCAAAGGACACGTGGTGTTGATGGTTTATATTTTAAAACGTTATGTTTTCTCAATATATCACCAATATTAACTTTCGAAATATAAAGTCATAGTTTGAAGATATTTTATTTAAAACCTTGTGATAAATAGTTTACTAAATGAACTATTCAATACGTTTTCGAATGGAAACACAATTTCCACAATGTTATATTTAGTGCTTATTTAAATTCATGGCGCATGTGCTTGTTACCAACAAGGGTGGATTGATCTGTAGCAGCCCCCAAACAGCTGAACAAAGAAAACAGACGAAGGTGCATTAGAGTTGCATATGCTCCCCTGGCGACGCAGCAACGCTCTCTCCCATTTTAAATTGCAAACGCGCCCAAATATCGAACTCTAAAGCCAATAGCAGAATCTGCACTGAATACGAAATGTACTAACCGAAATCTCTCGGAGATAATACACATGGTTCCCCATTATTCCGTCCTCATACTTATCTATTTCGGAAATAATGCTCCCTGGAGGCTTGTGCGCAGACTCCAGATATATGTACAATTCATGACAGTGTTACACTTCTGATCGTACTTCGACCGTACGCGAGCTCTGGGTTCGTATCAGTGGCGTAAAGAGCGTATGAATAAGAAAATATATGACAGGAAAGCTTAAGTTTGTCAAATGCTGCCGGTTTACGAATGAAGTTTACAGCAACGTAACATCATTGCTAACTAGACTGCCTATGTTATTGCTTTCTCTACCACTAGAACCGAAAACTCACTTTCGCTGGAAATCTTCTTTTGGAGGTCTCCTAAATTCAAAAATATTTTTTTTAAAAAAAAAGGTACTTGAGACTGTATATCGCAATTACCATTGATGTTTGCAGAACTGTTTCGCAATATGAGAAAAAAACAACTATTTACATCACGAGTAAACCTTAACTGCAGAAAAATAAACAAAAATATAGTGACTAATAATTGAATTACTACTATCCGGGTCAATCACTGCATAGGACCTCACAGTAAGCCCTGCCTACCCTCACTATATAAGAGTACCGCATTCAAGCTCTGACCACCGCAGACAACTGAATCGCTCTACGAAACCCGGGGACTGCCTGAAAGATGAAAGAGAGACAGATGAAATGACAGGAAATGAGGGAAAGATTATGTAGTAATTTTCTTCTCTATCTCATGACTTCTATCGTGTATAAACTTTAATGAAAAATCTTATGTTTACACTCACATGACTTTCTCTACTCTTGCACAAACTGTTTTTATAAACGCTTATGCCCCATCTACTTGATATTAATCGAGATAAACATTTGCAGAAGCTATCTTATTGCTAATTTTCTTCTAGGTGCAAGGTGAATATGGTAGGCTTTAAACCATAGTCAAATTTTTAAAGAGCTGGTTGCTATGTGGAGCATTCCATTCTCTTTGCATTACCAGGACATAAAAAACCAAATAACAAATTCCCATTTGAGAAAAAGTATAAGTATTGGAAAATTCAAACAAATAACAAGGAATATCTCGGAAATGGTTCACTCGACCAAAAAAAAAATCTGATGTGTTACACTCATATGACTTCTCTACTCTTGTACAAACTATTTTTACAAACGCTTATTCTCCATTTGCTTCATGTTAATCGAGGTATCGAGATGTTAATGTTATTGATAATTTTCTTGTAGATGCAATTCGAATTGCTAGGCTTTAAGCTATCGTCAAATATTTTAAGAGGTGGTTGCTATGTGGAGTATTCCATTCTCTTTGCATTACCAGGACAAAAAAATCTGATGTGTTACACTCACATGACTTTCTCTACTCCTGTACAAACTATTTTTACAAACGGTTATTCTCCATCTATTTCATATTAATCCAGATAAACATTTGTAGAAACGATATTTTGACATGCAAAGAGAATTACATTTTACACATAGCGACCAGTTCTAAAAATATTTGACTGTCGCTTAAGGCCTATTATGTTCCCCTTGTTTTGTATTTGCAAGGGCAATGTAGGAATACAGTAGCCTTTAAGCATAGACATTTCTCTTAATAGCTGGTTGCTATGTGCAGCACCATTCTCTTTGCCACAGATTATTACTCTTTGCATATCCAAGACAAAAAAAATTAATAACGAATTCCCATTTGAGAAAATAAGTATTGAAAAATTTAAGGGAATAACAAGCAATATCTCGAAAATGGTTCACTCAACAAAAAATGCATATGACATAAATTGTGTATTTAACGCGATATACATTTTTTGTGTAGTAAAATTTTGTCTATTTCTTATGGTTTACCAGTTATGCAAAAGTCGTTCACAATGAAGAATAATTTTGGAGACATTCCCAGAAAATTCAAGATATACATTTTCTTTGTCATGAAAATATCTTAAACATATGATATTTTAATCAAAATCGTTAGAGCCGTTTATGGGAAAATTAAAATTTTCGAAAAATGTTCAATGTAAAGGGTAATCTGGGGTGGGGGATTTTCTTGAAAAGCTTCGTGTCGCATCTCTGGAAGATACTGAACCTAAATACCAAGTTTGGTGTTTATCCGACTGTTCGTTACTGAGTTATGCTGTTCACAGACACACACACGGACATGTTTCCAAAAATGCATTTTTTGGATTCAGGGGGTCTCTAAACATGTATTTCCGGTGAAATCTCAGTATCGAATGTTTGGGTGGAATACAGTACTTCCACTACTTACTATACGTAGTAGAGAAATTGAAAAGTATATGACATAAATTGTGTACTTTAACGAGATCTACGTTTTTTGTGTAGAAAAATATTGTCTATCACTTACGGTTTACCATTTAAGGAAAAGTCATTCAGAAAGAAGAGTACTTTTGGGGATATTCCAAGAAAATTCAAGATATATATTTTATTTGTCATGAAAATATCTTAAATATATAAATATTTTAATCAAAATCGTTAGAGCCATTTTTTAGAAAATATAAAATTTTCGAAAAACGTTCCATGTAAAGGTTAGTCAAGGGTGGGGGATTTTCTTTAAAATCTTCGTGTCGCATATTTGAGAGATACTGAACTTAAACACTAAGTTTGGTATTTATCCGACTTTTCGCTGTTCACAGACATACACTGCGTGTATGTTTTCTAAAAATGCTTTTTTTTTATTCAGGAGGCCGCAAAAATGTATTTCCGGTGAAATCTCGGTATCAAATTTTTGGATGGAATGCAATACTTCCCCTACTTACTATACGTGCTAGAAAAAGTGAAAATGAAGAGAACTTCACAGTCTATTGATATCAAATTCAAGGAATTTATTTAATTTTCTTGAGAATTTACCAAGCGTATGATATTTTAATAAATATATAAGCTATGCTGCGAAAATAAACGAGAAGGAACATTTTTGTACATAAAGAGTTGTTTGGGGTGATGGAAAATCTTCATCTGGTATCCTTTAAGGGTGCCTAACATAAGCATGCAATTTGTTGTGTATCTAATTTTTGTCTTTAAGTTGTGCTTTTCACAGGCATGGGTTCAGGGATCAAGGGATGCCTCCTGAGAAATATTGACATCGAATTTTTGGATGGAATAAAATACCTACTGTCTGCCACAGATAAATGGTAGCGAAAATTAAAACAACTGCTATAGATATAAAAAATTCGTGCTCAACCCTATATCGCTTAGTGTAACATATTCGTTACAAAAGTAGTTTTTTTGTTTTAGTTTTTTTAATGGATCTTTTTTACAAATTTTGTATTGTACTAACCTTCAGCAATAAAATTAAGGTATATATAGGTTTTTATATTGTAAAAATATTACATTTTTTCAATGAAACTGTACTGTTCTTTTAATATGAAGAAGAAAAATCAATGCGACTGCAATTAAATGTAACCCCATCAGCATCCAAGCGTGCGATTGCACCGGTTATTTTACTTGGGCCCTCCCCGTCCTTTATCACAGGCACATTTCACTACATATTATGTTAAATTGACAATGCATCTCTCATGTTTCTAAATAGCTCAGTTGGAACGAGCGTGTGGGTTTGTAAATAATCCATTTGCAATATGGGTGGCTCGAATCACCTGCCTGTACTAATTTTTACTTTCCCTACTACGTATAGTAAGTAGGGGAAGTATTGTATTCCACCCAAAAATGCGATACCAAGATTTCACCGGAAATACATGTTTTGAGACCCCCCTGAATCCAAAAAGAGCATTTTTGGAAACGTGTCCATGTGTGTGTCTGTGAACAGCATAACTCAGAAACGAACAGTCGGATAAACCCCAAACTTAGGTTTAGTATCTTCCAGAAATGCGACACAAAGGTTTTCAAGAAAATCCCCCCATCCCAGATTACCCTTTACATGGCACATTTTTCGAAAATTTTAATTTTCTCAAAAATGGGTCTAACGATTTTGATTAAAATATCATATGTTTAAGACATTTTAATGGCAAATGAAATGTATATCTTGAATTTTCTGGGAATGTCTCCAAAAGTATTCTTCATTGTGAACGACTTTTGCATAACTGGTAAACCATAAGAGATAGACAAACTTTTACTGCACAAAAAATGTAGATCGCGTTAAAATACACAATTTATGTCATATAAATTTTTGTTGTTGAGTGAACCATTTTCGAGATATTGCTTGTTATTCCCTTAAATTTTCAATACTTATACTTTTTCTCAAATGGAAATTCGTTATTCATTTTGTTTGTCCTGGTAATGCAAAGAGAATGCAATACTCCACATAGCAACCAGCTCTTAAAAGATTTGACTATGGTTTAAAGCCTACCAATTCCCCTTGTATCTACAAGAAAATTAGCAATAAGATTAACATCTCGATATCTCGATTAACATAAAGCATATGGAGAATAAGCGTTTGCAAAATAGTTTGTACAAGAGTAGAGAAAGTCATGTGAGTGTAACACATCAGATTTTTTTTACTGCGTTATAATATTCATAAATATTCTTGATTTAAGCTAGTATTATGCTTAACATTGTTACTATCATTTTAAGTTACAATTATTATTTTTGTTTGCATTTAATATGTTAGTGCTTCTTAATTGGTAAACTACATATAGGTATCTGTTTAAATACGACATAAGTACATTTGATGAACGTATATGAAATCAGGATTATACACATTTAATTTAAGAAAATAAGGAAATTACACATACAGTCAGAATACCACTCAGCTACGTGGACGCTTGGTTGAGAGCATAATATGAGAACATTATTCTCCTTAGAGCTTGCTTGCCAGGCGTCACGCCAGTATCACCTCGCGACTTTTCGTGTACATTATAACCTTTTAAGAAAACTTTAATTCTTTGTTGGAGGTTTTAACATTATTATTTAAATGGCATAAGCTATTGCGTATGTTGTTTTAAATAAACGAGACGTAGTTCACGCGAAAATTCAAATAAACCGTTATTTAATAATCTGTGTACCTTGATTTTACTGCATTCACTATGAATATACAAGTACCTCTAGAGACTACCCCGTCTCTAATTACAAAATTTCTCCTTTTTCTTTTTAGCTGATTTTGATAGTGGACTGAAATGATAAGTCCATTTTATCAAAGGTGTTTACTGAATTGCATTTTGTAGAATTGCCTGTAAATCCGGAATCCGCTCTGTTGAATGGTATGTTTTTGAGTTCTGCTTCAGTTTGGAGTACTTTAGGTCCCATAAATCGCTTTTCCTCTGAATTTTGAGCTATAGTCTACTTGAAAACATCAAGTAATAGTTGTTAGTAACCTAAGAAAATGGATTTAAAGTGCAATTGCAACTTGAATGGTGGTCTATCTTCCAAAAATGGAAGGGGCAGCTTTCGGTGTCTAAGCCATGTGATTTTTTTCTTGCAAATATATGCGAGTTTTGTTCTCTATTTTTACTTTGAATAGCTCTTACTATAAATGGTTGTTTTAATGTAATTCACCCATTTCCCAGAAAGCATTGGAGATCAATGCATTTTTGTTGCTTTGATATACTTTGGTGTTAATAAGATGCTGGATTATTATATAAAAAATCTGATGTGTTACACTCACATGACTTTCTCTACTCTTGTACAAACTATTTTTACAAACGCTTATTTTCCATCTACTTCATGTTAATCGAGATAAACATTTGCAGACTCTATCTTATTGCTAATTTTCTTGTAGATGTAAGGGGAATATATATATTTACAAGAGCAATATAGAAATACAGTAGCCTTTAAGCATATACATATCTCTTAATAGCTGGTTGCTAGGTGCAGCACCATTCCCTTTGCCACAGATTATAACTCTTTGCATATCCAAGACAAAAAATGAATAACGAATTCCCATTTTAGAAAATAAGTATTGAAAAATTTAAGGGAATTACAAGCAATATCTCGAAAATGGTTCTCTCAACAAAAAATATATATATGACATAAATTGTGTACTTTAACGCGATCTACATTTTTTGTGTAGTAAAATTTTGCCTATCTCTTATGGTTTACCAGTTATGCAAAAGTCGTTCACAATGAAGAATACTTTTGGAGACATTCCTAGAAAATTAAAGATATACATTTTATTTCGCATTAAAATGTCTTAAACATATGATATTTTAATCAAAATCGTTGGAGCCATTTTTGAGAAAATTAAACTTTTCGAAAAATGTTCCATGTAAAGGGTAATCTGGGGTGGGGAGATTTTCTTGAAAACCTTCGTGTTGCATCTCTGGAAAATACTGAACCTAAATACCAAGTTTGGTGTTTATCCGACTGCTCGTTTATGAGTAATGCTGTCACACACACGGACATCTTTCCAAAAATGTTTTTTTTTGGATTCAGGGAATCTCAAAACATATATTTCTGGAGAAATCTCGGTATCGAATTTTTGGGTGGAATACAATACTTCCCCTACTTACTATACGTAGTAGAGAAAGTAATAACTTGTGATAAGTGTTAATAAAGCTGCATAGTTTAATATCCTATCTGCCTTGATAAACGACATTATTGTATAGAAGTAAATAGGTGAATGTAGAAGGCATGTATTTACATCCTGTAAAAGCTCCGACCTGTGATGCGGTATATAGCTTAAGTATTCTGTTTTACGTAAATTATTATATCTTGAAGATCTTATAGTTAGCTCCACGTTGTGGAAGCCAATTTACGAGAGCAAATATGTGTTTTCTTCACGCGAAGCCATCTTGTGTGTCGTCATACGTTGGTTGGTTCATTTGTTCTGTTTGTAGATTCCTCTGGCGTAGCAATTTTGTATCAGTTTTAAATGTCCACCGGCTAGCTATTATCTGATCTAGGTAGGCATTTTTTCTTACAGGTTGTGAAGCGGAAAAGGAATCTTTTATCCAAAAATTACTAGTGAAGAAATGTGTTTTATAATGTTTTATTGTCGAACACGTGCACTAACACTTTCACAGATTTATCTAGATAATCGCCATATTGAAACTGTTTATAATAACTTTTTATCACTTTTAACTCCCGTACTTCAACTTTGTATTTTTAACTTTAGAATATTTTATAAGATTTCTCGTGTAACTTAACGAAATGAAGGACTGATTGGCAACTTGCACTGAGAATTCCGTTGAACTGAGGAATCGACGTGGAGTGTACGGAGAATTTTGTATAACTGCGGGGGGATCAACTTCGAGCATGGCTATTTATAGGCTTACCTCAAGATACACCTAAAGATTATAAATGAAATGCTATTGGCTAATAAAACGCGCCAACATTAGCGTCTATTTTACTATCCAATGAAAACCACTAATACATATTACTTTTATAGAACATTCTGGAAGCTTTTTTTTACTGAAAAGGCGCGAAACATTACGTAACTTCCTGGTTCCCGGTAACGATAAACAACTCACCCCCTTGCTGAAGTATTGTGTTATTGTTAACAGTTTCAATAGAGCCGTATATTATTATTTACCAATAATAATTACAATTATTAAACCTCTGAAATCAATGTTACATAAAAATACATATTCATATTAAAATAATTATTTACATTTGAGTAATTTGTGATACAAATTACCGTATCATATGCCCCACTAGAAACATAATTATAAATATTTATAACTTGTTTAGAAATTTTATAATTTTGTTTTTAGTCTCCTAAGTCTTGTAGCACACGCTATTCACTTTCAATTAACACTTCACACGCATTTAACACACGACATATTTTTCCCCTATCTCTCCACTACTTACTGGCTCTGGTTTAATTAAGTTAGATATTCATCTGACATCACAATTTTTTTTATAGCAAATACTTTACCCTAAATTATTTAATTACTGCTACCAAATTGTTTACTTTAAGTTGTTGACAAAAATTTATACATTTAAGATTTTTGTAATCATTATACATATTTACCAAAATATTCACCCTCTACACAAATATTTACATCTCTTAAATCTAGACAATGTTTCACCTTTTCTGTTTGCAACATAAGTATTTGTTTTGAATTATTTTTACTATTTTTGTTATTTTGAATTTTATTTTAACAATACTCTTTGAATTGTATTTCCGTACTTTTAATTTAATATATTAAGTTTCATTCTTTGCATTCTTAATTTTTAAATCTTGGAATTGTATTTACGTACTTTTAATTTACTATCATATTAAGTTTCAATCTTTGCATTCTTAATTTTCAAATTTTGTTACAGTTAATAAAAATTTAATTTATTTATTTATCTATTTTTTTTTTTTTAACATTTCTCTTTTTTTTTTTTTTTATAACTTATTTCTCTTTTCAAATGACATATATATTTAGTTAACCCTCTTACGTTCCAATACATTTCTATGCAAGTCGTCTTCAACTATCCAGCATTTACTTTACATCACATTGCTATTTACCCTCCTGGATCAAATTGTGTGTGGCTAAACATTACTCGTAGCCGTAACCTAACCTTCAAATTTTTGTTAATGAATAACCTCTTGTATTCATATGAAATTTCGTCCCCTGAGAACATTTGAAAACAATCTACAGTTTCTTGAACAACACATCTGTTAACAACTTTCATTTTTAATTCATCTGAAATCATTTTAATCTGAGAATACTCTGAAAAATCTGTACTAAACTGCACTGGACTGGAGTTTTCATTTTGAACATCTTGGTACAATTTACTTCTTTGCATTTCTGACTCATTCTGTATTTCCGATATTTCCCCTCTGAAATTAACTTGTGCCTCATTTACATCTACATTCCTAACCTCATTTATCTCTCTTACCTCACTTGAAATATTACTCACTTGACTTCCTAACTCTGTACATTCTACATTAACCTCACTTTTAGTATTAACCTCACTTTCTTTGTTACCTATTTCCTTGCTCATGTCTAGCATTTTCTTTGAAATTTCTCCTGTCTCACTTGCTATTACTTCCTCATTTTCATCTCTCATTTCTGGCATACTACTATCTAACTTCATAACTTTCTTTTCAATTTCTTCACTGCTTTGATCTACTGTTTGCTCTACTTTCTCATTCCTCCTACTAAGCCTTTCCATAAATTCCCTATGATCCTTATCCATTTTCTCATGAATCTTTTTTATCATATCCATAATCATTCTAGTATCAAGATTAACATTTCCTGCTATTCTATTCTTACTTTCTACACTAGCATTTTTTTTCTTCAATACTACATTGTTTGAGCCTTTTTTTGTAACCTGTATTGAATTACAGTTAACTGTTACACTATCCCCTTCCATCATTGTTTCTTCTGTATTACTTGCAGCCATTGTTTTTGTTTTCTAAAAAAAAATTACGATACCTTTTTGATGCTGTATGTTGCTGTAGCTTTGATGTCCAGCGTTCTGCCCCTTTCTCCTAGATTTGTATGTCGCTTCTGCGTTGTTTTATGATGAATCTACGTTGTCTCGATGTTTTTGCGTCCACTTATCCGCGTCGTTTGTCGCTCCTCGTTTCTGGAATCTGCGTCTTGTAGATCATTTTACTGCTGCTTTCGTTCCACGTCCTGATTATGCTGATCCTTTCCTGGTCATCTTTCCTTTCCTGGTTACTTCGCCCCACGTTGGTGGCGCCAATTTGATGCGGTATAAATTGTTACAAATTGTATTTATTTCGAGCCCCACGTTGGTGCGGCAATTTGAAGCGGTATTAGTTACCTTGTTTGTTTACCTCAGTGCTGGTAGAAGCCATTCTTGTGACGTCATACGTTGGTTGGTTCATTTGTTCTGTTTGTAGATTCCTCTGGCGTAGCAATTTTGTATCAGTTTTAAATGTCCACCGGCTAGCTATTATCTGATCTAGGTAGGCATGTTTTTCTTACAGGTTGTGAAGCGGAAAAGGAATCTTTTATCCAAAAATTACTAGTGAAGAAATGTGTTTTATAATGTTTTATTGTCGAACACGTGCACTAACACTTTCACAGATTTATCTAGATAATCGCCATATTGAAACTGTTTATAATAACTTTTTATCACTTTTAACTCCCGTACTTCAACTTTGTATATTTAACTTTAGAATATTTTATAAGATTTCTCGTGTAACTTAACGAAATGAAGGACTGATTGGCAACTTGCACTGAGAATTCCGTTGAACTGAGGAATCGACGTGGAGTGTACGGAGAATTTTGTATAACTGCGGGGGGATCAACTTCGAGCATGGCTATTTATAGGCTTACCTCAAGATACACCTAAAGATTATAAATGAAATGCTATTGGCTAATAAAACGCGCCAACATTAGCGTCTATTTTACTATCCAATGAAAACCACTAATACATATTACTTTTATAGAACATTCTGGAAGCTTTTTTTTTACTGAAAAGGCGCGAAACATTACGTAACTTCCTGGTTCCCGGTAACGATAAACAACTCACCCCCTTGCTGAAGTATTGTGTTATTGTTAACAGTTTCAATAGAGCCGTATATTATTATTTACCAATAATAATTACAATTATTAAACCTCTGAAATCAATGTTACATAAAAATACATATTCATATTAAAATAATTATTTACATTTGAGTAATTTGTGATACAAATTACCGTATCACCTGACATTTAAATAGTTTGAGATAATGGGCTATGTATGTAGCATATTTTTTACATTGCCAAGAAATTTTAAGGATTGAAGGCGTAGCTTTTCAAGGAATTCCTCCAAACCAAAGAACCCTTATTGTTCTCAAAACCTTTCATAACGATTTTTTCTTAATTGATTTTATCTAAAATAGCGGCAATATCATTAGTATTGCACCTTCAACATAAAAGAAACCTCTTCGTTCACTCATCTTTTTGAATGGTTGTCTATATTTGCTTTCCAGCCAGCGCTAGTGGTTCATCTGTATACCAAGTTGCTAACAGTTGGTTTTTCCATGTTTACATGAAGAGGTTGAGTTACACACATACACAAGCATACATACATTTTAATTTTCAATTTTTGTTTCAGAATACTCCATTATTATTCTAATTATTACTTTCTCTTCTACGTATAGTAAGTAGGGGAAGTATGGCATTCCACCCAAAAATTCGATACCAACATTTCACCGGAAATACATGTTTTGAGACCCCTGAACCCAAAAAAGGATTTTTGGAAAATAACTCAGAAACGGAGAGTCAGATAAACACTAAACTTGGTATGTAGGTTCAGTAACTTCCAGAGATACGACACGAAGGTTTTCAAGAAAATCCCCCCACCTCAGATTACCCTTTACATGGAACATTTTTCGAAAATTTTAATTTTCTCAAAAATGGCTCTAACGATTTTGATTAAAATATTATATGTTTAAGATATTTTCATGACAAATAAAATGAATATCTCGAATTTTCTGGGAATGTCTCCAAAAATTTCTTCATTGTGAACGATTTTTGCATAACTGGAAACTATAAAAGATAGACAAAAGTTTACTACATAAGCTACTAGACTTTTTCTTGAGTGAACCATTTTCGAGATATTGCTTGTTATTCCCTTAAATTTTCCAATACTTACACTTTTTCTCAAACTCGTTATTCATTTTTTTACGTCCTGGTAATCCAAAGAGAATGGAATACTCCACATAGCAACCAGCTCTTAAAATATTTGACTATCGTTTAAAGCCTAGAAATTCCCGTTGCATCTACAAGAAATTTAGCAATAAGATTAACATCTGGATATCTCGATTAGCATGAAGCATATGGAGAATAAGCGTCTGTAAAAATAGTTAGTACAAGAGTTATTATTCATCCAAAACAAAACAATCTCTAGAAATATTTTGCACATATGCATTCTGTAAATAAGGGCTGAAAATAAAGATATGGAATGGTTTTTGAAAATCGTGAGAAGCCTATAATTTTTACTCTATCTAAAGCGTAAGTATAAAATGTTTTGTCCAGATACGTAGAACGCTACAAATTTATAATTAGGGTTTGAAAATATGAATAAGGCCAGTTTTTGAAGTTGTAAGGTAGTTCACAAGTGCACATATTTATGTCCTGATTAGCCAAGCAGTAAGGTTTTGGCTATAAACAATGAAGACATTATAGGATTGAAAATGATGATTGGGATAGTTTTTGGAACCTGCCTCCAAGATAAACCATGATTTTTGCCAGCTTCTATAGCATAACTGTGCAATATTTTCACCAAATGGTTTAAGCAATATACAGGGTTCTTAAATAAAGGGATAAGGTATGGTAAGGCTAGTTTTTGGTACTTGTAAGGTAGCTTAAACATTTTTCTTATTCCAATAGTAAAATGCTGTTTATTAAGGGTAGCGGAAATTTTTGAAACTTGCAGGTTAACTTATAATTTTTTCCATTTTCTAGAACACAAAAGTATTAGTTTTGTCGATATAAAATCAAAATATTCCTCGATAACAATGATCAGGTGAAATTTGGTTGTATGAACATGATATGCAACTACCCTACAGTCAAATAACCTCCCCTCTTAGTCATTTGCATTAGAGGTTATCAGTATCTGCTTTTTCCCAATAAAGTGCCAAAATATCCTGGTATTGAAAACTGATATAGCCTATGCCTATCTGATGTAATGTTTTGTTTGAATGGTGAAAGAATTATTAAATTGGTTGAGTGGTTTTGAGATCACACACACATTCAAACACACTTTATGTAATGATAATATATATGTTACATTTTAATCCTGGAATAAACTAATTAAATATCGCCCTAGTTTTTAATTTTTCTATATAAATCTACTCGTGACTTCCTCACACCTAAATTTATGGGTAAAATTAAAACTTGTCAGATTAGTACAGATAAAGACATTTCTACAGAAACGCCACTGTGAAAGTTAACCCTGGACCAAATGGAGCGGAGGTTTCCAAGGTTTTAGATGAACATCTCCATGCTGGACATGTACATGTCTCCCCACCCTCTAAGTCCTGCCCGGGAACTCTAAGAGACCACTGGTCCTTCACATACTCCCATCATTTCGCTTGGAAATTGCGATTCGCCGTCTGCAGAGAACGGCTTTATCAAGGATGGAAATTTGGGCGATAGACTTTCGAAACACTAGTACGACCTGATGAGTGTAAAGTAGCCACATTAAACTTCCTGGAAATCGGTTTATAAAAGTCTACTTCTAACTTTATATTAAATGAACAACCCCTTGTTTTGAAACAATATGTCCAGCTGTTATTTTAAATTGGTATAACTGTATTATGGTACACTTTACGAATATTATAGCTAAACATTTGTGACCTATGGAAACGGTCCGAAAAGTTTTAGAACTGTTAACAGAAGTAATATATGCAACAAGTGGTTAATCTTGATGATTACGGCACACGAATGTCATACGAGGACTGTCCAGAAAGTGATCTCCGTTTTGAAATAAACATGAAACCGGTATACACACAAAAGTTTTATTATTTACATCTGAAAATTACAGATTTTCTCTATTTTTCTTAATAGTCTCCAAACAGATTCAAGCATTTGTCATGCCTTTTCACAGTCCTTGAAATACCCTCTGCATAAAATTCTGCCGCCTGTGAACTAAGCCAAACTATCTCGGCGTCTTGCCAAAGCGCTGAGCTGCAAGCCACGTTTTTATGTACGGGAACAGTTTTAAAGAGATCTACACTTTTGCGTAGTGTGTTTTCGTCTATCGCTTAACGTTTACCAGTTATACAAGATTATACAAATTTCCTTCCGAATGAAGAAGTCTTCGCAGGCTATTCCCAGAAAATTCAAGATAAATATTTTATTTTTCAGGTAAATATTTTTAATATATGGTATTTTAATCAAAAGCGTTAGTCGTTTTTACAAAATAAAGGATTTCAAAAAAGTTCCAAATAAAGGGGATTTGGGGGTGGGGAAATTTTCTTGAAAATCTTCGTTTCGCATCCTTGGAAGATACTTAACTTAAATGCCAAGTTTGGTGTTTATCTAAATTTTCGTTTTAGGATTAAGCTGTTTAAAAAAACACACACACAAGGAATTTTTTCTAAAAATTCTTTCTTTTGGGTTCAGGAGGCCTCAAGATATATTTCTGGTGATATCTCGACATCGAAGTTTTGGGTGGAATACAATACTTCCCCTAATTACTATACGTAGTAAAGAAAGTAAAAATGAATAGTCGAAGGAATGCCAATTTCATCCTTGAATTAAATGTCTTTTAGGGAATCGAAGCGAGCGTTTTTAATAAAATATCATCATCCCAAGCTTCCTGTTTACTTTTAAAAATGTTGGCCATTTGTCATTTGCTCAAAAATGGTTTCAACTATTTTTATTAAATGTGTTAAATTTGAGATTTTTTTTATGAAAAATAAAATGCCTATCCTAAATTTCATGTGAATAGCCTGTAGAATCCTCTGCGTTATAGACGAATTTTATAGAATGTCATATCAATGGGAAACAAAATATAAGCTGTTGTTCGTTTGCATTTTCCAGTATTTTAGACAACGTACCTTCAAGCGTCATTCTTTTGTTACTCCTGAGATGGTACAAAGATCATTTAATATGAAGGCAGATATAAACAAAGCAGCTGACTGTCACATATCTCCTGCATGCTTTTGTGTACTGCTACAAACCATGTGTTGAAATCATTTTCGCGAATATTTATCATAATTGACAGGAAGTAGACAGAAAAACAAATCGTGTTTAATAAATAATTTGTAGAATAATGGATAGTGGGTAGAGAACATTGTGAGCATATTGAAATATTATAAGCATAAATAACAACACAGTTTGAAATATTAATCCTATTTTTTTTAGACATCATGACTAAACTAGAAGTCCTAACACAGTGCACATGAGATAAAAGCTTAAATTATTGCATTATCTGTTCGCAATACAAATCGTCATACTTCAATTTATCGCAATTAGTTGTAGAGTTAACCTATACGTTATATTGGCAGCCTTCTGCTTTCTTTGATATAAGACGTTATTCTTTTATCTAGTATAATCTATGTACATAAAGATTAAATGGCGGAAATTATGAACTCAGAAGAAACCTAAAATGGAAGAGCCAGGCGAAATTAGAGAAGCAGCAGAAAGAATGACACTAGAAGTACTTACCCCCCCCCCCCAAAAAAAAAAACAAAACATTATGGTACAGCATTTAATCGCATATTGGCTGGTATAAGGCAAAACATGTTGAAAATAATTTCACTGAAAATGACTGCTAGCAAATCAAAACATCTGACAAATCGCTTTTTTAACATCATTTCTCTTGTTTCAAGAAACGCGTTTTAAGCGTGATGTGTTAGCTTTAGAAATCAATATATTGTTGATATATTACACGTTCGAGCCTTATCTAAAAATCTGATGTGTTACACTCACATGACTTTCTCTACTCTTGTACAAACTATTTTTACAAACGCTTATTCTCCATCTATTTCATGTTAATCGAGATAAACATTTGCAGACTCTATCTTATTGCTAATTTTCTTATAGATGTAAGGGGAATATATATTTACAAGGGCAATATAGATATACAGTAGTAGCCTTTAAGCATAGACTTATCTCTTAATAGCTGGTTGCTAGGTGCAGCACCATTCTCTTTGCCACAGATTAATACTCTTTGCATATCCAAGACAAAAAAATGAATAACGAATTCCCATTTGAGAAAATTAGTATTGAAAAATTTAAGGGAATAACAAGCAATATCTCGAAAATGGTTCACACAACAAAAAAATGTATATGACATAAATTGTGTATTTTAACGCGATATATCTTTTTTGTGTAGGAAAATTTTGTCTATCTCTTACGGTTTACCAGTTATGCAAAAGTCGTTCACAATGAAGAATACTTTTGGAGACATTCCCAGAGAATTCAAGATATACATTTTATTTGTCATGAAAATATCTTAAAGATATATTTTAATGAAAATCGTTAGAGCCATTTTTGAGAAAATTAAAACTTTCGAAAAATGTTCCGTGTAAAGGGTAATCTGGGGTGGGGGGATTTTCTTGAAAATCTTCGTGTCGCATCTCTGGAAGATACTGAACCTAAATATCAAGTTTGGTGTTTATCCGACTGTTCGTTTCTGAGTTATGCTGTTTACAGAAATATACACACACACACATACATACACACGGAGGACATGTTTCCAAAATGCTTTTTTTGGATTCAGGGGGTCTCAAAACATGTATTTCCGGTGAAATCTCGGTATCGAATTTTTGGATGGAATACAATACTTCCCCTACTTACTATACGTAGTAAAGAAAGTAAAAATAGTAAATGCCAGACGTGTTAAAAGTGGTTTTGCGAAATAAAACCCCACTGTTATCACTTTTAGCATAATCTACTATTGTTTCAACTATTATCAATATGAAAATTAGGTTTATTACCGATTTTGAAAACATCGCATAAAATATGCTGTGCAGAGGTACGGAAAGAGAGAGAACACCAGTATTTGCCGCAATAACTCGGAAAGACAGAGGTTTTTGCTGGTTCTCTAATAAATGGCGTATACACACAACAATTTTGCCAACAATTTTAGGTGTATTTTTTCTCACCCTCTCACACATACACACGAAACAACACATAGAAAAGGACGGTATCCATGGTATCTTTGGTATCTTAGGTAGCGCTTATCTCTTGATATTTTTTCCCAAAACAAGCACTCATTACAAATATTTCCCATATAGCCGCACTATGCTGTCTTTTAATAGCATAAAAACCTTCCACGAGCATATTCCTGCAAGTAGCGACTAACAAAGAGCGAGAAGAATGAACAGAATACGGAAACAGCACGGGGTGGTATTTTGTTATGGGGGCAGACGTCACTCCACATTAATACATTACTCTGGTTATGTGTAGCACGTGCAAACAAGGACAGAGATCCGCATTAGCGTTTGTATTTGCACCAGACCTTTATGTCAAAACGTTTCGTTGTTGCTGGTGTTATGTTAAAGCAGAACGCTTCGCTGGACTGCAGCATTTGCTGCATACGCATTTAGAATTCGTTTATGAACGGACATCATTTCCATTTATATTCTTGAACAACAGGAATAACCATGTTCGGGGTCGTGTTGCAAAATTTTTTAGTTGCTTTAGACTCGAAACATTGAACATGCAGTATTATATGAAAATGAGAACAATGGAACGGTTGTGTTTAATGGTATAGTCCCACCAGGACCTGCAACCCCGAAAAATGAAAGGAAATGAAATGGGACAGGAAAACTCGTGGTAGTTTATAATCAACCTGGAAAATCCGCGAAAAATCCCCTGGTCAGAATGGCCGGTATGGCGGGAATCGAGCCCGGGTGCTCTCGAATACTGCCTGAATCATCTGTTTCGTTGATTTTAATCTTTGATCGGAAAAAATTATTTTGTTTCATTTGCATAACCCCCTTAACTTCTATGGTCATGTCGAGGACTTTCGTCGTCCTCCATGGTCTAGGGGTACCATGCTATCCTCTAGTTCCCAAAGTCGCGGGATCAAACCCGTCGGAGGGCGATGAATTTTTTCGAGCTAAAATCGTAGATTTACGGCACGTAAAAGAACCTTATTCTCCATATGCTTCATGTTAATCGAGACGTTAATCCTATTGATTTTCTTGTAGATGCAAGGGGAATATGGCAGTATTTAAGCAATATCAAATCTTTTAAGCGCTGGTTGCTATGTGGCGCATTCCATTCTCTTTGCATGTCCAGGACATAAAAAAAATGAATAACGAATTTGAGCAGAAGTATAAGTATTGGAAAATTTAAGGGAATAACAAGCAATATCTCGAAAATGGCTCACTCAACAAAAACATGTATGACATAAATTGTGTATTTTAACACGATCTACATTTTTTGTGTAGTAAAATTTTGTCTATCTCCTATGGTTTACTACTTATGCAAAAGTCATTCACAATGAAGAATACTTTTGGAGACATTCCCAGAAAATTTGAAATATACATTTTATTTGTCATGAAAATATCTTAAACATATGATACTTTAATCAAAATCTTTAGAGCCATTTTTGAGAAAATTAAAACTTTCGAAAAATGTTCCATGTAAAGGGTAATCTGGGGTGGAGGGATTTCCTTGGAAACCTTCGTGTCGCATTTCTGGAAGATACTGAACCTAAATACCAAGTTTGGTGTTTATCCGACTGTTCGTTTCTGAGTTATGCTTTTTTTGGATTCAGGGGGCCTCGAAAAATATATTTCCGGTGAAATCTCGGTATCGAATTTTTGGGTGGCATACAATACTTCTCCGTAGTAGTAGAGAAAGTAATATGTTCCCCTTACGTCATTTGGGGTGGTATTTATTTCATCGTACAGAGCAATGAAAGCCAACAGAGCATGCAGTCTTCTGAACAATAGAATAACGGTATGTAGTGCATTGTAATAGAGTTAAATCCAGTGACATCAAGCAGTAATTAATTTTGCTCTCTCAATGTACGCGTTTCATGATGCTGAAACATTAAACATTCATTTTCATCTATTGTATTCGTTTAATATAGAAAAACAACGTAACCTACAAATGCTTATTATGTGGTTTAGGGACAAAGACTTTTGCATTAAAATATAGATGTTATATTTTGCAGAAAATTAATAACAGAATAAATCGATGTGTATCCTGATTGCCTTGCCCTTCAGTATGAATCCGCTCACTAGAATATACCAAAAGAAGTTTATGAATTATTTTAAGACTACTTTATCACCCTCTCTCCGCCTACGTATAGCAGATAGAGGAATTTGTATATTTCACTCCAAATTTTTGGGCAAATCCAATTCTGCAGGAACATTTCGGGTCGGTAAACACACAAGTAAATACTGCAAAAATATTTTCAGGTGTGTTATTCACACGGGTAAATTCCGCACAAGATGTAAAGGTAAAAAAGGGTAAAGGACTTGCTAATCATCGATGGTTATAGTTACTGCAACAAGAATACTTTAAAAGCTGCTAAAACATTTTGGAGGTGCAGTACATGAAAACATGTAACGCTAAAATGTATACAGTTTTGGAGAGCAATTTTATTTTCCGTAGTGATACACAACATTGCCATGAACGTCATGATAAAAACATGCAGAGGAAACTTGTGAGTAGTAATGTAAAAAAAATCTGATGTGTTACACACACATGGACTTTCTCTACTCTTGTACAAACTATTTTTAGAAACGCTTATTCTCCATATGCTTCATGTTATTCGAGATATCGAGATGTTAATCTTATTGTTAATTTTCTTGTAGATGCAAGGGAAATTGGTAGGCTTTAAGCGATAGTCAAATATTTTAAGAGCTGGTTGCTATGCGGCGCATTCCATTATCTTTGTATGTCCAGGACAAAAAAATGAATAGCGAATTCCCATTTGAGAGAAAGTATTGGGAAATTTAAGGGAACAGCAAGCAATATCTCGAAAATGCACTCAACAAAAGAAATGTATATGACATCTCTTATGGTTTACAAGTTATGCAAAAGTCGTACACAATGAAGAATACTTTTGGAGACATTCCTAGAAAATTCGAGATATACATTTCATTTGTCATGAAAATATCTTAAACATATGATATTTTGAGAAAATTAAAGTTTTCGAAAAATGTTCCATGTAAAGGGTAATCTGGGGTGGGGGGATATTCTTGAAAACCTTCGTGTCGCATCTTTGGAAGATACTGAACCTAAATTCCAAGTTTGGTGTTTATCCGACTGTTTGTTTCTGAGTTATGCTGTTCACAGACAGACACACGGACATGTTTCCAAAAATGCTTTTTTTGGATTCAGGGTGTCTCAAAGCATATATTTCCGGTGAAATCTCTGTATCGAGTTGTTGGGTGGAATACAATACTTCCCCTACTTACTATACGTAGTAGAGAAAGTAATAAAGGCGGAAGAGTATATCGGATCAGCCAGAACTAATTCACGCAGCGGTTGAAGAAAGTGGTGTCATTTAGTTGAATTATTGATGTTGCTCGTGTACGAAAGAATTTATACAAGAGAACAGCATGCACTGTCTGAAAACCATGAGGACATAGTAAGTAAATTGGAACGCCAGGGTAATGCGTACGACTCGCATTCTGGAGATACCGGGATCGATTCCTGGCGACCGTCCACTCTGATCCATGATTTTTTCGGGGAATTTCCCGATTCCTCAGGGGACGCTGGAGTGATTTCTTTCAGCCTCCGTGTTTCCTGTCCCTCCATTTCATTCATTCTTCACTCCATTAGATCTGTTTCAGGGTTGGAAGTGTCGGTGATGGTGTATCGGTGCGGCGTGACAGGGAAAAAGAATGGAACTTTCTCCGTCCCTCGTCTTTCGGCTGGTTGCCGGAGTACACGAACCGCCCTTTCGGAACGGGTCGTTGGACCCTCTGTGTGGGTCAAGTTCCCCGGTCTACATGTCCGACTGTCGGGACATCTCAATTTGGAAACTGTAGGGACCCTGTCATTGCTGTGTCGTCATTCCTGGTTCCATCCGCACGGTGTCCCCTCTCACCTTCTCCCGCCCGGGGGCGCCCCCTTCTGGGGCACAGGTACAATGTCCTCACTGGAGCAGTGCCGGGTCCACTCCGATACCAGGGAAAAATTGGAAATTATGGATTTGATTACGGCAAGAGGAGAACATCCTTTATTATCTGCCGAGAAAGAATAGGGAAATATAACGTTTTCTTGCGAGTCAAATTTCACATTTTTGAATCAATGTAAAAACATTTATATAAGTGAAACATTCAGGTATAGCACAAGGTATTGTATAGCTATTCACTTTTCATGCTATTCAAAGCAGCATTACATAGCACTAGTATTTTGTTTACTTTCCGATTGGAAAGAATTAGCTTACTCTAAACTTTTCGATATTATTTGGAATAAATGTGAATGTGTAATGCCATGAGTAGACGTTGTAGTTGAAATGCATTAAGGTATTTGTATTTCTTGGCCAAAAAATGTATTCTTTGGCTGTAGATTTCACCCAGCTCAAGCGCCTATGCCGCGCTTGAGCTAAGTGAAATAATAAAATCTGGGCTGAAGTCAAGAGTTCAATAACAAGCAAAGTGAAATAGCGCAGTAGTTGCGATGCATTTTTGGATTATCGCGCTTTGTCCGAAGAATTTAGAGATATACTATGAGTTTTGTATGTAACCAGACTGAACATTCCAAAATAACTGATTTAGCAATTACTTGATTGAGATTGAGGCAGTATTTTTAACACTTAAACGGTTTTAGTCTAATTATATAATATATAATTCAATAACAGCCCGCCTTAAAGCAATATGTGTATGTAACTATATATAAAAATCTGATGTGTTACACTCACATGAATTTCTCTACCCTTGTACAAACTATTTTTACAAACGCTTATTCTGCATCTACTTCATGTTAATCGAGATAAACGTTTGCAGAATCTATCTTATTGCTATTTCTTGTAGATGTAAGGGGAATATATATTTACAAGGGCAATATAGAAATACAGTAGCCTTTAAGCATATACATATCTCTTAATAGCTGGTTGCTTTGCCACAGATTAATACTCTTTGCATAAAGATAAAAAAGGATAAAGATAAAAAAATGAATAACGAATTCCCATTTGAGAAAACAAGTATTGAAAAATTTAAGGGAATAACAATCAATATCTCGAAAATGGTTCACTCAACAAAAAAATGTATAGGACATAAATTGTGCATTTTAACGCGATCTACATTTTGTGTGTAGTAAACTTTTGCCTAACTCTTATGGATTACCAGTTATGCAAAAGTCGTTCAAAATGAAGAATAATTTTGGAGACATTCCCAGAAAATTCAAGATATTCATTTTATTTACCATAAAAATATCTTAAACATATAATATTTTAATCACTATCGTTAGAGCCATTTTCGAGAAAATTAAAATTTTCGAAAAATGTTCCATGTAAAGTGTAATCTGGGGTGAGAGGATTTTCTTGAAAACCTTTGTGTCGCATCTATGGAAGATACTGAACCTAAATACCAAGTTTGGTGTTTATCCCACTATTCGTTTCTGAGTTATGCTGTTCACAGACAGACACACATACGGACATGTTTCCAAAAATTCTTTTTTTTTGGATTCAGGGGGTCTCAAAACATATATTTCCGGTGAAATCTCGGTATCGAATATTTGGGTGGAATACAATACTTCCCCTACTTACTATACTATAGTAGAGAAAGTAAAAAGTGTATATTACAGTCATTGTAAATGTTTATATTATTGTATCCAAGTTTAATAATGTTATGTGAATGTATTACGTAATTTAATAATGTAGGAGCTGTGAGAAATAGGTCAAAAGTTGCTAACAAAGAGGTAACCTTGAGGCAATAATGAGTTTGAGAGTTAACAATACTACTTCTGATTCTTGGAAGCAATAAAGTAATTTTTACAATAGTGACGTTTATAAAATAGCCAATCAACAACCAGAGAAAGCTTTAGTTAAATGGAGGTATTCTATTGGATTAGGATTAGCCAATCAGAAACTGAAAAGGAGAAACATTTACAAATTCAGAAGTCAGTTGGTTGCAGACAGCGTTACTAACCAGACGCAAAAAGTGTCCTCAAGAGATTTAATACGTATTCATGTGAGACGAAACATAGTTTACGTGTTAAAAAAGTGCAAATAATTAATAAAAGAATCTCACAGCTCTCTATCGGTGAAGTGTTATATAAATCGTATCAAGCATTAATAAAAGGAGTGAAGTAAAATTATAACCTGTGTAAGCCTACATTCTTAGTCACTCCACAACCCTGCTAACAGAAACGTGTCTTTAACAAAAATACTGACGCAGCCGAGGCAAACATAAACATTTAAAGAAACAGTCAAATTACAAATTTAATATTTTTTAAACTTGGGGCAAAGGCCACCTGAAAGTACATTTGTAGCGAAGGCTAGCGGAAACTGTTTACTATACTTGCGGTTGCAACTACTTCAAGTGTTCGGATCCCCAACAGTTGAAATATGATGCAACTACTTCAAATTGATGCCCAAAGCGTGGTGCTAATAAATAACGTAAAAAGCCATCTTCTTCAAGATATACATAGATGAAGGATTAACGTTTAATATCAGTTTTTTATAATACACACGCAAAGTTTTACCTTTTCATAGACACTTTAAAGAGATTTCAAACTGAGTCCTATTAAAAATCTCCAGTATAAACGAGGTTAAAACGCTACAGGTACTGAAAAGTTAACTTTGAGAAGTTAGAAGACCTTTAGAAGATTGGTAAAGCGCTACATAGTGAGGAGAGTATTTACGACGACTGTAATTAAATTTGCTTCATGCAAATATCATCTATTTAAGTAACGGACATTTATTATTGAACTTCTTTTATTACCACTGACAACCACCAGAAATGCAAATAGACACATTTTTAACCAGACATGATTTCTTGTAAATCAGTCAGTTCTAAGTTTGGACAAAGTGGGAAGGAAAATGTCACCCCTTTTACTTTCTTGTTCAACATTGTGCGGAATATGCTATAGGTAACATTGAAACTTTGTTTCCGCAGAATTTATCTATGGTGTTATCTATCCAAATTCTACGCGGAACTTGTGGAATTTGCCCACGTCCAAAATTTTGGTGTAGAAATTTCACTGAAAATTTAAGTTTTGAAATGCTCTGAATTTAAAAAAGTAGCTTTAGAAAAAGATCCGCATGTGTTGTGTATGAATAGCACATCTCAGAAACGAAATGTCGGATAAATACCAAACTTTGTATCTAAGTCCAGTATCTGCCAGCGATGTGACACGAAGATTTTCAAGAAAATCTCCTTAAACTAACAACTTTGAATAAAATACAATACGACATTTTCATGAATAATTAAATGTATATCTTGAATTATTTGCGAAGAGCCCGTGAAATTTTCTCATTCTGAAATAATTCAGAATAGCTGGTACGGCGTAAGGAGCAGACATATACTTACTAGTGAACATTTAGATTTCATTCAAATACACAATTTATGTCAAATTACATTTTTTGTAGCATTAAGTATTTCCACAAGATTCATTGGTTTCCTTTCCAAAGCTTAATCATACATTTTTTGAAGTGCTCAGTTACCATTCTTTTACTTCTCGCGAAGCAATGCAGAGAGATTAGAATTTCAATGGCATATAGGAGCCACTTTTTAAAGATCTGATTATTGCTTCAGCGTCCTATATCTCCTTTGGACATACACGAAATGTGTAGGTAATGAAGTTTTAATATGAAGATAGAAAAAGAGTAGAGCTATCGTAGAATGTAGGACGTATTTATCAGAAGGGGACACCTCGCCACTGCGACCAGCTTATTCTATTGTGGCTACCCCCCCAGGAGGCAGGGACGAGGTGAAGGAGCCGCAGAAGGTCGCAGGGCCGCAGACAGACAAGCCACCAAGACGCGTAGAGGTCCCTAATGTTTTCAGTTTGAACACCCGAAGAGGCAAGGGATCCTGAGAAAGGGCAACGAAACGACCCTAACGGCCGGCACAAGCACCCTGGCGTTCATGGGGAGATATATTTTCAGTGCGCAAGCAACTACGCCGTCTGCCCGACACGTCAGCACCGGCAGGACTCGAACACACACCTGAAACGTGAGAGGGAGAGAGGAAATGGGGGAAAAGGAGAAATCTTGGTAGAATACACCGCTCCGGCATTCGCCTAGGCGACCAGGGAAAAACCACGATAAACCCTAGAGCTATCGTACTTGCCTTCTCTAATTTTTTGAACAGTTCGAGGTGCTGTAACCTACACACCTTCATCCCGATATGTCCATAAAGTAATCCGTTTTGTTGTAACTGCGCATGCGCAGAAGAAACAGCTAACTTAACCATATTAATGTAATCCACGAGATTAGCGATGTTTTTACTTCTTCTGCTTCTAAGTACACGCATTAAGGATTGGTGTGAATGTATCGTTAAGTGTAAGATTTAGGCGAGCGTCTAAAGTTTTCTCTCGGCTCCTTTACTGCCCATATTCTAATGGCATACCCATTATTTGAATCCAGTTCAAGCGCGCGCGTAAACACACGCACACACACACACTTACCTAAACCTAACTTCGGGCTAAATTACAAACGACAGGCCCTGTTGTTTCATTATGGCTCGCTACAGCCTCACGGCCTCCGCACGCCTCATAGTTCTTTCTCTGTTTCTCTCTCTCTCTCTTCCTTCCTTTCTTTCTCTCCCTCTTTCTTTCTTTCTTTCTTTCTTTCTTTCTCTCTCTTTCTCTCTCTCCATTTCTTCCTTTCTTCCTTTCTTCATTTCTTTCTTTCTTTCTTTCTTCCTTCATTTCTTCCTTTCTCTCCTTTCTTTCCTTTCTTTCCTTCCTTTCCTTCATTTCCTTCATTTCCTTCCTTTCCTTCATTTCCTTCCTTTCCTTTCTTTCTTTCCTTCCTTCCTTTCTTTCTCTCTCTCTTTTCCTTTCTATCTCTTTCTCTCTCTCTCTCTCTTTCTTTCTCTCTTTCTTTCTTTCTCTCTCTCTCTCTTTCTCTTTCTTTCTTTCTTTCTTTCTTTCTTTCTGTCTATCTTTCTTTCTTTCTTTCTCTCTTTCTTTCTTTCTTTCTTTCTTTCTGTCTTTCTGTTGTCTTTCTTTATTTCTTTAATTTAATAATATTCTTGGATATTAACATTCATCGCAGTCGCTAGCTGATTTTAATCTCGCGGTATTTTTCGCTTAAAAGTTAGCGGTTCTTCAGTGTGAACTCCATGAATTAGGAGAGACACAAAGCGCCTCTACCGGTTAAGTTATCGGAGAAGATAACTAACGTAATTTGTGGAGAAAAAGTAAGTTTTTTCAAGAATAGATTGTAGAGGGGGTATAAAAATAAACAATAGTGGGCAAAGAAAATTATGTGAGTGTGACGCATGAGATTAAAAGAAAAGAAGCTTTAATAGGAGGCGATTACACTTTCATGTAAACAAAGCGTAAATATTTCAAACAAACCTATTGAAAGTCTTAGGTTAAACAGACACGTTATTGTAATGTATTCTGGTTTGAAATGAAGATTTTCGTGGCACTTTATAAAACATTTTGTTGAAATGTTGATGGACTAATGGCTGGAAAACGTGATAATTAGAAGAAGAACTTAGGTACAAAAACTGAATATGAAACGCACTAATTTGACTTGCAAATGCTGGTATAAACAGACTTCAGCAGTAATCATTTACCTACTCCTTGTAGAGGCTCATAAAGAGTAAACAGGAGATCCATTAGTTTGGTGCTTTTTGTTAAGGAGAGCTGAACGTTCCGTATTCCAGCGCTTGACAAATGGAAAGCAGACCCCCAGTGGAATTCTCAGACTGCGTTATTAACAAGTCAAATTAGCAATCCATAATGCATGAGAGGTGAAGTGTGAGTTGACGAAATTTGGATGCCCGTGATAGCTTCGCTTGGACTTGGCTAGGCACCTGACATGGCTTCTGAAAATTACAGCAAAAACGGCACAGCCTTCATTGTTTATACACTCGAGTTTGTAATACTACTGTGAAAGCAAACTGGAGGTAAGCGTTCTGCAGACAGTAACCCAAGAGAATAATAAACACAGAAACACTTAGCAAAATCTCATGTGTAACAGTCGTGCAACTTTCTCTGTCTGTTCCCATTACAGAGGGAATCTACAAATGATTCAAAGCGTTATTTTTACTTACTAGTAGTGGAAGTATTGCATTCCACCCAAAAATACTACACAGAGATCTCACCTTAAATACATGTTTTAAGGTTCACTGAATAACAAAAATTACTTTCTTTGTCACGTACTTGTGGGTGGAGGACCTATTGCATTCCAACCAAAATTTCGAATCCTATATTTCACCGGAAATACAGTGTCAAATAAGACTTTGCTATATAATGAAGAGTTATTTGAACTATCAATTGGTGTTAAAAAGTTTGTTAAATGTAAAGCCTAAACAAAATACTAAGTAAATCCGGCTACTTGGGATTTTTTAAACAAAGATAGCAGTTTTTAGATACCGTTTGAATCCAAAGCAAGATATACACGACACAGGACCACCGGCTGTACTTCCTTCTGAAGGAAGGATTTTTTCGGGCGTAAACATCTTTAGCATGGCTTCCTTCGGAAGGGAAGTAAAGCCGGTGGTCCCGTGTCGTAGAATTACGGCACGTAAAAGAACCTCAAGCCTGATAAAGAGGCCTCTGAGAAAACTTACCGGTCTTTCACGCCCAATATAAAATGGGATGCTAAGGACCACAGCAGTTAAAGAGCATCCATAAATAAATACTCAATTTAATTTTTATGCGCCACTTAATATTAGATCACTTTTAGTTATGCTTGTATTCATCCGCTTAGACGGATATAAAAAGGGGAGTCTCGTATTCCTATTACCATAAGTGACAAACCTGTGTTTCTATGCTGTCGTGGAGTACCAAAAAATCAAATGTAAAGAGAGGAACCACTACAAAATTTAAACAGCAAAAACTTGTGATCTTTCACCATGATAAGGGTCCTACAAATAAACAAATCTGATGTGTTACACTCACATGACTTTTACAAACGCTTATTCTCCATATGCTTCATGTTAATCGAGATGTTATCTTATTGCTAATTTTCTTGTAGATGCAAGGGGAATTGGTAGGCTTTAAGCGATAGTCAAATATTTTAAGAGTTGGTTGCTATGTGGAGTATTCCATTCTCTTTGTATGTCCAGGAAAAAAATGAATAACGAATTTCCATTTCAGAAAAAAAATATAAGTATTGGAAAATTTAAGGGAATAACAAGCAACATCTCGAAAATGGTTCACTCAACAACAAAAAATGTATATGACATAAATTGTGTATTTTAACGCGATCTACATTTTTTGTGTAGTAAAATTTTGTCTATCTCTTATGGTTTACCAGTTATGCAAAAGTCGTTCACAATGAAGGATACTTTTGGACACATTACCAGAAAATTCGAGATATACACATCATTTGTTATGAAAGTATCTTAAACATATTATATTTTAATCAAAATCGTTAGAGCCATTTTTGAGAAAATTAAAATTTTCGAAAAATGTTCTATGTAAAGGGTAATCTGGGGTGGGGGGATTTTCTTGAAAACCTTCGTGACGCATCTCTGGTAGATACTAAACCTAAATACCAAGTTTGGTGTTTATCCGACTGTTCGTTTCTGAGTTATGCTGTTTACAGACCTACACACGGACATGTTACCAGAAATGCTTTTTTTTGGATTCAGAGGCTCTCGAAACATGTATTTCCGGTGAAATCTCGGTATCGAATTTTTGGGTGGAGTACAATACTTCCCCTACTTACTATACGTAATAAAGTACGGAGCACTATTGGGAACATAATCAGACGACATAGAGAGGAAGACAGAATCGAATGTTTGGCACAAACAGGACATCCACAGAAGCTGAGTGAGGGAGAAAATGGACTGCTTATGAGAAAGGTAATCATTAATCCTAAAATAAGGAGGGCTTAGTAGAAAGGAAGTCTACAGTGGAAGGGCAACCAGAAGAAAGCCTTATGTAAGTAAAACCTACGGAACAGAGGCTCAGTTTAAAGAATACTGTAAAAGAGGCCAAGGATGGTGGAATGGTGTAATTTTTGTTGATGAAAGTCCTTTTTATGTACCTATTTGATACAGAACATATTTGTGTTTGGCGCAAGCCCAATACAGAGTTGGACAGAAGAAGAGTGCACTAAAATGTGGTTCACAAATAGCCGCATTTTTATTCCGTGTATTTAATAGTTTTGAGGAAAAGTAAACAATGCATATAGTAGAAATTTAAAAAATATATCTTTAAAGCTCATTGTTATTTAACTCAACATATAGCTTTGCATAACCCTAAAGTAAAGCACAAAAGTGGCAATATGAAAAATTCTCAGGGGAAAACCTTCACCAATACTTAAAGGAATTAGGGATACAAAATACGTTTAAATTCTGTCAAAATAATGTTCCAAGGCAACCGGTATCTATTATTAAGGAATGGTTGTTATATAACTTCCCAAAAATCATACATTTGCCCCACAGAGTCCAGATCTACACCAAATAGGGAATTTATGGAATGACCTGAATAAAATAATCAGAAATTCTCCCACCTCGTGTAAAGGTCATCAAGAAAAGGCTACTAAAAGAACGAGTTAAAACGAGGCTGCCTATATGATAAAACAATTTTGAATATGAAATCACGCCTACTAAAGGATACCCTATGAGGTATTAAGTTCAACCAGTGTGAGGAAGAATTCCTACGTATCCGTTGACCGAATATTTAAGTACCTTTGAAATTCCAGCAAGTACACTTAAATATTTTTTGACAACAGCAGTTGTAACTTGGAAGAATTATTTTTTTGTTATAGTTGCAAAAGGCATACATTTATTTGTATTTATTATTTATTCGTATTTAGTGCTCTTTTTAGGAAATTAAAAGTTAGAGATCTTTGACCGAATATTTTTATAAGAATCTGTACGTATTTTGAGGCCCCCCGAAAGAAGAAAAAATTCTCCGTATGTGTGTGTGCTCTTTTTAATAGCGTTTAGCGACAGCTCTTATTTCATAAGGTACCATGATTGGGAAAGTAAATTTAGGAAGGAAACGTTCCAGGCCTAAGTTTAGGGTACCTCCCCGGCGTTTACCAGTTATGAGGACTGAGGAAAACTTGTGGAAACCTCAGTTAGGGAGGACGGCCCAAATGGGATTGAACCGTAGACCTCCTGTTCACGAGTGCGTGCCTTAACGATCTCGGTTACACGTGTCGGTGTGTGAGTGTTTGTGTGAAATACATAATTCAAAACCGAAATGTCTGACAAATGCAAAACTTGCTATTTAAGTTCAGTCTTCCAAGATTGCAACAGGAATACCTATTTTCTAGAAAATCCCCCTCCCTAAGCTACGCTGTATATGAATATTTTTGTTATTTTTGAATTTCTAAAAAATGACTAAGTATTTTGATTAAAACGCCATAGAATTAAGATAGTACGTGACTAATAAATTGTATATCTTGAATGTTCTGCAAATAGCCCGCGAAGTCATCTTCATTCCGAATGAATTTTGTGTAACTGGTAAACGGAAGATAGAAAAAAACTAAATACACAATATCTTTAAAATACATAACCTCTTTCAAATTATTTTGTGGCATCAGCTATTTATTCTAAGATATCCGTTATCATTTGCTTTAGTTAATACTTTGTCATTCAGTTGTTTCTCGCGATGTCATGAAATGTGTAGCGAAGCTATTTCTGCCAACGTTTATCTCGATTAATTAAGTAAATAGAATAATAAGCTTTTGTAAAAATAGTGTGTAGAAGCTATATCAAAAATCTGATGTGACTTTCTCTACTCTTGTACAAACTATTTTTACAAACGTTTATACACCATCTACTTCATTTTAATCGAGATAATGATTTGCAGAAATTATGTTGTTGCTAATTTTTTTAGTTCCATTTAAATCCCGCTTTTAACTACATTGGTCTTATCGGCGGCCTTTCCTTTGGAACTTATTGCCTATTGGTAATGGTGTTAACTCGTGTAACTCTTGTCGTTGGGTTTCTTGCACTTTTATTTTTAATTATTAGATCATACACACATTCATACACTCATTCATACCTCCAGACCCTGGGTAAGATAAGGAGTAATTTCGGCTAAGAAAAATTTCCAACCCAGCCGGAAATTGAACCCGGGATCCCTAATTTTCTTGTAGGTGAAACTGGAATATCATAGGCTTTAACCGACAGTCAAATCTTTTAAGAGCTGGTTGCTATGTGGAGCATAACATGCTCTTTGCGTGTCCAGGACCCCCCCCCAAAAAAACAGAAAAAAAACGAATAACGAATTCGCATTTGAGAAAAAGTATAAGTACTGGAAAATTCAAATAAATAACAAAGAATATCTAGGAAATGGTTCACTCCGCAAAAAAATGTATATGACATAAGCTGTGTGTTTCAACGAGATCTACATTTTTTGCGTAGTAAAATTTTGTCTATCTCTTACGGTTTACCAGTTATGCAAAAGTTATTCAGAATGAAGAGGACTTTTAGGGACATTCCCAGAAAATGCAAGATATACATTTAATTTGTCATGAGAATATCATAAATGTATTATATTTTAAACAAAATCGTTAGAGCCATTTTTGAAAAAATAAAAAATTTAGAAAAATGTTCCATGTAAAGGGTAGTCTGTGGTGGGGGGATTTTCTTGAATATCTTCATGTCGCATGTTTGAAAGATACTGAACCTAAATACCAAGTTTAGTTAGTATTTATCCGACTTTTCGTTTTTAAGTTATGCTGTTCACAGGCACAGACAGACACACACGGACCTTTTTCTAAAATGCTTTTTGTTTAGTATTCTGGGGGACTCCAAACATGCATTTCGGGTGGAATCTGGGTATCGAATTTTTGGTTGGAATGCAATACTTCCTCTACTTACTATAGTAAGTAATAAACGATAGGGGCAAGAGGTATGTAAATCTAACACATAGGTTGTCATTGATAGTTTTCAACTAATATTCACCTCTTTGTCTAAGTAATTAGCTCATTTTGGTTAAGTAGGTAGGCATACTGTCCTAAGGGGAATGATGAATAAACCACCATTATTAGACTTGACTGTACCAGAGTCCTGCCCTGCTGTCAGAATCAGCAGACAAGGTAAAAGGTCATCCTTTGTTCCTATTTAACATGACCTAACTTCTGCTCGCTTTTGTTCCGGCGAAAATTGAACCGTCCCCAGCATTCAAGCGAACGGGCCTTCATTTTCGAGAGCTCTGGTTCAAATCCCAAAGCTAATTCCCGAAGTGTAAACCCATTCTTAATCTTCGCTGTCCTCGTCCCTGTAGAAATATATTAACATTCATAAGCTACCCTCCTCGGCGAGGGAAACAAAGAAAGAAAATGATGGTTATAGCGCTACTGCGCACGGAATAAAAGGTTTACGAAATGTATTGCTTATGATTTTAACTTTCCCTACCATCTACCTATAATAAATAGAAGTACTTTATACCACTCAGAACGAGATCAATAAAAAAAATCTGAAATGTTGCATCACATGACTTTCTCTACTATTGTACAAACTATTTTTACAAACGCTTATTCTCCATATACTTTGTTAATCAAGATGTTAATCTTATTGCTAATTTTCTATTAGGTAAAATGGGAATATGGTAGGCTTTAAGCGATAGTCAAATCTTTTAAGAGCTGGTTGCTATGTGGAGCATTCCATTCTCTTTGTATGTCCAGGACATAAAAAAAAGATTGGGAAAAAGTATAAGTATTGGAAAATTCAAACAAATAACCAGGAGTATCTTGGAAATGGTTCACTTAACCCCCCCCCCCCAAAAGCATATAAATTGTTTGTTTTAACGAGATCTACATTTTTTTGTGTACAAAATGTTATACCTATATCTCTTACGGTTTACCAGTTGTACAAAAGCTATTCACAACGAAGAATACTTTTGGGAACATTCCCAGAAAATTCAAGATATGCATTTCATTTGTCATAAAAATATCTTAAACATATGATATTTTAATCAAAATCGTTAGAGTCATTTTTGAGAAAATCAACATTTTCGAAAATGTTCTAAATAAAGGGTAGTCTGGGGTGTTGGGGAATATCTTGAAAATCTTCGTGTCGCAACTCTGGAAGATATTGAACCTAAATACCAAGTTTGGTGTTTATCCGACTGTTCGTTTCTGAGTTATGCTGTTCACAGACACACACACGGAAATGTTTCTAAAAATGCTGGTTTTGGATTCAGGGGGCCTCAAAACATATATTTCCAGTGAAATCTCGGTATCGAATTTTTTGGTGGAATACAATACTTCCCCTACTTACTATACGTAGTAGAGAAAGTAAAAACTTTCATCTTCTTCCAAAGATGTGATGAATTTTCCAGAAAATCCTCCCACTCTAAACTATCCTTTACATGGAAAATTTGAGATTCTCTCAAGAATGGTTCTAACGATTTTGATTAAAATAACTATAGAATTATTTTTGTATACTTTTGTAAAGCGGTAAGCCATAAGAACTAGCAAACAATTACACGAGATCTCGTTAAAACACATAGTTTACGTAATTCTTTGCTGTTGGTTTGACTTTTCCAGTATTTTACCAGGTACTTTTTGAAGCGCTTAATCACTATTCATTTGTTTCTTGTGATGTCATTGAAAGAGTAGGGCATTTTGAAGCCACCATATAGCGATCTGCTTTTTAAAGAATTGAGTATCGTTTTATTGCATCCCCTTGTACCTACAACGAAGTGTGTAATGAAGCTATTTCTGTAAATGCTTACATTTAATAACATAAAACGGATAGCAAACAAGTTTTTGTAGCTAACCCGTAGCTCAGTCGGTAGAACATCTGCCTGCTGTGTGAGGGGTCCCGAGTTCAATTCCCGGCTGTGGGGGTGGGATGTTTTCTCTAGCCAACATTGTTCCACAGAGTCTGGAAGTATGAATAAGAGAGTGCATGTGTGCGTCTGATCTAATGATTAAAACCCCAAAAGTGCAAGAAACACAACGGCAAGATAATACGAGTTAATACCATTGCCAATAAGCTCAATTAGTTAAAGGCGGGGTATAAATGGAAATAAACAAAATCTGATGTGTTACACTCACATTACTTTCTCTACTCTTGTACAAGCTATTTTTACAAACGCTTATTCTCCATATGCTTCATGTTAATCGAGATGTTAATCTTATTGCTAATTTTCTTGTAGATGCACGGGGAATTGGTAGGTTTTAAGCGATAGTCAAGTATTTTAAGAGCTGGTTGCTATGTGGAGCATTCCATTCTCTTTGCATTACCAGGACAAAAAAGAATGAATAACGAATTTGAGAAAAGGTATAAGTATTGGAAAATTTAAGGGAATAACAAGCAATATCTCGAAAATGGTTCACTCAACAACAAAAATGTATATCACATAAATTGTGTATTTTAACGCGATCTACATTTCTTTGTGTAGTAACATCTTGTCTATCTCTTATGGTTTACCAGTTATGCAAAAGTCGTTCACAATGAAGAATACTTTTGGAGACATTCCCAGAAAATTTAAGATATACATTTTATTTATCATGAAATTATCCTAAATATATGAGATTTTAATCAAAATCGTTAGAGCCATTTTTGAGAAAATTAAATTTTGAGAAATATTCCATGTAAAGGGTAATCTGGGGTGGGGTATTTTCTTGAAAACCTTCGTGTCGCATCTCTGGAAGATACTGAACCTAAATACCAAGTTTGGTGTTTATCCGATTGTTCGTTTCTGAGTTATGCTGTTCACAGACACACAGACAGAAACACAGACACACACATGGACATGTTTCCAAAAATGATTTTTTTGATTCAGGTGGCCTCAAAACATATATTTCCGGTGAAATTTCGGTATCGAAATTTGGGTGGAATACAATACTTCCACTACTTACTCTACGTAGTAGAGAAAGTAAAAACGTTTTGTAGTAACATTTAAAACATGTTATTTTAATCAAAATTATTAGAGCCATTTTGAAGAAATAAAAAAGAAAAGAATAAGAATGTTCCATGTACGCGGTAGTTTGGTTGGGGGCTTTTTTTGAAAATACCAGGGTTAGTATTTATTCGACGACTTTTCCTTTTTTGAGTTGTTGCAGAGGTAGACAGATAAGAGTTTAGGAGCCACAAATCTCGATATAGAATTTCGGGATAGAATACAACATGTCTTCTACTTATAGGGAGAGAGAGAGAGAGTAACAATACAATACCAGAGGTGTTCCTACTGCTTAGTAGTGTAATCTGAGAGACGTTGGAGGATTCAGAGACCCTCGCACCTCGACCAGTGCAAGTCTTTTTGCTGTCCTTTATACCCAGAATGGGAACTCATGGACACAAATTCTTATGCTCATGGCGGGAATCGAACCCGCAACCCTTTGCGCAACAGAGTGCCGAAGTCAGATACTCCAGCGGCCGCGGCTACGTGGGTCTCTCTCTTACTACTTAACACAATTTGTCAAATTTTCTGATTGAGGTTTTGATGCTTTATGATAGAATCACTGTACATGTGGATAGAAATTTTTACTTCGTAAGATGAGCAGAGAACGATTACGCTTCTGAATAGTTTATTATTTTAAAATAATTTTGATAAATCCTTTTATTTTACAAAAAAACCACTAATAACTACTATATTTTCTCACAATAAGGATGCTATAATCTTCCGGAGGAATCATTACACAATCTTAGCAGTAAAATAGTCTTCTCAAAAATTTCACTGTAACTTCGAATTAATTGCATACATTTTAATTTGCTATGAAAGCTCAAAGTATAATTTTATTGCCCTTTTCTGTCATAATTCGGCAAACACTTCTGAAATGCCCCTCTACATAAGTAAATTTGTTTTGTTCCGCACTCAGAAGTATTTCTTCTGTTGTCTCTAGTGTTATCCATTTTCGGAACGCCCAGTGTCAGATTTACGTGGCTGCACGTTCCCCTGGCTCATTAATACTAAGGGTGAAACTTGTACACGAACTTGCAACACTCTCCCCGCAGTCTGACCGAGATAAGCCCCTCTCAACCACCTTGCCTAAGCCTCAACCGGCATTTTTCTTTGTTTAATGTCCTACAATAGGCCAAAAGCCGCTCATCCCGTTAAGTCCCTCAGCAACTTCAGTTAGGCAAAACGGCAACTTCCTCCAAGAATAACGTTCTACACCACATTTCCATTCTCCAATCAGACAGCTGGTCTTCTGTATGTGCCATATAGATACAATCGACGTACTTCTCGCTGGTGTAGCAGAAGTACTGCAACTGACACAAATTTCCATTTCCAGCTTATACCGTATATATATATATATATATATATATATATATATATATAAAACCAATGCCTAATAGCAAAAAATATCTGATGTACTGTATTCTCTTCCATCTGTTGTGTATTTCTATATCTCTTCTTCAAACCAGGTTCTCGATCTACTTATTTTTAATCTAGGTGTTGTTTCAATACATATTTTGTTATAAGTACAAGAGGCATACAGGGAAGGAAGCAGGTGACTATATGCTAGCTTCGGGTTTCCATACTTTGCATAAAATCACGAGAAACAAAAGAAAACTTACCAAGGACTTCATACAAATCAAATCAAGAGCAATGAATATCAAGGGAATGGTTAATGCTACAGCACATTTTGTATGTTTTAACGAGATCCATATTTTGTGCATGTATTATGGTCTACCAATTATACAAAATCACTCAAAATTCATTCAGAATGAAGAGGGCTTCACTACCTAATCTCAGGAAATTCATGCTAATGCCCCTCATTTGTTGTGAAAATATATTAAATATATTATATTTTAATCAAAATTGTTAGAGCTAAGTTTACGTAAACCATAGTTATCCAACATTTTTTCATGTAAAATGGTATTTTATAGAAAATCTTCGTATAATATCATTGGAAGATATGAACTTTCGTGCCAAGTTTCCGTTTTTGAGTTTTGCTGACACACACGCACACAAAAGTTTGGTATTTATCCTACTTTTCGTTTTTGAGTTATCTGTTCACAGACACAAAGACACACAAACGGACCTTTTTTAAAAATTCTTTTCTTTTAATTAAGGGACATCAAAACATGTATTTCCGTTAAATCTCGATATCTAATTTTTGCGCGGAATGCTACACTTCCCCTACTTACTATACGTAGTACAGAAAGTAATAAGCATAGATTATAAAGCAGTTAGCCTTCCAAAATAAGAGTGCTGCAGCTAACTTGACCATTTGAGCATTTTTGTAACCAGTTCCGAAACAGCACTGATTGTAGAGCTATGTACAATGCGTTACAATGCAAGAGTTAAAAGTACGAATATGGTGGGAGACTTTGGAACCCTCCCCGGAGGGCAATGGCCTCTCAGATTTAATTATGTATTGAGTTCTTGCGATACACATGTGGGGGGCAATTACTTCAGGTACCTTAGATGGTATTTGAGGCAGTATTTTTAACACTTAAATGATTTTAGTCGAATTATATAAATAAAAAATATAATAAAAGCACGCCTTAAAGCAATGTGTATGTAACAATATATAAAAGGTGTACATTACAGTCATTGTAAATATGTAATAATGTTATGTGAATGTATTACATAATTTAATAATGTAGGAGCTGTGAGAATAATAGTTTCATGTCTCTAAAAAATATAAATGCTGACGCAGCCGAGGCAAACATAAATATATAATATTTAACGAAACAGTCAAAATTACAAAATTAATATTTTTGGGGCAAAGACCACCAGAAAGTACATTTAGGGCGAAGACTACCGGAAACTTTTTACCATACGTGCGGTTGCAACTACTTCAAGTTCGGCTCCCCAACAGTTGAACTACAATATAACTCCTAAAATTAAACTTCTTCATGTTTTGGAACAAATAATCATTAGCGTCATAGAAACTGATACAAGACTGTTACTCCGGAGCGAGATAGCTCAGTTGATAACATCTATGGCACGCCTTTGGGAGGTCTCGGGTCCAAATCCCTTGTATCGGCTGTTCAATTGCCGGAAAATAGCGGATTAGATATTCAAAACCCTAGTTCCACCTCCAGAGCAAAGTAAATAGAAATAAAAATAGTTTTTACGGAAACGTGACTGTGCAACTAAGGTAATATCTCAACAACATACCTAAGGAAGGCAAATATGCAAACAAGGCTATCTATCCAGCATTAGAACGCGTAAATTTAAAAGAACAGTCAAAAGTTTTGCGATCAAAGTCCACATTCCACCAAAACAAAATAATACCAGCAACCGATGGTACAGGAAGGTGATTACACAACCAAGGCCATCTGTCAGTTAAACTAACACCCTACAGTAACCGCTACGATATTATGACCAAGATGTTAAAGCGACCTTAAAAAAAGAAAGAAAAAAAACAGAGTTATCCATGATTATGATGGGAATGGTCGTGAATTTGCTTTAACATGGGTTAAGGGAGCAATAATTATAAGTACCCTATTGGCTGGAAAATAAGCTGCCCTTGCATATAAGCCGCACTCTTAAAATTCGAAGGGGCAAAGTGGGGGAGGAGTTTGGCACGAAAATAAACCGCATTCAGATTAAGGCAAGAAAAATGAGTATAAACTTTATTTTCTTGTACTATATATATGTAAATATTTTCCCTAGCATATGGTACATCATATCGGCACCAAACATTATGCTATATTTTGCGTTATTCACTACTAGTATTCACTTCATCAATCTCACTCTCACCATTTTCTTCATTCTCCTCCCACAATACGTCACCTCGCTACTATCGATAGAAACTAACGAAACAATATTATGACTGCGCGTGCGAAGACGGCCTACAAAGCAACAGGAGCACAACGAATCATTATGTGTTGCTTCCCCGCAGTTGTTACTGTTCCAGAAGATTTCTTTCGGAGTTTCCAGTAGTTTCTCCTTCTAGAACATTCGCTTTTTATATGTTGGGCCTATATAAGAGGACTGCTCTTGCCAGGGATTTAGTTGCGAAATTAAGTGCCGTCGAGAAGTTGAAGAGTTTAGACAGTGCAAAGTGCAGTTCAGTTATGATTCGATTCGACGGATCAGTTATGTTCTGTTCTGAATGTGCGTCAAAAGTATCTCAATTGTAAAGTTTGTGCTACGCTGAACACCTAAGTGACAAATAAAGTGTGTTTAGCAACAACTGGTGTTTTCGTTTGTTACAATATACATAATTTAAACACCTACACGCCGTTAAAAGTTTGTATTATTGCGTAATAAACTGCCACCAGTTTCGGTTCCAGATACTAAGCTATAGTGTTGCAGCAAAGGTATGTAGAAGGCCAAGCTAGCGAATATAAACCTTTGAATTTTGGACCAAAAGTGTTGCTTATTTTCGGATCAACACACTATTTAGAATAAAACGGCATATGCATTGTTAACAGTACATTATGTAGTCGCTACGTGCAAGACGCGTGAGGGATGGAAGGACAGCGGAAAGGAGGAAAATCGGAGGGGTAAAGGTAAACGTAAAGGTACGTATCACAGTGGAGCCCCCGAAGTCGGGACAGAGCACCGCAAGAGGCCATAACTGCTTCCAACGTGACCCCTGGGAGAGAGGGAGGAGGGATGAAAAGGGGAGAGGCTCGAAGGGCGACTAGTTCCGAATGCCGACGGGGGCAAGCATGGACTGGGTCCTAACGTTTCCAGATAGTACGCATCCGATGCCGCTCGGTGCCTACCCACAAGCCACCAACATCCAGGGTCCCCCGAGCGGAGCCCCAACGCTGAGGAGAGACCCACTGAACGGTACCGCAGCGACGTCAGGGAAAAAAACCTTTGTGGGGCGCAAGTCAGCGCCCAGCCGCGGGTCCTACAACCTTGAAACAGATAAGAAAGATGATGGGTACAGGAAATGAGAGGGAGGAGAGTCGTGGTAGATGAAATACCCCAGCATCCATCTGTCGACCCGTGGAAACCACGAGAAACCTATCAGCCAGAGCGGGCAGTCGCCGGAATCGATCTCGGGACCTCTCCAATGCAGGCCACCTCAGCTATCCCGGTTTTTGAAATCGGAGGAGTGTATCGTCTTACTGCTTGGCAATATTTGTAAACAGCCAAGAAGCACTACTTTATTTGAAATAACCTGAGTCAGTCAAATAAAAGTGGACCACGAGTATCTGACTGTTACGGTTATGAGTATATACTCGTCAACGTACTGAGTTGTTATTTTGGAACGGTTATTTGAAACCTAGTATATACAGGGTGGACCATTTAACTTAAGACTGTATAATATCTCCAAAACTAAGCGTTGTAGAAAGAAATACCCTTGATAAAAGTTGTTTGCTATTATTGGGAAAAGTAAATAATATTTAAATGTCGTATTTTGTTTGGTGGACATCATGATGGTCATTTTAGGGTGAATTTACTATTTTGAAATCATAATCTACAATTAAGAGTCAATTTAAATTGATCCTAAAGTGACCATTACAACCTCCTCCAAATAAAAACGACTAACAACGCTTAGTTTTGGAGATATTGTCTCAACTAAAATGGTCCATCCTGTATATTTGGGGGGATGTTTGTAACTGAGAAATAAAAACTAGCAATCTCTCACCTCTTAACTGTATTAGCCATTAAAAGCCATATAACGTTAAGGGCACTTATTTTACTTTTAAAACGCATGGAAGCGTGAGATATGAGGAATAAGCCTATCCTTTCGCCTTCAAACAGGACGTCGATTCAGCCAAAAGCTACGTATGCTATCAATGCACAGAGGGAAAATAAACCCTTGATTTCATCGGTGGATTATTGCAGACATAAAATTAGATTCTCTATTGTCAATCACGAAGGTACTCAATATGCCCCTATGGAGAGAGGGGAGAGGAAGCGCGATTCCCCGGGGGCACCGATTAAACTCATTCTCTGTTTGTGCGCTCAGTAAGCCGAATAACACATTTCGGCTTTGATATTCCATTTCACGTTCAGAGTTGTTGTTCTTCATGCGCGAGTGCATTCGCGGTTAATCCAATTTTAGAGGGACATCGCTCTCCTTTTGACAGTACGCGTCACAAGCTGTAAATAAGACTTATAAGCCAGGAACTATAAAGTCACACATTGTACTCGTATGTAAGTGATTTACCACTAATTGCCTACGTAACTCGAGATTATAACTTTGATGGCAAACCTGCCAGGGATCCATATAATCCTTTACCACTTTAATCACTGAACACCAGTGTTTTAAAATCGACATACAATGGTATTCACTTCGGAACTAAAGAGTAACTATGAGAGTTTTTGTTTCACAGTAAGTGCATGTAATACGCAACGTTTCAAATTATCCATCATTTTCAATATTTATTTGAAAGTTTCATCGAAAACAAATTCCGTATTTTCACAATAAGAAAGAACATTGCAGCGTTCCAAGGCTGGGAGCGAACCCCAGGTATCAGAGCTGGAAACATTCGGGAAAATGTTTGAATTAGAGCACTGGTGAGTCTAGATTAACAGAACGCTGACGCCTCACGATTCGGATATATAGGCTGGCCTATCTGAGGTCACATGGGCAGATCACCACGACGCCCGATACACAACGTCTTCTCGCCGTTCGTAGTAACAACGAGTATTTTTATAACTTGTGAATAAGAAGCAGCTTCGTCTCCAGATAGGTATGTAATTAGCTGAGGTAGTTACGGACGGACCCGTAGGCCTTTAGAATCGAATAAAGGCTCAAAGCATGGGCAGTAACTTTACCTGGAGTTTTATTTTCACCGGAACCCACAGCACTCTCCCGAGCGCTCCTCTCCTAGGCATTGCCCTATCTGTAAGTTACATTTCCTTTATAGCATCCAGTATTTCCCTGGTCGTTACAACATTGTCACTCCAGCTTTTCAATTGTCACGTTCTATGTTCTTATCTAGTTCAACTTCAATGGGAGTTCATTTCCTCCACAAGACCTCCACAACCCGTCGCTTCATGGTAGTACTCACTGCACGTCACAATAACTCGCTCGGAGAATCCTGATGTCGTACCAGAGATGCACTAGCTAATTCGCTCGCTCTCTGACAGACTCAACAACTCAACCCGCAACTGACTGCTCTCAAATTAAATTGAGTTTCATTTATGGACGCTCTGTAACTACTGTGGTCCTAAGTGTCCCATTCTATATTGGGCATGAAAGACCGGTAATTTTGCTCAGAGGCCTCTTTATCAGGCTTGAGGTTCTTTTACGTGCCGTAAATCTACAACGCGGCCATCGCTTTACTTCCCTTCCGAAGGAAGCCATGCTAAGGATTTTTACACCCAAAAAAACCCATTGCCCTGTGGGTGCTTTAGTACATTAAATCTTGAACTCTCCCTAAAGTTTAAAGACAATTACAAAAATACATTATTTATAAACACAGAGAGGCCAAGTATGCATACGAGTAAATTACATGCGTGTTCGTTTTATCACGAAAATGGTACTGAGACATTCGTAACCTTTATTATTGGACAACATGGGAACATTTCTTAAAAACTGTAAATCTTTAACAAGCTTTCCAAGTAAGCTATCTTAATTTTTGTTGCGATTTCATCCAAATTTCAGATATTTGTTGACTCATTATTACTAACACTAAACGTTTTAATAGTCTAAAATAAAACATTGCTCATGAAAACCAAAATTAAACTTTACTTTTAAAACTGGTGTACATATCTATGTGGTGAGGATAAACTATGATTACATACCCTATTATTTTATAAGTAATTTGATATGTATAATCGGACAGAATAGACACAGTAGCGCTTGCGAACGTAATTTAGAAAGTGAAGAAAAATACACTGTATCAAGGTGCAATATACAAGCGATATGCATTGTGATGCAGCGGTTGTGACCCAAACTACGGGAGGACGGGTTAGGGCAGTTGGAGAGATAAATAGTGCTCCCGCCCAGCGTAAGTACTGAAAGCGCTAGCGACGGATAACCAGAATCTTCTGGAAGTTTCCCTTTTCTCCGCCTCTAGAACGTTCTGGAACTCTAACCAGCTGCCATATAAACGAGCACTCCCCGAGTGAACTAGTGAGTGCATTTCTGGTGCGACAAAAAGTGATATTTTCCCAGCAAGTTTTTGATGGCTGCTTTGACGTGCAGTGAGTGCTGTAAGAGAGGTCTTGCGTTCGACTCCCCAACGAGTGACTCGTCCGGAGGTAGGGGCTACGTTGTGCGTTTTTCATTACACCGTCAGTCACGAAGAAAGTGAACTTACAGTGAAAACTAAGTGAAAAAAGTGACAGTGAAAAGTTGAATTAGATCACATTAGTGAACAGACATTGAGAACTTAGTGAAATGACAATTAAAACCTGGGCAAAGACATATTATGAAGATTAAATATAGCTGACATTAATAACTAAAATGACTCCAAGAAGTATAAAATTAAGAGAAAGGGGCCTAGATTTCTTTATTGTTTCTTTCTCTACCACCTACCTATAGCAAGAAGAGGAAGTATTGTATTCCACGCAAAAGTTTCATCCGAAATGCACGTTTATTTATTTCTGGTGGTCATGCAAAGAATATGGAATTTCAAAGCCAGCAGAATTTTTCAGTCCTTTATTCTACCTTTCCAACCTTGTCAGCACGCAGCTTGTGTGGAAGAACAATTCATTCCATAACGTTTTGTGTTTTGTTATACAAATCGCTCTAAGAGACTTTAGAATAATAAAATAAGCTTATGATGAGGCATTAATGAAAACATCTGATGTGTTACACTCACACGGCTTTATCTACTCTTGTACAAACTATTTTTACAAACGCTTATTCTCCATCTACTTCATGTTAATCGAGATAAACATTTGCAGACTCTATCTTATTGCTAAGTTTCTTGTAGATGGAAGGGGAATATATATTTACAAGAGCAATATAGAAATACAGTAGCCTTTAAGCATAGACATATCTCTTAATAGCTGGTTGCTAGATGCAGCACCATTCTCTTTGCCACAGATTAATACTCTTTGCATATACAAGACAAAAAATGAATAACTAATTCCCATTTGAGAAAATAAATATTGAAAAATTTAAGGGAATAACAAGCAATATCTCGAAAATGGTTCACTCAACAAAAAAAATGTATATGATATAAATTGTGTATTTTAACGCGATCTACATTTTTTGTGCAGTAAAATTTTGTCTATCTCTTATGGTTTACCAGTTATGCAAAAGTCGTTCACAATGAAGAATACTTTTGGAGACATTCCCAGGAAATTCAAGATATACATTTCATTTGCCATAAAAATATCTTAAACATATGATATGTTAATCAAAATCGTTAGAGCCATTTTTGAGAAAATTAAAACTTTCGAAAAATGTTCCATGTAAAGGATAATCTGGGGTAGGGGGATTTTCTTGAAAACCTTCGTGTCGCATCTCTGGAATATATTGAACATAAATACCAAGTTTGGTGTTTATCCGACTGTTCGTTTCTGAGTTATGCTGTTCACAGACACACACACACACACAGACACACAGACACACACGCGGACATGTTTCCAAAAATGTTTTTTTTGGATTCAGGGGGTCTGAAAACATATATTTCCGGTGAAATCTCGGTATCGAATTTTTGGGTGGAATACAATACTTCCCCTACTTACTATACGTAGTAGAGAAAGTAAAAATGAAACGAATTCCCATTCGAGAAAAAGTATAAGTATTGGAAAATTTAAGGGAATAACAAGCAATATCTCGAAAATGGTTCACTCAACAAAACAAATGTATATGACATAAATTGTGTATTTTAACGCGATCTACATTTTTTGTGTAGTAAAATTTTGTCTATCTCTTATGGTTTACCAGTTATGCAAACGTCGTTCACAATGAAGAATACTTTTGGAGACATTCCCAGGAAATTCAAGATATACATTTCATCTGTCATGAAAATATCTTAAAGAAATAACATTGTAATCAAAACCGTTAGAGCCATTTTCGGAAAATTAAAATTTTCGAAAAATGTTCCATGAAAAGGGTAATCTGGGGTGGGGGAATTTTCTTGAAAACTTTCGTGTCTCATCTCTGGAAGATACTGAACGTAAATACCAAGTTTGGTGTTTATCCGAGTGTTCGTTTCTGAATTATGCTGTTCACAGACACACAGACACACACACACAGACAGTGTAGCGGTGTTTGGGAATGGAAAAGGTTGTAATGGTACGGGTCTTGATGGTTGGGTTGTTAATTCTGGAGGATCGTTGTTGCTACCGGCTACTCAGGTAGAGGAATTTGGGTTCAGGAGTCTCTTACCTCAGGGAGTGTGGATGGGAGATAAATGAAGTTCACTTTCTCCTCTCAGATGGCCCGTTTATTGATGATCCACACTGATATCCTCGTACGAATTTCCGTTCCACACAAGACGCGATTTTTCCTGTCACCCCTGCTACTGTTTCCGTGCTCTTACCCCTTCTTGATTACTTTGCGAAGTTGAAGTATGTTACAATATTACGCTAATGACTTTTTCCTTTTGTCATTCCCTAGCTACCCTGTTACTCACGGTTGCCTTAAACTGGTTTTCAATACATAAATTTTTACTCGAAGACCGCTACACTGTTTCCCTCTTTAATATAAGATATTTTAAATTTGTAGATCTATCTTACTTTCCCTCACGTTTTCTACACAAATCTAGTTCTTTCCCCCGGCTCATCTCCTCACCCACGTTTCTACACAGAGACTTCTTCTCTCCTCGACGTTTCGACACAGAGTGAAGTATCTTACGCACGTTTGAACGTCGCTCTGCTTCATAGATAATTTTCTATTTCACGCCTACTTTTCTAGTTTCTCTCTCACTTTTTGCTATTCACGTGACTTTTATTCGTTCTGATTGGTTACGTCTCTGAATTTTTCCTCCATCTACCTCAATTTCATCGTCCGAGCGTGGCTCGCGTCTAACATTAACAAATTATGTTCGCTTTACTGAATTTGCTGTGCGCTTGACTAACTTCGGTTTCCTGCCCGTTGTCTTGAAATCCTGTGTGCACAACTCGGTTCCCATTGTCACTAAAGCGATTCCTAATGTTCTTTTTTCTGTCCTTTCCTACGTCTGCTATCTTTATGTGATTTTCGCCAACTTTGTTCGTTCTCAACTACACGTTTTATTTCATGTTCTTATTATTAATTAATATCTACCCTCTACGTTTTTTTATCTCTTCATAATTTCATTCCCCCCTTTCTCTAATTCTTAATGTTCTCTTTTATTCTTCCCTCATACTGGTATTCCTTCTTATTATTTTGATGATATGCTTATTAATAATTATTCTTCATATTCGTTATTATTTATTCTTTATTATTCGGACGGATCCTATCACTTCAACAGACAGACAGACACACACGGACATGTTTCCAAAAATGCTTTTTTTTGATTCAGGGGGTCTCAAGACATGTATTTCCGGTGAAATCTCGGTATCGAATTTTTGGGTGGAATACTTCCCCTACCTACTATACGTAGTAGAGAAAGCAAAAATTTTGCAAATCTAAAATCTCATCTGCGGGATGAAGATTTTCGAACGCTGAAGAATTTGCTGCCCAACCGACAAGAGCGCTACGACAGGTATCTGAAAATGGCTTCTAGAAGTGCTTCCAGTCTCTGCAAAAGTGTGTCACTGGGGGAGGGAACTATTTTGAAGGAAATGTTGCATTAATAGCTTTAAGGTAACTTGTTGGTGTATTATTAAGAAATTACGGGAACTTTCTGAATCTAGTATGTATATTGATAGCTTGTTGAAGAATGGGTAGAGTTCAACAAAACACCAATTTTTCATTTCACAATTTTTTTTTCAACACACCAACACACAGAATTATTGTTTTCTACACTCCAGAATTGCACAAATGTATAGGGTTTTAGAATGTTTATTTGACCTTTAGCTTGTATTACTTTTTATTCTGCTATAGATTAGTTCTGTTAGCACTAATACAACATTTCGATAGTTTGTAAAGCCTCTAGGTATTTTCGCAATCTCATTTCAAAACAAATCTAGTGAGAGCTCTGAGCCCGAACCGTTTTCCAGCGTATAATTAATGTGTCTGCCCCAGGTTGAGAGTAAACATTACCTCCTCTGTGTGGCTGGGAGAAGTGTAATGCCGTATTGCATATCTTCAAGGCTACATAAACATTTGAAACACATTCTCCGGTCGGTCACTGCTGACGGGGCCCTGCGCATTCCTTATTAATCACGACAGCGGTATTTCCCTTGGGACAGAGGCTAAGTTAATTTCGCGGGACGATGTCATCCATAAGTTAAGGCTAATTGCTTACCACGGTCGTCATGGCAACCAATTAGATTTGGTCCGGCACAGCTCAGTGCGCCTTTTTGACTTGTAAAAGCGCCCAACACTGCAAAACTCTCGTACAATTTTCTACACTTCTTCCTCGTGGGTGCGATCACGAGGGGCATATTGATTTTCGCAGCGATTCCACGGTCCACTCAACATACACAGGATCACCAACATTCTATTCCCGAAAAAATAGCGGGGAAAAAGAAAATTTTATGCGTATTAGGTAAACCACGATATCTTACCGATTACCACAGTAGTTAATGCGCTAGTGAAATGTGGTTAAAGCAGGAAAAAGATTATATATATATATATATATATATATAATGTTTCATTAGCTTCGCTCTTTTCTACTCACGCGCTGTCGTCGAGTTGCTTATGACACGGTGTCAATATTCAATTGTTATGAATTTCTGCTTTGAAGACATCCTATGCAAAATATTTTTCTCTATCGGATTATATAAACTTTATGAATCATTATACATTTCTGTGGGCACAAATTTCCAAAGAAAACGAGTTTTCCAGTAAAAGTCCGATATTGACTGTTTCTATGCTTATCATACATTAACTAATAAGCAAAAGGGTAGAATATAACAGCATATTTTTCATAGCTAGAGTAAACTAGATTGCTAATGCCTGCCAAATTTGAATTCTTCATATTTAATAAGATGAGCATTATGCTTTTTTAAATTAAATATTTTCCAAAAATTCAATACCTATACAGTAGAAAAGTTAGCTAGTGAGAAACGTCTTTGTTATTGAGTTTCAACGGAACCAAGCGAAAGTAAATCTTGAGGAGGGTTGGAGACAGCTTTTAAAAGAAGCCGGAATCCTGTAACTTCTTGCATTCATTGTGTATGACAAACAAGTCATCCATCTATTCTACTCCGGCGCTAGGCACGAGGCAGAAGGCAGTATAGGTTAACCAGTTGTAAGGAAGTGTGCACGTTTATACACTGTGAAGTGTTATGAAACTTATTTATTTAACATTTTTGCAACTATTTATAATTATGCAGGAAGAATGTATGAAGAGACGACATTTTGGTAAAATAAAGAGAAACGATAGTTAATAAGGAATGTGTGAGATTATTCAAGTAAAATGGGTGTTAGTAAGACAGTAAAAGAAACAGCTAAGGCTACTGGGTGTTCAGAAATGGTAATATGTAGGATAAAAAGGTAATGAATGAAATTATTTCTAAAGATGCTATCAAAAAGAATGCAAAAATGGATGGAGGAAACAAAAATACCCCAGTATGATGGAATAAAGCAAAACAGAGTGAGGCGCATATTTCTTTTTGCTGTTTGAAAACATCCCATCACCCTGACTGTAACTTTGTCTAGGGTAAACGGTATTAATGGCCTACCAGATTATCGCTTTTATTATTTTATATCTCAATATTTTTATGTTAATATATATTTTTATACCTGTAAAGTTGCATTTCGAAAAAATGAAAATACAAAGAGGAGAGATATAATGGAGGTGAAACATTAGACAGGCAGACCGATTGCCACTGAGCGCCAAAGTTGCGAGCATACGTATAATACATGTGGCAACAGTGCACCCCGTTTAACCTGTACTGTCTTTTAAGCGTGGACAGGATATACTTCATAAACATCAAAATATGTTTGCAAAATTATTTTCATTACATATTTCGTTTTGGGTATAGGAGAAGTGAAGAAGCCTGAAGCGACAGTGTCTTATTTAAAAATCAGGTCTCTATTTGCTTTGAAACTCCACTTTTTGCATAGCCGCGACAAAACAACCAATGCCGTTATACGCTTCTAAATAATATAAAGTATTTGACAGTTCAAGCCAGTAGTAACAAATATCTTGAACATGGTTAACTTCGAGAAAAAAATTTGACTAAAATTGTGTATTTTAACGAGATTTACATTTGTGTGTAGTAATTACTGCCTATCTCTTATGGTTTACCAATCACGCAAAATTATACAAAATTATTCAAAATGAAGAGGGCATTATAGGTTATTTTCACAAAATTCAAGATATACACTTTGTCATGCAAATATGTTTAACATATGCTATTTTAATCAAAATCGTAGTCTTTTTTTAGCGAAAAAGTCCTTGCAAATGGTAGTCTGGAGTGGGGGAATTTCCTAAAAATATTTGTGTCACATCCTTGGAAGAGAGAACTTAAGTAACGTGCGCGTGCACAGACTAATTTTTTAAAAAAGCTTTTCGGTGGAATATAATATTTTCCCTGCTTAATGTAGGTAAATGACAGAGAGCATAAAAAGACCTTTCTTAACGTGTTGTTTGCTTCGCTTCTAGGTTTATATTGCATTTTCGTCTTTTGAATTATTCAAAATACCGGGCGGGATGGCTCAGGCGGTAACGTCTGTGGCTCTCCTTCTGCAGATTCCGGGGCCGACCAATCTGACGATGGTTTCTTCCTCAGTCGCTAGCCGAATGCTGGATTAAATAATTTAATCCCAGAATTTTCCTATCATACCTTTCATCACTGTATTTCATTTCCTTCTTCTTCACCGCCATACCAGGCATTGGGTTAATCGTTCATCCTGGATATGCTATGGTCCAGAGTTTCCTTGCTCCTCGACAGGCTACTGACCCAAGGCATTGGCTTGTAAGTCCTATAAATTATTCAAATATTTTTATGTAATAATATTACTTAAGACGCTGTGCGTAAGTACTTTGTTTCATGCTTGAGCTTTTAAATAGCTTTTTTACTTTCTCTACTACGTATAGTAAGTAGGGGAAGTATTGTATTCCACCCAAAAATTCGATACCGAGATTTCACCGGAAATACATGTTTTGAGACCCCCTGAATCCAAAAAAGGTATTTTTGGAAACATGTCCGTGTGTGTGTCTATTTCTGTAAACAGCATAACTCAGAAACGAACAGTCGGATAAACACCAAACTTGGTATTTAGGTTCAGCATCTTCCAGAGATGCGATACAAAGGTTTTCAAGAACATCCCCCACCCCAGATTACCCTTTACATGGAACATTTTTAGAAAATTTTAATTATCTCAAAAATGGCTCTAACGATTTTGATTAAAATAGCATATGTTTAAGATATTTTCATGACAAATAAAATGTATATCTTGAGTTTTCTGGGAATGTCTCCAAAAGTATTCTTCATTGTGAACGACTTTTGCATAACTGATAAACCATAAGAGATAGACAAAGTTTTACTACACAAAAATGTAGATCGCGTTAAAATACGCAATTTATGTAATATACATTTTTTTTGTTAAGTGGACCATTTTCGAGTAATTGCTTGTTATTCCCTTAAATTTCTCAATACTTATTTTCTCAAATGGGAATTCGTTATTCATTTTTTTGTCTTGTATATGCAAAGAGTATTAATCTGTGGCAAAGAGAATGGCGCTGCACCTAGCAACCAACTTTTAAGAGATATGTCTATGCTTAAAGGCTACTGTATTTCTATATTGTCCTTGCAAATACAAAACAATGGGAACATGGTACGCCTTAAGCGATAGTCAAATATTTTTAGAACTGGTCGCTATGTGTAAAATGTAATTCTTTTTGCATGTCAAAAGATCGTTTCTGCAAATGTTTATCTCGATTAATATGAAATAGATGGAGAGTAAGAGTTTGTAAAAATAGTTTGTACAAGAGTAGAGAAAGTAATGTGAGTGTAACATATCAGAATTTTTCTCTAATAAGTCCTTTTCAGCATCTTTAAATATTGAAAATGCTCCTTGTGATTTGGTTTAATGTAGCTTTTCTGAAATTTTTACCACTAGTATATTAACGAACTAAGTTAACCCCATGGTGAGGTTTGTGTCGGAATTGCATTTTGAATTTTTTGTTTTTACTATGTTATGATTATTTACCATCTATTGTGGCGGGTGGGGGGCTCTGGCTAATACTCCGCCTCAAGACAGGGCGTGGTTTTGCGCTGGCTGGCGTGTGGTTGATTGGAAAGTGGGAGATGAAGGTGCTCTCAGGTCGAACTGGTCGGGTGGAAAATTTCAGGATTCCCCTCTCCCTGACCTGATGCGACATATCAAAACATTGTCGCTTGTATATAAAAGAAAGACTTTTCTGGCCTATGTGTGTGTGGGTCAGTTCTGTTCGGCTGTTTCCTCAGCAAGCGGGCGAGTATCAGTTGTCTACGCGAGGAGGAGAGAGTCTTGTGTTCCACATGTTGGTGAACGGCCGGAAGAGGGGACACCACTGCGAATTGATGTGATATGTGCAGGAAAAAACGAATATTAACATCGTAGTTGCTATTATATTGCGTGCCTGTCCATAAGCTGATTTTCTAAGAAACAAAAACTTTCAAAATGTTAAATAATAAGATATTTTAACCAATCCACCACTCCGACTGACACTTTAAATCTAATCTTATGAAACCAAAATAAGAAACCATAATTAGCCCTTTTCTTAAATATGTGACTTATTTAGAAATAATGCCTGTTTAAAACAACATGGAAAAACCTTAGTTTGAGCACATTAAGAATATTTTAGGCTACCCACAACAAAACAATTAAGTGTAAAAACCCTTGCAACAGCATCAAGAAACTTTGTACGCTATTATGTTCTAATCTTCCTAGAATATGGTTAGGATTTCAAAGCAATCGGTTAAGAATTGCATATATGTGAAATTTCCTATAGGGCTGCTTTGAAATACTAAATTGCTCTTTTCTATCAAATTAAATAACGACCAAATAGTTAAAGATCTTTTGCCAATTAATTTAAAAAGCGAATAAAATGTTGTACCAACATTTATATATTTGATTTGAGTAAACAGATATGTCAAAAACACTCAAATCATATTTTTCTTAAAACTCTAAAGCTACATTTTGAATCGCAAACAACATTCGGATGAAATTCAAAAGGTACACCGTCGAATTAAAAGTGGCCGGTCACTTGAGCAGTTAAAGTTCTCACAATGCCTTCGAGTGAGCGCGTAGTTTACAACTGTCAACTTATGTGCGCCGTTTTCGTTAACTCTATAATAGAAGCCACAAGGCATCGATTTGTACTCTTAACTTCGACGCAAGCAGTACGAGCTTGATTCACCGTTATGGATTATCTTTTAATTGTTACAACTTGTTTTATTGTAATGTAGTTAAATAGTATTGCTTGTTTTACTTCAATTTATTTACAAATATAATTACAATAATGTTGAAATTTGTGGTTATAAAATTAAGTTGTCCGAATCTGAAACCTCCTCCGGACCGATAAATTGCCATGGTTGCCATCTACCGGTATGACGGACTACTAAATAAAGGCCACATACGTAAACATGAAGAAAAACCGGTTATATTTTTACTTATGTATTTAAAATGAAAGGGGGAAAAAGTTGTGACTCTACGGAGCAGCTTGCAGCTTCAGTGGCTTCTCTATCACTGATCTAAGAGGCTACAGTAATTCAATACAGTGTGTTTGGTTACAAATATTCAGTGTTGAAACACGCTGAAACATCTGCTTTTTGAAATCTCGATGAGTTATGTTCTCGAAAATTTTTTGTTATTATAGTTGTGTTCCCCATTATAACTACTGCAAGAATATACGCATCTTGTGAATAAAGCATGCCTGTCTGGAGCGCTCAATGAAGTTCCCTATTTGAGTTCCTTCTTTCAAGCACTGACCAGTTTTAAATTGATCGAGTGTACATCTAGATATTATAAAATATTAATTTCCGATTAACATTTCAAACTAGAGCTATTAAATTTTAAATGTGGAGTTTGTATTCCATTATGATGTATAGATAAGTAAATGGGGTCATTATTCAAGAACTGCAGATTGGATTTTGAAATGCATTGCTTATGTGTTAGGATTTGAGAATTAAATTTTTAATATAGGTTAGCTTATTAGACATGTTATCAAATATCTATCAAATAGTGAAAGTTAAAAAACAGGAAAACAATAGAGTAGAGTTTTATTAAAATTTTGATTGTACATAGTGCCATACATACGAGAAGTAATTAGATTATATTATTAAAAGAAAACACAAGACGTGTTTCAAAGCAACGTTATTTGTGAAGTATTTGCTTATGCACACACTCGAACTGGCATGACCGCAGGCAACTGTCACATCTTAGAAACTAGAGCATCGACAAACTTTGAGAACAATAGTAACAGCTGTGAATGTTTCATAGCCCATTTCACTTGCTATTCAACACTGTCGTTACCGAAAGCCAGAGTAAATCACAATGTAACTGGAATTATTCAAGAACTCAATACAACACAATTCTGTCCCCGGTTAACAAAGACTAGATGCACAAGAGGCTTTTACATGATAATTGACAAACTAATGAAGCCTTATAATTGAATAAATTATTCAAATAATGTTTCACACAATGTTACAAGAATTTTCCTCCTGTTTCTGGCGTTTTACCCTCTCTATAAAAAATTTCGATGTCAAGATTTAGCCAGAAATACATGTTTTGAAATGCCCTAAACCCAAAAGAGGTGTTCTACTTATCTACAGCATATTTATATTAAGTAGAGAAAATATTGTATTCTACCCAAAAAAATTATATCAAGAATTAATCGGAAATACGTATGTGTATGTGAGTGCGCGCGTTGCAACTATGAACAGCATATTTCTAAAAAGAAAATTAGGATAAACAGCGAACTTGATATTAACTACAAAATCTTCTAAAGATGTAAGACAAAAGTTTTCAGACACTATCTGCCCACAAAACTAATCCTTAGATGGAAAATATTCAGTTTTAATTTTTAATTTCCTAAAAATGACTCTAAAGATCGATTAATAATTGTAGGATTAAAATATTCACAAGATAAATAAAATGTCAATCTGGAATTAGTGATTAGGTGTGAAGCTCGTGCATTCAGATTGAAATTTGCGCAATTTTGTATCTGGGAAACCATGCGATAGGCAAAATCCCATTTCAAAATAAAATATGAAGCTCATTAAATTACACAGTTTTGCCAAATAATGCTTTTTGCTGCAGCGTTAGCCGTTCCAAGTGGTATGTTCAAATTTTTTTCTAACGGAGTCATCTGAGACACGTTTGCTTCGAAGGATCTGTTTACTTCGACTTCTAAAATTATTTCTCCGTGCTTATAGTTAAATATTTTAAAGTTGTTTTCACATATAGTATGTAACTAAACTCCCATCGCTTAATTTGAAATCATTTTTAGAAAAAAATGTGAATAACGTAGAAGGATGTAAGAATAGATTTTATGAGTAATATAATATTTAAGTTATGTTGGTGTTTCAAATACGACTTTATAATATTACTGTTTATCATGTTTGAGTAGTAATAAAACATTACAATATTAGATTTCCCTGATATGAGTTTAAGAGTACGCATGTGAAAATTCTAAATCTTGTGGTTTTTATCCAAATGTTTTAAAACTTTTCTCTCATGCTGGTCTATCACAATTATAAGCTGTTTTAAATGTCATGCAGATATTTGTAATAGATTTTGAAAAAAAAAACATTTTATTTTACTTTAATTATACTAATTTAACACGTGGTGCAGATATCATAGTTTTGAAAAAATAAAAGGTATTATATTATTTAATACTAATAAACAAAACTGACACAATTTTTACTTTTTCTACTACGTATAGTAAGTAGGGGAAGTATTGTATTCCACCCAAAAACTCGATACCGAGATTTCACCGGAAATACATGTTTTGAGACTCCCTGAATCCAAAAAAGCATTTTTGGAAACATGTCCGTGTGTGTGTCTGTCTGTGAACAGCATAACTCAGAAACGAACAGTCGGATAAATACCAAACTTGGTATTTAGGTTTAGTATCTTCCAGAGATGCGACACGAAGGTTTTCAAGAAAATCCCCTACCCCAGATTACCCTTTACTTGGAACATTTACATGCTAATTTTCTTGTAGATGAAAGGGGAATTGGTAGGCTTTAATGTATAGTCAAATCTTTTAAGAGTCGTTGCTGTGTGCAGTATTCCATCTTCTTTGCATTACCAGGACAAAAGCAAATGAATAACGAATTTCCATTTGAGAAAAAGTATAAGTATTGGAAAATTTAAGGGAATAACAAGCAATATCTCAAAAGTGGTTCACTCAACAACAAAAATGTATATAACATAAATTGTGTATTTTAACGCGATCTACATTTTGTGTGTAGTATAATTTTGTCTATATCTTATGGTTTACCAGTTATGCAAAAGTCGTTCTCAATGAAGAATACTTTTGGAGACATTCCCAGAAAATTCGAGATATACATTTTATTTGTCATAAAAATATCTTAAGCATATGATATTTTAATCAAAATCGTTAGTCATTTTTGGGAAAATTAAAATTTTCGAAAAATGTTTCATGTAAAGGGTAATCTGGTGTGGGGGGATTTTCTTGAAAACCTTCGTGTCGCATCTCTGGAAGATACTGAACCTAAATACCAAGTTTGGTGTTGATTCGACTGTTCATTTCTGAGTTATGCTGTTCACAGAGACACACGGATATATTTCTAAAAATGCTTTTTTTGGATTCAGGGGGTCTCAAAACATATATTTCCGGTGAAATCTCGGTATCAAATTTTTGGGTGGAATACAATACTTCCCCTACTTACTATATGTAGTAGAGAAAGTAAAAGCGCTTGCAAAAATTGGACTTATAGAGACTGCGGTTTCTGGGAAAGGAAAGCTGAGCCACACACATGATTTTTTTACAAGTTCAATAAATGCCTAATTGGATTGTAAATTATGTCCAAAGAAGTGCCAAAATTTGGAGCTGATCAGTAGTTGTATAATCCCCTGGCCGCGGTACGAGCGCTGCGCAGGTTAAGCTTTGTGATGGGGCTGTTATCTTCCTGTCTCTAAGCGTGTAGGATACATTCTTCGGAGTATCATCCTAAACACGTTGCTTTCTCCACAGCTGTCGAGTGAAAAAGAATTTTAAAAAATAAAGTGAGAAAAGATACGATGATGAAGTTTTATAAAACCATGGCAGTTCCAGTTGCTCTATATAGTAGCGAAACTTGGACAATGACAAATAGAGATAAAAGAAGATTACAGGCAGCGGAAATTAGATTTTTAAGAACAGTATTAGCAGTCACTAGAAGAGATAGAATGAAGAATAATGACACAAGAAAACGATTAAGGATCCTTAACCTAAAGAAGAAATAGAGCAGAACAGACAAAAGTGGCTAGAACAAGTAGAGGGAATGAATGAGGAACGCTATCCAAGGAAAATTTTCTACTACGTATATACCTACAGGATCAATAAATTAAACATTTGCAGCGCGCAACAAACCTTGGAAGGTATTAATGCTGGATGGAGGAGAGAGAGGGAGAGGGAGAGAGAGAAGTTCCAAAATGCTTGTTTTTATAAATAAATATGTTTATTATGAAATACTTATCTAGGATGTTCGGCATTATTGTTCGTACTTTTTAAACTCATTTTCAGGCTACCAAATTATATTTGAAATAGTGCTGTGATGCATGCATAAAGGGAAAATGTAATAGTTGAAGAAGTTTGGTTGCTGCTACTTATGGAAAGCCAGTTTGAAGAAGATGTATTATATTTCGACTGTTGGGGAGCCGAACTTGAAGTAGTTGCAACCGCACGTATGGTAGAAAGTTTCCTGTAGCTTTCACCCCAAATGTACTTTCCGGCGGCCTTTGCCCCAAGTTTAAAACATATTAGTTTTGTAATTTTGAATAATTCTTTAAATATTATATATTTATGTTTGCCTCGGCTGCGTCAGTATTTATATTTTTTTTAGACATGAATGTCTTAGCAGGGAGTGGTGCGACTGAAGAATGTAGGCTTACACAGATTATAATTTTACTTCACTGCTTTTATTAATACTTGTCACTATTTAAATAACACTTCACTGATATAGAGAGAGAGCTGTGAGATTTTTTTATTAATTACTTGCACTTTTTAACACGTAAACTATTTTTGTCTCACACAAAATACGTATTAATTTTCTCGAGGGCGCATCTCGCGTCGGTTAGGAGCACTGTCTACAAGCATCTGACTTCTGAATTTGTAAATTTTGCTCCATTTTAGTTTCTGATTGGCTAATCCTAGTCCAATAGAATACTTTCATTTAACTAAAACTTTTTCTGGTTCTTGATTGGCTATTTTATGAACTGTCACAAAAATTACATTATTGTTGCTCCAAGAATTACCCGTAGCATTTAAACTTTCTAATACATTATTGCCTCAAGATCACCTCATTGTTAGCAACTTTTAATCTATTATTCTCATAGCTGCTACATTATTAAATTACGTAATACATTCACATAACATTATTGAACATGTATACAATAATATAAACATATACAATGACTGTAATATACACTTTTTATATATTGTTACATACACATATTTCTTTAAGGCGGGCTGTTATTGAATGTATATATTATATAATTAGACTGAAATCATTTAGTGTTAAAAATACTGCCTAATAGTTTCGCAACGTCTTGTTATCATTTTAGTCTGAGTGTATATTTCTATTATCGATCACAAAACCCTATTATGGTTTAGAAGCAAGTATATTTGGACACTATGTGAAACAAAACATTAAAACTAAATTGAAAAGTGATTCAACACCACCTAGTTACAGTTACTCGCATTGTAGGGCTGGTACACAGTTAAATAGCAGTGAACTGAAATACACAGAGTTTAAACAAAGTAGAAGTTATAGAAACTGGCTTTGAAATGGGGCCATATGGTGTATAATGTAATTGTCCCGCAATCAACCTTCACGTACTTTTGTCCTCTTTGATATTCCAACAGAGAGTTACATTTCAGTGAATGCTGTTAACGTTTGTCAGCGGTGAAAGCATATATGGCATCCAACGTTGAGCAAACGAACTGTGAAAGGGCAGTTCTGAGGGTTCATGCGATAAATTGCGTTGTTAGGGTGCTGATGCTTGAGTTGTATCCACTAACAACCCAAAAAACCTTAGTTCCTTCTAACAAAGTTTAAATATTTTAAATGTTGTTAATTATTTATTCACGACAAATACAATTATATCATTATGCTACCACATAAATGTAATAATTTTAAAGAGTTATATGTTACGACAATATATGTATGTTAATAATATTTAAAAACAAAGACAGAAGTGTTTCGTGTTTGCAGCTAGAAGACACAAGGTCTTATAAAGATTTTAACAATGTGAATCCAATATGAAAGCAAGCAACAAAACATATTCTGCTTTAACAATATATGAGAAAATAATAACGAGTAAACTAATAGGACATTCAATAAAAGTTTTAAAGCCAGCAAACGTTTCTATAAGACGTCCATGGTACAGAGCATTACATATGTTTGCCAAAGAAAATCTCACTGTACTTCGCGTCTATGTCACATTATTTATCGTTGTACGTGGCCTTGCGAAGCCATGGCCATTTCATTGATTGCTTTAGGCCACGGTGCAAGGGTGCGTCACTCCTTCTGCTAAATAGTTACACCAATAACCTCAGCAAAGGTTACAAAATGGCGTAGAAACGAAATATATGTTTGCGCTCTCGATCGTATTGGCTAAAAGAGAAAGAGGTTAGAGTGAGCGCAGTCAGTTTGTAATGCAGACCTCTTATCGTGATAGGTAGCGCATACCTTATCGGCTAGTGCAGGACACGCCTTTGAAAGGATTAAAAGTTAAGGGGAAAACTTGATGAGCACCCAGGTTAGCGAAAAGTAGAATGTGTAGTGTGAGAAAGTTTTCAAATTAAACCTTGAATGCTATTCATTAAATACATAGCAAGGCAGCACTTTATAACAAACAAATAACTGTATTCTCACAGTGCTATCAATGTTTGTTGTTACATAAAAGCAAATATAACTATATAATAAATAAAGCAGCATGTTTTCCCTCTAATTCAAACTACAATTAGCTAATATACCTTTAATAACATATTGCTGATCATAAGAATACAACACAATTATAGACAAAAATATAACCCAATTTTTTGCTATAATATGTATGTCATATTCGGTAAACCATATACATATACACATTTATCTCTAGTTCCTAAACATGATCAGTCAATTATAACAAAAGAGTAATTTGCATTTAGTAAAAGAATATCATTTGCGGACGTTTTACGGGGAGTGCCCACTTTATGAGAGTATGTGGACCGTCTTCCCCACTTTCCTGAAATACTTTTATCCAGTAAATTACTATCAAACAGTTCTATGTACTACCGTTGCAATTGCTGTAACAGCGCGACCAGCCTCCCATATACCCACGATACGTCCACGCGTAATTTCGCTAGTATACGGCATGACTGGTTCTGAGACAATAAACATGTTTTGGTTTCAATAACACCAGAAAAGCAAAGGCATCAACCACCCCTCTTTCCCCCCTTATTGCTGTGTCATCAAGTCGCCACACTCTGCAATAGGTAAGGTGAAGGACACGCCTCAAAGGGGCCCAGAATACGATACAAAATCCGCCGAAGATTTTCTTTGGTGCTGTTTGTACGAATGATACGTCACTATAGTAGCCAATGGAAGCCAAGCTCAATTAATTCTATTTCTACAAAAGCTTATTCTTCTATCTGGTACATGCTATCCAGATAAACATTTGCAGAAATTATTTTATTACACATTTCGTTATCGATATAAGGGAAATATTTTATTTGGACCTTATAAAGATGAATAGAATCTAGACATTTCGCACCAGTAAAGTAAAAACTATAACTACCCCTGAAACAACAGTAGGAGCAGTTATAGCCGCAGGAAAAATGAATTTTAGCCCTTTCTGCTTATTCCTCATCGTTAACTGTTATTAAGTCTTGTGTGACTCCTTGTATGTACTTTCTCGTACAACATCTCATCATCATTGAATTAAAGTTAAAGCTAAAATGAGTATTTTTAGAAATATTAATTTTTCATTAAATTCATACATTAGGCAAAACCGATAGTCAAATATATTAAAATACGATCGCTAAGTGATGGCCTTTTGAAAAAGTATACAGTACCTGACAATTCAAAGCAATGACAAAGAATATCTCGCTAATGGTTAATGTCACAAACAATTTATTTCACATAAATCGTTGGTTTTAACGAGATCTTATTTTTTCTCTATTACGTTTTTATCTCTCTCTCTCTCTTTCTCTCTCTCTCTCTCTCTTAAGGTTTACAAGTTGTACAAAATTCATTCATAATGAAAAGGACTCCAAAAATTCTTCCCAAAAATTTAAAGATATACATTTTGTCATGTAAATATTTTAAATACATCAGGTATTAGAAACCATTATAGCCATTTTTGAGAAAATAAATATCCAAAACTTTTCCATGTAAAGATTAGTTTATGGTTGGAATTTTCTTGAAACCCTTGTCAGTATCTTTGGAAGATTGTATTGTATTCCACCCAAAAATTTGATATCGAGATTTCACCGGAAATACACGTTTCAAGGCCTCCTGAACCCCCCCAAATTTGGAAACATGTCCATGTGTGTGTCTGTCTGTGAACGGCATAACTCAGAAACGAACAGTCGGATAAACACCAAACTTGGTATTTAGGTTCAGTAACTTCCAGAGATGCGACACGAAGGTTTTCAAGAAAATACCCCCACCCCAGATTACCCTTTACATCGAACATTTTTCGAAAATATTAATTTTCTCAGAAATAGCTCTAACGATTTTGATTAAAATATCATATGTTTAAGATATTGCCTCCCACCGAGGTGGCCCGGGTTCAATCCCAGGGACCTGCATGTGGGATTTGTGGTGGACGAAGCGGCGTCTGGGCGGGCTTTCTCCGGGTTCTGTGGTTTCCCCCGCCATTCATTCCACCAACTGCTCCATCATCACCTTTCCTTTCATCCATTTTACCAACATTTCGTTTCATCTACTTCCTTCATCCCATACCAGGCATCGGGCTGAGCACCCATCCTGGATGCTCTGTCTGATCCATGAGTGTCTGCTCCTCGATGGGCCTCTGAATCCAGGCACCCGCTTGTAAGTCCTGGGGGGTGTAAGTCCTACATAAGAGGAGGGTAAACAGATAATGAATGAATGAATGAATGAATGTTTAAGATATTTTCATGACAATAAAATGTATATCCTGGATTTTCTGGGAATGCCTCCAAAAGTATTCTTCATTGTGAACGACTTTTATATAACTGGTAAACCATAAGAGATAGACAAAATTTTACTACACAAGAAATGTAGCTCGCGTTAAAATACACAATTTATGTCATATACATTTTTTGTTCAGTGAACCATTTTCGAGATATTGCATGTTATTCCGTCTTAAATTTTTCAATACTTATTTTCTCAAATGAGAATTCGTTATTCACTTTTTTGTCTTGGATATGCAAAGAGTATTAATCTGTGGAAAAGAGAATGGTGCTGCACCTAGCAACCAGCTACTAAGAGATGTGTCAATTCTTAAAGGCTACTGTATTTCTATATTGCCCTTGCAAATACAAAACAAGGGGAACATAGTACGTCTTAAGGGATAGTCAAATATTTTTAGAACTGGTCGCTATGTGTAAAATGTAATTCTCTTTGCATGTCAAAAGATCGTTTCTGCAAATGTTTATCTCGATTAATATGAAATAGATGGAGAATAAGAGTTTGTAAAAATAGTTTGTACAAGTGTAGAGAAAGTCATGTGAGTGTAACAAATCAGAATTTTTATTTTAATTGTTCTTGGATTCAGAGGGCTTCATAATATTTTAATGTATATTTTGTATTTATATGTATCTGTATATGTGGAATGCAACATACAGAGAAAGTAAAAAGGAAAGTGCATTGCTTCCATATTACGGCTTTGTGTATCTTTGGGTGGGCTTCAGCGCCTTGAGCAACACCCTCCCCCCTTGGATACGTTCCTCTTCACAATAAATAACTTATTGTGTTAGCAAGAAGCAAACATTTCTTTTGAGCCAAGTGTACCTGCTGTTTGCGTATGTAAACAAAAGGTTAGTATTTCTTCGTTGCAGAAGGTAGTTTGGTTTTACGATGTGTGGTTTGCTGAGATTTAATCAGCGCTGCCTGGGTCAGTGGTTCTCGAGGCAAATATGAACATCGTAAAGCATACATAGGGCTAAGCCATCTCAATCCACCCTTGCTTCCTCTTGCTCTACAGGGGATCACGTACCGCACTACACATGTTCTGCTGGGATATTTATACGTTCCCTAGCTCCGGCACTTCCGCTATAAAATACACCCTGATCAATATTACCCCAACGTACATTTTTTGATATAACAGAGGAGAAGCTGCAGTATTGTGGCTTTACGGAAACGTTAGACACGGAAGAAAGCGCCAAAAATGGCATGGTCTGTATCTGACACAGTCGTAAGTTAGACAAACCTACTTCCGCATGTTGAATGTAAGCCTAATGCCATCTAATATACTACAGGGTGATTTATGAAGTACTGAAACATTTCTTTCTTTAATTATTCTGTTCGAAATTCACTCAATGCCCCAATTTTAGCACCAAATTAAGCAGAATGCTCTGTAGTTTTGATTGCCTGTCACTAGATACGCAGATGTTCCTGTTTTATTCGTAATTGTTAGTTTTATTGTCGCCAACTGTTTTTGAAATTTTGTTCTAATCAAATGGAGAACACATTACACGAACGACTCTTTCTTGTAAAGCAACACTGGATTACGAATTCAATTACAGTTACTCAGAGAGAATTTTGTGTTCGGGATCCTCCCCAAAGAAACACAATACAGGGACTAGTAAACAAATTGGAAACAACTGGATCTTTGGTGTGTGAAAAAGGCAAAACTCGTTCATCTAGGCTTCCACGTTTGTTGACGTAAGAGCAAGACTAGACAGTCACCCAAAAAATCATTAAGACGTTTGTTGCAGGAGACAGGGTACAGCTACTCAATGTGTCAGAGAGCTGTGAAAAGTGCAGGCCTAAAGTCGCATAGGATTACGGTTGTTCATCAGTTACAGGAACCAGTTAAGGATAGACGACTGAATTATTGTCGTTGGTTTCAGCCGGTCATTGTGCAAAATGCTGCCATATTGTCCATCACATGGTTCACAGATGAATCATGGTTCCATTTATCCGGCTACGAACTCAAATAACTCATGCTATTGGGCCAGCAAAAATCTACATGTTATTCATGAAGCACCTATGCACCCAGTTAAAATCGGAGTTTGGTGCGCAATATCCACACAGAGAACATAGGACCAATTTTTTTTAAACAATGTGAACACTGTAGAGTACCGACAGATTTTCATGGAGTTTGCTGAACAGCTAGACGATGTAGAGCTGAGTCAAGGATATTTTCAGCAGGACGGCGCTACATGCCATACATCAAATGACTCATGGCACTAAATGCAAGTTTCTTTGACGACCGGATAATTTTCAAGAAGCTGTGGCCGAGATCTCCGGATTTGACTTCGCCGGACTTCTTTCTATGGGTTTACTTAAAAGACAGTGTTTATGCCACACGTCCCCAGACATTGGACGATCTGAAGCACAACCTTACACAGGAGATTCAAGCTATTGACAACAGAGTCCTCCAACGAGTGGCCAGTAACATGGAATGACGTGTTGAGTTGTGCCTTATGCAGGATGAAGGACATTTTCAACATTTGCTACAGAGCTAAATAATCCAAAATTCCTCTGTATTTCAGCTATAATAAGTTATCAATAGCATAACTCGTTTTGATACAATTAAAGGAATAAATGTGCCAGTTCTTCATAAATCTCCCTAGTATTAGGAAAGAATATTTGTGCGTTTGTATGTGTGTGGGAGTAAACTGGAAACCACTAAAACAATTTCAATAATTTTTTCACCACTGAAAAGCCTGCTCATGACGCTACAATGCACCTTTTAATTTCAAATGAAATGAATGTCAATCCTTTGGGATCATAAAGGAACTTAATTACAAGAAGGCTTTGAGTTAAAGTTAAGAGTGCGGTGGAGTGGAAAATTGTTGATATTCCAAAGGAAGAGGCACGTATAAATCTGGTGTTACACTTACACAGTTTCTCTACCCCGTCTATTGTTGATTTTTACTTTCTCTACTACGTATTTAAGTAGGGGAAGTATTGTATTCCACGCAAAAATTCGATACCGCGATTTCATCGGAAATACATGTTTTGAGACCCCCTGAATAAAAAAAAAGCATTTTTGGAAACATGTCCGTGGGTGTGTCTATGTGTGTATGTCTATGAACACCATAACTCAGAAACGAACAGTCGGATAAACACCAAACGTGGTATTTAGGTTTAGTATCTTCCAGAGATATGACACGAAGGCTTTCAAGAAAATCCCTCCACCCCAGATTACCCTTTACATGGAACATTTTTCGAAAATTTTAATTTTTGTCAAAAACGGCTCTAACGAGTTTGATTAAAATATCATATGTTTAAGATATTTTCATGACAAAAGAAATGTATATCTTGAATTTTCTGGGAATGTCTCCAAAGGTCTTCTTCATTGTGAACGACTTTTGCATAACAGGTAAACCATAAGAGATAGACAAAATTTACTACACAAAAATGCAGATCGCGTTAAAATACACAATTTATGTCATATACATTTTTTCTTGTTGAGTGAACCATTTTCGAGGTTGTTGTTCCCTTAAATTTTCCAATACTTATACTTTCTCTCAAATAGAAATTCGTTATTAATTTTTTTGGTCTGGTAATGCAAAGAGAATTGAATACTCCACATAGCAACCAGCTCTTAAAATATTTGACTATAGCTTAAAGCCTACCAATTCCCCTTGCATCTACAAGAAAATTATCAATAAGATTGACATCTCGATATCTCGATTAACATGAAGCATATGGAGAATAAGCGTTTGTAAAAATAGTTTGTACAAGAGTAGAGAAAGGCATGTGAGTGTAACACATCAGATTTTTACATCTTCTCTCGTCTCATTTTGGAAATATTTATCTTTGTATGAAGTAGACACTAAATATGTTTTCGTTACACAATTCGTATAGGTGCAGGAGGATGAAAAAATAGCCAAATTATAAACATCTGATGTGTTACAGTCACATGACTTTCTCTATCCTCTATGGCTAATTAGGGGTAGACACTCAGGCTTATTTTCCTGCTTACTTCATTTTAATCCAAATAAACCTTTGCAAGAATAGCTACTTCCTTTATCTGTCTATATAGTAAAATACCATGACAGTAATAACAATAATGGTATTAACAATCCATACGTAGAGTAAAATTGTTATGAAATTTGCTATAATATAGTGTACTTTCGGTCTCACTTAGAAAACAGGCTATTATATACCTAAATTACTTGCCCCTAAAAGGGGGAGCAAGATAAAGAAATCAAATATTCTCGTATTATTTAGTTTTACAAAAATACTTACATAACAAAAGGTTATAAACATGATATCCTTTACAATTTTTGTTAAGTATAAACTTTCGATAAGATGAATATTTAATAAACTGTATAATTTTGTATTGAATACTATTCATGTATATAAACACTTACCACAGGAAACATTATACTTTTGGTCATATTGCAAACATAAGAAATAGACACAACATTGTGAACTTTTATATCTTTTACTTAGTTTAATTACAACCCTAAGAAAAAACATTATCTGTGTTCAAAACTCACATGGCACGCACAAGTACAGGGGATGATCAATCTTTATAATTGAAGAATATAAATTAGGATACTACTGTTAACAACATCATTAGGGGTTTGTTTAAACATTGTGATTTCCATCTCTATAATAATTTTATTAAAGTTGTTTATTATTCGAAGACGCCCTGTACCATGGCATAATGTACTGTTTGGGTTTCCTGCCACGGTGAATGTTTCAAGCCTATCCATAGTGGTGCGAGTTTTTCGGCTCATATGTAGGAACGATGCCTACTCAGCATCGCGAGGAAACTGAGGAGCTAAGGTAGGTAGTGAGCTTTAAGTCACGGATACAACGTTTCCGCTGGGGGAAGCATGGTGCTGGCCATATAATTTCCTCGTATCGTCTGAATTATCGTCTACATCTACCGTGCGTATGTGGACGTACGCGGCAATCGGGCTGGTCAGGACTCGTAGCACAGATTGTGGGTCAAGCAGAATAAATATGCTTATACCAAGGGTGATGATCAGGAATAGGAATTTGCAAGCATTAAACCAGGACGAACGGAAATAAAACCAATCCCATGCTTCGTACAGTCTGTTGGCGTTTGCAGATACCACTCATCAGAGCGTGTTAATCTGCCCGTCAGTGACTCATGACATCTGTTGTTTGCATTCATTGTATTGACGTAATGGTATGAGTGTAAATAACTTGAAGCTAGCTGCTTAAGAATCCCTATGCCTGGTGGTGATGTTAACTAATGTTTGAGACTAATACAATATATAGTTTTTGTATGATAATGATTTCGCAATATAGCAATAAGATGAATGCATTAAACATAGTCTTGTGTTTGTGTCATCCGCGGGCATAAAAACTCCTAAATACAGGGAGAATAGCAGTAATGCTGCAACATATCTCATTTCTAAACAATGAATATTTATTAAGTAAAGTATTATCCGGGCTTGTAGGCCGTGGTGTACTGGGCTCCTTCACAGTTGCTGTCGAAACTTCTGCCACAACACTTCGACCTCGCCACTGTCACTGAAGATGACTGTCGCAGACAAAACGTCTGGGAAGCAGAAGTAGCCCAATAGACCACGACCCTCAAGCCCGGATAATACTTTATTTAATATTGACACCGATTGTGAAAGCCTACGAATTTTAATAAATACTTATTCAATAACAAACTAGTGCGCCATTAATTATTCATCTTTGGTGAGAAATACCAAGCGAGATGTCCTCACGGTAATATATGAGGCCACGGGTTGGATTCTTGCCCACGCTGACTTTGGGTTTTTCGTGGTTTTCCCGGGTCGGTAGACGAAAGCTGGGTTGGTTTCATTTCTACCACTTTTTCCTTTCCATTATTTGACTTTCTGTTTCCTTCTCATTCTTTCAGGTGTACTTCTAGGTTTCGTAGCGTATAGCGGTGCCGGTAGATGGCGCGGAAGCTTTCTCAAAGGAAAGAGTACTTTCCATGGACACTAGAGGGCTGCTTGTTCATTGGATCGTTCATCGCCTTCTCTAGGCAGCTCCAACAGGGACGGGTGTTTGGGCCGGAACTTTTAAGGCCTTCCGCGCGTCTCTGTGGTCTATCTTCCTGCGGCCTGTAGCCTCCTGGGGTTCAAACTCAGCGGAGGGCGATGGATTTTTTCCGGCGTAAGGATCCTTAGCATGGCTTTCTTCGGAAGGGAAGTAAAGGCGGAGGTACCGTGTCGTAGATTTACGGCAAAATTACGGTCTTTCACGCCCAACATAGAATGGGACGCTAAGGACCACAGCAGTTAAAGAGCGTCCATAAATAAAACTCAATTTGTTTTGTAGCCTCCTGTGGCTCCTTCACTTCATCCCTTCCTCCTGAGGGGTGGTAGTCACAACAGATATGTGTAGGTCCCAGTGTACGAGGTGTTCCCCTCTGTTGTGTTGTCTATACCTAGGTGAGAAATGTTTTCTGCAATTAATCGTATTTCTACACCTTTCCCTAAAACTGGCTATTAACTGAAAAGGGCATTGAAACTTATGAGAGTGGTAATCACATTTCCAAACAGCAGAGCTGCTAAAACCCAAACATACCTTCTCTAATTTTCTTAATTCCAAGTCTTTTACAGCAGATTACCTCAGCTAACCTAAAAATGTGTAATCGTGTGTTGGCCAGCAAATAGGAAATGAAGTTTGCAACTTTTGCGAGCGCAGCACATACATACACGAACCCCTCTCTCCCCTGAAGTTCTCTGTTCGCTCTGTTAGTTATATTATTAGAGGAAGCCACGCGTCGTCACGTACGAGTTGGGAAATTGTAATGATGCCGAGGAAATGGGAATTTTTTTCCCTCTGTATCTTGCAGAAGCAGCCAAATAACACCGAGTTTGCTGCTGCCTGGGATTCGCTACCTGATTCCTGAACTGGTTAACTTCTCTTGCAGTGTGTTCCAAGCATTCTGATGAGAACTGTATCTGGAACATGCAGTATACGCGTCATGTAAAAGGTTGCTATGGACTGTTTCATTTCATGTTAAAGAAAACAAACTTAACAATTTTAATGGTGATTAATTGTTCTTTCGCACAAGCCGTGTGTAGGATAAGGTAGAATGAGACTGAAAAATTCAGTTTTCTTTTTAATTTTCAGTCTGATTCTACCTTTCCGGTCTTGTCCTACACACGGCTTTATGAAACAGCAAATAATTACAACTGATTGACCTAATAATTGGTTAAACCATGAATCCCGGGGCATACGACATGTATGTCATGTCAAAATTAGTTTGAGATCTCCTTGTGGTTTACCGGAAAAAATGTGAGTCAGTTGGGGAATTTAATGTCGTAGCGGCATGTTGCCATGGTAGCTCAGATGATTAGAGCACCCGGACGAAACCGGAAGATCCAGACTATGGCATTGCATTTTCAGTCTGATCTTCCTTTATAATTTTAAAATAAAAGGAGACGTTCTATATTTGTAAACATATGAGACACATTGCTTTATGTTTAGTATAAAACATTCAAATGGCACTGTATACTTTCTTTACCACTTATCTACAGGTAGATAAAGTGATGTATTCTACTCAAAACTCAATATAGAGATAACGGCACTGTCTACTTTCTCTCCCTATAAGGGGGGGGGGGGTTCCGACCGTGGTACGGGCGCTGCGGACCCTCATACTTCTGACGTTACTAGAAGTACGCTGGGCCAGACGTTCGAGTCCCACCCGTGAAGGTGTCGTTTGGATTGGGTTGGACTCGGCGGGCAGTGGTTCCCGATACCCATTGGAGATTGGCTACGTCTCTGCGGTTTTCCGTCCAGGCGGAGTTGTGAGACGTCTCAATGTCCTCTGTTACCTCCCTGGAGACCCAGTAGACAGTCTGCTGAGTTGCTGTCGTCCTCATCGATGTGTTGGTAGTCTTACCCTCTTTTGGGGTTGACACGCGTAAATGACGTATCAACTTCCACCCTGCAATGGGAGGCCAGATTTAATTTTGAAGTGCCGGCCTACTGGAAAGCTCTCGGGGGAGGAAGAGTCACTTGGATGACGCCCTTCTCCCAGAGTCGCATGGGGTACCAGTCCCCTTAATGGTTGTTTACTTTCTCTACCACCTTCCTGTAGAAAGTAGAGAAATTAATGCATCCACTCAAAATCCAATATAGAGATTGCATCAGAAATACATATTTTGAGGTACCTTGAACCATAAAAGGCACATGGTTTGTATTTTATTATTTGTTTTCGTATTCTATTGCTATCCATTCGATTTAATTGAGCCCCCATTCATTATTATTATGATTTATTCTTGTGCTCTCAATTATAATACGTTTATTCTTTTTATGCCTTCTACAGTTTTTAAAAGCTTGATTTCTGCTCTTCAACCGTAGCTTTGAGAGGGTCCACATTTTATTGCATACAGACTTGTAGTAGTAGTGATTTTGGGCAATAAGCTGCTAAGGTGATTAGGGACCTAATATGACATTGGGGGGGGGGAGTAAGAATTTTGTATAGCTTTTTTTTTCTTTCCTTGCTTTATTTTTAAAATGTCTGTTAATTTTTGCATTAATATGACACATCCTGTTGATTTTTTGTTGACATAAATGCTCCATGTTAAACATTTTTAGGCATTTCAAGAAGTCAAGTGAAGGGGGCTGACCAGTTGCGTTGGCGATTTGATTTTAGGGCGTCCTTTCTCTAAACAGAGTACCATCACCACGATTTGGTGTCCTGTCAACTCGGGATTGATTTGAGGATTTCCCTCCCCTAGACAGGTTGCCCTAATTACGGTTGCTCTGGAGTTCATGTGGAAGGGGCACTCTCTCTGAAGTGAGGCTCTGTCCCCAGGAGAGTTCTCACCCATTACCCATTCCATAAAAAGTCATTTCTAGAAAAGATTACACCATACTTCGAAAACGAAATGTTGGGTAAATACATAACTTGCTATTTAAGCTTAGCATCCTCCAAGGAAGTGACGCAGAGACTCTCAGAAATCCTCCCCTCAGATTAGCTTAGGGGTGGAAAATTGTTGTTATTTTAATTTTCTCAAAGGTTGTTCTAATAATTTTGTTCAAAATACCATATATTTAAGGTTGTTTTCATATTTTATGCGAAATGCCTGTGAAGTCTTCTTCTGTATGAACACTTTTGTAAACTTTGTATAACTAGTAAACCTTAAGGAGTGGCTAAAATGAGTTCGGAGCAATGATGGAAGTCAGCATCGAACAAGACAAGACAAAAAAACTTAAGGGTTAGGTAAAGAATTGCCGTAAAAATATTTACATCTCGTTAAAACACGGTTTATGGCTGATCCCATTTCTGGGATACTTGTTGTTAGTAGTTTGAATTTTCAAATACTTTATGCTTTATTGAAGTGCTAAATCGCCATTTGTTTGTTTCTCGTGATCATGCAAACAGTGTAATTTCAAAGCCAACACATCGAGACTGACATTTTAAAGATTTGACTTTAGCCTCCTGTGTGCCTACAAAGAAATATGTAATGAAGCCTTTTCTATAAACATTTCATTTATTATTATTGTTATTACTACTACTATTATTATTGTTACTAAAATTATTCTACTCCTGGTCTATTGAATTAGTCCATTTTGTAATTATAATTGATGATACTGTTGAAGATAAAGATACGAAGATAGTCCCAGAAGTACCCGAGCTGATGAATAGATAGTGGTTATTGTTTCAAACAAATGACTATGGTAGAAAGTAACCGCCTTATGTATCTTAATTCTGAAGTTTGACGACGCTAGTTGTTTAGTAATTGTTTGGCAGCCATCAGTACTGAACGCTCTCAGCAAATTTGTAAACGTGGATAAAACTGGTCATCGTTATGTGATACAATACTTTCATTTGAAAGGTCTTAGTCCAATTAATATTAAGGCTGAGCTAGATTCCACTATTTCATTACAATCGATTTTAGTATTACTGTTGAAATGCATTTTGCGAATATTAATTCAAATAATTAAGTTGTTGGTACGAAAAATAATATTCTAAATAATTACCCGATATTTTTTAATTCGAGAGGAAAACGTATGGTTTTTATCATGTATAACATGGTTTATATTTTTGAGAGAAATTCTAATATGATCTATTACTGTATTTGAGTATAACAATGCAGTAATTTGCTGTGACAACACTGGACACGAGTACGACCTTTTCTGTTTATACACCTCCCTAGGGATAACAAATGTAGGTTTACAATTCGAAACATTTTCATACTGTAACAACACAATATGCCACGAGGGCGGGTTGCACAATGTGTCATAGCAACTAAATGGTGGTTGTTTTAGCACAACATGTAATAGTACATTAATATTCCTGAAAGCTCCCGTTTATATAATATCACCTAGATCAACATTTCCTGGTTCATTTTAAGTTTAACGGAATAAAAGTAAAGAAAATCCTATTTTACTTTCTCTGCCTAATATTCAGCAAACTATTATTACAAAAGCTATATAGAAATTTGCGATAAAGCAGCTAGAAAAGGGTTTACGCGGGTAAGAACTGGAGACATGAGTTTAAAAGGTCTTAAGACATGAAGATTTATCGACATGTCCTGGGCGTGGAGAAGTAAACGTAGCTTTTCATTGTGTGTTATACTGCAATCAAACAAAGGAATGAAAAGAAAAGGCATGGCAACAAGAATGGAATAATTTAGATGGGGGAATTTTACCGAACTGGATGGCTCAGGCGGTAACGTTGTGCTCCGCATTCGGGAGGTCGTAAGTTCGATTCCCGTGGCCGACCTTCCTGACCCATGGGCGGGAACTTCCCCGGGTCGCTAGGCAAATGCTGAGAAGGGTTATTAAGTCCTCCGAATTTCCTGTCCCTTCATTTCACCTCCATTCTCATTTCTCTTCACCTTTCATCCGCTTGGTCTCTTTCAGGAGGTCTCGGCGTGTGGGAGGGGAAAAGGATGTTCTATAGAAACCTTCATCCCCCGGAATGGGGACGGTCTCTGTGTTCTGGGTCCCAAGGGGAAGTGTAAGTCCATGGGGGGGGGAGGGGAGCCGGCTGCACCAGTGCCCATTCGGGGAATTTAAATCTGTAAGCGGTAGGGACTTTACCCTCTGCCTGTCATGCCCCCTGGTCCGGCCGCTCTCTGTCTCCTCTCATCTCATCCGGGTCATAGGTACAAAAGATCTATGTACGCCTACGTGCTAACTTCCCCTCCGCTTTGAATCCTATTCCTAATCCTAGGGAAATTTTAATTAAGAAAAAATTCACTGTAAAAGGAGAAAATCTATACAGAGTGTGGGAAACTATTTGGGTAAGGTGAAAGAGAAGTGGGCATGAATGGTAAAAAGGGAGCGTGAAGGATGGAGAATATTAGAAGAATAATTGGGTGGTTAAATGTAAACTGGGATGGAAATGTAATATTACAGTAAGCAATATATATGTATAAGTATATATTTTACGTATAGTATATAATATACTATATAGTATAAATATATAATATATATAGACTGGAGTTTTGTGTATTGGACTAAATATATTTGGCCAAGCAGCTTTGTAAAGGCAATACTGAGAGTAGATAGGTAAGTTATTTATATTTTTTACTGAAAATAATAATTTTCTATTAGAGGTTGTACATTAAGTAATCATAGTTACGAGACTGTGTTCATTTGGCAATGAATTCAAATACAAAAGATTATTCTTTCGCTCTACTTAATGTTAATCGAAATAAGGTTTGCAGAAATATTAGTTCATATTTCGTTGAAGGTACAACAGGGATGCAGGAGGCTGAAGCGATAGTCAGATTTTTAAAAAGTGAGTCGCTATATGATGGCTTTGAAATTCTATGCTCTTTGCATGAGGAGGAAAAAAAAAAATAGCGAATTAGACCTCAAGAGTATATTTCAAAATTAAAACCAATAACAAAAAATGGCAAGTACCACAAAAATGTGTTTGAAATAAATTGTGTGCTTTAACGAAATCTGCTTTTATTGTAGTAATTTTTAGTCCATGCTTACACTTTATCAGTTATACAAATTTAATTCAGAATGAAGATGACTTTACAACTATTCCCGGAAAATTCAAGAGATACCTACACTTCATTTCTCATACGAATACATGTAGTGATTTTGCCCAGTGTTTCAACTGCCACTTCTCTCAGCTATCACTGTCACTGTGCTAAGTTGCTATGTAATTCACCTTCAATGGGAGTTGACTTCACTAAGGTGAACTAGTTCAATTCCCCACCACTTCACTTCCTTCGTGACGCAGCCTCTTTACGCCAAAAGGTTTCTTCACTGGAGTCGAACACAAAACCTCCACAATCGACGCTCCGCAGTAGCACACGCTGCACGTTCACCAGCTGCCTCGGAAAATCGCTCGCTGACTGACCGACGCCACTCGATTCGCAACTGACTGGATTGTGCGAGAACGCTCGCTTATATAGACAGTGGAATCTTTCACAGAAGATTCTTGAACGTTTTAGAACTAGTTCACACACTTTCTGGAGGAGGGAGAGAAGCTTCCAGAAAATTATAGTTATCTCCCGAAAGCGCGCCCCGTGTTTACGCTAGCAAGCGGCGGTTATCTTGTTTACTCCGACCGCTCGGCGCCGACCTTCCAATAACTTTGTTGCGTAACAATACGGTGTTTTAATAAAAAATCCTTAGAGCCAGTTTTGAGAAAATCAAAACTAATGAAAAGTTCTCCATGTAAAGGGTAGTTTGGGATGAGAGTATTTTCTTGAAAATCTTCTGTCCTATCCCCGTAAACTTCTGAACTTAAATACTAAGTTTGATATTTGTCTATAGTTCGTTTTTGAGTTATTCTGTTCACACACACACACGTGGACCTTGTTCTAAAAATGCCCTTTTTTGGTCTTCAGGAGGCCTTAGAGTATTCCTCAGCTTATGCAAGTACGCAGTAGGGAAAGTAGATGTTCTTACAAAGCTGGTAAGTAAAACTTAATACAAATCCTCTACTACGGGTACTAAAAGTCCACCAACACTCCGAAACTTCTATGTTTTAGTTTGAAGTATATTCTAACTTTGCGCAGTTGTGACGTCATTACTATTCTTGCCTCCTAAAAACTCCATTAGCTTGAACAGATTATTATTAAAGGAGCCAAGTCGGGAGAGTAAGGTGGATGCGACAGTAATCTCACTTAAGTTTCACTTCAGCCCAGTTGGAGGCAGTGAAGTGACATGGTGAGAAAGCGCGCTGTCTTGGAAAAAGCAATACTTTCTGATTTTCTCCTCGTTATATAAAGGACGAGGGCACCGTGGTCTAGTACTGCTGTTTCCAGGCTTGCAAGCTCAACACCCGGGTCTACTATCACGGTCGATTTCTACGGGTAAATTATGCACTTGTTATGTGAAGGCAAGAGTTTTACTCAAATGTAGACGTTAGTTCTTAAATGTTAGTGCAAAGGGTTGATAAAACTTTCCTGGCTTAGGAGAGTGAAACGTGTATACACGAGCTTTTACATGCCGCTTCGCCTTCAGCGACATTCGTTTGACTGTCTTTCTAGCAATAATCTACCAGCAGCTTCATTTTTACTTTCTCTACCACGTACATTGTAGGTAGGGAAATTATTACATTTCACCCAAAAATATCGATATTGAGATTTCACCGGAAATGCATGTTTTGAGGTCCTCTGAATCCAAACAAGCATATTTGGTGGAAGGTTCGTGTGTGTGTGTGTCAGTGAACAACATAAATCAAAACGAGAAGTAGAATAAATACCAGGCTTGCTTTTTAAGTTGTGCCTCCCAAAGATACGACACAAAGATTTTCAAGAAAATACCCCACACCAAACTATCTTTTACATGGAAGATATTTCGATTTTCTAAAAAATAGCTGTAACGATTTTGATTAAAATACCACACATTAAAGTTATTTATATGAAAATAAAATCTTTATCTTGAATTTTCTGTAGGCTTTGAAGTCCTCTTCATTAGTAAGGAATTTTGTATAATCTTGTGTAACTGGTAAACGGTAAGTGATAGATGCTAACGTTCTATACGGTAAGTGATAGATGCTAACGTTCTATATAAGAAATGTAGATCTGCTTAAAACACATAATTTATTTCAAATAATTTTTACTTTCTCTACTACGTATAGTAAGTAGGGGAAGTATTGTATTCCACCCAAAAATTCGATACCGAGATTTCACCGGAAATACATGTTTTGAGACCCCCTGAATACAAAAAAAGCATTTTTGGAAACATATCCGTGTGTGTCTGTGTGTTTGTGAACAGAAATGCGACACAAAGGTTTTCAAGAAAATCCCCCCACCCCAGATTACCCTTTACATAGAACATTTTTCAAAAATTTTAATTTTCTCTAAAACGGCTCCAACGATTTTGATTAAAATATCATATGTTTAAGATATTTTCATGACAAATTAAATGTATATCTCGAATGTTCTGGGAATGTCTCCAAAAGTATTCTTCATTGTGAACGACTTTTGCATAACTGGTAAACCATATGAGATAGACAAAATTTTACTACACAAAAAATGTAGATCGCGTTAAAATACACAATTTATGTCATATACATTTTTGTTGTTGTTGAGTGAACCATTTTCGAGATATTGCTTGTTATTCCCTTAAATTTTCCAATACTTATACTTTTTCTCAAATGGAAATTCGTTATTCATTTTTTTTGTCCTGGTAATGCAAAGAGAATTGAATACTCCACATATAGCAAGCATCTCTTAAAATATTTGACTATAGCTTAAAGCCTACCAATTCCCTTTGCATCTACAAGAAAATTAGCAATAAGATTAACATGAAGCATATGGAGAATAAGCGTTTGTAAAAATAGTTTGTACAAGAGTAGAGAAAGTCATGTGAGTGTAACACATCAGATTTTGTTGTTGCATCAGCCACTTCCGAGATATGGGTATTTAATAGTTCGAGTTTTTCAATACTTAGCCATTCTTGTAAAATCCTATCGATTTTCAATTGTTTCTTACGATGACATGGAAAGAGTATGGAATTTTAAGGCCAGCGTATAGCATCCAGAACTAACGCATTTGAATATACTACTCCGTTTGTATCTATAACAAAATACGTAATGCAGTATTTCAGGAAAGGTTTATCTCGATTAAAATTAAGTAGATAGAAAAATAAACGTTCGTAAGAATAATTTGTATACCGGCTAATTGCGATAGGCGGTGGAGAAAGTCATGTGAATGTAACACATCAGATTTTTAGAAGCGTGTGTGTGTGTGTGTGTGTGTGTGTGTGTGTTTGTGTCTGTGGGTAGCATAACTCAAAAACGAAATGTCGCATAAATACCACACTTGGTATCTAAGTTCGGTATCTTCTAAAGATGCGACACAAAGATTTTGAAGATACCTAAAATTTCCCTTTAAACGGAATATTTTCCGAATCTTTTGATTCGTTGCTAATGGCTCTAGAGAGTTTGGTTAAAATACAATATATTAAAGATGTTTACATGACAAATAAAATGTATATCTAACATTTTCTGGGAATAGCATGTGAAGCCTTCTTCATTTGAAAGGAAATTTATACAATCTGCATAACTGATAAACGCTATGCGATAGACGAAAACGAACTGTAAAAAATGTGTAGATCTCTTTAAAGCACACAACTTATTTTAAATAACTTTTTTGTGGGATCAGCCATTCTCAAGATATCCATTATTAATGGTTCGAATTATTCAATACTTAGCCATTCTTTCACAGTCCTGTTGATTTTCAGTTGTTTCTCGTGATTTCATGGAAACAGTATGAAATTTTTAGGCCAGCGTATAGCGTCCAGATCTAAAACATTTGACTATGGGTATTCCCTTTGTGTACATAACAGGTGTGTAATGTAGCTATGTGCTGAAGGGTTTATCTCGATTAAAATGTGGACAAAAATTAAACTTTATAAGAAGAATAAGCGATAAAAGGTAGAGAAAGTCATGTGAATGTAACACTTAATATTCTTTTACTTCCGTTTTACTTGTAGTTTATCGCTGTGTTTTAGCTAAATGGTATGAGGTCATATGGGGCTCTAAATGAAATGGGCGAATATATGTGTACCATGAATATACAAGATATAAGCATTTAATGAAACAATAAAAACTCCAAATGTTTATAATTTATTTGCTAAATTTAACCAATAGTTTACTTTAGTAAAATAAAAACATCGGTTTTCTGAAAGTAGAACGTTTGTTTTTCAAACCAATTAAATATATGACGTTTGACTATGTCTTAAATATGTAGTTTTATTTTGAAACTCCATAAAAATTGCATTTAAGAATGTAATCATTTGATTACAAATTTCTCGTATGGGATCTTCCATCTGTAATCAAGATGTTCTTAAACGATGTATGTGGTAAATAGTCACTTTAATTCGGGAGTAGCCCGGTCTCAATTCAGTCAAGATTGTTTCCGAGATTATGTAAGTTTATCCCAGTAGTATGTGGCTAAAGCGGTAGGTCCTGTAAGTTATACGTATTAAAATTTACGTGTTTGAAATGCTTTAACACATTTGGTGTAGAGTGAAGCACATCGTTTGGTTTTGATGACCCTATTGTAAACCCAACCTTAATGACACTGCAGGTCAGGGAAGGAACTGTTAAACGTCTTGTTCACGGTGTCAGGGGAAGGAATTAGCTCGGTGCTAGAAGTGAAATACAATCTTCGCCAGTTAATGGTTTTCACGGCCTATTCGCAAAATGCGGGCATTAAAAAGCAATACAGAGAATAAAACAGATTTATTTTGTTTACCACTTACCAATAGTTAAGTCGAGGAAGTATTGTATTCCACCGCAAAGCTCGATACCGAGATTTCACTAGAAATACATATTTGAGGCTCCCTGAATTAAAAAATCTGATGTGTTACACTCACATGACTTTCTCTACTTTTGTACAAACTATTTTTACAAACGCTTATTCTCCATATGCTTCATGTTAATCGAGATATCGGGAGGTTAATCTTATTGCTAACTTTTTGTAGATGAAAGGGGAATTGGTAGGCTTTAAGCGCTAGTCAAATATTTTAAGAGGTGGTTGCTATGTGCAGTATTATATTCTCTTTGCATTACCAGGACCAAAAAAAATAAATAACGAATTTGAGAAAAGGTATAAGTATTGGAAAATTTAGAGGAATAACAAGCAATATCTCGAAAATGGTTCACCCAACACAAAAAAAATGTATGTGACATAAATTGTGTATGACATTTTTTTGTATTAAAATTTTGTCTACCTCTTATGGTTTACCAGTTATGCAAAAGTCGTTCACAATGAAGAATACTTTTGGAGACATTCCCAGAAAATTAGATATATACATTTCAATTGTCATGAAAATATCTTAAACATATGATATTTTAATCATAATCGTTAGCCATTTTTGAGAAAATTAAATTTTTTTCTCGAAAAATGTTCTATGTATAGGATAATCTGGGGCGCGGGGATTTTCTTGAAAACCTTCGTGTCGCATCTGTGGAAGATACTGAACCTAAATACCAAGTTTGGTGTTTATCCGACTGTTCGTTTCTGAGTTATGCTGTTCACAGACACACACACACGGACATGTTTCCAAAAATGTTTTTTTTTATTCAGGGGGCCTCAAAACATTTATTTCCGGTGAAATCTCGGTATCGAATTTTTGGGTGGAATGCAATACTTCCTCTACTTACTATAGGTAGCAGTTTTTAAAACAAGGTCTGTTTTTGCGTGTGTGAACAGCATACTCTTTGTTCAGCGATGTTTTAGCTAGGGGTGGGGAGCCCTTCCAAGCCGCTAGGGATTTAGCTACGGGAAGGAGGAAGTGTTTGCTTGGTAAAGTCACGCGACAGTGAACGATTGTTGGCTGTTTTCTACTGTACGGTCACGCACGGCGCTAATTCAGCATACTGTGTATCTCTCCCACTAGCTAGAGATTTACGTGAGAAATAATCCACACCACCCTACTAGCTAAAACGTTGTTGGACAGACAGCAACTCAAAAACTAAATGCCTGATAAATACCGAACTTTGTATTTGAGTTTAGCATCTCATACGATTTGGCTTGAATATTTTCAACAAAAGCCCCCCCTCGAAACAAGCCGTGAAGAAATTTCATTATTTTTGATTTTATCAAAAATGATTCTAACAAATTTGATTAAAGTACCACATATCTAAGAAATTTTCATGACAGATTATGTGTGTCTTGAATTTTATGCGAATATTCTCTTAATACCTCTTCCTTCTGAATGAATTTTGCATTATTTTGTACTGAAGACAAAAACCTATTAAAGTGCAGAACTCGTTAAAACACACAATTCATGTTTGTGGCGTGTTACATTTCCGGATAATCTATATTGTTTTAGTTTGAATTTTCAAATACGTAATACTCTTTTTAAGTGATAAGATGCTAATAGCTTTTTTCTCTCGATGTGCAAAGAATGAAATTTCAAAGCCATGACGTTGCAATGTGTAGAGAAATTCCTGTGAGAGTGAAACAAAGGCTGAGTAGAGTAAATCGTGGAATGGAAGAAGAGTGTGCAGAGAAAACCGTGTGAGTATGAATGGAAGAAGAGGGTGTAGAGAAATCCACGTAAGAGTGAAACAAAGAGTGGGTAGAGGAAATCATGTAAATGGAAGTGTGTGTAGAGAAAATCGTGAGTTTGGTAATGATTTAGGGGTTAAAGAACTATTTGTACCAGCGATGAAAGCTTTTTTAGGGATATGACCACCGCTTTAGCCTCCTGTAGAATGAAAGTATTTCTGCATTCCTGCAAATGTTTATCTGGATTAGCATGAGGTATACGCATAAAAAAATCTGATACGTTTTGTTTAATATGCTTTCATGCAAATAAAACATATATCTTGAACTTTCTGAAAATATTTTTTGTATAAGATAGGCAAAAACTTACTCACACACACGTATATTTCTTATAAAATACAATTTATTTCAGATAACTTTCTTGTGGCATCAACTATTTCGGAATATCCCATTTGAATTTTTCACTACTTTTGTAATTTTTTAAATAGCTGTCTCATTCGGTTGTTTCTCGTAATGTCATGCAAAGAGCATACGATTTCTAGGCCAGCTATTGCTCCAGTCTCCTGTATCCCTCTGTAGCTACAACGAAGTGTGTGGCGCGCTTATCTCGATTAACACGAAGGGGATACAAGAATAAGGTTTTCTAAAAATTGTGTGAGTGAGTGCGTAGAGATAGTCATATGAATGTAACACATCAGAATTTGATTAAGTCTGTGCAGTATTACAGATTGCTGCCTCTGTGCATATCAGTTTTTCACAAATATTTTGAGCAACCTCTCCGTTACTAAGATTCTTAGAACATTAAAAGTACTTGATAGTATGTCTACGTTTACAACTTTAGAAATTTATATCATTTTAAGTTTCAGACTAAAAAATTACTTATACGATGACGCCAAAAATGTTTGTATCCTGCAGTTTCAAGGTTATTTCTTTATGCACAAATATGTTTCTTTAGAAACGAATACAAACTAATTAAGCTGTGTGTTTTTGAAATTGCCCGTTTTTTTATAACGCTCGTTGAATCATTACGGGCGTACATTATGCATAATGATTAACTGAACACGTTGTATTTAATGCAACGTCCTTTTTTAAATTTTAAACACAAAAGTACTATTATTTTGTAATAAGAATATATAAATACTATTACTAGCTTGTCTCAGAAACTGACAAAAACTGTGTTTGTGTTCTGCGTTACAGCATTTGTAGAAAAAATACTTTTAAAATTAGCATTACCAAAAGCCACATTTTGTATTTATGTAGGACTCATTTCCTTAAACAAAACTAGAGAAAATATGTCCAGATTTGGTGTGTTTTTTATATTAGATCCTTTTAAAGAAAAATCTATAAAAACTTAATTCATTCTTTTTCATTACGTGAAAAAGTGCGGGTGATAAAATAATATAATAAAATCTCAATTTAGAATTTAAGATAATCAATTATCTGCCAATTAATTATTAAAACGTTGTCAGTAATCAATTTTAAAGCAAAATTTTTACAATTGGTTAATATGAGATCCTCTCCATTTAAATTGACGAACTTTAAGCTATACTAGCTAACGTTTTCTCAAATTACATGTATATGCCTACTAAAAGGCTGAATAAAGCGATTAATTGCTTGATTGAGCGAGTTTGGTACGACCAATTTAAGCTTTTAGGAAGTATATATTTTGGAATATTTAAAAAAGATTTTCAGAAAAAGTATACTTTACCCCTAGAATTTAACAATAAGCAAAAAATAAAATTTACACAATTTTGAAAAATGTGAGGATAAATTCCAGTAAAGTGAAACGCTATGAGATGTAGCGTTTCATATTCAGCATTGCGGGTGCAAGTAACGTATCCCACGTAACTCCCTTAAGCCTTTTATCAGTGTAGCAAAGTTCATGCGGCACTAAAACTATGATGAACCGTACATAATGTAGGAAACCAGGATTAGCTTCCATCGACACAATTCAGCAGTTGGTGCAGAAGATAACTCTAAGGCCATTTGTCTAACACAAACTACTTCAAATAATTACATGCAAACACACACATGAGAACTGTGTAGTATGCCCTGAGCAAATAAAGCCAGAAGAAATCAGCTAAAAAAATCGGATGTGTTACACTCACATGACTTTTTCTACTCTTGTACAAACTATTTTTACAAACGCTTATTCTCCATCTACTTCATGTTAATCGAGATAAACATTTGCAGACTCTTATTGCTAATTTTCTTGTAGATGTAAGCACATACATATCTCTTAATAGCTGGTTGCTAGGTTCAGCACCATTCCCTTTGCCACAGATTAATTCCCATTTGAGAAAATAAGTATTGAAAAATTTAAGGGAATAACAAGCAATATCTCGAAAATGGTTCACTGAACAAAAAAAATGTATATGACATAAATTGTGTATTTTAACGCGATCTACATTTTTTGTGCAGTAAAAGTTTGTCTATCTCTTACGGTTTACCAGCTATGCAAAAGTCGTTCACAATGAAGAATACTTTTGGAGACATTCCCAGAAAATTCAAGATATACATTTTATATTTCATAAAAATATCTTAAACATATAATATTTTAATCAAAATCGTTAGAGCCATTTTTGAGAAAATTAAAATTTTCGAAAAATGTTCCATGTAAAGGGTAATCTGGGGTGGGAGGATTTTCTTGAAAACCTACGTGTTGCATCTCCGGAAGATACTGAACCTAAATACCAAGTTTGGTGTTTATCCGACTGTTCGCTTCTGAGTTATGCTGTTCACAGACAGACAGACACACACACAGACACACAGACACACACACGGACATGTTTATATAAATGCTTTTTTTGGATTCAGGGTGTCTCAAAACATGTATTTCCGGCGAAATCTCGGTATCTAATTTTTGGGTGAAATACAATACTTCCCCTACTTACTATACTCAGTAGAGGAAGTAAAAATCTGATGTGATATATTCACATGAGTTTATCTACTCTTAATCGTTTATTAGTCAATATACAAGCTATTCTTGCTAAAGCTTATTTTTAAATCTACTACGTTTTAATCCAAATAAACGTTTGCATAAATAGCTACATTACACATTCAGTTAATGATACAAAGAGAACAGCGGGAATCAAATGTTTAAGAAATTGACGCTACATGCTGGCCTTAAAATTCTATACCGTTTCAATGCAATCGCGAGAAACAACTGAATATTTAAAGGCTTTTAAAGAATGACCAAGAAATGAAAAATTCGAATCATTAATAATGGATATCTCAGAAATGGCTCGTCACAAAAAACTTATTTGAAATAGATTGTGTGTTTTGAACAGATCTATGTTTTTTGTGTAGTACATTTTCGTCTAATGCTTAAGTTTACCAGTTATATAAGATTATACAGAATTCCTTCCGAATGAAGAAGAATTCAAAGGCTATTCCCATATTATTTGTCATGCAAATACTTTTAATGTATGGCATTTTAATCAAAATCGTTAGAGCCATTTTTAGAAGATAAAAAATTTCGAAAAATATTCCATGTACAGGATAGTTAGGGGTTGTGGGATTTTCTTCAAAATCTTCGTATCGCATCCTTGGAGGATACTGAACTTAAATTTCAAGTTGATAGTTATCCGACTTTTCGTTGTTTTTAAGTTATGCTGTTCATATACACTCACACACATACACACGGACCTTTTTCTAAAAAATGTTTGTTTTGGATTAAAAATTTTTAGATCCCGATTAAATCTCGACGTCGAATTTTTGGGTGGAATACAATACTTCCCCTACTTACTATACGAGTAGGGAATTTAAAAATATCATATGCGAACTTGATGCACCGGTCTTAAAACTCGAAGATATATCTTTTAGGGAAATAATGAAGTTATAAAAGGCTCCGAGGTTGGCAATGCTGTGTGTACGCAATGTGATGAACCGCGCAGTGCTGTCATAAACAACTGACATGCAGCATGTGTTACAGGCAGCAATCTGCAATGGGATTACTATGAACATCTGACAGTCGGAATTCGAGTGGTCACGTGGGTGACAATGGTAATGGTCCCTTCTGCTTGCCAACATCGAGGGACTATTATCTTCAGTAATACAACGAGTGATGTTAACTTTCCGGTAATTTAATTGCGCTTAACGAGTTTAAAAGCGAAATTAGATTTCGTTGTGTAACTTTACTAGCTGTACTCGGTGAAATAGCTACGAAGGGAGAAAGTGGCATTTTTGCTTCGTACTTTTAAAACACAATAGCGACTTAGCTATTTTATGTTTCTTAACAAAAACCACGTACTTTTATTGGTAGAACCCGGTAGGTATTTGCAGTGGATATATACATTTTTTTTCCAGGTGTCTGCTTTGATTTCATGAAGTATTACTTCTCCAAAGTGCTCAAAATATAATGTAAGTTCCTTCATTTTTTCCACTCAAAAATTCGATAACGAGATTTCACCGGAAATACATGTTTTGGGACCCCTGAATCCAAAAAAAGCATTTTTGGAAACATGTCCATGTGTGTCTCTCTGTGTGTGTCTTTGAACAGCATAACTCAGAAACGAACAGTCAGATAAACACCAAACTTGGTATTTGGGTTCAGTATCTTCCAGAGATGTGACACAAAGGTTTTAAAGAAAATTCCCCCACCCCAAATTACACTTTAATGGAATATTTTCGAAAATTTTAATTTTCTTAAAAATGGCTCTAACTATTTTGATTAAAATATCATATGTTTAAGATACTTTCATGATATATTAAATCTATATCTCGAATTTTCTGGGAATGTCTCCAAAAGCATTCTTCATTGTGAACGACTTTTGCGTAACTGGTAAACCATAAGAGATAGACAAAAGTTTACTACACAAACATTTATATCGCGTTAAAATACACAATTTATGTCATGTACACTTTTTTTGTTGAGTGAACCATTTTCAAGATATTGCTTGTTATTCCCTTAAATTTTCCAGTACTTATACTTTTTCTCAAATTCGTTATTCATTTTATTTGTCCTAGTAATGCAATGAGTATGGAATACTCCACATAGCAACCAGCTCTTAAAATATTTGACTATCGCTAAAAGTCTACAAATTCCCCTTGCATCTACAAGAAAATTAGCAATAAGATTAACATCTCGATATCTCGATTAACACGAAGCATATGGGGAATAAGCGTTTGTTAAAATAGTTGGTACAAGAGTAGAGAAAGTCATGTGAGTGTGACACATCAGATTTTTTCACCTGTGATTTCAATAATTCAATATCTTATTTCAATTCTATATATATATATGTATATATATATATATCCATCTCTCTGCAAACCTAATCACTATACTCTTGCACCAAGTTTGGAGTTATTCGGGAAACTCTTTCTGTTGTAATTTTCACAAACGGCAGTGAATATATATGTATGTATATTTATTTCCATATTGGTATACATAATTCTTACAATTTTTAATACATTACTTTGAGTTTCTATTACTTTCTCTACTACGTATAGTAATTAGGGGAAGTATTGTATTCCACCCAAAAATTCGATACCGAGATTTCACCGGAAATACATGTTTTGAGACCCCCTGAATCCAAAAAAAGCATTTTTGGAAACATGTCCGTGTGTGTGTCTGTCTGTCTGTGAACAGCATAACTCAGAAACGAACAGTCGGATAAACACCAAACTTGGTATTTAGGTTCAGTATCTTCCAGGGATGCGACACGAATGTTTTCAACAAAATCCCCCCACCCCAGGATACTCTTTACATGGAAGATTTTTCTAAAATTTTGATTTTCTCAAAAATGGCTCTAACGATTTTGATTAAAATATCACAGGTTTAATATATTGTCATGACAAATAAAACGTATATCTTGAATTTTCTGTGAATGTCTCCAAAAGTGTTCTTCATTGTGAACGACATTTGCATAACTGGTAAACGATAAGAGATAGAGAAAATTTTACTACACAAAAAATATAGATCGCGTTAAAATATACAATTCATGTCATATACATTTTTTTTGTTGAGTGAACCATTTTCGAGATATTGCTTGTTATTCTCTTATATTTTTCAATACTTATTTTCTTAAATGGGAATTCGTTATTCATTTTTTTGTCTTTGATATGCAAAGAGTATTAATCTGTGGCAAAGGGAATGGTGCTGCACATAGCAACCAGCTATTAAGAGATATGTATATGCTTAAAGGCTACTGTATTTCCAAATTGCCCTTTAAATATATTTTCCCCTTACATCTACAAGAAAATTAGCAATAAGATAGAGTCTGCAAATGTTTATCTCGATTAACATGAAGTAGATGGAGAATAAGCGTTTGTAAAAATAGTTTGTACAAGAGTAGAGAAAGTCATGTGAGTGTAACACATCAGATTTTTTTTGTTTGTTTGGTCCATCATGCATTTTAACATCATGGTTATTTACGCATGGTGGGTCATAATAAATTCATATTGTTTTATTTTTCTAAACCATTTTTCTCTTACTGGGCCCATATATTCTCCTATTGTTTTTATATCCCTCTCCTTTTGTATTTTCATTATCCTAACTTTTAATACTTCTTTGTTAACATTCTCCCATTCTTTAGGTAAAAACTGATCTCTCCACAACTTAGTTTCTTCACATTCAATTATATAATGCAAATCATTATCTGCCTCTCCACAAAGAGGACACTATAGAAATTTGCTCCCTTCCTATCCTCCCTTAGCCTATATGCACTTATAGTAAACAAGTTTGATTATTTGGGAGTGAGAATAAGTAGTAATGGGAGATGGAATGATCAAAAATAAGTGCTTTAGCTAAGGAAAGATTAGCAATGACTGCTATAAGAACTTGCTTAAAGGAAATACCAAATATGCAAATTAAATGGTTGGAAACGGTTTACAAAGCTATAGTTGAAACAAAAATGGTCTATGGATCAGAGATTTGGGGAAGTGACAAATGATGGGAGATAAGTGATAAAGTACATAGATCGTTATGTAAATGCATGTTAGGTTTATCTATTTCATCACCTAATGGAGCAGCAATGTTGGAGTTGGGAAGAGTAGGTAGCAAAGGCATTGTATTAGAAAGGATACTTAAATATTGGCATAGATTGAAATTATTGGACGAGCATAATATCTTAAGGCAATGTTTAATAATACAAGAAAATCCAATGTATATATATATGTATATATATATATACATATATATATATATATATATATATATATATATATATATATAGAGAGAGAGAGAGAGAGAGAGAGAGAGAGAGAGATTTCACAGTGTAAATCATTCAGTAACCAATTGTGTTATCTCCAGTTGTCTTATGCCCCCTACTTGATTATTTTTATTTTAAATACTATTCATTAAAACTATTGCATGATTAGAGCGGAATATGTCTGCCAGCACGCGCACTACAAGCAATTCGGTTTGCCCATGCTTTCCATCCATATATAGATCCACCCCCCACAACTGTTGGAGATATTGCCTTTCACAAAAAAAAAACTATTACATCGGCAGGTTGGCATTACACCCTTCAACTAGTGTTGTCCTGAATAAGAACTTTAGATACATATAGTTTGATCTACTTTATGTATATAAATAATTGTAGTGTCTGCGTTTTTATTATGTATGTGATCGTTCTAGATCTAAATTTTTGTTTCCCAGTCTTGGGATACTATTATTATTATTATTATTATTATTATTATTAAATACATTATATATACATATTAGATATTTAATTTGATTTTATCAGGCTCCACATATTGCTTTATTACTATTTGAAATTTTTAGTTTTGTTTGCATTTATAGGTTTTCGATTTTTATATTTCGGGGTTGTTCAGATCCCCTGGACGACCTCCTTATATACGCCACTGGGTATTTGAAATTAAATTACACTAATAACAACCGCCAATGCACGCAAACGCACGTACATTCCCCCATATTCGAATCGAAGCAGAGACGATGAGAATAAAACAAATGAACATTGGAAAAAAAATTGTCACTTTTTTAATTAATTTCTCTAGCACCTACCTATAGAATCCAGAGTAAAAACACTTCGATAACGAGATTTCACCGGAAATATATGTTTTGAGGCCCACTGAATGAAAAAAATGTATTTTTGCTTTTCTACTGTTTACTTATATTCAGTAATATACTGTATTATTTTAAAGATAGCATTTTAAAGATAAATGAACAGAAGACTGCCTCTGTGGTCTGGTGCTTAGCATGCTAGTCTTAGCGTGCAAACCCCTAAAGTCCCGGATTTAATTCCCGAATGGAGGGCATGAATTTTACTTTAGCTAGGATTATTATCTGTTCTCCCCACAGTCTGGAAGTAGGAATGGGAGTCAGAATGTGAATGTGTGTGTGAATTTAATGCAATTTTTAAAAGTAATAGCAACTCAAAGATTAACACAACTGTAAAAGGAAGAATACCATTGTCAATGTGTAATTGCTCCAAAGGTAAAAATCTGATGTGTTGCACTCACATAACTTTCTCGACTCTTGTGCAAACTATTTTTATAAAGGCTTATTCTCCATATGCTTCATGTTAATCAAGATATCAGGATGTTAATCTTATTGTTAATTTTCTTGTAGATGCAAGGGGAATATGGTAGGCTTTAAGCAATATTCAAATATTTTAAGAGCTGGTTGCTATGTGGAGCTCTTTGCATGTCCAAGACAAAAAAATAAATAAAAATAAATAAATAAATAAATAAAAAAGAGTAAAAAAATTGCATATGAAAAAAGTATAAGTATTGGAAAATTGAAACAAATAACAAGGAATATCTCGGAAATGGTTCACTTCACAAAAGAAGCATATGACATAAATTGTGTGTTTTAACGAGATCTACACTTTTTGTATACAAACACTTTATCTATCTCTTACAGTTTACCAGTCATGCAAAAGCCATTCCCAAGGAAGATCGCTTTTGGGGACATTTCCAGAAAATTCAAGATATGCATTTCATTTGTCATGAAAATATCTTAAACCATGGCATTTTAATAAAAATCTTTAGAGTCATTTTTGAGAAAATAAGAATTTTCAAAAAATATTCCATGTAAAGAGTAGTCTGGGGTGGGGGATTTTCCTTAAAGTCTTCTTGTCGCATCTTTGAAAGATACTGAACCTAAATCGAAATTTGGTATTTATCTGATTTTTTGTTTTTGAGATCTGATGTTCACAGACATACACACACGTGGATCTTTTTCTAAAACTGCCTTTTTTGGATTCAGGAGGCCTTAAAAATGTATTTCCGATGAAATATCAATATCAAATTTTCGGGTGAATGCAATCTTCCCCTACTTACTTATACGTAGTAGAGAAAGTAAAAAGCCCCTATATGACCCCAAAGAAAAAATCTGATTTGTTACACTCACATGACTTTCTCTACTCTTGTACAAACTATGTTTACAAACTATTATTCTCCATCTATTTAATATTAATTGAGATAAAACATTTGCAGAAACAATCTTTTGACATGCAAAGAGAATTACATTTTACACATAGCAACCAGTTCTAAAATATTTGACTATCGCTTAAGGCCTACTGTGTTCCCCTTATTTTGTATTTGCAAGGGCAATATATAAATACGGTAGCCTTTAAGCATAGACACTTCTCTTAATAGCTGCTTACTATGTGCAGCACCATTCTCTTTGCCACAGATTAATACTGTTTGCATATCCAAGACAAAAAAAAATGAATAACGAATTCCCATTTGAGAAAATAAGTACTGAAAAATGTAAGGGAACAACAAGCAATATCTTGAAAATGGTTCACTCAACAAAAAAAATGTATATGACATAAATTGTGTACTTTAACACGATATACATTTTTTGTGCAGTAAAAGTTTGTCTATTTCTTATGGTTTACCAGTTATGCAAAAGTCATTCACAATGAAGAATACTTTTGGAGACGTTCCCAGAAAATTCAAGATATACATTTTATTTGTCATGAAAATATCTTAAACATAGATATTTTAATCAAAATCGTTAGAGCCATTTTTGAGAAAATTAAAATTTCTTCTTGAAGATACTGAACCTAAATACCAAATTTGGTGTTTATCCGACTGTTCGTTTCTGAGTTATGCCGTTCACAGACAGACAGACACACACAGGGACATGTTTCCAAAAATGTTTTTTTTTTTGGATTCAGGGGGTTTCAAAACATATATTTCCGGTGAAATCTCCATATCGAATTTTTGGATGGAATACAATACTTCCCCTACCTACTATACGTGGTAGAGAAAGTAAAAATATCTGAGTTCCGTTAAACCTAAAAGAAGCAAGTTATGTGTATCTGCAATTTTTCCTAAAGCCAAAGCCGCCTGATGACCACGGAAGTTAAACGCGGCTAAATAACAAAACAAATACCGAACAACAATTTTAGTTTAACTAATGTATGGCGTAATTTCATGAATGAACGAGCTTGGCTTACAATCGGTCGCATTGAAATGTCACGATCTAATAATTGTGAGCATGTTTGAAACCCCCGCAACGTATTGTACATTATTTGCGGACAATGTCACAGAACCGCGTGTCCATTTTGTCGATACCCGTCCGTCACGCACCCGTCTCTGCAATATGTAATTCATCATTTCACTCCGATACATTTTCGTTGCGCTTGGCTCCGGCGAAAAGATTAGTTCGGGTGTGCCATTAATTACCACGGTCCAATATTGACGAGGATTACATTATATATGCGTACTGGAAATAACTTGGAAGTGATATACGTTTAGCTTCCATTTTGTGGCTTTTTATGTCCTGAACCACTACTTAGTTTTATTTGGAGATAGAAAATAATATCCAACTGGTTTACATTCGCATGATTTTCTCCGCAATCTTCAACAAACTATTCTTACAAAATTGTTTTCATTAAACTTTATTTAAGGTCGATTCAGCCATGTTGATGTTATCACAACCTATTTAAATTCTTTACAATATGCATTTAAAAGAACTGAAGGTTTTGAGAAGGGGCAACAATGAGTTGTAGTGAGCCTAAGTCAAAGCAGGTCTTCGGAGCTTTAGACTGAGGTTCAGATAACAACGTGTGCAAGGCTGGGCGTGCTCTAACAATGTGCAGTGTCAGCACTGCTGTGTATTTAAATCCGTGCGGCGATTTTCTTTGACTAAAGTCAGAATGCGTTGAAAGACTCCATTAGGCATGTGGGGAAGAGGAAGGGATTCCATCGAAGATGAAAACCCCACAGGATGGCGTGCTACAGCAACAACGAAGGAAAATGTGATGAAAGCAGAGTGCATGTTGCTGTAAGATCATCGCTGAATATATCAAATTCAAGAAACCCTAAATATTTGATCGTCAGCGGTGAGCACTATCCTTAAAGAAAAACGTTACGTCAGAAAGCTCTACAGTCATTGGATCCCCCAGCACCTCACAAATGAGCAGAAACAGGCAGGTATACAATGGTGTCAGGAATTGATAGAAAAGATTGATAGGGGAAGATCCAAAAAACATATTTAACATCATAATAGGTGACGAAAGCTAGTATGATTCTGAAAATAAAGGGCAATCATCGGTCTAGATGTTCCCAGCAGAGGATCTCCCAACAAAAGTGAGGCAAGCACTGTTTGTTCTTCACAGCTACTGTCCATTCCAAACCAGAGTGCCTTTCACTGAAAACAAACTCTTTGTATTATCCGCGCGAAAGTAGTTCGCAGTCCCCGCCCATAATGACTGTTTGTTCCCCTCCCACGTGCTTGTTGAACACTATTTAATCTATTAAAAGGCGCTCTGCGTGAGAATCATAGCTCAAAATGCAACCTGAGGTAACAATCTATTTTATAAGTATGCGGCAATGAACATTCTACTTACGTTGATCACAATCCTCGGGCAAAAGTGCAACACCCAAATCCGAAGATGACTCAGCTGCCATATCAGAATCAGAACTACTCTCCAAAATAATGGCAAGCTTATCCACAATTCCACAGCACTGTCGCACTTAAAAAAAGTTCCCACATTTTATCCTCTCTATGTTGTATTATGTCTGTTTATATTGCCTGTTCGCTTTGGTTACACTTCTCACTGAAACGCCTGTAAAATCCGATATTAGTTTCGTAATATGCAATAATGCAGGTGTCGGGTATTTTTGTAATAGTGAGTTGAATATATGAAGTATTGTTTGTTTTAGCCACTTTTTAACTGTTTCCCGCTTCTGTGTTTGAACAGTTTGTTCGCACTACACACACCTTCCTCTGCCATGTGAGCTCAAATACCAACTGACTAAATCACAAGATTTGACCTGAGCTGAGCATATGTGTGTTAGTGTATTATGAATGCCTGTTCGCTTATCATATATCCTGTGTTACGCAAAGTGTTTATTCGGTACTCAGATAGCACCTCTGGGAATTCATTGCTACATTTCTTACGTACGTAAGAGAGTGGCAGTCATGCATTACGGCTGGTATTAACAAGCAAGATGCTCTCGGCGTTAGCGCAAAAGCAGACGAAAATAATATTTTGTAATCTCTTAACAGCTAGTATATATCCATTACCTTTAACGATGAGTTCTTATGATAACAGCAATACAATGTGCAGTTCTATACCTTTCCTGCTCTAATATTTCATAATACAATACATGTATTAAGGAACTATTTACGTTGGCGTAAGAGTATATTCTTGGGTTCGTGACAAGCCGAAGCACGTGCTTCTGTTTACATCAGAGGGAACTCTGGTTTGGAATGGACAGCAGTGACCAAATGTTTACTGTTCTACTTGAGGAGCAAAATAATGTGCACCACAAAAGTCTGCCACAAGTCTTCAATGAACTGAGAGCAAAGCTTCCTAAGCCTGCCTACATGGGGTTCGTTTACACTGCAACATCACCTCCACCCACACTGCACTAGAAACAACCCAATTTCTGCAGGAGTTAGGAGTCAAATATCTGTCCCATCCTCCCTACAGTGCAGAACTACGACTTTCTTCTATTCCCCAAAACCAAAGAAAAAGAATGCAAGGTTAACAATTTGAATCTCTGAAGTTGCAGGGATTCTGAAATTCAGTATTCTGAAATTCATGTAGACAACTCTAAAATTAGCATAGGCACCATTTTGTAGAAAAAAGGCTCTGACGAGTGTGTTGCAACCAGTTAACTATGTTTATTGATCCCTTAATAACCACGAACAACGTTGTTATGTTAAAGAATGGATCGCATTAGTAAGGTTGTTTGAAAGGATGGGGCGTGGATTTCTATGGAGAATACGAACTCTGAAAGGATTCAATGATTGAATCTTGAGGCAATATTTTATATTATAACATGCTGTGAATGCCAGAGTGATTGTAGTGTAAATTAATATTATTGTATGTACAGGATTTTAGATGTTTGTTAGCGATAAGTATTATTAGGAAATAAGTTTACACGGCCTAACTGAAGCTGACAAAAGAAGTGGGTAACAATAAACCGAGGGGGTGAGTTGTTTATCACTAAGAAGAGATAAACAAATGACGTCAGGGTAGCGTGCCTTTTTTAGAAATGGAGGAAATATCTTCCCTAGAGTATATATGGTAGTATTAGTGATTGGCTGACCAAAACAGATGCTAAAGTGGGCGCAATTGGGTAACCAATAGCAGCTATATTATAATGTTTAGGCAATTCGCAGTGAAGGAGTATATATTCTCGAGCCATAAGCAAGTGTCGCACAGTTCTGAAGAATCTCTCACGAGGTCCACGTCGCAGAGTTAGTTACAAAAATGTGAAGTACGCGAAGTAATTGGTGCGCGGCAACTGAAACGATTGTAGTTACATTCGGAAATATCACAGTTTCAGTCAGGCGTGTATAAAGATTAAACATGTCAATTATTAATTAAGTGTGACGGCAATAAAAGTCTAGATTCAATTAGTAACAACTCCTTTCCGTTTACACGCCCTGCTTAGAGACGCGTGCTCGACTGAGTTATAATAGCTAGCTGGAGGACAAATAACCCAAAATTAAAAAATAATTAAATAAGTTCCCAACAAATAAGATAACACAAGATATTGAGAAGTACTACAATCTAAATGCTTACAATTTTATTGCGTTCATTCTGAAAACTTTCAGTGACCCTCGTAAAAATGCAATAACCACAGCCTTCTTAACTCTTTTGTTTAAACTTGTTTCTACAATTCAGTTGCTTTGAGAAAGTTATTCTGTTTGGAACGATAGAGACGTCATTGAGTGCTGCATGAACAGCTGTTCGAATACCGAACTGTTTGTGTTAATGTTTAAATACTGGGAATGCCAATGTGATGTGTTCTATTGTTAATGTTGTGTAGCACTTCTCACAGAGAGCCGAAAAGTGTTGAACAGATTTGCCTAGTATGACCGATTCTCAGGCGGATTATCAAAATTTGATCTTTATGTTGGAGATTTTAGTAAGGTGTGAATGAGATCAGTCGTACATTATGGAGCTTACTGCTATGTAGTACGTTTTCGTCTATCGCTTAACGTTGACTATTATACCAGATTATACAAAATTTCTTTCAAATGAAGTGAACTTCACAGGTTATTCCAAAAAAATTCAAAATATATACTTTATTTGTAATATGTATTATTTTAATGAAAATCCTTAGAGCCATTTTAGAAAATAAAAAAAAAATCAAAAATCTTCAATGTAACGGATAGTCTGGCGTGTGGCGATTTTCTTGAAATTTTTTGTGTCGTATCTTTGGAGGGTATTGAAGCTAAATACCAAGTTTGGTATTTATCCAACTTGACATTTTTGAGTTATGCCGTTCACAGACCCACACGGACGTTATCCTAAAATGCTTTTTCTTTATTCAGGCGGCTCCGAAACGGGTATTTCTTTTGAATTTTTGGGTGGAATGGAATACCTTCCCTAACCACTATGTATGGGGTAGAGAAAGTAAAAGCGCAAAATCAGATAGATGTCAAACTATGTATAGCTTCTAGGAAGCAACAAGATTTTCAATAAAATCGTCCCAAACTGCCCTTTAAATGGAGAGTTTTTCGCTATTTGTTATTTTCTCAAAATAACCTTAAGGATTTATATTAAATATAAAATGTTTAAGACTTTGTAAATCTTTTCATTCGTATGGTACGCCTTAACTTCTGTGGCTATACACGGGGCTTTGACTTGAGAAACACCTTATTGATGCTGTTTTACTCTCTAAACTGTGGTATTTTTAAAATATTTTTTTACTTTCTCTACTACGTATAGTAAGTAGGGGAAGTATTGTATTCCACCCAAAAATTCGATACCGAGATTTCACCGGAAATACATGTTTTGAGACCCCCTGAATCCAAAAAAACATTTTTGGAAACATCCGTGTGTGTGTCTGTGTGTTTGTGAACAGCATAACTCAGAACCGAACAGTCGGATAAACACCAAACTTGATATTTAGGTTCAGTATCTTCCACAGATGCGACACGAAGGTTTTCAAGAAAATCCCCCCACCCCAGAGTACCCTTTACATGGAACATTTTTCGAAAATTTTGATTTTCTCAAAAATGGCTCTAACGATTTTGATTAAAATATCATATGTTTAAGATATTTTCATGACAAATGAAATGTATATCTCGAATTTTCTGGGAATGTCTCCAAAAGTGTTCTTCATTGTGAACGACTTTTGCATAACTGGTAAACCATAAGAGATAGACAAAATTTTACTACAGAAAAATGTAGATCGCGTTAAAATACACAATTTTTGTCATATACATTTTTGTTGTTGAGTGAACCATTTTCGGGATATTGCTTGTTATTCCCTTAAATTTTCCAATACTTTTACTTTTTCTCAAATTCGTTATTCAATTTTTTTCGTTCTGGTAATGCAAAGAAAATGGAATACTCCGCATAGCAACCGGCTCTTAAAATATTTAACTATAGGTTTTAGCCTACCAATTCCCCTTGCATCTACAAGAAAATTAGCAATAAGATTAACATCTGAATTAACATGAAGCATATGGAGAATAAGCGTTTGTAAAAATAGTTTGAACAAGAGTAGAGAAAGTCATGTGAGTGTAACACATCATATTTTTTCATTTACTCTTACATTAACACACTCACAATCACTCCCAAATTCATAGTATTGGAATGATTCTGGATAGGGAGTGATTCCCCAGCCGGGAATGAACCCGGAACCTCTGATTTCACAAAAATTCTCCACACAAAAAATCGTTTAGATCTGGAGAACGAGCCAGATAATAAATCATTCCGTCATTAAAACATGTTGTAATGCGTTGCAGCGATTATCTTGGCATCCTTCCACGACAGCTCCTATCTCGTCTAATTTTTCCTCGGTTAGAACTGTCGGCTGACTATGATTCTTTTTGGAAGAAAGAAAAAAAAAAAAAAACAAAACAGAGTGCTGCAAATTATTTGGATAAAGTGAGAGCGAAATGGGCAAGAACGGTAAAGAGAGAACATGAAGGAAGGGAATATTAGTAGAATATTGGGGTAGTTAAAATAAATAGAAATCAAAGCGTAATATAACTTATGAAACACAAATAACCCGGAGTTGTGTGTATTGAGGAATTAATATATTTAGGCAGGAAACTTTATAAAGACAATATTGAGAGTAGATAGGTTACATTCTTACTTTCCCTATGACGTACATAGCAGGTAGAGGAGGTGTTGCATTCTACCCATAAATTTGATATCGAAATTTCACTGAAAATACATGTTCTGAGACCCCCTGAATAAAGCAATAATTTTTAGGAAAAGGTCAATGTGTGTGTTTCTGAATAGCATAACTCAAACACAAAAAGTATATACCTAACTTGGTATTTAAATTCAATATCCTCCAAAGGTGAGACACAAAGATTTTCAAGAAAATCTCCCATCCCAAAATACCTTTACATGAAAGATTTTTCGAAATGTTTTATTTTCTAAAAATGATCTAACGATTGTTATTAAAATACCATATATTAAAGATATTTCGATTAACAAAATGTATATCTTGAACTTTCTTGGTAATACCCCATGAACTACTTTTATTCGGAAGGAATTTTGTGCATTCTTAGCTTTATAACTGGTAAATGTTAGGCGATAGACGAAACGTACTGCAAAAAATTATAGATATATTTAAAACACACATTTTTTTAAATAACTTTTATTATGATATAAGCCGTTTCTGTAATATCCGTTATTAATGCTTCGAATTGTTCACTTAGCCGTTCTTTTAAATTCCTGTCGATTTTCAGCTGTTTCTCGCGATGTCATGGGAAGAGAAGGAATTTTAAGGCCAGCGTATATCGTCCAGTTCTAAAACATTTGACTATCGCTATTCCTTTTGTATCTAAAACGAAATGTGTAAAGCAGCTATTTCCGGAAAGGTTTATCTCATTAAAATGAAGAAACAGGAAAATAAACTTTCGTAATAATAATAATAATAATAATAATAATAATAATAATAATTATTTGTATACACACTAATAAACGATAGAGGGTAGGGAAAGTCATGTGATTGCAACACATGTGATTTTTACTACTAATGGGAATAATAATTTGTATTAGAGGTGTACATTATGTAATCATAGTTATGAGACTGTGTTTAGTTGGAAATCAATCAATTCATGTTTATTTTTGTCTAACATGGGCCGGTCTAATTTTTTATAACAACTTGTGGATTTGTTAGGGACGATGGTACCATGGGGTTTCCGCATGAATTCAAGCTCAGATTCCATATGTGACTGTGTTGGAGCAAAACCTAACACAATAAACACACACCATGATAACTATATACAACTTCACATAATGTTTCTCTTTGTAGGCTAAACTACCGCAGATCGAGGCCAGTCAACCCGATGCCAACTACTATTAATCCACGGTGGCCGCCAACCGCGTCATATAAGATAAACCCAGAGCTAATGTGATGTAATGGAAAGACGAAGTCGTGAGAGTGACACAAGAGATTGTTTCTTGACAACAAAGAAGCAGAGCACGCCTGCGTAGCAGTCCAAGATCAATATTGCTGACCGTTTTATTGCTTTTTCAAATCTCATCTAACCGTACAACCCGATTTCATTACGTAAATACGAAGCTATAGAGGGGAAGTTTAAAGTTTCAATATCGCTATTCTAAATGTTACACTAGTTTATTCACTGAAAACAAAAGCAAAACCTCGTTGCTTGCTCTACCTGCCCCGGAGCCAATTACTGTTTATCCTGGCGAAGAGCCTCATTAGCGTATCATGGGAATTAAGTTTTCACCCTAATTAGGTAGCCGAAAGCAAGTTCGGAGACTCAATACATTGAGGGTAATAACGGATTTGGGGAACTGAGTTCTGATCTCTTCAAAGAAATAAAACAGGTAGTGGTATCCATTACCAATTCGATCCCCTATTGGTCAATATTGTCCTAAGCCAAGATCAAAAGTTAGTTGACCAACACACGGGCGTCCTTGTATTAATGTTATTCTGGGCCAGCAAAATAAGTGCAGTCATTTTCGAAATTTCAACGAAAATACAGGTAGATATAACACGTAGCTGTTAAAATAAGGTTTAATTCATACAACTTGTAACCGCATTGCACGTGTTTATTTTAGAACTCGGAGACTATTTTTATTATATTCTTTAACCGCCGACATCCTATTGTCATCTATTTCTTTGTTAAAGTCCACATAATATTAGCAGCAATTCTCTTTAATATTCCTTTCAATTAAAAGTTGCAGTTGCTTTCTGATAATGTCGCAAATTTTTATTAACCTGGGGTTAGGTAAAAGTTCGGGCTCAAGCTGGGATGGATGTGATTTTAAAGCTTGAGATGCAAGTTTTGAAAAATAGAACACATGCTTACTGGAAATAACATTAAAATGAATTTCAACTATCTGATTACATTACTCTCTACCCTTCTATTTTTCGGGAACTCAAAAACTATCGCCTTAAACTTTATATTAAAAAGAGAGGGAGAGAGAGAGAGCAAATTAAAAGATGGATAATAATAGGATATGTCTCTTGTATTTAAATTGAGCACTTTTTAAAGAAGTAAAGCAATAGAAATTCACCAGAAATACACTTTTTGAGGTCCACTGAATCCTAAAAAGTTTTAAGCAGCATAGAAAACTCAAATTTGTTGCAAAAACGGATAAAAGATACCACGCGAAGAATTTCAGGAAAATATCCAACCTAAAATAAACCTTTATTTTAAAAAACTTTCTTTATCTGTGAAATATTCAAATGGTGAATAAAATACGGTGCTTTTCCCTGACACAGCGGCCGCCGCGCGGCGACCGGTTGCCTCGGCCCGGTCTACCGCCGAAACAGATATATCCGCAACCGCTTCACGTTATCGGAGATAGATATAGTTACAATTACAACGTTAATAAACAAATACCTTATCATAAGATATGTTGGAAATGTTGTTCTCTGTCTACAAATTTCTAGCATCTTCCCAGGAGATTTGCATTCACACTCGGAAAATATCCGAAATTGCATATCCAAGACAAAAAAAATGAATAACGAATTCCCATTTGAGAAAAGAAGTATTAGAAAATTTGGGGAGTAACAAGCAATATCTTAAAAATGGTTCACTCAACAAAACAATGTATATGACATGAATTGTGTATTTTAAGGCGATCTACATTTTTTGTGTAGAAAAATTTTGTCTATCTCTTAAGGTTTACCAGTTATGCAAAACTCGTTCACAATGAAGAATACTTTTGGAGACATTCCCAGAAAATTCGAGATATACAATTCATCTGCCATAAAAATGTCTTAAACTTATGGTATTTTATTCAAAGTTGTTAGAGCCATTTTTGAAGAAAATTAAAATTTGCGAAAAATGTTTCATGTAAAGGGTAATCTGGGGTGGGGGGATTTTCTTGAAAACCTTCGTGTTCCATCCTTGGAAGATACTGAACCTAAATACCAAGTTTGGTGTTTATCCGACTGTTCGTTTCTGAGTTATGCTGTTCACAGACAGACACACACACGGACATGTTTCCAAAAATGCTTTTTTTTTGGATTCAGGGGGTCTCAAAACATGTATTTCCGGTGAAATATCGGTATCGAAGTTTTAGGTGGAATAGAATACTTCCCCTACTTACTGTACGTAGTAGAGAAAGTAATTAATGCCATAGCCAGGATTTAAGTCAGAGATATTCCGGTATCTGCCCGGTTACTCTAACCAACTGAATTACCATGACAGCAATCCGTCCGACATTAAATTCCCTAATTGACACATTGTTTCCGCTAAAACACAAGATTTCAAACAATTTTGAGATGACATACCCCAATGACGACTTACAACGTGTAAGTCCCGGGATATTTACAATAGCCAACTATTAGGTCAATCAATTGTAATTAGTTGTTCCGCGGTTCAAATCCTGGTTATGAAATTGAATTTTTCAGTCTCATTCTACCTTTCCAACCACATTTAATATTCGAGTAAAATGCTGTTAAAATAGATCACAAAATTTGAAACGAAATACCCCACCTCAAATAACTTTTAGACAGAAACCCCTTTCCATAATTTTGAATATTCGGTGTTGCTCGTTTGAGTTTTCCAAACCCTTAGACAATGCGTATTTATTTTTTACTTTCTCTACTACGTATAAAAAGCAGAGGAAGTATTGCACTGCACCCAAAAATGCGATACCGAGATTTCACCGGAAATACATGTTTGAGGGCCCCTAAATCCAAAAAAGCACTTTTAGGAAAAGGTATTTAGTTTCAGCATCTTTAAAAGATGAGACACGAAGATTTTCAAGAAAATCTCCGCACCCCAGACTACCCTTTACATGGAACATTTTTCGAAAAGTTTGTTATTCTGAAAATTGGCTCTAACGATTTTGATTAAAATATCATATATTTAAGATATTTTTATGACAAATAAAATGTATATCTTGAATTTTCTGGGAATGTCCACAAAAGTCATATTTTTTCTGAATGACTTTTGCATAACTGGTAAACCGTAAGAGATAGACAAATTTTTTCTACACAAAAAAATACAGAGTTCGTTAAATTTATGCTATATACTTTTTTCGAGTGAACCATTTCCGAGATATTCCTTGTTATTTTTTTTTAATTTTTCAATACTTATGCTTTTTTAAAAGGGGAATTTGTTATTAGTTTTTTATGTCCTGAACAAATAAAATGAATAACGAATTCCCATTTGAGAAAAAGTATAAGTATTGGAAAATTTAAGGGAATAACAAGCAATATCTTGAAAATGGTTAAAAAAGTGTATGACATAAATTGTGTATTTTAACGCGATCTACATTTTTTGTGTAGTAAAATGGTGTCTATCTCTTATGGTTTACCAGTTATGCAAAAGTCGTTCATAATGAAGAGTACTTTTGAAGACATTCCCAGAAAATTCAAGATATACATTTTATTTATTGTGAAGGTGTCTTAAATATATGATAAATTATTCAAAATCGTTAGAGCCATTTTTGAAAAAATTAAAATTTTCGTAAAAAATGTTCCATGTAAAGGTTAATCTGGGGTGGGGGAATTTTCTTGAAGAGCTTCGTGTCGCATCTCTGGAAGATACTGAACCTAAATACCAAGTTTGGTGTTTATCCGACTGTTCGTTTCTGAGTTATGCTGTTCACAGGCACACACACAGCAACACACACGGACATGTTTCCAAAAATGCTTTTTTTGGATTCAGGGGGCCTCAAAACATATATTTCCGGTGAAATCTCGGTATCGAATTTTTGGGTGGAATGCAATACTTCCCCTACTCACTATACGTAGTAGAGAAAGTAAAAAGGCAAACATCATTGTCGGAAAAGGTTTCATTTGTGTGTGGACAGCGAAGAAATGCGATAAATAACATACTTGGTAAAAAGTTCAGTATCTTCCAGGAAATGAGAGGAAATTTTTAAGAAACTCCAGTCCTATCCCTTTTCTTATAAATGTCTCTAACCATTTTGATTAAAATACGCTATGTTTAAGATATTTGCATGACTAATAAGAATTTGGTATATCTTAAATTTTTGCTCATCATTCGGAATTAATGTTGTATAAATGGTAAACCATGATAGTTAGACAAAAACGTAATATGCGACAAAATGTAAATCTGTTTAAAACACACATTTAATTTTATGAGCCATTTTCGATATATCTTACTTGAATTTTTCAATACCTTGTCATTTTTTGAAGTTCTGTCACCATTCTTTTGTTTCTCGTGATTCATGAAAAGAATGTGGTATTTCAAAACCAGCTGTGTCTATCTCGATTACAGCTTTTAAAACATAGTTTGTAAGAGTCACATAAAAATATAACTAATATGAAGAGAAAGTTTTGTGAATGTGGCACATCAGACCTTTTCTTTTTCATGAATAGATATTATATTGTATTGAATTTACAATAGGTAGAGAAAGTTTTCTCAGACGTAAGATATATCTGTGATACACAATACACTTTGATATTCTAGTTTTCTTTGTAATACTGCTTTGTAAACCAGCTCTACTTCTCAGTAAGGGGCTTCTTAGAAATGCTTTTTCAGGTTCTTCAAAAAGGTTCAGCCCGCTGCAAAGGGGCAGAGTCTCACTAAGAATCCTGAAGGTAAGACGTGCGTTTTAAAAAGAACTTCGCCTTCCTTTCAAGTGAAGCGAGTCCTCCATACAAGAAAAGGACTTGTTCGAAATGTAGGGAACTGAAAAGGCCTTGGCCAGCTTGAAGCAAACACAGCGCAAAATGTGAGATAATTAATTTTAAAGCCTTTTCTCCCTCCACATTTTGGTTACCAAACACGTTTGTTAATTAAAAGTAGATGGAAAACTAGCATATCGGATGGTAGAAATTAATTGGTTAATGTTTACACTATCCTTATACAGTGCGTATAGCATAACTTCCCTTCTTGTTATGGCTTAGTTTCACCAAAAGGTTAGGTTATTGAGACACACAATGCACAGGTGCCCATAGAACCTATTACCTAGCAAATGAAATAAAATTGAACTGGGGTAAAGAGGCATATATACTTAATTTAGGAAGAAAGGAAAGATCAAGAATGGTGTGATTTGGACTGGGTACATATTTTTGGCGGAATGTGCACAGTGGGAGAACCAGCGTACGATTAAAGAAAAATTCTTAAGTCCCTCAAGAAAGAGATTGACATGTTGGGATATACTGGCTGACCATAGGAACTGCAAAACATGGACAAATTTTTGGCTAAAGTGCGCGAAGCTAGGTCAAATTTGTTCAGTTAGACAAAGGTAATTTATCTCTATTTCCCTTTTACTTGTTCCTTTTTGTTGTGTTTTCTTTCTCTGTTGTTTATTTTGTTATCCTATTGTATCTTAAATATGCATGTACCCTCAATGACCCATGTACTAGATACTTGCGAAATAACTTCAATAATTTGAAACCAATAAAGATACCTTATCTATCTAATCTATCTAATGTAATCTAGCTAATCTAATTTATCTATCTAATCTAATCTAATCCGTCCATCCAATCCAATCCAATCCATCAATCCATTTATCCACCCACCCACCTAGCAGAGATTAACAACTGAGAATCTTTCAGTGTGGAAACCTAAGCTTCTTCAAACACATGCCCCTATTGTTTCTGCATGCAATTATAAATGGTCTTACCCTTATGTATATAACGTATCGATGTTTTACAGAAACGCATTTTTTGAGATCCTCTGAACCCCCAAATAATTTAGAAAAGGTTCTGGGAGTTTGTGTGCGACACGAGATTTTTCAAGAAATTCTCCCAACCCAAAATATTAATAGCAATTTTGCGTTATGTTTTATTTTCAGAAAAGCGACTAACGATTTTTGGTTATGCTTAGGATATTTTAGTGACAAATAAAATTTACGAGGCATATTCCAAAACTAAGGTCCTTTGGTTATAATAACAATATCGCTCATGAAACAAGGTTGTTATTGACAGTAGTATGTGCCTACATACTATATACTTGACCTTTCCACATAATCTCCGTTCACATCTTATACACTTGCTATAGTGCCATACCAGCTTCTTTAACCCCTAGAAGTCTGCCGCCTGGGACTTGAACCAGTTGGTAACGCTTGGCTTGAGTTCATTGTCGGTTTGAAATCGTTGTCCACCCAGCCACCGTTTCAAATTCAAGACGAGGGTATAGTCGCTTGGTGCCAGGTCGGGACTGTACGGAGGGTGATCAAAGAGTTCGTAACGAAACTCTTGAATCTTCTCTTTGGTTTTGGCAGCGGTGTGCGGGCGTGCGTTGTCGTGCAGGAGGAAATGCCGCGGCGTCGATTTTGGATCGCACGTCTCAGTTTGGTAAGCGTTGCACAGTACACGTCAGCTGTAATTGTTGACCCACGGTCCATGAAATCAATCAAAAGGACGTCCTTTACGTCCTAAAATACGGTAGCCATCATTTTGCGATCCATTGCTTACACCTTTTTGGTTTGGGTGAACCGGAACGGCGCCACTGCATTGACTTGTTTCGATTCTGCGTTGGTGTACATTATCCATGTGTCATAGCCGTAACAATTTGGGAAAACTAACCACCTCCATCTTGTCTATAGCGCTCCAAATGCTGTCGTGCACTACGCATTCGTTGCTTGCATGCTGGCCGGTGAGAAGTTTTGGTGAACAGCATATCCAAGCTGTTGAGTAAAAATCCTGTAAAGTGAGGTTCGAGCAACATTTGGGAATTCATCAGCCAGATCACTAATAGCAAACGCCGATCACTTAGAAGTTTTTGGTTCATTTGCTCAACGGTGTCGTCGGTTCGAGAACTGGGCCTACCACTCCACTGTTCATCGTGCACATTTGTGCGGCCATTTCGAAATTCTCGACAACAGTGTCGAACCTGTTTGTCACTCATTATGTCGGGTCCATACACGAGGGATAACTCACGATGGATGTCCGCAGCTGACCATCCTTTTGCCAGCAAAAATCTAATAACAACGCGCACTTCACAACTGGCGGGATCTATGTTTGTTACGGCCATTGCGATCTGCTCTCACCGACTGACAAACGCCTACTGGTCATACCAACACTGCGGTAGGTTCCTCAGGAGTCGCTAGACAGCCCTGAAGGCGTGAAACGTCATTCAGGCCTACCATCCATTAAACATTGTTCATCGGACCTTAGTTTTGGAATATGCCTCGTATATCTTAAATTTTCTACGTATAGCATGTGAAGTCCTCATTCCGAATGATCTCTGTTTAACCGGTAAACTGTAAGAGATAGAAAACATAGAGCACATAACTATGTTAATTTTTGTAGCACTAACCGTTTCTGAGATATCCATTATTATCTATTTGAATTTTCAAATACCTTATACTTATTTCAGATGCTATGTCGTTATTCATTGCTTTTTTCTCGTGTTCATGCAAACGGTAAAATTACAAAGTCACCGATCTCTTTTTTAGGATTCGACAATCGCTTCAGCCTTCTATATGCTCCTTGTATCTGCAAGGAAAAGTATAAAGAAAGAGTTGCTGTAACATTTATCTCTATTCCTTTAGATACAAGAATAAACTGTTGTAAGAATAGTTTGTATAAAAATGAGTAGAGAAGGCCATCTGAAAGTAACAGGTTCAATTTTTTTTATTAAGGTTATATTGTTTTGTAAGGAAGGATATTACTTCATCGGAAAATTCGATATCGAATCGGAAATACATGTTTTGATAGCCTCTGAACACCAAAATATATTTAGGAAAAGATCTGGCTGTGTGGCTGTGAACAGCAGGACTCAAAGAACAGTCAGATAAATCCAAAACTTGCTATTTAAGTCCGGGTCTTCCAAGGTTGAGAATTGAAGGTATTCATGAAACTTCCCCACTCCAATATACCCTTTACATGGGAAAGTTTTGCCGTTCTTTTTTATTTGCTCCAAAACCGCTCCAACGATTTTGATTAAATTATAATATGCTTGATATATTGTTATCGGGAATGAATATACATCTTAGATGGTCTTTGAATAAGATGAGAAGTCTCCTTCTATAACAATTAGTGTGAACTAATTTTGTTTCGTAGCTTTACCATATTGTACACGATCAAATTTTTGTCAACTTCAGTACTTTACCAGACTTTCCAAGAGTCGTCACAACTACACAACTTTTCTTGTTAAATTGCTTCCGATGCTTCTAAAGTCTTTGGAAGTCTTGAAAGCAAATAAAGACATGCTAGAAACTATCAAAGGTTTGACAATGCTTTGATGTCTTTGGCCAATAGAAAGCGACTATTTACAGAGTGTAACGAAATCTGCAACATGACTGAAAGCGAAAAGTTAAAAAAATAAAAAAACATTCTGATGTGTTACACTCACATGACTTTCTCTACTCTTGTACAAACTATTTTTACAAACGCTTATTCTCCATATGATTCATGTTAATCGAGATGTTAATCTTATTGCTAATGTTCTTGTAGATGCAAGGGGAATTGGTAGGCTTTAAGCTATAGTCAAATATTTTAAGTGCTGGTTGCTATGTGGAGTATTTCATTCTCTTTGCATTACCTGGACAAAAAAAATGAATAACGAATTTGAGAAAAAGTTTAAGTATTGGAAAATTTAAGGGAATAACAAGCAATATCTGGAACGTGGTTCACTCAACAAAAAAATGTATATGACATAAATTGTGTATTTTAACGCGATCTACATTTTTTGTGTAGTAAAATTTTGTCTATCTCTTATGGTTTACCAGTTATGCAAAAGTCGTTCACAATGAAGAATACTTTTGGAGACATTCCCAGAAAATTCGAGATATACATTTCATTTGTCATGAAAATATCTTAAACATATGATATTTCAATCAAAATCGTTAGAGCCATTTTTGAGAAAATTAAAATTTTCGAAAAATGTTCCATGTAAAGGGTAGTCTGGGGTGGGGGGATTTTCTTGAAAACCTTCGTGTCGCATCTCTAGAAGATACGGAACCTAAATACCAAGTTTGGTGTTTATCCGACTGTTCGTTTATGAGTTATGCTGTTCACAGACACACACAGGCACACATACGAGCATGTTTCCAAAAATGCTTTTTTGGATTCAGGGGGTCTCTAAACATATATTTCCGGTGAAATCTCGGTACAATACTTCCCCTACGCCATTTCTTGTCAAGTCCTGTCCAACCTTGCCAAACATTGAAAAACATTTGACAATTTATTTTGTAAACTCTTGAATTGAAAAAAAAGTTGGATCACGTTCAAGAGACTAGCCGTTTTTTAAATATTTTATGCCGTATAATTATATCTAATTATGTTCATCTAACAGAAGGAAAGTGGAGTATTTTTAATTCTTCTTTTTCCCTTTCTATTCTTTCTCAGGAAGGTGTTTTAAATTTATTCCCCCATGCTTCGGAAAACTTTTGAATTTTGTTTATGCATGTTATTTGCATTTACGTGCCTACTGCTTAATTTGAAATTATTTCCATGTAAAATATAAAAATGCATCTTGAATAACGTATAGTGGAGAATCTCATTTTAGTGATAGCTATACTGTATACTATATGAATGATATTTCGTAATCTATAAAGCTATTAATATCTGTAGATATTAAGTTTTGGCGTTGTTTCTAGTAATGCAAAATTTAGGAGGTAGATATGAAACGGATTTATTAAAGGTTTTATAAAAAATTCAAAATCTTATTTTTATGAAGCAAAATCCGTTCCAGTGTTTTAAAAGTTTGTAAAAACCTTTATTTGCTTAACGGAAGAAAATGTCACGTGGTAGTGTCGTTCTTCCCCAATCGAGAATTGGCAGGTTTAAATCCCGTGCACCAGTCAATCTGATTGGGGTTGTCAAACTGCCTCAGTAACGTTGAATGTCACTCCAGATTTTTCCGACAAGACTTTGCTACCGTACATACAGTCGATGAGTCATTAAATTTAATTCACAATATTTTTTAAGTTAGTGTAATTAATAGAGCATTGTGGCCTTCGCGATTCCCTGATTTAATTGTATGTGATTTTTATCTGTGAGGGTACCTGAAAAATAAGGTGTGTAAAAACACAAAAACGGTAATATTTCTGTAGAGGTCGGCGTGTCATGGCGGACGATGTTAATGCGCAATGTTAGGTATCAAATGTAAAACAGAAAAAACGCTGCGGCTATACGAAACTTAGAAATGGTAGACTCACGAAATGTTATACGCTGCGATAATAGAAAAGCCCGAAAGTGTAAATAATGTAATACAACTAAACGATAGCCACGAAGTAGTAAACAAATGTAATACAGAATCAGAAGAGAAAAATTTTATGCTATCGCCGGGATGGCATTGAATTTATCAGTCACTTGATTCTACCTTTCCATCCATGTCCAACATACGCTTGTGTGGGAGAACAATTAATTAAAAAAAATCTGATGTGCTACACTCACATGACTTTCCCTACTCTTGTACAAACTATTTTTACAAACGCTTTTTCTCCATATGCTTCATGTTAATCGCGATGTTAATCTTATTGCTAATTTTCTTGTAGATGCAAGGGGAATATGGTAGGCTTTAAGCGATAGTCAAATCTTTTAAGCGTTGGTTGCTATGTGGCACATTCCAATCTCTTTGCATGTTCAGCACATAAAAAAATGAATAACGAATTTGAGAAAAAGTATAAGTATTGGAAAATTTAAGGGAATAACAAGCAATATCTCGAAAATGGTTCACTCAACAAAATACACGCATCTGACATAAATTGTGTATTTTAACGCAATCTACATTATTGGTGGAGTAAAATTTTGTCTATCTTTTATGGTTTACTAGTTATGCAAAAGTCGTTTACAATGAAGAATACTTTTGGAGACATTCCCAGAAAATTCAAGATATACATTTTATTTGTCATGAAAATAACTTAAACATATGACATTTTAATCAAAATCGTTAGAGCCATTTTTGAGAAAATTAAAATTTTCGAAAAATGTTCCATGTGAAGGGTAATCTGGGGTGGGGGATTTTCTTGAAAATCTTTGTGACGCATCTCTGGAAGATACTGAACCTAAATACCAAGTTTGGTGTTTATTCGACTGTTCGTTTCTGAGTTATGCTGTTCACAGTCACACAGACACATACACGGACATGTTTCCAAAAATGCTTTTTTTGGATTCAGGGGGTCTCAAAACATGTATTTCCGGTGAAATCTCGGTATTGAATTTTTGGGTGGAATATAATACTTCCCCTACTTACTATACGTAGTAGAGAAAGTAAAAAAAAGAAATGAAGATAAGAGATCTGGAAGACGTATGTAGAAGAAGGATGGAATTATGGAGGAGAGGATAGCCATTGAAGAAGTAACGTCGGGTAACATAACCATAATTGAATAAATCGTGCCAGAATGCGTAATGAGAAGTGCAACATTTGCGGAATTTTAGCGATGTTTATTCCAACAAGGTAGCCTGCCTGACGTTGCGCGATACCGCCATGACACGTCGACCTCTGCAGCAACATTACCAAAAAAACCATACATGGAAGAACTAAAACAAAACACAGGCGAAAAATTGACTCAATTTCGGATATTGAATTCTCGAGTGTGAATGAAAATTACCTGAGAAGATGTCAGAAATGTGTGGATAGAGATGGGCAACATTTCCAACATCTCTTATGATAAGAGATTACAATAGTAATTGTAAATATCAGAACGTGAGGCGGTTGCGGAGTTATAACTGTTTCAGCGGGAGTCGGAACTGCGGCGGTCGGCACGCGTACTGCCTTCGGTGGCCGTAATGTGAAACTAAAGCCATTTTCATTTAGCTTTACTGTGATTGAAATCGCTTGTTTGAGTTAGTGCTACTGATTCTGGCTGTCTGATGCAACAGCTAGCAATCTCCTTAATTGCTGGCTCAGGCTTGTCCCTGGTCCTTCTGTTCATTCAGCTATGCGTATCCTAGTGACATGTTTATTGATCTTTGGGCTTCCAGAAGCTCACATTCAGCAATATTGAAAGCGTGAACTGATTCGGTTTTAGCATTGGAGTGATATTAGAGGATCGACGGTTTGTAATTAAAAATCTGATGTGTTACATTCGCATGACTTTCTCTACTCTGTCGCTTATTACTGGGTATACAAAGTATTCTAAGGTAATTTTCCTTTATACTTCATTTAAACGAGATGCTTTTCCAGAAACAGCTACTACACTTTTCGTTATAGATACGAGGGTTGTCCCAGAAGTACCCGAACCTAACAAAGAAAACACAACAATTTTGGGAAAAAAACATATTTATTTCTCCACATAGTCTCCTTTCAGCTCGATACACTTTTCACAGCGATGTTCAATCGCTTCGATACCCTGCTTCGATACCCGTCGAGTTCTGCAAAATAGCCATCAACTGCAAACTCTACCTCTTCATTGTTGGAAAATCTTTTATCACCAAGCCATTCCTTCAACTTTGGAAACAGAAAATAATGAGAGGGGGCTAAATCTGGCGAATAGGGTGCATGAGGTAGCAATTATAACTTTAACTCATTGATTTTGGCCATGGCGATAATGGATGTGTGAATGGTGCTTTGTCTTGATAAAACAAAACTTTCTTTTTCGCTAGATGCGGCCTTTTTGCTTAATTTCATAATTCAAACGCTGCATTAAGTTTGCATAATAATCGCCATTGATTACTTTTCCTTTTTAAAGATAATCAATGAAAATTATCCCACGCTGATCCCAAAAACTGACGCCATGACCTTGCCTGCAGATGGAACTGTCTTCGCCTTCTTTGAAGCTGATTCTCCCCTTTGAATCAATTGTTTTAACTGTCTCAGGTGTGAAGTGATGGACCCATGTTTCTTCCATGGTTATGAATCGAAGCAAAAATTCGGGTTTATTGCAGCGAAACACCCCAAACACTCGACTGATGCATCCTCACTACGCTGTTTTTGTTCTATTGTGAGTAAACGCGGCACCCATTTTATGCACATCTTTCTCATGTTCAAATTTTCGGTCAGTATGCAATATACAGCATTTTTTTTGAAATGCTTACGATGTCTGCTAGCTCGCGCATTTTCAGTCAATGGTCATCCAATACCATTTTGTGGATTTTCTTCACAATTTCTGGCGTGTTCTCTCATTTGGTCGACCACTGCGACGTTCGTCTTGGCAGCTCGTACGGCCTCGCTTAAACTCTACCACCCAATATTTTACTGTTGTAAACGAAGGAGCAGACTCCCCCAGAGTAGAATCTAGCCCAGCTTTAGTATTAGTTGGACTAAGATCTTTCAAATAAAACTATTGTATTGCATAACGATGACCAGTTTTATCATGTTTACAAATTTTCTGAGAGCGTTCACTATTGATGGCTGGCAAACAATTACTAAACAATGTAGCATTATCAAACTTAAGCTTTATAAGGTTGGTACTTTCTACCATAGTCATTTGTTTGAAACAACAACCATTATTTATATGTCAGTCGGGTACTTCTGTGACTGCCCTCGTACAAACGGAAGAGCGATAGTCAAATGTTTTAGAACTGGACGCTATATGCTGGCGTTAAAATTCCACCAGCATTCCATGACAGCGAGAAACAACTGAAAATCGACAGGACAAAACAATGGCGAAGTGTTGAACAATTCCAACCATTAATACCGGATATCTCGGAAATGGCCGATGAAATGTTGTTTAAAATAAATTGTGTGTTTTAAAGAGATCTACATTTCTTGAGTAGTATGTTTTCGTGTATCACTTAACACTTACAAGATTATACAAGATTCCTTCCCAAAGAAGAGGACTCCACATGCTATTTACAGAAAATTCAAAATATTTATTTCATTTGTCATGTAAATATCTGTAATATATGATGTTTTAATCAAAATCTTAAAGGACAGTTTGGGGTGGAGAATTTTCTTGAAAATCTTCGTGTCGCATCTTTGGAATGTACTGAACTTAAATAACAATCTTAAACTATCCTATAAATGGAAATATTTCGTAATTTTTAATTTTCTCGAAAATGACAACGATTTTGATTAATACACCATTTGATTAAGAATTTGCATGACAAAATGTGCAGATAGATATACAACATGTTTCAGGAAGGACCTCTTGACAAAGTCTGAGGAACGATAGATCTCTCAGAGGGGGACATATTTTGTCAGCAACCACCATCCTCCGACGCATCGTTACAGAGTTATTCACCCTTGTTTGAAGCCTATCCGGTAGGATAAGTACGAGAGGCAGACCCAATACACTTTGACAGGCCTCATCGGAGAATAAGACGTGCGCGGAAAATGTAAGATTTGCGATACTTCGTTGCAGAAACCACTGAAAAAACTGAACACTGATGCGAAGTCGCTCGGCCCCATTCCTGTACTTTCTGGAGGTGGCATGCGTGAAGCTGTTGTTCATAAACACTGAGTTAAATTGCGCTGTGCGTCTCAGACCTAGCAAACCTAACCAGACATAAGGGACAAGAAAGAGGCGATTTCACTTGATTCAGCGGTTATAAACAAACAGCGTCAAAGTGTACTTACTGGTTGTGCGTGAAACCTTCCTACCGGATACGTTAAACAGGAGTGAAGAACTCCGTAAGCATGCGTCGGAGGATGGTGGTTGCTTGACAAAAATGTTTCCCTCTGCGAGATCTATCGTTCCTTAGAATTTGTCGAAGAGGACCTGAAATACTCTGTATATTGTGATGGAGCGCCCTAAAGAATAATAGCCGTGCAGATCAATAACCTTTGGGCAGTTTCGAGTAGGTTCCTGTTCGAAAATGTTCCGCTTTGTATACGGGGCTTATATAAGGTACTGCTCTACCCAGCATTTCATTTCGTATAGTTAAGAAGTGCGAAGTTAAATGCAGTCAAGAAGTAGAAGAATTTGGACAGTGCCGAGTGCGGTAAATCTGTGAATTGTAACTTTGCAGTTCAGTTGTTAGTTCTGACTCATCAGTCCAGTTGTGATTCGATTCGACGGATCAATTGTGTTCTATTCTGACTGTGCGTCAGCAGTGTATCAAGTGTGAAGTTTGTGCTAGCAGCTAAGTGACAAAGTGTGTTTAGTAACAACTAGTGTTCTCATTTTTACTTTCTCTACTACGTATAGTAAGTAGGGGAAGTATTGTATTCCACCCAAAAATTCGATACCAGGATTTCACTGGAAATACACATTTTGAGGCCTCCTGAATCCAAAAGAAGCACTTTTGGAAACATGTCCGTGTGTGTCTGTGAACAGCATAACTCAGAAACGAACAGCCGGATAAACACCAAACTTGGTATTTAGGTTCAGTATCTTCCAGAGATGCGACACGAACGTTTTCAAGAAAATCCCCCCACCCCAGATTACCATTTGCATGGAAAATGCTTCGAAAATTTTAATTTTCTCAAAAATGGCTGATCAAAATATATGTTTAAGATATTGTCATGACAAATGAAATGTACATCTCGAATTTTCTAGGAATGTCTCCAAAAGTATTCTTCACTGTGAACGACTTTTGCATAACTGATAAACCATAAGAGGTAGACAAAATTTACTACACAAAGAATGTAGATCGCGTTAAAATACACAGTTTATGTCATATACATTTTTTTTGTTGAGTGAACCATTTTCGAGATATTGCTTGTTATTCCCTTAAATTTTCCAATACTTATACTTCTTCTCAAATGGGAATTGAATTCGTTATTGTTTCTTTTTTCTCTTTCTTTTGTCCTGGTAATGCAAACAGAATGGAATCCTCCACATAGCAACCAGCTCTTAAAGTATTTGACTGTCGCTTAAAGTATTCCCCTTGCATCTACAAAAAAATTAGCAAGATAAGATTAACATCCCGATATCTCGATTAACATGAAGCATATGGAGAATAAGCGTTTGTAAAAATAATTTGTACAGGTGTAGAGAAAGTCATGTGAGTGTAACTCATCAGATTTTTTTACAATATATTCACTTTTGTGTGTATGGCCTGTGAAATCTTCTTAGTGACAGAATTTTGTATAATTTTGAGAGAGAGGCAAAAACTTGCTACAGGGTAAAATGGGAGCTCATTAAAACACACAATTTGTGTCAAATAAATGTTTTCCTTACTTTAGTCATTTTAAAATATTCTATGTGTCAAGTGTTGTCATACTTAGACTATTCCAAACTTAGCGGGAGGCTCAGGTGACAAGGTCTGTGGCCCGCATTCAGGAAGTCTCGGGTTAGAACCGTGACCGCCCACTTCGTGGTTTTCCCCTGGTCGCCAGGGCGAATGCCGAAGTGAAGTATTCCATTACGATTTCTCCTTTCCTGCATTTCCTCTCATTTCGTCTCCAGTTCACGTTTCAGTTGTGGTTTCGAGTCCTGCGATGCTGGCGGTGCCTAACAGATGGTGTGGATGCATGCACATTGAAAAGATTTCTTCCCGTGATCACCAGAGGAGGTGTATCGCAGTTTAGTATCGCCACTGCACTGGTGCTCGGATGTTCAAACAGGAAATGTTGGGGGACATCAATATTTTTGGGACCCTTTCTCTCTCATCAGGTGGTTTATTTGTATAGTCCCCTTTAGCTTTCAAAGTAATGTCGGGGGCTTTGACTTGAATAACAACTGACGGTATTATAGTTTGTTGATTCTAGGTTTTCAGCGTGAATTTGATTAGCTTTTATCATGTAATACACTTCCATTCATATTTCCAAACTCTGTGGAGTGGAGTAAATGATTTTAGTTAAACGTCCCATCACCCCAGTCGTGAATCGATTAGGATCCGGAACGCCTGACCCTAGACCACAGAGGCAGTCGATTCTGTATTTGCCCGTGGAATACTGTCGCGGAACGCTAAACGTACGCTAAAGGTTCCGCTAAAACCGGAAGAAGGAAATGTTTCAACGTTGATAAGAGATATTTATGGCTTGACAACATCAGTTGAGCTCCTATAGCGATAATTGGTTTACTGTTACCAAGTAAAAGCAAACAATTGTTTAATTTGATTGTATTTGCTACAATCAATCAAATAGTGGCAAAAGTTGGACTGATGCAGATGTTAATGTAACATATTATCGAGTGTGCTTGACGTTCAAGAGCTCCACATAAAGAGCTCAGTTTGTGGCTCATTGGGTTGCCCATTAAGCGGAACACACAAAGAACGAACGAGCCGTGCGCTTTTAGCTGATTGGTTCATTTTCCGGAAATCAACGGATACTGCAGGCTAAACAATTATTTTCTCATTACAGTTCCATCAGCCTCAACCGCAGCGGCAATGAACCGATGCAGTACGTATTGTTTGCATAACATTAATTGTCGCATGCAAATATGCTTACTCTGTGAATTTCTAAAAGAGCATTAAAGCGGAAACTTACAACAAAACGTGGGTTAAAGTTGCGTCTCCAAGTGTGAAGATCTGCAGAGCACTCTAGTAGAGTGATATGGAAACGAGAACCTTCTGCTATCGTCTCAAGAAATCTCTTATATTTATTTGTGCACACGCTCAGTGAAGCTTTGTATGGTTCCAGAGAAGGAGAAAGTAGCAAATTTCCTGGTTTTAGTTTTATGTTAACACTAAACTATTGTCTTAGGGGACCGATAGATGAAAATTAGCTCCCCCCGAAAACGGTCTCTAGGAATCTTTTAGTGTAAATATTTTTGCTATCGAAGCAAAAAGGAGGGAGTTATATGGTGATTTAAATAATCCTGATCGGAGAATTGGTAGCATACTTGAGACTTTTTCTGATATTTACCAATTTTTACTTTCTCTACTACGTATAGTAAGTATTCCACCCAAAAATATGTTTTGAGACCCCCAGAATCCAAAAAAAGCATTTTTGGAAACATGTCCTTGTGCGTGTGTGTGTGTCTGTGAACAGCATAACTCAGAAACGAACAGTCGGATAAACACCAAACTTGGTATTTAGGTTCAGTATCTTCCAGAGATGCGACACAAAGGTTTTCAAGAAAATCCCCCGATCCCAGACTACCCTTTGCATGGAGCATTTTTCGAAAATTTTAATTTTCTCGAAAATGGCTCTAACGATTTTGATTAAAATATCATCTGTTTAAGATATTTTCATGACAAATTAAATGTAATTCTCGAATTTTCTGCGAATGTCTCCAAAAGTATTCTTCATTGTGAACGAATTTTGCATAAATGGTAAACCATAAGAGATTGACGAAATTTTACTACACAACAAATGTAGATCGCGTTAAAATACACAATTTATGTCATATAGATTTGTTTGGTTGAGTGAACCATTTTAGAGAAACTTCTTGTTATTCTCTTAATTTTTCAATACTTATACTTTTTCTCAAATGGGAATTCGTTATTCATTTTTTATGTCCTGGTAATGTAATATATTTGACTATCGCTTAAAGCATACCATACTCACCTTGCATCTACAAGAAAATTAGCAATAAGATTGACATCTCGATATCTCGATTAACATGAAGCATATGGAGAATAAGCGTTTGTAAAAATAGTTTGTACAAGAGTAGAGAAAGCATGTGAGTGTAACACATCAGATTTGTTAGGAAAATTTCACTACGTGTTTTTGCAAAGTTTGCTGTTCCAATATTTACCAGTTACTAAATTATTTATATGAATTAAAGAGACACAATGTATAAACAGAATTTCGGGACAATTAATATAGCAAGTTTTACAGTCCGTTTTTTCAGTTGTTATATTGACGCTTTCAGCATTTAAAATGCCTCTTTACGATGCAATTTTTGTTATCAGAGTCAAATTTCAGAAATAGTCCCCCCAAACATGCTTATAAAACTTGCTATGTAGTTATGCGTGAGACAGTGTCCTATGCCAACATCACCTATGTACGTACTAGTATTGAAAGTAATGCATTTCACCCAAAAATCCGATCCCGAAATTTCACCTAAATGTTTTGAGGCGTCCTGAATAAAAATACATTTTTAGAAAAATATCAGCATCTTCCAAGCAAGCGGCACAAAATTATGAAGTAAATCTCTCATCCCAAATGTAAAGTTTACTGAAAGAGTTTTCGAAAATTTTGATTTTGTAAAAAAAATCTGTAATGATTTTGAATAAAATACCATATATTAAATATATTTACATGACAAATAAAATGTATATCTTGAATTTTCTGGAAATAGCCTTTGAATTCCTCTTCACCCGGAAGGAATTTTGTATAACTGGTAAGCGTTAAGCGATAGACGAAAGCGCAGTAAAAAAAACGTAGATCGTCTTAAAACACACAATTTATTTCAAACAATTTCTTTGTGACATAAGCTATTTTAGAGATATCCGTTATTAATAGTTCGAATTGTTAAATGCTTTGTCATTCTTTTAAAGTCCCGTAGATTTTCAGCTGTTTCTCGCGATGTCATGGAAAAAGTATGACATTTTAAGGACAGCGTATAGCGTCCAGTTTTTAAATATTTGACTATCGCTATTTCCTTTGTATCCATAACAAAATGTGTAAAGTAGCTATTTCTGCACAGGTTCACCTGGATTAAAATGAAGTATATTGCAAAATAAGTTTTATTAAGGTTCATACCCACCAATAAACGACAAAAGACAGAGCAAGACATGCGAATGTAACATATCGTATATCTAAACACGAGTCGCATGAGTCTTCTCATCCTACGGATTGGTAACTAGGCAACCCTAAATTTTACAGTCGATGAGAAATACAGGTGCTGATTAGACTGCTTGTTAATGTGCTCTAGTAGCGCAATGGTTAACATGGTGAAGGTTGGAAGTTCAAATCACGCCAGCGAATATACGATCACCATGGAACAATGTTTTCGAATAGAGAGTATCTGTATATGCTGTTGGTATACAGGGAAGCGCAGGAGAATGCAATGGAGGCACGTTGTCTATACTAACAGTGATTTCCACAGAGAACCCTTCCTACAGTTCAAACGTTTTTGCGAGTTGCAAACCGCCTTCTAGAATTAGGAACACCACATCCAAGAAGAGATCACCCTGTCTGTGACCTAGCAACGACGGATCGTGTGGCTGTCATTCAGCATCCGCATTGTAGTACGAGGGACATTCGCAGGCATTCCAGTATTAGCCAAAGTTTCACCCTTATCATCTTCAACTAAACCAGGAGCTAATGCAGTCGGACCATGGACGGTGAGTGGCGTTCGCTAGGTGGATCATACGACAAACTGAATGAGATCCCCATATTTTTGGCAACTGTGTTATTTACAGACGAAGCAGGGTTCCACAACACAGGCCATGTAAATCGTGTTCATCTAATAGGCCCGTATTTTTATGATGGCCAACTCACTTGCAATCGCTATATCCACTTCTCACAACACCAGGTGCCTACTCTACTGGATGAAGCGCCATTGCAGAACCGACTAACTGCGTGGTACCAACATGATGGGGTGCCAGTTCATTCGGCCCGTAGTGTAATGGCTTATTTCGATGCCACCTACCCTGAGCGAGGATCAGACGACATGGACCAATAGGGTAGCCAGCACGCTCACCAGATCTAACCTCATTAAATTTATTCTTACGAGGTTATCTAAAAAATATCGTGTACCAGGAGCGGCCAATGACCCCTCAACAGCCCAGGGAACGACGCATCATTTTAGCTTGCCGTGACATCACACCGGCCATGTTGCGCCGGGTTAGGCTGGGATAATATTAGACTGAGATCTTGCATCCGCTGGCATGGTGGCCAGTTCGAAAACTTATTACACTATATGGAGAAAACTGGTAAATTGTAAAGCTTTATTTTTGTGATGGTCGGGCATGATGTCACAGTCACTGTTAAATACACTACTTTGGGAACCAGAGAAAAATTAAATTAAATTGAGTTTTATTTATGGACGCTCTTTAACTACTATGGTTCTTTACGTCCCATTCTATATTGGGCGTAAAAGAACGGAAATTTTACTCAAGAGGCCTGTTTATCAAGCTTGAGATTCTTTTACCTGTCGTAAATCTACAACACGGGACCACCGGCTTTATTTCTCTTCCGAAGGAAGACATGCTAAGGATTTTTACGCCAGAAAAAATTCGTCGCCCTCCATCGGGTTTGAACACGCGACCTTGGGAAATAGAGGCATGGTAACACTATACCACGGAGGACGTCTACTAAACACTTCAAGACGTATTGCTTAAAATGAGAAACAGCTCATATTTCAGAAAGGGTTAATGTAGCAAGGGAAAAATTCTGAAGTGTTGTATTAATATGAATTTCTATAAGCACTATCATTTATTTTTATGTCCTTCTACGTATTATACCTTAAAAACGGCTTATTTTTTATCCGCTTCGTGTTCACGTAGATAAACTTTTGCAGACATGACTTATTACATATTTCGTTGTAGTTAAAAGAACAGTACAGAGACTGATATGACAGTCGAATGTTTAATAAGGAGGTCGCTATAATCCTGACGTTAAAATTCCATACTGATTCCATGCACAGCGAGAAACAAAAGAATGGCTTAGTACTTAAAAGCTATACAATATTGAAAAATTCAATCAAGAGCAAGGAATATCTCGGCAATGTTTAGGACATAATATATATTTTAGGGATAAATTAATTACTTTCACTACTACGTATAATAAGTAGGGGAAGTATTGTATTTCATCCAAAAATTCGATACCGAGATTTCTCCGGAAATACACGTTTTGAGACCCCCTGAATCCAAAAAAGCATTTTTGGAAACATATCCGTGTGTGTGTGTGTCTGTGAACAGCATAACTCAGAAACGAACAGTCGGATAAACACCATACTTGGTATTTAGGTTCAGTATCTTCCAGAGATGCGACACAAAGGTTTTCAAGAAAATCCCCCCACCCCAGACTATCCTTTGCATGGAGCATTTTTCGAAAATTTTAATTTCTCGGAAATGGCTCTAACGATGAGCCATGAGAAATGAAATGCATATCTCGAATTTTCTGGGAATGTCTCCAAAAGTATTCTTCATTATGAACGACTTTTGAATAACTGGTAAACCATAAGAGATAGACAAAATTTTACTACACAAAAAATGTAGATCGCGTTAAAATACACAATTTATGTCATATACATTTCTTTTGATGAGCGAACCATTTTCGAGATATTGCTTGTTATTCCCTTAAATTTTCCAATGCTTATGCTTTTTCTCAAATGGGAATTCGTTATTCATTTTTATGTCCTGGACATGCAAAGAGAATGGAATGATCCACATAGCAACAGCTCTTAAAATATTTGACTATCCCTTAAATCCTACCAATTCCCCTTGCAGCTATAAGAAAATTAGCAATAAGATTAACATCTCGATTAACATGAAGCATATGGAGAATGAGCATTTGAAAAATAGTTTGTACAAGAGTAGAGAAAGTCATGTGAGTGTAACAGATCAGATTTTTTTATCTAGTTCAACTTCATTGGGAATTCATTTCACTAACTTAACTTTACTAAGCTGAACTAATTCAAATCTCCGTTACTTCACTCCGTGACATAGCCTCTTCACGCCGGACGGTTCACTTCACACGGAAGTCGAACCCAAGACCTCACAACCCGTCGCTTCTACAGCCGTCATTAACTCTCTCGGAGAATCGCTCTTGATGTCGTACGGGAAACTCACCAGGCGAACTCGCTCGCTCACTGACAGTCCGACACAACTCAACTGGATTCGCACTAACTCCCGCAAGAGCGCTCGCTTATATAGTTAGTGGTATCTTTTCCCAAGGTTCTCGAATGTTTCAGAACTATTTCGACACACTTTCTGAAAAGGGGGGAACAGGAGCTTCCAGAATGTTCTAGTTATCTGCCGATAGCGCGCCCGGCGTTTACGCTGGCGAGCGGCATTTATCGTTATTTATTCCGACTGCCGGGATCGGAACTCCGAATAACTTTGGACCATAGCCGCTGCGTCACAGTATTAGTGTCCCTCTTATGACTTTCTAGTTATACAAAATCATAAAAAATTAATTCAGAATAAGGGGAACTTGCATGCTATTTGCAGAAAGTTCAAGATACAGATACGTTTTGTAGGTGATGTAAATATTTCAAACCATTTAATATTGTATATGGAGGCCAGATTTATTTAATAATAATAATAATAATAATAATAATAATAATAATAATAATTTTTCACACTTTTATGTTAAAATCTAAAACGATATTTGTAAAGACATTTATTTACAAACATGTTATGTCAATCTTGTATAAGTAGATCTTTTTTGTTTCATTATATTATGCCAGTGACTAATTCAATGCACATATAAAGTCGGTATAAGCTTGTGAAATAGCCATAGAGATATCAAAGTTATTCTTACTATGCTTTGTCAAAGGCATATTTTGGTAAACCAATGAATTGCCGGAACTATTCGTAACATTTCGTGAATTCCCCCTTCCTTGTGTGGCTTAATAAAACCGATGTCCAACATGATTCTTGCCGCAGTTTTGTCTCAGTTGAGTTTATTTTCATTATTATTATTATTATTATTATTATTATTATTATTTATGGACGCCCTTTAACTAGTGTGGTTCTTAGCGTCGCATTCTATATTGGGCGTGAAAGACAGAAAATTTTACTCAGAGGTCTCTTTACCGGGCTTGAGGTTCTTTTACGTGTTGTAAATCTACGACACGGAACCACAGGCTGTACTTCCCTTCCGAAGGAAGATATGTTGAGGAATTTTACGCCCGAAAAAAATCCATCGCCCTACGCCGGATTGTTCAGTTTACCCGGCATGGATTTGTCGTTATTTTTGATGCTTAAGAACTCAAGAGTTGGTGCGTGGTGCACGCACTGTTTAAGTTTTGGCCTTGGACTTAGAAACTGTTATCAAGCCTGTCTTATAGAGTACATCAGCAACCGAAATAGTGGCTTTGAAGTTAGTAACACTGAAATCTTATGGATTGCCTTATTCGTACGTTGTAAATGGATTGTGGAATTGTACTATGTACAATTGTACTGGTAATGTTTAAAGGTTGACCATATTCAGGCTATGGTCCAGGCGAACTATATTTACGCACTTCTGTTCTCTCTATCTCAACGTTATATTTGGTGTATAGAAATAATGCTGACTTCAAGTAATTAAGTTACATGGTCACAGCAAAGCTGTTTTGCTTATATTGAGTCACGGCAGAATCTAAGGAATAGTACTGTAGTTTATCAACTATATTTTATTCAGACACTTTAGAACCATTTTTTTAGTAAGTCAAACATAACACATTTTTCATACAAAACGTATTTTGGGGGGGTATTTTCTTGAAAATATCCTTATAACATCTTTGCAATATGCTGAACTTAAATACCAAGTTTAGTGTTTATCAAATTTCTTTTTTGATTTATGCTGTTCACAAAAACACACACATAGGGAGTTTTGTTTTTCAAAATGTTTCTTTTGTCGTTCAAGGATTTCAATCGTGTATTTTCGGTGAGATCTCTGTATTAAATTTTGAGTGGAACATATTGCTTCATTTATATTCAATAGGAAAGTGTTAGAAACAATCTGATGTGTTACACTCACATGACTTTCTCTACTCTTGTACAAACTATTTTTACAAACGCTTATTCTCCATCTACTGCATGTTAATCGAGATAAACATTTGCAGACTCTATCTTATTGCTAATTTTCTTGTAGATGTAAGGGGAAAATATATTCACAAGGGCAATATAGAAATACAGTAGCCTTTAAACACATACATATCTCTTAATAGCTGGTTGCTAGGTGCAGCACTATTCCCTTTGCCACAGATTAATACTCTTTGCATATCCAAGACAAAAAAATGAATAACGAATTCCCATTTGAGAAAATAAGTATTGAAAAATTTAAGGAAATAACAAGCAATATCTCGAAAATGGTACACTCAACAAAAAAATGTATATGACATAAATTGTGTATTTTAACGCGATCTACATTTTTTGTAGTAAAATTTTGTCCATCTCTTATGTTTACCAGTTATGCAAAAGTCGTTCACAATGAAGAATACTTTTGGAGAAATTCCCAAAAAATTCAACATATTATTTTATTTGTCATGAAAATATCTTAAACATATGATATTTTAATCAAAATCGTTAGAGCCATTTTTGAGAAAATTAAAATTTTCGAAAAATCTTCCATGTAAAGGGTAATCTGGAGTGGGGGGATTTTCTTGAAAACCTTCGTGTCGCATCTCTGGAAGATACTGAACCCAAATACCAAGTTTGGTATTTATCCGACTGTTTGTTTCTGAGTTATGCTGTTCACAGACAGACAGACAGACACACGGACACACAGACACACACACGGACATGTTTCCAAAAATGCTTTTTTGGATTCAGGGGGTCTCTAAACATATGTTTCCGGTGAAATCTCGGTATCGAATTTTTGGGTGGAATACAATACTTCCCCTACTTACTATACGTAGTAGAGAAAGTAAAAATAAACCTATATCTGTGTCCAGATTCTTCATGCTAGATTTCATCCTGAATGTTGTAAATAAGCACTTTCGCGATTGTTTGTACAGGAAATACATTTTAAGTGTGTTCCCAACTAAATAAACTTGCTGTTGTCAGCACCTACTTGTTTGTATAAGAATGCTACACGCTTTAAAGAAATCTAATTATCTTTCTCGGAATGTGTGCTTTTTATTTCGTTTGTTCACTTGGGAACAAATCTTCGCACAGAGAGACTGCGAACAAAGGAGGCAGAAAAATACGCGAAAAAGGAGGAAGGAAGAGTGATTAAATTAAAAACATAGAGGAGGGAAAGGGGAGTACAGTAACAGGAAAAACCCATTAGAAAAGTGTAACTGTGTAGTATTTGCCTGGAGCGACGCTCTCTTGTTTTGTTAGGTGTTACATTGCAGCGCTATACAACAAGGTAGCATCAGACGTCCATCAACAACCGCCAGGCAACGCTGGCCGTCGGACGCCGATATTCCATTAAAGTGCGTCAGCTAGCTGGAAAAATAACAACCGAGGTAGTTATCAGCGGGCGAAGCGTATAGGAAAACATAACATCAGAAAATAGGATATAGGTTTCTGGTGTTGCAGGAGCTCATGGAGAATGCGGCTTTCTGAGTTTGGGCTGCGTCTGATACTGATAATGGTGTTTACAATTTCGTAACTATAGTTAATTTACACTTTTGAAAACAGTACAGAGCTTATGGGCCTTTACGTTTAGTGTGCCACTCCAAATTCTAATACAAGAGTTCGCCTAAAATTTGTTCTAGAACCGAGTTTCCCAATCTGTGCTCCGTGGAACTCTAAGGGCTCTGTATACATTTCCCAGGCCCTCCGTGGCCACTCTAGGGAAATAAAATAAATAAAATAAAATTTTAAGAAACAAATATAGAATCAGAGAGTAAGAAAATTATAAACTACGTTCAGATATTTTCATAGTTAAATTTCCTGCCCTCTTCAACAAAGGACGCTTAGAAATTCAAATGTTCCTCAGTTCCGGAGTCATGAGAGTGGAGTGTTATGTTTACATTGTCACAGTTCTCATGGCTCGTGTTATCTTATTTTAAATTTGGGTTCTTTGTCCTCCGGCTAGCTATTACAACTCAGTCGAGCAAGTATCTAAGCAGGGCGTGTAAACGGAAAGGAGTTGTTGCTAAAAGATAATACTGATAAAAAATTTAGGTTCTACACTTTTATTGCCGTCACACTTAATTAATAATTCATATATTTAATCTTTATACACGCCTGACTGAAACTGTGATATTTCCGAATGTAACTGCAGTCGTTTCAGTTGCCGTACACTAATTACTTCGCGTACTTTACATTTTTGTAACTAATTCTGCGACGTGCACCTCGCGAGAGATTCTTCAGGACTGCGCGACACTTGCTTATGGCTCGAGAATATATACTCCTTCACCCCGAATTGCCTAAACATTATACTATAGCTGCTATTGGTTACCAAATTGCGCCCACTTTAGCGTCTGTTTTGGTCAGCCAATCACTACTACTAACATATATACTCTAGGGAAGATATTCCCTCCATTTCTAAAAAAAGGCACGCTACCCTGACGTCATTTGTTTGTCTCTTCCTAGTGATAAACAACTCACCCCCTCGGTTTATTGTTACCCACTTCCATTGTCAGTTTCAGTCAGGCCTAACAGTTTCCTAACAGTGAAATTCTTCAGAATTGTGCGACGTGTACCTCGTGAGAGACTCTTCCGAACTGTGCGAAACTTGCTTATGGCTCGAGAATATATACTCCTTCACCTCGAATTGCCTAAAAATTATACTATAGCTGCTATTGGTTACCAAATAGCGCCCACTTTAGCGTCTGTTTTGGTCAGCCAATCACTACTACTAACATATATACTCTAGGGAAGATAGTCCCTCCATTTCTAAAAGAAGGCACGCTACCCTGACGTCATTTGTTTGTCTCTTCTTAGTGATAAACAACTCACCCCCTCGGTTTATTGTTACCCACTTCTATTATCAGTTTCAGTTAGGCCGTGCAAACTTATTTCCTAACAATACTTATGGCTAACAAACATCTAAATTCCTGTACATACAATAACATTAATTTACACTACAATCACTCTGGCATTCACAGCATGTTATGATATAAAGTATTACCTCAACATGTCCTGTAATTATCATATAGGAATTTAAATATAGGAATTACTTTAGCATATACATCTGGAATGCACATAAATTCTTATCAACAAATAGAGGATAGTTCGTTTTAAATTTGCCTCTCAAGATGACGGAAGCAGGTGTATCTGTCACGACAATGTGTTTATATGGAGGGTTGTTCACGATATATGGTAACAATATCAGACGAGCACAATAGCGCCACGCTGAAACATGTGGAACAGAAGGAAAGTTCAGCAGTATGAGTGAATCACTATGTTTGCTCAGTTGTGTGTTCTTGTTCTTGCTGCATCAAATGACGGCAAAAATGGAACCATTCTGAGAAGGGTACATTATTTTCCTTTCCGTTGCAAGATACTTGTATTCTAAGATTATTAAGCAGTGCAGGAGATGTGGTTTTACCATATCCAAGAAAGTGATCTCATGTGTACTCAACAAAAAAGGTAAGACCACAGCAGGACTTATTCCAAAGGGCAAAAAGCAGGGAAGTCCATTATTGGCCACCAGTCGCACCCCGAAGATAATTTTGACGGTGAAGGTCCATGTCTCTGGACCAAATCCTGCAACTCAGAGGACCATTGCTCTGCAATTAGGGATCTCTGTTACTAGTATGAACACCATAATCAATCAGGATTTGAATCTAGAAAACTGCCATAAGAGCCGAGAATAAAAGCTGTTGCCTAAATGTTTTGCAGAACGTGTTACTAACAGTAGAAAGCTGTATGAACAATACCCAAATGGTGAAAAGTGGATGAGGCATATGTTTATCTAAGTGACTGCAACAAACCCTGTGCTATATATGACCGATCAAGGGGAGATACAAGTTTTAAAGCTGGTATAAGGAAACTAACGACAATTTCCACAATGGTTTCACGGTAATAGCAAGGTACAGTTACAATGGCAAATTAACCATCGTCATGTACTAACGTCCTAATTGGTCATAATACCAATTTTCTATACAGAAATCCCAGCTCTCTATAGCGCAGATGTAAATAAAGTCTAGTTGCATCAGAATATGTCTGCCTCAACCTACAATTTTTTTGGAGAACATAGAGAGAGAAATAGGAATACTTTCTACACCTTTCAGCGACATCCGTGTTAAGTTATCTGATGCACTAATGATGGAGTTTTGTGCATTTGGGTTACTGAAAAGAGCCCTTGGAAGCAGACGCCGCTAACTTTGGATGGTTTCTGAAAAGCTGCCAGGAGGAATGGAATAAATGGACATCCCTGTATTTCGTAGCAGTTTGCTCCAGTGGAAGCAGTGCTACAGATTGATAGCTAAAGCTAAATGCTGCCAGATCGAACGTCACTGCTGGTGGAGGCGTGGTTTTTCATAAGGAAGGGGCTCTTAAGTTTGTTACCATAGATTGCGAACAACCCTGTGTATAGCGTTTATCGTCTGACCTTGCATTGCACAGGACTTTTTTGTCATCATCACCATTCAAAGGTGTATATTAGCCAATCAGGGGAAAGGAAATGGAGCACGGAGGTGTACCGGGAACTATGATATATAGGGAACATAAATGTAATAGGAAATAAGCTGAGTATTGTAACATGTATGTAAGATGTGAAGCTAGCTAGCCGTGAGAAGAGAAACAGGCAGGTAAAAAGGGGTTTAGGGCTGGCAACACAGCTAAACAGTCACAGGCACGGAGAGAGATAGCAATAAGAAGGAAAGAGAGGGAGAGAGATTTTGACACCTTGGAAATCCCAAACTTGTCAAGACTGCAGATTTGGAGGCAAATGTTTTCATAGCACGCTTAGGGGAGAACCAATAACAGAAAAGATTAGAAAAGAGCTAGGCGAACTTAGCGTCCCCTAAGCGAGTATAAAAGCGCACACGTGCAGAGCTCGCGCGTCTGTTCGTTTTCATCTGGTCCCGAAGAAGAGGCAACAATTCACGCCATGTTTGTGGCGATGCGTGTGAAGTTAGATATAGGAGACATAGCTAGCTTGGGGAGGTAAATTGTTGAAGATAGGCCCCTTTGAAGTGCATATAGGTTTAAAACACACGGCTAGCGGCACCACAAAACAGTATTATCACAATGCAATAAATTAAAGTTCAAGTTATCTGGAGTTTCATTTCGTCTACCGTCACCACACCCTGGGAAAGAGTTTAGAAATAGGGCAACACACAAGTGTGCTAGGCTTGAATTCCAGAAACCAGCCACCAACAGCTCCAAGAAGGAAGGAATACGACGCCACGAGGAGGTCCGTCGCAGAGGGATCCATGTCAGCGGGGCAAGGTTATAAGAAACAGGGTTTAAATGTGAACGTAGGAAGAAGAATGAGGAATATTCTGCAGCATCATTGACATTTCTCTCTCTACGGTCTAAAAGTTCTAACATTTCACTCAGTTGATGCTTCCTGTGTGCTTGTTTCAATTTCTTTGTGCACCAAAGACGGGGACGGAATTGCTGACTCTGTATATTCTGGCCCTCGTAATGCAGTACTACACATAAATATGCGCATACTGTATATTTTTAGCGTTTGCAGAAATCATACTTGCATATAGTTATTATGAGACTTCTTCAAGTAACGAGAGACACAAAAGGGAATGGCAGACGAAAAGAATAACAATAAGGAGACGGAAATTCAACTCACGTAGCAGAGAGCGGACGCCGAAAACCATGAAAATCCGATAAACAAAAGGGACGGATGAAAAGAGGAAATGGGGTGGCTGCGGCCCATCCGCCTTACAGTCTGATCCTCGTGTGTGTGCTGCACATCAAAGATAATATAAGAGCTAGCCGCCGAACACACTTCATATTCATCAAACGTTGTGATGGCTGCAGCTTCTCTCGCACCAAGCCTTAAGCACAAGGGTTGGAAAGGTAAATATAAAGCTAGAAATGATGTTCAAAGCCATGGATTGCCATGGAAAACAAACTTTATTTGTCTATGTGACTGAGCGCACATTAACCACAAAGTTACCCTTTGAGGATACATGCTTTTCAGATTGACAAAGGAAATATTAGCCATACTGTTTTATCTTCCGTTTCAGAAACCCTTGATTCAAAAGTAGGAGATAACACTTCCCTATAATTGGTGTACTCTCTCTATTGACACCACAGACTTTCCAAACAATAACGCAGTTTAAATTCAAATTCAAATACTAACTTTGGTAGAAATGATTGTTAGACCCTGAAGTTTTGCTTTGTTTTCCTATTTTACTTTCTCTATCATTTACCCATGCTAGATAAAGCAAACATTGTAATTCAATCCAAAGATTCCATATATTTTACTGAAGATACATGTTTTGAGGTCCATGAAACCTAAAGCAGAATGATTAGAGAAAGGTACGCGCACGCGTGCGTGTCTGTATGAATAGTAAACGTGAAACCGAGCGGGATGGCTCAGGCGGTACCGTCTGTGGCCCAATTGGAGGTCGTGGGTTCGATTTCCACAGCCGAACTTCCTGACTCATGGATTTTTTCGAGGGTTTCCCCGAGTCACTAGGAAAATGCTGGGAAGGTTCATTACATCCCTCGTGTTTGCTGACCCTCCATCTCATTTCACTTCATTCTTTCATCTGCTTGGTCTGTTTCAGGGTTGAAAGTGTCGGCGGCAGTATCGGCGTTGCATAGCAGGGGAAAAGGATGCTCCGTGTACTTAGTCCCCCAGTGGAATGTGCAAGCCTGCGGGAGAGGGGAGCCGGTTGCACCAGCTGCCTTTCTGGAGTTTCAATCTGTAAAATGTAGGGACCATGCCCTCTGCCCTGTCGTGTCTCCTCGTCCAGCCGACCTCTGTCTCAAAAAATCTTGTAAGTCGAGCTAATTTCGCCTTCGTACCTAGTCATACTCCTACATATGAACAGTTGGATAAATACCAAATTGAGTATTGAAGTTCAAAATCCTCTAAGGATATGACAAGGATCTCTCTACATAAATTACTCTTTGTATTGAAGATTTTTCGTAATTTTTTTCAAAGGTTACTAATGATTTTATTTAAAATACCATATGTTTGATATATTGACACCTGGAATAAACAAAATATTATTTTTTAGATGTTTAACGCTGGTTCTTATTGCAACGCCACCACTGGCGGTGAAATGAAGTGAAAATTGGGAAAGGAAATTTCGGAAGGAAACGTTTCAGGTCAAAGTTGAGGGAAACTGCTAGTTTTGAGGACTGTGGAAAACTTAAAAACAAAAACAAGTCATTCAGAGAGTACGGTCCTGGCGGGATGTGAACCCCAGTCCTCCCGCCCACGAGTGCGTGCTCTAGCGACCTCGACTACCCATGTCAGTAGGTATATCCTGTGTTTTCTGTGAAGACACTTTCATTCTGAGTACTATAGAACTATGAAACCAGAGAGGATAGACAGAAAGGTGCTTCAGAGATAATATAGAGGCTTTTAAAACATGGAATTTGTGTTAAATAAGTTTTTGAAGATTCAAGTTTACGGGATATTTCATGTTGGTTTAGTTTTTCAACATTTCAAGCTACCCACTTGTTTCTCGTCAGAACATGCATTATCCATGCTTCTTTTTAAATGTTCACTATCGTGTTTGCCTAATGTATGCTTTTATATAGCTTTTCCGAGAACATTTATAATGATTAACAAGAAGTATAAAACAAATCTTTTTACAAATACCTTGTTGAATAAATATGAAATAGTTACAGTGGGTAGAAGAATTCTGTGACTGTAATACACAAGATTTTGTAATAAGCTAAATACACTCTAATGGTACGCTGTTGCTGGAAAGGGGAAGTTAACTATGCCTACTACAGGTAAGGAGGTCGGAGGAGAAATGCAGTGTCATCTGAGCTGTGACGAACCTCTTCTCAGGTTCCATGAAACTGGCTAGAATACTCGTATGAATTGCGTATACCGTGTATCCTATTACCTGAGGGACAATTCTGTAACCTAAAATTCATATTAACACAAAGTTGTATTTTCTAAATGGAAGATCTCAAACTTTATTACATAAATTCGCTGCATTCTTAATCCTCACTCAAACGATACAAGTATCAAGAATCACAGGCCTATTTTCAGATCATCTAGACAGTCTAAACAAGATGTGTACAGTTCGAGCTGTAAAACGTGTATGGAAATGAAAATTTTAATACATATGTTCAAATAGTCTGCCCTCTGCTGTAATGAATCTTTTAAAAAGTCTTTTAATTGTGTCATATCTGGACAAGCAGTCATCTGAAACACCATAGAATGTACCCTCCACTTGCTGATGATTAGTTTTTCGCATCCAATGGGAATTTCCTATAGCCCATTAGTGTGCGCTATGGTAATAAACCACCCCAGTATTATGAAGTCATACTTCATCTGTGCATTAAGAGTTAGATAGGAAGCTGGGATGATTTATTTTCACCACAACCTAAAAAATAAGAAAACACATTCATAACTCATTTTTCTAAGACCCTGTATAAACCCAACTTGTATTGCTGCAGTATGTGCTGTTTCAAAATATGAGGAAATGAGCTTTAGATTATAGCCAGATGTAACTCTCCTTTATATGTCCTGGTTGTTTGGGATTGGGTAATTTCTTAATCCGATGAAGCATTTGCTCAAGTCTGATGAAAGTATTTTACAAGACTGCCTTGTTCCAGATAACGCTGCAGACAAAGTATTCAAATCTTTGGAGACTTTTTTCTGCATTCTCGTTAAATAAGGATAATATCCACATATTTATCCTTTGAAAGCGTGTTGCAGAAAATTAGTAACAGTTAAATAAATTGCAGGAAGCGCATCCACAAAATAAGTTTCCCGATTTTGTTTCTTAAAGTAAACGTATTTAGCCGGGAAAATTGCGCATGCGTAACATGTTTATGACGTATCAATTATATCCTGGCCGGACAGATCCCGCCTGGTGCCAGGAGTACAGCAGCAGCGGCCGAAATGGCGGTTCTTATTCTTCTCCCGCCGCCTGTAAGGTTCGGTCAGTGATAAGGTTCCATTCGTCGTCAGCCCTGTCAGGTCTACGGTCCGAACATCATGAGCGAACAGATGGTGCGTCGCTGGTGTAGGCAGTTTTCCGAAGGTCGTCAAAGTGTCCATGATGAAGAGCGTAGTGGGCGACCGTCCCTCATAAATGATTGTGCTGGTGAGGCAGCCCATCGTGGAGAACCGTCGCTTCACGATTACACAGTTCACCAGCCATTTTACACAAATATCGCGATCCTTATTGCATAAAATTGTCACTAAGCACCTGCTGTTCAGGAAATTGTGTGCCAGGTGGGTGCCAAAAAATCTGACACTCGAGCACAAAACGAAACGCTTAGGAGCAGCACTGACATGTCTGCAGCGGTATCATCATGACGGCGACGAGTTCCTCAACAGCACCGTCACGGGCGATGAGACGTGGGTTTCGCACTTTACCCCAAAAACCAAGCAGCATCAATGCATTGGCGTCACAGTGGATCTCCTGTCAAGACGAAATTCAAACAGACTTGTGGTGCAGAAAGTGATGTTCACGCTGTTCTGGAACAGGAAGGGCATTCTGCTCATTGACTTCCTGCCCAGAGGTGAAACAGTGAACGTTGACCTTTACTGTGAAACACTGTGGAAATTGCGACGTGGCATTCAGAACAAGAGACGTGGATTGCTTACTGCAGGTGTTGTGCCGCTGCATGGCAATGCTCGTCCACATACGGTTCGGCACACAGCAATTGTTCTGCAGGAGTTCACCTGGGAGCTGTTTGGTCATCCACCATACAGTCCTGATCCTGCTCCCAGGGATTTCCATCTTTTCTTGCACCTCAATAAATTCCTGTCCTCAACGTTTTGACAAGGACGAAGCGCTGAAGACGACTGTCACACGCTGGTTCCATTCACAGGCTGCAGACTTCTACGACACAGGAATACATAAGTTGATCCCACGATATGACAAGTGTCTTGTGGTGGCTATGTCGTAAACAGCTCAAATATTGCTGTATCTGTTGCCAATAAAGTTATCCATGCAACTATGTTTTCTTTGTTTTAAAAAAATAGGGAAACTTACTTTCTGGATGCGCCTCTTAAACATTTCTTCCATTGCCATGGAAATATCGTGGCCTGCTTGCACTAACTAGAACATTTTTATTAAAATTTTCCTTTCCATACACACTTTACAGCTAAAATGTACATATGTCCAAACTGTTTTCGTTCTCCAAATGACGCAAATACAAGCCATGACACTTAATGCCCATATTACTCATATTTGAATTAGGATGACGAATGCAACAAATGCATGTAATAAAATATAAAATGTTCCATTTAATAATATCAATTTGTGTTCATCACGAATTGCAGGAACACCCTGTATCATTACCAACCACTCCACATTGCAGACCTTGATAAACACTACAACATAACATAAAATAGTTCTTAAATATACTAGTCTCACAAGTAATGGGACAAACTGTATAAGTCTAGTAGAAGGTTCTGTAAATATTGAAGAGGGAATCATGCGCAGTGCCATTTACAGGTTCCATGAAAGTGACTAGAATATTCGTACGAATTATCACATATATGATTGGGTACTCACCGCATTTCCCCTGGAAGCGGACGGTGATGTCTCTGTTGGAAGTGCAGGCTGACCGCCGCAGTTCACACGTGTCCTTGTAGTCTACACCGTCACTGCCGCAGACTGGACGGGAACCCGTGTGATCGCCGTAGGATGGACACCTGGTGGGACACTCGCACGTCGCCGTTCTGCCGTCTATGGAGGGCACGCATCTGGCTCCATAAGGACACCCCCTGTCTCTGCACGGGTCCGTCGTTTCTGCGGGAAACACGTAGCATCCCGTGCTCAGTTGTGATGTCGTTAGTACTAGCACTAACACTAACATTGCTAGAATTCACTCCATCACCTCGACATCACTGTCACTTTCTTGTCCGTCCACACACTTGGATACATTGTATCCATTCTTTCTATTTCTATCCAGCCATTTTATTGCACTGTCATTCTTTCACAGAAACTGTCAATTACTTCATTCAGTTAAGATCACATAGTTCCCTCACTACTTTAAAAAGTGTCTTATTTAACGGTCAAATGCGGCATTTTATCTGTAAAATGGAAACTATTTTAAATATTGCAAGAAATTTAGAAAATGCAGACCAATCTGTCTGAGGTTTTTTCGTGGTTTTCCTGTCACCAAGGTAAATACCGGAGTAGATATTTAATACCACGACCCAAAGTTCCACCTTAAGTCTAAAACAATAGTAAAATGAAAAATAAGTAGTAATAGCGGATGTTATACCATCTATCTACAGACAATGTAAGTAGTTAGACTGGACGACACCCTAACGCCATCTGCACGGCACGAAGCAGAAGATAGGGCTGCCATGCGCTGGGGGTTTCTATAGACACGTGACGAAGCAAGATAGCATTCCAGGGATGAGACCTAGAAGGCTAACTGGCCGTCTTTCTGTGTGAGGGCGGCGGTTGGACTGGACGGAACCCTAACGCCATCTGCACGGCATGAATCGGGTGGTTGGGATGGGACATAGAAAACTAACGTCCGCCTTTCTGTGTGAGGGCGGCGGTTGAAATGTACGTCTCCCTAATGCCATCTGCACGGCATGAAGCAGGTGATTACAGGGATGAGACCTAGAAGGCTAACTGTCCGCCTTTATATGGGGGCGGCAGTCGGACTCTTCGGCACCCTAAAGCCGTCTGCACGGCACGAAGCAGAAGATTCGGTAGATATACGGTGACACGTGACGGGCGGGTGGTTACAGGGATGAGACCTAGAAGGCTAACTGTCCATCACATTCGTTCTAAGAGTTATCCACCATCGCGGTATGACCAGGGAGTTAAAATGACGTAAAATAAAAGAGAAAAAAAAAGATTTTTGTTGCTCCCTTTTTACTTTCTCTACTACGTATAGTAAGTAGGGGAAGTATTGTATTCCACCCAAAATTTCGATACCGAGATTTCACCGGAAATACATGTTTTGAGACCCCCTGAATCCAAAAAAAGCATTTTTGGAAACATGTCCGTGTGTGTGTCTGTGTGTCTGTCTGTCTGTGTGTGTCTGTGAACAGCATAACTCAGAAACGAACATTCGGATAAACACCAAACTTGGTATTTGGGTTCAGTATCTACCAAGGATGCGAAACGAAGGTTTTCAAGAAAATTCCCCCACCCCAGAGTACCCTTTACATGGAAGATTCTTCGAAAATTTTAATGTTCTCAAAAATGGCTCTAACGATTTTGATTAAAATATATGTTTAAGATATTTTTATGACAAATAAAATGTATATCTTGAATTTAATGGGAATGTCTCCAAAAGTATTCTTCATTGTGAACGACTTTTGCATAACTGGTAAACCATAAGAGATAAACAAAATTTTACTACACAAAAAATGTAGATCGCGTTAAAATACACAATTTATGTCATATACATTTTTTTTGTTGAGTGAACCATTTTCGAGATATTACTTGTAATTCCCTTAAATTTTTCAATACTTATTTTCTCAAATGGGAATTCGTTATTCATTTTTTTGTCTTGGATATGCAAAGAGTATTAATCTGTGGCAAAGGGAATGGTGCTGCACCTAGCAACCAGCTATTAAGAGATATGTATGTGCTTAAAGGCTACTGTATTTCTATATTGCCCTTGTAAATATATATTCCCCTTACATCTACAAGAAAATTAGCAATAAGATAGAGTCAGCAAATGTTTATCTCAATTAACATGAAGTAGATGAAGAATAAATGTTTGTAAAAATAGTTTGTACAAGAGTAGAGAAAGTCATGTGAGTGTAATACATCAGATTTTTATTATATATTTTTCAGTTGATTTTCTCCAAAATAACGCATCTGTAAACCAACATCGTAAAAATGTTTCTTCAGCTTATGGGAAAAATTAACGTCAATTCTTATATTTGTTTTAGGAGAGTTTTGAACGCCATTTAATAGAACCTTTTACAGCTTTTTACTTTTTTACCACCTAGTTATAGTAGGTAGAGGAAGTACTGTATTCCACCCAAAAATACAACATTAGGATTTCACCAGAAATCATACTTTGAGGTTCCTGATACATTTTAGATTTAGAGTACATGTGTTTATTTATTTACTTTATGCCGCAACAGAACAATACTCCAATCACGGTAGCTCAAATACTCAAATATAACACAGTAACTTAATTTACAAATCTAATGTGTTGCACTCACATGACTTTCTGTACTGTTGCAAAAACTATTTTTACAAACGCTTATTCTTCTCCTACTTCATGTTAATCGAGATAAACCTTTGCTAATTTTCTTGTAGGTGCAAGGGGAATTTGGTAGGCTTTAAGCGATAGTCAAATATTTTAAGAACTGGTTGCTATATGGAGCATTCCATCCTCTTTGCAGGTCCAGGACATAAAAAAGAAAAGAATAACGAATTCCCATTTGAGGAAAAGTATAAATATTGAAAAATTGAAACAAATAAAAAGGAATATATAGAAAATGGTTCACTCGGGGGGGATGTATATGACATAAATTGGGTGTTTTAACGAGATCTACATTTTTTTGTGTAGAAAAATGTTGCCTATCTCTTGCGGTTTTCCAGTTATGAAAAAGTCATTCAGAATAAAGAGGACGTTTGGGGACATTCCCAGAAAATTCATGGTATACATATTATTTGCCATAAAATATCTTAAACATATGATATTTTAATCAAAATCGTTAGAGCCATTTTTGGGATAGTTAAAATTTTGAAAAAATGTTATCTGGGATGGGAGGATTTTCTTGAAAACCTTCGTGTCGCATCTCTGGAAGATGCTGAACATAAATATCAAGTTTGGTGTTTATCCGACTGTTTGTTTCTGAGTTATGCTGTTCACAGACACACAGACAGACAGACACACACACGGACATGTTTCCAAAAATGCTTTTTTTGGATTCAGGGGGTCTCAAAACATGTATTTCCGGTGAAATATCGGTATCAAATTTTTGGGTGGAATGCAATACTTCCCCTACTTACTATACGTAGTAGAGAAGGTATTTCATTCCGTTATTAAACGTTCGAATTGTTCAATTCTTGTCATTTTCTTCAAGTCCTGCAACATTCGGTTGTTTGCGCGATTGCATGGAAACAGTTTGGGATTTTAAGGCCAGCATATAGCGTCCAGCTCCTAAACATTTGACTATCGCTATTTCATTTGTATCAATAACGAAATGTGTATGTAGCTAATTCTGTAAAGGTTTATTTGGATTAAAATGTACTAGACAGAAAAAATAAGCTTTAGTTAGAATAGTTTGTGTACCCACTAATAAAGACAGAGGGTAGAGAAAGTCATGTGATGTATCATATCAGATTTTTTCTCGATGAATTCCATGTTGTAAGTTCAGATCGTTCCCAAAATTCATCTAACGGACATGTTTGAAACTTTGCGATTCATTTTCCCCCTTTCTTTACTTTCCATAGCAAGAGTTCGTTACCAACAAACATTTGAATACGCGTTTTGTAACTAACCACTTATTAGTTAATTTAAATGATTCCTAGATAAAAATATACAGCGTAACGTGGATAAAAGAATCGCATTGTATTCGATATTATTATATACAGGTCGGACCATTTAAGTTAGGACTGTACAATATCTCCAAATCTAAGCCTTGTAGAAAGAAATGTCTTGAATAAAAGTTGCTTGATATTATGGGGGAAAGTAAATGCTATTAGTCGTGTTTTATTTGGAGGACGTTGAGATAGTCGTTTTATTGTCAATTTAATTTAAAAGTCATTTCAAAAACATTTCTTTCTACAACACTTAGTTTTGGAGATATTGTACAGTCTCAACTTAAATGGTCGATCCTGTATAACTTATATAATTATGTGAATTTTTCATTGGCAGAGAAAGTAGTATGAATATATCACATAAAGTTCTTCTCTACCTTAGCAACAGCTGATTATTTACGACCATTGAGGAGTAACTTATTCCCATATAAACTTATTCCATCGTGTTTCCGATATCGAATTATTACATACATTTTTAACGTTTCAGTATGAAATCTATACTCGTATCAGATCTAATGTGCTTTAAAACGACCACGCCGTTTATATTTAAGACAAGACCTTTACAGTTAAATAAAATTAAATATTGCGTTTTTTCTTCATAATAATAGGTGATCAAAATACTGTCTGTGTAAGGGGCTGCGGGCCAGTGGATTCCTCAGGCAAGCAAGGGAAAGTAAGGATTTTGTTCTGACCACATTATCTCCCTCCTCGGATCCCGAGTCTAAAATTCAATACTGAGTTTGTCTCTTGGGGTTCAAATCAGTGGACAACAGTTTCCTTACTAAGCCGTTGTCTCAGGGGCTGGCACTTGCATTTCGTTTATTTTGCTTTCGTCCGTCTTTTGTTTATCTCAGTGCCGTAGAATCACCGACAACAACAGCGCAAAGGATTCCGGATTGAATGCTGTATCACGTGCATAGTTCCACAACAGAAAAAAAAACAAAACAAAACAAAAGAATAACAGAATTTCAGTAAGTGGTAATAACACTTCTCATGACAGTCATTTTTAATTTCTCTACCATTTAGTAGGTAGAGGAAATATTTTTTCCACGCAAAATTCGGTATCGAGATTTCATCGAAAGTACACGTTTTGAGATCCACGAATAAAAACAAATGGCGACTTTGGTAAAAGGTGTTTGTGTGTACGAACCGCATTACTCAAAAATGAAATATAAATAGATACCAAACCTCAGTACTTATCTTCTAAGAATGTGACAGGAAGGTTTTCAAAAAAATCCTCATGCGAAATCACCATTTACATGAAATAGATCTCTTTATTTGTTTATTTTGATGAAAATATCATGTTTGAGATGACTTAAGAAATAAAGCGTCTATCTTATATGAACAGCTTACCAAGACTCCTTTATTTGATCGAATTTTGTATAAGTATGGAACCATAAGATATAGGTAAAAACTTTCTTCAGAAAAATTGTACAGCTCTTTAGAATGCACGATTTATTCAACATTTTTCATAGCGTTAGCGTTTCGGAAACATTCCATGCAGCAGGTTTATCCTCTGCAGAACGGAAAGTTTACGGTGCTTTCCCAACCTCTTTCTTTCCTACGCCAGAGCATTTTACCATCCTAAACATTTGAATGCTTTTCGGATTTGAGGAACAGGGCAAGTTGATTTTGTCTCGTTTCGTTTCGGAACTTATCAGCGATTGAATAATAGATAGTGCAATAAATTTAATATGGAGAGCAACATGAGTAATCAATAAAACTTAACAGAACAAGCCTAGATACATCTCAGTAGTGTCTGCCTTCCAACCTAGATGGCCTGAACTCATATCCTCTCAGCAGAGGGTACCTGAGGCTAATTTGAGCATCGTTCTATCCATTCTTTTGAGCAACTTGGGCTGTGCCGACGCTTAACACAGGACAAGCATTTCATTCACTGCGTCTATAGATCTGACAAGGTGCATTTCACTCTTCGAAAATGGAGTTGCAAGCTTAGCTGGCTTTCATGATGTGCTTTTCAGAAGTTGAAACTGTTTTGGCCCAAAGTGATACTGTGCACCGTTTTGGAGCGTTAAGTTTGGGTTAATTGACTTTGCGCTCGTTACGTCGAGCTATTCACCATGGCGCTAAACTTTCGGTATCTTTGATGTCGCCGGCTTCTCCTACTTTTTCCTTCCACATGCTAAGAGTTGTATTTACAGTGACTCTGGAAAGTGTTCGTGGCCACTTTAAAGAATTCTGACAAGCAAAATAACGGAGAGAAAAGTTTAATTTTAATATCCGGAAATATATTACAGTTAAGGCGTTTTTACAAACTTTTCATTTAATTAATTTTATAAATGTTTTAAAAATTACAGCGATTTTTCAACTTTTTCATCTGTGTATACATTTGTCCATACATTTAGTAGAATTGTTATAATGTCGCTGACACAGGATTTAATTTAACGTAGAAATACATTTGTAAAGTCGTAAAAGTGAGGCATTATTGAAGAAGCTCATTAAAAAAATTCTGATGTGTTACACTCACATGACTTTCTCCACTCTTGTACAAACTATTTTTACAAACGCTTATTCTCCATATGCTTCATGTTAATCGACATATCGAGATGTTAATCTTATTGGTAATTTTCTTGTAGATGCAAGGGGAATTGCTGGGCTTTAAGTGATAGTCAAATATTTTAAGAGCTGGTTGCTATGTGGAGTATTCCATTCTCTTTGCATTACCAGGACAACAAAAATTAATAACGAAGTTGAGAAAAGGTACAATTATTGGAAAATTTAAGGGAATAGCAAGCAATATCTCGAAGATGGTTCGCCGAACAAAAAAAATGTATAAGCCATAAATTTTGTATTTTAACGCTATCTACATTTTTTGTATAGTAAAATGTTGTAATACTTTTGGAGACATTCCCAGAAAATTCGAGGTATACATTTCATTTTTCATGAAAATATCTTAAACATATGATATTTTAATCAAAATCGTTAGAGCAATTTATGAGAAAATTATAATTTTCGAAAAATGTTCCATGTAAAGGGTAATCTGCGGTGGGAGGATTTTCTTGAAAACCTTCGTGTCACATCTCTGGAAGATACTGAACCTAAATACCAAGTTTGGTGTTTATCCGACTGTTCGTTTCTGAGTTATGCTGTTCACAGACAGACAGACACACGGACATGTTTCCAAAAATGCTTTTTTTTGGATTCAGGGGGTCTGAAAACATGTATTTTTGGTGAAATCTCGGTATCGAATTTTTGGGTGGAAAGAACACTTCCCGTACTTACCATACGTAGTAGAGAAAGTAAAAAGTTGATAATTTCTGACTTGGACATTTTCCCCTTCATTTTCGTAGCAAATACAGATACTACACCAAATATGTTTTTCTTCGAAATGCATGTAAAATAGTTTTGAAAACAATACGCACGAAAAAGTAAACTGCGGTGCAAGTACAAGATTCATCATTTCATTTCGAACAAAGGTCTTGCTTGATGTATATACCTGCAATATCATTTCATCTAATGAATTCAAATACATTAGGGAAATTACAATATGGCTCTAATCAATAGAAGTTGACATGATATGATCCTCTACCCAAATTGTCTACTGCGTTAGAGAATAATATACTAATAGTATACTGTTTTGTATACTCTGATTTTTGCAAACGAATTACATTAAATATACATTTCAGGTGTGAAAACTAGTTCGGCTAAACAAACAACACACTCCTTCTTTCCAAAGAAACTTAAAAGAGAGGCGCGTGTATCTGTTTACCTTTCCGCCCATGCAGTGCCAACTTGTTTTACGTGCACAAGTTAAGATTATTCGCATATATAACTTTGAGCAATAGCTTTCCTCGTCATCACTTATAATAAGCATGTTTAAATATATAACCAAATAAAACCTTGTTTTGCACAATATCTCCAATATTTTTAATGCAACTTAATGTAAAACTGAAATACATTATACTTCTTACCCTCAAAGGGGACAAGTTTACTAGACATTATTGGAATCATCTGTCCAATTTAAATGTATAACTTAATAAGACACTGTTTTGCACAATTTATCCATGAAAAATTATGTTTAATGACAGTATAATGTAAAACTGAAGTAAATTATGCTTTTTACTCTCATAGAGGACACATTTACTAGACATTAATTTAATTATCCGTCCATGCAAATGCTGCATGTAATTGCACCAGCAATGTAGTAATAATTTCTTATTCATATCACTTCGGCTCTGATGTTGTCACATGTTGTTTTCGTGAAAATTCCTTCCCATCTTCAACGTAGGAGGTCGACTGTACCTACCGCACATTCCCCTGTTCCCCATGTGTTCTGTGGAAGGTGAATTAGCTGCTCTCTGTTGTATGAAAATCATACTTGATATATCTGTTTCCGTTTTTTGTTGGTCTGACTCGGCTGCCCTCTGTGGTGTAGATGCAGAACTCCTCTGTCCCCTCTCCTGTCTTCCATGAACAAATTAGATAAATTGTGGTAAAGAACCAAAAGACGGAATTTCAAAATTCAAAATATTATCAATATTCTGGTAAATACGAGTAAGTATTTTCTCACATATATCCAATTGTGAACAAAACTGGATGCCTTTAAGTACCTCAATTTCTCTACTTATTTCATGATTTGAAATCCAGAAACGATTAGCAACTGCAGACTTATCTATCACGTTCCGGTGGCCAACAACATCAGAGTCGAAGTGATGTGAATTAGAAAAGTCAACCACTATTACTACAATGAACTGGATATCACTTTTAGAAAGTTTTCTTATAATCACTTATTGCCCTAGCAGTGTCTTCAAATGGCAAATTGACTTTCCACATGTCCACAATTCTTCCCCGATGCACCTCCGAAATATTTGCATACATCGCATGAGCTACAGTTAACACACACCACTGCTTTGTGGAAGAAAAACGGCAGAATACTTCAGACACACCTCACCCTCCTATGTACGCAACGAAACAGTATGGAGTTTTAAGGCTAGCATATAGCGTTCAGTTCTTAAACATTTGACTATCGCTGTTCTCTTTGTATCTATAACGAAATGTGTAATGTAGCTATTTCTGCAAAGATTTATTTAGATTAAAATGAAGTAGATAGAAAAATAAACTTTAGTAAGATTAGTTTGTATAGCCATTAATAAGCGATAGAGGGTAGACAAATTCATGTGAATGTATCACATCAGTTATGTTTTAATTCAGTGTATCTCAAGCCTCTTTGAGGTGGACTTTTGGATGGAATAACTACTTCCTGTAGCTACCATAGGTATGTTGTATAGAAAACAAAACCATGGAAACAATATTTCACCGAACTTTAGTTTTGCATATAAAGCAATCCTTGAGAGGGAAGATGATATAGTGGTCAAAATGTAAATATCAGCAGAGCGTTTTACATTTAAAATGTATGTAGATGCATTGCCATAAAGAATGATGTTATTGCAGATTCAGAAAACCAAATAAGAACACAACTTTGACGATACCAGTACATCATTTTTCTGACTTTAAATCTCACTTTGCTGTTTTTGATAGCAACTATCTGTCTAGGTATACATTTACTCTGAGATCTTGTTCCCGCTTGAGCAACTAAGTCACAGCAAAGTGGAAGGAAACGAGGAAATATGGAGAGGGTGTTTTGCTCCGAGGAGGCAATAAATTTTCATTACCGTGGACGGGAATTGGAAAATTCGGTTCGCAGCTCCCCGTCTCGCGATGCAATTTCATCTCTCAGCCAGATGTGCATATCAATGTAAAATATCCAACATATGGAATCAATATGCTAACTTTGTATCTGTCTCTGCCTTCATTGCCTCTCGCAACCTTTTTCTCTGCTTTTTGAATACATCATCAAAGATGGAGAAATATTACATTCGACCCAGATATTCAATATTGAGATTTCTGCTTGCATGTCATTCAGTCCGTCTTTGAATAGCATAACTCGAAAATCACAAACCTTATAAGCGCTGAAGTACCCATTAATTATTGTCGAGGAATATTTTTCAGAAAGTGTTCAATTCTTCGACCCTACTATCTCTTGTAAGTAGAGGAAAATTGCATTCCACCCAAAAATTCGATGTAGATATTTCACCGGAAACATTTTTAGAAAACACTGCGTGTGAGTTTGTGCTTCTATCGTGTCTGTGAACAGCATAACTCAAACGAAAAGTTCTTTAAGTGCCAAACTTGGTATTTTTAAGTTCAATATCTTCCAAAGATGCAATACGAAGATGCAAAATTATTATGCGTCTCCTCCCACTTACAAGAAGATGTGGCATAATAATTTTATTGTCATTACCAGACGCAATGCCTGCTGTATTGTTGCTACTAGACGTAGCATTATTGGGTCTTCTCAGTTATATTTCGGCTTAACGGTCTCTCCTTTCGGCGCGGACCACGCCAAAGGAAGAGATGTGTTTGAAATTGTCTGGTGTGACGTCAGCCCTCTCTGGCGATGGCTAGACACGGTTGGTGGGGGGAAAAGATAGCGTCACTCGAGTGGAAGTGGTCGTTGGAACCAGTCGTGTGTGGCCGGTCTAGGTCTATAGCATCTCCCTCCATCCTGTTTCCTTTATTAATTCCTTCGCGCCAAAATGTAACAATATTCGTTTGCCTTTATCAACACTTTTCTTAATCAGTTGTTTCTTGCAATGTCATGGAGGGAGTATGAATTTTCAGGTCCAGGATACAGCGACAGGCTTTTAAGCTTCTGAATATCGCTTCAGTTTCTTATCCATGTCCTACATCGAAATGTGTAATTAAAGTATATTTTCTGCAAATATGTAGTTAAACATGAAGTAAAATAAGCTTTAGTAAGAATAGTCTGTGGGAGCTATTTAAAAATAGATGATATTGGCAGAGAAACTCAGTCATGTGAATGTTAGCACATCTAATATTTTATATCTGTATTACCAGCAGAGCAAAATGTATGCACTGTATTTTTAGTTTCTCTACCACGCACCTAGTGGGTAGAGGAAGTGTTGTATTCCATATCGATATTTTGCCAGAAATACATGTGTTCTGAAGAGCCCCCATGAATTCAGAAAAAGAACTTTTAGAAAGGTCTGTCTGTGAACAGCGTAAACTAAAGGTAGACAGTACCAAACTCGTATTTAAATTCAGCATCTTCCATAAACAACACCCCATACACCAAACTGCTACGAGGGCAGTACTGACAATTTATAAAATGCCATGTTTATAAATACAAATGCAATTCCATATATTAGACAGTTATTTTTTACTTTTTTCGAGTTGATTGTCGTGTAGTTTGTTAATTATCATCATTTAGAAATTTTGTGTTCGCCCAAAAATGAATTTGACTAAAGAACATTTCGGACTATGATGTTTTACGATTTTAAAACCATCATTTACGCCTAAACAACGTGAAGATCGCATTTGGTGAAGAAGCCTCAAATACGGCAAAAATTTATAATTGGTACAGCGAATTCAAAAGAGACCAGTTTTTGCTTAGTGATGAATTTCGTGAAGGACGCACAAGAACTGCTGTTACTGACGAAAATATTGCCGCTTTTCGACTGCTCGAGCAATGCTTGAAGAAGATCCACGGACATCTTATGAATTTATTCGAGTGACATTGGGAATGATATAAATCCAAAACGTTTTACATCAACAGTTAGACGTGAGGAAACTGTTGTCGATGGATTGCACATAAACTAACTCCCGATCAAAAACAACAACGCATTGATTGATGGAAAAAAAAAAACTCTGGAAAAATTCCAAGGCTGTACTAGAAATTTGGTTTTGGAATGTCGTTATTGGTGGTGAATCTTGGATTTATTGTTATGATCCTGAAAAGAAAAGTCAATTGGCTAAATGGGTCTTTCGAACGAACCTAAGTCTACAAAAGTTCCATAAATTCGCAGTGATAGTAAGTATAGTAAGTAGGGGAAGTATTGTATTCCACCCAAAAATTCGATACCGAGATTTCACCGGAAATATATGTTTTGAGACCCCCTGAATCCAAAATAAGCATTTTTGGAAACATGTCCGTGTGTGTGTGTCTGTCTGTGTGTCTGTGTGTGTGTCTATGAACAGCATATCTCAGAAACGAACAGTCGGATAAACACCAAACTTGGTATTTAGGTTCAGTATCTTCCAGACATGCGACACGAAGGTTTTCAAGAAAATCCCCCCACCCCAGATTACCCTTCACATGGAACATTTTTCGAAAATTTTAATGTTCTCAAAATGGCTCTAACGATTTTGATTAAAATATCATATTTTTAAGATATTTTCATGACAAATGAAATGTATATCTTGAATTTTCCGGGAATGTCTCCAAAAGTATTCTTCATTGTGAACGACTTTTCCATAACTGGTAAACCATAAGAGATAGGCAAAATTTTGCTACACAAAAAATGTAGCTCGTGTTAAAATACACAATTTATGTCATATACATTTTATTTGTTGAGTGAACCATTTTCGAGATATTGCTTGTTATTCCCTTAAATTTTGAATACTTATTTTCTCAAATGGGAATTCGCTATTCATTTTTTTGTCTTGTATATGCAAAGAGTATTAATCTGTGTCAAAGAGAATGGTGCTGCACCTAGCAACCAGCTATTAAGAGATATGTATGTGCTCAAAGGCTACTGTACTTCTATATTGCTCTTGTAAATATATATTCCTCTTACATCTACAGGAAAATTAGCAATAAGATAGAGTCTGCAAATGTTTATCTCGATTAACATGAAGTAGATGGGGAATAAGCGTCTGTAAAAATAGTTTGTACAAGAGTAGAGAAAGTCATGTGAGTGTAACACATCAGACTTTTTTTCTAAAACGGCCCATATTGTTGCTACAGCACTAGAAGATGGATGTAACTTTACTGCCGATTGATACACAAATGTCTGTTTACCGCTAATGTTTTGCAAAAGTTCATGAAAAACGTCCAAATGGAAAAATAATGTTACATCATGACAAAGCACCATCACATGCAGCAAAACTAACGACTGAGTATCTGGATACCCTAGGCTGATGCCATGCACCCGCCACCATACAGTCCTGGCCTAGCATCATGTGATTTCCTTTTGTTTCCAAAAATTAAAGATAAAATGCATGGAATCGATTTTTCATCTTCAGGTAAAGAGTGGCATCATTGCCTTAAGGACTGGTTTCATCAATCAAAAATGTATAAATTTTAAAGGGGAATATTTTGAAAAACAATAAATCCTTATTTGATTTTCTTAAAGTGTTCGGTGTCACCCTCGTAGTCAAAATCTGACTTCAAACATAGGGTCAGTCTAAAAGTTTTGTGAATGACCAACAATGAGTTGTGGTAAATCACAGCCTGTCTTCCTATTTTTACATAGATTGAAGTTCAGATAGTAACGTTATAGTTCAGATAGCCTGGGTGTACCTGGATGTGATCTAACACGTGTGCAGCACCAGCACTTCTGTGTATGTGCATGCAAGTTGTAGCACGCCATACACTAGGGTGGATCTCACGCGAGATCCTGGAGAGACAATGCCTTGAAAGACTGAATGGGGCATTTTGGGATCTTTGCCCTTCGTAATCCACGATTTGTCGATGGTTTGCAGAGTTCAGAAGAAGAAGGGATCCCCTCGAAGATGAAGACCGCGTAGGAGGTCAGCTACAGCAGCGATGCTGTGATGAAAGCAGAGCATATATTGCGGGAAGATCATCGTTGCACATATTATCAGATTGCAGAAGCTGTTTAAAAATACCATTCTTGAAGAAAACCTTCACGCCATGAAGCTCTGCAATTGTTGGATCTCCCATCACCTCACAAATGAACAGAAACAGACAGATGTGCCATGATGCTAGCAAATGATAGATAAATTTGATAGAGGAGAATTTAAAAACTCATTTAAGATCGTAATAGGAAACGAAAGCTGGATATACCATTTTATTCCAGAAACAAAGCGAAGTCATTGGTCTGGGTCTTCCCAGGATAGCATGCCTCAACAAACGTGAAGGATGCAAGAAGTGTTGGCAAGATGATGATCTGTGTGTTTTTCTCAGCCACATTGTTACAGTTCCACTTGGAGGTGAAAATACTGTCACTGCGGGATGTTAGACCACAATGTCTGCCACAAGTCTTCAAGCGTGGAATTTTGTTGCACCTCAAAAACGCCTTTGCCCACACTACACTAGAAATTACCTAATTTCTGCAGGGGTTAAAAGTAAAATATTTGTCCCATCCTCCCTATAGTCCTGAACTGGTTACATGCGACTGTCTATATTCCTCAAAATCAATGAAAAATTCAAGATCAACGATTTGAATAAAATGAAACTGCAGTAGCTGCTTAAGAAGAATTGCACTCTCCCCCCAAAATGGCGTCGGCATTTGAAAAGTAGTTTGAAAGGAAGAGACGTTGTATAAAATCCAATGAAAAATACTTTGAAGAGATGCATAATCAGATATACAGTTTTAAAGTTTTAATTTTCAAAACTTTTAGAGTGATTCTCGTAAAAAATGAAGATTTACTGAAATTCATTTGAATTTTTAAATACAGTGTACTATTTTGAAGTGCTAAATCAGCATTCGTTTGTATCTCGTGATAAATTAAATTGAGGTTTATTTATGGACGCTCAGTAACTGCTGTGGTCCTTAGCATCCCATTCTATATTGGGCGTGAAAGGCGGTAGTTTTGTTCAGAGACATGTTTATCAGGCTTGAGGTTCTTTTACGTGCCGTAAATCCACGACACGGGACCACCGGCTTCACTTCCCTTCCAGAGGAACCATGCTAAGAATTTTTACGCCCAAAAAATTCATCGCACTCCGCCGAGTTTGAACCCCCAACTTCGGAAACTAGAGAGAGGCATGGTAACCACTACACCAAGGATGGGCTATCTCGTGATGCTATGCAAAGATTATGGCATTTCAAAGCCAGTATACAGCGACCCCTTTGAGCTTCCTGTATACCTCTTGTACTTATAACGAAATGTATAATGAAGTAGACAGAAAAATAACTTTTTAAAGAATAGTTTGTGTACGAGTGGCTGCAGAAAATCATGTAAAGATAATATGTCATAATTTTTACTTTCTCTACTACGTATAGTAAGTAGGGGAAGTATTGTATTCCACCCAAAAATTCGATAACGAGAATTCACCGGAAATACATGTTTTGAGACCCCCTGAATCCAAAAAAGCATTTTTGGAAACATGTCCGTGAGTGTCTGTGTGTGTTTGTGTGTGTGTGTGTGTGTGTGTGTGTGTCTGTCTGTCTGTGAACAGCATAACTCAGAAACGAACAGTCAGATAAACACCAAACTTGGTATTTAGGTTCAGTATCTTCCAGAGATGCGACACGAAGATTTTCAAGAAAATCCTCCCACCCCAGACTACCCTTTACATGGAACATTTTTCGAAAATTTTAATTTTCTCAAAAATGGCTCTAACGATTTTGATTAAAATAGCATAGGTTTAAGATATTTTTATGATAAATAAAATGTATATCTTGAATTTCCTGGGAATGTCTCCAAAAGTATTCTTCATTGTGAACGACTTTTGCATAACTGGTAAACCATAAGGGATAGACAAAATGTTACAACACAAAAAATGTAGATCGCGTTAAAATACACAATTTATGTCATATACATTTTTTTGTTGAGTGAACCATTTTAGAGATATTGCTTGTTATTCCCTTAAATTTTTCAATACTTATTTTCTCAAATGGGAATTCGTTATTCATTTTTTTTGTCTTGGATATGCAAAGAGTATTAATCTGTGGGAAAGGGAATGGTGCTGCACCTAGCAACCAGCTATTAAGAGATATGTATGTGCTTAAAGGCTACTGTATTTCCAAATTGCCCTTGTAAATATATATTCCCCTTACATCTACAAGAAAATTAGCAATAAGATAGAATCTGCAAATGTTTATCTCGATTAACATGAAGTAGATGGAGAATAAGCGTTTATATAAATAGTTTGTACAAGAGTAGAGAAAGTCATGTGAGTGTAACACATCAGATTTTTTTTAAATTTCTGCTAAGTACTTTACATGTTCTTAAAAGGGAGATCATAAAAGAGAGACAAATCGTAAATGTACGCACAGGATTAATTTCAGGCGAGTTTATTTTGTAATGAAAATTGTGATTTAAGATTGGTAAAATTTATTATTGCAGGAATTTTATATTTTAGTAGGTAGTTAAAGTTTTCTATACAGTGTAAACACGAATCTAGATTTGAACGCAAGGATTTAGGACTTAGAAGCTGATGTGTTTAATTCACACGATTTTTTCTACCAATATAGTTTACTTTTATATCTCTCCTATACCTATTTTTCTATCTGATTCATGTTGATCGAGACAAGAGTTTACAAAGTGTTTTCATTATACATTTCGTTTTAGGTACAAAGGGGATACAGGGGGATGAAGTGAGTCAAATATTTAAAAGGTGGTTGCTATATACTGGCTTTGAAACTCCATACTCTTCCATGACATCACGAGAAACAAAAGAATCTAGCATTAGTGTTTCAACAGCGTGTTGAAAAATTCAAACCAATAACAACGAATATTTCAGAAATGCTTAATGTCACAAAATATCCTGACATATGTGTACTATAACGAGATCGACAGTTTTGTGTGGTAAGTTTACGTATATCTGTTGTGGTTTTCCAGTAATACAAAATTCATTAAACATGAAGAATCTTAAATGTGTGATATTTTAATCAAAATCCTTATAGTCAGTTTTGAGAAAATACGAAATAAGAAAACCCTTTCCATACAAAGGGTAATTTGTGGAAGGGGATGTTCTTAAAAATATTTGATGCATCCTTGAAAGGTGTTAATTTAAATAACAAGTTTGGTATTTTCAGTGAAATATCTGCATCAAATTTTTGTACACAGTAACATGCAAAAAATCTTGCTCATATAGGAGCAATGGTTTCATTTGATACTGAAATGTCAGTTAACTATTCCACCCATTGCATGTGCATATATTGAAGTAGGATTAGGAGCCAGAGAAGTAGCATATCTTTCACCTTCAAACTCAAGACCAGTCACTGGAACTTTAAATCGGACAAGCCTATACCGATCTTATTTTGTACTGAATTAGCAAACTTACTCCCGCGATATTTGTGAGTTTGGGTAATTTTATTTTCGGAGACGCTGAATTTCATAAAAATACTGGGGCATGTCCAGGTCTTTGCATTAGGGAAGAGAAAAAAGTATTGCAAAAGGTTTTGTATATTACTGTACAGTAAAGTGTGCTATCTATTAGTGCAGAGTGTTTATAGTGATACCTATTCACTAGGTGGAAAAAATAAGCTTGTTTGAGTAAACAGTTTGTAGAATTGTAATGGTTACAGAAAACTGTGTGGCTGTTAAAATGCCAGATCTCTTTCTATTCACATAAAAATGAGAGAGCAGTTATAATATACGATAAATGTCTCACGTTTCGTAAAGCAGAGCGGTTTATAAACTAATTCTGCGACGCTGAACCTAATAAAAGCACAAATTGGAGTTTTGAAACCTCCCAACTGTGGAAAACAAAACCATTGCCGGAACGTTGCCCTCCGTTGTGTTTGTTATGCTGGTGAATTTTCCCTTTTACAAATGTACGTAAAATTCTTTTGTGGCTTACGGTTTATTGGTGGAGTTGTTGTTTTTGTTCCCAAAGGTCAAAATCAGCACGATGTAATTAGAGTGCAGTTGTTAAAGCTCAACAGTCAAACGGCTTCATTTAGGGGTTGTTATGGACATTTACTTAAGCCATGTTAGACGTGAATATTGTCGCGTCGGACAAATTATTGCTGTGTATAATGATATTGTTGAACTAATTATTTCGTTTGTGCGGCATATTTCCCTATAATTTTTAGTCAAGGGGGTTGAAGGCAAGTTGAGAGAAGAGCCTCTTTGTCTGAGAGCGTGGATTCACCATTAGAGTCAGTTTAGTGTGTATCTTCAGAGTGTGTGGATGTATGTGCGTGCGTGGTCCGTGTGAGTGAGGGGCATCTCTCCTAGTGTTTGTCTGTAACCTTTTGGAAATTATGTAGCAGCACCAAGGTAACTTTATAAGAAACCAGAGTTAAATGTGGATTTATATGTATTATTTATAAATATCCCACGCCCACTTTAGCTTTGTGCAGCAAGTTCCTGGTATCTCTTGTTTGCCTCTGTAGCTACGATCCCCTCCCAATGTTTATGCCGGGGTAACTAAATTTAATATTTTAGCTGCAAACTTTTTGGCCTCACCCCGGTGTATAACAATAAACAGTTTAGATAATTGAAATATTGTTGTTCTAAATGAGATACAAACTGCAACCAGTTAATTCATTGGTATATAGTATCTTATCAGCCTCTAAGGGTTTGAAAATAAGAATAGACTGTATTTTTGACAATTTGTACGTTTTGTTCACGTTCGTCAAATGGTGCAAATTTGTACACAAGGAGGTAGCTTTTACTTTCTCTACTACGTAGGGGAAGTATTGTAGTCCACCAAGAAATACGATATAGAGATTTAACCGGAAATATATGTTTTGAAGACCCCTGAAGTAGAAAAGAATTTTTAGAAAAATGTGCTTGTGTGCGTCTGTGAACACCATAATTCAAAAGCGAAAGATCGGATAAATACTAAACTTGGTATTTCTTCAAAATATGCCACATGAAAAATTGCAAGAAAATCCTTCTACCTCCAGCTACTCTCTACAGGAATGTTTTTAGAAAATCAATTTTCTAAAAAAATAACTAACCATTTTTTAATAAAATACCATGTAAATTAAATACAAATTAAAATACTCCTTCCATAAATATGTTTAAATTAAAACCACTTTTATATTTTTACATGAAAATTGAATATATATATATGTATATATTGAATTTTCTGGAATAGTCTATGAAGTCTTCTTCATTCGGAAGGAACCACGGATCTCCCGGTTCAAATCTCGATTATGGCATTGGGCTTTTCAATCGTCTTTCCAACATTGTCCAACACTCGGCTTATGTGGAAGAACTATTAATTACATTAATTGACCTAATAGTGGTTGAAACTATGAAGCTCAGGAATTTAAGTACTGCCAACATTGTAAGTCGGCATTGGGGTATGTCATCTCAATACAATTTGAGATCTCCTTATGGTTTACCGGGAAAAATGCGAATCAGTTGGAGAATTTAATGTCGTCTCGGCATGTTGCCATGGTAGTTAAGTGGTTAGAGCAACCGAACGGACACCGGGAGATCCGTAGTTCAAAACCCAGCTATGGAATTGAATTTTTACTTTCTCTACTACGTATAGTAAGTAGGGGAAGTATTGCATTCCACCCAAAAATTCGATACCGAGATTTCACCGGAAATACATGTTTTGAGAATCACTGAATCCAAAAAAAGCATTTTTGGAAACATGTCCGTGTGTGTGTCTGTCTGTGTGTCTGTGTGTCTGTGTGTCTGTGTGTCTGTGTGTCTGTCTGTGTGTCTGTGTGTCTGTGAACAGCATAACTCAAAAACGAACAGTCGGATAAACACCAAACTTGGTATTTAGGTTCAGTATCTTCCAGAGATGCGACACGAAGGTTTTCAAGAAAATCCCCCCACCCCAGACTACCCTTTACATGGAACATTTTTCGAAAATTTTAATTTTCTCAAAAACGGCTCTAACGATTTTGATTAAAATATCATATGTTTAAGATATTGTTATGACAAATAAAATGTATATCTCGAATTTTCTGGGAATGTCTCCAAAAATATTCTTCATTGTGAACGACTTTTGCATAACTGGTAAACCATAAGAGATAGACAAAATTTTACTACACAAAAAATGTAGATCGCGTTAAAATACACAACTTATGTCATATACGTTTCTTTTGTTGAGTGAACCGTTTTCGAGATATTGCTTGTTATTTCCTTAAATTTTCCAATACTTATACTTTTTCTCAAATTCGTTATTCATTTTTTTATGTCCTGAACATGCAAAGAGAATGGAATTCGCCACATAGCAACCAGCGTTAAAATATTTGACTATCGCTTAAAAGCTACCATATTCCCCTTGCATCTACAAGAAAATTACCAATAAGATTGACATCTCGATATCTCGATTAACATGAAGCATATGGAGAATAGGCGTTTGTAAAATTAGATTGTACAAGAGTAGAGAAAGTTATGTGAGTGTAACACATCAGATTTTTAAATAACTTTTGTTAGAATAGTTTTTAGAAGGTATATAAAATAAATAATAGTGGCTAGAGAAAGCCATGTGAATGGCGTTGCATTCTTTTCGTTATTTTCCTTCTGTTTCGAGGTGCACAGAGGCGTATGGACACATGGACTTCTGTGAGAGCGCGCGGAGGAAAAAGGTGTAAAAGCAGGGAACGTGATGAAGAGAACAAAAGCCGTAAAGTTGGCAACACTCAAGTGCGCCCGTGCGCACTGTGAAATGGTGAAAACATAACCACTACCTTCGTCTCTCACGGCCTCTTGGATGTCTAACTCTCCGAATTTTAAAACACGTCGTGCAGAAACAAAAGAAAGGGATGAGCGTTCATCTCTTCGCAACGCTGCTCTTTTGTGCTGCCGTGCCCTAGTGTGATCAATGAACGCAATCAACAAACTTCCAGAGCTTTTGTCCCCGGCTTCACACCGCTCATGTGACAACAGAGCAACGTGACGTCTCGTCCTGTGTTTGCAGAACGCGAAAATATGATTTTGGAGCTATTAAGGCTGTGATGCAAATCTGGCTGGCTGTTACTGCGAACTGTGCAAGATGTAATTTTGAAGTTAATTTAGGTAACAATTCGGCGTAGGAGTCCAAATAGGAATGCTTTAGGGCGGAAAGTCGCAACCCCAGGGCATAATTTAACTTTAGGAAGAGTTATTTTGCATTTCCATTGTTATAAGTAATCTCCTTACAGGATGTCTAAAATTCATACTGAATAATTTATAAGGGGAATTAAAATGGTCTAACTATCCAGGACCAAACTTACGAAATTCATGAGCCTGGAACTATGACGTCAATATTAAAATGTCTTTGTATGTAATACGCTGTTGAGTTAAATTAGTGTACTTAGTTTTGCAGCACTCCACATATAATTTTAAAAAAGAATAAACATTTTTTATTTTTACTTGCACAGAAATTTATAAAATTAATAAGGCCTATTTCTGTAGATCTAGTTGTTGAATAACTATATAAAATTGGATTATTTGTTTTAAAAATAACTGCAGATGTTTAAACAACAAACAAACTTAAGAAGAAAATAAACAGAAATTGAAATTGAAAGCAAAATACTCTCAACATCAGAAGTGAGATTTTCCCATAAATTTAAAATAAATCACAGCGTTCCAGATTAGTTTCCTGGACAGAAATATTTATCTAAATTTCCCAAGAAAATCTAAACCGTAATACATGCACTTAAATTATTAAAATAGGTTTAAATTAGCCTAATGAATAAAACATAATAAACTATATACTAAATTAATCTGCTATAAAAGCGAAAAATGCATTTTTACTTTCTCTGCTACGTATAGTAAGTAGGGGAAGAATGCATTCCACCCAAAAATTCGATATCGAGATTTCATGGTGCCCTGAATCCAGATAAAGCATTTTTGGAAACATGCCCATTGTGTGTGTATGTGTGTGTGTACACCTGTCTGTCTGTGAAATGCATCACCCAACTGTGTTTTAACGAGATATGCATTTTTTGTATAGTAACATTTTGTCTATCTCTTACGGTGTACCAGTTATGCGAAAGTCATTCAGAATGAAGAGGGCTTTGGGGGGACATTCCCAGAAAATTCAAGATAGACATTTGATTTGCTATGAAAATATCATAAACATATGATATTTTAATCAAAAATCGTTAGAGGCATTTTTGATAAAATCAAAATGTTTGAAAAATGTTCCAATTAAAGGGTAGTCTGAGGTGGGGGGATTTCCTTATAAGTCTTCGTGTCGCATACCAGAAAGATATTGGATCTAAATACCAACTTTTATGAGTTTACAAACACACACATGGATCTTTTTCTAAATCTAATTTTTCGGAGGAATACAATACTTCTACTTATTATACGTAGTAGAGAAAGTAAATTAAAACCTTGTTTTCTTTCAAAAGGTTTAAAAATTCAAACACTATGAAAATCATACCGGTGAAACCTGTGGGTGCTAATATCATAATAAAAAGAGGACACACACACACGCACGCACGCACATTAAACATCCTTAGCATGGCTTGCTTCGGAACGAAAGTAAAGCCGGTGGTCCCGTGTCGTAGACTTACGGCACGTAAAAGAACCTCAAGCCTGATAAAGAGGCCTCTGAGCAAAATTACCAGTCTTTCACGCCCGATATAGAATGGGACGCTAAGGACCACAGCAGTTAAAGAGCGTCCTTAAATAAAACTCGATTTATTTATTTTCACACACGCAATGTATGTTACACCCATGGCTCCTCTTGAATGCAATTTTTCGAATCACTGGGCAGTAGAAAGAAGCCTCTAAGCCGAAAAGAAGTAGCGGAGATGATTGGGCCCTCGCCGGGTAAGAATCTACTAAGCACAACAACACGATAGCCTGCTAAGACAGAAGGGGGGGTGCACGTAACCACAAACACACGTAACGGCATTGAAAATGTGGCAATTTACTTTCTTAGTTGGCTTATCCTCCTCTTATGTAGGTCTTACACCATTAGGACTTACAACCGCGCCTAGGATCAAAGGCTGTTGAGTTGCAGATGGATATTGAATCAGAGAATGAAGAACCCGGAACGTAGCCAGGTATGAGAGTGAGGAAGTAGATGATATGAAATGAAGACGAAATGGTTGAAAGTAAACGTAATGATGGAGCAACTGGTGGAATGGATGACGGGGGAAACCGGATAACCCGGAGAAAACCTGCCCAGACACCACTTCGTCCACCACAATTAGATGCTAATAATGGACAATGAACAAATATTTTACTTATAAAGTATCCTGAATTTCCTCATTTTTTTATCTTTGGTTTAAAGTATATGTCTCTCATATACAGGAGTTAGTAACTGTATTTATGACGTCACATCCAGAACAGAGCTAATCTAGATGTGATTTGCCTCCCTGAAACGCGAAAGGGAGAACAATGAGAACCGAGGGGGGTCACATTATTTTCATTCTGCAGTCAGTCCATTAACCAAATAAAAAGTTGCAGTGTTCTACAGCGATTTGCTCTTTTCACAGTTGGCACTCTTGTACATGCTTGTATTAACGATCGCAGATCAAAGTCTGGATATCCTGCATAAAAGATGACGTTTTATACTCGCAGTTTTTAAAGCGTCCATAAATATTTACTTGGTGCGAAACGCTGGTTCTTTTATTGCGCATCCGTTTCGGATATCAGCGGTGGCTTTATCTGGTTCAGATACGATCTGCGAGAGTTGGGAATTAGCCATGCGTGTGGCCGGAATTGCCTCTGTAGAGTTCATTCGTTTTAGTGGTCCTTTATTCATCACAACATCCTTTGTAAAACGGATCAGAAATGTCCCGTCATTGTCGTTACATTCAAAACCTAAAATATTAGATTTTAGTCTGTCTGTTTCAAATATTTGCCAAAACTGCGGATATCTTATATCACACTTAAATTTACATCTTCCAGGATATAGCATATTAGGTATATTGCGTACATCCAAGAAATTCAATCCAAGAATTCGTCGGAAATACACGTTTTGCGGATCCTGAAAGCCTCACTAAAGCAGTTTTAGAAAAAGATCCGTGCATATGCGGGTATGTGTTTATGTGTGTGTGTACAGCACAACTAAAAAAATATCTGATGTGTTACACTCACATGACTTTCTTACTCTTGTACAAACTATTTTTACAAACGCTTATTCTCCATTTGCTTCATATTAATCGAGATATCGAGATGTTAATCTTATTGCTAATTTTCTTGTAGATGCAAGGGGAATTGGTAGACTTTAAGCGATGTCCAGGACTTTCCCGTTTGAGAAAAAGTAGAAGTACTGGAAAATTCAAAAAATAAAAAGGAATATTTCAGAAATGACTTATTCGACAAAAACATGTATATGACATAAATTGTGTGTGGTTAAACAGATCTACAGTTTTTCTGTAGAAACATTTCGTCTATCTCTTACGGTTAACCAGTTAGGCAAAATCCATTCAGAAAGGAGAGGACTTTTGGGAACATTCCCGGAAAATTCAAGATATGCATTTTATTTTTCATAAAAAGATCTTATATATGATTTTTTTTATCACAGTCGTAAGACCAATTTTTGAGAAATACAAAAATTTCGAAAAATGTTCCATGTAAAGGGTAGTCTGGGGTGGGGGGATTTTCTTGAAAATCTTCGTGTCGTATCTTTGAGAGATACTGAACCTAAATACAAAGTCTGGTATTTATCCATCTTTATCTACACAGACACACATCTACACACACACAGACCTTTTTCTAATTTTTTTCTATTCAGGGAGCCTCAAAACAGGTATTTGCGGTAAAATATCGGTATCGAATTCTTGGGTGGAATGCAATACTTCCCTTACTTACTATACGTAGTAGTATACTATACGTACTATACACCAAACTTGGTATTTAAGTTCTATGTGTTCCAAAATTACGATGAAAAATATTTTCATGAAAATCCGCCTATCACAAACAATATTTTCTAATGTCAATATTTATTGTACTTATTAATTTTCTACGAATATTCTGTGAATTTTACTTTATATGAAATAGTACTTATTAATTTTCTACGAATATTCTGTGAATTTTACTTTATATGAAATAAATTTTTATTATTTTTACAAGGAAATATTAGCATGTAAACAAAAAGTTACCGTAGAAAAAGTGTAGAACTGATTAAAATACAAAATTGTTAACAATTTCTTTTTCGTAGCGTTAGCTGTTTTCGTAATATTTTCATGTTGGAAGTTACCTTTCCTAAGCATCACCTAATGTTGAAACTTTCTTGGTTAATTTGAAATAATTGTTAGCTGATGTTATATCCTTAGCGAGGATAGGGAATCACCTTGTGTTACGCAGTATTCATAAAATTCGTAGACTCACGCCTGGAATGTAGGCGAAAAGCAGAAGGCAAATGCCTTAACAGTTATCGTAGAACACGGCGATCAGTTTCACAGATCCACATCGTCCCTCAAAATACTCGCCTTTGACCGCTATGCACTGATCCAAGTTGATATAGGTGCTATTTACATGTTTTAGTAGTATTTAACGCCTGTTATTGCTGCACCACAGGCGATAACACTGATGATATATGAAAGTTTAGGGTACTTCCCTTGGAGGTCTTGGCAGACCTCTTCAGGAGTCCATACCTTAAAAACCTCGGGCTACCCGTTTCGGTATACAGCTGCTGCTGGAAGCGCTGTTCACATAAACTACGTGATCAAAAGTATCCGGACACCTGGCTGAAAATGACGTACAAGTTCGTGGCGCCCTCATCGGTAATGTTGGAAGTCAATATCGTGTTGACCCACCCTTAGCCTTGATGACAGCGCTCACTCTCGCAGGCATACTTTCAGTCAGGTGCTGGAAGGTTTCTTGGGGAATAGCAGGCCATTCTTCACGGAGTGCGGAACTGAGAAGAGGTATCGATGTAGATCGATAAGGCCTGGCACGAAGTCGGCGTTCCAAATCCCAAATGTTTTCTATAGGATTCAAGTAAGGAATCTGTGCAGGCCAGTCCATTACAGGGATGTTATTGTCATGTAACCACTCCGCCACAGCCCGTGCAGTATGAACAGGTGCTCGATCGTGTTGAAAGATGCAATCGCCATCCCCGAATTGCTCTTCAACAGTGGGAAGCAAGAAGGTGCTTAAAATATCAATATAGGTCTGCGCTGTGATCGTGCCACGCAAAAAGCAAGGGTGCAAGCCCCCTCCATGAAAAACGCGAACCACACCATGACACCACCACCTCCGAGTTTCACTGTTGGCACTACACACGCTGGCAGATGACGTTCACCGGGTATTCGCCATACCCATACCCTGCTGTCATCGGATCGCCACATTGTGTACCGTGATTCGTCACTCCACACAAGTTTTGCCACTGTTCAATCCTGTAATGTTGACGCTCCTTACACGAGGCGAGGCGTCATTTGGCATCTTCCTGCAGGATGTGTGGCTTATGAGCAACCGTTCGACCATGGAATCAAAGGTTTCTCACCTCACGCTTAACTGTCATAGTACTTGGAGTGGATCCTGATGCAGTTTGGAATTCCTGTGTGATGGCCTGGATAGATGTCTACCTATTACTCTTTACGACCCTCTTCAAATGTCGGCGGTCTCTGTCAGTCAACAGACGAGGTCGGCCTGTAGACGGTTATGCTGTACGTGTCACTTCACGTTCCCGCTTCTTTATCACATCAGAAACAGTAGACCTAGGGAAGTTTAGGAATGTGAAAATCTCGCGTACAGACTTCTGACACAAGTTACACCTGACCATGTTCGAGGTCCGTGAGCTCCACGGAGCTCCTATTCGGCTGTTTCAGGATGTCTAATGACTACTGAGGTCGCGGATAATGAGTACCAGGCAGCAGGTGGCAGCACAATGCACCTAAGATGAAAAACGTATTTTTGTGGGGGTGTGGGGGTTACTTTTGAGCACATAGTGTATATAGGCTGGAAAATCCAGTAGGGTTTCTCTTATGGCAGTCACGATATCAGCTGAATGAAATCTACATCACGCAGCTTTTCTTTTAAGCAGGAAAATAAGAAACCACATGGTGCGAGATCAGAAGAATACGGGAAGTGTGGCAGAACGGTGACACTTGAGAAACGTCGGATCGGCACTAGTGATCAGGTCACCGAAAGTAGTCATGCGATTGTCACGCTGGTCTTGCGTCAGGACGCGCGGCACACTGTGCCGGGTAACACGTGACATGTTCAATTATCAGACAGAAGTTTGTGGCACGTACTTGGCTGGTCCCTACAGTTGCTGCTGTCCCGAGATCATCTACCAATTGGGAAAGTTGCCACGCATCAACATTAGAACTTCTTCGATCTTGCATTCAGTTCGGATCGTTTGTGGCCGACCAGTTCACTCATCATCCTCCAAAGTCTCTCTGCTGCTAAAAAGTTGATGCGATTAAAACAAGCACGGTTTTTGTTAACTTTGCGGCACTTACTAGCGCCAATAGTTATGCTTATTGTAGATATTAACTTGTCAAAACTGTATGACTTGACATCGTGTTCCTCGGATTGTGCCCAAGGCAATCCTGAGATCTTGTTTATGGGCGAATTGGTTATTAAATATCCAATAACGCACACAAGGACACTCACATTCACAGCCAGGCTCTAGGTATACTGAGGATCTTTCTTGTTTAAAGAAAAATGTCCCGAGTTCGCCGAGAATCGAACCCAGAACCCCTCACCGAGCAGGCAGGTTATTCAAGCTGCGACATTTTTGAGTTCCGACGCGCGCCTTTAAATCACGTTCCCAACCCAGAGACCGTAGTTCTGCTAGCACTGTCAGCACACAACTGCCTCTTGTTAGAACGACAGAATAACTGACACAGCACGATACTGCGGCGCCATCTACCTGCTGTAATGCACCACAGCGACATTGTGCTCCAGTCCACGAACTTAATGACTGTGGTAGTGCAATGAGCGTACGTAGGTAGAGAAAGTGAATGCATTGCATCACACTTTTAGAGAAAGATCCGCTTACTATTCCCATCTCAAGCTTACCCTTACATAAAAAGTTACATTTTTGGTTTAATTTTTATTTTCTCAAAAAAATCTATATCGATTTTGTTTAAAATATCACATTTTTAAGTATTTATATGACCAATAAAATGTATATCTTGAATTTTCTGCGAATAGGTTTTTTAGTTCTCTTCATTAGCAATACATTTTCTATACTTTCATACAATTTTTTTGAAGCATTAACGATTTTCGAGATATTCGCTATTGATTTGAATTTTCAAATATCTTTTCAAACATTTATCTTGGTAAATATGAAATAGATAGAGAATAAGCTTTTGAAAGAATAGGAGAATGGATGTAGAATGCCTTATGAATATGTAACATCAGAATTTTGACATTGTATACATTGACTGCTTCCAGAAATGAACAGCATATACAACATAAGAATGCAAATGCTGATCTCACTCAGTTCTGGAAGGTATGTATGGAGAATTTAGCTGAGACATTGAAGCAACAGCTTTGTTACGCGCAGTGACATTTTCCCCATCTTGGCTTATCTGGGAAGATATTAACAATCCTGTTCCGCCTATATGCGCGCAGGGAAGAGCGGATAAGAACGCCATCCGAGTGAGGGATTTGAAAGCAGAGAGTTGAAACGAGCTAGCGAGCGTCTCAAACTTTTCTCATTTGTAAGCCACTCAAACTTTAATTCGCTCCGATTCTGCCCCTAGGGGGGTCGGACTTTAATCCTTACTCGTTTTGTTCTGTCAACAATAAGGTTGCGGAGCAAGCAGACGATATTCTGTAGCCTGTTGGTGAAGGTGGGGGCACAGCAATTCCACAATAGCTTGTGTGTTTTTTCTTTTAGTCCACGTACTATAACTTTGTTCTTGGAAGTTTTAAACGAGTATACAATGTACAACACGTTCGGCAAGCTACATCCAATTATAGAGAGTTTGTTAAGGGAGAGTTCAATGAGCGAACTTCGTTTTAACTCTAAATCAAATAATGCATGCTTTCAGAGGAATATTCCCTCAGAAGTACCTGAAATGTGTTTGTCATTAGTATTATAAAGAAAACGTATTGATTTCATAGAAAATTAGGTGGAAACATTGCATTTTTTTAGGTGAATTCTAAAACTACCTAATCAAGATTCGATTTGGAGTCCTTCCACCTCGGTTGCCTGGATAAGATAGTTTTCCCACGTAACCATAAGACGAATGTAGATAGATAGCCATTGGTTTCAAATTATTGAATTTATTACACAAGTATTTAGTGCATGGATCATTCACCGCACATGCATTTTTAAGATACAAGGTATGGTGACAAAATAAATAACAGAAAAAGAAACAAAACAAAAAAAAAACAAGAAAAAGGAAAATAGAGATAAATTACCTTTGACTAACTGAACAAATTTGACCTAGCTGCTCGCACTTTGGCCAAGAAGTTGCCATGTTTTGCCAGTTCCTCTGGTCAGCCAATAGATACCAACATGCCAACCTCTTTCTTGACGACCTTAGAATTTTTATTTGAGTTTAATTGTTCGCTGGTTTTATGTCTCTTTACCCCAATTCAATTTTATTTCGTTTGCTAGACTTGGAGAAGGTTTAATTTTACAATCCGATTCTATTTCCTGTTGATTGACGTCTCATAGACTTCTTTTGTCACCTTTCCATATATTTTTGTCATTTGTTTCAGCTCTTTGCCATACTGACTCCATTCCTATTCTCCTCAAAACCCTTTCCAAATCAGTGCCCAAAACTTAGGAGACAGGTTTTCTCGCTGGTATTTATAACATTTGGATCGTAGTGTGGAGTTATCCCCCTGCATCAGCCTCAGCCAGTACTTCACTGCTCCTATTTTACAGTGTGTTGTGTCTTCATAACATCAGGGCATCTCTCAGATCAGTAGACACTGGTCTCTTCCGGCAACCATTTCAATCTGATTTTACAGACTTACAAAAGCGTATATTTCTATTTATTACATTATTACATATATTATTAAACAGATAGGATTAAATCGATAATATTAGGTTAGATTAGAATAGATAGATTTTGTCACTGATCATACTATAGTAAAGTTTCATTCGTCAATATTAAATTACAAATTAATTGAATTACAATATTGAATTAAAATTATGACGCTGCTCGGTCAGATGGCATTTCACGTTCGATTTAAAAGTCTCAATACTGTTGATATTAAGTAAATTACGAGTAAATGTTTTATAACATAACTTATTGAACAAATTGGAGACATACTAAAAATTCAGTTATATAAATACTGCCTTATAAGAAACTAGCTGGTTTATATGTACAACTGTCGGTGACAGTTAAAATACCATTTTTTTTCTGAAGACTTGACGAAGAGACTATACAAATTCAAAATTATTCTAAGTGAATTATTTTGACATATAAAAACTCTCTGAATATTACTAGCACGATCCAAGAGTAAATTGTAATAAAAATTACCGATTGTACTAGGGTAAAAAAAACTGTCAACAGTGCACCTGTATTTAAAGATTCCTCGACTTGAGTAAAATGTAGCAAAGTTGACTAAGTTTAGAACAAACACATCTAAATGGACATTCCAATCGAGATTTGTATCCAAGGAAACCACAAGTGTGAACAGTTTTTAATATTTTCACAATTAAAAGTAAAAGAAGATTGTTTTAAATTGGTTAAAATATTCCAAACTTTTTTCTCGACATTAAAAATTAAAATGTTTGTTCCACACCACTTTTTACTTTCTCTACTACGTATAGTAAGTAGGGGAAGTATTGTATTCCACCCAAAAATTTGATACCGAGATTTCACCGGAAATATATGTTTTGAGACCCCCTGAATCAAAAAAAAGCATTTTTGGAAACATGTCCGTGTGTGTGTCTGTGAACAGCATAACTCAGAAACGAACAGTCAGATAAACACCAAACTTGGTATTTAGGTTCAGTATCTTCCAGAGATGCGACACGAAGGTTTTCAAGAAAATCCCCCACCCCAGATTACCCTTTATATGGAACATTTTTCGAAAATTTTAATTTTCTCAAAAATGGCTCTAACGATTTTGATTAAAATATCATATGTTTAAGATATTTTCATGACAAATAAAATGTATATCTCGAATTCTCTGGGAATTTCTCCAAAAGTATTCTTCATTGTGAACGACTTTTGAATAACTGGTAAACCATAAGAAATAGACCAAATTTTACTACACAAAAAATGTAGATCGCGTTAAAATACACAATTTACGTCATATACATTTGTTTTGTGAACCATTTTTGAGATATTGCTTGTTATTCCCTTAAATTTTCCAATACTTATACTTTTTCTCAAATTCGTTATTCATGTTTTTTTGTTCTGGTAATGCAAAGAGAATGGAATACCCCACACAGCAACCAGCTCTTAAAATATTTGACTATCGCTTATAGCCTAGCAATTCCCCTTGCATCTACAAGAAAATTATCAATAAGATTAACATCTCGATTAACATGAAGCATATGGAGAATAAGCGTTTGTAAAAATAGTTTGGACAAAAGTAGAGCAGGTCTTGTGAGTGTAACACATCAAAATTTTTAAATTAGTAATGCTTTTAATAACACATCAGGAATGATTATCTTAGAAATGCCACAGATAATTTAATAGAAATGAAGTGTTAATTTTAACGAAATATCACAAAAGTCTATTTGTAGGTAAATATTAAAGATGTTCTTTTGTTACAAGTAAAACTTCGTTGATATGTGAAGGTTACATTGCAATAATTCTGGTGTAACAGGTCGCAGCATTTATGTGGCTGATGAGTTCAATTCGAAACATGTCCCTGAGAATAATTCATGATACACTTGCTAAGCTAATACGCAAATTTAGAACCAGTGGTGGTGTTGAGGATCTCCGACAATAAACGTAATCTCGGCAATAGTATTTGCATAACTTGTGAAAAGTCCAAAGAAAAGCATAAGCCACCACACTAAGGAGTCTGGCGTCAGTAAAACAGTATTCATCGCATACTCACTGTCAACAAACGTCACGCATTCAAATTCCAGATGCTGAAGAAATTGAGTGATAAAGATTTCCATCGTAGTGCTGAGTTCTATGAATTGATACAACGACATTGAAGAAAGGCCAATTTTAACATAAACGGAGAGGTAATATGCAATGTGGGGTCAGACAAATCCCTAATTAATGATGGAATTAAAATTTAAGGAGCTGTAAAGGTGATATTGTGATGTGGTTTCTGGGGAAACAGATTGGTTAACCCTATATTCAGTGAAGTTAATTTGACAGATATCTGGAAACGTCGAAGGACTCAAAATGTATTTTGGTACTCAGTGAAGATGGGAAATTCTCAGTTCCTTCAAAAGAATGTGGCGTCTGTCCATTATGTGCTACACATGCGTCGCTTATAAAATACAAAGTTTCCAAACCATTGGATTGATGGAAGAGGGCCATTTGCATGGCCGCCACGATCTCCAGACCATTTACACCCTGATTTAAAGCACTGAAGCCTGCACATGTGACGCCAGACATCTTGAGGGATGCTCAGCAAAACTGGCGCAAACACATTGATCTGTGACCGACATATTGAGAAGGTTCATTAACACAACACATACCAAGTTTTCATGGGGACATTGAAATCATTTTTAGTACACATTCCATAGTGAATACGATCCGCCTTTTCATGTTAAATTCAATACATTTTGAGATAAATTTGTATATGTAAAGTTCCAAAATAAGTTTTTATGTTTGTCGACTTAATTTACTTTGGCAAGGTGTGATTCTGTTAAACACATGTTAGCTTGTTCTATGTTTAAGGAGGAGATTTGGAAATTATAAAAGCTGTCATGTTGTGTCTATTATTACACCAGTTTCTAGCAAAGTTATTGTTCCTTCACGAAAAGTGGAAAAATGAACTAGGACACGACAAAAAGTAATTCTCTTGCAAAAAATTACAGACTCAAAACCTGTGTTTCAAAACACTGCTTCAGAACAAATGTAAGCCTGTATGTTGGATTAAAGAAACAGGCAGAAATTGGTGGGAAAGCATATTTAGTTTTAATTTTTAGGAATGAAATCAGATATAAAATAAGCCATAGCCCTTTAAATTCATAATTCCAGGGGCTTTTACAATATATAAGTTGGCCGATTTAAGTTGAGACTGAACAATATCTCCAAAAGATATATCGTAAAGAAATATCTTTAATAAAACTTGCTTGATATTTTGGGGGGAAAGTAAATGCCATTAGCCGTGCTTTGTTTGGAGGACATTATGATAGTCATTTTAGGGTCAATTTAATTTTTTTAAATGCGAACCTACAATTGGGGTCAAATTAAATTGACCCTAAAATGACCATCACAACCATAATAAAATACAAGCCATTTTTGTCAAAATAAAAATAATAATGAAACATTTTGCATGTAGAGGTTGGATTGGTGGGGGATTTTATTGAAAAATCTTCGTGTTGCATCCTTGGAAGATACTGAACTTAGATACTAAGTTTGTTATTTAACCGACCTTTTGTGTTTGGGTTATGCTGCACACACACACACACACACACACACACACACATGAACCTTTTCTAAAAATACCTTTTTTGCATTCAGAGGATCTCAAAACGCGTATGAAGAATCGGATTTGCTAATCATGGTAGACTTTAATGCGAGAATAGGGCTGATAACGTTTCATTGGGAGGGGAAGGGAGGAGTTAGAGGATATTCGAGGACAGCGTTAGAGAACTTCTTGCCATCTACAACGCTTTTGGCCTAGAAATATTACATGGAAAGTACGATCAGGATACAGAGGGAGCTAACATCTATAAACGAATGGAGGCAGTATCATTGACTGTATGTTAGCTAGTCAGAACTTGATTGGAAAAGTTAAAGGTTTTCAGGTGGGGAATAGGATTGAGTCGCCTCACTGCCCAATTATGCTGGAATTAAATCTTGAGAAAATACACAAGGGGGATTATGGGGAACAGCGAAGTATTAAGGAAGGGGGCAGACTGTTAAGCCGATACAGGTGAAAACGCAGAAACATTTCAAACAAACATAGAAGAGGCCTTAAGAGGAATTAGTATGCCGAAATAATTTGACATGTGTTTTAGCAAGGGCCGCATCCATGATGAAAGTGACTAACAACAAACCCGGAGAATAATCGCAGGCTGATAATGACCGCCGGTGTAAGGAGGCCAAAAAGAAAGTAGAAAATTTATTTAGAAATTTTCAAAAGACAGCAGAGACTTGATAAATATGAGGCAGTATTTGTAACACTTAAATGATTTCAGTCTAATTATATAATATAATTCAATAACAGCCCGTTTTGAAGCAAAATGTGTATGTAACTATGTATAAAAAGTGTATATTACAGTCATTGTAAATGTTTATATTATTGTATCTATGTTTAATAATGTTATGTGAATGTATTACGTAATTTAATAATGTAGGAGCTGTGAGAAATAGGTCAAAAGTTGCTAACAATGAGGTAACAATGAGGTAACCTTGAGGCAATAATGAGTTTGAGAGTTTAACAATACTACTTCTGATTCTTGGAAACAATAATGTAATTTTAGTGACAGTTTATAAAATAGCCAATCAACAACCAGAAAAAGCTTTAGTTAAATGAAGGTATTCTATTGGACTAATTTTAGCCAATCAGAAACTGAAAAGGAGAAAATTTTACAAATTTTGAGTTCAGTTGCCTGCAAACAGTGTTCCTAACCGGACGCAAAAAGTGTCCTCGAGCAGTATAATACGTATTTGTGTGAGACGAAAATAGTTTACGTATTAAAAAGTGCAAGTATTTAATAAAAGCATCTCACAGCTCTCTCTCTATATCAGTGAAGTGTTATTTAAATTGTGTCAAGCATTAATAAAAGGAGTGAAGTAAAATTATAATCTGTGTAAGCCTACATTCTTGTCGCATCACAACCCTGCCAAGATATCCATGTCTCTAAAATAAATACTGACGCAGCCGAGGCAAACAGAAATATTAAACATTTAAAAAAGAAACAGTTTAATTACAAAGTTAATATTTTTTTAAACTTGGGGCAAAGGCCACCTGAAAGTACATTTGGGGCGAAGGCTACCGGAAACTGTTTACTATACGTGCAGTTGCAACTACTACAAATTCGGCTCTCCAACATAAGAACTACAATACAACTCCTACTTCAAATCGGCTTTCCATACGTGCAGCAACAAACATTCTTCAAAGAAGATAAATTAAAGGATAAAGATTATAAAAATATTAAAGATAGAGTTGATATACAAAAATGCCAAGGAAGATTGCAGTGGCCTTATTTAGGATGGCAACTGGCCACGATTGCCTCGCAGAACACCTCTACAAGATACGATGCCTACCTACACCCAAGTCACTCCCTGTGAAGTTGTCATCCTGAACAAACAACATCTCACCAAATGCAAAGGGCTTAAAAGTGATAACTTACAGACTTTATATAGGGAAGCCAGAGGGAAAATGATGCAGATTAATTAATCCCCAATGCCATTGGTCAACAACAACAACAGTATTTAGAAGGGGAAGGGAGGGAGAATGTAGGACTTCATTGAAAAACACAAGAAATACGAAGATAATTGAATAAAAGAAGGCGGATTGGCAAGCTGAAAGGACAAGTGACAGGAATGTTGTGGGTACAGGAAATGCTACCGAAATATGGAAAGCAGTTAAACATTTAAGGGCAAAGAATACCTCTCAGAATGATATTTCAATAGGAAACTGGGCGAAGTACTTAAAGGATATTTGGGGAAGAGCTAGACAGATGGGGAGGCAGGGGTTTGTTACACCTACGATACAATTACTGGATGCAGGGATTTCATCAGAGGAGGTCATACATGCAGTTAACAGTCTCAAAAACGAAAAGGCTCCGGGATATGTAATACTTAAAGCAGCATGCAGTGTTGCTGGGTTTCGGACAACAATGATCCAGACCTTCAACAGTCTTTTTAATAGAGGAATCTATCAAGACGACTGGAGGGTTGGAAATAGGAGCGACGTGGTCACCAGACAATTATAGGGGAGTAACTTTGCTTCCGATAATGGGGAAAACTCTATAATAGAATACTTTACGAAAGGATAAAACATGTGTGAGGTGGTTTAATAATTTAAAAATTTCAAGCAGATTTAGGGAGGGGTATAGTACTGTAGATAATATAGGTAAATAGTAGAGAAAGTAAATATGTGAGCAGTTGTATTTTGTTTTTTTGTATCATGGGTGTGCAGAGTCTGTACTGCTTAATTTGAGGTTATTCCCAGTGAAATGTATTAGGAGTAACGTAACGCGGATAGTGCAATATACATATAAGGGAAACTGTAATGTTTTTTTCTGGAAATGATTATATTATATTGAGGTTACTGCGTTTAAACGTTATTTAGAACGTTGCTTTTTTGCACCCGTCAAAGAATGCGATACACTTTTTAACGCATTGAAATTCCCTTGTTCAAATTAATAATTCATAAAGAAGTGTCTTATTATCGTGGCTTTGAAACGGATTGCACTCTCAGCACTTTCAGATTAAATATAAAGGTTTATAAAAAGTTGCAGGGTTGTTTTTGTGGCAAATTCCTCGCGAACGAATATAATACATACAACGCAGTACAAAAGCGGGAACATTTCAGCCGCTCCCAATTAGGCCGCTTTCAAAAATAAAAGGAGAAGGGATGCTCGTGTTGGGCAAGAACTGAACAAAGCAATAATGAACGTAGGGCGAATATCTGAACGGTATGAAGAGAGCTCCGTATTTCAATCATAAATCTGTAAAGTGCAAGCTTTTCATTTTTCCTCTAAGGGGAGCCTGAATCACTAAACTTCGATGGTTATTACTTGGGAGTTGTTTTGCTGCTTTCAGAGAATTAAGTGGAAAACAGATTCCAAATTAAACTTGATTGAAGAGCAGAGTTTTCAATAAAGTACGCAGGCGGAATAAATGAATATCAGCGTTGCGAAATTTCATTTGTTTATAATACTGCGAATCCCAGTTAACATTAGTGGTTTAAGTTGGAAGCTTACATTCACTATTTAATGATAAAAATAAATAATAAACCATATATGGATACATTTTTATCATTCTTTTTACTTTCTCTACCACGTATATAGCAGTAGAGGAGTTATGCACTCCAACCAAAAATATAATACCGAGATTTCACCAGAAATACATGTTTTGAGGCTCCCTAATCAATAAAAAAGGAATTTTTGGAAACATGTCCGTGTGTGTGTCTGTTAACAGCATAACTAAAATACGAAAATTCCGATAATACCAAACTTGGTATCTAAGTTCAGCATCTTCCAAGGATGCGACACGAAGATTTTCAAGAAAATTCCCCAACCCAAACTACCCTTTATACCAAAACGTTTTTTCGAAAATTTTGATTTTCTAAAAAAAGACTAACGATTTTAATTAAAATACGCATATGAAATGTAATTAAATTACTAATAAAATGTATATATTGAATTTTCTGGGAATAGCCCTTGAATTCCTCTTCATTTGGAGAGAATTTTATATAAACTTGTATAACTGGTAAACGTTAAGCAACAGACAAACGTACCATACAAAAATGTAGATCTCTTTAAAACACACAATTTAATTAAAATAATTTTTGTGTGCATTAACCCTTTCTGAGGTATCCGTTATTGAAGGATCGAATTGTTCAATACTTGTTGTTCTTTTAAAGTCCCGATTTTCAGTTGTTTCGCTCGATTGCATGGAAACTTTGGAATTTTAAGGCCAGCATATAGCGCCCAGTTCTTAATGATTTGACTATCACTGTTTCCTTTGTATCTATAACGAGATGTGTGATTTCTGCAAATGTTTATTTGGATTAAAATGTATTAGATTGAGGCAGTATTTTTAAACTTAAATGATTTCAGTCAAATTATATAATATATATTTATAAATTCAATAACAGCCTGCCTTAAAGCAATATGTGTATGTAACAATATATAAAAAGTGTATGTTACAGTCATTATAATGTTTATAATATATACATGTTTAATAATGATATGTGAATGTATTACGTAATTTAATAATGTAGGAGCTGTGAGAAAAATAGGTTAAAAGTTGCTAACAATGAGGTAACCTTGAGGCAATAATGAATTACAAAGTTTAAATGCTACTGGTAATTCTTGGAGCAACAACTATGTATTTTTTGTGACAGTTTATAAGGTAGCCAGTCAAAAACCAGAAACAGCTTTAGTTAAATGAAGGTATTATATTGGACTAGGATTAGCCAATCAGAAACTAAAATGGAGCAAAATTTACAAATTCAGAAGTTAGTTGCTTGTATACAGCGTTTCTAACCGGACGCATGATGCGTCCTCGAGAAATTTAATACATAGTTTGTGTGAGGCAAAAATAGTTTTACGTATTAAAAAGTGCAAGAATTAATAAAAAAAATCTCACAGCTCACTCTCTATATCAGTGAAGTGTTATTTAAATCGTGTCAAGCATTAATAAAAGGAGTGAAGTAAAATTATAATCTGTATAAGCCTACATTCTTCAGCCGCACCACTCCCTGCTAAGACATTCATGTCTCTAAAAATATAAATGCTGACGCAGCCAAGATAAACATAAATATATAATATTGAAAGAAAAAGTCAAAATTACAAAGTTAATGTTTTTTTAAACATGTTTTTGGGGCAAAGGCCACCGGAAAGTATATTTGGGGCGAAGGCTACCGGAAACTTTTTACCATACGTGCGGTTGCAACTACCTCAAGTTCGGCTCCCCAACATTTGAACTACAATACAACTCCTACTTCAAATCGTAGCAACAACTAACCTAAGTTCTTCAAGATGGAAAAATAAGCTTTAGCTAGAATACTTTTGTACCCACTAATAAAGACTTGCATTTATGACTGAAATAATTACAAGCAGAAACTATACTTTCTGTTCCACTCATAGGAGGTAAGTGTGATATTGGTGGGGTAATTGTCACATTCAGAGGAAGTGGTAATAATTTATAATTTGACAAATACCTGCTCTGTCATTTGTTTCCGATTGTCGGAGATTCAAAGAAAATTACAGTTTTAAGATTTGGTTAGTTTCTTTTAAAAATAAATGTTCTTCCAGTGGGTAAGTATTTTTACTCCCTTTATTGTAGCATATTATCTTTGTTTCTGATGTTAGGATTATTTTTATTTTACATTGTTTCATTCATATGGTTCCCTTTAACTTCTATGGCCATATTGGGGTTTTACTTGAGAAACAACTGTTTTATTACTCTTTGAACTGTAGATATTTTGTTTAATACATTTTACTACTATACTCACATTCACTTCGACATTGATGATTCCAGATCCTGCGGAGGATCGGGAATGCTTCTGGTTAAGACAATTTCCATGCTTCCATCGAGAATCGAACCCGGGACCACTGTGTTTAGAAGCCACAAGGATGACTACTCGAGCAATGAGGCAGTCGTTAGAGTTATTTTTGGGTCCTGTTCATAAAATAGACGTAATACTCGTAAATGTCACTACCGGTTTTGAGCTAAATCAAGTAACGTGTCGTTCTATGCACGCGCGAACCTACTCAATAATCTGAAAATCCCTGGTGAGTGAATGCTGAGCGGGATGTTTCGGCTTTTAGTCTGTGGCCCGCACTCTGGAGGTCCCGGGATCGACCGCCCACTCTGCCATATGTGTTTTTCGTGGTTTCCCCGGGTCGTCAGTAAATGCTGGGGTGGTTCATCTTCTACTGTGACTCTCCTTCCCCTCATTTCCTGTATCCATCATCTTCGTTGTCATCTGTTTCAGGATTTTAGGACCAGGCGACGTGTTTGGCGGGTTGCGGCTGGTCGGTGGCTTGCGCTCTGTAAAGTTTTCTTCCCTGGCGTCGCTTCGGTACCGTACAGTTAGGTCTCTCCTCAGCGTGCGGCTCCACTCCGGGGGAGCCTGGAGGTTGGTAGCTTGTGGGACCGTGGGGCGTCGAATGAGTTCTATCTGGAAACGTTAGGGATGCCGTCCATGCTTCCGCCCGTCGGCATCCGAATCTGTTGCTCTTCGGGTCTCTCCCCTCATCATTCCCTCCAACGGATCACGTTGGAAGCATAATGGGCCGAGTGGCCAGCGTGCGGTGTTCTGCCCCGGTTCCGGGGACCCTTCCGTGATCGTACCTTTACCTTACCTATGTGAGATTGTATGGTAACACAAGCTTTGCAGTTCAAAGAAGTTTTCCGATCAAAGGAATTATGGATATTTAGCAGAATGCGCACTCCTGCTTACTTATTGAATTAAATACGGAGATTCTTGTTTTCTTTTTCTATGTCTCTCTGTCTCTCTCTCTCTCTTCTCTTTCTCCCCTCTTAGTCTTTCTTCACTCCCCTCCTTATTCCTCCCTTTACATTCTCAACCTCCTCCATCGATCTAAAACTCTCTCTCCCCTTGTACAACTTAGATGTAATGTAATGTTTTGAAAACTGACAATAAAACTGTTCCTTCTGGGATGTCAATAAAATTAAAGTTAAAGGTAGGTTTTAACAAAATTTTAAGAAACACACATTTTAATTTGATGTTACATGCTAAATTTTGGCTCAATTGAATCATTAGTATGGTTACAGTTGAACCCGTAACCCGTATGTATTTCTTATGGAGTTTTGCAAAATGTCAACCCCCTAAAATAACTCCCGTTAATAAAAACAAATTTGATTATCTGAAAGTATTATAAATGCATATTCCTTTATTTAGAAACACTTTTAGTCTCTGTGGTTATTTCGGTGGCTTTGGCTTAAGAACTAATTAATGATGCTCGTAACTCGTTGATTGTAGTGTTTTAACATTGATCTTGTTGTTGTAAAAGGCACTCAAATTCGGTCCATATTCAAACTTCCAGGCTCTATGGAGAGTAGGGATGACTCAAAGAAAACTCCCTCGCCCTAGTTGAAAAGCTAGAATGCTGACCATTCGTCCACGGAAGCAGCAACTTCTGTATTTTATTATTTTAATATAATCGAACGACTGAGCAAGGTGGCGCTACGGTAACATGTGCGACTCGCTTTCGGGAGGTCCAGGATTCAATCCTCCGGGGCGGGCCAATCTGACCGAAGGTTTTCTCGTGGCTTTCCTTGGTGCTAAGCGAATGCTGAATTGAATAATTTGATCCGCGGCTTTTCCTATCATCTCTTTCATGACTATATTTCATTTCCTTCATCTTCACCGCCATACCAGGCATTAGATATGCTATGATCTATAGTTTAGTTGCTCCTCGACAGACTGCTGGCCTAAACATTACATTACCTTGGGAGTGTAAGTACTACAAAGGGATAATAACGAGTATAATCCAAAGGATTAAGTAGGCCGTGGTTACGCTTATATGCTTTTATATGGAACACCTACTTGAAGAATAAATATTTTATTACTATGTAATTTTAGATTTTATTCATTGAGTGGTTTAAATAAATACATTTTATGGGTTTTACTCGCTTGGGTAAACTCATTCCAAGCACTTCTTATAAATGGTGATAAATGTTACCTTATAATTTTCATCTTAAAACATCCAGAAGGTTTGCAGTAGCTCTGGAAAGGCGCACGGTTCAAATGAAAGCGTGTTTGTTTACAGAGGCTGTTTTCACAGCAGCTACAAGTAGTTAAAATGCACGGCGTGTTCTTTTCTCTGCCCCTTAAATACAGGCCACCAGCATCGATTGGCGGGGTTCCCGAGAATTAACAAGCACAGCCCACAAACAAACTGCGAAATGCCGGCCGGCGTTGCAGTCCAAACGTTTGTCGTTATAACCACAACACGGCCGATCAAGCAATTTCATTTTCCGTTCAAACCACTACAGCGTGTTGCCATGTAGGTAATAAACCATGTATACACTGTATTACCTGCAGAGCAGTGGTATCTGCTGCGAAGTGTTCCAGTTTACAAAGCCTTAAATTAAAATGCTTTGTAGCCCATTAGTTTTCATTAAAACGAAACTTATGTTTTTCATATCGGTTTCTGCTATTTAGGTTTTAAGCAGTATAGCATTTGAGCAATATATAACATCTGTGCCAAAAGAACTTCACCGAAGACCTCTTTCTTTTTACGTTCCCTTGTTTGCCCAGTTTATTAGTAGTGTGTTTCACTGTATTCTTTACTGCTTATTACAGAAATTACACAACACACAGACACCCATGCCCATGGCGGGACCCTCAACTTGGCGGAGCGCCGAAGCTATACACTTCAGCGACCGCGGCTACGAGGGCTGGCATTCTAGTAAATAGTGCCTCTTGGCCTTGGAGCCCTATATTGTATTGTAATCTATACTTTAATTATAAAAAGAGAAAATTGGTCCTTATGTATGAACACACTCAACCGACGTCGTTAATCCTTTTACTGCTGTTCCCAATGTACATGGGCTATAATACAGCTTCTAATTTTAGCTCCTAAATGACTAAAGTGTATACACTTATTTACAAAGCCTCGATATTAGTAATATGATACTTCGTAGTAGTGATAAGACGATAGCGCTGTTTCTCGGTACCCGATACTGATACTGAAGTTTTAGCACCGATACTCGATATTCACTTTATAAAAAACCATAAAGGCGATTGATTGTTCTCTTAATGATGTTCTTATTCCTTGTTTTTCGTATATTTATTGTATACTAATTCCAAAATTGTTCCTGTTTGACATTCTCCAATCGGCAGCAGCTGTTTACTTTCCCTACTACGTATAGTGAGTAGGGGAAGTATTGTATTCCACCCAAAAATTCGATATCAAGATTTCGCCGGAAATATATGTTTTGAGGCCCTTTGAATCCAAAAAAAGCATTTTTGGAAACATGTCCGTGTGTGTGTGTGTCTGTGAACAGCATAACTCAGAAATGAACAATCGGATAAACACCAAACTTGGCATTTAGGTTCAGTATCTTCCAGAGATGCGACACGAAGGTTTTCAAGAAAAACCCCCCACCCCATATTACCCTTTACATGGAACATTTTTCGAAAATTTTAGTTTTCTCATAAATGGCTCTAACGATTTTGATTAAAATATTACATATTTAAGATACTTTCATGACAAATAAAATGTATATCTCGAATTTTCTGGGAATGTCTCCAAAAGTATTCTTCATTGTGAACGACTTTTGCATAACTGGTAAACCATAAGCGATATTCCTTGTTATTCCCTTAAATTTTCTAATACTTATACTTTTTCTCAAATGGGAATTCGTTATTCATTTTTTTATGTCCTGGACATGCAAAGAGAATGGAATGCGCCAGCGTTAAAATATTTGACTATCGCTTAAAACCTGCCATATTCCCCTTGCATCTACAAGAAAATTAGCAATAAGATTAACATCTCGATTAACATGAAGCATATGGAGAATAAGTGTTTGTAAAAATAGTTTGTACAAGAGTAGAGAAAGTCATGTGAGTGTAACACATAAGATTTTTTTAACTTGATAAGGCCACGGGTTATATATTCCCTATTGTTAGTCAAGGCAATTAATAATAATAATAATAATAATAATAATAATAATAATAATAATAATAATAATAATAATATTTTCTTTGCTTCCTTTTTTATGTAACTATATTTTGTGCTGAAAACTTTCTTCTAAAAGATTTTCTATCCATAGGAATAGAAATACGTGGAATTCCTCTTTATTCTGTATTCTTTGAAAATATAAAGTAAAGTATATTTTACATGAAACTAAAACAACTTAAATGATGCATGTGTTGCACTATTCTGCCACTATTCACAACTAGCGCATAAAATTTGTATTTTTTTTTCATCTGGTAATAAGTAATTATAATACAGTAAGCTCACCCACCTACACATTAGCATATCCATGTTTAATATAAAGGTTTAAAAATTTGAGTTATATTTACGACGCTCTTTAACTGCTGTGGTCCTTAGCGTCCCATTCCATATTGGGCGTGAAAGACCAGTAATTTTGCTCAGAGGCCTCTTTATCAAGCTTAAGGTACTTTTACTTGCCCTTTTATGCCCGAAAAATCCATCACCCTCCACCGGGATTGAACCCGCGACCTCGGGAACTAGAGACTAGCAAATATAAAGGTTTGACTAGAATAAACACGAAGTAACAGATGGAAGAAAATAAAAAATATTTTCATGCACTATATTATTTCTTATCTCACATCTTAAGTTCTGATTTGTTTCTGCTGAATTCACAGATTTTGGTCACCGGAGTTAAATGTAACGCCTGAGTGTGAGTCAGCAAGCCAGGCTGTTGCAGAAACGTGATTTAGTGCATCAGCTAGCATCATTCACAACTCGGTTAACACTGCTTGTTACACGAGAACCTCTACTGCTTCCCCCATTGTTTTGCATGTTTTCATTTAGATACAAGGGTCCATGGAATAATGCTTTGATTCACCCATGGGGAACGCAGTCAAGATCTATCAAGAACTATAGTTCAGCAGCACCTTGGAAACACGTGCGAGGCAAGAACGTGAAGTCTGAACTCCTTTCATTCCTTATCAACTTCCAACAATGCAATACTTAAAAATTTATAAGCATCGAAAAGGTATCGAATTTATCTCAAAGTATAAGGCATACACCAGTATCGAGATATCGACGGTTTCGAGTTCCGTCCCTACTTAGTAGAATGGCTTTAACTCTTTTACTCCACAGAAAATATAAGCAATGCACACCTATGTCCACGATGCAACAGTTAAGTCTTGAAGGAGTGCTAAGCAAACAGAAACCAACGCTAAACAAATAACAATCGATGGTGCTTAAAACGTTACATCTACGTGATATTTATTTCTTTAATTAGCATTTTAATATAAAATACTGCAGATGTGTGTAATAAAGTAGTATTAGAGCTTCTAAGTAGTCTTTGTTCTAACTCTACAGATGCAGAAGTGGAGCTTCTTTTTTAGCTCTTATAATGTATGGGGTTTGTTGCACACGATTTTATTTTTTATTTGATCACCAGAGTCGGATTAATTTACGTAATTGGATTTTGCGAAATGATAGAGTAATTACATCCAAGATTCCCTTGCATGACGCGAAAATCGGTGTGCAGTAAATCCATACAAAATAATGGGTTCTGGGGATCTGTATTTTTTGAACAAACAACAAATTAAAAAAAAATCTGATGTGTTACACTCACATGACTTTCTCTACTCTTGTACAAACTATTTTTACAAACTCTTATTCTCCATCTATTTCATATTAATCGAGATAAACATTTGCAGAAACGATCTTTTGACATGCAAAGAGAATTACATTTTACACATAGCGACCAGTTCTAAAAATATTTGACTATCGCTTAAGGCGTACTATGTTCCCCTTGTTTTGTATCTGCAAGAAAAATATAGAAAAACTGTAGCCTTTAAGCATACACATATCTCTTAATAGCTGGTTGCTAGGTTCAGCACCATTCTCTTTGCCTCAGATTAATACTCTTTGCATTTCCAAGACAAAAAAATGAATAACGAATTCCCATTTGAGAAAATAAGTATTGAAAAATTTAAGGGAATAACAAGCAATATCTCGAAAATGGTTCAACCAACAAAAAATGTATATGACATAAATTGTGTATTTTCACGCGATCTGCATTTTTTGTGTAGTAAAATTTTGTCTATCTCTTATGGTTTACCAGTTATGCAAAATGAAGAATACTTTTGGAGTCATTCCCAGAGAATTCGAGATATACATTTCATTTGTCATGAAAATATCTTAAACATATGATATTTTAATCAAAATCGTTAGAGCCATTTTTGAGAAAATTATAATTTCCGAAAAATGTTCCATGTAAAGGGTAGTCTGGGGTGGGGGGATTTTCTTGAAAACCTTCGTGTCGCATCTCTCGAAGATACTGAACCTAAATACCAAGTTTGGTGCTTATCCGACTGTTCGTTTCTGAGTTATGCTGTTCACAGACACACACACAGACACGGACATGTTTCCAAAAATGTTTTTTGGGGATTCAGCGGGTCTCAAAACATATATTTACGGTGAAATCTCGGTATTGAATTTTTGGGTGGAATACAATACTTCCCCTACTTACTATACGTAGTAGAGAAAGTAAAAAGTACAGGAATGACTAACTTATGCCATTTTGAAGAGCTGATTGACTTTAAATGCCAGTCTGGATTTTTCCAACAAGACTTTTCTACCACACATACAGCTGATGTGTCATTAAATTTAATTCAAGACATTTTCGAAGATAGCGTAATCTGTAAAGAATTTTGCTCTTCACGATTCCCTGATTTAACAGTATGTGATTTTTATCTATGGGAGAACGTAAAAAATAAGGTATGTACAACAAACGCCATACATTGTAAGAACTGAAAGAAAACATAAGGCGAGAAATTCACTTAATTTCGAATATTGAACTCTCCAGTGTGGATGAACATTTTCTGAGAAGATCCAGAAGAGTAAGGATAGAGAAGGACAGCATTTCCAACGTCTCTTATGATAAGGCATGTACTTATTATAATTATAATTGTAACTGTAACCTTGAGAACGTGGGGCGGTTGCGGGGATATTATAACGGTTTCGGCGGAAGCCCAATCTGCGTCGGCCGGCGCGCGAACAGCCGTTTTGTGGCCACAGTGTGAAAGAAATGCACTGTATAAGTTTTGCTGTATTTCCTGTGAATGCTATAAACAATTTAATTAATATCAATATATAGGTATTAAATATAGGTTATTTTCAACATTAATTCAGGGTTGCAGACATTCCAAGTTGTTTATTACAGACCTGGATAACAGCCGGGCAAAGTACTTGCGCAGTCTTAGTAGAAGAAGGCTTGCATGGGCAACAGAATTCATTACAGGACCTGTACCCTAAAGTTTAATCTAAACAGAATGAGATTGTTTAACAACCCTATCATTAGTAGATGCCTAGAAGGAGATGAGACTGTTACTCATCTGCTATGTGATTGCCCTGCTCTTGCGAATCAAAGAGCAAGTATTTTTGGCAACCACTTTCCAAAGATAGATGAACTATCGAAAGCCTCAGTTAGCAGTCTGGTTAAGCTCATATCGAGCAACAGACAACTTAACTGTTGAAAGGGTTATGCGCAATAGATCTTTAAGGTCGCAGTGCTTGGGCATAAAACCCACCCCTTTTCAAACTAGAACTAGAACATTCATTCTCTAATCACTTCATGTATGGGTCCGTGATTGGCTAATGCGGAAGCGTTGGTTTTACACAGGTTACCATTCGGAATCGATATACGTTTTGTATTATGTACTATTCTGATTGTCTCTCATGCGGTCAAAATGTTGCCTGAATGTATAACGCGGATGCAGTTATTTTGTTGGAACGCAGATGCATGCGAAGACTATGAGAACTGTTGTTGAAACATAACAATAAAAACTTCTCAGCTGAAAATATTAGTTTTCTCCAGAGTTACTGGCTATTTGCCAAGTCCATTATTTTTAAATTGCTGTCTTAGGAGGTGGAAATTCTTCAAAGCAGCTAGTTTTGCTCTTCTTTCGTTGAGTATTGCTATCAGGGAATTATAGTTCCCCTTAATATTATACTTATGGAGTCCTATGTTATTAAATAATTACAGGACCAAAGAGAAGGTAAATGCATTTACTGTGCTTATCTAAAACAGACAATTTGTATAGCAACTTCTCACTGCTAAAATTATATATTTTAAAAACTTGGATCGGTGTCGGAGGAGGTTTAAAATCAGAAAACGAATTCAGATATATTTCAAATCCATTTCCGAGAATATCAAATAATTTTTCGTCTGTTATCACGAATACCATTGGGATTTTACGAAATTACAGTTCCAACATTGAGGCCAATATAGAAGAGTGAGATAAGGGAGGAACAGCGGCAAGTTAACCTTTAACCAGGCAGTCACGGCAGCCCGCAAGAGTGTTATCAGCAGGCAAGAGCGCAGTGCTAAATTGTGATGCAACATCGTAGCTTTTCATTGGTTAACATTTTACAGGTGTAACTTAAAAGTTATTTTACTTTGAATATACATGCTCGTCAGAAATTTCTCTCCGGAATAGACTATCGAAGACTGTATGCGAATTAGTGGACACTAAATATTAAGTATAGAATATGTATAGTGAGCTGACATTAGATTTTCATTGAATGTATTAGTGAACTTGTGGTTTGTAAGACAAATTTACATTTTCGATGCTGTTTTAGTTAAAATAAAAGTAAATTTCGGCAAATTGAACAAAACAAAAACATTGTATACTGACCAGATCACGGAAGCGGTCAGCCTTGTAATGCCAAACACAGTCACTACTTTACCAGTTGCAGTCAATCACCACTAGGATCGCTGAACAACATCCGTGTTGGCAATAATAATCTGGGAATGATTTACATAAAACATTTTAACAGTGATACCACCACTTCAATTTACTGTCTTTTATATATCCGCAGTCTGTTGAACCCACAATGTGTACACGCTAGGTTTGCAACAACGGGCATCGAAAGCAAAACTAATAATGTAAAACAAATGTTGTGCAGGGGACGCAACAACAGCACCACCAACATTTTCCAGTTAACAAGATAAAAGTGCTCGAAAAGCGAAACGCGTTTTTAGCGCTCATGAATAATGGAATGGATCAAGGGACGCGGAACTACGTCCACAAACCTACAACTAACAAAAAAAGCGGGTGCCCATAAAAGAACGTTATAAAAATAACAGCCCATCCAATATGTGAGCTGACGTATGAATTATTGCCGATGTATAGACACAGGCTTGGGTCTCAAATGACCGTTACATTTATCTTGGATGTGGTTTTGCTTTCAAGAAAATATACAGTGGCTCATGGAGATATTTCTGGTTGGAAGCAACAGAAACAGCCTCAGTACTGGGTAGACTCTCACGTTTAGTGCACGTTTAACTGCCTTAAATTCCTCCAATGTTTTTATTTTGCAGATGCATTATGAATAAATTAAATTAAATTGAGTTTTATTAGGGACGCTCTTTAACTGCTGTGATCCTTAGCTTCCTATTCTATATTGGGCGTGAAAGAGCGGTAATTTGCTCAGAGGCCTCTTTATCAGGCTTGAGGTTCTTTTACGTGCCATAAATCTACGACATAGGACCACCGGCTTTACTTCCCTTCCGAAGGAAGCCATGCTAAGGATTTTTACATCCGAAAAAATCCATCCCCCTCCCCCGGGTTTGAACCGGCGATCTCGAGAACTAGAGAACCATGGTAACCACTACATCACGGAAGACGTCACACTATTAAACAAAGAGAATAGCAATAGTCAAATGATTAAGAACTTAAAGCTATATATTGGCCTTAAATTCCATATGTTTCCACGCAATCGCGAGAAACAACTGAAAATCGATGAGACTTTAAAAGGACAAGTATTGAACAATTCGAAGCTTTCATAAGTTATATCTCAGAAACGACTTATGCCACAGAAAAGCTTATTTGAAGTAAATTGTGTGCTTTAAAGAGAGCTACATTTTTTATGGTACGTTTGCGTGTATCTCTTAACGTTTATCAGTTATACAAGATTATACAAAGTTGCTTCTGAACGAAGATTACTTTACGGGCTATTCTCAGAAAATTCAAGATATACATTTTATTTGTCTTGTAAATTATGTTTAGTATATGACATTTTAACCAAAATCTTGAGCAATTTTTTTAAGTAATCAAAATTTTCGAAGAATATTCCATGCATGCATAGTTGGAGGTGGGGAATTTTCTTGAAAATCTTCGTGTCGTGTACTGAATCTAAATAACAAATGCAATATTTATCCAACTTTTCATTATTGAGGTATGCTGTTCACAGACACACACACCTAATACACGGACTTTTTTCTAAAAATATTTTTTTTTAATTCAAGGGGCCTAAAAATGTGTATTTAATCTGTTAAATTGAACTTTATTTATGGAGACTCTTTAACTACTATGGTTCTTAGTGTCCCATTCTATATTGGAAGTTAAAGACCGGTAATTTTGCTCAGAGGCATCTCTATCAGGCTTGAGGTACTTTTACGTGCCGTAAATCTACCGCACGGGACCACCGGCTTTGGTTTCCTTCACTAGAAAGCCATGCTAAGGATTTTTACGACCGAAAAAATCCATCGTCCTCCCGCGACCTCGGGAACTAGAGGCTAACATGATACCCCCAGTCCACGGAGGGCGACAAAGCCCTAGAGTAATTATCTCGTTGGTTTAGAAGGCTACAAGAGTTTAAAATTGCAACGTTATTTATGTAGTATTAAAATAAGCACGTTGAGAGAGTGAGTAAAAATATAATGGCCATTACATCGCACGAAACGGTAGCCCATATCGTAAATACAGACAGAAAGGAACTCGGGTCCATACCTATTTACATTATGCAAATGTGTGTGCACGCGAATATCTTCCGGTCCACAGATCGATCACGACATGGTCTGGTTACTGTAATGGCATGGTTAAAGGAAATTCCGAGGGAGCCATGGCACATTACGTACACTGCATGCCCTTTGATCAAAGCATTATTCCGACATTGCAGAGTGACCTATAATAACATTTCTACTTCGATATGCTTTATGTTATGTTGCTCTTCTCTTGATTGCCTGCAGCACTCTATTTGTAGGTGTCTTTGATGGAGTTTATTTGTTTTTTACTTTCTCTACTACGTACCTAGTAGGTAGAGAAAGTATTGCATTCCACCCAAGAATTCGATATCCGGATTTCATCGGAGATACAAGTTTTGAGGCCCAGTGAATCTAAATAAAGTATTATTAGAAAAATCTCCGCGTGTATGTCAGCATAACTCAAAAACGAAAAGCCGGATAAATCCCAAACTTGGTATTTAGATTTAGCATCTTCTAAGGATACAACTCAAATTTTTTCAAGAAAATCCCCCACTCCAAACTACCCTTTACATGGAACATTTTTCGAAATTTTTCTAAAAAATGGCTCTAATGAATTTGGTTAAAATACCATATATTAAAGATATCTACATGACAAATAACATGTATATCTTGAATTTTCTGCGTCTAGCCTGTGAAGACCTCTTCATTCTGAATGGCTTTTGCATATTTTTACTTTCTCTACTACGTATAGTAAGTAGGGGAAGTATTGCATTCCACCCAAAAATTCGATACCGAGATTTCACCGGAAATACATGTTTTGAGACCTCCTGAATCCAAAACAAGCATTTTTGGAAACATGTCCGTGTGTGTCTGTGTGTGTGTCTGTGTGTCTGTGTGTGTCTGTGTGTGTGTGTGTCTGTGAACAGCATAACTCAAAAACTAACAGTCGGATAAACACCAAACTTGGTATTTACGTTCAGTATCTTCCAGAGATGCGACACGAAGATTTTCAAGAAAATCCCCCCACCCCAGACTACCCTTTACATGGAACATTTTTCGAAAATTTTAATTTTCTCAAAAATGGCTCTAACGATTTTGATGAAAATATCATATGTTTAAGATAATGTCATGAGAAATGAAATGTATATCTCGAAATTTCTGGGAATGTCTCCAAAAGTATTCTTCATTATGAACGACTTTTGCATAACTGGTAAACCATAAGAGATAGACAAAATTTTACTACACAAAAAATGTAGATCGCGTTAAAATACACAACTTATATCATATACATTTTTTTGTTGAGTGAACCGTTTTAGAGATATTGCTTGTTATTTCCTTAAATTTTCCAATACTTATACTTTTTCTCAAATTCGTTATTCATTTTTTTATGTCCTGGACATGCAAAGAGAATGGAATGCGCCACATAGCAACCAGCGATAAAATATTTGACTATCGCTTAAAAGCTACCATATTCCCCTTGCATCTACAAGAAAATTACAAATAAGATTGACATCTCGATATCTCGATTAATATGAAGCATATGGAGAATAGGCGTTTGTAAAAATAGATTGTACAAGAGTAGAGAAAGTCATGTGAGTGTAACACATCAGATTTTTTTTTATGTCCTGGACATGCAAAGAGAATGGAATGCGCCACATAGCAACCAGCGTTAAAGTATTTGACTATCGCTTAAAAGCTACCATATTCCCCTTGCATCTACAAGAAAATTACCAATAAGATTGACATCTCGATATCTCGATTAACATGAAGCATATGGAGAATAGGCGTTTGTAAAAATATATTGTACAAGAGTAGAGAAAGTCATGTGAGTGTAACACATCAGATTTTTAAAACTGTAAGAGATACAGTTACTACACAAAAAATGTAAATCTTTTTAAAGCACGCAGTTAATGTGAAATAAAAACTTTGTGATGTTAAGATTTCCAAGATATTCTTTGCTATTCGTTTAAAATTTCAAATAGTTTTTTTTCAAAGTTATTACATAGCCAACAGCTTTATTTATTTATTGTTGTGAATATAACAAAGAATAATGTTCATTACAAAATATAGTAACAGAAATAATTTATAAATCTAACTCATACAGAAGAAACAAACATTATAAATAACAATAAAAATTCCGGAGAACAGAAACAAGATAAGAAAAAAAATAATAAGGAATAAAAACAACTAGAAAATAAAATAAAGGAAAAGTTGGCATAGTAATTATACAGTTATTTGTATTTTAAATATTTGTATTAATAATTAATTGTATTTAGCCTACTGCTTTCTTCTTATACCAACATTTAAATGTGTAATGAAAGTTTATCTCGGTTAATAAGGAGTGGAAGAATACACTTTTGTAAGAATAATTCGTAGAAGAGTAAGTAGAGAAAGTTCTGTGAATGTAACACATCAGATTTGTTAAAATGGTAATTGCAGTTCGACCTTTTCTCGTGGTCATGCAAAGAGAAACACATAGCGATGGATTTGACTATCACTTAGGCCTCCTGTACTTCCCCGTTTAAACCTGCAACGAAATGTATAATAATAAAATCATTTATGCAAATGTTTATCTCTATTAACATGAAACAAGTGAAATAATAATCTTTCGTAAGCATACTTTGTAGAAGCGGGAGTAGAGAATGATTATATAGGTTTTCTTCCGAGTACTTCAGAGAATGTATAGTATTTATATACTAAAGGGCTAAAAGAGGAGGGTTTAAGTTTTAAACATTTAAGGTCCTATCTTTTTGTGAAATATTAACTCCAAAGAGGATGTCGCGAATAAGATATATAGTTTTTTTAAAGCAAAATGTTAACATGACTGAGAAACTTGCAGAGATTAACTTATGATGCAGTAATTTGTATCACAAATTACTTAAATGTAAATAACGATTGTAATATGAATATGCATTTTTATGTGACATTGATTTGAGATGTTTATTGATTGTAATTATTGTTGAGAAGTAAGTTTATACTGCCTTACTGAAACTGACAATAATAGCGTGCAATAATGCAGCGAGGGGGTGAGCTGTTTATCATTATTGGAAACGAGGAAGTTACGTAATGTTGGCGCGTTTTTCTTTTAGAATCTTCTGGAACATTTCCCTAGAGCATATGTATTCATAATTTTCATTGGATATAAAAATAGACGCTAATGTTGGCGCGTTTTATTAGCCAATTGCAGCTCAGTTATAATCTTTAGGCATATCTGGGCGTAGGAGTATAAAAAGGTAGGTTAGAGGTAAAGACCCCGTCAGTTCATCAAAATTCTTTGTACACTACACGTCGCATTCCCGTCAGTTCATCTAAAATATTTGTAAAGTACACGTCGCCTTCGGTCGGTCAGTTCATCAAAATTCTTTGTACACTACACGTCGCATTCCCGTCAGTTCGTCGAAAATATTTGTATGATACACGTCGCCTTCAGTCCAGCAGAAATATTACACGTCGGCTATCGATTCACAAGTTACGCGTAGCAGAATTATGAAAAATCTAAAATGTTGTAAAGTTAATTATACAAAAAGTTGAAGTACGCGAATTAAGAGTGTTCAGTAATGAAGTTATTATAACAGTTTCAGTTTGGCGAGTGTCAAGATCAATGTGTAAATGTGATAGTTAATGTGTTCGACAATAAAAGTGTAAAACAAATTTCTTCATCAGTGTTATCTTTGGATAAAAGATTCCTTTCCGTTTACACAACCTGTATAAAGAGAAGTGCTTGACCAAAAGGATAATAGCTAGCCGGAGGACAGAGAACCAAAATTAAATAAAATAACAGTAGCACTCTTTCAAACAAAAACTAATACTGCCGCAAATTGCTAACACCAGATGGAGCTAACAAACCTAACAAATGAATCACGTCACAAGATGGCTTCACCACGTTGAAGTAAACAAACATACACAAATAACATTACAAGTATACTACTTCAAATTGGCGCCCAAATGTGGGGCTAACAAATAAATACGACATAATGTTACTTCAAATCGGCACCCAGAACGTGGGGCAGAGTGACCAGGAAAGGAGTGAAATAACCAGGAAGGGGCGAAGGAATCAGGACGTGGAGCGAATGGAGCAGTGAACTGAACTACAAGGCGCAGATTCCAGAAACAACTATAGGAACGATAGACTACGCGGATGATTGGACATCGTAATTCCGAGATTAAAAGGCAACAGGGGAATTCAAATACAGAACACCAAAACGACGTAGATTCATCATGATACGACGCAGAAGCGACATACAAACCTAGGAGAGAGGGGCAGGAAGCTGGAAATCAAAGTAACAGCAACAGACAGCATCACAAAGGTCAGAGTATTGTAATTTTTTTTAGAAAACAAAATTGTAACAATCAATGTACTTAAGGAGCGGTAGGGTAAAGAAAATAATGTCAACAACTAATACAGAAGAAATAATTATGGAGGGAGATAATGTAACAGTTAGCTGTAATTCAATACAGGTTACAGAAAATAGCTCAAACAATGTAGGATTTGAGGGTAAAAATGTTAGTGCAGAAAGTCAGAATAGAATAGCAGGAAATGTTAATCTTGATGCTAGTATGATGATGTAAATGCTGAGAAATATGAATGAGAAATTGAGGGAAGATATTAGTAAGAATAATGAGAAATTAGAACAAAAACTAAATCAGAATAATGAGAAATTAGAAAAACTAACTGAAGATATGGAAAAGAATAATAGGGAATTAAGAGAAGATATTGATAGGAGTTTAGAACAAAAACTAGATCAGAATAAGAAAGAATTGAGGGAAGATATTGGTAAGAGTATTACAGATGAATTAAGAGAAGAAATTGGTAAGAGTAATGAGAAATTAGAGCATAAATTAGATCAAAATAGGGAAGAGATTGAAAAGAAATTCATGGAGCTAGATAGTAGTATGATGAGAATGAGAAATGAAAATCAGGAAATGATAGCAAATGAGATAGGGGAAGTTTCAAAGAAAATTCTAGACATGAACAGGGAAATAGGTAACAAAGAAAATGAGGTTAATACTAAAAGTGAACATGTTGATGTAGAATGTACAGAGTCAGGTAGTAGATTGAGTAACATTTCAAGTGAGATAAGAGAGATGAAAGAGGTTATGAATTTAGATGTTAATCAGGCGCAAGTTAATTTCAGAGGGGAGATATCAGAAATACAGAAGGAGTCAGTAATGCAAAGAAATAAATTGTACGAAGAAGTTAAAGTTTTGCCTGTAAATAATCAAAAGCAAACTTCTGAAATTAACAAGTACCAAGCTGTTCAAATTGAAAACTCCAGTCCAGTACAGTTTAGTACAGATTTGTCAGAGTACTCTCAAATTAAAGAGATAGTAGAAGAATTGAAAATGACAGTTGTTAAAAGATGTGTTGTTCAGGAAACTTTAGATTGTTTTCAAATGTTATCATGGGACGAAATTACATATGAATCCTTTAAGAGGCGATTCATGAATAAATTTTTGAAGGTTAGGATACGGCTACGAGTAATGTTTAGCCACATACAATTTGATCCAGGAGGGTAAATAGCAATGAGAAGTAAAGTAAATGCTGGATAGTTAAAGATGAAATGCAGAGCAATGTATTGGAATGTAAGAGGGTTAACTATATATATGTCATAAAAAAATAGAAATAAATTCAGAACAAAACAATAAAAAAAATAAGTTCAGAACAAAAAAAATTGGGTAAAATAATTAAAACAAATACTTATGTAGCAAACAGAAAATGTGAAACAGTGTCTAGATTTAAGAGATGTTAATATATTTGTGTAGAGGGTGAATATTTTTGGTAAATATGTATAGTAATTACAAAAATTCTTAAATGCACAAATTTTTGTCAACAACTTAAGAAAGTAAACCATTTTGTAACAGTATCTAAATAATTCAGGGTACAGTATTTGCTATAAAAAATTGTAAATGTCAGATTAATGTCTAAACACATTAGACCAGAGCCAGTAAATAGTGGAGAGATAAAGGAAAAACATGTCGTGTGTTAAATACGTGTGAAGTGTTAAGTGAAAGTGATAGCGTGTGTTCCAAGATTTAGGAGACTAAAAACCCAATTATAAAATTTCCAAACAAGTTGTAAATATTCATAATTATGTTTCTAGTGGGGCATATGATGCAGTAATTTGTATCACAAATTACTTAAATGTAAATAACGATTGTAATATGAATATGCATTTTTATGTGACATTGATTTGAGATGTTTATTGATTGTAATTATTGTTGAGAAGTAAGTTTATACTGCCTTGCTGAAACTGACAATAATAGCGTGCAATAATGCAGCGAGGGGGTGAGCTGTTTATCATTATTGGAAACGAGGAAGTTACGTACTGTTGGCGCGTTTTTCTTTTAGAATCTTCTGGAACATTTCCCTAGAGCATATGTATTCATAATTTTCATTGGATATAAAAATAGACGCTAATGTTGGCGCGTTTTATTAGCCAATTGCAGCTCAGTTATAATCTTTAGGCATATCTGGGCGTAGGAGTATAAAAAGGTAGGTTAGAGGTAAAGACCCCGTCAGTTCATCAAAATTCTTTGTACACTACACGTCGCATTCCCGTCAGTTAATCTAAAATATTTGTAAAGTACACGTCGCCTTCAGTCGGTCAGTTCATCAAAATTCTTTGTACACTACACGTCGCATTCCCGTCAGTTCGTCGAAAATATTTGTATGATACACGTCGCCTTCAGTCCAGCAGAAATATTACACGTCGGCTATCGATTCACAAGTTACGCGTAGCAGAATTATGAAAAATCTAAAATGTTGTAAAGTTAATTATACAAAAAGTTGAAGTACGCGAATTAAGAGTGATCAGTAATGAAGTTATTATAACAGTTTCAGTTTGGCGAGTGTCAAGATCAATGTGTAAATGTGATAGTTAATGTGTTCGACAATAAAAGTGTAAAACAAATTTCTTCATCAGTGTTATCTTTGGATAAAAGATTCCTTTCCGTTTACACAACCTGTATAAAGAGAAGTGCTTGACCAAAAGGATAATAGCTAGCCGGAGGACAGAGAACCAAAATTAAATAAAATAACAGTAGCACTCTTTCAAACAAAAAACTAATACTGCCGCAAATTGCTAACACCAGATGGAGCTAACAAACCTAACAAATGAATCACGTCACAAGATGGCTTCACCACGTTGAAGTAAACGCACATACATAAACATTATAAGTAATACCATCGCAAATTGGCTACCACAAATGTGGGGCTAACAAATACAAACATATACAAATAATGTTACTTCAAATTGGCTACCACAACGTGGGGCTACAATAATGTTAAATAAATAACATTAATAATACTACTTCAAATTGACTCCCATACGTGGGGCAGTTAAAATTATGTAACCAAACAAAACAAAAGCAGCACAATATAAGATCTTCAAGTTCTAATAATTTACGTAAAAACATATTACGTAAGCACTATACAACTTCACTTACCAATATGGCTTTAGTAGTTATTATCTACATGTGCAGTGATTAAATCTTGAATCAGGTTTAGTAAGACATTGTCCTAGAATCGTAAAGTTATTCTTCTTTGCATAATCATTACATATTTGTAATGTATATGTCAATGTGATGCTTCGTTTAAATTGGGAAGCCTGTTGGAAATCACAGATTAACTGCGTAACAGATGTCATATTTCAACTGTTCTCTATCAGTTTGAATAACATCTGCTACCAGTGTTCGCTATCACACTAACCATGTGTGGAACGAGCTGAATAGGGTGGGATTGGAGCGAGAGATATTCGGTTTTCCTAATGAAAAGGGAGGTTTATCAACCAGGATTGATTTTTCTAAAGGTTTAAGTTAGTTAAAAACTCATTCATTTCAACTGGTGTTGGTATTCGTTTCGCAAATGTCCCCCAGCCTGAAATTAAAATACGGCACGTAATGGTTTATTCGGTTCGTGTTTAGCTTAAAAGGCTTGTAAAAATACGAAATACTTCTAAACTTACAATTTTACGCCAGCGTAAATAAAACCCGAAATTCTATGTCAGATTAAGTCTACTTCATGCTTATGACTTATCGAATCTAACTGCATTGCACACCGACAAAGGAGAAAGCTATGTATTTCATTCACACTACGTTCCTTAGCCACTGTCGTTAATCGTTAATTACTTTCACTACTACGTATAGCAAGTAGGGGAAGCAGTGCATTCTACTCAAAAATTTAATACCGAGATTTCACCCGAAACACACGTTTTGAGGTGTCCTGAATCCAAATAAAGCATTTTTGGAACATTTACATGTATGTGTCTGTCTGTGTGCCTGTAAACAGTATAAATAAAAAATGAAAATTAGGATAAATTTAGTTTTTGAGTTTAATATCTTCCAAGGATACGACACGATTTTCAAGAAAAAATCACCACCCCAGACTACCGTTTACATGGAAGATTTTTGCAAAATTTTGATTTTGCAAAAAATGGCTCTAACGAGTTTGATTAAATTATCATATGTTTAACGTATTTTTATAGCATATCAAATGTATATCTTGAATTTTCTGGGAATGCCCCCAAAGGTCCTCTTCATTCTGAATGACTTTCGCATAAGTGGTAAACCGTATGAGATAGACAAAATTTTACTACATAATTTTTGTCGAGTGAATCATTTCTGAGATATTCCTTGTTATTTGTTTGAATTTTCCAATACTTATACTTTTTCTCAAATGGGAATTCCTTATTCGTTTTTTAATGTCCTGGACATGCAAAGAGAATGGAATACTCCACATAGCAACCAGCTCTTAAAATATTTGACTATCGCTTAGCCTACCATATTCCCCTTGCATCTACAACAAAATTAGCAATAAGTTTCTGTAAATGTTTATCTAGATTAACATAAAGTATATGGAGAATAAGAGTTTGTAAAATAGTTTGTACAAGCGTAGAGTATGTCATGTGAGTGTAACACATCAGATTGTTTTATACAGCTTCTGCAAACTATGATTACAAAAAGTTATTTTTTTATCTGTTTTGTATTAATAGAGATAAACGTGCACCAAACTTAGCAAAAAAGTTGAAATAATGTGAAATAAAAAGAAAAAATCTCAAATCCGCTACAATGCCTTCCGCTCAGGGTTATTTAAATTGTGATGTAACTCCATATTTACACTCCAATAAAAAATTCTGATGTGTTACACTCACATGACTTTCTCTACTCTTGTACAAACTATTTTTTCAAACGCTCATTCTCCATATGCTTCATGTTAATCGAGATATCGAGATGTTAATCTTATTGCTAATTTTCTTGTAGGTGCAAGGGGAATTGGTAGGCTTTAAGCGATAGTCAAATCTTTTAAGCCCTGGTTGCTATGTGGCGCATTCCATTCTCCTTGCATGTCCAGGACATAAAAAAAAGAATAACGAATTTGAGAAAAAGTATAAGTATTGGAAAATTTAAGGGAATAACAAGCAATATCTCGAAAATGGTTCACCCAACAAAAAATGTATGACACAAATTGTGTATTTTAACGCGATCTACATTTATTGTGTAGTAAAATTTTGTCTATCTCTTATGGTTTACCAGTTATGCAAAGTCGTTCACAATGAAGACTTTTGGAGACATTCCTAGAAAATTCGAGATACACATTACATTTCTCATGAAAATACCTTAAACATATGATATTTTAATCAAAATCGTTACAGCCATTTTTGAGAAAATTAAAATTTTCGAAAAATGTTCCATGTAAAAGGTAATTTGGGGTGGGGGATTTTCTTGAAAACCTTTGGGTCGCATCTCTGAAAGATACTGAACCTAAACCAAGTTTGGTGTTTATCCGACTGTTCGTTTCTGAGTTATGCTGTTCACAGACACACACACGGACATGTTTTCAAAAATGCTTTTTTTGGATTCAGGGGGTCTCAAAACATGTATTTCCGGTGAAATCTCGGTATCGAATTTTTGGGTGGAATACAATACTTCCCCTACTTATTATACGTAGAGAAAGTAATATATACATGAACACGTTCTTAATAATACACTGAGAATCCTAGAATGTAGTTTTTGACGATTTTTGCGCAATGTTCACCGATCGGTCCTTTTAAGACCAGAACAGAGTTACAGAAGTAAAACACTCGGAGCTTAAATTCGGTTTTCCTTTCAGTGAAAGTATTCGGACATGAAAATTGCATCTGCTCGTTTCCCTGAAGAAAGAGTCAATGTCCTCTTATCTATAATGTAAAGCTGAGTCGTTTGGGCTGAGAAAGAAACGCATTCATCCCTTTCCTTGCGTCTCTTCTTCTGCTTAGCTGAATTGGATTGTCCCTCGTCTTTTAGAATTTCTTCTACTTTTTGTTTGGATCTCATTCTTCTTTTCATTCGTATGGACACTTTAACTGCGCTTGCGATTTTGTTTTTTCTGTCATTCCTTGGAGATAGTACTCGCACTTTATCAAATTACGTCGCAAGAGTAACAATACTGGGAAATACTCCAAGACATCACAATATACAATACTGACATAAGAAAAGAATTACAAATCTATGCTGGAGTACTTTCTTTCTCCCCGAATTTTCTCATTTTGTTTCATTAATCATTTCATTCGTCATTTACCCCGTTAGGTCTGCTTCAGAGCTGGAAGTGTCGGCAATGGTATTTCAGTGCATCGTGGCAGGAAAAAAAGATGCTCTCTGTGAATTTTCGCCGACCCTCGGCGTTCGGCTGGTTGCTGGGAAATAAGGGCCGTCCCTTGAAGGGGACGTTCGATCCTGTTATGCGGCGGGGTCCCCCGTCTGACTATCCGACTGCCGGGGCGCCTATATCTGGAAACTGTAGGGACCCTACTATTGCTACGCCGTTACTCCTGATTTCGGCCGCCCGGTGTGTTCCTTCACCTCATACTTCCCTACCGGGGGCGCCCCCTCTTGGGGCGTCGGTACAATGTCCTCATTCCTGGATCAGGGCCGAATCTCCTACGCTTCACAATTCAATTGAATCCAAATTGGATTTAAATAGATTAAGAAAACATGATTTTCTTTCACTCCAATAGGAAGACCGATATTACGTTGAAAAGGCTATCTTTGAGGGGGACCAGACTTTAAAATCTATCCTTGAGGATAACGAAGAAAACAATAATTCCTTTGAACCCAAATAAACGTCCAAATTCAAGGCTATTCATCGTAAATGTACCTTTTAGATGCCTTGATTTTGTTGCTGAATATTATGCGGTTGTATTGGTGAAAACTAACCACTATTACCGTGTTTGAGAAATAATCCTAAGAAACTTAAATTATTAGGAGCATCGATATTAATTTACATAGCTATTAGAATAACTATTAATTAATTATTAATTTATTGTATCAATTTCAGACACATTTGAAATATTTTACAAATGTCCTTTTAAACTATACGTATAAATGTAGTCCTATATCTTGAAGTGGAATATTTTTAGGTAGTTGGAAGATGCTTCATGTTTATCTGCACAACGTATGGAAGCCAATTTGTCGCGGTCACTTCGTGTTATCTTATTTCTGAGCGCCTGTTATTGGTTTTCTACTTTGAATGTTGGGTTCATTGTTCTCCGGCTAGCTATTGTTTCTCGGTCGAGCAAATCTCTTGAAGAGGGTGTGTAAACGGAAAGGATTTGTTACTGAAATATAACACTGATAAAAGAATTTGTTTTTACACTTTTATTGTCGTCACACATTATTCAATTTCACATATTATTCTTAATACACGCCCGACTGAAACTGTAATGTTTTCTAATGTTACTATAATCACTTATTTGCCGCACTTTATTAATTCGCGTATTTCACATTTATAAATAACTTTAAGACGCCAGAGATTCTGTAGAATTGCGTAACGTGTACTTTATGTATGCTTCCGTTGAACTACGCGACGTATAACTCACGAATACTTATGTTGAACTGATCGACGTATTACACGCGAATGCTTCTGTTGGACTGTGTGCCACCCGCTTCTCGGCTTGAGCTTTATATACACCCTCATCCGATATGCCTAAAGATTATAAGCGAGTTGCTATTGGTTAATAAAACGCGCCAACATTAGCGTGTATTTTTATATCCAATCAAAATTACGAAAACATATGCTCTAGGGAAGAAATTCCCGCCATTTCTAAGAAAAGCGCGGCAATCTGACGTCATTTGCTTGTCTCTAATAACTGATAAACAACTCACCCCCTCGCTCATTGTTACCCGCTCTTATTGTCAGTTTCAGTGAGGCCGTGTAAACTTATTTCCTAACAATGCTTATAATTAAAAAAACATCTCAAATCATTGTCATACAATAATGCTTATTTACACTAGAATCACTCTGGCATTTACATTATTGTGATACAAATTACTGCCACAATCTTCAGGGTTGGTCCTTCATCGTAACATAATAGATTGGAGCCAATGACTGGTTGGCTTCTGCGAAATGCAGCATACATTTCATAATAATTTCTTTCTACTGATAATTTAATATTGTTATTGATATTAGTATTACACTTTTTGTTGATTAAATCTAATTTCGTTTTAGTTTTTCTTTGAAGGAAGTCCTTCATGCGGATTTTTTCGGCTCATTTTTAGGACCGGAGACCATTAGCATGGTGAAGAAATGAGAGGATACGATACTTAGCTATTTATAGATCCAAAAATACCATAGTTCGGGCTGAGAGAAGCGTGATGCTGATCACTCGCCTATCGGTAACGGTTGCTAATAGCCCACCGCCTTGCGGGGCGCATCCGTTTGAATCAATCCCCTCTAATTATGGCTCCGTTTAGATCAGAAAGAGACACCTCGTTTGGTCTAATAAGGCCAGTCTGTCTGGAGCAGCTTAGAACTGTCTAGTGCTTGTCAAAAAGTCATTAAACTTTGAAACCTTAAAATTCACCAGAAGAAAGTAAAATGGCAATAATATATTTCTTCATACATACTAAGACGTTTTATATAACATAGCTTGGTATTTTTTCTTCTGCATATGTAGCCAATAGGACTAACCAGGCTCCTCTGTCGTTAGGAGTACTCGTGTCTAACTCGATTACTGTTTGTTTGAAACCTACCTTTTGGAACAAAGGGAAATGCTGGGCTAAATGAGATAAACTGCCATAATAATATATTATTTCACAGATTCTTTGCATATTCCGCATATTCTTGTATTTTACAATTTTCTAGTCATTTATTAAAAAATGCACGTCTTCCTGACTTTTTTCTGATCTTATGTCCAACAATCAAGCAACTTATCAATTTACGCCGATTAAGATTAAGGTTTACTGCGGTTTCACTGTTTTAAGGATTTCATTTCCATTGATATTCATGAATTCCAAACTTGTTCTGTGTTTTTAATTTCTCTATCCCTTAGATATAGTAAGAAGTAGTATTGTTTACCATCCAAATTTTTTATAAGGAAATGTTGCCAGAAGTACACGTTCTGAGGTCCAGTAAATGTAAAATAAACGTATTGTGTATGTGAACAATATATGTGAAATGTTCCTCATGTTTTATATAACCAAGTCCATACTGTTAATTCGAAATAATTCTGCCCAAAATTCGATAACGAGGTTTCACTGGAAATACATAATTTTAAGCCCCCTGAATCCAAATAAAGCATTTTTGGAAACAACCCATGTGTGTGTCTAGAACACATGACTCAAAAACGAAAATTCGGATAAATACCAAACTTGGTATTTCGGTTCAATATCTTTCAAAGATGGATACGAAGATTTTCAGTAAAATCCCCCACCCGAAACTACCGTTTACATGGAACATTTTTCGAAATTTTTTATTTTCTAAGAAATGGCTCTAACGATTTTGATTAAAATACCACATATTAAAGATATTTACATGATAAATAAAATGTATATCTTGAATTTTCTGGGAATAGCCTAAGAAGTCCTCTTCATTCGGAAGGAATTTTGTATAATCTTGGATAACTGGTAATCGTTAAGCGATAGATGAAAACGTACTACACAAAAGATGTATATTTCTTTAAAACACATAGTTTACTTCAAATCAGTTTTTTGTGGCATAAGCTGTTTCTGAGATATCCGTTATTAAAGGCTCGAATTGCTCATGGTCATTTTATTAAAGTCCTTTCAACATTCAGGTACTTCTCGCGATTGCATGAAAACAGTATGAAATTTTAAGGTCAGTATATAGCGTCCAGTTCTAGAACATGTGACTATCGCTGTTCTCTTTGAATCTATAACGAAACGTGTAATGTAGCTATTTTTTCAAATATTTTTGGATTAAAATTTAGTAGTTAGAAAATTAAGCTTTAGTGAGAATAGTTTGTATACCCACTAATAAGGATAGAGAGTAGAGAAAGGCATGTGGATGTATCAAATCAGATTTTTAGTTTATAATAGAACGTATCAACGTAACGTGAATAGAAGAATAGATTTTTATATGAATACTACTCGTAAAATGTATAACAGATTTATGTGAATTTGTCACTGGTACAGAAAGTCTTGTGAATGAATCACATAACATTTTTCCCTTTTTGTTTTGCACGTCGAACTTGATTGAAGAACTACAATATCTGAAAGCTGCATTAATCAATACCAAAAGTCCGTCAGCTGATGTGATGCATAGCCCGTTGGAATAAAATGAGTTAAATCATTGTCAAATCCTTGGTAATCTCGGCAATGGCGTAGGTCTAATCAACTGTCTCTTGCAAGCAAATCCAGTTATGCCAACAGGATCAATAGCATATACCCTTACATCCCACTGGCAATTCCGCTCGCGGCTATTGGGATTGATTTCAGCATTAATTACTGGCTAATCTTGTACTTAGATACCGCATATGTACATCATTTTGTAAATATTGTTATTGTCACAAATGAAATATGGTCCAAAGGGTAAGAAAGTGATGTTAATGAAGTACTTTAATTATAAACTTAAAAATTTCTACTCAATTTAGGCTCATTAGATGATTTACTGCTTCTAAAAACCTAAAAGATTTGTGACAGAAGTCATTTTAACCTTCGGTATATTACTTTGTTCCTCTGTTTTTGTAGTTACCATAAGAAGAAAAAAAATTACATTCACAACTTTCTCTATCCAGTCTTCTCTAAATCATTATATTATCATATTCTTCCATCTACTTGTGTTATTCGGGGTAAACGTTTGCAAAACAGTTTCATTACAAACTCCTTTATAGATACAAAGTGGATATAGATATAGGAGCATGAAGTAAGAGTAGGATGTTGAAGCAATATACAGTACTACCACGGAAAAACTAATACAATAACTCATTAATGTAATAAGATATCTAATTCACAGCTTCTCAGGATCAATACATTAATAATTCCTTTCTTTAATATTTTGTTCTAAGTTTTACGTGTTATGCATTTCCTTTGCTAATATTGTACGTATAATAATTAAGAGGATGTTAAAAACACATATATTCATAATGTACACGTGGTAGAGAACAAGTATGTAACATTATAACATATAAAATATAATATGATAGGGAAAGGCCATTGTTAGCTGTATGACCAGTAATATAAAATTACGAGAAATGCAGTAGCATCTACATAAGCATGTAACGTACCTTGGATTCATAATTAAGACAATGGAAGTCTGTAAACATATATATGTAATATAAACTGCTATTGTATAGTAGCACCAATTAGGTACATTGATACATATCTATAATTCAAATACGTACGTTAAGAAAACGGTTGAAGGGAACGCTAACAGAAGCTTGTCAGACTTCAAGCAGGAAGGTCGTGTATAAGCTCGTCTCTAAATAGACGCTAAAACTACGTATTTAAAGTCTGTCAGTTATACATATTTTAACATGATAAATGTAATGGTGATTTGTAAATATATGCACGTGGTTTATCTACAAGTGAAATAGTTTACAGAATACATGTGTGCAGAATATTTTAACATTCTCCATACCTATCCCTGACAAGACATAATTGCTCTTGTACAATGCAGCAGCCGTGGCAAAATTATAAAATAATAATTACAACATACTAACACACACATACACACACACACACAAGAATACAGATATACGATCACCAGATTCCAGTGTACGAGAATGCAATGATGTCATGATGTCTGCGAGAGTACGGGAATCAAGACGACCTACAGATACGTAACTCAGCATCCATCATCTCTCTACGGGTCAATCATCATCAACTTAGTGGGGTTCTCGTGAGATAGTGTCACTTTGACTTAGGGGTCTGCCACGTAGGAACCGCTAAAATGTTTAAAAAAGTGTCGCTATATGCTTGCTTTGAAATTCCATACACTTTTCATGACATCACGAAAAACAACTTTATATATATAAAGTTAGTGTATGTATGTGTATGTACCTTAAAGCCTCCTACCTCTAGCTCCTGACTCCAACCCGATTCAGCACACATACTCTTTAATACAAGAGTAAAATACTATGAGAGTGCTATGATATAAAGCAGCCCAAACAGTATATGGGGTGGAAGCGAGGCTGTTTTGAGGTTTGTTTCACGAATGGGCCTATTTTCTCAATGATTTCACTAAATAAAACCACAATAATAATAATAACTTTTTTATTCTTTTAGGAATGTCAAAATAAAAAAACGAACCCTAAGGGAGGTCGGGGACGAAATATGTTTGATGTGAGGTAATCAGGTTTTTCGGTACGAGTGAAAATTGGCATACATTTTCCTTAGGGCAGGAGTAAAAATAGTGTGGGGGTGCTATCACAAAAAAGTACCCCTTTTTCCACCACGAATGAGTCTTTTTTCTCAATCATTGTACTAAATGGAAATAAACAAATATTTTCTTCACTCTTGTAAAATAATGATGCAATTTTGTTATATAAGGGGGTGGATAAGGGGCAATTTTGAACATTTTGAGCACCAATGCGCATTTTTCTCAATTGCTTTGTTAAATTATAAACACAAGATATTATAGCTCAGTGCAGCTTGAAAACATGAAACAACAAACACAAAACGTCGATGTGTTGCATTTAGATGAGTTTCTTTACCCCACTATATCTCATATAGCTTGTATAAAGTATTCTTACCAAAACATATTTTTCTATCCGCTTCATATTAATAGAGATAAACGTTTGCTGAAACAGGCTCATAACACAATTTCCTTGTAAAGCAAGGGAAAGAGACGAAACACAATCTATAATCATACGTTTAACAGCGAGTCGTTGGCCTTAAATTCCATACCCTTTTTATGAACTAGCGCGAAAAAGGTTTAGAAAAATTACAAAGTATTGAGAAATTCAAACCAATAATAACGGTTATATCAAAAATTGCCGATGGTATAAAAAAGGTATTTAAAATAAACTGAATGTTTTAAAAAAAACACTTTGTGCACTAAGTTTTTGACTGTCTCATAACAAATTATTCAAATTACTTCCGAATGAAGAGGACTTTATTGGTTATTCCCAGAAAATTCAATATAAATTTCCTTTGTCATGTAGGTATATTATCAAAATCGCTAGAAGCATTTTTGTGTAAATAAAGAATTTCGAAGAGAGCCCATGTAAAGAGTAGTTTGTGGTGGGGGGACTTTCTTAAAAATCTGCGTGTCACACCTTTGGATGATACTGGACCTAAGTACCATGTTTGGGATTTGTCGGACATTTAGTTTTTTAGTTATGTTGTTCAAAGAGAAGAGAGACGCACACACGCGCGCGTCGGAACCTTTTCTAAACTACTTTTTCTTGTTTTTGGTTTCAGGGGTCTCAAAACATGTATTTACGCTTAAAATCTTGACATATAATGTTTGTAAGGAATGCAATATTTCCTCTACCTTTAGCCAATTTATTGTTTTAACATAGTAATTGTAGGGAACAAATGTTACAAACATGATCATAATACGAAGAGTGTTTTTAAAGTACAGTTTTAATATTTTGCGGCTGCAGCATGCGCGAACCCTTCCTCCATTCATTAGGAAGCCAGCCACAGCTGTGAGTGATCGTCACTTTGTGTTTTACATATGTTAGAGCGTTGTGAAATGTTCAAAACAATTGAACGACCGGCCAACTGTGAAGTCAGATCAGTGATTCGTTTTTTGAATGCGAGAAATGTTACTCCAGCAAACATCCATCGCCAATCATGTGAAGTTTATGGGGAAACACTAATGAGTGGCAATGCGCGGCCACACACAGCCAAATAAACTCAAGGTCTGAACGCATCATTTGTTCGGGAACAATTAGACCATCCTCCCCACAGTCCGGGTTTGGCACTAGGTGATTTTAATCTGCTTCTTCATCTGAAGAAATTTCTTGGTGGAAAGCATTTCAACGACGACGATGTTGTGAAACAAGGAGTGAAGACTTGGCAGAATCATTTTTGACGAAGGCATACAAAAACTGGTTTTCCATTACGACTAGTGCCTGAAAATAACGGCGGTGACTATGTGGAGAAGGCGTAAGGTGTAAAGTAATTAATGATAATAACGTATTTGTAAAATAATGTGTTATTTTTTAAAACATTATCGATACTTACATTAAAACACCCATGAACTAGAAATAAGTTCAATGTAGTTATTGCTAAACACAGGCTTTCTTATACTTGTACAAGTGAAAGGTAGGTATATTATCTTAACTGTTAAAATGTTAAATAAATTGCCTTAAGAAACAAGAAGTATAAATAATATCACTATTTTTGAACGAAGAATAAGGCTATACTTTTAAGAAATTCGATACTGTATAGGAATATACTGATATGGCTTTTGTATTTAGCATGCGATTGAAAATTTATGGTAGAAAATTGTAATATTGTATTACATAATGCCGGAAAATGAGTTATTACTATTATTATCATCATAGCCTGCTAGGTACGTAGTAGAGAAAGTATAAAGCACAACTTCAGTACTCCACATGTTTGGAAAATTAGTGTTTACCAAACGTGTCAGGCCCCAGGGAACGCCGGGTGCTTACGCTGGTAGAAGACTAACGACGTGCAAAACAAAATTTGATTAGCAACTGTTAACGGTGCTTCGTAACTAGCAGTAATAGCGAAAGTAATCTCAAACGCTAACAAGCTTACCAACTTTTAGCAAGCGTACAATCAAAGTTGGTAAGGTGAGATATGGGAAACGCCGCAGTCGTTGAATCAGATTAGAATACGTAGAACGCGGCGGCACCTACTGCAGAACTTAGCAGAGTTAGCAAAACCGGGGGCTGGGGGGTGAGGTAGACGGAGACAACTTAAAACTTAGCCCCCCCCCCCTCAGCGCAACTTCTGCGTGACCTATTTCTGCCAGCAGTTCGCCAGTCCGGAAGAATTTTTGCAACCTGGACCCTTTTTCTTGACAGCTGTTACTGCCGCGCAGTCATATCCACTTCGATGATTCACCATAACGCCTTTCTCAAGAGGCACTCCGTGAAATTGGAAGGCAGTAAAGAAAAAACTACTTTGCATGCTCTGAAAAACGTGGTATCTTCTATAGATGTATACGCAAGGTAATACAAGAAATCTTTATCTGATAAGTCAATAGCAGAATCTAAGGTACACTAGACCTTAAAGCGAAGGGTGTTTGAAAAATCTCAGCTTTGGCAAATTTTAAGAAGGTCCCTGTGGAGGCAAGTGATGAGGGGGTTGGCTTCAGCCCACAGATTGTTTAAATTAATTGGAATGATTCCATACATACCTACAAGGTACACAAAAATATTATAGAACTTTGAGGCAGTATTTTTAACATTTAAATAATTTCAGTCGAATTATATAATATGTAAATTCAATAACAGCCCGCCTTGAAGCAATATTTGTATGTAATAATTTGTAAAATGTATGTAACAGACATTGCATATGCTTATAATATTGTAAACATGTTCAATAACGTTATGTGAATATATTACGTAATTTAATAATGTAGGAGCTGTGAGAAATAGATCAAAAGTTGCTAACAAAGAGGTAACAATGAGGTAACCTTGAGTCAATAACGAGTAATAAAGTTTAACAAAACTACTTGTAATTCTTGGAGTAACAATAATGTAATTTTAGTGACAATTTAAAAATTGCCAATCAACAACCAGAAAAAGCTTTAGTTAAATGCAGGTATTCTATTGGAGTAAATATAGCCAATCAGAGGCTTGTAATACAGAAATTTACAAGTTTAGACGGTTGAAATCTAGTTAGTTGCCTGCAGACAGTGATGGTAACCGGATGCAAGATGCGTCCTCGAGAAATTTAATTACGTGTTCGTGTTAGACGAAAAATAGTTTTACTTGGTAAAAGTGTAATTAATTAATAAAAAGAATCTCACAGCTCTCTATATCAGGGAATTTAATTTGTGTCAAGGATTAATAAAAAGGAGTGAATTAAAACAATAACAATAATACTGACGCAGCCGAGGCAAACATAAATATATAATATCTAAAGAAATAGTCAAATTACAAAGCTATTATTTTTAAATTTGTGGCGAAGGCTTCCGGAAACTGTAGCGGTTGCAACTACTACAAGTTCGGTTCCGCAACAGTTGAAATACGATACAACACCTTAAAGACAATATCTACTTCAAATTGGCGTCCATACGTGGAGCTAAATAAATAAACAACTCTAACAAAATATCTAATTTTCAACTTAAAGCTTATTTTTTCGGCGGTATACAATATAATTTTGAATCATAACTTACCCTGAAGAGTAATGGGTCATTTACAATGATTCAGGCATAAACATAACGAAAGCACGGAAGGTTGTTTCACGTTATCTTAATGCACACGTTCACATTGTCTAGCATTGTCATAACGTATACTTTCTTTTTCTGATTTCCAGAGGGAACTCGGCACTGCGCCAATGAGGATATTGTACCTACTGTAGGCTCTGACAAGAAAACGTTTGCGGGATGTTCTGCTCTCCGTAGGAGTGATAGGGGATAGTACCACGTGGCAGCTCACGATGATGTCATAAATAGATCTACTATCCACATTAAAAACATCGCGCAACGTTAGTATTCCAGCATATTTCACTTGGAGCAGTGAGTAAATCTTTTCTAGTGATTTATAAAGTTATTTACAAATGAAGAACTCTACGTTCGGCCCTAGAAGTAGTTGCTAACGTTGTTAAAACCTGTGATGAGAAAGCAAACAAAAGCAACTGGTCAATCAGCATTACTAACAGAAGAGCGTATGTTTTATAAGTGGCCTTAAGTGTTGTTGATATGTTGGAAGTAGAACCGTAATCTTTCTCAGATATCGCTAGAATTGTTGATATCAACACATTCCTTACATACACATTCTCGTGAGAGGAATACAGTATGTCCCACAAGGGGGCGCCCTTGGGAGATATGAGGAGGTGGAGAGAGGACACGGCGGCCGGAACCAGGAGTGACAGCACAGCAATTACAGCATCCCTAAAGTTTCAAGATTGAGACGCCCCGATAGACGGACACTCAGACGAGGAACCCCCGTCTCATACAGAGGGCACAACACCCCACTCTGAAGGGGCAGTCCCTTTACCTCGGCAATCAGCCGAAAGCTGAAATATTGGACAAAGGAAATTCACAGACAGTATTCTTTTTCCTACCACACCGCACCGAAACACCATCGCTGACACTTCCAATCCTGAAACAGACCTAACGGGGTAAAGGATAAATGAAATGATGAATGGAACGAAAAGAAGGGGCAGGAAATTCGGGGGCTGAAGGAAACCACAGTAGCATTCGCCTAAAGACCGGCGAAAACCCAAAAAAATCCATGAGTAGAGTGGGCGATTCGCCAGGAATCGAACCCGGAACCTCTCGAATGCGAATCGCCACCTCGCTCGTTTAAGCATATATTTAAAACTCAACTCGACGTCGAATTTATGGATGGAATATAATAGTTTCCCTACTTCCTTTAAGTACCTATTAGAGAAAGTAAATACATCGTGAATAACGTAACGTGGATAGAAGAATTGTTTTATAACAATAGTATAAAATATAACGGTAATATGAAAATTTTCCATAAAATTATTTGATTTTGTTGCGTTTATTTTGTTGATGGCATTGTATCGGAAACATTCCTACTTATTTTAATTCTGGTATCGCAAATAATTATTACTTTCTCTACTACGTATAGTAAGTAGGGGAAGTATTGTATTACACCCATAAATTCGATACCGAGATTTCACCGGAAATATATGTTTTGACACCCCCTGAATCCAAAAAAAGCATTTTTGGAAACATATCCGTGTGTGTCTGTCTAAGAACAGCATAACTCAGAAACGATCAGTCGGATAAACACCAACTTGGTATTTAGGTTCAGTATCTTCCAGAGATGCGACACGAACGTTTTCAAGAAAATCCCCCACCCCAGATTACCCTTTACATAGAACATTTTTCGAAATTTTTAATTTTCTCAAAAATGGCACTAAAATTTTGATTAAAATATCATACGTTTAAGATATTTTCATGACAAATGAAACGTATACCTCGAATTTCCTGGGAATGTCTCCAAAAGTATTCTTCATTGTGAACAACGTTTGCATAACTGGTAATCCATAAGAGATAGACAAAATTTTACTACAAAAAATGTAGATCGCGTTAAAATACACAATTTATGTCATACACATTTTTTGTTGTTGAGTGAACCATTTTCGAGATATTACTTGTTATTCCCTTAAATTCTCCAATACTTTTTCTCAAATGGGAATTCGTTATTCATTTTTTTATGTCTTGGGCATGCAAAGAGAATGGAATGCGCCACATAGCAACCAGTGCTTAAAATATTAGACTATCGCTTAAATACAACCATATTCCCCCTGCAACTACAAGAAAATTAGCAAGAAGAATTACATCTCGATATCTCGATTAACATGAAGGATATGGAGAATAAGCGTTTGTAAAAATAGTTTGTACAAGAGTAGGGAAAGTCATGTGAGTGTAACACATCATAATTTTTTTCTTTAAGTTGGACTTCAGTTTTATTTTTGGTTTAGTAAAATATACAAAATTGATTCAATTGTATATTGTCAAACTGTATTTGGGATAATCGCCAAACGGAATAATTATCTTAGAGTTTTTAACTTTCAAACATGCATTGACAAATTGTCTTCAAAATCCTGTATACAAAACTTTAGCTCAGTTTGTACATCAGTTCTTGAGTGTAGTGAAGGCAAGTAAATTTGACAGATGTTTATTAAGAGACAGGACATAAATATTCAGCGAAATAAGGCAGTAAGTAAGCACGGTCTATAGCCTTAAACTCGTTCACGAGGAAATATATATATCTCTTCCACGAGGTACAAGGTGAAGCATTTCCCAGCAACTGGCCAAGCGAAAAAAGAGACGAAAGAACAGGGTGAAAAAAGAAAGAAAGCAAAAAAGGGAGGCAAGAGTGGGGAATGAAAAATGACGTATCTTGTCGCAGCTAAAGCTCCCGGATTAGGCAACCCGTACTGAGCGGGAAGGGTAGGGGAACCCGATCAAAAACACGGAAAACCAATCGCACTTTACTTTCAGAATGATAGTTATCGCCCATAACTTTACTGAGGTCCCTTCCAAACAAACTATGTGTACCGCTCACATGGTTTTTCTACCATATAGCAATACCTCTACAGACAATTCAAAAGGTATTTTGCTGGTCACTTCATGTTAATTGCGATGAATAAATACAAAGTAGAGAGAAGTCATCTGTTTATAAAATAACTCAATATAATGTTAGCTATAAATCTAAAACTCTGATGTGTTACACTCTCATGAGTTTCTCTACTCTTGTACAAACTATTTATACAAACGCTTATTCTCCATCTATTTCATGTTAATCGAGATATCAAAATCATAACCTTATTGCCAATTTTCTTGTAGATGCAAGGGGAATTGCTAGGCTTTAAGCGATAGTCAAATATTTTAAGAGCTGGTTGCTATGTGGAGTATTCCATTCTCTTTGCATTACCAGGACAAAAAAATGAATAGCGAATTTGAGAAAAGGTATAAGTATTGAAAAATTTGAGGCAATAACAAGCAATATCTCGAAAATGGTTCGCTCAACAAAAAAAAAATGTATATGACATATATTGTGTATTTTAACGCGATCTACATCTTTTGTGTAGTACAATTTTGTCTATCTCTTATGGTTTACCAGTTATGCAAAAGGCGTTCACAATGAAGAATACTTTTGGAGACATTTCCAGAAAATTCAAGATATACATTTTATTTGGCATGAAAGTATCCTAAACATATGATATTTTAATCAAAATCGTTAGAGCCATTTTTGAGAAAATTTTAATTTTCGAAAAATGTTCCATGTAAAGAGTAATCTGGGTTGGGGGGATGTTCTTGAAAACCTTCGTGTCGCATCTCTGGAAGGATACTGAACCTAAATACCAAGTTTGGTGTTTATCCGATTGTTCGTTTCTGAGTTATGCTGTTCACAGACACACACACACACACACACACACGGACATGTTTCCAAAAATTGTATTTTTTGGATTCAGGGGGTCTCAAAACATATATTTCCGGTGAAATCTCGGTATCAAATTTTTGGGTGGAATACAATACTTCCCCTACGTACTATACGTAGTAGAGAAAGTAAAAGTCTAGAAACGAAGTAAAGTAAAGCAGGGAATACTTTGGAGACATTTATATATGATAAAATTGGTATAAATTGTCTATTTTAATGAAATTCAAAATGCACAACCTTTTAGCTACATTTGTGGCTAATAAACAAGTTTATTTCCCGTTAGTATCGGCTAACAGTAGCAAGAGAAGACATCTGAGGATAGCACTCGGGGACCTGTTGTTCGATTCCCGTTATTCTGGTTACCCCGGACTTGGGTTTTTTTTATTGGTTTTTTCCCAGTCGGAAGGTGAATGCTGCGATGGATTCTATTCTATCATAAATTTCATATTCGCCATTTTGTCTCAATCGTTTTTTTTTTCATTTCATTCTGTGGGTTAGGCGTGGTGGACAGTGGTGTTCGGCATATTCGGTGGATGTGCTTTGAGGAAAGAACCATTTCTGCCGTGGTATGGAATCTTCTATTTGTGGATAGGGCACATCGAAGGGGCGGGCGGGGATGCTCAATCTGGAAACGTTAGGGACCCGACTGCGCTGCGCCTACCGCCATCTAGCCCATCCTTCGTACATTCTCATCTCATCCATTTCTCCCGAAGCTTAGGAGGTGCAATACGCATAGCCTTGGCCGCAGTGCTTAAATCCTCCGTTTTTAGTCTCTATCCCAATCCCTAGTAGCAGATACTAGGGTCACATAAACATCTGTGTCATGCAGAAGTTGTTTTACATGTCAATCTAATCTAGATTTTAAAAGTAAAAAAAAACCAGTTTTATCTACAAGATCAACTAGGTGTTTGTTTTTTTTATTTCACTTTCTCAACCTCCTCTTTAAGGCAGAATTCTATCCTATAACTAAATAAACAGATTTCACTGAGCATTTCCTTAAATCCAAAAGGCATTTTAGAAAACGTCCAATAACTTTTTAAGGGTGCAATGCAAGTATTACTCAAATACTTCCTCTATTCCAACCAGCCCTTTACAAGACAGAGGTTCTGTTACCTTCTATTCTCTTTTCATTATTTTTATTGGAAATATCACACGTCTGTCTCAGTGATAAAGTAGTCTGCCATCGAGCTTCCCAACCTTACAGGTCGTGGGTTCACTTCTCGGCTGAGGATAGCAGATTTTTCTTCAACTGGAATCATTCTCTACCCTTGGCGGAATATATTACATGTTTGAGATATTATCACGAGTAATAACATCTGAATCTTAAATTGTCTGTAGCTTGACTTTGAAGTTCTCCACTTTTTCTTAGAATGTTGTATCATTGCGGAATCGCAACACACACAGAAAGAGAAACAGTTTACTAAAAAATCTGATGTTTTACACTCACATGACTTTCTCTACTCTTGTACAAACTACTTTTACAAACACTTATTCTCCATATGCTTCATGTTAACTGAGATATCGAGATGTTAATCTTATTGGTAATTTTCTTGTAGATGCAAGGGGAATTGGAAGGCTTTAAGCGATAGTCAAATATTTTAAGAGCTGGTTGCTATGTAGAGTATTCCATTCCCTTTGCATGTCCAGGACAAAAAAATTCTGATGTGTTACTCTCACATGCCTTTCTCTACTTTTGTACAAACTATTTTTACAAACTTTTATTCTACATCTATTTCACATTAATCGAGATAAACGTTTGCAGACACGATTGTTTGACATGCAAAGATAATTACATTTTACACATAGCGACCAGTTCTAAGAATATTTGACTATCGCTTAAGGCGTACTATGTTCACCTTGTTTTGTAATTGCAAGGGCAATATAGAAATACAGTAGCCTTTAAACATCGACATATATCTTAATAGCTGGTTGCTAGGTGCAGCGCCATTCTCTTTGGCACAGATTAATACTCTTTGCATATCCAAGACAAAAACATGAATAACAAGTTTCCATTTGAGAAAATAAGTATTGAAAATTTAAGCAATATCTCGAAAATGGTTCACTCAACAACAAAAATGTATATGACATAAATTGTGTATTTTAGCGCGATCTACATTTTTTGTGTAGTAAAATGTTGTCTATCTCTTATGGTTTACCAGTTATGCAAAAGTCGTTCACAATGAAGAATACTTTTGGAGACATTCCCAGAAAATTCGAGATATACATTTTATTTGTAATGAAAGTATCTTAAATATACGATATTTTATTTAAAATCGTTAGCGCCATTTTTGTAAAAATTAAAATTTTCGAAAAATGTTCCATGTAAAGGGTAATATTGGATGGGGGGATTTTCTTGAAACATCCTGAACCGAAATACCAAGTTTGGTGTTTATCCGACTGTTCGTTTCTGAGTTATGCTGTTCTCAGACACACAGACAAACACACAGACATGTTTGCAAAAATGACTTTTTTGGATTCAGGGGGCCTCAAAATATATAATTCCGGTGAAATCCCGGTATCGAATTTTTGGGTGGAATACAATACTTCCCCTACTTACTGTACGTAGTAGAGAAGGTAAAAATTAATGATATCTGCAGAGAAAGTCATGTGAATGTAGGGATAAGATGTTTTTATTTGTTCAGGGAAGTCCAGTATTTTTGTTGGAACCTGTTATAGTCGAATATATCGTCTACCAGTGTAAGGTTAGAGAAGCACGTAACTATATAAGTAAAGTTAAACTTTAGTTTTGTTTCTGGTTCCCTTGTCTGGTCCAGCGAGGCTGATTAACTTCTAGGACGGCAGCACGAATGCTGTTGCTGAATTAAATGGCAGCCCAAAACTGTTAACTTTCGCTACCAGACGCAGACATTAGTCTTGCGGAACCTCGGCAAATAAATTCGTTACAAGCAAGCGATGTCAGGAGCGGGGAGTACGTTCTCTCCAGTGATTTGTTGCCAACAATGCGGAAGGGAAGATGTAAAGTGGCGTGTTGTTGGCTACAGAGGACTTGAGCGCGTGTTTAGTGCCGTTAACTCCTTAATCAGATGTGGCAGCACTGCTTCTTTTCCTATCCTAGCCCTTCGAGCACTACAGAAGCGAAAATATGCCACAGGCCAAGAATTAAGTGATTAATTGTGGGATTTGTTTAAAGTGCAAATTTACTTATTGAAACGCACATTAGCGTCTACTGCAAAGAATATGATCAAAATACTTCGTGGTATTTTTTACTTTCTCTACTACGTATAGTAAGTAGGGGAAGTATTGTATTCCCCCAAAAAATTCGATACCGAGATTTCACCGGAAATATATGCTTTGAGACCCCTTGAATCCAAAAAGAGCATTTTTGGAAACATGTCCGTGTGTGTGTCTGTCTGTGTGTCTGTGTGTCTGTGTGTCTGTGTATCTGTGTATCTGTGAACAGCATAACTCAGAAACGAACAGTCGGATAAACACCAAACTTGGCATTTAGGATCAGTATCTTCCAGAGATGCGACACGAAGGTTTTCAAGAAAATCCCCTCACCCCAGACTACCCTTTACATGGAACATTTTTCGAAAATTTTAATTTTCTCAAAAACGGCTATAACGATTTTGATTAAACTATCATATGTTTAAGATATTGTCATGACAAATAAAATGTATATTTCGAATTTTCTGGCAATGTCTCCAAAAGTGTTCTTCATTATGAACGACTTTTTCATAACTGGTAAACCATAAGAGATAGACAAAGGTTTACTACACAAAAAATGTAGATCGCGTTAAAATACACAATTTATGTCATATACATTTCTTTTGTTGAGTGAACCGTTTGCGAGATATTGCTTGTTATTACCTTAAATTTTCCAATACTTATACTTTTTCTCAAATTCGTTATTCATTTTTTTATGTCCTGGACATGCAAAGAGAATGGAATGCGCCACATAGCAACCAGCGTTAAAATATTTGACTATCGCTTAAAACTTACCATATTCCCCTTGCATCTACAAGAAAATTATCAATAAGATTGACATCTCGATATCTCGATTAACATGAAGCATATGGAGATTAAGCGTTTGTAAAAATAGTTTGTACAAGAGTAGAGAAAGTCATGTGAGTGTAACACATCAGACTTTTTATCCACTGTATGTTAATCTAGATAAACGTTTGCAGAAATAGTTTCATTACATATTTCCTTGCAGGTAGGTGCAAGAGGGAATATAGGAGGCTGAAGCGGTAGTCAAATGTTTAAAACGTGGGCCACTTGCATATTCCTTCCTATACATTACGAAAAGAATTCTGTGTTACATACACATGGCTTTCTCTACTATTGCAAAAATTATTTTTACAAGAGCATTTCGTTCTCTTTGTATGTGTAGGGCATAAAAAAAGCAAAAGAATTCCAATCTGAAAAAGTATAAATATTGTAAAAGTCAAAAAAAAAAATAACAAGGAATACCTCGGAAATGGTTCACTCGACAAAAAAAGTATATGACATAAATTGTGTGTTTTAACGAGATCTACATTTTTGTGTAGAAAACCTTTTTTTCTAGCTCTTAAGTTTACCGGTTATGCGAAATTCATTCAAAATGAAGACGACTTTTGGGGACATCCCTAGAAAATTAAGGACATACATTTCATTTGCCATGAAAGTATCTTAAAACGTATGATATTTTAATCAAAATCGTTAGAGCTATTTTTGAGAATCAAAATTTTCAAAAAATGTCCCGTGTAAAGAGTAGTCTGGGGTGAGGAGATTTTCTTGAAAATCCTGTGTCGCATCTTTGAAAGATACTGAACCTAAATATCAAGTTTGATACTTATCGAACTTTTCGTTTTTGAATTATGCTGTTCAGAGACACACAGTCACACATCCACACAGACACACACACGAGCCTTTTTATAATCCCTTTGCATTCAGGGGCCTCAAAACATGTATTTCCGGTGAAATCACGATATCGAATTTTTGGGTGATATGCAATACTTCCCCTACTTATTATACGTAATAGAGAAGTAAAAAGTTTATCTCTTTCTATCTAATTCATTTTAATCCAGATAAACGATTCCGGAAATAGCTACAATACACATTTCCTTATAGATACAAAGGGAACAGCGATAGTCTAATGTTTTAGAACTGAACGCTACACACTGGCCTTAAAACTCTTTCCATAACATCGCAAGGAACAACTGAAAATTGACAGTACTTGAAAAGAATGACTTAGTTTTGAACATTTCGAACGATTTAATTAAAACACAAGCTAAAACTTGTTAGAATATGCTTTAATGAACATCATAAATAAATGCAAGAAATGAATAAAAAGCTCATTTATTCCCAGACGTGGTTTGAATTTCCGACCTTCGCCATGACTTTCTAGCATATTAACCCAGTGCAGCACTAGAGCACGTTAACCAGCACTTGCATTTCGTATCGTGTGTAAAATGAAGGGTTGCTTAGTTACCAATCCGCAGGATAAGAAGATCCACGAGGTATATATAAAAAAAATCTGATGTGTTACACTCACATGACTTTCTCTACTCTTGTACAATCTAATTTTACAAACGCTTATTCTCCATATGGTTCATGTTAATCGAGATATCGAGATGTCAATCTTATTGGTAATTTTCTTGTAGATGCAAGGGAAATATGGTAGCTTTTAAGCGATAGTCAAATATTTTAACGCTGGTTGCTATGTGGCGCATTCCATTCTCTTTGCATGTCCAGGACATAAAAAAATGAATAACGAATTTGAGAAAAAGTATAAGTATTGCAAAATTTAAGGAAATAACAAGCAATATCTCGAAAACGGTTCACTCAACAAAAGAAATGTATATGACATAAGTTGTGTATTTTAACGCGATCTATATTTTTTGTGTAGTAAAATTTTGTCTATCTCTTATAGTTTACCAGTTATGCAAAAGTCGTTCAGAATGAAGAATACTTTTGGAGACATTCCCAGAAAATTCGAGATATACATTTCATTTCTCATGATATTATCTTAAACATATGATATTTTCATCAAAATCGTTAGAGCCATTTTTGAGAAAATTAAAATTTTCGAAAAATGTTCCATGTAAAGGGTAGTCTGGGGTGGGGGGATTTTCTTGAAAACCTTCGTGTCGCATCTCTGGAAGATACTGAACCTAAATACCAAGTTTGGTGTTTATCCGACTGTTCGTTTTTGAGTTATGCTGTTCACACACAGACACACAGACACACACACACACAGACACACACACACACAGACACACACACGGACATGTTTCCAAAAATGCTTTTTTTGGATTCAGGAGGTCTCAAAACATGTATTTCCGGTGAAATCTCGGTATCGAATTTTTGGGTGGAATGCAATACTTCCCCTACTTACTGTACGTAGTAGAGAAAGTAATATATATTTGTCATGTAAATATCTTTAATATATGATATATTAATCAAAATCATTACAGCCATTTCTTAGAAAAACAAAGATTTCGAAAAATCTTCAACGTAATGTGTAGTTTGGCATGGGGGGAATTTTCTTTAAAATCATAGTGTCACAGCTTTGGAAGGCACTGAACCTAAATACTAAGTTTAGAGTTTATCCGACTTTTCGTTTTGTGTTATGATGTTCACATATACACACGTACCTTTTTGTAAAAATGCCTTTCTTGGATTAGGGAGCCTTGAAACATGTATTTCCGGTGAAATCTCGGTCTGAATTTTTGAGTGGAATGAAATACCTTCTCTACCTACTATGTACGTGGTAGAGAAAGTAAAAATGGTGGCCAGTTACTTAAAAAACTGTTTTATAAAGAAAATTGGACAATTTACCCCAATAGGAATGAATATTATATCATAATTTACCAATAATAAGTTCAGAATGAAGAGGGATTCGCAGCATAATCATAGACAATTAAAGATTTACGTTTTATTTCTCAAATAAATACCTTAAACAGTTGATATTTTACTCAAAATCATTATAAGAATATGATAAAATGGAAAATAACGAAACATTCTCCATAGTTTTTTGGTGTGGGAGAACTTTATTGAAATCTTTGTGTCACATACTTGAAATATGCTGAACTTAAATTACCAAGTTTGGTATTTATCCGAAGTTTCATTTTTACTTTCTCTACTACGTATAGTAAGTAGGGGAAGTATTGCATTCCACCCAAAAATTCGATACCGAGATTTCACCGGAAATACATGTTTTGAGACCTCCTGAATCCAAAAAAAGCATTTTTGGAAACATGTCCGTGTGTGTGTCTGTCTGTGTGTCTGTGTGTCTGTCTGTGTGTCTGTGAACAGCATAACTCAAAAACGAACAGTCGGATAAGCACCAAACTTGGTATTTAGGTTCAGTATCTTCCAGAGATGCGACATGAAGGTTTTCAAGAAAATCCCCCCACCCCAGACTACCCTTTACATGGAAGATTTTTCGAAAATTTTAATTTTCTCAAAAATGGCTCTAACGATTTTCATGAAAATATCATATGTTTAAGACAATGTCATGAGAAATGAAATGTATATCTCGAATTTTCTGGGAATGTCTCCAAACGTATTCTTCATTGTGAACGACTTTTGCATAACTGGTAAACCATAAGAGATAGACAAAATTTTACTACACAAAAAATGTAGATCGCGTTAAAATACACAACTGATGTCATATACATTTCTTTTGTTGAGTGAACCGTTTTCGAGATATTGCTTGTTATTTCCTTAAATTTTGCAATACTTATACTTTTTCTCAAAATCGTTATTCATTTTTTTTATGTCCTGGACATGCAAAGAGAATGGAATGCGCCACATAGCAACCAGCGTTAAAATATTTGACTATCGCTTAAAAGCTACCATATTTCCCTTGCATCTACAAGAAAATTACCAATAAGATTGACATCTCGATTAACATGAAGCATATGGAGAATAAGCGTTTGTAAAAATAGTGTGTACAAGAGTAGAGAAAGTCATGTGAGTGTAACACATCAGATTTTTTGAGTTATGGTGTTCACATGCCGGCAAACAGAAAACAAACACACAGGCCGTTTTCTAAAAATGTTCTTCTTAGGATTCAGGGAATCTCAAAATATGTATTCCAATGAAATCTCATTATCGAATTTTTGTATGGATTGCAATACTTTCTCTACCTGATACAAGTAGGTGCTAGAGAATGTAAAAGGTATAAAATATTTTAACATTCTATCCAATAACACCAGGAGGGATGGCTCAACGGCAACGTCTGTCACCCGTATTCGGGAGATCCGGGTTCGATTCCTGTTCTCACCATGGGGTTTTTCATGATTTTCCTCTGATCGTCTAGGCGAATGCTACGGCGGAGTATTCTACCACGATTTCTCGTTTCCCACATTTTCTGTCATTTCATCTGTCTCCCTTTTACGTTTCAGGAAGTGTCTCTGGGTTTCGTAGTGCGACTGCTATCGGGCAGATGGCACGGTTGCTGCGGTGCGTAAAATATTTCTCGCCTGGTTCTCTCGGAGGATTCTTCGCCTCTGCTGGTGGAGGCGGGTGTTCCAAACTGGAAATGACAGGACTTCCATAGGCTTCTGTGGAGCTGTTTACCTGCGACTTCTTGCGGCTCCTTCACTTCATCCGTGTCTCCCTGGGTATGTAGTCACAATTAGATCTCGCAGCAGTGACCAGCTATCCCCCCTCTGCTGAATTACCTCTAGCTCTACCTAATAAAAACGGTTATCTCGGAAATTAATTTGAGCTACACCATTGCCGAGATTACCAAGGAGGATCCGAGCAATGGTTTAATTAATTTTATTCCAACGGGCAATGAATCGTATCAGCTGACAGGCTTGTGGTATTGATTAATTTAAATATCAGGTATTGTAGTTTTTCAACCAAGTTCGAAGCGCAAATAAAAAAAAATCTGATGTGTTACACTCACATGACTTTCTCTACTCTTGTATAAACTATTTTTACAAACGCTTATTCTCCATATGCTTCATGTTAATCGAGATGTCAATCTTATTGGTAATTTTCATGTAGAAGGGGAATATGCTAGGTTTAAAGCGATAGTCAAACGCTGGTTGCTATGTGGCGCATTCCATTCTCTTTGCATATCCAGGACATAAAAAAAAATGAATAACGAATTTGAGAAAAAGTATAAGTATTAGAAAATTTAAGGAAATAACAAGCAATATCTCGCAAACGGTTCACTCAACAAAAGGAATGTATATGACATAAATTGTGTATTTTAACGCGATCTACATTTTTTGTGTAGTAAAATTTTGTCTATCTCTTATGGTTTACCAGTTATGCAAAACTCGTTCACAATGAAGAATACTTTTGGAGACATTCCCAGAAAATTCGAGATATACATTTCATTTCTCATGACAATATCTTAAACATATGATATTTTAATCAAAATCGTTAGAGCCATTTTTGAGAAAATTAAAATTTTCGAAAAATGTTCCATGTAATGGGTAGTCTGGGGTGGGGGGATTTTCTTGAAAACCTTCGTGTCGCATCTCTGAAAGATACTGAACCTAAATACCAAGTTTGGTGTTTATACGACGGTTCGTTTCTGAGTTATACTGTTCACAGACACACAGACACACAGACACACAGACACACAGACAGACACACACACGGACATGTTTCCAAAAATGCTTTTTTTGGATTCAGTGAGTCTCAAAACATGTATTTCCGGTGAAATCTCGGTATCGAATTTTTGGGTGGAAAAAATACTTCCCCTACTTACTATACGTAGTAGAGAAAGTAAAAAATGGGAGAAAGTGATATGACCCATTCATACTACTTTCTCTACTAATGACAAACTCTTATTAATCTGTTACATATTTTACTATTTATATACCGAGCGGAATGGATCCGATTACGTGTGAGGCTTGCACTCGGGAGGTCCAGGGTTCGATTTCCGCCGACCGTCCACTCTGACCATGCGGTTTTCTTGGTTTTCCTTGGTCGGTAGGCGAATGCTTGTTTTCTCATCTACCACGATTTCCTTTAAAATTCCGCTTCCTCCTCATCTTTCCGGTGTGCTTCTAGGTTTCGTGGCGTATGACGGTGCCAAATAGATGGTACACCCCGTGCTATCGCCCTCTCTAGACAGATCCGTCATTGGGACGGGTCTTCGAGTTTGGAACTGTTAGGGACTTCACTTCCGCGCGTCTCTGTGGCCTGTAGCCTCTTGTGATTCCTTCGCTTCATCCCTTCCTCCTGGAGGGTGGTAGTCTCAATAGATCTATGTAGCTCGGGTACGCGAGGTGTCCCCCTCTATTGTATAACATATACTTATGCACATACCAGCTGACGTTGCATTCTTAGCTTTTTAAACTCGCATGACAAATTAGTTATCTCGCTCTGCTCTTTATGAAATTATTTTACGATAACATAGGGGATTTTTATGGCGCGTCCTTCCCTTTACCCCTTATAATTGTAATTTCGTACAGCCCTGGCTATTCCTAATAAGGATGAAAAATTCCCCAATATTAACTCAAACGGATATAAACATCGGCGGAACGTCTGAATTCCTCAACGTTGCTCCGACAGTTTTCCAAGTTCTGGAAATACTGCTTAGTCTACCCTTTGGCGGTGGAGCAATAAACGGTCGGAATGGTCAAGTCATTTTTTAGATAACCGCTTTAAGTTGTGCCGTTTTCCCCTCCCCCCTGGGTGATGTTTATGCAACCAGCTCAGGTACGCCCTAATGCTTCGGAAATGATGAGTGGGTCATCGAGAGAAACAGTTAAATCCGAAGCTTCGAGAAAGATGTCATCATACATGACGTAATTCATCACAAAGCGTCGTGCAGAGTTACCATTGGCTGGTTTGCTTCATGCCACTGACGCCAGCGTCATCACGCTCGTGGACAACTCCAGCAACTCCTGGGCAGGCAGCAGAGGCACTCTTCGGCCAGGGACCAGTGGCTAGCAACCAGATGTTTATTCTGTTTGGTGACGGCGAGATTTGAAGTAAACCACCAAGAGTAACATTTTTGTCTTTTTCCAAATTATTTTCAACTGTTTGGTAAGCTACAAAATTTAACCTTTTTATTCTTGGTGTTTTTAAATTCAGATTTACGGGAGAAGCATTTGTATTTTTCACTTCGTGTAACGTTGCATTTTATTAGTCGCTGTTTCAGAAATATTCTCGACTTAAATTGTCAAAAGGTGAAAGAGTAAATTACATTGTCGTCTCCGAGCATATTATTTGTAAATCACATAACTTTTAAAACGTTAAAGCAAGCTGATGATGGAATTGTTAACAAACGCAACACTTTATAATAAATAGTTAACATATGTGCCGGTGATTCTTTTCAATTCCTAGCTCCTACGCAATAGTCCTTTCCACAATATTTAACACCCATGGATATGGGAAAAGCCCAATGGTGCAAGGTGAAATGTTAAATTTTTGTACCTTCTGTTTGGTTGAGTATTTTTCAAATTCATTGCTGATTTACAATTTCGCAAATACTCTAAGTTCCGCGCTTCATAGTTAACCACTATTAGGGTAACCTATGATAATTAATTGTGCTTCTATTAATTGCGTAATATAGCCGGGATTTGAACCACTGATCTTCGCCTTTCCGTACCTAACCAACTGAGCGTGTTCCATTAAACTCCCTTACTAATTCCCGCTAAACTATAAGGCGCTCTCAAGCGTGGTTTATATCCCGGCAATGGCGTTGAATTTTCCAGTCTGATTCTACCTTTCCAAATTCAGGTTACACACGGCTTGGGTGGAAGAACATTAATTAACATAGGTGTTTATTAACTCTTGGATCACATTAGATTGGTGTACATCCCTTCATTCCCCGCAGATCCCACGCTGGTGACAGACAGTTTTACCGAAGATGTCAACGATTTGAGTAGAACAGACGGGATCACGTCACTGCTGGGTGTTTACGCAAATCAGTAGTCAATGCTTCAATCACTCCTGTGTCAAATTCCTGTGTCACTTAGCCTAATCTACAGAAGTTTACAACTGTAGCAATGAAAATGATTGGTGAAATGACTAGTGAAACAAGAAGCGGCACAGAAGAAAGCAGCAACATTAGGGACCGATGTGAATTACAGCTTATTGGAGATTGGATCATTACCAGAATAAAAACGTGGGATGAGCATATTTCAAGTTAAAGTTGGTAGAAGTGGGATGCCAAGAAGAAAGAGAAACTCTTAGAAGATTTGGACTGATTCCCAGTTTGTATGGAACAAACTTGAAGTTGTATAGAAGTACGAAGAAAAGCCTTTCGCTTGCCAAATTCTGATCAGAGAGTGACTGCACTCAAGAGCAAGCTAACATATGCAAATAAATATACAAAGTACACGCTGTATTTACAAATATCAAACAACTTATTCTTAATTACTATAATAAAATGCTACAAAGCGATGTCACATTTACATGATCATTTCACCCAAGTTTTACAAACCATTTCTTATGAAACCTTATTACTTTCTCTACTACGTATAGTAAGTAGGGGAAGTATTGTATTTCACCCAAAAATTCGATACCGAGATTTCACCGGAAATACATGTTTTGAGACCCCCTGAATCTGTCTGTGTGTGTGAACAGCATAACTCAGAAACGAACAGTCGGATAAACACCAAACTTGGTATTTAGGTTCAGTATCTTCCAGAGATGCGACACGAAGGTTTTCAAGAAAATCCCCCACCCCAGATTACCCTTTTGGAAAAGTTTTCGAAATCTTTAATTTTCTCAAAAATGGCTCTAACGATTTTGATTAAAATATCGTATGTTTAAGATATTTTCCTGACAAATAAAATGTATATCTTGAATCTTCTGGGAATGTCTCCAAAAGCATTCTTCATTGTGAACGACTTTTGCATAACTGGTAAACCATAAGAGATAGATTTTACTACACAAAAAATGTAGATCGGATTGAAACACACAATTTATGTCATATACAGTTTTTTTGTTGAGTGAACCATTTTCGAGATATTGCCTGTTATTCCCTTAAATTTTTCAATACTTATTTTCTCAAATGGGAATTCGTTATTCATTTTGTTGTCTTGGATATGCAAAGAGTATTAATCTGTAGCAAAGAGAATGGTGCTGCGAATAGCAACCAGATATTAAGAGATATGTCTATGCTTAAAGGCTACTGCATTTCTATATTGCCCTTGCAAATACAAAACAAGGGGAACATAGTACGCCTTAAGCGATAGTCAAATATTTTTAGAACTGGTCGCTATGTGTAAAATGTAATTCTGTTTGCGTGTCAAAAGATCGTTTCTGCAAATGCTTATCTTGATTAATATGAAATAGATGGAGAATAAGATTTTGTAAAAATAGTTTGTACAAGAGTAGAGAAAGTCATGTGAGTGTAACACATCAGAAATTTTTTCTGTCTACTTCATATTAATCGAGATTAAAGATTTCGTTGAAGATGCAAGAGGGATACAGGAGGCTGAAGCTGTAGTGACATCTTAGGGTTGCTATTTGTTAGTTTTGAAATCCCATACCTTTCACATGAAATCACAAGAAACATAAGAATGGTTAGGTAGCACGTAACAGTGTAGGTTATTGGGAAATTCAAACCAAAAGCAGCGAATACCTCGGAAATGGTTAACGATACAAAAAAATTTATCTACTGCTAATAATAATCGTGATGCTTTAGTTCGTAGTTACTAGGCAACAAACATTCTGACGAATCACGCTATCAAAACTTAAAATACACTGTAAGGATGATCATTTATATTTAATTTTTAAGGTAAAAAAATCAGCACAGCTGTCTGTGAGGAAATGTCATTTTCCAGCTTCAAATACTCTGCAATGTTACCAGGAATCTTCCCAAACATATTTTTGCTAACCACTTATACGCGACATTTTCCATTTAAATAAAACAGAAAGTACTTATTGCAGCCAGTAATTCCAAGTCGAATACCTGATACTTTCTACAAATTTCAAGCAAATCAACATTACTTAGTTCACCACTAATCACAAAACTTCTAGATATATATATTTTTGTTTCCCTTATCTTCACAATAAATGCTGAGCCAACATCCTCAACATCATCAATCGTCAGTTTATACAATTCTTCCCGACGACACGCTCCACGTATTCCAAACATAAGAGCAATCCTCTTCAATAAATGTTTTTCATTAGACGCAGTTTTCAAGAATTGTGTCACTTCATCTCGGCTCAATACTATCAACTTCTTCTACATATTGTCTCTTTAAAATGCTGTTAATTTTCGAACTTACTGATATCAATATTATCATTAATTAAAAGAGTTGATCTCTCCATGGAATATTCACTCCAAAGACTCGAAGCCTTAATGCTTTTTGACTTCTCATAAAAATTACGTCTGCTTTATTACCCACACACCAGTCCTTGAATTTCGTATAAAAACATAAACAAACTTTCCTTGACTTTTTTGGAAGTTAACAGTTGCATCTTGGACTACTTTTAAAATTTTTTCCCGATGAACTGTGAAAATCACCTTCTTGGCTCATTTTTACTTTAAATTCCACATGAAAGTGGTGTCCATAATTGCAGAATATAATAACAAAGTTTGTGATTTATGGTGTCTTTTTTTTCCAAAGCCCACATTACTCTTTCTCTAAACATATCGTTTCCGTAATAAATATATTTCATTAAATATACAACATATACTAAAATGCTCTGGATGAGATAAAATATTGTAGACAACACTTACAAATTGGCCATTGTCTAATTACTATAGTTTATAAGTTATACGAAAACAGACAAAACTCGATCGCAATGAAGAGAACTTAACAGAGTAGAAAATTCAATTATTATTCATCTTAAAAATATCTTAAGTATAGGCTATTTTAGTCAAAATCAATAGAAATATTTTTAGGAGCTAAGAATACCGTAAACTTTTCCGTGTAAAATGTAGTTTGTCCTGGTAAAATTTTCTTTAAAATAGCCGTGTTGCATCTTTTCGTGTTTTGAATTATATAATTCATACACAAAACACACATTCAATTGATCCTTGTGTTCAAACCGGTCTCAAAAATTATTTACAGTGAGGCAGTATTTTTGATACTTAAATGATTTCAGTTTAATTATATAATATAAAATATAATAACAGCCCACTTTAAAGCAATATGTGTATAATATAATATATAAAATGCAAGTAACAGTCATTGTATTAATGTTTATATTATTGTATACATGTATAATAATTTTATGTGAATGTATTACGTAATTTAATAATGTAGGAGCTGTGAGAATATTGGTCAAAAGTTGCTAACAATAAGGTAACAATGAGGTAACCTTGAGGCAATAATAAATTGCTAAGTCTAATAATGCTACTAGAAATTTTTGGAAACAATAATGTAATATTTTTAAAACAGTTTATAGATAGCCAATCAACAACTAGAAAGGCTAAAAGTTAAATAAAAGTATTCTATTGGAGTAGGATTACCCAATCAGGAACTGAAATAGATGAAATTTACAAATTCAGGCGGTAGAAGTCAGTTGCTAGTAGACAGCGTTCCTAACCGGACGCGGGACGCTTCCTCCAGAAGTTTAATACGTATCCAGGTGTGAGACGAAAATTCATTACGGCGAGAATATTATAAAGTTTACGTGTTTAAAAGTGCAATTAATAAATAATCTCACAGCTCTCTATATCAGTGAAGTGTTATTTAATCGTGTGAAGGATTAATAAATGGAGTGAAGTAAAACTTATAATTTGTGCAAGCCTACATTCTTTAGCCGCATCACCCCCTGCAAAGAGACACATGTTACTAAAAAATTAATACTGACGCAGCCGAGGCAAACCTATATATATATATAATATTTAAAGAAACCTAAAATACAAAGTTGATTCCTAAACTTGGGGCGAAGGCCACCGGAAACTTTGTATCATACGTGGGGCAGTTACTTCATCAAGTTTGGCTCCCCAACAGTTCAACTACAAAACAACCTTCAAATTGGCACTTAAACGTGGTGTTAATAACGTAAAGATATATCTAACTCAACAGTAAAATCTCGATATAAATTTTTGGATGGAATACACTACTTCCTAGGAAGTAAAAAGTTCATATAATACTTTCTAGAAATGCAAATAATAATTTTCGGCTGGCCCCGTAGCTCACCCAGTAGAGCAACTGCCTGCTTTGCGAGGGGTCCCGGGTTCGATCCCTATCCTCCCCAGAGTCTGGAAATATGAATGAGTGTGTGAATGTGTGTATGATCTAATGATTCCAAAAACCATTGTCAATAGGCAATAAGTTCCAAAGGGAAGGCCGCAGGTGAGACCAATGTAGTTAAAGATGGGATATAAATGGATCTAAAAAAAATCACACTGATTAAAAGCAGCAACAACAACGTTTAATACTGTGTACGGAGAGCAAATGAATATTTTATGGAAAAATGAACCACTTTTTACATGAAAAATGCAGTATATAGTGGATATGGGAGATTTTGTTGTGAGTAGAGAAATTCCTGCGAGAGTTCACATCAGATTTTGACTGCAGTCTCTTTACACTTTTATCAAAACTATTTACCGAAGGAAACTATAACAATAAAAAACCATAACTGGACTACTTTGGGCTGGCAAGTAATTTTGTATTTTCCTTTACCTTTAAATCTCTCTATAGAAGTATCCTTTATGCGACGTAAAAGCTGTGTGTTTAACTGATAAGCGGAATTAAGTACTGCACTTAAACCATACCCATTCAACAAATAACAGCCGCACTACGCGGTGTAGCTTTTCTTTTGTTCCCACTCTTTTCCTCGCAAGTATTTCCGAGGGCCGTGGGAAAAAAGAGCAAGGCCAAGATTAGAAATTATAGCCAGATAAACTGCGGCAACTAAGTCCCATTAAATTTCATGGCGAGATTAAAGAAAATTGGGTTAGATAAAATTGTTTACATTCCCGGAGTAAGTGAGGGGAGGACGAATGTACACAGATAAAGTCAAGACATCGTAAAAAGACTTTAAAGGAAATGTTTTTAAAAATTTGTGGCCCATGTGACGAGATATAGTAGAGTAGGGGCTTTTACTTTAAGCATTCTACGAAAGAAAACGTTATACAAGATAAGGTTATGGGGCAGGGAAAGTTCAAAATTAATATGTAATGTAACATGAAGATAATTTTCATTTCTTTGTCGCCTATGTAAGAAGACGCTATAAGGGACAATAATACATTTTCATAAATCTGATGTGTTACACTTATATGACTTTCTCTACCCTCTAGCGCTTATTAGTGGATATACAAATTATTCTTACGAAAGTTTATTCTCCTATCTTCTTCACTGAGATAAAACTTTACGGAAATAGCTGCATTACACATTTCGTTATAGATATAAATGGAATAGCGATAGTAATATGTTTAAGAACTGTCTTCTTCTTTTTTTTACCATGATACTTAGCGTCCGATTGTATATTTCCATGAAGGACCGGAAAGTTTGCTCAGAGGCCTCTTTATCAGGCTTGAGGTTCTTTTACGTGCCGTAAATATATGACACGGGGCCACCAACTTTACTTTCTTTCCGAAGGAAGCTATGCTAAAGGTTTTTACGCCCGAAAAAAATCCATCGCCCTCCGCCGGGTTTGAATCCGTGACCTCGGGAACCAGAGGCTAGCATGCTACACCTAGACCACAAAGGACGACTACGCTGGCCTTAAAATTCCATACGGTTTCCATGCAATAGGAACATGCAACTGGATGTTGAAAGAATTTAAGAGAATGACCAAGAAATGAACAATTCGAACCTTTAATAACGGATATCTCAGAAATGGTTAATGCCACAAAAAATCTATTTGAAATAAATTGTGTGTTTTAAAGAGATCTGTATTTTTTGTGCAGCACGTTTTCGTGTATCGCTTAACGTTTACTAGTCATAGAAAATTGTACAAAATTATTTCCGAATGAAAAGGACTTCACAGGCTATTCCCAGAGAATTCAAAATAAACATTTTATTTGTAACGTAAATATGTTTTAATTTGTGGAATTTTAATCGAAATCGTTAGAGCCATTTATTAGAAATAACAAAACTTTCGAAAAATCCTTCATATAAAGGGTAGTGTGGGGTGGGGGAATATTCTTGAAAATCTTCGTGTTGTAGTTATGGAGGAGACAAGCTTGGTGTTTATCCAACTTTTCATTTTAGAGTTATGCGGTTTACACAGACTCAGACCCGGATCTTTTTCTGGGAGCCTCAAAACATGTATTTCCGGTGAAATATCGGTATTGAATTTGGATGCGTTGTCGAGGAGCAGACACTCGAACTGACAGAATATCCAGGAAGGGCGATCAGCCCGATGTCTGGTATGAGAGCGGGGAGTACATGATATGAAATGATGGTGAAAGGTTGAAAGGAGATGATGCAGCATGAATGGCAGGGAAAACCGAGAACTTGGAGAAACCCGCCAAGACCTTGCTTTGTCCACCATAATACCCACATGCAGATCTCTGAGATTGAACCCGTCTTGGTGAGGCCAGCGTCTAACTACTTGGGCACGCCACCTCGGAAATGTCTACCGCCGCAACATATTTATTCGGCAAAAATTATGTGGTTTAACTTGATCCACAATGTTTGTATTGTAAGTTTTTGTTTAACCTTACGGTTTATCAATTATAAAACACTTCACTAAGAAGGAAAAGGCTATTCACAAAAATTCTACTTTATTTTTGTATAACATCTTAAACATGTATTACTTTAATGAAATCTATTTTTGAGAAAAATAAAAAATAACCAACATTTTTCCATATAAAGGGTAGCTTGAACTAGGAGATTTACTTAAAATCTTCCTCTGGCATCCTTGTAAGATGCTAAACGTAAATACTAAGTTTGGTGTTTAACCGACTTTTCGCTTTTGAGTTATGCTGTTCACAGACAGTACGCGCACACGCAGAGATAGACACTGACTTATTTTAAAAATGTTTCTTGTTTTATTCAGAGAACCTCAAAACCCATAATTCTGGTGAAATCTCGGTATCCGATTTTTGAGTGGAATGCAATACTTCAACCTACTATGTGTATGTAATAGAGAAGGTAAACATTGTCGCACCAGTATTTAGGTAATGTGTAGATATAATATATTTTATAGACTGTAAAAAATGAAATTGAGTTTTATTTATGGACGCTCTTTAACTGCTGTGATTCTTAGCGTCCCATTTTATATTATGCGTGAAAGACCGGTAATTTTGCTCAGATGCCTCTTTTTCAGGCTTGAGGTTCTTTCACGTGCGTAAATCTACGACACGAGACCATTGACTTTACTTCCCTTCCGAAGGAAGCCATACTAAGGATTTTTACACACGAAAAAATCCATCGCCCGTCGTTTGAACCCGTGACCTCGGGAAGTAGAGGCTAGCATGGTAACAACTACACCACGGAGGGCAACTTATAGACTGTGACAACACTGTACGGGTTGGGAGGATTTCAACAATGTGGCCAACGCTAGGCTATTTGGTCTAGTAAATCTCAGGGAGGAAGCGATGAAGTAACGGCTCAGTGGCAGAGTAGCTCACTGGGGTCCCTAACGTGTCAAGATCGAATATCCCCAGGCGTCCTTCAATAACCCCCCTATCAGCATGAATATGTTTAGACAGAAGGCTTCCATTCCAGAGTAAGAAACAGTTCCTTCAAAGAGAGAAAATGAGGGAAGAAGGAAACGGGAATCAAACACAGAACCTCCCGACCGCAAGTCTTAGAGGTACCAAATAATTTGAATTGTGTTAAGCGCCACTCTTACTTCATACGGCACCACAGGCGGTGACTGGTAGTACATGAGCTGAAATTATAATTTGTGAAAGAACATTTGGGAAGAAAACGCTCCGGGATTAAATTTTGGGTACCTACCTGGCATTTGCCAATTATAAGAACTTAGAAAAACTCGCAAAAATCTCAGTCAGAAAGGAAGGTCCTGGTGGGATTTAAACCCGTTCACCAATCCATGCCTTAACGACTTCGGCTACTCGCGTCAGTGCACACGCTACTACCTGAGCCATGTCGCTTGGAATGGTAATACTTGTTTTCTACTCTTCACTAGCATATGAGAGACAGAACCATCACTTAAAATTGTTAGGTACATTGCTTAAAAGGTAGGCAGAAATATTATCGAAAAAATCAATACAGCAAAAAGAAATAAAAACAAAATTTTCGTGAGATGCATAGCTGTTTCACACCTACGATTTTCCTGAAGTAACTTTTCGCCTGTCTCTTACTGTTTCGTGGTTATATTTAAAATAAGGGAGAATACTCCATAGACTATTTGCGTAAAATTCAGATGTGAATTTTATTTATCGTTCAGTATTTTGATCAAAATAGTACAGATAATTTTAAGAAAATAAACAATAAAGAATTTTTCCACGTAAAGCTTGATTAGGATGGAGAAATTTATAAAAATCAAGCTTACATCTTTAAAAAATAAGAATATAATTTTGTTAATTTTGTTATATAGCGGGATGAGGCCAAAAGGTTTTGCAGCTAGTTATTAAATTTAGTTACCCCGGCATAAACACTGCGGGACGTAGACTTAGCGGCAACGAGAGGACCAGGACCTTAGCTGTATGGTTTAAAGCAGGCGTGGGATGTTCATAACAAAATACACATAAATTCACATTAATTACGTTATCTGTGGTTTATTAAATAATTGACATTTTGCGTCTAATTCACTCACAAAAGATTACAGAACATACATTGCAGGGAGATGTTCCACACTCACACGAAAACACCACGCTACATACACAACCACTCGCCCTGAAGAGACATACGACTGACCCACGCTACTACTGACGCCACTAGACAAAGAAGCTAGTCACGCTACTTGCTCCCCCTTTCATCTCTCCACCCCTCTCCAGGAGGTGGGGAGAGATGCCGCGTCGGACGAAATTCATACCCCAATCAAAATAATTATCCCAACAATGTCATTGCTACAAAGCAATAATGTGTCCGACGCGACAATGCATACCCATACACGCTACATAATGCATTCGGTTTTCTTTTATGTTATGCTGTCACACAAGCGCACGCGCGTACTTTACGCTAAACATTTTTTCTTTGATTTATAGGACTTCAAAAATTGTATTCTTACTAAATCTGGGTATAGAACTTTTGAATCCAGTACCATAGCATATATAAGATATACAGAAAGTTTAGCATTAAAATGAACTGCGGTATCAGAACGGTACGCATAATTTTTTTTCCCGCAGAATCAAATTAACTCCATTTGAAGGCGATCTTTAAACACGGTTTGAGCGGAAGATTTATACCACAGCAAGTTCCGCTTATTATTCTTCCTGAAAACTCACGTTGTGGACACAAAAGAGGAAAGAGATGTTTAATTTAACGAAGTCTAATGAGACGTTTGGGAATCACTGACGTTATTTCTGTACTGCGAGATGAAAGCTGCTATGAGAGGCTTTTGTTGGACGTTAATAAATATCAGGCAGCAGACTACGTACGTCTTTAAAAGCTCCAGTCTCCAAATTAATACTGCTTTGCTTGAAAACATTCTACGCGATATTAATATCAGACACGTTATGCTTGAAAAATTTCCAGCGCGCAGCTGTTTTGTTCCCAGCTCTAAGCTGCTATGCGGAAGGACGGCGTACAGAATGAAAACACCATGCAGCTACAGATATAAAGGCAGCCAATTTTATTACAATTCTTGCGCATAAAGTAAAATTCATTCTTCTTTGGGGAACCTTTGAATCAAAGGGATTCTTACGAGTATAGTAACCATTGAACGTCTATAAATACATTCACATGACTTTCTTTACCCACTATCGCTTACTACTTTCTCTACCACGTACTACATAGTAGGTAGAGAAGGTATTGCATTCCATCCAAAAATTCGATACCGGGATTTCACTGGAAATACATGTTTTGAGCCCCACTGAAAAGAAAACATTTTTAGAAAACGATCAGTGGGGATGTCTAAACAGCATAACTGAAAAACGAAAAGTCAGATAAATACCAAATTTGGTATTTAAATTCAGTACCTTCAAAAGATGTGACACAAAGATTTTCAAGAAAGTTCCTTTACGCGAAACTACCCTTTACTTGGAAGATTATTCGAAATTTCTTATTTTCTAAACATGATTTTAATGATTTTGCTTAAAATACCATATACTAAAAGTATTTATATTACAAATAAAATGTATATCTTGAATTTTCTGGGAATAGCCTGTGAAGTCCACTTAATTCGGTCATTCTCAGGGAATAGGGTTACTATGCTAGTCTCTAGTTCCCAAGGTCGCGGTTCAATTCCGGCGGAGGGCGAAGGATGGAAGGGAGTAACGCCGGTGGTACCGTGTCGTAGATTTACGGCACGTAAAAGAAACTCAAACCTAATAAAAGGAGGCCTCTGAGCAGAATTTCCGGTCTTTTACGTCCAATATAGAATGGGACGCTAAGAACCATAGCAGTTAAAGAGCATGCATAAATAAATAAAAAATCTGATGTGTTACACTCGCATGACTTTCTCTACTCTTGTACAATCTATTTTTACAAACTCTTATTCTCCATCTATTTCATATTAATCAAAATAAACATTTGCAGAAACGATCTTTTGACATGCAAAGAGAATTACATTTTACACATAGCAACCAGTTCTAAAAATATTTGACTATCGCTTAAGGCGTACTATGTTCCCCTTGTTTTGTAATTGCAAGGGCAATATAGAAATACAGTAGTCTTTAAGCATAGACATATCTCTTAATAGCTGGTTGCTAGGTGCAGTACCATTCTGTTTCCCACAGATTACTACTCTTTGCATATCCAAGACAAAAAAATGAATAACGAATTCCCATTTGAGAAAATAAGTATTGAAAAATTTAAGAGAATAACAAGCAATATCTCGAAAATGGTTCACTCAACAAAAAAATGTATATGACATGCTAGAAGTACATGTTTTGAGATTTAAAAAAAAATGGAAGGAAGATCCGCGCACGCTCTCTTTAGTGGATGTGTATATGTGTGCTTAACTCAAAATATCCTATAAATACCAAAGTATACCAAGTCCTATCATTTTGAATGAATTTTGAATTATTTTGTATAACTGGCAAACCGTAAATAATGAAAAATTCTTTCTACAACAAAAATGCAGGACTCCTTTAAATCCACATTTTATGTAAATTGCATTTTTTGCGCCATTAACAATTTCCGAAATATTCGTTCTTGGTATGAATTTTCAAATACTTTACATTTTTAAGTGCTAAGTCAGCACTAGTTTGATTCTCTGTCATGGTAAGCATGGCATTTCAAAGTCAGCGTATAGGGACTTGCTTTTTAAAGGTTTGTTATCGTTTCAGTCTCACTGTGTCTCCCTTGTACCTAAAACAAAATGTGTAATGACGAGATATAGGACTAAACGATCGTGAGTAGAAGAATGTGAGGCATCAGATTTTTAATTTGTTGTTTATATCCTTCCTTTCTCATAAATTGTGCTTATGGTTTCCTTATGTGCTCACTTATTGGTGGACATAAGGTCAGATCGACTCAGGATAGCTTGTGGCATCATTTACGATATTTTTCTTTAGGAAAAGTAAGGACCGTGAGATATTTTTCGAGGATCGGAGGTTAACAATATAGAAATATTGCTCATCCTGAGGAGGACGTGTAAGATAACGGATGACTGAGTAAAGGAAAAGAGATTGACTCTGGTGAAGGGACAGGGAAAGTCGATACAGCGATCCTCTCTTGTTTGAGGTACTTAGCCAAGGCAGAGGTACCACTTAATGACATTTTTCCGCCAACTTTTCTTCCGCTATCTTTAAATTCAGCTTTCTTTTCAAGGCAGGATTACCAACTTTCCGCATAACCCCATTCTAAAGGACTACCACGAACTGATTTACAAATCTGCTTTTAAATTTCTATGACGTCAAGGTTGGAAAGCTGTTTTCATTTATATATGCACATGTTCGTTTCATAACCATAGAATGGTTCGAATACAGACAGAAAAGAGAAACGAGACACGATTTGAAGGGACTGTATTCATAGATACTCCTTCAGAGCGAGATACCCCACGTAACCTTCCAGGCTCGCATTCGGGAAGTACCGGTTTCGATTCCCAATCTGATCTTGGGTTTTTTTCGCGTTTGGTAGGAGAATGTTGCGGTGGATTATATAATGTAGTGAATTTTTCTGACCCCAATTTCCTGTTATTTCATTTCCTTAACGTTTCAGCATTGAAAGTCCAAGAAACTGGACGGCGAGCGAGGAGTATGGTGGAGTATGCTTTGTGGAATGGTCTGCCCTGGTGTTTGGTGTGAGCCTTCTCCTTGGGGAGCACCGAAAATGGGGCAGAGCACCACATGTAACGAATATGGCCCTTTGTGCTTCGAACACGATCCCTGGGAAGGATGAGGGAGAGAACCGAAAAGTGACCAGATCCTGGAGCCGACGTACGCAAGCATGAACGCATGCTATGCCGTTCAAGCTCACCCACAAGCTCCCAATCCTCCTGGGGGTTCCTTTAAGGGGGGACTGTTCAGTGATCACACGGAAACCGGGTCCGTCAGTTGTCCCATCGACGCCAGGATGAACCCTTCATATTGTGCACTTCCACCGCCCAGCCGCAACACACGGAAAACCGCCGCCTGTTCCTTCACCCTGAGACAGATGACGATGAAGGAAATGATGGACAGAAAAGTCGTGGTAAAAGAGGAGCCACTCCAGCATTACCCGGGAAACGACGAATAACCCATGTTCAGAGAGTTCACACACACACACACACACACACACACACACACTCTCTCTCTCTCTCTCTCTCTCTCTCTCTCTGTCTCTCACATGCCTCCCTTTCCTTCTATCGTGATGTTTTGACAACCTGGTTATTAATACAGTGGAGGAGAAGCAGGTGTAGAATTACTATTTACCTCAGCTATCTCATTCAGATATATAGATGTCTATACTTTTGTTCATTCTGAATAAAAATCTAAAGTGTTACATCCAAACAACATTTTCTAGACACTATCTTTTATTACAAAATCCTTTTTTTTCCTATCAATTTAATCTTAATCGAGATAAACGTTTTCAGATAAATCTTTCACTACACATTTCGTGATGTTACACGATGTTCTGAATGATGACAGCATTTCAACAATAGAAGTATTAAAGAATGTAAACTAATAATAACGAACATCTTGGAAATTGCTAATACCAAAATAGAGGTTATTGGAATTAAATTGTATATTTTAATGAATCTATATCTTTTACGTAGTAATTTTCAGTTGGTTGTAGAAAAGTTGAGTCGTTATACAAAATTCGTCCGAATGAAGACGACTTCATAGCTATTCAATGTATAAATTTTATTTTATGAACTAATTTAAATGTATGGTATTTTAATTATAATCGGTAAAGCCAGTTTTCATTCATTCATTCATTCATTATCTGTTTACCCTCCTCTTATGTAGGACTTACACCCCCCAGGACTTACAAGCGGGTGCCTGGGGTCAGAGGCCCGTCGAGGAGCAGACACTCATGGATCAGATAGAGCATCCAGGATGGGTGATCAGCCCGATGCCTGGTATGTGATGAAGGAAGTAGATGAAGCGAAATGTTGGTGAAATGGATGAAAGGAAAGGTGATGATGGAGCAGTTGGTGGAATGAATGGCGGGGGAAACCGGAGAACCCGGAGAAAACCCGCCCAGACGCCGCTTCGTCCACCACAAATCCCACATGCAGGTCCCTGGGATTGAACCCGGTCCGCCTCGGTGGGAGGCGAGCGGTCTAACCACTCGGCCACGGCGCCGCCCAAAGCCAGTTTTCAACAAATCAAAAAGATTGTTCCATATAAAGGGTAGTTTGGCGTGAGGGAACATTCTTGAAAATCTTCGTGTCGCATCCTTGGAAGATGCTGTACTTAAATGCCAAGTTTGGTATTTAACCTACTTTTCGTTTATGATTTATGCATTTAATACCGTTCACCCACACACGGACGTTTTTCCAAAACTGCTTTCTATATTTATTCAGGAGACTTCAAAACGTGTATTTCCAGAGATATCTCGTAATCGACTTTCTGGGTGGAATAAAATCCTTCCTCTACTTACTGTACGTACGTAGCAGAGAAAGTAAATATTTAGAGAGGGAGAGAGAGAACAGAAGGATGTTGTGGGCCGAAGTCTCGAATTCCAAGTTAGTCGATCTTCTTCGCAATAATCCATTAGGCAATCTTTTTAATCAGCAATCATTATTCTGTTGGCGCAGTATTGCACAGCACTACAACTTTTGCATAACTGGTAAACCATAAGAGATAGACAAATGTTTACGAAACAAAAATGTAGATCGCGTTAAAATACACAATTTATGTGTTATACATTTTTGTTATTGAGTGAACCATTTTCTAGATGTTGCTTGTTATTCAGTTAAATTTTCCAATACTTATACTTTTTCTCAAATGGGAATTCATTATTCATTTTTTTGTCCTGGACATACAAAGAGAATGGAATACTGCACATAGCAACCAGCTCTTAAAATATTTGACTATTGCTTAAAGCCTACCAATTCCTCTTGCATCTACAAGAAAATTGGCCATAAGATTAACATCGATTAACATGAAGCATATTGAGATAATTTGTACAAGAGTAGAGAAAGTCATGTGAGTGTAACACATCAGATTTTTTTCTAGAAGCAGTTTTCTTTATTTTCATGAAAAGTTTTATTTGTTTCATACAAAATGCTTGGTTCCTATGGTAGCAGTTAAATTCTTGATTGTGTATCAGAGTTTATAGGAAGAAAACGGTTTTATTCGGCATGTCAGTTTAAAATGAAGTATTTTAGCAATTCTGATAATGATAGAAGCTAGTAATATAAAATATATAATATAAATATAAAATTATTTGTACTTTTTAGTGCAATTCTTACAATTCTAACCGTGAGTATGAGAGTAACAAAATTGAAAGAATAGTTTTTTGTGTGACTTTGGCCCCAATAATGTCTATAACGTAGAAGAAGAAAATTTGAAATCCAAAAACTTTAGCTGTTATTTTGAAGACGTAAATGAGTTATTTTCAGTAAAAGAACGAGCCGTCATAAATAAGATATATCTTAAAAGATTAACTTTTGTAATACACGGGTCATTAGTTAGAATCTTGACGTTTACTTGGCCGCCTTTTGTTGCTCAATTTTGAATGTTATGAATCTAGAAATAAATCAAACCAAAGTTTGGAACACTAGTACCGTTGCACCTTTATTTCATTCTTTCTCAGACTGTATTACTGGTTCTTTGTGAGTAATACTTCTGGAGCATTTTGGTTCACGTCCAAGAATTACTTCATTTGAAAGTGAAATTTAAGTGTTTCTTTCTTCCGGCCGTCATTTTCGAGGTAATGAAGATTTAATGTTTAAAACGCAACAGCACCAAGGGGCAGTAAAGAAGCAGTTGCGAAATGCTTACAGAAGCGTAAGGACAGGAAAATACCCACACATACATAGAGGAGTCTGACGGGAAGAGATATTTTGTAGAAATGACACTATACAAGCATTTTCTAGCGCTATTTATCTTTCTGTGAACAGCATAAACCAGGAACAAAACTCCGTAAAAATACTACATTCAACGACCAAGTCAAGATCCAAGACAAACATTCTCTCACTCCAGTGCCGCTTTATTTGAATAAAAATTCTATATTATTTATTTTTCTAGTAATATCTAGTTTTACTTTCTCTACTACGTATAGTAAGTAGGGAAGTATTGTATTCCACCCAAAAATTCGATACCGAGATTTCACCGAAAATATATGTTTTGAGGCCCCTGAATAAAAAAAAAGCATTTTTGGAAACCTGTCCGTCTGCGTCTCTGTGTGTCTGTGAACAGCATAACTCAGAAACGAACAGTCGGATAAACACCAAACTTGGTATTTAGGTTCAGTATCTTCCAGAGATACGACATGAAGGTTTTTAAGAAAATCCCCACCCCAGATTACCCTTTACATGGAACGTTTTTCGAAAATTTTAATTTTCTCAAAAAGGCTCTAACAATTTAGATAAAATATCATATGTTTAAGACATTTTCATGATAAATGAAATATACATCTCGAATTTTCTGGGAATGTCTCCAAAAGTATTATTCATTGTGAACGACTTTTGCATAACTGGTAAACCATAAGAGATAGACAAAATTTTACTACACAAAACTGTAGATTGCATTAAAATACACAATTTATGTCATATACAGTTTTTTGTTGTTGAGTGAACCATTTTCGAGATATTGCTTGTTATTCCCTTAAATTTTCCAATACTTACTCTTTTTCTCAAATGGGAATTCGTTATTAATTTTTTTGTCCTGGTAATGCAAAGAGAATGGAATACTCCACATAGCAACCAGCTGTTAAAACATTTGACTATCGCTTAAAGCCTACCAAATCCCCTTGCATCTACAAGAAAATTAGCAATAAGATTAACATCTCGATATCTCGATTAACATGAAGCATATGGAGAATAAGCGGTTGTAAAAATAGTTTGTACAAGGGCAGAGAAAGTCATGTGAGTGTAACACATCAGATTTTATTAAAATATTATGTGCCGTTTTCCCCTCCCCCTTGGTCATGGCTTATGCAACCAGCATAAAGTACGTCACAATGCTTCAGAAACGATGACGTCATTCATCGACAGAGACAGTTAACATCTGCAGCTTCGAAGAACATATTGTCATGCATGACGTAATGCATCACTTCACAACGTAACTTCATGTGCAATTATCATTGGCGGTTTGCTTCACGCCACTGACGCCAGCGCCGTCATGCTCGTGGACGACTCCAGCAACTCCTGGGCAGGCAACCAGCGGTACTCTTCGGCCAGGGACCGAGCCGTTAACAACTAGACACGGTGACAGCGAGATTGTTTGGCGTGAATCACCAAGAGTGATTCTTTCGGCCTGTTCCAAATTATTTTTGAACCTGTTTGGTAAGCTTTGAAATTCAATCTTTTAACTCTTGGTGTTTTCTAAATTCTTTTACGGGAGAAGCATTTATAATTTCACGCTTCATGTAACTCTCCATTGTGTTCATTGCTCTTTCATAAAAATTCTAAATTGATATGGCAACTTTAAATGTAGAAAGGTGAAAGAGTGGATTATATTGTATTTGAGCATATTATTTCGTAAAATATTAAAGCAAGCTAATTAAAGAATTGTTACCGAATACAACAATGTAAAATATATTGTTAACACATGTGTCGTTTAGTGTTTTCAATTTCCTAGCACCTACGCAATAGTTCCTTTTAACGGTAATTAATACCTCTGGGTATGAAAAACCCAGTGGTGCAAGCAATGTGTTCCAAAATGCGTATCTTAACTTTTGTATAGAAACCACGTGCCGTTCTCTATGCTGCTGAATTCTACACAACTGACTATAAGAACAACATGTAAAATATGTAGCCGATATAAATTTTAGTGACATTAACCAAGGCAAAAACGAAATTAACTCTTAAATTTTGTGCACATCTCGCGTAAGGGTACGCGTTCAAAATATACCAGACCATAATTTCAAATTTAGTTTTCACTTTTTGGCGGCACCGTGGTCGAGTGATTAGACCGCTCGCCTTTCATCAAGGAGACCCGGGTTCAATTCCAGGGAACCGCATGTGAGGTTTGTGGTGCACAAAGAGGCGTCTAGGCGGGTTTTTTTCTGGGTTTCCCGGTTTTACCCGCCATCCATTCCACTAATTGCTCCATCATCACTTTTACTTTCATTTATCACACCATCATTTCACATCATCTCCTTCCTCCCTCATATCAGGCTTCGGGCTGATCATCGATCCTGGTTGTTCTGTCTAATCCATAGTCTAAGCTCCCTGACAGGCGTCTGACCCCAGACACCCGCTTGTAAGTCCTGGGGATGTAAGTCCTAACAACGGAAGGGTAAACATCTCTTCTTTCTCAACAAGAAGTATAGGGTTGTCTCATAAGTTCGTTTTTCGTTACGTTTCAATCACTAAGAACGCCTGGGAACACACCTCACCCACAGCACAGCTATGACAGAGTAGTTGCCGAACTTTCTGTTTACAAACTGTAAACACAAGGTCGTTCAAAAGATAAATAACTACGGCAGTTAGGTTTTGTAAACAACCTATGAGGGCACTACTTATATTTTGAGCCTAATAATTAAAACAAAGTAATTTCTGATTGAAAACTGCTTTATTGTTTTTCAAAATATTCTCCTTTATGATAGATACACTTTTGCATCGTTTGAACTATTTGTCAAAGCATTTATTCCAGTCTTCTTGAGACACTTCCAAAACATGGCTTCTTCTGCCAACGAAAATCGTTGTCCACGCAATTTATTCTTGATGTTCGGGGACAAAAAGAAGTCATTGGGTGCCAAATCAGGACTGTATGGCGGATGACAAATCAATTCGATTTTTTGAGCCTTCAAATACGCTGTTGTAAGACGAGATGTGTGTGCGCTCGCATTGTATTGATGAAGAACGATCCTACGGATCTTGTTGGTTTTCCTTACTTCACCGAAGACTTCCGGCAAACAAATGGCTATGTACCATTCGGCATTGATCGTTTTACGTTCCTCTAAAGGCACTGTTGCCAATGGCAAGTTTTGCTGAAAAAGCAGGCGACCATTTGCTTCGAAGTGCTTTGAGTGCGATCAAGTTTTGTTGGATTTGCTTCATCTTGAAACACCCATACCGTTGACTGCTGTTTACGTTCCGGCTCATACGCATAGATCCTTGATTCGTCACCTATTACAATCTTATATACATCTTTTGAGGCACCACCATTTATTTCTTTAGCATTTTTGTACACAAATCGACACGAGCATCTTTTTGAGATAGCGTCAATCTATGTATGATCCAACGAGAGCAAACCTTTTTCACGGCTAAATAATCATGCAATATTTTATATATGCTGGTGTAACTAATGCCTAGGGTTCCTCAATCTCACAATATGTCGCATGACGATCTTTCATTATTAGGTTTTGCACAGCATCAATGTTTTCTGGAACAACAACTGATTTTGGAAGACCTTCACGAACTTCATCATTGAGCGAACGGCGGCCACCGTTAAATTCGTTATAGCAGCGTTTCACAGTGGCAAAGGAAGGAGCTTCATCGCCAAATGTGGAAGTTAGTTTATTGATGCACTCTTGTCTTGATAATCGACGTCGAAAGTCGTAATAAATCATTGCACGAACATTTTCACGAGTTAATTCCATGTTTTTGTTGACACACAATTTTCAAGTTAGTCTAAACAAAACAAGTGACTCTCTATTGGCAAAATGTTTGAAGTAGATTATGGTCAAAAGTGTCAAACTTTCCATTGGAAACGTCAGATGGCACCTACAACATTCAGGGTTGTCAAGGCTCAAAATATAAATAGTGCCCCTACGCCTGCGAACACACCTCATCCACAGCACAGCTACGAAAGCGTAGTAGCAGAACTTTCTGTTTACAAACTTTAAACACAAGTTCGTTCAAAAGATAACTAGGCAGTTAGGTTTTGTAAACAAACTTTATGTTTATAAACGTTAAACACAAGTTCGTTCAAAAGATAACTAGGCAGTTAGGTTTTGTAAACAAAGTATTTATTTCCTGCAGTATACACCATTTTTGTCGACGATATATTGCCATTTCTCTGCAAGCTTATAAATTCCATTTCTCCAAAATGTGGGGGTTTTCTGGTTGATGAACCTTTCGAGGTTCAGTCTGCTGTTCTCCAAGGAAGTGAGGCGTTTACCATTCAGGAAATGCTACAGGGAACGCAATAAATGAAAGTCAGATGGGGCAATATCCTGGGAATACGGCGGTTAGGGTAACACACCCCTCTCAAAATTACGCAACTTCTGACGGATCACCATAAAGGCATGTGGTCTGGCGTTGTCATGGTGAAAGACAACATTATTTCCAAATTCCACTCATTTCGTGAGGAACCCACACATCGCGAATATTTACGTTTTTTCAAGTTCCTGGCCACAGTAGCACGAGCTAAGTTGAGCTCCAATGCTAACACCCGAGGTGTCATTCGTGGATTGTTGACTTTCATTTCATGAATTCTTTCTCCGTCCGTAACCATTGGCCGTCCAGAGCGAGGTTTGTTTTTAGGGAGAAATTCCCAGCTCGAAATCGACTAAATCACTTTTGATATGCTCGATTCGTTACTGCATCTTCCCCTTGGATGGCACAAATTTTCTGGCGGCATTGTGAGGCGGTTTTACCCTTACAATAATAAAACAGCGTAACATGTCGGAAATGTTTCTTTTTGCTGTCCATCCAACATCAGTCACAAACACACACTGACATATCCAATAGTGAGTGTGGTTGTTGACCCGTAACTCGTAGGGGTGGTTAGGTAACTATGATAACCTGAGTGTACAGAGGGTTCAGTGTTTTCAGGCGGTATAGATGGAACTTGCGAGCAAAACTAACGAACTTATGAGACAACCCAATAGTTTTTACTTTTGATATCCCTTACTTTATAAATACAATAAGGTACCAATATCCGCTAATGGTCTAGCTGTTAAACACCCTTAAAAAAAGGTTCCATATCGAATCAAACTATATTTAAGCTTTAAAATTTCAGATTCTTAGCATATTTTATCATTCATGATGTTCCTCACGATGTCGTTTAAGGGTAGCCTGTATTGAAATTGCTAATTTATAAAAAGAAGTCAAACAATTTAGTTAACATTTTTATCGCGGATATTTTCAACAGTCACAGCTAGTTTTTATACCCCATGTACCTAATTTTAAAATAAAATACTTTTTAAATAAACAAATATATACATTACAGCATTATATGTTTGTAAAATGCTGCTAGACAAGATATGAAAGAAATGCTTAAGAGGAAGCTTGTGTTTAAGCTTAAATGAAAGACAAAAGAAAACAAATTAATGACATCTGAGAAATGCTGTACGTACAGATGGTAATGATTGTGAACATTCACTCTAAATGTTCAAAATTTCCACCATCTTGTGTTACACAAAACTGTGATATATCCTAACATCATTAATGGTATGGAGAAGTCCATCACTGCTGACAGACGGACAGGCCCCTCGAATTCTTTCGTCTAGTATAGAAAATGTCTGATATCCACCCCCATAAGAAGAAGTCGTTTGGGTTAAGTCAGGAGATCGGGCCGGCCAACGTACTGGTCCTCCTCGTTCAATCCACCGTCCAGGAAACAACTGATCAAGAACTTGCCGAGCCTAAGTGAAAAGTGAGCCGAGCAGCCATCCTGTTGAAGCCTCATCGGTAACCGTACAGGCAGAGGAACGCCATCAAGCAACTGGTGCAAAATGTTGACGAGGAAATCTATCGTTCATTTGTGAGTAAACATTAGAAGGTAGAAGAAAAAAATTGGGTAAACGTTGTTCCCATTTAAAACTTCAAAGTTGACCACGACTACCCCTACTTCTGGTTTGTTTCGGAAAATGGAAATACCACCAGTGGATTCTTTACATAGGTTTTGGTTATCAAATTGTTTTTGCGAACAAGTATCTTATAGTTCTAGAGAGAAACGACTGATACGGTGTTTGGGACACCCGGTATATAAAAACGTTTGGTGACGGTTTATTGAAGAAGCACACTTGCTTCAGTAATCCCTCTTTCATAACTGAAACTACCCTCATCCCCATCTCTGTGCTTCTGTGTTAGGCAATCAATACACACACCACTGTCCTAATACATCTTGGCAACCTCTGATTAGGTACCTAGGAGATGCTAAGTGTCGAAATGCACAGAGTCGTATGTTGACCCTCGGAAGGAGATGATGCAGCATGGAGTAGCACTGAAGTACCATAATCAATACATCTTTGCTGGAGTGGAGGGTACAACGTAAGAGCAAATAACAGTGGAAGTATTTTTATCTCTCAGGCAGGTGAAGAAAATTTGTATGCGGTATACATACACAAGGACTAAGGTAAATGAATCATGCGTATATAGTCAGCGAACAACTAAACAAAGGTATTTTCTGTTCAAGACCAAATCCTTCTCTGGAAACCCAACCTCCTTCACTACCCTACTTTTCTTTCCTCTTCGTATCCCATTCTGCATCGAACGTTTTTTCCATTCAAAATTCATTCCATTGAATGTCTTACTGAACGCTTTCTGCTGAATCAATATGTTTTATTGGCTTCTATTATTTGTGCTTAACCGAGTCTTTTTAATACAGCATCGTTATTTATTTATCTATTTCTCTCCATATTTACATTTTAATTTCTTACAATTGCCTTTCTTAGTTCGTTGCAACATTACAGTTTCATCAATATACAGTGTCATACTGCATATAATATCTTACGTAGTTCCAAGGAAACGCTTCTTTTCCCATTACATCCTTCCTTTGTTATTGCTGATCCTTCTTTAACTTTTTGGCAAGAGTTCATGTTACTAATTATGATTCATTCCTATGTACATGAAACTGTCCACTTGCGTTACTAACTCTCTTGGAATTCGCAAATACCTATATGTTCTTTGTTTTTCTCCCAATAAACATAGTTTCTTTTTTTTCATTTATCTTTATCCTGCTCTCTTCCTTCCTTTTTATTCCCATTAGTATTTTTCCTTTTCTACTGGAAGTACCATAATATCAGAAAATCGCAGGCACCTTATTCTTGTTCATTCTATTACCACTCCTTCCTTGATCTGAAAACAGTTTTCTATAAACTATAAAAAGAGGAATTAATTTATGTTTCGTTTTCTTTGCATTCGGTATAAGGTTTCAGCATTTGTATTTTATATGTCGTATTTATCATTGTTTCACAATGTCCTTAAAGTTACCTACTAAACAAATTACATTTAGAACACACTTATTTCTGCCATGCATTGAAATATCGGCTTTATAATAGACATGATGTGGCGTATTAGTAGGTATTGTGATGCCAGACACATTATTGCGTCGCATTGGCGACAGCAGTGCTGTGGTAATTTTAGTATTTCTTTCGGCTTTATGTTTGAAGTTCCGTTTGGCATGGTAACTCGCCACCCCTGGCTGGCGCGCCTAGCCAGAGGTGGAGAGAGAGGGGGAATAGCTTAGCGTTACTATCTTTGTGTGTGCGAGCGTCAGTCTGAATCTGTGAGTTTGTGTAAAGGAGTGTAGATGTAGGTCGTGTGTGAAACATCTCCCCTCAATTCCTTATTCCTTTGTGTGTGATGTAGGGACACCATTTACTTTATTAAATAAAGCAAGGTAATGTGAATAATGTGAAATTTGTATAATTTGGTATTAAAAAACCTGCGCCTGCATCGGAATGTCAACATCAAGGTCCTGGTCCTCTCACCGTTTGTAAATGCGCTCCCCTATGTGCATGTTGGGGTGTTCCAAATTTAATATTCTTCTTGGAATCTTTAGGCCCTTACCCCCGCATGTAACAATATTTCGGGTAAAAAGGAGAAAATGAATAGATTATGACAGCCTATCAATACGTGTATACAGGGTGGACCATTTAAGTTAATACTGTACAATATTTCCAAAACTAAGTGTTGTAGAAAGGAATGTCTTGAATAAAAGTTGCTTGATATTATGGGGAGAATCTAAATGCCATTAGTCGTACTTTATTTAGAGTAATGGTCATTTTAGGGTTAATTTAATTTTCTTAAACGGGAACCTACCTTGTTTATATTGTTTTCTCACTCCTCATAAAAAACTAAACAACAATTGAATAAAGCGCTTTGCAATTGTTCTTACATAAATGCAAATAACAACGAAACTTATGACTTTATGAAATGCTTAATTTTGGAGATATTGTACAGTCTCAACTTAAATGGTCCACCCTGTATATACAGAATCCAGTGCTATCACATCCAGAGATCTTATATGACGTTTTATATAAAACCTTCACACTCATCCAATGAATGTACACATTCGTAGAATGAAGAGCTTTCTGTACGATTACTAGCATAAAATTTGTCGTTTTGTTTACATCGCTACTGTGGCCAATTATTAACATTTTACCTAATTATGGTGATTCTTAACCTGATCGACTTGAGGCAAATCTCGAGAAAATATCACAGGAGTAAAAACTAACCTAGTAACTTTGACGCAGTTGGATGTAAGTAAGATGACTGCTAGCTGGCCCAATTTAGAATGGTCCAGTACCGAACGAGATAGCTCAGGTAATAGCATCTGCGACTCGCATTCGGGAGGTGGTTGGTTTTCGTGGTTTCCCTCAGTTACCAGGTAATTATTGGATTGGATATTCAATGCCACGAATCAATGTTCCATCTACACAGCCAAAGACTTAAAATAAATGATATAGGAAGGGAACTATACGCCATTGGCCATCTATCACGTTACGACTAGGCAACTAAGGCCGCCCATCCAGCACCACAATGACTACCAGTACACTCAAAGAACGGCCAGCAGTTCCACGAACCCAAAGTCCACATTCCGCCAAAACCCAATAGGAAAAAAATTAAATGGGACGATGGCGACTACGCAACTAAGACCAGACGGCCTGGTATACTCTGACTCTAGCGAACCAATGAACATACAGTAACTGTCACGAAGAAATTAACGCCAAGTAAAATGAAATAAATAATAAATTATAGGAGTAGGAGGAGATAAAGTTTACGCCACTTATGTGGGTACAAGGCGTCGTGTCCTTCGTAAGGTAGGGTGAAAAATAAAAATCTGATGCGTTACACTCACATGACTTTCTCTACTCTTGTACAAACTATTTTTACAAACGCTCATTCTCCATATACTTCATGTTAATCGAGATATGGAGATGTTAATCTTATTGCTAATTTTCTTGTAGATGCAAGGGGAATATGGTAGGCTAGAAGCTATAGACAAATATATTGAGAGCTGGTTGCTATGTGGAGTATTCCATTCTCTTTGCATTACCAGGACAAAAAAATGAATAACGAATTTGAGAAAAAGTATAAGTATTGGAAAATTTAAGGGAATAACAAGCAATATCTCGAAAATGGTTCACTCAACAACAAAAATCTATATGACATAAATTGTGTATTATAACGCGATCTACATTTTTTGTGTAGTAAAATTTTGTCTATCTCTTATGGTTTACTAGTTATGCAAAAGTCGTTCACAATGAAGAATACTTTTGGAGACATTCCCAGAAAATTCAAGATATACACTTTATTTGTCATGAAAGTATCTTAAATATACGATATTTTAATCAAAATCGTGAGAGAAAATTTTGATAAAATTAAAATTTTCGAAAAATGTTCCATGCAAAGGGTAAACTGGGGTAGTGGAATTTTCTTGAAAACCTTCGTGTTTCATCTCTGGAAGATACTGAACCTAAATACCAAGTTTGGTGTTTATCCAACTCTTCGTTTCTGAGTTTTGCTGTTCACAAACACACAGACACACACACGGATATGTTTCCAGAAATGTTTTTTTGGATTCAGGGGGTCTCAAAACATGTATTTCCGGTGAAATCTCGGTATCGAATTTTTGGGTGGAATACAATACTTCCCCTACATACTATACGTAGTAGAGAAAGTACGGAAGGAGGGACGCGTTGTTTGACATATCAATGCAAATTAAAACATGATGGTTTCATATATCGGCAATACTTTCTGCACGAACGGCGAATCAGATTTCTTGTATAACCTCCGTCAACGTCCCTGCTTTAGCTATACACTGGGATGATTTACTCTACTAAAGGTAAAATTTGCGGATCATTATCATAAGTGCTAATGGTAGATTAGATTGTCCTGCCTCTTCAGCTGTATGTATTTGAAATGACACGGTGGACGATTAAATTTTCTAACTAAACAAATGAAGAGTAAGGACAAGGAATACATCCTTTAAAGACCTGTATAATTATCAGGCATAGGAATTACACATTAGGCTTCGAAATCTAGAATTCAAACTATTTTCAGTATAAAAATGTAAACGACAGTACCCATGAGGCACTGACGGGCAGGTAAACATGGTCTGATGAGTGCTGTCTACAAACGCCAACAGACTGTACAAGAGATGAGGGGGAGGGGAGAGTTCCAGTTAAATGCAATTCCGTTTCCTTCCGTCCTGGCTTTAATGTTTAGAAATTCCTATGACAAGTAATTACCTTCTTAATGTTTAAAACCTTGCAACATTATCTATATTATTCATTCAAATGACATTTTTCAACATATAATGATATAAGTTTCCAAGCGCTTCCAGGGTTACTGCCTCTTGCTTTAGACTATTATAATAAACAAAGAATGCACTTCGTTATAAGGGTTTAGCAGTTTTACGTTTATTAACATACGATTTTGAAATTTATACCGCAAGTAACGCATCAAATCATTATCATATATACGCATTTTATTGCAATATCTGCAGCAGTTTTCAAGTTATTAATTGTTTAATTAATTATGTTAATGGTAAACAAAATGATCCATACGATGAAAAAATTAAAATTTTACTAATTTAAATATTTGTTTGACTTTAACGAATATTTAAGAAAAAGTGTTCCGAATAGACCTTTTACTGATGATTTAGCTTTTGAGAAAAAAAGTTGTAGATTTATTAGAAACATTCTTTTTCACTATATTTACTGTGTTAATTAGACATCCTAATGTATATTCTTCTGATGATAATAATCCAGAAAGAAAAATAACTGACAAAATGTTTATATTTGCAGTTTTAAGTGTTACTCTACAACATTTGAAGGGAATGAAAGAAAAAATTGCATCGTGTAGAAAATTTTGAAACCTAAAAATGTAGAAAATATAAAAGCGAGAAAAACAGCTTTGAAGGGCTATTTGATCTTATGCGCTGGCACATTTGAAAACTCGTGTAAAATTATTTATAGGCTTCAGGAGTGGGCACCAAATACAGATTATGAAACTAGATAATTCGTTCATAATAATAGATCTATAAGCAACAATTATTGTTTTAAGGATTAGGCCCAAATTTACCTATATGTACTCTTAATCTAAAACAAGTTTTTTGTAAGGCATTATACAGAGGGAATGAGTAATTTTCGAAATCTTTTATAGTATTTATTATCACAGTATGTTGACTTGGATTATACTTCAATATTATTATTAATTCTGAATTTAAAATACATTTAATAGGATTTAATCGGTTTTATATGTGTTATAATTCTAACTCTATACTAAGGTATAGCATAAAAATTCTAAATTTCATTGCTTTTATAGAATTTGCTTTGCTTTGACCATCAAATGCTTTCTGTTTCAACATGACGAGAACTTCGGTTTAATGGAAATACAAATTTATGTAAATGTGTAGTAAACGAAGCAACAGTACATGTTAGGAAACAAAAGTCGTTTTGACGAAAGTGTAGCCCCGGGCACTGAAGTTTGGCACTCTCAACGCAAATTACACAGAGGCCATATTGTGTCGTTCTTTTCTCAGAGAAGAGGAGAATCGTAAATCCTTTTTCCCTAAAGTCCCCGAGGACGGAAATGAAGAGAGAGATTAAACAGAGGTTTCACTCTGCTGAATGAATTATTATAATTGTTGATAATTTCCTGGGAATTCTCCAAGCTCTGCACTCGCAGGGTAAATCCGGTTGGAAAACAAGCTTAACTGGATATGTTTTGAAATAGCATGAACACACTTTCCGTTGTCATGATTAATTATCTAGCTGTTTTTAAGCCCTTGCTTTATATCTGTGTGTTTATAAGCTTTACAAGCCCTTTTCCGGTGGACAAAGGAAGAATGCCTTCTCTGGACTCGGCTCCAGTTGCAATTTACAGTTATGCGAAAGTGTACCAAATTCACTCATAACTAGATATGCAGTTTATTTGTCATATAACTATCCTAAGTATATGGTATTTTAATCAAAATTATTGGTAGCCATTTTCGAGAAAATAAAAAAACAACGAAACATTTTCCATGTAAAGGGTAGTTAGGGTAGAGTTTTCCTATCTATTTAAATTTTCGGGTCGTATCCTCGGAAGATGGTGAATTTAGTTACCAATACTCTAGGAACTATTCTTATAAAAATTTATGCTTCTTTCTGCTTCCTGTTAATCGAGATAAACTTTTGCAGAAATGATCTTGTTACACATTTCGTTAAAGGTACAGGCAGTAAACCTATGGCCCGCACTCGGGGGATTTCAGTTCAAAGTCCGTTGCCGACCACACTGACTGGTTTTTTTTATGGTTTCCCTCAGTCGCCAATGTAAGTACCGGTTTGGATCTTTAATACCACAACCCAAAGTTGTACCTTAAGGCTAAAGCAATAGCAAAACATAAAAAATAGATGGTAAAAAGTATGCTCTGCAATCTATCCCCAAATAATGAGAGCAGGCAGGCTAGACGCTACTAATGCAATCTGCCGGACGTGTGGAAGCAGAGGTACAGTTGCTGTACACATGCCTCTATAGACACGTGGCGAGGCTGCTATCTGCCAGTCACAAAGCAGAGGTACAGTTGCTGTACACATGTATCTATAGACACGTGGCGAGGCTGCTATTTGTCAGTCACAAAGCAGAGGTACAGTTGCTGTACACATGCCTCTATAGACACGTGGCGAGGCTGCTATCTGCCAGTCACAAAGCAGAGGTACAGTTGCTGTACACATGTATCTATAGACACGTGGCGAGGCTGCTATCTGCCAGTCACAAAGCAGAGGTACAGTTGCTGTACACATGCCTCTATAGACACGTGGCGAGGCTGCTATCTGCCAGTCACAAAGCAGAGGTACAGTTGCTGTACACATGTATCTATAGACACGTGGCGAGGCTGCTATCTGTCAGTCACAAAGCAGAGGTACAGTTGCTGTACACATGCCTCTATAGACACGTGGCGAGGCTGCTATCTGCCAGTCACAAAGCAGAGGTACAGTTGCTGTACACATGCCCCTGTGGACACTGTCGAGCTGCGATCTGTCTTCACAAAGCAGAGGTACAGTTGCTGCACACATGCCTCTATAGACACGTGGCGAGGCTGCTATCTGCCAGTCACAAAGCAGAGGTACAGTTGCTGTACACATGCCTCTATAGACACGTGGCGAGGCTGCTATTTGCCAGTCACAAAGCAGAGGTACAGTTGCTGTACACATGCCTCTATAGACACGTGGCGAGGCTGCTATCTGCCAGTCACAAAGCAGAGGTACAGTTGCTGTACACATGTATCTATAGGCACGTGGCGAGGCTGCTATCTGCCAGTCACAAAGCAGAGGTACAGTTGCTGTACACATGTATCTATAGACACGTGGCGAGGCTTCTATTTGCCAGTAACAAAGCAGAGGTACAGTTGCTGTACACATGTATCTATAGACACGTGGCGAGGCTGCTATCTGCCAGTCACAAAGCAGAGGTACAGTTGCTGTACACATGTATCTATAGACACGTGTCGAGGCTGCTATTTGCCAGTCACAAAGCAGAGGTACAGTTGCTGTACACATGCCTCTATAGACACGTGGCGAGGCTGCTATCTGCCAGTGACAAAGCAAAGGTACAGTTGCTGTTCACATGTATCTGTGGACACGTGGCGAGGCAGCTATCTGCCCGTCACAAAGCAGAGGTACAGTTGCTGTACACTTGCCTCTGTGGACATGCGACGAAATGAGATGGTATGGTACAGGGATGAGTTTATAGTGCATTTGTTTTAAGTTGAAGTATGGAAAGTAGAAAGAGATATCACTATATTCGGCTCTACTAGGGTTAGGTTGAAACCTGAAATTTAGAAGGGAACAACCAACACCCGCTTGTAACAATATGAAAACCAGCGAAGCCATATTTCATTGTTACAACTAGCAACAACATTATTACAAGTACAACTGATACTGAGAGGCTAGGCAGTGAAAGGTACATGTGTAAGGGTTTCTCAGCACTCGGATAGCGCACCCGCCCTCCTAGTCCGGAGGTAAACGTCAGGTAGCGTCAAAATGGTCATGTTTCAATTTAAACCTCACGTACTGTAGAAGACTAACTCTCTGCCGAGCCCTGAGGTATCTCCTAACAGATCCAGCGTGATATGACCACGTAGTTAAAGCGACGTAAAATAACAAGTAGAGAGGGAAAGATGAAGCGGTATTTGAATCTTTAAAACGCTGGAGCTATGTGATTGGCTTTGAAATTCAACGTTTGCATGAGTACGAAAAAAATGAAAGAAAGAGAAGTAAAGAAAACTAATAATGACTTTTTCCAACCACTATCCTTTTCTCTTAAGGCGGCGCCGTGGCCGAGTGGTTAGACCGCTCGCCTCCCACCGAGGCGGCCCGGGTTCAATCCCAGGGACCTGCATGTGGGATTTGTGGTGGACGAAACAGCGTCTGGGCGGGTTTTCTCCGGGTTCTCCGGTTTCCCCCGCCATTCATTCCACCAACTGCTCCATCATCGCCTTTCCTTTCAACCATCATTTCGTTTCATCTACTTCCTTCATCCCATACCAGGCATCGGGCTGATCACCCATCCTGGTTGCTCTGTCTGATCCATGAGTGTCTGCTCCTCGACGGGCCTCTGACCCCAGGCACCCGCTTGTAAGTCCTGGGGGTGTCAGTCCTACATAAGAGGAGGGTAAACAGATAACGAATGAATATCCTTTTCTCTTGTATAGCTACTTTAAACTATGCCTGCAAGAGTTCATTTTTACTTTCTCTACTACGTATAGTAAGTAGGAGAAGTATTGCATTCCACTCAAAAATTCGATCGAGATTTCACCGGAAATATATGAGATCCCCTGAAGCAAAAAAAAAAAAAAAAAAGCATTTTTGGAAACATGTCCATGTGTATGTTTGTCTGTGTGTGTGCCTGTTAACAGCATAACTCAGAAACGTACTGTCGGATAAACACCAAACTTGGTATTTAGGTTCAGTACCTTCCAGAGATGTGACACGAAGGTTTTCAAGAAAATCCACCCACCCCAGATTACCCTTTACATGGAACATTTTAATTTTCTCAAAAAATGGCTCTAACGATTTTGATTAAAACATCATATCTTTAAATTTTGTAGAAATTTGTCCAAAAGTATTCTTCATTGTGAACACTTTTGCATAACTGGTAAACCATAAGAGATAGACAAACTTTTAAAACACAAAAAATGTAGATCGCGTTAAAATACACAATTTTTGTCATATAAATTTTTTTTGTTGAGTGAACAATTTTCGAGATATTGCTTGTTATTCGGTTAAATTTTCCAATACTTGTACTTTATCTCAAATTCGTTATTCATTTTTACTTTCTCTACTACGTATAGTAAGTAGGGGAAGTATTGTATTCCACCTAAAAATTAGATACCGAGATTTCACCGGAATACATGTTTTGAGGATCCCTGAATCCAAAAAAGCATTTTTGGAAACATATCTGTGTGTGTGTGTCTGTGTCTGTGAACAGCATAACTCAGAAACGAACAGTCGGATGAACACCAAACTTCGTATTTAGGTTCAGTATCTTCAGAGATGCGACACGGAGGTTTTCAAGAAAATCCTCCACCCCAGATTATCCTTTACATGTAACAGTTTTCGAAAATTTTAATTTTCTCAAAAATGGCGCTAACGATTTTGATTAAAATATCGTATGTTTAAGATATTTTCATGACAAATGAAATATATGTCTTGAATTTTCTGAGAATGTCTCCAAAAGTATTCTTCATTGTGAACGACTTTTGCCTAACTGGTAAACCATAAGAGATGGACAAAATTTTACTCCACAAAAAATGTAGATCGCGTTAAAATACACAACTTATGTGATATACATTTGTTTTGTTGAGTGAACCATTTTCGAGATATTGCTTGTTATTCCTTTAAATTTTCCAATACTTATACTTTTTCTCAAATGGGAAGTCGTTATTCATTTTTTTGTCCTGGAGATGCAAAGGGAATGGAATACTCCACATAGCAACCACCTCTTAAAATATTTGACTATTGCTTAAAGCCTAGCAATTCCCCTTGCACCTACAAGAAAATTAGTAATAAGATTAACATGAAGCATATGGAGAATAAGCGTTTGTAAAAATAGTTTGTACAAGAGTAGAGAAAGTGTAACACATCATATTTTTTTATCTACTTCCATGTTAAACGGAAATGATTGCATATTCATAATTGCAGAAACAATTTCACTAAACATTTCGTTGTAGGTACACTTACGAGGGATACAGAACAGCGAAGCGATAAGCAGATGTTCAAAAGTGGGTCTGTATGCTATGTTGACCTAGATATTCTATAAATCGCGAGAAAGAACCGAAAGATGACTCCACATCAAAAAATGGCAAAGTATTGAAACATTCAAACCAATAACATCGAATGTCTCGAAAAGGATCCATGCCACAAAAATGGTTATCTGAAATAAATCGCGTGTTTTAAAGAGATCTAAACTTTCTTATAGATGTTTTTGCTATTTTTAAAAGTTTACCTCTTACAAATAATTATAGGAAATCCCTTGTGAATAAGAATTTACAGACTAATTCTCAGAAAATCTAATATATGCATTTTATTTGACCTGTAAATATCATAAATAAACTGTTAAGAGATATTATTGAAAAATAAAATATAATTTCCATTTAAGGGGTGGTTTGGGGTGTGGGAGTTTGTTGCAAATATTTGTACCAATCTTTAGAAGATACTGAACTTAATTGCCAAGTTTGGTATTTGCCGAAATATTGTTTTTGAGTTCACACATACACTTGTTGATATATATACTTTAATAGACCCTAACCTGGTCTAGGCACGTTTTTTAATATAGAGTCAACTGAAAAGTATAATTAATTTATATAATAACAACAAAAAATAATTAAAACCCTTAGTAATAATATATGCACCCAGCACTGAAGTACTTGCAATAAGCAGGTCGCCGTAGGTATGTAGCAGGTGTGTCTGGGAAACAACTAGAGTCAATTGGGGAATTCATTGCCCCACCGGCATGTTATCACAGTATTTCAATGGTTAGAGCAACCGCACGGAGAGCGGTAGAACCGTGTTCAAATCCCGGCTGTGGCGTTGAATTTTTCAGTTGGCTCTATATTAAAAAACTTGCCTAGACCAGGCTAGGGTCTATTAAAAGTATAATTAATTTATATAATAACAACAAAAATAAATATATTTATTATTTACACTATTAATATTGCCTCTGTAGTCCCTATTCGGGAGTTTGGGTATGGTTCCCGTGGCCGACATTCCTGAACTATGGGTTTTCTGGGGTTTTCCCGGGTCGCCAGGCGAGTGCTGGGAAGGTTCTCACATCCCCCGAATTTCCTGTACCTCCATTTTATCTCCATTCTCATTTCTCTTCATCTTTCCTCCGTTGGTCTCTTTCAGGGTTGGAAGCGTCGGTGACGGTGTTTCGGTGAGATGTGGCAGGGGAAAAGAAGGCTTTTTGTGATTTTATCCGTCTCTCGGGTTTCGGCTGGCTGCCGGGGGTATCCGAACCCCTTTGAGGGTAGTTTGACTCCTTCTGTGTGTGGTGGGGTCCCCGGTCTGCCTGTCCGTCTGCCGGGGAGTCTTTATCTGGAAACTTATGGACCCTGCCATTAATGTGCCGTCACTCCTGGTCCGGCCACTCGGTGTCTCCTCTCGCCTCATCCTTTCTCTCCCCCCCCGACCCTTGTGTATAAATTCCGAGTCCCCTCCGTTGCCAATCCAATCCACTCTAGTCCAAACAAACGATATCGGTTATTTGGGTGAAGTATCTCTCCTATTTAATAATACAAGGCGCTAGGGAAGGAATATCAACCTCTGGCAATTGCCCCAAAAGTATTTATTTATTTATTTATTTATTTTATGGATAGCACCAGATTATGTGTTACGTATCTTAAAATGCCTGGTATTACGATATTAACGCAGAATGTTAATTTTGTAGCCCTGCATATTGATGTAAACTCGCTCGCATGGCCTCGTGAACACTTTTGACTCCAGTATTCCGATCCATGGAGCTCACATGTAGTTATTCAATACATTAATATAGTAGCAGTATTGGAAACCGATATCCAATTATGTTATCCCAATTCAGCTCCACTTATTTTTTATCTTCTGAAACTTGAATTACACCAGCGAGTTTTAAAGTAGATGCTATTCTATGGCTGCCTCTCTCGGTGGTACTAAAAGCAATGAATTCAGCTTATCTTTGCGCTTGGATTAATACTCGAAAAAGCAAGCTCATGTATTGGAAAATAAATAAACGAACAGCTGCAAACTTTCATGCATTGCAATGAACTGACACGTGATACAGATTTTATGGACCATCCCACTGTCAAGATATGTTCATGGTAAATTTATTTTTACTTTATTACGTAACGCGTTCTGAATGATAAGATTTTATTTTGAGAATTTACAAATGACTTCTTTTAAAGTTAGTGTTTTTAGGTCACTAAGGTAAGAAAGATACTATATTTGGTCCAAAAAGTCTGAGTTGGTTTCACCGGTGGGAACAGTTTTAGTGTTCTAAATTAAGGAAAATAACATAAGTTGAAGTTTTAGTTCTATTCATTTTAAGCTGAAAATAATGAATAGTTTTGGTAACAATAGTTTTAGTCTACCTAGTCTGATTCTACCTTTCCAATCTTGTTTGTGTGTAAGAACAAATAATTTAATTAATTAACCTACTAGTGGTTGACACTATGAAGCCCCGGGGCTTAAAGTACTTACAACATTGTAAGACGCCATTGGGTATGTCATCTCAATACAATTTGAGATCTCCTTGTGGTTTACCGGGAGAATTTAATGTCATGCCGGCATGTTTTTATGGTAGCTTAGTGGTTAGAGCAACCGGACGGAGACCGGGAAATCCGTGGTTCAAATCCCGGCTATGGCATTGAATTTTTCAGTCGTCTGATTGTACCTTTCCAACCTTGTCCAACATACGGCTAGTTTTAGAGAGACGCCTATAATTCGTAAATTTTAAGGAGACCTCATACGTTTTCCTTAATTTTATTACATTCTCAAAAATTTGAAATAACTTCAATATTTCCCGTAGACACCAGAGGACTGCTTGGTTCATCGCCCTCTCTGGGCAGCTCCAGTAGTGAGACGGGTATTCGAGATAGGAACTTTTAGGTACTTCCGTACTTCTCTGCCTGCGACCTTAGCCTACTCTGGATTAGTCTCTTCATCTCTTCCTCCTGGGAGAAGGAATAGCTGCAATACATCTGTCTCTGTTGTATACCCTATGCCCTATCTATACCTATACTAAAACAGTAACCAAAATTTTGGAAGAATTGATATTAACGTGCGCAATGCGTTACACCGAAATCAAAAATAGCCTTTTTAAATCTTTGTGTGTTGCCTTTTTATGCAATAATGACAGAATCGATTGATGTGAAATCGTGTATAACGTATCTTAACGACCCATTTACAAAATAGCCTAATGGAACCTAGTTACTTGCCCCAAAGGGGAATCTTAACTTTTAAAAAATCGAAATATTTCATCTATTACACTAGTCTGAATGATATCGGATGACTGAAAACTAATAAGTGATTCTGACTCACTTTTTAGCCTGATTTCAGAACTGCTTTTAGTTTTTTTTCTATCACGTACAGTTTTCACAATTTCACTTCAAAAATATAGAGATATAGGGCTATTGCTTCCGCCACTACACATAAAATTGGGCTTGATGAAGCAATTTTTAAGGGCTCTACCACTGGATGAACTCTGCATCAAGTGCCTTTCCAAGAAATTTCCCTTCATTATACAAGACAAATTAAAGGCTGGAATTTTTGTTGGTCCTCAAATAAAGAAATTGATGAAGGATGACGATTTTGACAAGACATGAATGAGAGAGAAATAGAAGCATGGACCGCCTTCCGATCAGTTACTGAAAACTTCTTAGACAATAACAAAGATTCTAATTACAAGGCCATTGTCGAAACAATGTTGGAAAATTTCAAGAAGATGGGTTGTAGCATGAATGTAAAGGTGCATTTTCTGCATTCACATATCGATTACTTTCGAGAAAATCTGGGACATTATAGTGAAGGGCAGGGTGAACGTTTTCAGCAAGATATTAAGGAAATGGAGAGGAGGTACCAGGGGAGATGGAATGAAACTATGATAGCCGACTACTGTTGGATGTTGAGGAGGGACAGTCATCTTCAACGATCTGCAAGGAAGTCAAAGAAGAGAAAGTTTGAAAAAAATTAAATGAAACACTTTGGCTTCTTGTTTTGTTAAATGTAGTCATGAAATAAATTAGGGGAGTTCTTGAGACTATTCTTAAAATGTTTCTTGAATAAAAACTTACCTTGTGTGAAATTGTATTTGAATACTTTTCTACGCTCATTAGTATAATTATCAAAGCATTACTTCTTATTTTGTGTAAAAACCTGACGTGATAGAAAAAAACGGAAGTTATTTCTGGAATCAGCATTAAAACTTGATTCAAGAACACCTGCTTTTAAGAAATCATCTGACAAAAAGTTTGAAAATGCAGACTAGTGTTATTAATACTTTTTTGAAATGTTACGTTACGTAACAGACTCTATAAGCATTATGTTTCTAACAACTTCTGTTATTTGCAAAAGTTCGTAATAGCGGGAGACAACTATCTCAACATTATACGCAACACGCGATTGGAGCTGTAGGTTCAACATAAAATTTTAGCAGTTTCCCTAAAATTAGTGAAGTTTTAGGTGTTCATCTCTGTATAAACTTCCTGTAATTTTCTACCAATTTCAGCCTAATTTGAAACGTATCGATAAATTATGTTCACCTAATTAGCATTTTAGAAGACGATTATTATGTTGTTTATGTTAGGGACTTCAGAGCAAATCAAGAAATTTCTTTACTTGTTTTGAGAGATTTTCGTTGGGGCAGTATTTTTAACACTTAAATGATTTCAGTCAAATTATGTAATATAAAATATAACAGCCCGCCTTAAAGCAATATGTGTATGTAACAATACATAAAAAGTGTATATTACAGCCATTGTATATGCTTATATTATTGTATACCTGTAATAAAGTTATGTGAATGTATTACGTAATTTAATAATGTAGGAGCTGTGAGAATAATAGGTTGAAAATTGCTAACAACGAGGTAACAATGAGGTAACCTTGAGGCAATAATGAATTTAAAAGTTTAACAATACTACTTGTAATTCTTGGAAGCAATAACGTAATATTGTAATAGTTCATAAAATAGTCATTCAACAACCAGGAAAAAGCTTTAGTTAAATGAAGGTATTCTATTGGAGTAGGATTAGCCAATCAGAAACTGAAATATAGAAAAATTTACAAATCTAGAAGTCAGTTGCTTTTCCTATCCGGACGAGTTGCTTGTAGACAGCGTTTCTAACCGGACGCGAGATGCGGCCTCGAGAAATTTAATACGTATTTTGTGTGAGACAAAAATAGTTTACGTGTTAAAAATGCAAGTAATTAATAAAACAGTCTCACGCTTTCTATATCAGTGAAGTGTTATTTAAATTGTGTCAAGAATTAATAAATAGAGTGAATTAAAAATTATAATCTGTGTAAGCCTACATTCTTCAGCCGCACACGCCTTGCAGAGAAATCCATGTCTCTAACAATAATACTGACGCAGCCGAGGCAAACATAAATATATAATATTTAAAGAAGCAGTCAAAATTACAAAGTTAATATATTTTTTAAACATTTGGGGCGTAGGCTACCGGAAACTTTTTACCATACGTGCGGTTGCAACTACTTGAAATTCGGCTCCCCAACAGTCGAAATACAATACAACTCCTCCTAAAATAAGAACTACTTCAAATTTGCTCCCAAAACGTGGGGCAAATAACAATAATACAATAAAACTAACATTCTTCAAATTGACGCCCAAAGCGTGGTGCAAACAACTTAATAATATTACTTCTTCATCGTTAAATTTTATTTTTCAAATATTACACCAGTGATATTACATAAAATACTGTAAGTCTGAAATAATATTGGATAATATTAGAATATATATAAATATATATTGCATTGAAATTACATATGAATCGGAATTTTCTGAAGAGCTATTAGACTTCAAAGCAGTAAACAGTTATATTAAAACTGTCAAATAAAATTTCTGATATTCTGAGCAAAGAATATAAACAGCTTTAATGAATTTATAAAAAAATAAATATTTAATTTAGGCGATTGTTTGTATCGAGCACTAACAAGCACTCTTAGCACTGTGATATAATTGGTTAGAGTGCTGCCCTTCTGTAAACCCCAGGTCACAGAAGTTTCAGGTACTCCACCCCCATCCATCTCTACTACAAACAGTAAATCTGCCTTTAATGAAGACTCGGACGAAGCCTGGCATTGCTCTATCTGTGTGCAATATCCGTTATAAAACAAAGTAGGATCGTTACCATGGTAACTACGGAATCATTACAGCGACCGCTTTAAATCAACAAAGCTACAATTTCTTCCCTAGGTAGGGAGGAATCCTTCAGCTTTTCAGTCATTTTTTATCCCGAGTAGATATTTGGGTACTGAACTCCAGTGCTTTCTAATGGATTGTGTTATAACATTAATGCATCACAAGGCTTTCCTTTTGTTTGTTATGTTTCAACTCCCAAAAGAATCACAAACATCTTTGAAATAAGACATTTTAATACATTTATTATTATGTCGAGTATTTAGACCTATGCTTATACTTTAATAACTCATATTTTTCTTAATTTGTAATAGTACATCCTGTTTATATTTGGTGTTTATTTTCTTATCCCAGGTTTGAATTAAGTTATAAGAAAGCGGAGGTGGATTTCGGCACTTAAGCGCACAGTCACCTATTGTGCTTCTGGAAACTTACAGAGCAGGGGGTGAAGTGAAAGATAGAGGTCAACCAGATCCGGGGTGACAGCACGGACACGGACGGGGTCCCTAACGTTTCCAGATATTACATCCTGACGCCGGCGGGATCTCCCAAAGGCGTACCCTCCTCACTAAGAGGTCTTTCGGAGAGCCCATTACACACGAACGCCAGGGCACACAGTTCTACAAAGAAAACTCCACCGCTATAGGCCTTGCCCGCCGTTCACTCGCCTAATACTTTGACCCTAAGAAATGACTAGGAAAAACATACAAAAAATCCAAGGTCAGAGTGACGGGTCCAACGGAAATCGAACCAGGGAACTCCCAAATGTGAAGCTTACACGTTACCCGGAGCTATCTCTCTCGTCTAATGAGATCATGAGAGTTGACATCGAAAGGCTAAGAATATTCTAGAACAAATTTACGGTACTGACGAACAAATGTAGTGAAAACATCTGATGTGATACATTCATAGGACTTTCTCGACCATCTATCTTTATTAGAGGGCATATAATCTATTCTTACTAAAGTTTATTTTTCTATATAATCCAAATAACCATTTGCAGAAATAGCTACATTACAAAGATAACAGTGATAGTCAAATGTTTAAGAACTGGACGCTATATGGTGTCCTTAAAATTCCATACTGTTTCCAGGAAATCACGCGAAACAGGTGAAAATCGATGGGACTTGAAAAGAATCACAAGTATTTCTCCATTAGAACCTTTAATAACGCATATCTCAGAAAGGGTTTATGCCACAAAAAAGTTATTTGTGTTTTAAAGAGATCTATATTTTTTGTGAAGTACATTTTCGTCTATCGCTTAACGTTTACTAGTTATACATGATTATACAAAATTCCTCCCGAATGAAGCGGAATTCCCAGGCTACTCCCAGAGAATTTTATTTTTAATGTAACAATTTTTAATATGTGCTATTTTAATAAAAAGAGTTAGAGCCATTTTTAAAAAAATCAAATATTTCGTTTAATGTTCCATGTAAAGAGTAGTTTGGGGCGAGGAATTTTCTTGAAAATCTTTGTGTCGAATTTTTGGAAGGTATTGAACCCAAATACGAAGTTTGGTTTTTATCCGACTTTTCGTTTTTGAGTTATGCTGTTCACTGTAAACACATAGATATACATGCGGACCTTTTTATAGAAATGCTTTATTTTATTCAGGAGGCTTCAAAACACATATTTCTGGTGAGTTTTTGGGTGGAATGCAATACCTTCTCTATCTCCTATGTACTACGCGGTAGAGAAAGTAATAAATAGTCAATAAGGAACAAATTGTTAAGGAAGGCGCACAAACCATGTGAATCGGAGGAAAGCTAGAGGAAATAAGTGTCAAGTCGCTTGCTAAAATACCCAAGGAAGAACACCCTTATAGCATTTTCGACGCAAGTTCCTGCGGAAATTAAATCCGGATGCATACATCCTGTAACTGGATCGCGCGTCAAAGTGTCGGAACCGGGAACAAGGCGTAGAGCATACATACAAATCTCGTATTCGGGACGATTCGGGAAAACACAAATATGACGGTGCGGCCAACATGTGTTGAGCGGTGAACACCATCTAGAGCACTATATATAGCATGGACCATTTAAGTTGAGACTATAATATCTCCAAAACCAAACGTTGTAGAAAGAAAACAAAAAACGACTAATGGCATTTACTTACTGCATAATATCCAGAAATTTTCATTAAAGACAGTTCATTCTACGTGCTTAGTTTTGGAGATATCGTACAGTCTCAACTTAAATGGTCCACCCTGTATAAGGCGTGCAAGCAAATTTGTAATGGTTAGAGAATGATTTGGGTTTTATAACTATTGGCGCGTGATAGGCAATCGGGAGTAAAGGAGGATGTAGATCTGGACTGCAATAAATTGAATAATAATTTTAGGCTAACTTTCAAATGAGATTATTTTTAAAGGATGGTTTTCTAAGCATATGCTTCTTTTCCTTAGATACCATGATGGTTATAAAGGATTAAGTTGTTATACCCATCTAAATAAACTTTTAAATACACCGCAGGGCAGAGAATTTTAGTTTTATAAAAGTATTTTATTTTAAAATTAAAGGCGTGAAATTGATTTAATATTTTTACTTTCTCTACTACGTATATTAAGTAGGGGATGTATTGTATTCCATCCAAAAATTCGATACCCAGATTTCACCGGAAATACATACTTTGAGTGTCCCTTAATCCAAAAACTATTTAAATTCTTTACCACATATAGTAAGCAGTGGAAGTATTGCATTCCACCCAAAACTTTGATACCGATATTTCACCGGAAATGCATGTTTTAAGTCCCCTAAATAAAAAAATCATTTATAGAAAAAGCCAGTGTGCATGTGGGCGTGTGTGTGTCCGTATGTGAGTGTTCTATGTATCTGTGAGAAGCATAACTCAAAAACGAAAAGTCGGATAAATAACAAACTTGGTGTTAAAGTTCAGTAGATATCTTCCAAAGATGTGACACGAAGATTTTGAAGAAAATCTCCCCATCCCAAACTACCGTTTCAATGGAACATTATTCGAAAATTTTGATTTTCTAAAAAATGACTCCAACGACTTTGATTAAAATACCATGTATTAAATATATTTACATTACAAATAACATGTATAACTTGAATTTTATAGAAACATTTTGTGAAGTTCTCTTCATTAGAAAGGAATTTTGTATTATCCTCCACAACTGGTAAACGTTAATTAATAGACGAAAACGTACTACAAAAATGTTGATCTTATTAAAACAAATTATTTTAAATAATTTTTTATTGGCATAAGCCATTTCTGAGATATCAGTTATTAATGGTACGAATTGTTCATTTCTTGGTCTTTCTCTTAAAAGTCCTTTCAACATTCAGTTGTTTCTCGCGATGTCATGGAAACAGTATGACATTTTAAGGCCAACAAATAGCGTCCAGTTCTTAAATATTTAACTATGGCTATTCTCTTTGTATCTCGTATAACAAAATGTATAATGAAAGTATTTCTGCAAAGGTTTATTTGGATTAAAATGTAATAAATAGAAAAATAACCTTTTAAGAATAGTTTGTATACCCAATAATAAACGATAGGGGCATAGAAAGTCATGTGAATGTATCACATCAGAATTATTTTTGACAGTTTTTAAGGTACTAACAGTTTTTCATGGCATGTAAAGCATATACAAATATATAACTGTTATACCTACATGATATATTCAGTATGCTAATTTTCCAATTATGTTTAGAAATATGCATGTTCTTTGACTTCGGTCTACGCTCATAATAAGCTATGCAGCTGCTTTAAAAGACCAGGCACCATTAGGTCAGAGAAGAATTAAATAATGGACTGAATAAAAACCGCTATATGAAACAGAGTGAGAGAAAGACTGCAACAGCTACTTTGATCTACCACCCGTAAGAAAGAAGATATCAGGAAGAGCAATTTAGAACCGAAATAAGTTAAAGCTCTAACCATGAAGCAGAAAAAGAAGATTAACAGTAGAGTTGAGTCTTTTTTTAATAATACCTTCCCTCGAGAGAGGAAGAATGGACGAATGGGTTCGCCTCAGTCTAAGCTAAGAGAAGGTTATACCCACGTCGGTGTAGCTTAAAAGACTAACATTTTAAAAATTAAAGAGTTATACAGAAACACAAATGTGATGTATAACATTCATATGCCTTTTGTGTACACATTATCGCTTATTTGTATAATACTTCTACAGATTGTGCTTAGAAAAGTTAAAACTTCTGTCAACTTCGTATTAATGAGATGATTGTTTGCAGAAAGGGCTTCTTTAGATATTTGTTTTTTTTTAAAAAAATAATGCTTGCATACGGTACCAGAGGGGATGGTAAATAAAGCAAATAAATAAATCATAAATAAAATGTATATCTGAATTTCCTGCGAATAGATTATGAAGTCCTCTTCATTCTGAATGGGTTTTGTATAATTGGTAAACCGTAAGAGATGTATAAAATCTTAGTACACAAAAAATGTAGATCTCGTTAAAGCACAAAATTTGGACCACATTGAAGAAGTATTGTACTAGCTCCACGTATGGACGCCATTTTGAGAAGTTATTTTGTATTGAATTTCAACTGTTGGGGAGCCGAACTTGTAGTACTTGCAACCGCACGTATAGTAAACAGTTTCCGGTAGCCTTCGCCCCAAATGTACTTTCAGGTAGCCTTTGCCCCAAGTTTAAAAGATATTAACTTTGTAATTTGACTGTTTCTCTAAATATTATATATTTATGTTTGCCTCGGCTGCGTTAGTATTATAGTTAGAGACACGTTTCTCTTAGCAGGGTTGTGGTGCAACAAGAATGTAGGCTTATACTTTTACTTCACTCCTTTTATTAATGCTTGACACGATTTAAATAACACTTCACTGATATAGAGCTGTGAGGTTCTTTTATGAATTACTTGCACTTTTTAACACTAAACTATTTTTGTCTCACACGAATACGTATTATACTTCTCGGGGACGTGTCTCGCGTCCGGTTGGGAACACTGTTTGCAGGCAACTGAATTGATTTCAACCACCTAAACTTGTAAATTTCTGTTTTCAAGTCTCTGATTGGCTATTCCTAATCCAATAGAATACCTTCATTTAACTAAAGCTTTTTCTGGTTGTTGATTGGCTATTATTTTTTAAACTGTCTCAAAATTTATATTAATATTGCTCCAAGAATGACTAGTAGCATTATTAAACATTCTTACTCATTATTGCCTCAAGGTTACCTCATTGTTACCTCATTGTTAGCAACTTTTAACCTATTATTCTCACAGCTCCTACATTATTAAATTACGTAATACATTCACATAACATTATTAAACATGGATACAATAATATAAACATTTACAATGACTGTAATATACACTTTTTATATATTGTTACATGCACTTGCTTTAAGACGGGCTGTTATTGAATTATATATATTATACAATTAGACTGAAATCATTTTAATATTACAAATACTGCCTCAAAATAAAGCTTTTAGTGTTGTTAACCATTATCGAGATATTCTTTGTTATTAGTTTAAATTTTCAAATACTTAGTTTTTTCAAGTGATAAGTCGCTATTTGATTTTTCTCGTGCTCAGGCAAAGAACATGGATTTCAAAACCATCACATAGTGATCCACTTTTTAAAAATCTGACTGTCGTTTTAGCTTACTGTATTTCTTATACATACAACGAAATTTGTAAATATGTAACAAGAGCTTTTCTGTATTAACAAGACATAGGTAGACGAATAAGCTTTTGTAAGCATAGTTTGTAGAAGAGGGAGTAGAGCAAGTCGTACTAATGTAACACATCCGTTTTTTATTATTTTTCGATTAAAAGCTCTATTGTTACAGAGAGTTTAGTCTTTTATCGTAGGAATCCTGTGACAAAACATTTCAGTATCCAGTATCTTTAAAACGAATCGCGTAGAAGGACCGGTAACGTGTAGAGAAGGTCGTGTGAGTGTTACACGTCAGATTCTTTCAATTTGACTGCCGTTTCCAATGAATCAGTAACGCACGTCTCGTTATGGCTGTCGGGGGAAAGTCTGAATGCAGACCCGGGAAGGAGCGTCTGTTATTACCATGCTACGTGCCTGCGAGCTCAAGGAAATCGCAAGTGAATGTTTCCAGGTGACAGTAATGGGTATCATTTGGGGACAAGAACTGGGGTGCTGCTCTCGCCTTATCTGTGCAACAGAGGCCCATTTGTCAGGCGCCTATCTCTCTGTGGCCCCACAGATAGCGACCACTGCAGTTAGGGCTTAGTCAGCTCTACCCCAGATTAGCTTTTGGTATTCCACTGCAGTTGCGTCATTTCGGGGAGAATTTGAATCTTTCGGTGATCTATCTGTGATATTTCCTAGAAGGAATAGCTACTCTATAACTAAATTAAACATAAGGACTGTCTTCAAATACAACCGCGCGAGATGGCTTCGCGGTAACGTGTGAGACTCGCATTCGGGAGGGTTCATGTTCGATTCCTCGACCGCCCACTATAACCTTGCGTTTTCGTGGTTTGCCGGTAGGTAGGCGAATGCTGTGATGGTTTTTCTCTACCATGATTTCCTTTCCATCATTTCCCCTTCATTCCGTTTCCATATTTCAAGTGTGCTCATAGGTTTCGAGGCGTGTGGCGGTGCCGTACAGATGGTATGGATGCTTGTTCAAATGAAAGGATATTCTCCTCAGATACTAGAAGGCTGCTTGGTCAACGGGTTCCTTGATCGCCCTAGGCATCTCCAGCAGTGGGATAGGTCTTCGAGCCTGAGAGTTTTAGGAACTACCGCGCGTCCCTGTGGCCTGTCTGCATGCGGCATGTAGCCTCCTGTGGTTCCCTCACTTCATCCCTTCTTTCTGAGGGTGTTAGCCACAATAGATCCATGTAGATTACAGTGCGTGAGGTGTTCCCTCCCTTGCATAGCACTAAACCTAACCTTACATGCAAAGAACGATAGAGTAACAGCAAAGAAAAATCATATTAAGCTGGGAATAAGTAGGAAAGAGGAGCAGATGCAAATAGTTATAAATATTGTAAATGGCATGTAATATAAAATGTTATATTCTTATGTATGTAAGAAGGAATATTTGTAAAAATACGTCCTGCAGGCCAGATGACAACCGTGACCTTCCTCCTGTGTGCGACCTCTGCAGATCCAACCTCACAGTTCATCTCGTCACAGACTGCCGTCGCTATGTACAACACAGAGAAAGATGTGGCATCCCCAACAGCCTACCAGAGGCTCTAATTTAGCACAACAAAGAACTTTATAGTTTACGAAAGCGACAAAATTGTATAATAATGTGTAACACATGTATCTAGATAATTTAATGTTATATGTACCATTACTGTTTAAAATATTGTATTTTCATTGTAATCATGTTTTGTATTCTAAAATAGTGGCGATATGACTTTAAAGTTGAAGCGACAATAAAGAATATGTAAGAAAAAGATGCTAGCAAGATGAAAAAATTAGTAAGCTGGTCTTTAGCAGACAGCCAAATAGCCCCCACAACAGGATTAGACAAAAGCTGAACCAAAGCAAGGAAGCTGGAAAAGTGACACCGAGTGTGAGAGAGAGGAGCAATGAGAAAGAGAGACACATACATAGGAATTCCCAGATATGCTAGTAGTAGCATGGCTGCAGGAAAATAAACAATTGAATACACATACAAGGCTATGAAATGCACCAGTGAGAATAAATGTTATAACTATTGACGCGAATGTGAGCGTCATGGCATTTAGATTTAAAGGGAAATTTTTTCCAAGCAAGACACTTCAATTCTTAGCATCCAGAGGCTGAGGTATAAGTAGCAGGGTAAACCGAAGAGAATCATGAACACAAAGATAGTTGCAAAAGTGATTAAGGAAAACTAATTAGGCTAGCCACTTTCAGGTATTAATTTTGCAACTGGAATAAAATCCAGATAACAAAAATATGGTTGTATTATTAATGCACTCTTATTTCTACCCTTGGGAAGAAGGTCGACAGAAAATAGGTTTGATTTATAGCACCTTCAAGTGTGATATCGAAGCTGTGTCTTCAAGACGGCAAAGCGAGCACCTACGCTATCCCAAGCGTAATCCCGTGCCCGAGCGGCAGACCCGATGCCCCAACGCAATTTGAAATACAAAAATATGATGTGTTACGTTTAGATAACTTTTGTCCCCACTATCGCTTATTACTTACTACGTATAGTAAGTAGGGGAAGTATTGTATTCCACCCAAAAATGTGACACCGAGATTTCACCGGAAATATATGTTTTGAGGCCCCCTGAATCCAATAAAAGCATTTTTGGAAACATGTCCGTGCATAACAGCATAACTCAGAAACGAACAGTCAGATAAACACCAAACTTGGTATTTAGGTTCAGTATCTTCTAGAGATGCGACAGGAAGGTTTTCAAGAAAATCCCTCACCCCAGATTACCCTTTACATGGAACATTTTTCGAAAATGTTTATTTTCTCAAAAATGGCTCTAATGATTTTGATTAAAATATCATATGTTTAAGATATTTTCATGACAAATAAAATGTATATCTCGAATTTTCTGGGAATGTCTGCAAAAGTATTCTTCATTGAGAACGACTTTTGCATAACTGGTAAACCATAAGAAATAGAGAAACTTTTACTGCACAAAAATGTAGATCGCGTTAAAATACACAATTTATGTCATATACATTTTTGTTGTTGAGTGAACCATTTTCGAGATATTGCTTGTTATTCCCTTAAATTTTCCAATACTTACACTTTTTCTCAAATTCGTTATTAATTTTTTTTTGTTCTGGTAATGCAAAGAGAATGGAACACTCCACATAGCAACCATCTCTTAAAACATTTGACTATCGCTTAAAGCCTATCAATTCCCCTTGCACCTACAAGAAAATTAGCAATAAGATTAATATCTCGATTAACATGAAGCATATGGAGAATAAGCGTTTGTAAAAATAGTTTGTACAAGAGTAGAGAAATTCGTGTGAGTGTAATACATCAGATTTTTGTTAATCGAAATACCCTTTGCAAAAATAGCTTCATTACACATTTCGTTGCAGGTACAAGACGAATAGAGAAAACAGAATCGATAGTCAGATATTTTAAAGCTGGTCGGTAATGCTGCCCTTGAAATTCCACAATCATTTCATGACATTGCGAGAAACAATTGAACAGCAACAGCTCTTTCAGAAAATGACAAAGTACTGAAAAATTTAAACCAATAATAATAATAATAATAATAATAATAATAATAATAATAGTAATAATAATAATTCATATCTTGAAAATGGCTGATGACATAGAAAACGTTATTTGAAATAAATCGTATGCTCTAAACAGATCTACATTTTTTCGTATATCCGAATGAAAAGGATTTACCAGGCTTTCTCAAAGAATTCAAGATATGCATTTTATTTTCATGTATATATCTTAAATGTGTGGCATTTTAATCAAGTTAGTTATAATTATTTTTGAGAAAATAAATATCGATATTTTTCTTTGTTAAGGGTAGTTGGAGGGGAGATGCAAAACTTACATACGAAATTTGGCATTTATCGGAGTTTACATTTTTGAGCTATGCTATTCAGAATAACCTGCATTTCATACTTAGCTGCTGCATGAATTAAATATTAATGATTTAATGTAGTTCATGTACATACGTTCAATAAAGCAGACAAAACACGCAGATAGATTAGGTTGCCAGCACTGAATGCTCGACGTTTAACTTTTCACCATGACAGCATGAACTGGATGAAAAAATACTATCGTTGAAAAAATGCTTCGGATGTTATCCTTTACAACAACACATAGCACTTTGGATTAAGGTCATTGCTTCCCATTCAACAGACTTTTAAAGTGGACGTGTTCAATGCTAATGAGTGCCCTTAACGTTTCCAGCAGTGTTTTTCACCGTTTTGCTATCATGAAAACGTCCCTCAGAATTGAGATTTTCATTTATTTGTTTCAAAATTTATTCACAGTATTTTTCGAGAAGACTAATAAAGAGATGAATCTATTTACTTTTTAAATAATGCGAGGTGATTGTAGATTTAGTAGCTATATAAAAATAAAAACATCTGATGTTTTACACTCACATGACTTTCTCTACTCTTGTAGAAACTATTTTTACAAACGCTTATTCTCCATATACTTCATGTTAATTGAGATGTTACTCTTATTGCTAATTTTCTTGTGGATGCAAGGGGAATATGGTAGGCTCTTTTAAGAGCTGGTTGCTATGTGGATCATTTCATTCTCATTGCATGTCCAGTACATAAACATATAATAATGAATTTCCATTTGAGCAAAAGTACAAGTATTAGAAACTTCAATCTCGGAAATGGTTCACTTGACAAAAAATGCATATGACATAAATTGTGTGTTTTAATGATATATACACTTTTTGTGTAGTAAACGTTTGTCTATCTTCTTACGGTTTACCTGTTATGCGAAAGCCACTCAGAATGAAGAGAACTTTTGGGGACATTCCCAGAAAATTCAAGATATACATTTGATTTGCTATGAAAATATCTTAAACATATCATATTTTAATCAAATCGTTAGAGGCGTTTTTGAGGAAATCAAACATTTTGAAAAATGTTTCATGTGAAGGGTGGTATGGAGTAGTGGAATTTTCTTGAAAATCTGCATGTCGCATACTTGAATGATACTAAACTCAAATACCAAGTTTGCTATTTATCCGACTTTTCGTTTTTGAGTTATGCTGTTCACAGACACACAGTGCACCTCAAAACATGTATTTCCGGTGATATCACGGTATAGAATTTTTGGGTGTAATACAACACTTCCTCTGCTTATTATATGTAGTAGAGAAAGTAATAAATAGCTAATAAGATAAACAAATCGTTTGGAAAGACGCACGAGCCATGTGATTCGGAAGAAAGGTAGGGTAAATAAGTGTCATGTCACTTGCTAAAATACACAAGAAAGAACACACTTATAACTATTTCGACGCGAGGAAGTTGCTTCGGAAAGTCCGGATGCGGGGGATATCCTGTAACGATTGCGCATCAAAAGTATCGGAACTGGGAATAAGGCGTAGGGCAATCATAGAAATAGTAGTCGGGATGATATCAGAAATACACAAAAACCGGGAAAACATTGTGACATCTAGAGCACAATAGTTGCATTTCAATATTAAGGTTATCGTTCATATATTCTTGGCAACATAACCGGGATCACCGCACCTTGAATTTTTATCCAAGACTCCCATATTCGCATACTTAATCTGATGCTAAGAGAGAAGAGGAGAAGAGGAGAAGAGGAGAAGAGGAGAGTGATGTTTTCATGTACCACCTTATCCCTCCTCTACCTGAACTCGTACCACAAAAACATTAACAATTTGTGTGTTTCTATAATGTTTTCCTATAGAGATTTTATAAACTTATTATGTTATATATTTTTTCGAAAATTCAGTATTGAGTGCGCTTACACAATAAAACTTTTCTACTCAAATAAATGCTCAAACGCAACGTGGTGACTGCGCACAGAATCACTGGATGATACATGTATATCTGCATGCAGAGTTGAGGTAGTATTTTTAACACTTAAATAATTTCAGTCTAATTATATAATAAGCAAATTCAATAACAGCCCGCCTTGAATAAATATGTGTATGAAATAATTTGTAAAATGTATGTAACAGACATTGCATATGCTTATATTATTGTATACATGTTCAATAATGTTATATGAATGTATTACGTAATTTAATAATGTAGGAGCTGTGAGAATAATCGGTTAAAAGTTGCTAACAATGAGGTAACCTTGAGGCAATAATGAATTTTAAAGTTTAAATGCTACTAGTCATTATTGGAGCAACAATAATTTAAATAGCCAATCAACAACCAGAAAAAACTTTAGTTAAATGCAAGCATTCTATTGGAGTAGGATTAGCCAATCAGAGACTTGAAATACAGAAAATTACAAGTTTAGACGGTTGAAATCAATTCAGTTGCCTGCAGACAGTGCTCATAACTGGGTACGTTGGTTGTGTGTTCTCGAGAGATTTAATATGTATTCGTGTGAGACGAAAAATAAGTTTACGTGTTAAAAAGTGTAATTAATTAACTAAAGAATCTCGCAGCTCCCTATATCAGTGAGTGTTATTTAAATCGTATCAAGTATTAATAAAAGGAGTGAAGTAAAATTATAATCTGTGTAAGCCTACATTCCCAGTCGCATCACAACACTGCCCAAGAGAAACGTGTCTCTAACAAATACTGACGCAGCCGAGGCAAAAATATATAATATTTAAAGAAGCAGTCAAATTACAAGGTTAATATTTTCTTTAAACTTGGGGCAAAGACCACCTGAAAGTACGTTTGAGGCAAAGGCTACCGGAAACTGTTTACTATACGTGTGGTTGCAACTACTACAAATTCGGCTCCCCAACAGTGGAACTCCTTCAATACAAACTACTTCAAATTGACGCCCAAAGTGTGTTGCAAAATAATAAATAACATAACAAACCATCTTCTCAAATTGGCTCCCAAAACGTGGGGCAAATAACAATAATACATCATCTTCAAACTGACTTTCCATACGTGAAGCAAAACAACTACTTCAAATTGGCGTCCATACGCGGAGCTAATAAATTAATCTTCACAGTATACGTGGACTTTTAAATATGCTAATTTATTCCAGTGCTAACTCCGCAACCGTGATCCCTCCTGGTTTGATGAACCTTGTCATACGTGGGTTCCAGAGAGGCGACCAGCAACAATTGGGTCATGATTTTTGAAAACGTCGCACCCAACAAGTGTATTTGAAATCCCCAGCGCGTAGAGTCGCATGAAAGAAAATCCTGACCAGCATTTCTTGTTGATTCCGCACATTATTCTTCGCACCATTAGAGACCCACCCTCCCCGACCTTCTGCAAGAAACGTGAGCACTTTCCGCCCGGTCGGTAATAAAGCTGTGGACACGTACCGGCGCCGTTCTCCTAGACTTAAGTTAATTTTCCCCTAGCTAATTAGACTAAGTGCAGTGAGCGAACTAGGTCTCCAAGACGACCACTTTGCTATAATTGCTAAGGGCAACGTGGCACCATCGCCTTGCTTCTGTTTCTTAAACGTTCCTTAAGAAAAAGTGCTAATAACTCAAGCGTTTGGTTACATTCCCATGAAACTGCGCTAAAGTTAACAACTGAATGTACAAGATTTAAACACTTTGAGAAATATACTAAATTTTCTAAAATGGAGAGCAAACCCACGAGGCCTTTGTTGTGGTTAGAGAGATCCAGACATCAAAAGAAATCTGAGGAAGTACGATTTCTGGTAATTTCACATGAACTTCTGAGGTTTTGTTGAAAAGGATTTCAAGATATGATCCAATATCTCTGGAGACTGAGAGTCTAATGCTTTTTTTCTTTGTAATGGTTGTTTAAAGAATAATAATAAACTTTATTATTACATATAACTAAAATGTGCTGTTCAGATATAAACAAAAAGATTGTATTGCTTTCATGAACTTTCCATGCATCATGGCATGCCTGGGAAGTTTGGGTCCCCGCATTCGTTGCAGCCAACTTAATCTACCTTACCCACCTCTTTTTCTGTTTTTGCAGCCTTTGACACATCACCGCGGTAAGCTCTACGTTTTTATTATAGAGATGGAACATGATTGGCGGCGCCGTGGCCGAGTGGTTAGACCGCTCGCCTCCCACCGAGGCGGCCCGGGTTCGATCCCAGTGGCCTGCATGTGGGATTTGTGGTGGATGAAGCGGCGTCTGGGCGGGTTTTCTCCGGGTTCTCCGGTTTCCCCCGCCATTCATTCCACCAACTGCTCCATCATCACCCTTCCTTTCATCCATTTCACCAACATTTCGTTTCATCTACTTCCTTCATCCCATACCAGGCATCGGGCTGATCACCCATCCTGGATGCTCTGTCTGATCCATTAGTGTCTGCTCCTCGACGGGCCTCTGACCCCAGGCACCCGCTTGTAAGTCCTGGAGGGTGTAAGTCCTACTAAGAGGAGGGTAAACAGATAATGAATGTATGAACTGGAACATGATTATTTTTTAGATGGTGAAATGGATGAAAGGAAAGGTGATGATGGAATGAATGGCGGGAGAAACCGGAGAACCCGGAGAAAACCCGATCATTCGCCGCTTTCTCCACCTCAAATCCCACATGCGGGTCTCTGGGATTGAACCCGGGTGAGAGGCAAGCGGTCTAATCACTCGGCCACGCCGCTGCCTTATTTATTAATATGTAGTTAATACACACGTCATGTTGATTTTCACATTAGTATGGAACCGAATGACCTCCTTCATCTCATTCTTTTCATCTAACCAATTTTCATCTTTTTCTTTTTAATATAATGTGGTCTGTCGTACGTTGCTTTGGTTTTACGAGGACGATACTGAGCATCTTTTTTATAAAATCAAACAAAAAATTTTACATGATTTTATTTTACAATACCACTCTTCCTGAGGCAATTTTTATGTTCTACTGATTCTTCTGATGACAAAAAGGTGATACCACGCATTTTATCTTTAATTTTTGGAAACAAAAAGAAATCAAAGGTGCCAAGAGGGTTTATGGTGCTGACCTTTAGGGCATATGAGATACTAAATTGCTAGTTTGGCTGTATGCGACGATGCGTTATCTCATGATGTAACATTGTTTTCCCTTTTGCCGTTTTTCACGAGATTTTTCAAAACAGACATTTGTATACAAATTGGCAGTAACGGTACGTCTATCTTCTAATGCAATAATCTTCTTACCACTGCAAATTCGTCGCACTTTTGTAGACTTAGGTTCTGTTCGAAGGATCCATGGAGCCGATTGACTTTTCTTTTCAGAATCATAATAGCAAATACAAGATTCATCACTAGTAACGATAATAATCGAAACCAAATTTAAAGTGCCACCTTTGAATTTTTCCATAGTTTTTCTGCACCAATTAATGCGTTGTTGTTTTTGATCGGGAGCCAGTTTATGTGGAATCCATCAACAATAAAGTTTTCTCAGTCTAACTGTTGATGTAAAATGTTTTGGATATGACTTATAATACTGCCCAGTGTCGCATTCATAAGATATCCGTCGATATTCTATCAGTCACAGCAGTTCTTGGGCGTCCATTAAGAAAAATCTAATGTGTTACACTCACATGACTTTCACTACTCTTGTACAAACTATTTTTACAAACGCTTATTCTCCATATGCTTCATGTTAATCGAGATGTTAATCTTATTGCTAATTTTCTTGTAGATGCAGGGGAATTGGCAGTCTTTAAGCAATACTCAAATATTTTAAGAGCTGGTTGCTATGTGCAGTATTACATTCTCTTTGCATTACCAGGACAAAAAAAAATAAATAACGAATTTCCATTTGAGAAAAAGTATTGGAAAATTTAAGGGAATAACAAGCAATATCTCGAAAGTGGTTCACCCAACAAAAAACATGTATATGACATAAACTATGTATTTTAACGCGATCTACATTTTTTGTGTAGTAAAAGTTTGTCTATCTCTTATAGTTTACCAGGTATGCAAAAGTCGTTCACAATGAAGAATACTTTTGGAGACATTCCCAGAAAATTCGAGATATACATTTCATTTGTCATAAAAATATCTTAAACATATGGTATTTTAAACAAAATCGTTAGAGTCATTTTTGAGAAAATTAAAATTTTCGAAAAATTTTCCATGTAAAGGGTAATATGGGGTGGGGGTATTTTCTTGAAAACCTGCGTGTCGCATCTCTGGAAGATACTGATCCTAAATACCAAGTTTGGTGTTCATCCGACTGTTCGTTTCTGAGTTATGCTGTTCACAGACACACAGACATACAGACACACACACACGTACATGTTTCCAAAAATACTTTTTTTGGATTCAGGGGTCTCAAAACATGTATTTCCGGTGAAATCTCGGTATCGAATTTTTGGGTGGAATACAATACTTCCCCTACTTACTATACGTAGTAAAGAAAGTAAAAACTGCTCTCTTTTGAATTTGCTGTATCAATTATAAAGTTGTAGCCTTAAATGGAACTTCTCACCAAATGCATTTCTAAGCTGATCTTTACATTGTTCGGGCGTTAATGATGATTTATGATCGTAAAAAATCATGGCCCGGAAATTTTCTTTAGTCAAATTTATTTTTGGATGAACACAACATATTTAAATGATGATATTAACAAACTATTAGAGCAAATAAACTCGCAAATCATTAGAAAGTAGCTGTGAAATATAAACAAATTTAATTTGATATTAGAAACATGGCATTCTAAAACATTTCAGTATCGCCCTCGTATTAGAAACCAAAAAAGTATATCCTATTTGCCATGTCTCTTCAATTTCCGACTCAAAGCTTTCCACCATGATGGCAACTTATTAATGTTTTCCTAATGCCAGGTGAAAGTAATCGATGGCTATGAAGCTTTGGGGCTAGACTTCAATCGATCTGATACTTCATTTGAAATTAAAGTTGAACATGGAACAAGAGTTCATAGGTAGTATTTTACGGTTGCTACTGGCCAGTCATTTATATACTTCAACCAGATGTTAATGAGCAGCTAAGTAGATGGAATTTAAATTAAGATAATCATCATTGACCATCTAAAAATATATATGATACACACTCTATTTCGTGACGTATTTTCAAACGTTTCCTCGATTGCGTCATAAACTGCTTACACACTCGAACCTCACACTCCGGATCTATCGATAAACTCGTAACCGCTGGTGAGGTTACCTATGAAAATCGTTGTACGCACACGGACACACACATACACAGAGAGAATACTCAACATACGTTGTTTTAAGCAGCCATACTAAGCTATCTGCTGATAATTAAATTTCACCAGAGGGGCTTCCTTTCCTTGTTAATTCAAGAATAAAATGCCTCTGTTTCATTCCTGTGTGCTTTGTCTAACACAATTGAGTCTTGAAACACTACAGTGCCAAACAGGGAGTATTTCTCTATACGAATTTCAAGGAATTAGTTTGGAGAAATTCCTGTGATGTTGGCTTTACACACGATTCCAGAAGAGAGCAAGATGGGTTGCCTCCCTACAGGCGTTTTCGGAATATGAGACGGTATAGTCTGTGAAGCAGAAAATGTCTCCTGGGACACCAGACATACCCCGTCTTTTAAAAAAAGCGAATTCCCTGTGCAGAATGAAACGGTCTCATGGGGAGGTCTGACTGTGGGCGATACAGACCCGACTTTATTGCTCCGAGCAACTTACGAGTCTCTGGAGGTCTACCTCCTACAGTAAAGCTCGTAAGGACGATTGCAGATCTCAGCTCGTGTGGCTATAACGCTGGTCTCCCTAAAAGGAAACTCTGCTCATGTTAGCTATAACAGCCACCTTCCTGCTGAGGTTTCATCATATTCTTAATGCAAACCTTCCAGCACCATGGTGCTACTGCACGTTATAATTTAGTCACGCCACAAGCATGTTTATACATTTGACTTATTCAGCTTGATGTGCTATTTTCACTAGCCTTTATTTAATGTGGGTGCATTTTTACTTTCTCTACTACGTATAGTAATTAGGGGAAGTATTGTATTCCACCCAAAAATTCGATACTAAGATTTTACTGGAAATATATGTTTTGAGGCCCCCTGAATCCAATAAAAGCATTTTTGCAAACATGTCCGTGTGTGTCTGTGAACAGCATATCTCAGAAACGAACAGTCGGATAAACACCAAACTTGGTATTTAGGTTCAGTATTTTCCAGAGATGCGACACGAAGGTTTTCAAGAAATTCCCCCCATCCCAGATTATCCTTTACATGGAACATGTTTCGAAATTTTTAAATTTCTCAGAAATGGCTCTAACGATTTTGATTAAAATACCATATATTTAAGATACTTTTATGACAAATAAAATGTATATCTTGAATTTTCTGGAATGTCCCCAAAAGTATTCCTCATTGTGGACGACTTTTGCATAAATTGTGACGGTATAAAGTTTATTTATTTGTTGAGCCCCACGTTTGGGAGCCAATTATGTGACAGTATTATGTTTATTTGAAAGATGCTACTGTTTATTTGCCGCACGTATAAAAGACAATTGGTCGCGGTCACTTTGTGTTATCTTTTACTGAGCGCCTGTTATTTTATTTAATTTTTGGTTCACTGTCCTCCGGCTAGCTATGATCTCTCGGTCAAGCAAATCTCTTAATCAAGGTGTGTAAACGGAAAGGAGTTTTTATCCAAAGATAACACTGATGAAGAATTTGTTTTACACTTTTATTGTCGTAACATATTATGCACTTTCACATATTAATCTTGACACTCGCCAAACTGAAACTGTTATAATAACTTATTTACTGCTCATTCTTAATTCGCGTACTTCAACTTTTTGTGTAATTAACTTTACAACACTTGAGATTTTTCATAACTCTGCTACGCGTAACCTGCGAATCGATAAACTGTGCGATGTATTCAGCGACGTGTAATGGACAGGAGACGACGTGTAATGTACAAATGTTTCCGATAGACTGAACGAATTTGACTCTGACCTAGCCCTTTTTATACTCCTACACCCCGATATGCCTAAAGATTATAACCGAGCTGCTATTGGTAAATAAAGCGCGCCAACATTAGCGTCTATTTTTATATCCAATGAAAATTACGAAAACATATGCTCTAGGGAAAATGTTCCCGCAAATTCCTAAGATAAACGCGCCAATATTACGTCATTTGCTCGTCTCTAATAATGATAAACAACTCACCCTTTCGCTACATTATTGCACGCTATTATTGTCAGTTTCAGTAAGGCCGTATAAACTTACTTCTCGACAATGCTTACAATCATCAAACATCTCAAATCAATGTCAAACAATAATGCATATTCACACTATAATCACTCTTTACATTTACATAATTTGTGATACAAATTACTGCGTCAAAATGGTAAACCAAAAGAGATAGACAAAATTTTACTACACAAAAAATGTAGATCGCGTTAAAAAGCACAATTTATGTCATATAAATTTTTTGTATTGAGTGAACCATTTTCCAGATATTGCTTGTTATTCCCTTAAATTTTCCAATACTTATACTTTTTCTCAAATGGGAATTCGTTTATAATTTTTTATACGTCCCGGACATGCAAAGAGAATGGAATGCGCCACATAGCAACCAGCTCTTAAAAGATTTGACTATCGCTTAAATACTATCATATTCTCCTTGCACCTACAAGAAAATTAGCAATAAGATTAACATCTCGATTAACTTGAAGCATATGGAGAATAAGCGTTTGTAAAAATAGTTTGTACAGGAGTAGAGAAAGTCATGTGAGCGTAACAGATCAGATTTTTATTCTCACGATTTCACCACGAAGTACAGTTACATGCAAAATTGCCTGCCTATTTGACCAGATAGCAGAATGTGTTTCTTTATTCCACCTAAATATTCAATTGTAAATGCCAATCAGATTCCAAGTATGCGACTCAAAGATTTTCATGAAAATCCTCCCCACCATACCTACCTTGTTTTTTGGTTTTATCAAAATCACCTTAACGTTTGGAATAATTATATGACTAATAAAATAGACTGTAAACTACGCTTTATTCTAAATGAAGTTTGTGTAATTTAATATAACTAGTAAAATCAAAAGAGATAGGCAGAAAATCATATACAAAAATGTAGATCTCATTACACAACACAATTATGTTAACTTTTGCGGCATCAACCATTAGCAAGACTACTTTTTTTAAAGTACTAAGTCATGATACTTTTCTTATTATTACTCTATTTACTTTACGTCGCTTTAAATCCTTGGTCATATCACGACGGATCTGATAGTGGATAACTCTTAAAACGATATGTGATGGACAGTTAGCCTTCTAAGTCTCATCCCTGTAACCATCCGCTCCATCACGTGTCACAGAAACCCTAGCGCATAGCTACCGGACCTTCTGCTTCGTGCCGTGCAGATGCAATTAGGTGACGTCCAGTGCAACTGCCGCTCTCATATAGAAAAGCGGACAGTTAGCCTTCTAGGTCTTATCCCTGGAAATGCCATCTTGCTTTGTCACCTGCCTATAGAGACCCCGGCGCATGGCAGCCGCATCTTCTGCCTTGTGCCGTGCAGATGGCGCTAGGGTGTCATCCAGATCGTACTTTTGTTTCTCGTGATATGGTGCAAACTGTCGAATTTCAAAACCAGCATAGAGGGGCCTGTTTTTTTTTCTTAAGATTTAACTATGGATTCATCCTTCTGTAATCCCCTTGCACCAATAACGAATGTGTAAATAAAATATTTGTGCAGCAGCTAATAACATCAATTAGCAAAATAAACTTTTGTAGGAGCAGTTTATAGAAGAGATGCAAATAAAATATGTGTATAGAACGTCATGTGAAGTAACATATCAGATTTATTTTTATTTTCCCTGCGATATATTATGGAGGGTAGAGAAAGAACCTTATTCCAATTAAAAATTCGATATCAAGAATTAACCAAAAGTACACATTTTAAAGGACTTGAATCCAACAACAAAATAAATGCATTTCTAGAACTTGGTCCTGTGGCATTGGTTGTTTAATTGTCATTTTCGTTTATACGTTGACTCAGCGCGAAGGGCTGAGGTGTTAGAAGATTTTATTAGCTGAGTGGGCATGCGCGTATCCCACACATGTGTGTTAAAAGGAAGGCTTGGCTTGCAGTAGATACACGCTAAGAGCCGCATTTTCTTCTAAGTCAGAGGTGGCGAAAAGGTGACTCGCGAGTTATTTTGAATCGTAGGCGCCATTCCCTCTCTGCAACCGTCCCTTTGTTTTTCACATGCTGCTGAGTGATGCAGTGCGTGTTGCATATTTGGTGACTCGCGGAAAGAAGTCGTTTTCGCCACCCTTGTTCTAAGTTACGGCTAAGTACTCGCTCGGCCAGGCGGGCGGCCGATCCCGGCAGAACTAGACGACAATAATTTCATTGCACGAAAATAAAGTAAAAAGTATTCAAATACAGGTCTAACAAAAATGTAGGTCACAAGTTGCAAGACACATTCCTCACACGTAGACGAAGAAATTATGTTATATGAACATGGATCTGGAAACGGTTTGTTTCCATGTTACAACTCATTTTATCCAACGCATTAATCATGGGAAACACACAAGAATAAAACGTACCAGCATACCACGTGCAATTCTTTCTCACAATATGCCCTCCGTGAGCAATGGTGCATGTATAAACTCGCCGTCCTAGTGGAGCCGGATGTGCTGATGTATCCCTGGAGTATTGCGTGTCGTTTCGCAGCCTTTCATAATACGGACACAGAGACTCTGAACATCTGATACTGGGGTGCGGTACATAACAGCTTTCAAATGCCCCCACAAATAAAAGTCCAGCGGGTTTAGGTCCGGGGAGCGTGGAGGCTAGGCAAATGATCCACCTCTACCTATCCATCTGTCATAGAATCTGTTATTTAGAAGCCGACGGACATTAACAATAAATTAGGAGGTACTTCTCGTGCATGAAGTACATGTTTTATCGCACAGCTAAAGCACATCGGACCTGGGTGGAAGAACGTGAGGACCTACCCAACAGTCACCAACAATGCCAGATCATACATTGACAGAAAATCTTTGTTGATGAGTTTGTTCAACAGCTGAGGATTGACGTCAGCCCATACATGCCGATTGTGATAATTTACAAACTGATCTCGTTGAAAAGACGCCTCATCTGTGAACAGTATCGTTGCACTAAAATTAGGGTTGACACTTTGGTTCATAAACCATTCGCAGAAGCGTGCCCGTGTAAGAAAATCAGCTGCTGATAGTGTCTGCACACGCTGTAAATGGTATGGGTACAGCCGGACCTCGTGTAACACGCGCCAGACAGTCATGTGGTCAACCATCATTGTTGCAGCTACTTGTCTTGTACTGACACTAGGGTCGTCGTCAACAGCCTGAAGAATTGTCGCCTACCGTTGCGGCGTCCTCTCCTTCTAGATCTCCCCGGGTCGCGAGTATCAGACTGAAATGTCCCAATGTTCCCTAAGACGACGATCAATGGCATCACTTCGAACCTTGAACAGTATCTACACGGAATTCTACCAGTACACTTCAGTATGTATGCTTACATCGAGGAGTTCGACAGTGACAGTTGGTTTAAGAGCACCGTGTCTGCATTCATGTAACGATTGCATCTAAATAATAACGCCACTAGCAAGTTTCATTTCTAGTGTGTATGCTAGAAAGTAAAATCAGTATATGCTAATTGGTGGCGCGTCATATACTTACATCAGGTGAGCAGTCGCCCGAGGTAAAATAGGACTTGTGGGTCTGATATATTGCTGCATGGGGAATTGTCAGAATGCAACGTTTGCTACGCTACAGGATTATTATTCAACGTAGGAAAGTGGATATACATCAGAACACCAGTAGGATGTCATGGAAAGAACGATCATTGGTTTCAACTGTATTCGTCTCTTCTGCCATACCAAAGGGGTAATATTCACTTCATTATTAATTGTTACTTTCTCTACTACGTATAGTAAGTAGGGGAAGTATTGTATTCCACCCAAAAATTCAATACCGATATTTCAATTAAAATATATGTTTTGAGACCCCCTGAATACAAAAAAAACCGTTTTTGGAAACATTTCCGTTTGAGTGTGTGTGTGTGTGTCTGCCTGTCTGCGAACAGTATAACTCAGAAACAAACAGTCGTATAAACACCAAACTTGATATTTAGGTTCAGTATCTTCCAGAGATGCGACACAAAGTTTTTCAAGACAATCTCCCCACCCCAGATTACATTTTACATGGAACATTTTTCGAAAATTTTAATTTTCTCAAAAATGGCTCAACGGATTTTGTTTAAAATATCATATGTTTAAGATATTTTCCTGACAAATGAAATGTATATCTCGAATTTCCTGGGAATGTCTCCAAAAGTATTCTTCATTTTGAGCGACTTTTGCATAACTGGTAAACCATAAGAGATAGACGAAAGTTTACTATACAAAAATATAGAGCGCGTTAAAATACACAATTTGTCATATACATTTTTTTGTTGAGTGAACCATTTTCGAGATATTGCTTGTTATTCCCTTAAATTTTCCAATACCTATACTTTTTCTAAAATGGGAATTCGTTATTATCTTTTTTTTTGTCCTGGTCATGCAAAGATAATGGAATACTCCACATAGCAACCAGCTCTTAAAATATTTGACTATCGCTTAAAGCCTACCGTATTCCCCTTGCATCTACAAGAAAATTAGCAATAAGATTAACATCTGGATATCTCGATTAACATGAAGCATATGGAGAATAAGAGTTTGTAAAAACAGTTTGTACAAGAGTAGAGAAATTAATGTGAGTGTAACACATAAGATTTTTCAAGTTATAGTCAGATAGTCAAATGACCTCTGAAATCTAAGGAAGACTGGTGCATTTTATTTAATTTATATTGTTAATTATTCAATTGTTCTAAGTTTATTTTCAATTTGTGCAAAGTTTAGTGTTGGGCAAGAATTCTCAAACTGTGATACTAAAACAATACAAGTAGGTTTACGTGGTGTAAAGACTTACAGTGAATTATAAACATTTCACCACGTTACGTCAAGAGAGTAAATTTAGAATTTGTGTTCAAAATGTTTTATTTCATCGAAATTTGGGGAACTTAAAATAATGTATTTATTATGTCTCATATTTAAATTGAATATGTTTTACGTGTATTCTTATTCACTATCAGTAAAAGTCTAACATAAAATTTGGTTTACGTAATTTCAATGTCATGGTATATCCTAAGTTACTATCCTAGGCTTAGCATGCGGGAGTTATTCTTGAATTGTGATTGTAAAGATACGTGTAAATGGGTCACTACTTTGATGTGGTAAGAAATAGTCCCGAACCACGGAACAGGAGTGAAAGGTTAACAGCAAGGATGGGGCACATCTTAAATATAAATAGCCCACAAAAATCGGAATCGGTAAATCGTGTTCCGAATGCATCATTATGCCCTATTATAGTAGACAAAAGCCAGTTAAAAGAATAAATAAACACAACTCACTAACAGTAAGCGAAGGAAATTACATAAAAATAAAGCACTAACAGCAACGTTTAGCTCTTCTTAAACCCCGCTCGCTACTATCAGCCTTCTCAGATCTCATCTGTCTCACTTAAGTAGAAATTTACCTATCCCCTTCATGTCTTCCCTGCCTGCCAGTAGCGTCCAGCATGCCCTTAACTCTCCATTCGAGGTGGTAAAGAATCGCTGTGAACATTCTTCTCCTCCATTCCTCCGTACCTCTACAGCTTTCCAGCACATGAACCCATGACTCTTCCTCCTCACAGATGGAGCAGATCCTACTACCATTTTCATCGGTAGCTTTTATCATACGCCATGCTACCAGTCTAAGCCACGCGAGCCCCTGTCTAATGAGTTTGGTGCCCTGTTTGCTGTATTGCTTCATAACCCATCAGATTTTAGCCCACACTATACTTCTAATGAAACCTACGTGCATTGCGCAATTGTTTGTTGCCTGTCAATATTGTTACATGCTGGGGCAAGGGCCAAAGAGTTTCCAGAAAATGAATAAATTAGTTCACCCCAGTATGCACATGGGGAAAGCAACTCGCTACAGCAAGAAGACCGGGGTCTTGGTGTGTAAAATTTAGAGGAAGGCGTGGGGTTTTACATTACAAGAAAACATTACATAACACACATTACCTGAATTTATTAATAAACGTTTGGCGACTCTACATTATGACCTAGGAAGAGAGGATGGAAGGAGATGCCCTGAAACCGTGGACTGATCACATGTACGTCTTACTAAAAGACTGCACTCACTCAAGTGACGCTATCTATATAAGAAATACGTGTTTTGGTGGAATTCCGTGTGTCTTCATAATTACAGAGCAACTTTAGGTGAATCCATGGATACCTATACCTTTTGAGTCGTCTGCCTTGATATTGAATTTATTAGCTGTATCTCTTCCAGGTTTTTCTGAGATAGTGATAGTCGCCATGTTTATATAAGTATGTTACAATTAGTGAAATCGTCATCGTGTGTGTGTGAGTGTTTGTGTGTATGACTCAACAACGAAACTTCTGATAAGTACCAAACTGGGTATTTGAGTTCAGCATATTTGAAGGATTTAGTACAACGATTTTCAAGAAAATACACCACCCCAAACTACCCTTTATATGGAAATACTTTAAATATTTTGATATTTTAAACAATGGCTAACTATTTTTACTTTATCTGCTATATATAGTAAGTAGAGGAAGTATTGCATTCCATCCAAAAATCGATAACGAGATTTCACCGAAAATACATGTTTTGAGACCCCTGAATAAAACAAAGCATTTTTAGGAAAGATCCGCGTGTGTGTGTGACTGTAAACAGCATAACTCAAAAACGAAAAGTCGGATAAATACCACACTTGGCTCTAACGATTTTGATTAAAACACAACATATTAAATATATTTACTTCACAAATAAAATGTATATTTTGAATTTTCTGGGAATAGCCTGTAAAGTCCATTTTAGTTGGAAGAAATTTTGTATACTCTTGTACAACTGCTAAACGTTAAACGACAGATGAAGACGTACTGCACAAAAAATTTACATCTCTTTAAAACACACAATTTACTTCAAATAACTATTTTGTGGCATGATCTCATTCTCGAGATATCCGTTATTTATAATTCGATTTGTTCAATACTTTATAATTCCTATTAAGTTCCATTGATTTTTAGTTCTTTCTGACGATTGCATGGAAACGGTAGTAATTTTAAGATGAATAGCGTCCACGACTTAAATATTTGACTATCGCTGTTTCCTTTGTATCTATAACGAAATCTGTAACGTATTTATTTCTGCAAATTTTTATTGGGATTAAAATGAAGTAGATACAAAAATAAACTTCAGTAAGAAGAGTTTATATACCCACTGATAAACTTTAGAGGTTAGAAAAAGTTATGTGAATGTAACACATCAAATTTTTTTAATATCATGCGTTTAAGATCTTTTAATGAAAAATAATATGTATATCTTTAATTATTAATGAATTCCTCTCCTTTCGAAATTATATTTTCATAGCTTTTTATACTACTAAACTATAATAGATAAACAAAAGTTACTACAAAAATGCAAATATGATTACAGGACAGTGATAATTCAATTATTGTTGTAGCATCAACCATTATGGAACTATTCTCTGCTATTTATTTAAAATTTACAATACTTTTATTTTTTGATACGCTATAGCACCATTCATTTAATTGTTGAGGTCATGTAAACAGTATAGAATCTAAAAGCTGGGTACCGGCTTAGTAAAAAATTGATAATCGATTTAAGCTATGTATTCTTCTTATATGTACCTACAACCATGAGTACTGAAAGTTTATATAGATTAATAGGAAGTAGATAGTATTTATAAGAATAATTTATATAAGAGTGAGGAGAGAAAGTCATGTGAATGCAACACAGAATTGTTTTACCTGAGTAACTGTTTCTAGTAGAGAAGAGATAATAGTGGATACACGAATTTAGATACGTATTAAAACTATATTTTACAACTACCATTATCCACGTACACGTTATAGAGCATGTTTGACTGGATGGGATTGGTAACACTGTTATCCGATATCGGTTTTGTCGCGTCCCCTGGGGCAGCAAATGTTACAAAAAGCTTCACCGTTTGCCCCCCGCCCCGCGTCAGCTCGGGGCAAACGTGGACTGCCCGATACATATACATAAGTGTAAATATGCGATATATATGAAATAAAATCTATTTTACATGCATGAGAAGTTATTGCTTCGAGATATCAATAAAATTAAAAAGTTGACAGAGAAATAATGTATATGACACGGGAAAATAACTGCATATACATTTTGAAACACAATTTGTGTTTTACGTGTATAGTAGATGAGCTCAATGGCTATTTTTACGCTTGCAATATTCAGGAATTTTAAAACAGTGCTCTGACCAGACACATAACGTAATGCAAAATGATATAATCTAAGGTTATTGACAATCATGTGGGCTGTACGCTTATAAATAAACATTTAGCTTGGCGTTGCACTAAAACCAGTTGATAAATAATCCGAAGTTGCATTTATGATACATTATATTTTTTTCCGCGTGGGTTCAGTAGCAATAAGATCGTAATAGCACAATTCCCATTACATTTCCAATGCATTTGCAATATTTTGTGTATGCATTCTGGTATTTAGCGGACATTTTGGGAATTAATCCTAAAATCCTACGTTTTTAAGCGTCTCGCGTCTCTTCCCAGTCAACCTAATCAAGAATAAATAATCTGTTAATGGAAAGGTAGAATCAGATGACTGAAAATCTGTTAATGCTTGTAAATACGAGGGCTGTCGCAGAAGTACACGACCTAACAAAGTAAACACAAAAATTTTGGGAAAAAACATCTTTATTTCTATGCATTTTCGAAAAATGTTCCATGTAAAGGGTAATCTGGGGTGGGGGATTTTCTTGAAAACCTTCGTGTAGCATCTCTGGAAGATACTGAACCTAAATACCAAGCTTGGTGTTGGTGCTACTTTTCGTTTTTGAGTTATGCTGTTCACAGGCATACAGACACGCAGACACACACATTTTTCTAAAAATGATTTCTTTTGGTTCAGGGGCCTCTAAACGCGTATTTCCGGTGAAATCTCGATATCGAATTTTGGGTGAAATGGAATAACTTCTCGTATGTATTCTCGTTGTAGCTCACAATTTATGTCATATACGTTTTTTTTTCGCGGAGTGAATCATTTCCGAGATATTCCTTGTTATTTGTTTGAATTTTCCAATACTTATACCTTTTCTCAAATGAGAATTCGTTATTCGTTTCTTTATGTCCTGGACATGCAAACAGAATGGAATGCTCTACGTAGCAACCAGCTGTTAAAACATTTGATTCGGCTTAAAGCCTACCATATTCCTCTTGCACCTATAAGAAAATTAGCAATACGATAGTTTCTGCAAATTTTTATAGATTAACATGAAGTAGATGCAGAATAAGCGTTTGTAAAAATAGTTTGTACAGGAGTAGAGAAGGTCATGAGATTTTTTAATCTAATATTCAACCTAATTATAAACTACTCTGTATTTTAACCTATATGTTTAATCATTAAATATAAAATATACTCGTGAATGTTGATAGGTAGAGAAATTCGTGTGAGTGTACCGTATTTTTTTTACATTATGTAAGTAACCAACTTTTTCCATTAGGGTGACAAATTGTTAATTGTTTTCTTTTAAAGGATATTTTAAATAATACTTACTTAGGAAACGTTTCCGAAAATGTAGGGCTTGGGGCAATCTTGTAGCAGAAGCAGAAATTAAGCTCCCGTAAAGGTCCGGATCTTCTTCCTCTACCGTTTAATTTTGGAGGCTGGGCGAGTCCTAAATCTTGGTGAGCTTCAGGAGAACGTAATGCACAATGACCGGGTCGTATATAACCTTGAATCTGCTAAATAAGATAAGGCATTGCATTAAACAATATACGGGCGTTTTCTTTACAAATTGAGATGCATGAACTGAATCGAATCTTTAGCGTCTGCTTATCGAATCGTTCTTAGTTGCGTTAGCTATTAACTATCGGATAAAAGCGCAAAAATGTTATTCTCTTAGAAGCTACAAAACATACCTTTGTAAGTTTTTACGTACGGAGAATGAAGAATTATAATACCAAATTAGTACCTGAATGTTTCTGATGTGTTACGTTCACATGACTTTCTCTAACCACTTTAGCTTATTCCTGCATCTCTTATAAAGCCTATTCTTACAAAAGTTTATTTTCTATCTAATTCACATCTAATATACATACGTTTATAGATACAAAAGGAATAGAGAGACATAGCATTTCCATTATATCACGAAAAACAACTGAATGGTGACTACTTAAAAAATGACCAAGCATTGAAAAATTATGATTAACAACAATTAATGTCTTAAAATAGCTGACATTTAAATTATAATACATATCACAAATATTTGAAATAAAATTGTGTTTTAAACAGATCTACGTTTCTTGAGTTTTAGTTTTCGTCTATCTCTTATGGTTTATAAATGGTTTAAAATTTCACAAAATTCCTTCAGAATAAAGAGTACTTCACAGATATTCCTAGAAAATTTAAAATATGCATTTTATTAATCATATATATATATATTATCTTAATTAAAATATTTAAAGCAATTAAGATAATAACATGACCTTTCATGACCTTCTCTACTCTTGTGCAAACTATTTTTACAAACGTTATTTTCCACCTGCTTCATGTTTACCAAGATATCGAGATGTTAATCTTATTGCTAATTTTCTTGTAGATATAAGGGGAATACGGTAGCCTTTACGCGATAGTCAAATCTTTTAAGAGCTGGTTGCTATGCGGAGAATTTCATTCTATTTACATGTCCAGGACATGAAAAATATGAATAACGAATTTGCATGTGAGAAAAAGTATAAGTATTGAACATTCAAACAAATAACTAGGAATATCTTGGAAATGGTTCACTCGACAAGAAAAAATGTACATGCCATAAATTGTATGTTTTAACGAGATTACATTCTTTTGTATACAAAAATTGTATCTACCCCTTACGGTTTACCAGCTATGCAACAGAGATTCACAATGAAGAAGACTTTTGGGGACATTCACAGAAAATTCCAGATAAGCATTTCATTTGTCATGAAAATATCTTAAACATATGATATTTTAATCAAAATCGTTAGAGCCATTTTTGAGAAAATCAAAATTTTTGATAAAATGTTCCATGTAAAGGGTTATCTGGAGTGGGGGGATTTTCTTGAAGATCTTCTTGTGGCATCTTTGAAAGATACTGAACATAAATACCAAGTTTGGTAATTATTCTATTTTTCGTTTTTGAGTTATACTGTTCACAGACACACAAACACACACACGACCTTTTTATAATTATTTTTATTCCGGGGGCCTCACAACGTGTATTTCCAGTGAAATCTTTGTGTAGGGTTATAGGGTGGAATGCAATAGTCCTCTACTTACTGCAAGTAGTAGAGAAAGTAATAAAGAAGGACAAAGCTTCCATGTAAAGGGTAGTTTGGGGTAGTTGCATTTTCTTAAAAATGTTCGTGTCGGTTCATTCAAAACTTCTGAACTTAAATACAAAGTTTTGTGTTTATTCAACTTCTCTTTTTTGAGTTATGCTGTTTACAGACACACACACACACACACACACACACACACACACACACACACTGATGCGCGTGAATATTTTTCTTATTTTTTATTCAGGTACTTCAAAACATATATTTCTGATGCAATCTCGAAGTAAAATTTTTGGTTGGAATGTAGTGCCACCTCTACCTACTATAAATAGGTGCTAGAGGAAGCAAAAATATCCTTTTTTATCCCTACTCTGTATGTTTCATAATTATGTCATTTTACAAAATGATACTTTAATGATATAATGTGTTTGCAATTTGGCTTTCATCGTAGAGCATGGAAACAAACGATGCCATTAGCAAGTTAACCATGGGCCCAAGAGGGAGCGATTTATAAAACCGAACGTGTTGTGACATTGATCACAAGGGAAATCCGTTTTTATGTTTCACACGCTCCAAGGGCATTAACACGGCTGTTTGTCCACAAATAGCTTAAAGCTCCGCTACACAGAAAGCGGTAACCCATACACCACCCCCAGGGACAGGTTTCGTTACTTTGGGGCCGCCAGAGTGGCAAAAATGTGTTTCACAGTTGAACGTTTCCGAGTGGTTGGAGAGCAAGCTCATTGCTTTAACATATATTTCAAATTAGTCGAGATACGGTACTGCGCCCATTGAGCGAGCTTGGAAAGGAAAATACTTAAGAGTGTTCTAGAAGATAACAATAGCGTTTTCGTCCCCATTGGAATGAGTTCATGAGTTCAGATTTACTCGATTGAGTTCTCTTTTGGACGCGTGGCTAACGGACACTGTATTGGCACCGGAAGGCACGCTGTTTGCCGACGAAATTAAATTAAATTGAGTTTTATTTATGGTCGCTCTTTAACTGATGGGGTCCTTAGCGTCCCATTCTATATTGAGCGTGAAAGACCGGTAATTTTGCTCAGAGGCCTCTTTATCAGGCTTGAGGTTCTTTTATGTACCACCGGCTTTGCTTCCCTTCTGAAGAAAGCCATGCTAAGGATTTTTACGCCCGAAAAAATCCTCGTCCTCCGCCGGGTTTGAGCCCACGACCACAGGAAGTAGAGGCTAGCATGGTAACCACTACACCACGGAGGACGGCTTGCCGGAGAAGTTGAATATTCTTAGCCTCTTAAATTCAAGAGCATAGGTATTGGTATAAGTTAAGATACAACGTAGGGGCACCTCATAGACCACCGCCTCACAGATCTATTGTGGCCACTACCGCCCGGGAGAAAGGGATAAAGTGAAAAAAACCACAGGAGGCCACAGGCCGCAGGAAGACAGGCCACAAAGATGCACGGAAGTCCTACCAATTCCAGACTCGAAGAGAGAGGGCGATGAACGACCCATCGATAAAGCAGGCCTCCAGTGTTCACAGGGAGCAAGCACACGAAACCCAGAAGCACAAGATGAGAAAGACACGGAATTAAGGGGAAATGACGGAAAGTAAATCGTGGTAGATGAGAAACCAGCACAGCATTAGCCTAACGATTAGGGAAAACCTTGAAAAACCCAAGGTCAGAGTGAGCGGCCGACGGGAATTCAAACCGGGCCCTCCCGAATACGAGTCTCACAGGAGCCATTTCTCTCAATTCAAGCGCATAGATTTCTTACGCAAATTATAACTATAATAACATAAACGTTCGTCAGAGATAATGTTGGAAACGAGGACCTTGTGCTGCCACACATCTCTCACGCCTTTTAAGTACATTTGCGCAACAGTCATTAACTCATCATAGCTGCAAATAAAACCATACTTTACCCATAAAAAATTAAACGTGTCAATACAGCGAGATTTAACATTATCTGACACCCAATTGCAGAAAATAACTTTACCACATCATCGCGTGGTTACAGTTCCTGAACTATAGTTACTAGTGTCTTACAGGATTTGAATTTTAAAAGTGTAATGGTACTCCAAACCGAAGCTTGCAAAATTCCTGATTCTTGTGCAAGCTTTCTCAGAGTTTCTGTAAGCTTCGTTTTAATCTTTCTCCGATGTGATCGAGTTTTTCCTCTGTAAGAAAACGGCGGCTTAATTTCAGTTTCTTATCAAGAATAGATCCAATTTCCCTAAACCTATTTACAAGATTACGAACAGTTTCTCTGTGAGGTGCACAAACAGCAGGGAACTGTATAAATAACTTCTCTAAAAGAGTTTGTTGTCGCGTAGGAATCTTGCATGAAAGATTTGCAGTATTCGATGTACAAACTGGCAGATATAATAATATTTTTAAAAATACATTTAAAATATAAATATCCTGTCTACAAGGATAAAGTAAACATCAAATTATAGAAAAATTTCCAACTCACAAACACCACACAATAACTAAAAATGCCATTTTTAGCAATGTTTTGCCAGATCGTGACCCTCGTTTGAATCCTTGTTTTCTGGAGAACTTACGAAAAGAATAGCATTTTAAACCTTCCTGAACGTTGTAATGAACAGGATATTATAATGGCAGGGAGCGCTATGAAGCTGATTTGCCCCGTTGGAACCCTGAACAGTCCAGTTCTGCTTTAATATGCATTGTTTGAATGCTATATCCGTGTCAAGCTGAGAGCCAGAGCATGTGAAATACATCAGTCACCCCTTGGAATCCACAATTAACCCCCCAGGCTCCCCTTTCAATTAATCATGCCATCAGTATTAATGGGGCAACTTGACCCTCACCTCAGAAATGGGCTACGCGCTTTCATTACTGCATTTCCAACGTAAATCTTGAAACTTTGTGCAGTTGCTGATTTTATTGCAGAGTTTCACGCGATGTTTTCCGCTACAGAAGAGGAGGTTCTGAACTTCTTCTCCTGCTGCTAATTATAATTACCTTACGTTATAATGGCACATTAACATAAACTGGAAAACTCTGTAATGGTGTTTCTTTGTTTAACACTCCCTAATGGCTCCCCTTTTCTTTACAGAATGTTGTTAATTACGTCTAAGAGACTCAGTAACTCGGTTCCATTATCGACAGAATCATTACGACCACAATATTACGTATTCTCTGTATTAACATGCTTTCAGTATCCTTTGTAGCTTTAAGTTATCTTGCTAGGCGGAAATACATTTCTGATACGTATTTTACCAAATGATTTCTTAAAAAGGATTAATGTATAGTGCCTTTAAACCTGGAATGACTTAGGAATTTTTGTACAATGATCTATATAAAACATGCTGATGTGTTACATTCACATCACTTTCTCTACCTCTTTCATGTGTTAATGGGTATAAAAACTATTCTTAAGAAAGCTTATTTTTCTATATACTCATACATTTCGTTATAGGTACAAAGAGAACAGTGATAGTCAAATGTTTAAGAACTGGATTCTATATGCTGACATTGAAATTTCATACTGTTTCCATGCAATCGCGAGAAACAAGTGATTGTCGACAGGACTTTAAGAGAATGACAAAGAATTGAACAATTGAAGCTATTAATAAAGGATATCTCGTAAATGGCTGATGCTACAAAAAAGTTATTTGAAATAATTGTTTTAAAGAGATCTACATTTTTTGTGTAATGCATTTTCGACTATCGCTTAATGTTTATAGTTACATATGATTATATAAAGCTACTTGTATGAAGGGGTCTTCATAGGCGATTTCTTGGAATTTCAGGATATAAATTTTATTTGCCATGTAAATATCTTTAATATATGGTATTTTAATCAAACTCGTTAGAGCCATTTTTGAGAAGGACAGTTGGGGAAATTTTCCATATAAAGGGTAGTTGGGGTAGGGAGTTTCCTTCAAAAAACTTCGTGTTGCATCTTTGGAAGATTCTGGAGTCAAATACCAAGTTTGGTATTTATCCGACTTTTTGTTTTTGAGTTATGCTATTCACAGACAACACAGGGAATTTAAAAAAAAGTTGGGGGAATTTTTGAGGCCTCAAAATATGTATTTCTGGTGAAATTTCGATACCAAATTTTTAAGTGTAATGTAATACCTTCTCTACCTACTATGTACGTAGTAGGGAAAGTAAAATTATAGAGACATATTACGCCTTCCATTGAATTTGATTAGGTTATTGTGCTATTCCTGATACCTAACTTAGGAAAACCCTTGTTATTCACACAAAAGGATATGAAATATCTATGGAAGTTATATTTCTGATTTTCTTAAGCTCCCCCAACAATATTTCAAATGCTGTAAATATTGCATAATCTGCATTTTTAAACAGCGCAGAAAATACTGGAAAGGTCAACTAAGATTTGATAATCACAATAGATGCAATTTTAAATTCTTGTATGTTGCTGTATTTATTTAACAATATAATAGCTTCAACTACGTTGGCATCAGCATAGGAGCGAAATTGTTAAACGTGAAAATTCTCCAAAGCCAGGTTACCAATTTCAACATGTTGGAAATTTTATATAATCTGTAACCACAGAGAGAAACAACCTTCTTAGTTGTGAACTGTAAACATCGGTTTACTAATGTATGATATTGTCCTGTACAACATTTTCTCTCCACGTACATTATTTAGCACATAATCGTTTAAAACATTCAGAGGAAATACAACACTTTCTTAAGCGTTATTAAACATTTCTGGCACCCAGAAACTTCAATACAGCTAGTATGAAAGTCACTTATAACATTCAATGCTAAATCCTGCACACATCTGTAGTATTTGAATATAAAGTCAATAGAAGAAATAAGTAACGCATACAAATCGTACTGTATTTTGTTTAAATATGTCTTCTTTTCTCTTAGTGCAAAATCTTGAGCATTGTGTATAAACCTTCGATCTCTGCTTTTGTGTTATTTTTACATGTATTTTCTGTGAACTATTTTCTAATCCATGGAATTTTCAACCGAAAATTCAAAGCTGTTTGGCAATTATTTTATGACTCCAGAATTTTCAGTTTTTAAAACTCAGGTTTTTATCCTTTGGACTTTCGGGAATTGATATTATAGTCTATGTTCATCGGAAATAACGGTACTTGTCAATGCCAAAAGAATTTTTAAACTCCTTTGAATGGTTGCCAATATGACCGTACATGCAATCGCAGATTTATTACAGATTAATTAAGTATCCCAGGAGATGATAATATCGTCATCCCATAAATTGTATTCTCCGAGAGTTGTTTCCGATTGGGGGAGATACAAAACAAAATCGTGGTCAAGCTTTATGCATTTATTTGGGTTGTTTAAAACATTTGTTTCAAAAAGTACGCATTTTTATTGTGTTAATATGACATGTCCCTTTCGCTTTTGAGGTTAGACCTGGTATGGGGCATTGTTTTACACTGTAGCAATTGTATTAATGATACAATGCGTGGCGATATAGCGATGTGATTCTAAACAGGACGTATGTAGAAATTACTTTTACTGTGTATATTTTATAATAAAAAGGAATTATTCATATGAATTTTATTCCTGGAATATCCATAATAAGTATTACTAGGAGTCTTGAGCTAATTCAATAATCTCTAAACTTCCGTAACCGGTTTTGACTCAAATGAGAAATGTAATATTGTGGCGTAAGGGTGGCGACGACGTTATCAGCGTCTTCACCAGACGTCACACAAAGGATCGGGGAATTTAGCATAAGACGGCCTCACGAGGGTGTAGGTGGCGGTAACTGGAAGGATGGTGGAAGGGTTGACATCATAAGACATCTGTTCGCAATCTTTCTGATCTTTAATTTACCTAATTTAACCTAAACTACATTTTCAAAAGTAAGATTTAGACAAGTAGTGGATTTACCTCCGCGGCAGAGGAGGACCAGCAGTCCATCGTCGTTGGCCTAGCTCCTATGTCGCGACTGTAAATGAATTTAAGAACCTGACGAGCAAAGGATCCTGCTAGGCACATGTTGGTCGAGAGACGGTCATCAGAAATCCATATGTTTAAATATCGGACGAAAATGCTGAACTAGTGCCTAGTTGGTAACTGACGTAAGCATATATCAGTATCAATGGGACATGAAGTGATCTTTTCCCTTAAACCGCGTGTCACCTAACCTCTGCTTACTTCAACATACGGAAAATTACTAGCAATAAATTTAGACTTAGTTTCTTTGACTCCTGTAGCTACTTAAACTAAATTTGACCTGAATAACTGTATAAAATCATATTTATCAAAATCTGTTAAAACAAAAATTATAACCGTCACAATATTGATCCCAAATTTATTTTTTCGAATTATACAGTTTATATGAGAGAGAGAGAGAGAGCGAGAGCGAGAGCGAGCACACTTTTCCTGAACATGTAATTTTTGTGTTGATGGGTTCTCAAGTCACCGAATTTTTGGCAGGAATATAATATTTCCTGTACATGCAGTAGATAAGCGTTAGGCTAAGTAACATTTTAAACAAAAGAATAAAGCTTTATCTTATGTTTGCAAAAGGAAAAATCTGATGTGTTACACTCACATGACTTTCTCTACTCCTGTACTAACTATTTTTATAAACGCTTATTCTCCATATGCTTCATGTTAATCGAGATGTTAATCTTATTGCTAATTTTCTTATAGGTGCAAGGGGAACTGGTAGGCTTTAAGCGATAGTCAAATCTTTTAAGAGGTGGTTGCTATATGGAGTATTCCATTCTCTTTGTATGTCCAGGACATAAAATAAACGAATAACGAATTCCCATTTGAGAAAATGTATAAGTATTGGAAAATTTAAGGGAATAACAAGAATATCTCGAAAATGGTTGACTCAACAAAAAAAATATATGACATAAATTGTGTATTTTAACGGGATCTACATTTTTGTGTAGTAAAGTTTTGTCTATCTCTTATGGTTTACCAGTTATGCAAAAGTCGTTCACAATGAAGAATGCTTTTGGGGACATTCCCAGAAAATTCGAGATATACATTTCATTTGTCATAAAAATATCTTAAACATATGATGTTCCATTTAAAGGATAATCTGGGGTGGGGGGATTTTCTTGAAAACCTTCGTGTCGCATCTCTGGAAGATACTGAACCTAAATACCAAGTTTGGTGTTTATCCGACTGTTCGTTTCTGAGTTATGCCTTTCACAGACACACACGGCATGTTTCCAAAAATGGATTTTTTGGATCAGGGGGTCTCAAAACATATATTTTCGGTGAATATCGGTATCGAATTTTTGGGTGGAATACAATACTTCCCCTACTTACTATACGTAGTAGAGAAAGTAAAAAAGATAAAAGAATTCTGCTTCTAGCATACCTAGCGACCGCAAAACGTTGCCTTTGGTGATGTGTCGACAGCATGCAAGACGAATGTTTCGCGTGTTGCTGTGCCAGAACTGGTGTAAAAAGAGAAAGTTTCAGTGAATATTTATTTTAAAGAAGTAGCTCAAAAGTCTGGCGATAAGAGCTCGTAACTTTCTGCTCCGTATCTCGGTCGTAAATTCCTTGAAACACGGATAGGGGATCAATAACACGTATCGCTTTTGAAATATCGCGGTACCTCGTGGTATTAGCGCGATCCGCGTCTCACATCCCCCTCGTAAGTCTCCTTTCATGGTCTTTTTAATTTCCTAAGGAGGAAATGGCTTTACTGAACTAACTCCTCTTCAGACAGAATAACAGGATGAATTTTCTACCGATAAATTTCTCGATACGGATGCCGCTAAGAGCGATTTCCTTTGTTAGAAAATTCCAATATGTATTTTGATTCCATTAAGCAGCACCCGTTCCTTATAGTATAGTGTAATACCAGTGCAAGAAAGGCTTCATGTTATAATTACAGTACGAGGGGCACTATTTATATTTTGAGCCTTGGCAACCCTGAATATTGTAGGTACCATATGACGTTTCCAATGGCAAGTTTGACATTTTTGACCATAATTCATTTCAAACATTCTGTCAATAGAGTGTCATTTGTTTTGTTTACACTAACTTGAAAATTGTGTGTCAACAAAAACATGGAATTAACTCGTGAAAATGTTCATGAAATGATTTATTACGACTTTCGACGTGGATTATCAAGACAAGAGTGCATCGATCAACTAACTTCCACATTTGGAGACGAAGCTCCATCCTTTGCCACTGTGAAACGCTGCTATAACGAATTTACCGCCGTTCGCTCAATGATGAAGTTCGTGAAGGTCGTTCAAAATCAGTTGTTGTGCCAGAAAACATTGATGCAGTGCAAAAACTAATAATGAAAGATCGTCATGCGACATATTTTGAGATTGAGGAAACCCTAGGCATTAGTTTCACCAGCATATATAAAATATTCCATGATTATTTAGCCGTGAAAAAGGTTTGCTCTCGTTGGATCCCACATAATTTGACGCAATCTAAAAAGGATGCTCGTGTCGATTGGTGTAAAAAATGCTCAAGAAATACGATACAATGGCGGTGTCTCAAAAGACGTATATAAGATTTTAACAGGTAACAAATCATGGATCTATGCGTATGAGCCGGAACGTAAACAGCAGTCAATGTATGGGTGTTTCAAGATGAAGTAAATCCAACAAAAGCATGAAGCACTTCGAAGCAAATGGTCGCCTGCTTTTTCAGCAAAACTGGCCATGTGGCAACAGTGTCTTTAGAGGAACGTAAAATGGTCAATTCCGAATGGTACACAACCATTTGTTTTCCGGAAGTCTTCGGTGAAGTAAGGAAAACCAACAAGAACCGTAGGATCGTTCTTCATCAAGACAATGCGAGCGCACACACATCTCGTCTAACAAAAGAGTATTTGAAGGCTCAAAAAATCGAATTGATGGGTCATCCGCCATGCAGTCCTGATTTGACTTTTTGCTCCCGAACATCAAGAATAAATTCCGTGGACAACGATTTTCGTTGGCAGAAGAAGCCGTTGATGCCTTCAAAAACCATGTTTTGGGTGTCTCAAAAATACTGGAATAAATGCTGTGAGAAATGGTTCAAACGGATGCAAAAGTGTATTGATCATAAAGGAGGAATAACGCAGTTTTCAATCAGAAATTACTTTGTTTTAATTATTAGGCTCAAAATATAAATAGTGCCTCTCGTATACTACGATATGAGATTGGGAAGTGTGTTTTGCAGAACTGAGGTCCTGATTAAACCACACGAGAAGCGAAAGTTTTCTTTCCGATTTTCTGTAATACACTTCACAAACGTGTGTTGTACCATATTTTTTCCCTTGATAGTGCATTTTAAATAAGTATTTAAAACTATTAATATTTATAATATGTACAGCTAACTGATATTGCGGATTGACAAACGTAAATATGCAAAATGGCAGAAGTGATTTGGTTAACATAATAGAGGTCATGCCAAGAAGCAAGCATAAAATGGCAACATAATATTGTGTTTGATGGAATTAAAAGTATGAAATTAAAGCATCTGGGAAGTCGGGTGTACGTTTTACTACCAGAAAAGTCTATGAAGGTGCGAGAAAGCATATTGACTGAAGATAAGAATAAATTGTACTGCAAGTAAAAACTTATGGTTGCTTATTTCTTGCTGAGTGAAATATTAAATTTTTCGGGCTGAATATTCAGGATGAATGTTTAATGTTGAAGACGATGATACGTTTGAAAGAATGTATAATTCACTTGGAATAATTTTAACTTATTTTTAATAACTGAAGTTTTAAGTGTTTAAATATAGTTCAGTATATTCCAAATGCAATGATTTATTTCGTTTGCTTATGAATTTCATTATTGCATTCATAGAAGGTAGTGGCTTTACTTACATTTTGCAACATATTTACCATAAGTTGGCAACCTCACTTTTATTTGTATTTCTATTTTTATAAATATTCTATATAATAATTTTATATTTTTAATAATTACAAATTCATAAATAGTTTGAATTACATCAATCTACTCTAAACATTGTCCAAAAAATTATATTTTTCCTTTCCAACTTAATTCAGTTAAATAAATTAAATTGAGTTTCGTATGGACGCTCTTTAACTGCTATGGTTCTTAGCGTCCCATTCTATACTGGCCGTGAAAGACCGGAAATTTTGCTCAGAGGCATCTTTATCAGGCTTGAGGTTGTTTTACGTGCCGTAAATCTACGACCATCGGCTTTACTTCCCTCTAAGGAAGCCATGCTAAGAATTTTCACGCCCGAAAAACATCATCGCCCTCCGTCGGATTTGAGCCCGCGAACCCGGAACTAGAGGCTAGCATGATTCCACTAGACCACGGAGTACGACTGAATTCAGTTAGATCATCTTCCAATCATGGTGGCTGTTTCCTATAACGACGGGAAAATCTAAATTCATGCAAAACATTAAGAAAACCGAAAATATATTTATTAAACGTTAATATGCATTTACGTCTACGTCCTCAGGTTTGTTGCATTGTCTCTAATAGGCACCTATTGTCGATATAAACAACTATTCTGTTTTAACGAAGCTTCCTGTGTTTAGTGTTTCAATAGTTGAGTCCTCCTGAATTATGGATCATGAAAACGGTTTTTCCTTTCGGTGATGACCACTTCAAAGGGAATGATCTTTTTAAAGTTGTCTGGTATGACGTCACCCCGTCTGGCTTCGGCTAGACACGGTTGGTGGGGGTTAGATAGCGTCACTCTAGTGGAAGTGTTCGTTGGAGCCGTGTGTGTGGCCGGACTACGGTTTAGTGGCATCTCCCTCCATCCTTTTTCCTTTGTTCAATATGTAGAGTCGCCAGACGTGTTGTGAATAAATCTCAGATATGTAAGGGTAATGTGTGTTATTTAATTTTTCAGTATAGCATAAAACCCACGCCTTCCCCTTAACTCCACGCCAAGATCCCGGACTTTAGCTGCCCATGTGCGTGTTGGGGTGAAAATCTCTGTGTCACATCTTTGGAAGATACTGGACTTAATTCAGTTTTGTTTATGGACGCTCTTTAACTGCTGTGGTTCTTAGCGTCCCATTCTATATTGGGCGTGAAATACAGGTAATTTTGTTCAGAGGCCTCTTTATCAGGCTTGAGGTTCATTTACGTGCCGTAAATCTACGACACGGGACCACAAGCTTTACTTCCCTTCCGAAGGAAGCCAAGCTAAGGATTTTTACGCCCGAAAAAATCCATCACCCTCCGCCTGGTTTGAACCCGCGACCTTGGGAACTAAAGATTAGTACGGTACCACTAGTCCATGGAGAACAACATACTGGACTTAAATACCAAGTTTGCTATTCATTCGAATTTTCGTTTTTGGGTTATGCTGTTCACAGATACACAGAGAGACAGACACACACACACATACACACGAACCTTTTCTAAAATTTTTCTTTTTTGGATTCTAGTCGCCTCAAAAAACGTATTTAGGGAAATCTCGGTATCGAATTTTTGTTTGGAATGCAATACTTCCCTTACTTACTATACGTAGTTTTGTTACTCTGTGATCATTAAGTCTGGGATTTATACTACCCTTTTATCAGAACTGCCACTCTTAAATACTAAGAACCAGCGACGTAACTCTTCTATCTTGGTGAGCGGAAAAGGATGAAGGTTAAGTTTGGAATGTACTGATTACAATCCGCTTCTAGTTCTCAAAATGTTTGTTCAAGTCTCAAAACTACTGACAAGTGCCTCAGAAGAAGGAAAGTTAGGAAAAGTCAGAAGTATTTGTAGAACTCTCGTAGCTGTGCTAAGAGAACCTAAAATAAAAGCAGAGAGGCGGGAGAAACCCCATCATGCCCCACAAAAACTGTGAAAAGTACCTGGTATTTTGTTTTGTACTTAAGCAAACACTGAATTGGACAGTGCAGTCCACCAAATGTGCGGTATATTTGCTTTGCAAATGTCAGTTTTCCTTCCGGGCTGATACTATTTGCATCACCAGGGTAAACCTACCGATTTGCATTCCGGATCCTGCCATCAGTGTAACTCGGTTTAGAATGTCACTGGAGTTCGGTGTTTGAAGCTACAGATGCATGGAGGTATTTGTTCCTTCCAGAAGTTAGAGGGTTAGACCCACAGATACACCAAAAGTGTTGCGGTCTTATGGGCTAACTTCAGTTATATTTATGTATTGCGTTCTGAGCTCATTGTGACCATCGACATATGTTAACATAAAACATGTCAAGAATATATACAGCTGAGATACAGGTATACATAAACGTTATATATGAAGAAAGAATGCATCGAAATAAACAAGGCAAATAAAACTGAATACAAACATTGTGCAATGTGTACAGTTTTAGAAAAGATTATAATGTGTAAGTTATAGTGTTATTTTAGAAGAACGTAGTAACTAAATTTATAAAATCTCGAGATATTCAGGACAAAATTTAAGTAAATATTTGAAATTGGATTTACAATTATTGCTAATAATTTCCCGGATACTTATGTAAGCAGGGGTAGATCGTTTGATTGTTAGGGGAAATAATCACCTCAGATTCATATAAAATTGTACACGTGGAGATATTATACAAATCATGCTGACGACATTTATGTCAGTGTTGTCTAAAGAATATGTTCAGCATAACCTCGGGCATTTAAACTTAGAATTTTTGGACGGCTCGTGCTCGGTCTATCATTTGCCTAGCAGGACTCTGTGACGGTCGGCTCTTTAAATTTATTTTCTGCTATTTTTCAATTCGACATGGGCGCTAGGCAGGTTGAAGGTAGAACTTCCTCCGTCTACCAGGTAAACTTAAAAGCTGTCCAGCTTTCTCTCTCTTGCAAAGTGCGTTAGAGCAACTATTCAGCTATTATAAAGATTAAAGATTCTCTTGAACCAAATTACACGTCTAATAGTGTCACACTTCATCACTCCTTCAGCTCCCAGCAACTTATAACCCTCTCGACGGCATCTCAAATGGGAATTCGTTATTCATTTTTTGTCTTGCATATGCAAACAGTATTAATCTGTGGCAAAGGGAATGGTGCTGCACATAGCAACCAACTATTAAGAGATATGTCTACGTTTAAAGGCTACTGTATTTCTATATTGCCTTTGCAAATACAAAAGAAGGGGAACATAGTAGGCCTTAAGCGATAGTCAAATATTTTTAGAACTGGTCGCTATGTGTAAAATGTAATTCTCTTAGCATGTCAAAAGATCGTTTCTGCAAATGTTTATCTCGATTAATATGAAATAGATGGAGAATAAGAGTTTGTAAAAATAGTTTGTACAAGAGTAGAGAAAGTCATGTGAGTGTAACACATTAGGTTTTTTTTCCGGAAAGCAGCAAAAAATGCATTTTCGGTTTTCTCGATATAGAATTTTTGAATGGAATGCAATACTGTTTCTACTTACTATAGGCAAGTACAGGGTGAGCCTAAAGACTCTGAACCGCCTGCGCGGTGTTTTTTCTGTCCGCATCCTCGGCTCTCGTTGCCGCTGCCGCTATTATAGAAAGGCGCGGATGAAACCATACAACATTTTTAAAACTACTTTTAAAGGCTTTACTAACCAATTTTACGAAAGGAGATGCTGAAACTGGCCACCGTCGTTGTCCATACAGTTTTGGTACCTCTTTAGGAAACTATCCAACACTCGCCGTAGTTCACGTTGAGAAATTTCCTGGCGGATATTTTGTTTTAATTCTTCCAGGGTGTGTGGGTTTGTTTTGTGCACTTTATGTTTTAGGTTACCCCGTAGGGGTATTTTTGAACAATATTACCGGCTGCGCAGTGTTTTTCCACTGGGCGTGTGGAAATATGATAAAAACGCTCTGCTACTATAAACAAAGTCACGCTGTTGTGGTTTTGCTGTACAGTGTGAAGTGCAGTTTTGGGTTGACGGTGATGTGATGTAGTTCAATTATTACGAGTTATTTATTATTTTGTCCTGTACTTAGTCATAAAGTATATTATGACTTGTACAGCGTGTATTTATTTATGATTTGTATGTGTTAACTCGGTCAGCTCGCCAAGTGAAAGTAGAATTTTCAGAAAGATTTTCAGGTGTAAAAGTTCCAGGCCGTACAACAATCCTTGAACTTTACAGTAAATTTCAGGCCACAGGAAGTGTTCAGCTAAGAAATCTAAAAGACGGCGTTCGGTTCTTGCCGAAGAAACATTAGACGAGATCGGTCATCGTTTGGAAAATTCCCCCAAAAATTCCATGATGGATAGTTTTCTAAAAAGGTGCCAAAATATATGGACAACGACGGTGGACAGTTTCAGCATTTCCTTTCATAAAGTTGGTAAGTAAAGCCTTTAAAAGTAGTTTTAAAAATGTTGAATGGTTTCATCCGCGGCTTTCTATAATAGCAGCAGACGGCAACGAGCGTCGAGGACGTGGACAGAAAAAACACCTAGCAGGCGGTTCGGAATCTTTTGACTCACCCTGTAGTAGAGAAAGTAAAAAAGGGTATTGTTGAATTCGGAATACGAATATTTTGCAGAACGTTGTTCCTTGGAACCCGAAGAAAATACTATGTAACTAATCTAAGATATTCAACAATGTTTCTTAATCAAACTGAATGTTTAATTTGTTAAAAGTTAACCGGTAAAAGATCAAGTTAAATGAGTTAAGAATATTGCCTTCGTTTTAAATTGGAACGCCTATGAGCCTAAATGAAGAAACCTACAGTTTATATGAGGGAATGTAATAAAGCGCCACAAATTCCCATCATGCACTCGACACGGCTTAGGCCCAACTGTACTTTACGTTATAATTTATTACCTGCGCGGCAAGGCACGCAAAGACGCCGGCATTCTTGTTCTGGAACGCGCAGCCTTTGTCGCGTGTTTCCTTCTCAGTTATTTCTACATGTTTGTCATTCTTTTGTCATTGCCGCCAGACAAGCAAAGTTTTACTTCCCCTCTATAGGAAGTAGAAAGTATTGCATTCGCCCAAAACGTGTAATATAGAGATTTCACGGAAATATACATTTTGAGGTCTACTAAAGCACGACAAGAACGGGGCGGTAATTTCTTGTGACAGAAATGTCTCAGTTTGTGACAGATCCAAGAGATGTCTTCTGCTATAGGATCTCTAATGAAGTTGTTATTACGCCTGGGCGTACGGACTGACATTAATCGAGATAGTTTGCAGAAATAATTTCATTACATATTTTCTTGCAATAGTGAAATGGTTCAGGCGGCAACGTTTGTGGTTCCATTCCTGCGGTCGACCTTCCTAACCCTTTTTTCGGGGGTTTTCCGGGTCTCTAAGCGAATGCTGGGAAGGTTCATTACACCCCCCGAATTTCCTGTCCCTTCATTTCACCTCCATTCTCATTACACTGTTTCAAGGTTGAAAGTGTCGGCAGGAGTCTCAGTGTTGCATGGTAGGGGAAAATGCTCTAACCCTTCGTCCCACGGAAAGAGGGCGGTCTTCGAGTCCCGGGCCCCCATTGGGATGTGCAGGGGGGAGGGGAGCCTGTTATACTAGCTGCTATCTGGGAAGTTTAAATCTGGAAACGGTAGGGACCTTGTTCACTGCTCTGTAATGTCTCTTGTCCGACCGATCTCTTCTCATCTCACCTTACCCCTCCCTCCCAGGGGCACCCTATCGGGGGCTTGAGCACAAATTATCTTCATCTCCGCTCCTGGCCCTATTAGCCCTGTAATTATGTTAAGCATATGGTATTTTAATCAAAATTGGTGGAATTATTTTTGAGAAAATAAAAAAAAATTAAGGAAATTTTTTCTATATGAAGGGTTGTTTGGGGTGGGGAGGTTTCTTGCAAATCCACTTGTCGAATCTTTTTAATACGCTGAACTTCAAAACACCAAGTGTAGTATTTAACTGTGTTTTCGTTTTACTTTTTCTACTACGTATAGTAAGTAGGAGAAGTATTGCATTCCACCTAAAAATTCGATAGTGAGATTTAACTAGAAATACGTGTTTTGAGGTGCTCTAAATCCAAATAAAACATTTTTGGAAACATGTCCGCGTGTCTGTATGTGAACAGAATAACTCAAAAACGAAACGTCGGATAAACACTAAACTTGGTATTTGAGTTTAGTATCCTCCAAGGGTCCGACACGAAGATTTTCAAGAAAATCCCTCCACCCCAGACTAACCTTTACATGGAACATTTTTCGAAAATTTTTATTTTCTCAAAAATAGCTCCAACGATTTTGATTGATATATGCTATGTTTACGATATTTTAATGGAAAATGAAATGCACAACTTGAATTTTCTGGGAATGTTCCCAAAAGTCCTCTTCATTCTGAATGACTTTCGCGTAACTGGTAAACCATAAGAGATAGAAGAAATATTTCTACACAAAAAATGCAAATTTCGTTAAAAACACATTTTACGTCACATACATGTTTTGTAGAGTGACCACATCTGAGATATTCATTATTTGTTTGAATTTAGCAATACTATATTTTTCCTCAAATGGGAATTCGTTATTCGTTTTTTTATTTCCTGGACATGTAAAGAGAATGGAATGCTCCACATAGCAACCAGCTCTTAAAAGATTTGACTATCGCTTAAAGCCTACTATATTCCCCTTGCACCTACAAGAAAATTAGCAATAAGATCTCGATTAACATGAAGTATATGGAGAATAAGCGTTTATAAGTAGTCCCAAAAACGTGTATTTCTGGTGAAAGCTTGGTATCGATTTTTGGGGTGGAATGCAATACTTCCTATAGGCAAGTAGTAGGGAAAATAAGAATATGATAAATCAAAGTAAAACAAGTAAAAACTTTGTACGAAAGCTGTGCGATATTAAATGTTCAACACAGACTGTGCAAACTAAAATTTGAGAGATAACAACAGAAGTAAAATTTTTCTTAATGTTGCCCGGTTAGGAGTTTCAAGGTAATCAATGCAACCAATCAAGCGGAACGCAAGGAAAATAAATGAGCTGTCAGAAACGAAATTCTTGTTAAGAAAACGCACTCAGATCTACCGTCAAGTTTTGCTTACACGCATCATTACGTTTCGTGCCGGCGTTCAACTCTTGATTAGTTTCATCAGCGAGAAGAGCAGGCACCGAGATAATGAAACAAGAGAATCGCATTTAAACGGGAGAAGTTTCTGGATAGTGCAGATTAAGGTCTCCAGAGACATATGGCAGGCTGATACGGGAGGCCTAGGAGCGAGTTTAAGTTAGTTAATTAGAAAGTGCTTGCTTTGACCACACATTGCGCACTTGCAGGTAAACTGCTTCCCAAGCTGTTCTCGCAGGCAATGCGTTAATGTAAGATAATACCGGACCAGAATGTCTTGATCATCTTCCCACGTTTTCATTGTCGCTAGTTTCAAACTTCTACATTCTATAGAGTGGCCACAAAGTTCTCTTATCCCTATGCAAATTGTAGTAAATAGTATATTATGCAACGAGACTATAATGGTAGTAATTAAAACGCGAGTATTATTATTAACCGAGCCAGTGAAACGCCAGTAAGTTTCATACGACTGTTTATGCTCGACCATGTATCTAAATTAAACTTTTCATAAGTGTTCGTTTCATGTGTTACTATCGTTATTCCTTTATCTATGGTTACAATACAATGACATTGTAGCATCTGTGTCAAGCAAAGTTGCTAGCGTTGTGAGACGTATTACGTAGATGCCGAAATATTTATTACTTCCCTATAAACAGCTGTTAACATGTGACACACTTTAACCTAAAAAAATTATAGACAATGAAATATCAGTGATAATATGAACAGAACTGACTTTACTTCAAATATAGATTTTTTATTGTACAATTAGTATTTTTTCACTATTTATTTATTTCACTGTTTCAAAATTTATTGTACAATTTTCTGAGAACGAATTTATACCTTTTGATATTCTAAAATCTATGAATTGTGAATAGAATTTCTCGTACATCTTTCTTGACCTTTGTGGCAACAAGTTATTGGTAAGACTGAGTGCTTTTGTCGTAATTTTTGGGGGTGTAAGTTGAATGTCACTGTTACTAGTGTCAGACATTTTGACTCTTTTCTAAACTCGCGCTAGTACCGTTGTCGATCGAAACGAGAATAATCGATACTTGCGCTTTCGCAATGTTACGTGGCCACTTCTGATTGGTCGAATACCAATACTTTAATGAACAGGTGTACTTTAATGAGGCGCATTAAAGTACTGCTACAAGTCGTATAAATACTACATTTTGGCATGGTCGAGCATAAAGTATATTTATGAATCCTAGTATTATAAATGCTATGTAATTTTCAGAATCAATCGACTCCAATCTAGAATTTAACTCAAACATATATCGCGTCTCACGCTTTAAAGACAGTACAGGTTAAATGGGGCGCACTGTTGCCACATGTACAGGTTGGGCGAGAAGTACCCCTGTGAGTATCAAATGTTATTATGTTATGGAGCTATGTTGCTTCTTATCAATTGTTGAACTTCATGGTTATATGTTTTCGCAGCCGAGTTTTAATTTATAGCCATGGCAGATGTGAGCGGTCATGGATACACTATTGAGGAGCGCTTAGTGACAAGTGTGTGGGTGCACGAACGACAACACACAGGACAGACAATGAGACAGATTATGGGAACATCCAGGAAACATTTAATAAGACTCCACCGCGAAAAGTAACACTTCTGGATTGGGAAAGACGTGCTTTTGCTTTTGGCAGTGTTAAAGACAGGCCGCGGAGTGGAGGAAGAAGATACGAGAAGAAACGTGTGCCGGAGTCTCTGCTTCGATTGAACAATCTCCTATGAAGGTATACCGAGGACAACAATGTTTGACCGACGTTCGTAAACGAGTTGTCGGACAGAGACCGGAATTAGCATGCCATGCCTTGTTAACTCAATTTCCAAATGCAGTGAACCATGCCAAGGTTAAGTTTTCAGATAAATGTGTGATTTATTGCAGTTCAAGTGCTAGAAAGGTTGTCTTTTGGAACAAAGAGAATCCTCATTACACTGTCGAGTTAGAGATGAAACCGCCTCACGTAATAGTGTGGGCAGCGATGACATTACATCGCTTGGACTATACCTTTTGAAGGGATTATGAATGTCTTAATGAGGCTTTTTGGGCGCTGGATAGATCATGGGTCACTTGTGGTATCAGTGCAACTTGTCTGACCACCATGAAAGTATGGGGGATTCATAAAGGGCATCGTTGTACAACAATGTTATTTTACGCCTGTGAGCAGAAAACTTGCCTCATTCCCCTGGATCCTATTAGTGCTTTTCTTCCGTAAGGTTTTCACGTTTACAAAGTATTCTTACTAGTTTTTACCCAGTCCTTATACGTCGCTGTATGACTGGCTTAAACAAATCCTAAGAAAACATGATGGACCAATCAGCAAAGTACACTTGGTGTAAAGCGGAGGGTTTAGAAATAAACCTCTCATAATGAACTCTACTTTGATTTAAGTAAACAAGTAGAATTTGCCCTATTTGACATGATTAGCAACTCTATCTTGTAGAGGTAGGGGTGGAAGGGAAATGAGTTATCTGCAGCGGTGAAATGTAGCATAGAAATCCAAAACAAACATGGAAATTTATAGCATGCTCGCAAACACTAGACACTATTGTCCCAATGTAAAACCTTTTTGTTGCTAGAAAGCTGTTTATTAAGGAACCATTAGTAGTTTAATACCGAGCGGGATGGCTCAGTCGGTAACGTCTGTAGCCCGCATTCGGGAGGTTCCCGGTTCAAATCCCGTGGGCCGACAAATCTAACAGGTTTATCGTGGTTTCCCTCAGCCCCAAAGGTAAATATCGGATTGGATATTTAATCCCACGACCCAAAGTTCCACTTTAAGCCTAAAACAAATGTAAAAATGAAAAATAGGTGGTAATAGTGAATGCTGTGCCATCTGTCCGCAGACAATGAAAGCAGATAGACTGGACGGCACCCTAATGCCATCTGCACGGCACGGGGCAGAAAATCCAGTTGCTATGCACTAGGGTCTCTGTGGACACGAGTGGCAGGTTACAGGGATGAGACCTAGAAGGCTAACTGTCGCCTTTCCATATAAGAGCGGCGTTTAGACTGGACGGCACCCTAATGCCATCTGCACGGCACGGGGCAGAAAATCCAGTTGCTATGCACTAGGGTCTCTGTGGACACGAGTGGCAGGTTACAGGGATGAGACCTAGAAGGCTAACTGTCGCCTTTCCATATAAGAGCGGCGTTTGGACTGGACGGCACCCTAATGCCATCTGCACGGCACGGGGCAGAAAATCCAGTTGCTATGCACTAGGGTCTCTGTGGACACGAGTGGCAGGTTACAGGGATGAGACCTAGAAGGCTAACTGTCGCCTTTCCATATAAGAGCGGCGTTTGGACTGGACGGCACCCTAATGCCATCTGCACGGCACGGGGCAGAAAATCCAGTTGCTATGCACTAGGGTCTCTGTGGACACGAGTGGCAGGTTACAGGGATGAGACCTAGAAGGCTAACTGTCCGCCTTTCCATATAAGAGCGGCGTTTGGACTGGACGGCACCCTAATGCCATCTGCACGGCACGGGGCAGAAAATCCAGTTGCTATGCACTAGGGTCTCTGTGGACACGAGTGGCAGGTTACAGGGATGAGACCTAGAAGGCTAACTGTCGCCTTTCCATATAAGAGCGGCGTTTGGACTGGACGGCACCCTAATGCCATCTGCACGGCACGGGGCAGAAAATCCAGTTGCTATGCACTAGGGTCTCTGTGGACACGAGTGGCAGGTTACAGGGATGAGACCTAGAAGGCTAACTGTCGCCTTTCCATATAAGAGCGGCGTTTGGACTGGACGGCACCCTAATGCCATCTGCACGGCACGGGGCAGAAAATCCAGTTGCTATGCACTAGGGTCTCTGTGGACACGAGTGGCAGGTTACAGGGATGAGACCTAGAAGGCTAACTGTCGCCTTTCCATATAAGAGCGGCGTTTGGACTGGACGGCACCCTAATGCCATCTGCACGGCACGGGGCAGAAAATCCAGTTGCTATGCACTAGGGTCTCTGTGGACACGAGTGGCAGGTTACAGGGATGAGACCTAGAAGGCTAACTGTCGCCTTTCCATATAAGAGCGGCGTTTGGACTGGACGGCACCCTAATGCCATCTGCACGGCACGGATCAGAAGATCCAGTTGCTATGAACTAGGGTCTCTGCGGACACGACGAAGCGTGTTGTTACAGGGATGAGATCTAGAAGTTTAACTGTCCATCCTGTAGTTAAAGCGACGTAAAATAAGTAGAGTAATAATAATAATAATAATAATAATAATATTATGTTTAATGTTATTAATACTAAGAACAATTTAAATTTTTCAAAACTGCTGCCTTTATAATTAGTCAGTTTATTCTATAGAAGAGTATCTAAATGACAAATTATCCTGATGATAACACTTAAATAGTCCAGGAAAGTGTTTTCAATTGATAAATAACAAATCATTGTTATGATTTCGGATCTAGAAGTATTGAAAGCTGCTAAAAGTGCTTCGTATGTATTGCAGATTTTAAATACAGGTCAACTGACAAACAAATTACAAATAAAATACGACAATGAGACACACAAACTATGAAAGCTCATGAAAATGTAAAGTAAAGCTACGTATAGTTATTTACATGTAGCAAAATTGTATTTGTATGCAAATTTGTAAGTTATGTTTTATTTATACCTTTTGATGCTTTCTATAACTATATTACAGCACGCCTGTATTCAGTTTTATTTCCTTAATTTAGTTATTTCAATACAATCTTTGTTCGCATACAATTGGACGTGTAGTCCAATTTTACATAACATGTTCTGTATTCACGGGTCTGAATGACCCCAGTGAGCTCGCAGAGTGCAATCTAATCTAATATGTATGCATAACGTTTCTTAAGTAAAACTCTTATGTGATGCAGTTACAGACTTTCTCTACCTTCTATATTTATGTAAACTATTCTTACCAAAGCTTATTTTTCTGTCTACTTCATTTTAATGCAGATAAACCTTTGCAAAAATAGCTACATTACACATTTTGTTACAGATACAAAGAGAACAGAGATACACAAATGTTTAAGAACTGGATGCTATACACGGACCTTGAAATTCCATGCAATTGCCAGAACCAACTGACAATCAATGGTACTTCAAAAGAATCACAAAGTATTGAGCAAATCGAACAATTATTAAGGGCTATCTCGAAAATGGCTGATGCCACTAAACAAGTTAATTTAAATAAATTGTGTATTATAAAGAGATCTACATTTTTGTGTAGTATTTTTTTGTCTATCTTCCTAACAAAGAGGATTTCACAGACTATTAGTAGAAAATTCAAAATATACTTTATATGTTATGTAAGTATTTTTGATATATGACATTTTAATCAAAACCTTTAACAGCCGAATTTAGAAAATCAAAATTTCGAAAAATGTCCATGTAAAGGACAGTTTGGGACGAAGGGATTTTTTTGAAACCGTGTCGCATCTTTGGAAGGTACTTAACCTATACAACAAGTTTGGTATTATCCAATTTTTGGTTTTGGAGTTATGCTGCAGGCACGCACACACGCGCGGGCGCGACTTTATTCTAAATAGGCCTTTTTAGATTTAGGGACCTCAAAGCATGCATTTCTAGTAAAATATCGGTATCAGATTTTTCGGTGAAATACAATACTTTTTCTATCCACTATGTACGTTGTAGAGAAGGTAAAAATGGAAACACTATTGCTGCAAAAAGAATATTATTTCGATGTGTTTGTTAGTTTCAATAGTTGCTTTAGTCCATAAGTATATTTATTACTTTTTATTATTATTGTTATTATTATATAGGTTATACGATGGAGGGGACCCTCGCACCCTACAGTCTACATATATCTATTGTAGCTATGAGCCCGCAGGAGGAAGGGATGAAGTGAAGGAACCACAGTAGGCTACAGGCAGTAGGCTGACACACCACAGAGACGCACGGAAGTTCCTAGCAGTTCTAGGCTCGAAGACTCGTCCCACAGTTGGGGCTGCCTAGAGAGGGCGATGAGCGTCCCACCGACCAAGCAGCCCCCAGTGTTCAAGGGGAGTACCCGTTCCTGTAAGCAAGCATCCGTGCCACACAAGAAACCTAGTAGCTCACCTTAAACATGAAAAGAAAACGTAATGAAAGGGAAGTGATGCAAACGAAATCGTTGTAGATGAAAAACCACTCCAGTATTCGTCTACCGACCAGGAAAATACATGAAAATCCAAGTCAGTGTGTAAAGTCGACGAGAATCGAACCTGGCATCTCCCGAATGCGAGCCTCACTCGCTATTGGAGCCAAATCGCTCGGTAATAATGATCATAGTAAATATAAATCCTGTAGCGCTACAGCCCGCGAAGGGCCTGGACCTACCAACAGGCCTCACGCCCACGTACGCATGGCAGAGGTGGGCGATCATCCAACCAATGGGAGGTGAGATGGAGAGTATCATTGTATACCCCAGGCGGAAAGTTGGCTTACGAGGCCAGGACTGTTGCTTACCGCAGCTCCTCACTTTCCTCACGATGCTGAGTGGGCAGCAACTATACCGGGATCTAAAATCCGCACCCCCATGGGTGGGAACCAGAGCACCGCCACGGCGCAGGACAGTAATGATAATAATTAACAATACTTTTACTAAACCGTGTTCCTCTACCTTAGATATCTACGGGGAAGAGAAAGTAAAGAGGTATATTTGTTTTACTTTTCGAATTTACTTCGATTACCAGTGATCTTTATTGTATTGAGCTTATTTCTATCCTGTTTGAATGTAAACGGAATGTAAACGGCCAAGTGTCTTAACGATAAAACAATGAGCTAAAAGGAAAATCTCATTCATTTATTTATTCATTCATATCTTATGATCGTGTGTACTAACCCATAAATCTACGTTATGTTATACATCAGTCAACTACAGGAAAGCAATATTAGAAATGGCTTTGAATTTATAGCATCACGGAAATATATTGCTTCAATAAATCTGCAGAATTCTCCATATAGCTAATAAAAAAGAGGCGATTTATTGGACACATACTTTCCCAACGTTTTAAGTCTCCAATTTCAATATTTTCCTAAAGGAAAAATATGCAATTTCTTGAGTTTCGGAAGAACGCTGTAGCTGTTTGGAAAGTTATCATAAATCCTGGAAATAATTTTGCAGCGCAGCGGAGCGGAATCTAAAAGGAGGTTCTTTCTTTTTGGCTTTCGTAAATTGAAAATGTTTAGCTAGTTTTATTTCAAATCACCATTCAGCTCCATGCTGGGACAACGTTGCACTAGAAAGTGAAGGTGGAAGAAAGATCTAAAGCATGAAAAAGAAAACGACTTTATACACAATGAGACGCAACTTAGTGCTTAATTTAATGTTTTCGTTTAGTTTCTATTTTGCCGTATTGTTTAAAACCTAGTGTACCATACTTTTGCAATTACGTTAAAACTACTATCTGCCATATAAAACAACCTTCCTATTTTGCTAAGTTTCTTTTATTACTCTGTTGGTAATGTGGTGTATTAATAATTTGGTGGGTTACATTATTGTTCTACCAGACACGCTGTTTACGTCACTCTTGGCTGGTAACTTTGCTAGCCACGAGTAGTGAGGGATAGCGTCTGTCTCAGGTAGGATTCCGTGAGTAACGGACCGCGTGTGTAAGCCGGGCTTTGGATCGGTGAACATCTCTCCCCATCTTCCATTTTTAACAATGTAGGAACCCCAAATGGTTGGGAAATAAATCTAGGAATGTGTGAGTAGATTAGTGTTATGGATTTTGTACAGTGAAAAACCCACGCCTTCCTCTAACCTCCACACCACGTTTCGGTCCTCCGCAGTCAAGTAAGCATACGTCCCCTCAATGGGCGTGATGGGTATTAGAAATTAACTAAATTTTCATGTGAACGATTAGGCCATCTACCCAAATGTGACAGTATTTGTAGCCAAAATAGTATTCTCTTGCAGTTGTTCCAGTTGCCTACTGTGGGGAATCAAGCGATTGAATTCTGTTGAAGTTGGTATTGTCTTTACGTTGTTGTTATTATTGTTTCGTTATTTTGCCCCACGTTCTGGCGCCAATTTGAAGTTGTAGTATTTTTGTCTTTTTACGTTATTATTTGCCCCACGCTTTGGGAGCCAATTTGAAGTTTTATGTTTGTTACTGCTACGTATGGAAAGCCAGTTTAAAGAAGATGGTATCTTTGCGTTATTTGCATCACGCTTTGGGTGTCAATTTGAAGTAGGTATTTTGTTATCGTATGGAAGCCAATTTAAAGTAGAATTGTTTTTTTTACATTGTTTGCTGCTACGTATGAAAAGCCGATTTTAAGTAGGAGTTGTATTATAGTTCAACTGTTGGGGAGGCAAACACTTGAAGTAGTTGCAATCTCACGTATGTCAAACAGCTTCCGGTAGCCTTTGCCCCAAATTTACTCCCAGGTGGCCTTTGCCCCAAGTTAAAAAAAATTAACTTTGTTATTAAACTGCTTCTTTAAATATTTATGTTTGCCTCGGCTGCGTCACTATTATTTTAGAGACACGTTTCTTTTAGGCAGGGCGTTGTATGGTACGACCAAGAATGTAAGCTTACACAGATTTTAAGTTTTAATTCACTCCCTTTTATTAATCCTTGGCTCTGATTGGCTAATCCTACTCCAATAAAATACCTTCATTTAACTAAGGTTTTTTCTGGTTGTTGATAGGCTATTTTTAAACTGTCTCAAAATTTACATTATTGCTGCTCTAGTAATGACTAGTAGCATTTAAACTCTCAAGCTCTTTATTGTCTCAAGGTTACCTCATTGTTAGCAAATTTAAACCTATTTTTCTCACAGCTTCTACATTATTAAATTACGCAATGTATTCACATAACATTATTCAACATGTTTACAATAATATAAGCATATGCAATGACTGTTACATACATTTTACAAATTATTACATACATATTGCTTCAGGACGGACTGTTATTGAATTTACATATTATATAATTAGACTAAAATTATTTAAGTGTTAAAAATACTGCCTCACTGTTAGCAATGGCATTTATTTCAGTTATTACTATACATATCTTTAATCAATTGTAAATCATTTAGTCGTACCAGATGACTGAAAAATTCAATGCCATACCCGGGATTTGAACCATGGATCTCCCGGTCTCCGTCCGGTTGCTCTAACCACTGAGCTACCATGGCAACATGCCGACACGACATTAAATTCTCCAGCTGACTCGCATTTTTCCCGGTAAACCACAAGGAGATCTCAAATTGTATTGAGATGCCATACCCCAATGGCGACTTACATTTATTGTAAGTACTTTAAGTCCCGGGCTTTAAAGTTGCAACCACTATTAGGTCAATTAACGGAATTAATTGTTCTACCACACAAGCCGTGTGTTGGACAGGGTTGGAAAGGTAGAATCAGATGACTGAAAAATTCAATGCCATAGCCGGTCCGGTTGCTCTAACCACTGAGCTACCATGGCAACATGCCGACACGACATTAAATTCTCCAGCTGAAAAAATATTTAAAATGAAAATATTTAAAATCTCGAGAAAATAGACCTAAGGATGGCACGTCCAAACAAATATTAAAATTTTATATTTCCTTTAATGTAGTGGGGGTATTTAACTTTATATGTAACAATCTGGAATTAAAGTTCTTTTCATTTTAAAATTTGCTCCTTTGAATTTTTTTAGCACTTTTGCTCGTTCAAAATGTTTCGCACAGTTTTCATCCAATTTTTACTTTCTCTACTATGTATAGTAAGTAGGTGAAGTATTGCATTCCACCCAAAAATTCGATACCGAGATTTCACCGGAAATACATGTTTTGAGACCTCCTGAATCCAAAAAAAGCATTTTTGGAAACATGTCCGTGTGTGTGTCTGTGTCTCTGTGTGTGTGTGTCTGTGAACAGCATAACTCAACAACGAACAGTCGGATAAGCACCAAACTTGGTATTTAGGTTCAGTATCTTCCAGAGATGCGACACGAAGGTTTTCAAGAAAATCCCCCCACCCCAAACTACCCTTTTAATGGAAGATTTTTCGAAAATTTTAATTTTCTCAAAAATGGCTCTAACGATTTTGATGAAAATATCATATGTTTAAGATAATGTCATGGGAAATGAAATGTATATCTCGAATTTTCTGGGAATGTCTCCAAAAGTATTGTTCATTGTGAACGACTTTTGCATAACTGGTAAACCATAAGAGATAGACAAAATGTTACTACACAAAAAATGTAGATCGCGTTAAAATACACAACTTATATTATATACATTTCTTTTGTTGAGTGAACCGTTTTCGAGATATTGCTTGTTATTTCCTTAAATTTTCCAATACTTATACTTTTTCTCAAATTCGTTATTCATTTTTACTTTCTATACTACGTATAGTAAGTAGGGGAAGTATTGCATTCCACCCAAAAATTCGATACCGAGATTTCACCGGAAATACATGTTTTGAGAATCACTGAATCCAGAAAAAGCATTTTTGGAAACATGTCCGTGTGTGTGTCTGTCTGTGTGTCTGTGTGTCTGTGTGTCTGTCTGTCTGTGTGTCTGTGTGTCTGTGTGTCTGTGAACAGCATAACTCAAAAACGAAAAGTCGGATAAACACCAAACTTGGTATTTAGGTTCAGTATCTTCCAGAGATGCGACACGAAGGTTTTCAAGAAAATCCCCCCACCCCAGACTACTCTTTACATGGAACATTTTTCGAAAATTTTAATTTTCTCAAAAACGGCTCTAACGATTTTGATTAAAATATCATATGTTTAAGATATTATCATGACAAATAAAATGTATATCTCGAATTTTCTGGGAATGTCTCCAAAAATATTCTTCATTGTGAACGACTTTTGCATAACTGGTAAACCATAAGAGATAGACAAAATTTTACTACACAAAAAATGTAGATCGCGTTAAAATACACAACTTATGTCATATACGTTTCTTTTGTTGAGTGAACCGTTTTCGAGATATTGCTTGTTATTTCCTTAAATTTTCCAATACTTATACTTTTTCTCAAATTCGTTATTCATTTTTTTTATGTCCTGAACGTGCAAAGAGAATGGAATTCGCCACATAGCAACCAGCGTTAAAATATTTGACTATCGCTTAAAAGCTACCATATTCCCCTTGCATCTACAAGAAAATTACCAATAAGATTGACATCTCGATATCTCGATTAACATGAAGCATATGGAGAATAGGCGTTTGTAAAATTAGATTGTACAAGAGTAGAGAGAGTCATGTGAGTGTAACACATCAGATTTTTTTTTATGTCCTGTACATACAAAGAGAATGGAATGCGCCACATAGCAACCAGCGTTAAAATATTTGACTATCGCTTAAAAGTTACCATATTCCCCTTGCATCTACATGAATATTACCAATAAGATTGACATCTCGATATCTCGATTAACATGAAGCATTTGGAGATTAAGCGTTTGTAAAAATAGTTTGTACAAGAGTAGAGAAAGTCATGTGAGTGTAACACAAGATTTTTCTGAATGGATTCCGCCTAAAATTTCAATGAAGATTTCACTTGAAATTAAATGAATGTACGTTGAATAAAACAAATGAAAGAATCCCCTTGTATGTGTGTTTAATTAAATATCGTAACTCAAAATGAAAAATCAGATAAATTCCAATCTTTATTTAAATTTAGTAAAGATACGAAAGAAGATTTTCAAGAAAAATCCCGCACATCAAACTACGTTTACATGGAACACTTTTTGTTATTTTCTCGAAAATAGTTCTTATGATTTAGATTCGAATAATATACTTTTAAAATGTTTCCATTTCCAAATGTATATCCTAATTTTCTGGAATAGCTTCTTCATTTTGAATTAATTTTCTATATTTGTGTATAAGATAAAAACTTACTGCACAGAAAATTCGGAGTTCGTTAAAACACACCATTTATTTCATCATTTGTTTGAATTTTCAATTACTTATTAACACATTTTTTGAAGTGCTAAGCCACCATTCATTTGTATCTGGCGGTGTCATGGAAAGAGTATGAAATATAGAGACCCGCTTTTTAAAATTTTGACATCAGCATCATCCTTCTCTTATATCTACGACAAAACGTGTAACGAAGCTATTTCCGCTTCAGTAAATAGAAAAATCTGATGTGTTGCACTCACATGACTTTCTCTACTCTTGTACAAACTATTTTTACAAACGCTTATTCTCCACCTACTTATTGTTAATCGAGATAAACATTTGCAGAAACTATGGTATTGCTAATTTTCTTGTAGGTTCAAGGGGACTATGCTGGGCTTTAAGCGATAGTCAAATCTTTTAAGAGCTGGTTGCTAGGCGGAGCATTCCAGTCTCTTTGCATATCTAGGATATAAATTCTCATTTGAGAAAAAGTATTGGAAAATTCAAAGAAATAACAAGGTATGTCTCGGAAATGTTCACTCCACAAAACAAAAATGTGTATCACATAAACTGCGTGTTTTAATGAGCTCTGCATTTTATATGTAGAACCACTTTGTGTATCTCTTGTCTAATTTTATTTGTCAAGAAATTGTCTTAAGCATATAGTATTTAAACCAAAATCGTTGGAGCCATTTTTGGAAAAATAAAAATTTTCGAAAAATATCCAATGTAAAGGGTAGTCTGGGGTGGGGTACCTCAAAACATATATTTTGGGTGTAATCTCGGTATCTATTTTTAGGGTGGAATGCAATATTTCCCTTACTTACTATACCTAGTAGAGAAATTAAAAGTTAGCTTTTGTAAGAATAGTATTTTTTTTTGAAGATAGCTATATACACATAAACAGTAGAGGTAGAGAAAGTCATCTGAAAGTTCCATATCATATATTTTATTTATTTATTTTCGCATTATGAAGGGGGTGTGTGTTGGATTTAAAAGGCACGCTATATTTATTCTTTAGTTATTTTATTTTGACAAAAACAGTAGAAAAACTTTAACGCCAGTTTTGCGTGCTAAGATAAGATAAATTATAAGTATGTTCAAAACAAATAGTTTTAAAATTTCATTGTGTGGAATATTTGGCATCAGAAGTAAAATTCACTTTTGAAACAATCGAAACGAAAGTTAAAGGCAATCATTGTTTATGCAGTATACATTGAATACAAAACTTTCCTTCGAGTTGACTGAAAGCTTTAGAAAAGAATATTTTCATTTGTGCTTTTCCTTGATAAAATTAAAGAAATTACTTTAAATGAGTTGTGTATTGGAGACATTGTTCTTAAAGACGCATGCAATTTACCACGAAACGAAGAGAACCGAACAACATGAATGACGAAAGTAATGATTGGAGAGACGAGGACGGGAAATCTTTAATTAAAACTGTAATTACGGAATAACAAAAGCCGTGTTCTGGATGAAGTAAACTCTGGGAGGAACATGTCTGAAGTTGTGTGCCCATGTCCCTTCAGCAAATTGCTGCTTGACCCGACCCTAACGAGGTTAGTTCGGCCAGGCTCCATCTCACACGGTAACTGGGTTACTGCACATCTCTATCTGCAATAACACACTAAGGCAGCAGTACTCAGCTACAGATTGCAGCAGCATACCTTATCAATACTGGCTACAAACTGTTTCTGTCTTATTATCTTCTCTACCATATACGTAGTAGGTAGAGAAGGTATTTCATTCCACCCCAACATTCGATATCGAAATTTCACCGAAAATACATGCTTTAAGGCATATGGATCCAAAAAGACACTTTAGAAAACGGCGTGTGTGTCTGTGAACAGCTTAACTCAAAAACAAAATATCCAATAAACACCAAAGTTGGTATTTATGTTCTGTATCATTCAAGGATGCGAAGATTTTAAGAAAATTCCCCTACCCCTAACTGCATGCAAAGTTTGTATTTTATAAAAAATGGCTCTAGCGGTTTTGATTAAAATATCATATGTTTGCAACAGAAGCGGTATATACAGATAACCAGAACCTTCCGGTAGTTTCTCTTCCTCCAGTTTCCCTTCCTTACCTGCCTCCAGAATGTGTGTCCAGAACACTCTAGAATGTTCGATGAAAATTTACAGCGGTTATTTAAGCGAGTTGAGTGTGTCAATGAGTGAGCGAGACAACGAGTGTGTTTCTGATGCAGCGAAAAGTGAAGTTCTCCTAGCGAGTTTGTGACGCGCAGTATGCACCGCTTCTGGGAGAGATCGGAGAGGTCTTGTGTTCGAATCCTCAGTGAAGAGACTACGTCAAGCGTATTTCGTTATGTCGTTACCTCAGGAAGAGAGTGGACTGTTAGTGAAAAGTTGAATTAGATCACATTAACGAAGAAACAGTGACAATTAAAAAACTACGCGAGGTCACAGTACTTGCACAATATTCACAGAAAAAAAATCATTACTCATATATACTTTGGGGAAGAGAAGCAAACTTTTAGGGGAAGTTTTTCTCTACAGATTCACACTATTGTTAACTGCTGAAGAATCTGTGCGCCCAATCCATGTAGTTTCTTTCTTTGAAAATATATGTGAATTTTGTTTATCCATTTTTCCTCTGAACAGTTTTTTTTCTGTGAATGACATTTTCTAACTCAAAAACTGTTGGAGATAGTAAAAATAAATTGTAGGATGATAAGTACAGTCTCTAAGTGCTGTTGTGAATATATTTGGTGTTATTAACGTGGTTGGTTATTTTTAAACAAATTATTGCTTATATACTTTAGTCAAAATATTGTATAATTCAGAGAAATATCTTTCTACCTTAAAGAGAAACTACTTCTTCACTTTATGGTCTCACAGTTGTTCTCTCCATCTCTTTCTGGGTCGGCCGACAGTTTTCTTCCTTTTGGTTGACACTAGAATGCAATCTTGAATCTGCCGTTTGAGGATATTGCATTCATCTACTCCGATATCTTTCAAATTTGCTCTTTATTGAGTATACATTAAATTCTGTTCTTATGTCTTCATTTCATACTTGGTCTATTCGCATTTATAATCTATGAAATTTAGCCACTTGGAATACAGGAGGCCTTGGAAATAAAGAAACTTATTGGATAAAAATCTGATATATTACATTCACATGACTTTCTCTACCCTCTATCGCTTATTAGTAGGTAAACAAACTAATCTAACAAAGGTTATTACTTTCTCTCCTACGTATAGTAAGTAGAGGAAGTATTGCATACCATCCAAAAATCTGATACCGAGATTTCACAGGAAATACATGTTTTGAGGTGCTCTGAATCAAACAAATTTTTGGGGTAGAAACATGTCCCGTGTGTGTCTCTCTCTATCTCTTTGTCAGTCGGTGAACAGCATAACTCAAAAACGAAAAGTCGGATAAATACCAAACTTGGTATTTGAGTTAACTATCATCTAAGGATGCGACATGAAGATTTTCAAAAAACACTCCCCCACGCAGACTACTCTTTACATGGAAAACCTTTCGAAATGTTTTACTTTCTCAATTTTGATTAAAACACCATCTTTTTAAGATATTTTCATGACAAATGAAATGTATCTCTTGAATTTTCTTGGAATGTTCCCAAAAGTACTCTTTATTCTGAATGACTGTTGCATCACTGGAAACCGTAAGAGATAGATACAAAGAGAACAGTGATAGTAACATGTTTAAGAACTGGGCGCTATATTCTGCCCTTAAAATTCCACACTGTTTCCATGCACTTGCGAGAAACAATTGAATGTTGACAGGACTTTAAAAGAAGAGCTAAGTATTGAAGAACTCAAACCTTTAATAACGGATATCTCGGAAATGGCTTAGGCCACAAAAGTTATTTGAAACAAATTGTGTATTTTAAAGAGATTTACATTTTTTGTGTAGTACACTTTGATCTATCACTTAACGTTTACCAATTAGACAAATTTATACAAAATTCCTTTGGAATAAAGACGACTTCAAAGGCTATTCCCATAAAATTCAAGATATACACTTTACCAGAATTTTCGAAAAATCTTTTATGTAAAGGGTAGTTTTGGGTGGGGAGATTCTCTTGAAAAACTTCGTGTCGTATCTATGGAAAGTATCAAACCTAAATACCATGTTTTATGTTTATCCTACTCTTCATTTTTGAGTTAAGCTATTCACAGACACACACACACACAGGGGTCTCAAAACATGTATTTCCGACATACTCTCAATACCGAATTTTTGGGTGGAATGCAATACTTTCTCTACCTGGTAGAGAAAGGCTTGCACCCGTATAAACATTGCAGTCAGGTGTATTAAATAATTTGATTACACTAGTGTGCATGATATCGGATGACTGAAAACTAATAAGTGATTCTGACTAACGTTTTTATGCTGATTTCAGAACTGCTTTTAATTTTTTTCTATCACGTACAGTTTTTTCACAATTTTAGTTCAAAAATATAGAAATATAAGATACTGCTTCCGCCACTACACATAAAATTGGTCTTGATGAAGCAATTTGTAAGGGCTCTACCACAGTATGGACCCTGCTTCAAGTACCTTTCCAAGAAATTTCCCTTCATTACACAAGACAAATTAAAGGTTGGAATTGTTTTTGGTCCTCAAATAAAGAAATTGATGAAGGATGAAGATTTTGAGAAGACAATGAATGAGAGAGAAATAGAAGCATGGACCGCCTTCCGATCAGTTACTGAAAACTTCTTAGGCAATAACAAAGATCCTAATTACAAGGCCATTGTCGAAACAATGTTGGAAATTTTCAAGAAGATGGCTTGTAAGATGAGTGTAAGGTCCTGAAAACCTGGGACGTTATAGTGAGGAGCAGGGTGAACGTTTTCACTAAGATATTAAGGAAATGGAGAGGAGGTACCAGGGGAGGTGGAATGAAACTATGATGGCCCACTACTGTTGGATGTTGAGGAGGGATCTTCAAGGATCTGCAAGGAAGTCAAAGAAGAGAAAGTTTGAAAAATATTAAATTAAATTCTTGTTTTGTTAAAATGTAATCATGAAATAAATGAGGGGAGTTCTTGAGAGTATTCTTAAAATGTTTCGTGAATAAAAACGTACCTTGTGTGAAATGGCATTTGAATACTTTTCCACGCTCATAAGTGAAATTGTCAAAACATTACTTCTTATTTTATGTAAAAACTTGAAGTGATAGAAAAAAACTGGAAGTTATTTCTGGAATTAGCATAAAAACTTGATTTAAGAACACCTACGTTTAAGAAATCATGTGACAAAAAGTTTGAAAATGCAGACTAGTGTCATGAATTTATGACTTAAAATGGTGTGTTAGGGCTTTTAATCTCCCCGTAATAACGAGTGACATTAAGTGTGAATGTCTTGTTACGACCTCACAAGACTGGTTTGTTTGACGTCTACGTGCCCAAGACCTGTGTCATGCAGCCACGGTAACTTTGTTCTCTGCCACAAAGGTAACCACTACTTCTGCTTTGAAGACGTAGACAGAATTTAGTAGCTTTGAGCAATTTATTGGAATTAAATAGGTAGGCGAGGTGGAACCGTATGAAGTTTGGGACAATGGGAGTACACACAGGTCCGGGTGGAATAGGTCAATGTTAGTTAACGCGAGTTACAACTTCCGTAGAGCAAGTAACTTTTAATGGTAGCCTGGGGTTGACAAGACCCTCTGCTGCTACTAGCGGCTGGCGGGATTATAATGTGCCTGCTCTGTCATATGGGATAGGAAAAGCAACTTTACGTCACTCTACATAACGCCTCATCTGACGTCGTCGAAAACAACACGGATAAAAGGGATGGTTATGTTAATATAGAGTAAAATTATTCTACAATTGAAGTAGCTGTTCTATTAAAAAAATCGCATGTGTTACATTCACATGACTTTCTCTACCCTCTCTCGCTTATTAGTGATTATTCTTATATTATTCACAGATTATTCTTGTAAAAGTTTATTTTCCTATCGCAGTGCATTTTAATCGAGATAAACCTTTACGGAAATGGCTACATTACACATTTCGTTATAGATACAAAGGGAACAAGGACAGTATATGCTGGCCTTAAAATTCCATATTGTTTCCATGATATTGCGAGAAGCAACTGAAAATCGACAGAACTTTAAAAAGAAACGATTGGTATTAAACAATTCGAATCGTTAATACCGGATATCTCGGAAACGGCTGATGCCACAAAAAATTATTTGAAATAAAGTGTGTTTTAAAGATTTCTACCTATTACGTACGTTGTAGAGAAAGTAAAAAGCTCTTGTGTTCCATTCACATGACTTTCTCTACCGACTTCATCTATTTTTATATAGCGTGCACAAACTATTTGAAATAAAGTGTGTGTTATAAAGATTTCTACCTACTACGTACGTTGTAGAGAAAGTAAAAAGCTCTTGTGATACATTCACATGACTTTCTCTACAGAAATCATCTATTTTTATATAGCGTGCACAAACTATTCTTGCAAAATTTTATTCTTCCATCTACTTGAGGTTAATTGAAATAAATCTTTATCATAAATAGTTTTATTTCACATTACTTTAAAGGTATAAATGGAATAGCGATAGTCAAATGTTTAAAAACTCATTGCTCAATACACTGGTGTTAAATTTCATACCCTTTCTATGACATCGCAAAAAACAACCAAATAGTAACAGCATTTGAAAAAATGAAGAAAAAAAATTGAAATATTTAATCCAATAATAACGAATATTTAGGAAAGGGCTGAGCGCACAAAAATTTATTTGAAATAAATTGTGTATTTTAAAGAAGGAAGTTCACAGGTTATTCCAGAAAATGAGGATATACATTTTATTTGTATTATAAAAGTATTAAATATACATTATCAGAGCCCCGTTTAAGAAAATAAAATATATCGAACATGTTTCTATATAAAGGGTAGTTTGGGGTGCAGGATTTTTTGAAAAATTTTGTGTCGCACATTTGGAAGACCCTGAACTTAAATACTAAGTTTAATATTTGTATTCCTTTTGCTTTTTGGGTTATGATATTCACAGACAGACACACAGACACACACACACACACACTCCAAGTATCTTTTTAATTTTTTTGAATTCATGGTCCCTCAGAACATGCATTTTCGGTGAAATGTTGATACCGAATTTTTTAGTGGAATACAATCATTTCCCTACCTATTAGATACACTATGTGATCGAAAGTATCCGGATGCCCCCACAAACATATGCTTTTCATCTTAGGTGCATTGTGCTGCCCCTACTGCCTGGTACTCACTATCTGCGACCTCAGTAGTTATTAGACATCGTAAAACAGCAGAATGGGACACTCCGTGGAACTCACGGACTTCGAACGTGGTCAGGTGATTGGGTGTCACTTGTGTCAGAAGTCTGTACACACTCCTAAACATCCCTAGGTCCACTGTTTTTGATGTGATAGTGAAGTGGAAACGTGAAGGGACATGTACAGCACAAAAGCGCACAGGCCGACCTCGTCTATTGACTGACAGAGACCCCCGACTTTTGAAGAGGGTCGTAAAGAGTAATAGGCAGACATCTATCCAGACCATCACACAGGAATTCCAAGCTGCATCAGGATCCACTCCAAGTACTATGACAGTTAGGCGTGAGGTGAGAAACCTTGAATTCCATGGTCGAGCGGCTGCTCATAAGCCACACATCACGCAGAAAAATGACAAACGACGCCTCGCTTGGAGTAAGGAGCGTCAACATTTAACGATTGAACAGTGGCATAACCTTGTGTGTAGTGACGAATCACGGTACACAATGTGGCGATCCGATGACAGCAGGGTGTGGGTATGGCGAATACCCGGTGAACGTCATCTGCCAGCGTGTTTAGTGCCAACAGTGAAATTCGGAGGTGGTGGTGTTATGGTGTGGTCGTGTTTTTCCTGAAAGGGGCTTGCATCCCTTGTTGTTTTGCATGGCATGATCACAACGCAGACCTACATTGATATTTTAAGCAACTTCTTGCTTCCCACTGTTGAAGAGCAATTCGGGGATGGCGATTGCATCTTTCAACACGATCGAGCACCTGTTCATACTGCACGGGCTGTGACGGAGTGGTTACACGCCAATAACATCCCTGTAATGGACTGGCCTGCACAGAGACCTGATTTGAATCCTATAGAACACCTTTGGGATGTTTTGGAACGCTGACTTCGTGCCAGGCCTCACCGACCTACATCGATACCTCTCCTCAGTTCCGCACTCCGTGAAGAATGGGCTGCCATTCCCAAGAAAGCTTCAAGCACCTAATTGAAAGTATGCCTGCGAGAGTGAACGCTGTCATCAAGGCTAAGGGTGGGCCAACACCATATTGACTTCCAGAATTACCGATGGAGGGTGCCATGAACATGTACGTCATTTTCAGCTAGGTTTCCGGATACTTTTGATCACGTAGTGTACATGGTAAAGAAATTAAAAAATCACTTCAATAAATGGGCCAATGTGTAAATTGCTTCTCTCTCTAATAACTCAAAAACAAAAATATTACCTAAAAGGGACTTTTCCGGAATATTTGAATTTATTAACAGATGAAGGATAAAAAACTAAGCTTTTGTAAACTAATATGTTAGAATAAGTACAGAAATAAATGTTAATGGGCAAGGTAATGTTGCTCCTGGGATGCTTTCTAAAGTAAATTACATACATATTGCAATTACTAAACAAACAATTATACGATAGTGAACACTGCATAAATATGCTTTAACTTATTGAATAACAATAAGTCAAACTGTAAATGTCGGTAGCGCATACCTATAGCAGATAGGGGAATTACTTTACTCCTCCCAAAAATGGACATTGAAATTTCACGTAAATACAGTTTTGGGATCTTTTGAACAAAAAATAGTGCGTAGCGCGCATCCCTCTGTGAACAGCAGGATTAAAAAACGAAAATTCGAATAAATACAAAGCTTCATATTTGAGTCAGATACTGTTTAGACAAGAAAGTCCCCCAGCTCAAACTTTTACATGAAAAATATTTTTTTTATGATTTTCTCAAAAATTGCCTTAATGATTTTGATTAAAATACTGCATATATTTAAGATAATTGCGTAACTAATAAAATAAAACGTTGCATTTTCTGTAAAACGTACATGGAATCCTCTTTAATTTTGAGAGTATTTTGTATAACTTTATGTAAATCGTAACCATAGGAAAGAATGTAGAGGCGATTAAAATATAAAACTTATGTAAAATAACTTTTATTGTTGAATGAGCCGTTTTAGAAATATTTATTGTTAAATTTGTGAGTTTTCATTAATAAAAGTATAAATCATCTAACGAGATTCTTTTTGGGGTTCATTAGTAACAAATTCTGACCTACAATATGCATACAGCTGTGTTTTCTACATGTAACCACGTCTACATTGCTTAATTTGAGACATTTGCCAGTCAAAAAGTTACTGTGAGAAAAGTAACGTAAATAGAAGTATATTTAATATGAATTAGTAATCTTGATGTTTGCGGCACAAGTGTCATATTAAAAGAGTTATATGCAATCATAGCATTTAAGGTTTTAGAAAATGAATAATGAAAGTAGCTGACTTAAGTGAAAACGTTATTGCATGTTTTAAATGAGACTTAACTTCTTTCCCTGCTTTTTATTTGTTATTACCTGGCATATTGAACCGATAAACAAGATCATGCCACCTGCACGCATTTCCTTACTGGGATAGAAGTGAACAGCTGTTACTGACTGTGATGTAGCCTGTTCCATTGCTTCTTAGGTAATTTTAAATTTAGATCTTAATTACTCTCTGTTTAATAATGTACAGAGGTTTTTTGCATCTTTGCAGCTCACAATATTCTCTCTATAAGCCACTGTAACTTGCAATATCGTTATTACTCATTGCTATTACTGGCACCTGTGCTATAATGAGCTAATTATACACGAAGTTCCATACAGTGATAGCCTGTTTATAATGGTAGTGTTGCGTAAACTTATTATAGTATAAAGGGGATGTGTGAAGTTATAATGGATCGAAAAATTTGAGTATGACACACCAGATTTTCTTTTATTGCAAGAGTAATAGTCGTTACCTCTTTTAACGTCATGGATTTATTTTGTATCTATGTAATATGTCACACTTTTAACAGTTATAAAAGCTAAAACCTGTAAACCTGTATCTTATTTTAAATGCACATTATTAGAAGTAGGAATTCGGATGATTAATATTTTTTCCGGAGTCATTTAATAGAAGTTCTTAAACTAAAAGATCTCACATGTCTGAAATAATTTACCGCTCGTAAGGGTTAGAAAACTAAAAAAATATTTTTCTCTCATCCTTCCATTACTGAGAAGTAATATAAGAGTCCTTGTAGGAAACCATCAAACTGCAGGCAATTACCACCATAATAAATACTAAGCACCGGAAAAGAGCTGTTGTAAAGCTGATCAACAGAATCTAGCTCCCCTGAGGAGGAGAAATGGTTTGCTCCTCTGAAGTCTATAAAAAGAAGGAAGCTATAGGTTTACGTACCGTAGAAATAAAGGAGGGGAAGAGATGGGAGGAATAGAACCTTCAGCACCGAAGAAGAGTAATATTTGCTACAGAAGGGGGATGACTGAGAGGCTAAAGTCTACAAAGACGTAGGAAAAGAAGAATAGAAAATAAGACGAAGTTTCATACAGAAGAGATCACCAATTTTCTGCCTGGATACAAAGGACTAGCTACAGAAAAGAGACTGCAAAGAAATGAAAAGGACAGAGGGAGTTGATGGAAAATCCTGGAGGACGAAAAGAATGGAAAATTAGAAAGGGTAAATGGAAATAAGCCGGTAAAGGAAAACATTGGCGAAACCTTTTCCAGGCTTGACAAACATCGTCTTCGCAACGAACTGGGAAGGAAAATAAGTTAAGATGAAGCAAACGGCGCAGGCGGAAATTGGCTTTGAACCTAAAATATTACACCTTCCGGCAGGTAGGGGAGGTAAGTAGTCAACATATCATTCTGTTCTCAGATGAAAACGTAGTTTCATATGTATAACTTACCATAAATGAACAAAAATCTGATGTGCTACTTTCGACTTTCTCCACACAATTTGCTTTCATATGTATACTGTTGATCTGTTGTGACTACACCCACCGGTAGGTAGGGATGAGGTGAAGGAGCCATAGGAGGTCTTAGGACTATGTATAAACAGGCCCCAGAGACACACAGAAGCTCCTAATATTTCCAGTTTGAACAGCCTCGCACCAGAAGCGGCGAGGAATTCAGGAGGGGACAAAGCGACCCAAACGGGCGGGTCAGTGCACCTTGGCGTTCACGAGGAGAAATCTTTCCAATGCGCAAGCATCCGCGCCATCTGCCCGACACTTGAAACGTGAAACGCCGACCAGGGGAAAACCACGAAAAAACCGTGGTAACATTGGGCGGTTACCGGGAATCGAACCCACGACCTCCTCGCTGTATGTGCTGTACCTTTTTATTGGCTGATGAGGAACAAAACAAAGAAATAGCATTTCAGAATTATGTAAATTTAAATACTGGTAATGCCAACGAAAACAAAACGGTTAAGTTATAACTTGCACACTTTAAAATTCTCTAATTTCTACTTTTTATACGATGTACCTAGTTAAAGAAAAGAAAGTATTTTATTCCACCCAAAATTTCAATGTCGAGATTTCAGGAAGTACTGCCTCGAGGCCCCCAATGTTGAGTTGGTAACCTAGTAGAGCCTAGTAACCTGTTCAACAGGTGCTGGTAGTTGATTTTATTTTCATATAAGTATTATTTCTATTATTTACTATGTCGGAAATAATATAAATTGCACATGGTCAAGCAAATTGGAGAATTTATACTTCATCTGCTATTCTCAAAATCTTTCTGGTTCTCCAGTGATACACTTACCGAACTTGTATTATAATGCACCATTTTGCACGTCTACCGTCTCTACAGCATTTATCTTTATTAGTGTCATATATTTGGGGAACGTGTTCCTTACACCAAAAGAGTAAACAGAAATCATGTGTACATGGGTCTGAAAATCATTTATTTCAGAGTTACAACACAAAATCGAAAGTTACAAAAATTCCTCGAAGTGGCTTCCTCTTGCTTCGATGCATGCAGTAAGCCTGCGTTCCATGTTCTGGCGTAATCTGTTGAAAATTCCTGGTGTGTTTCGTATATGGTCAAATCCAGTTTGGATACGTCCTCTCAAAATGTCAACATCAGGTACAGGAGTCACATAAACCAAGGCCTTCAAATGTCCCCAGACGAAGAAATCTATTGGATTCAAATCAGGTGATCTAGCAGGCCATGCAATGGATCCCCCTCGACCAATCCATATTTGCGGAAATCGATCATTCAAAAAACTTACGAACTGAAATGAGCTGGAGCACCATCGTGTAAAACCACATATGTTGGATGATGTCCAGTGGCACATTATCAGTTAAGTGATGCATGTATTTCTGAGAAACTGGAGATAGGTTTGTCCATTCAGACGCGGAGGGAAGAAGTAGGGACCAATAAGGTGATCATGAATGATTCCACTGCAAAAGTTGAGAGAGAACCACTGTTGATGGTTGTCCTGTCGTACTTCATAGGATTTTCAAGTGCCCAGTTATGAGTGTTATAAAAATTGAAGAGTAAAACCAGCCCCATCCGTGAATAAGATACAGGCTAGGAAATTGATGAACACAGCGCACTGCTGTAACATGCGTTGACAGAAATAGCACCTTTACATTAAACAATATTTTCCAAGTGAACGAGTCTACATATCGATCTGACGACGCCTTTAGCACTGTATAACATGTTCTTCCTAAAAGCTATCTTAATTCTAAAGGAAGAACGTTTTAATTAAGTCTAATTTATACGTATTGCCTGCCTTTGACTAAGTAACAGGAAAGTCGAAGCTTTAGTGAGTTTATAACACAATCTTCCTGGATTTCTAAACTTCTTGAGCCCCGGAAAAGCCCTCCTTTGTATTATAGACACACGCTCAAGTTGACAGGATTTAGCAAAGTAAATGGTGAAATTTCAACTAACAACGGAACGGAAGATGAACTTTCCACCTGCACCTTCCTTCTGTTCGCTTCTTCCTCTAACCTTTGGTAGTTCTCTGCCTACTTTAATTTCCATTCTTAAGCTTTTCAGTCAAACAAGTTGCCATATTTTGTTTAGTATAATTGTCACCATCCAATTTTGCCTCGTATCATGGTCCTAATTTTGTTAGATGTTTATATCTTAAATAATAATACAGTTTATATTCGTTCGGAGAATCCAACCTAACCTTCCAGCCACTGTTTTTCATTTTTACGCATAAAGACACACTCATATCACTACCATTTCTATTTTTGTTACAGTCAAGTAAAAACCTAACTTGGTTTTAAGTTCGGCATCTTCCAAAGAAACGACAGGAATGTTTTCAAGAAAATTACCCTACTCCAAATATGTCCTATATCTTTAAATGGAAAAGGTTTCGTTATTACTTTCTCTACTACGTATAGTAAGTAGGGGAAGTACCCAAAATTTCGATACCGAGATTTCACCGGAAATACATGTTTTGAGACTCCCTGAATCCAAAAAAAGCATTTTTGGAAACATGTCCGTGTGTGTGTCTGTTTGTCTGTCTGTGTGTGTGTCTGTCTGTGTGTCTGTGTGTGTCTGTGAACAGCATAACTCAGAAACGAACAGTCGGATAAACACCAAACTTGGTATTTGGGTTTAGTATCTTCCAGGGATGCGACACGAAGGTTTTCAAGAAAATTCCCCCACCCCAGAGTACCCTTTAGATGGAAGATTATTCTAAAATTTTAATTTTCTCAAAAATGGCTCTAATGATTTTGATTAAAATATCATATATTTAAGATATTTTTATGACAAATAAAATGTATATCTTGAATTTCCTGGGAATGTCTCCAAAAGTATTCTTCATTGTGATCGACTTTTGCATAACTGGTAAACCATAAGAGATAGACAAACTTTTACTACACAAAAAATGTAGATCGCGTTAAAATACACAATTTATGTCATATACATTTTTTTTGTTGAGTGAACCATTTGAGATATTGCTTGTTATTCCCTTAAATTTTTCAATAATTTTCTCAAATGGGAATTCGTTATTCATTTTTTGTCTTGGATATGCAACGAATTATAATCTGTGGCAAAGGGAATGGTGCTGCACCTAGCAACCAGCTATTAAGACATATATGTGCTTAAAGGCTACTGTTTTTCTATATTGCCCTTGTAAATATATTTTCCCCTACGTCTACAAGAAAATTAGCAATAAGATAGAGTTTGCAAATGTTTATCTCGATTAACATGAACTAGATGGAGAATAAGCGTTTGTAAAAATACTTTGTACAAGAGTAGAGAAAGTCATGTGAGTGTAACACATCAGATGTTTTTTATAATGTGAAATATGACGTTAACGAGCTTTTATTAAAGCCGTGTTTAAACTACCATACACGAGGTGTAATAAAAAGTAGCGGGAAGTTTTGTTTCTCTTATAGAAAATCATCAACATCAACTTTGTCTCCTTTCAAGTAATCCCCCTCAGATATAATACACTTGTGCCAGCGCTTTTTCCAATCTTGAAAGCACTTCTGTAACTCACTTTTCGTTATGATGTTCATCTCCTTCAGCGATTCCGTTTTTATCTCATCAGTGGTGGCAAAATGTCGTCCTTTCATGGTTTTCTTCAGCCTTGAGAATAGAAAAGGTCGCAGGGGGCGATGTCCGGCGAATACGGTGGCTGAGGCAGCATAAAGGTTTCGTTTTTTTTGCCAAAAAGTCACGAACAAGATTGCGGTGTGAGCGGGTGCATTATCGTGATGCAATTTCCACGAGTGATTTTGCCACAGTTCTGTTCGTTTTCTTCGGATTGCTCCATGCAAACGGCGCATAACTTCCAGGTAGTATTCGTTATTGACCATACAACCATAAGGCAGAAACTGCTGATGCACTATCCCCTTCTAATCGAAGGAAAAAAACAGTGAGAAGAACCTTCACATGTGATCGAACTTGTTGAATTGTTTTCGGTCTTGGCTCTTCAGGAAGTTTCCATTGGAACAATTGGATCCTAGTTTCGACCTCATACCCATATGCTCATGTTTCATCACCTGTTATAACCTTCTTTAGAACTTATGGATCGTTTTTGACTTCAGCCAGCAAATCCTGAGCGATATCTACGCGACGTCCTTTTTGTTCGAAATTCAACAATTTCGGAACAAATTTTGCTGTTACACATTTCATGCCCAAAACATCTGAGCCAAAGGATATGCCAACATCATCAACCTCTCTGGTGGTGATTCGGTGATTTTTCAATATTGTCGTCAGTAATTGATTGTCTAGGACAGAAGTGGCTCGCGAGTCATTTTGACTCGTAGGCGCCGGTCCCTCTCTGCAACCGTCCCTTTGTTTTTCCCATCTGCTGAGTGATGCAATGCGTGTTTCATATTTTGTGACTCGCGGAAGGAAGTCGTTTTCGCCACCCTTGGTCTAGGGCATTCAGGGCGGTCGTCGTCTTCAACGTCTTATCGATCGTCTTTGAAACGTTTATACCACTCGTAAAATCTTGTCTTACCATAGTAAATTCACCAAAAGCCACAGTCAACATTTCAAATGGGTGCTGCACATTATTCCACTTTTGAAGCAAAATTTAATGCAAATTCTTTGATCCATTTTTTCGAAAGTAAAAATTCGCTGAGCACTGGAAAATACGTATAATTTTTTCGACCGTCAGGAATAAACTAAATATTCAAAACAGTTGAAAATGCATACATCAGGAATATGTGTACCAATAAGATAAAACAAACGTTTTAAACATGGAATGTATAAAGCTCGCAAAATAAAAAAATACGTTATTTTTTAATCACACCAGGTATTTAAGACAGATTCTTGACAAATAAAATGTATATATTGAATTTTCTATGAATAGCTTAAAATATTCTCTTCATTCTGAAACAATTTCGAGTTACTGGAAAATCATAAAAGATAGAAAAAACCTCACCACGCAGAAAATGTTTCATGCTGTAGGTTCAAGGGGGATACAGAAGGATGAAGCGACAGTAAAACCTTTAAACATCTTGGTTGCTATATGCCTCCTTTGAAGTTCGAATCTCTTTGTATGATCACAAGAAACAGTGAAGGTGATCAGGCATTTAAAAGTGTAGGCATGTATTGAAGAATTCAGACCCGTAACCACAAATATTTGGGAAATGGCTAATGCCTCAAAACAATTTGATATATATTGTATGTTTTATCGAAATATACATTTTTTTGGAGTACGCTTTTGGGTTGGGAGGGCAATGGATTTTTTCGGGCGTAAAAATCCTTAGCATGGATTCCTTCGGAAGGGAAGTAAAGCCGATGGTCCCGTGTCGTAGATTTACGGCACGTAAAAGAACCTTAAGCCTGATAAAGAGGCCTCTGAGCAAAAATTACCGATCTTTCACGCCAAATATAGAATGGGACGCTAAGAACCATAGAAGTTATAGAGCGTCCATAAAGAAAGCTTTAATTTAATTTCATCCCTCTTATGGTTTACCAGTTATGCAAAATTAGTTAAGAATGAAGGGAACTTCATAGGTGTGTGGTAAAAAATCTAGGATATACATTTCATTTTTAATGCAATTGTATTTAAGTATTATATTTTTATTGAAATGATATTTTAGATAATATAAAAAATAATGGCATCTCTCCGTGTAAAGAGTAGCTTGGGGTAGGGGATTTTCTTGCGAGTTCACGTGCACAAATACACACACGCGGGCCTTTTTCTAATTTTGTTTTTTGCAAACAGGGAGCATATCGAATTTTTGCGTCGTATGCAATACTCCCCCTACCTTCTATAAACTAGGTGCCAAAGAAAGAAAAAATACTGTTTTTTGGTTTGAATATAGCACATTATACACGCTAACAGTAGTTATTATGCAAATTGCTAGACAAAGGTTTGAGTACAATTTAATTCCATATATAGATTATTAATACCATCGTTTTGTGAAACCTGTACAAGCTTGAAACCAGTTATTTCATCCATTTTCCCATTATGATCTAGTATCACTCCTCTCGACTATGCTACCCGCATTTGAAGGGCTCTCTTGTAGTTGCCGGAATGGTTGCCTAGCTACACGGGGCTAATGAAGAGCGTGTGTGGTTTCTATTGGGAACATTCCAGCGCGGGTTGCCTAGTTACACGGGCTACTATGAATTTCGCACTCATACGACAAAGTGGCTTACCTACGGCTATATTAAGATCATAAAGGGGCGTGATTTTGTGGTTAAACTTACAAAAATTAGTGTCAATTAACACTTTTAAGGAGTTTGTGAACGTTATAATGTACTTCACTCTTTCATTGAATATCACAACATTTAACTAAAATGAACAGTATTTAACATACTATTTATAAAAATTCAATATATACATTTTATTTGTTGCAGAAATATTCTTAAGAAGAATAACCTCTGAAAAGTTACGAACATTATTGAACATATCGATTTTAGGATTTTTTTAACATTAATAAACTCTTTTTCTTGTAGATTAATTTGCTGAAGTTATTTTTAGCCAGTTACTATTTAAACGTTTGTCGTGCGAGCATTTAAATGGAAGTTTTTCGAGGTAAACAGTCATACCGCAAAAATTTAAGTTCATTTTTCTCCCTGGTGCATTTTTCCAACGCATGTAATTGTTCGAAATGCTACTTGAGGTGCAAATTCAGACCAATCGGATGTTTGCACTAGAAATCATTAACATCATAATAAATCAAAATTTACGTTGGAACTTTTTAAGCAGTTAAGATTGATTATTATGTATATTAACAAACTGTTTTTACTACTTAAATTAAAAAGGTGTGAATAAGCAATTTATTATTGTTCTACAGTAATACTTGTTCAAACTAAAAATGATCCAGCAACTTCTTTAAGATGGCATTACTGTGATGTAAATCTGAAGTTTTGTTACAAAATTTAGCAAACTGCATTGTAAACAGCATATTTTGTAGCGCAGTTAAAAAGCTACAAATTTTTTATACTACGTCATGCTTTTGTCTAAAAATTGGGGAATGATAGTAGTATGTGGTAAAAGTGAAGTTATCTGTTTAAGAAAAACAGAATTTTAAATTTTCAGACTCGTTTACTTAAAAATATTATTTTAATCAAAATTGCTAGCCAATTTTAAGAAAACAAAAATGAACAATTCTTTTGCTGTAAAGAGGTTTTCTTTGCGAGTTACGTAAATGCTTTGAATTTTTGAGAAATCGTATGTTTTACATTCGTAAGACTTTCTCTACACATTCTTCAACAAACTATTCTTACGAAACATTTTAAATACTTAATTTAATCGAGATAAACATTAGTTACAGAAATTGTTGTATTACATATTTCCTTTAGGTACAAGAAGAGGCCTAAGCGATAGTTAAATCTTTTAAGAGCTGCTCGCTATGTGATGGCTTTGAAATTCCGTTCTTTTTGTATGACCAGGAGAAAAAAAGAATAACGATTTTCCATTTGAGAAAAGTTTATATTTGAAAATTCAAACCAATAATAAGGAATAGATTGGAAATGATTAACTCTACAAAAAACAGTATTTGAAATAAATTGTTTGCTTTAACGAGATCCACATTTCTTATGCAGTAATATGTTGTTTATCTCTTACGGTTTACCAGTCATGGAAAAATCATTCAGAATGAGGAATGAAAAGGGCTTCAGATGCTGTTCCCAGAAAATTCAAGATATACACTTCATTTGTTATAAACATATCTTAAGTATTGTAATCAAAATATTTAGAGAATTTTTCTAAAAATTTTGTATTTAAAGGGTGGTTTGAGGATTTTCTTGAAAATATTCGTGTCGCATCCTTAGAAAGTACTGAATTTAAATACAGGTTTGGTATTTAACCGACTTTTCGTTTTTGAGTTAAGCTGTTCACAGACACACTCGGACCTTTTTCTAAAAACATTTATTTGCATGTTTTTTATGCAGGGACTTCAAATCGTGCATTTCTAGGAAATATCTACAGAAGTTTTGGGTCGAATGAAACCCTTCCTCTTACTATAGGTAAGCAGTAAAAAAGTAAAAATTCTGAAATATAATATGAAACGATGTTTTGCTTTTGCTTTCCCTAGTACCTTCTTATAGTATGTAGAGGAAGGAGTTTAATCGTTAGAAGCAGTTTTACAATAAAAAAAGCGTTTAAAGGGTGGTATAAATGTTTTTGAAAAACTTAGTGTTACGGATTTGGAAGACCCTGAACATAAATACCAAGTTTTTTATTCATCCAACATTTCATTTTGAGTTATGCTGTTCACACACACACACACACACACACATGGTATTCTAAAACTGCTTTTTAGATTCATGTGGCATCAAAACGTGTATTTCCGGTATATGTGTGGAATGCAATACTATCTACTAAGTACGTGGTAGGGGAAAAAAGTGGTAATTATTGGAAAATCCCCTTGACAAATATTAACACTGGCATTAACTTTAATTTTTCAACGCTCCTTTATCTCAGATCTAAAGGATACCGCTGTGAAGAAGCCTTAGGGAAGTATAATTTCTCGTGTGCAGAACATTTTCTCGTGAAAGACAGCGCCATATTCCGCACCGTGACCCTTGTTCCGTATAAATCACTCTCCGTGGGAATCCCCACAAGACAAGCCCGATACCCAGTGTGTTGCCAGGGCTACAAAAAACAAACAACTGTTGGCAGAGCGTAAAGAACAAGTGAATAATGGACAGTCGTGAGAGAAAGCCACAGGTCTGTTACCTTGTCCAGACTGCCTGCGAGAGACGCAACGGCACCGATCTCAAAACAACACTTTTCTGGGTTTTAGGTCTCCAGTTGATAAAACAGGGGCTTTACTCGCCGATACAATTTGCTAAAGTAACTCGGAACAGCATGTGTGTTTTGGCAAGTTTGAACGAATGACGGCGAGTACTTACTTCAATTAAATATGCTTTTTGATCGACCACACTACAATAAGCTGATTACATATCTGAACTGTTATGACATCTATAGTGCTTCAGCGACTCATTATGATCCTACTCAGCCACTGGGATCCATTCCTCAAATACAGAAAGAAATAAGTGTGTTTAAAGCAAAATAAAATCTCTTCATTGCCATTTTAATATTCTAATAAATTGAGTCCATTTATTTACTTCAATATGTTGGTTTCACGTTACCTGCAAGAAGATCAAGAAATACGGCATGGACTCAGCATTCATCTGTTGCACTACTCGCAAACACTATCCCATCAGCATTTAATTGATCCAATTGATAAGGTAAGATCTTTTTGTAAACCCTCAAAGGTTGACCATAATGGTAATTAGGACGCTCGTATGAAAATTATGAACCTCGCTACCACTCGTTCCATAAACTTACTCGCGTCTTAATTACTATCATAATAGTCTTGTTGTATAATATAGTATTATGCAATTCTAACATTGTTATTAGGTAGTTATAACGTTCAAACTCAAGCATAAACGGCTAATTACGGCACGCATAACTAAACGTTTCCCTGCAAAGGGCAGTTTGGGGTGGGTGAATTTCACGAACATATTTGCATTGTATCGTTATAAGCCCCCGATGAAACGTTAATTTTAATAATTATCCTATTTTTAATTTCACCACATAGATTCTCAGTAGGTGGAGAAAGTATGGCATTGCATATAAATATTCGATATCGAGATCTCATCGGAAATACATCTTAAGAGGTCCCTAATCCCAAACAAAAATTTTTTAGAAAAAGATCCAGTGTACGAGATGTGATCAAAAATTTTCCGGAATGGCTTCACAACAATGCTGACGCTGAGATTTCTTTAATTCTTAACCAGACTGTACATGCAGTGTTCCTTCCCGATAAAAATGAGAGGTTACGTGCAACTTCCTGTGACTATGCAGCGACGAGGTAGACGCTCTGAAGTGAACACGTGTTTTGCACGTGCTGCGATTTTTCCGCGTAGCAAAAATGTCAGATTACGAGAAACAAAGAACGAACATCAAATTTTGCTTTACACTCAGTAAAACTGCAACAGAAGCCTATGAAATGTTAAGAACAGCTTATGGGGAGGACGTTATGGGCAAAACTCAAGCATTTGAGTGGTTTTCGAAATTTAAAAGTGGTGTGACATCAGTTAAAGATGCAGATCGTTCGGGGCGACCCTGTTGCAGCAAAACTGATGAAAATATCAATCAGGTGAGGGAAAGGCCTTAAATGATAGGCGCATTACAATAAGAGAACTTTCTGACTCATTAGGACTCTCCTTTGGAAGTGTTCAAAGCATTTTGAAAGACAATTTAGACATGTTCCTGCATCATGACAATGCGTCCACGCACAAAACCCTTTCTGTTCGCCAATTTTTTGATAAAAATAGGATGAATACTATTCCCCATCCCGCCTGTTCTCCAGATTTGGCACCAGCGGACTTGTTTCTTTTCCCGCGACTTAAAATGCTGGTCTGAGGACACCGTTTTGAGGACATTAATGTCATCCATTGCGAATCGCAGAAGGCTCTGAACATGAAAGAAGAGGACTTTCGGAAGTGCTTCCAGCAGTGGCAGAAGCGCTGGGACAAGTGTATCAACTCCCAAGGAGACTACTTCGAGGGTGACAGTGCAGATTAGACAAAACAAACTGTTCTGTAGTATTTATGACGTCATTCCGGAAACTTTTTGTCACACCTTGTATGTGTGACGCCAGAAGGTTAATACACTTCGTATTTAAGTTCAGTATCTTCCCAAGATGCGACAAGAAGATTTTTTAAGAAAATCCCCCACCTCAAATAGCTTTTTTAGAAATGTTTATCTTCTAAAACATGGTTCTTAACGATTTTGAATAAAATACCATATATTAAAGTTCGGAAAGGTAGAATCAATGTTATAGTTGGTATTTGAACCACGGATCTCCCAGCCTCCGTCTGGTTGCTCTAAACACTGAGCTACCATGGCAGCATGCCGGTACGATATTAGGTTCTCCACCTGATTCGTATTTATCCCGGTAAACCACAAGGAGGTCTCAATTTGCATTGAGTGTCATACTCGAATGGCGACTTACATTGCTGTAAGTAATTTAAGTCCCGGGCTTCATAGTTTCAACCAATATTAGGTCAATTAATGGCATTAATTGTTCTTCCACACAAAACGTGTGTTGGACAAGGTTGGAAAGGTAGAATCAGTCGACTGAAAAATTCAGTCAGCATTGGGGTATGTCATCTAAATACAATTTGAGATCTCCTTGTGTTTTACCGCGATAAACGCGAATCAGTTGGAGAATTTAATGTCATAGCTATGGTGACTCAGTGGTTAGAACAACCGGACAGAGACCGGGAGATTCGTGGTTCAAATCCCGGTTATGATTTTTCAGTCGTCTGGTTCTACCTTTCCAACCTTGTCCAACACACGACTTATGTAGAAGAACAATTAATTACATATATAACGATATTTGCATGACAATAAAATGTACATCTTGCATTTTCTGGAAATAACCTGAGATTAGGAAGGAATTTTGTATAATTTTGTATTACCGGTAAGCGTTACCGATACATGAAAATGTACTACACAAATCTCTTTAAAACACAGTTTATTTCAAATAAATTTTTTTCGTGGCATCAGCAATTTCCGAGATATCTATTATTATTGTTTCGAATTCTTCAATACCATTCTTTTAAAGTCCTGTCGATTTTCAGTTGTTTCTCGCGATTTGCATAAATTTTTGTTTTTTCATAAATACATCTATAAATGAATTAAATAAAATAACGAACTATTATAAGCTAAATAATTACTATGAAAACAATGGTATGTTATAAATAGATACTTATAACATTATAAAAGATTTTAAATCAGAAACATTTAAAATAAAATATAATTATAAATAAACTTATTAAAGTGATTAGCAGTTTAGTAGAAGTTTTGTACTGGCTACCTGTACATTTTCGCTGGTTTCCAGTGAATATGGTTAAAGAGGAGTAGATTAGTAGCTAGTTACCAGTTTATAAGTTTGCCGTTTTCCAGCAAGTATAGATAAACATAGAATTTAATTGTAATTAATTTTTTACGCCTTTTACTCTAATCTAATAATTTCTATTCTCTTTCTTTTATTTTCATATATTATTAATATTATATTATTATTTTGTAGACATTGTGTAGTTTGTAGTTATTTTATCTTAAAAATGGATATAATATTGAGGGTAAATGTGTTATGAGAATACACGTAAAGTTTGAAGTATGTCCCGGTGTACTAACCGATGTACTGAACAAGGTGCCGGGATAGTTTATTTAGATTTCATTTATTTACTTGTTTCTTGCGATGTCAAGGAAAGAGTATGGCATTTTAAGGCCAGTGTTCAGTTATAAAATATTCGACTATCTCTATTCCCTTTGTATCTGTAACGAACTGTGTAATGTAGCTATTTCCGGAAAGGTTTATCCCGATTAAAATGAAGTAGACAGGAAAATAAACTTTCGTAATAATAATTTGTACACACACTAATAGACGATAGAGCGAGAGAAACTCATATAAATATAACACAACAGATTTCTATTATTGACAGTGACATAGATCCATTTTCTAAAACATCTGATGTGTTACACTCACATGACTTTCTCTACTCTTGTACAAACTATTTTTGCAAAATCTTATTCTCCATCTATTTCATATTAATCGAGATAAACATTTGCAGAAACGATCTTTTGACATGCAAAGATAATAACATTTTACACATAACGACCAGTTCTAAAAATATTTGACTATCGCTTAAGGCCTACTATGTTCCCCTTGTTTTGTATTTGCAAGGGCAATACAGAAAGACAGTAGCCTTTAAGCATAGACATATCTCTTAATAGCTGGTTGCTAGGTGTAACACACCATTCTCTTTGCCACAGATTATTCTCTTTGCATATCCAAAACAAAAAAATGAATAACGAATTCACATTTGAGAAAATAAGTATTGAAAAATTTAAGGGAATAACAAGCAATTACTCGAAAATGGTTCACTCAACAAAAAGAAAATGTATATGACATAAATTGTATATTTTAACGCGATCTACATTTTTGGTGTAGTAAAATTTTGTCTATCTCTTGTGGTTTACCAGTTATGCAAAAGTCGTTCACAATGAATAATACTTTTGGAGGGATTCCCAGAAAATTCAAGATATATATTTTATTTTTCATGAAAATATTTTAAACATATGATCTTTTAACCAAAATCGTTAGAGCCATTTTTGAGAAAATTAAAATTGTCTCTGGAAGATACTGAACCTAAATACCAAGTTTGGTGTTTATCCGACTGTTCGTTTCTGAGTTATGCTGTTCACAGGCAGAAGGAAACACACACAGACACACAACGGACATGTTTCCAAAAATACTATTTTTGGATTCAGAGGGTCTCAAAATATGTATTTCCGGTGAAATCTCAGTATCGAATTTTTAGGTGGAATACAATACTCCCCTACTTACTATACGTAGTAGGGAAAGTAAAAATTTGTTTTGGATTTAGGGATATTCGTGTAATTCCACAATAGTCAATTTCTTTCACATATAGCAGCTAGAAAAAGTTCTGTTTTAAACGGGATTGACTACTGAATAATTTTCTCATTTATAGTTAATTCTTAGCATCCAAGGTATAAACGTGAGGTGCCAGGCTTCCATATTTTATACTTGACTGCTATCTCGCGACGTGAATTATAAGGCAAGATGTTATTTCTATACTCGAGCACACAAAGGCGATGGTACAGGTATGCAGAGGGTTGAGAACTTGTCTTTGTGGCGTACGACCAATAATTAAATACAGGCTGCATTGTTTTTCTCTTGGCTTTGTACGCGGTGCTGCGGTTACAGTAATATTATCGACAGAGCACTAATTAATGACGCTATTAATATCTTCTATGTTGACTGGTGATTTATACGAAAGACCTCCCTTGTTAGCTTTGTTCTTCGTTTAATAATAATTTCTGTTGGTACATACAAAAAGAGCATACGGGTAAGTTGCCCTGAAAGACAAATTTTAATTAAAATTCTAATCTGCACGTATAATAAAACTGTAAACACAAGGTAATTTATGCTTTTTTGATAAATGGTTTAGCACGTACTGTTAACTTCCATTAAAAGGATTTCTCTCTTTCTCCCTCCTCTCGTTCTCCCTGTATAAGCGCAGCGTGTTTTATGGCTACACTTTTATTTGAGGGTCATATTTAAGAAATGTTTCTTGAATAAAAATATGAGAGTAAATTTATACGAGAATTTTGCTGGAAGAAGTACATTTTCATTCATTTTATTTATAATTGCAGATATTAACATTTTCCAAATTGAACACATACATTTTTAACACACACATTCCTTGAAGTGAGAAGGAAATTAAAATATAATTAAGCAATTCATGGTCTTTATATCAATTATGATAAATAAAAGCATTTTTACAAGTAACGCTTAATATATAGCAATAAAATTCTTTTTAAAAATATGCTTAGAGACGTCAAATTACCTATTTTTATGCCTCTGCCATTTATGTTTTCTTCTAGTTTTGTTTCTATATTGGTTGTCTGTGAAGTAGATTGCCGATTTGGAGAATTTCATTGAAAGGTATGCAGTTTTAATTAAAACATTTAGGCTAATATCATGAATAAATCAGTTGCCTTCAAACAAATTCTCATACAAAAGTAATGAATTAAGCTTTCTCTAGCAATCAAATAAACCTTTTGTTTTATAGTTATACAAAATGACACAAAAGGAAACTCCATGGATGTTCTTAGAAGATTTAATACATGCGTTTTAAATCTTATGTGTCTATATAAAATATATATTTTAATTTCACTTGTTAGAACTATTTTTGAGAAAATAAAAATAGCAAAAACCTTCCATTTGAAGGGTAATTTGAAGTGAAGATATTCTCTTGAAGGTCTTCGTGTCGTACATTTGGAAAATACTGAACTTAAATACCAAGTGTCGTAATTATGTGACTTTTTGTTTTTGAGTCATGCCGGTTCATAGACAGAAAGTATACATATTCACACAGACACATACGCACAGTGATATTTTTCTAACTTTTTTATTCAGAGGACTTTGAAACATGTATTTTCGGTTAAATCCTGATCACAAAATTCTGCGTAGATTACAATACTTCCTCCATCTAATATAATATATCATCTATATCTAATATGGTGCTGGAGAAAGTAAAAGTGAAAAGTGTTATATACTTTCATCTTTTCTGGGAAGGGTTTTAGTTTTAACGAAAGTTTAAAATTCAGTCTTTAGTTGTAATGAACAATATTTGAGTAAAAATACACAAATCTGAAATTTTTAAATGTCAGTCATATGACTGAACGTTCATTTTTGAAAACTACTTTCTTAGAAAATAAGTAAATACAACAACGAAATTTAATTTTGTATTGTAATTGTGTTAAGATAGATATGACATACATTTCAACTAAATTGATTGAAATTTTTAGAATTAGCAATTTTAGTAGTATATCCTCGCGTCGCAATCGTAAGATTAAATGGGTTGTTTCTATCCCATTGATGATGTTTGTATAACAACTCAGTAAGAATCTTCTAACTATGCAAACCATTATTCGTTTCCAGGTTTTACACTTTCAGCAGCAGAATACAATTTCATCAAGTATTTCTATAAAAGTTGTACAGAAAAATATTTGATGTGTTGCACTCAGATGACTTTCTCTACTCTTGTACAAACTACTTTTACAAATGCTTATTCCCCAGTTACTTCATATTAATCGAGATGTTAATTTTATTGCTAATTTTCTTGTAGATGCAAGGGGAATATGGTAGACTTTAAGCGATAGTCAAATATTTCAAGAGCTGGTTGCTATGTGGAGTATTCCATTCTCTTTGCATTACCAGGACCGTAAAAATGAATAACGAACTTCCATTTGAGAAGAAGTATAATTATTGGAAAATTTAAGGGAATAACGAGCAATATCTCGAAAATGGTTCACTCAACAAAAAAATGTATAGGACATAAATTGTGTTTTTTAACCGATCTATATTTTTGTGTAGTCAAAGTTTGTCTATCTCTTATGGTTTACCAGTTATGCAAAAGTCGTTCACAATGAAAAATACTTTTGGAAACATTTCCAGAAAATTCGAGATATACATTTCAATTGTGATACAAATATCTTAAACATATGATATTTTAATCAAAATAGTTAGAGCCATTTTTGAGAAAATAAAAATTTTCGAAAATGTTCCATGTAAAGGGTAATATGGGATGGGGGATTTTCTTGAAAACATTTGTGTTGCATCTCTGGAACATACTGAATCTAAATACCACCACAGACAGGTTTCCAAAAATGCTTTTTTTTTTATTCAGGGGGTTCCAAAACATATATTTCCAATGAAATCTTGCTATCCAATTTTTGGGTGCAATACAATACTTCCCCTACTTACTATACGTAGTAGAGAAAGTAAAAATGACAGAAATGAAGAAATAAAACTCATTGAGCTAATGGATAACGCAAGCTGATCTGCAGGCTCACTGTTTGATACCAACACAGCTGTATCATTTTGCTCGCCTATTGATCTGCATTGGACTCGCAGTAGAAGCAAGTTACCTTGTTTCTCCCAGGGGCGAAGTCCTCTGGGGAGGCGTTAACGGTGCCACACTTAGCGTAACGACCGCAGGGCTCTATTGTGCATACTCTAATTACCATGAAGGACCGCGATGTGTAACACCGGCAGCCATTTACCAGCATGCGCATATCCTTCTCATTTTTCTTTGTGTGTTGACTTTCGGGTTCCGCCTCACCTCCGGTTTTATTCAACCGAGAGCTGACATAATAATAACTTCCCAGAGAACATCTTAACAGCTAAACTTTGTGGTAAGAATATGGACCATCAAATTCTACTTAGTTTCTGCAAGCGAGGGAAATATCAGACTCGAAAATACACGCTTAACCGAAAATCGCACACTACCGCTCATATACGAGAGGGTTACTTTCTGCACTATTTACCTTAGTCTTGAAATTTCATCGAAAATACAGATGTTGGCATTCCCTGAACTAAAAAAGCTGATGTGTTGTATTCACATGACTTTCTCTGCTCACTTCTCTACAAACTATTCTTAGAAAAGCGTATTATCCTATATACCTTTTGTTAATCTAACATCTCGTACACATTTGCAATTTTGTTATAGGTATAACAGGATATAGTAAGGTAAAGCGATTATGATGTTTAATTCTCTATTGTTGGAATTATTAACTACATATACCGCTCTTATATCCCTGTCACCGACACAACAACAGAAGCGATTGGAATAGCCATGATCCTTAGTGCGATAGGAAATGGACAGGCCATCCATTCAAAGCCAAACGTTGCGAGTTCGAATCCCAACGACTGCAATCAAATGTGGCTGTGGTGAACGAACCGGAGGGCCCAAATAAAGTAGCCGGTGTAATAGCACACTTGGATGCTGACGAGGTTACATTTGACTACAGTTGCATAGATTTTGCTCTTTATTACTAAACAACGTTACAGCTTTGTTACAAAAATATTAATATTTTCACAATATAAAACAGTTATAAATAGCTTAATTCTATTGTTGAGACTTAGTATAATATGAAAATCGATTAAAAGTCCTTAAACCTAAAAACACGCCTTTGTAAGTATAAGTTACACCAGGCTATATTAAAAAGCGGGCCACTATGTGATAGCCTTAAAATTCCATATCTTTGCATGACTATAAAAAGCAAATAGCAACTTACTAAGTATTTAAAAATTCAGATCAATAACAAAGAATATTTCGCACATATAACCCTAGATTAAAAAATCTGATGTGTTACACTCACATGATTTTCCCTACTCTTATACAAACTATTTTTACAAACGCTTATTCTCCATCTACTTCATGTTAATCGAGATTTCACCGGAAATACATATTTTGAGGCCCCCTGAATCTAAAAAAAAGTATTTTTGGAAACATTTCCGTGCGACAAAATTTTACTACACAAAAAATATAGATCGCGTTAAAATACACAATTTATGTCATATACATTTTTGTTGTTGAGTGAACCATTTTCAAGATAATGCTTGTTATTCCCTTGAATTTTCCAGTACATATACTTTTTCTCAAATGGGAATTCGTTATTCACTTTTTTGTCCTGTTAATGCAAAGAGAATGGAATACTCCATATAGCAACCAGCTCTTAAAATATTTGATTATCGCTTAAAGCCTAGCAATTCCCCCTTGCATCTACAGGAAAATTAGCAATAAGATTAACATCTCGATATCTCGATTAACATGAAGCATATGGAGAATAAGCGTTCCTAAAAAGTTTGTAGAAGAGTAGAGAAAGTCATGTGAGTGTAGTACATCAGATTTTTTCATTGGAAGAGCTTGTTATCACACATAAGCATTTAAATGATGTTTGAGCATGTTGAAACCTTCTTACCTAATTTGAAATAATTCTTAATGAATAGCATAATAATATATATTGAATGCATGTGCATTTTTGTGGTAAAGTAAGCGGTGTGAACGTATCACATAAGATTTTAAAGTTGCTTTTGTCTCTTGGTCATATGGAGTTTACCTGAGTCGTGAATGCCAGACAGTTGCGTAGTCACTTTCTTGTCCTATCCATTTTGTTGGTGTTGAATTTTGGCGGAATGTAGAGCTGCTGCCTGTTCTTTGAGTGTACACATAATCATTGTGATGCTGGATAGATGGCCTAAGCTCAGTAGTCGCCTTCCAGTATCATTTAATTATTTCTCTATTTTATTTTGGTCTATAGGTTTTGTATTATATCCAATCCAGTATTTACCTGACAACTGATAGAAAAAAATCTCTGGCAGAATAGTCGGTACACGAGATTTGAACTCTCGGCCTCCCGAATACGAGTCATAAACGAATCCATCTCGCTCCGTAATAACGAGGTTTTCCGGAAAGGAAACTGAACCTTTGTTTACGTTTAATGCAGTTTGATCACTTTTACGTTCCAAAGGTATATCTTTCGCTACCAGCGCTTCTTGGACTGTTAGAATGCATTTTGGAATGCATATTGTACAGTGTCTTCGTTTTATGCTAAGACCGAGGATCGCGCGAATGCGTGCTATGCAAACAGTTTGCTACACTGTGGGGTTTTCTGTTGCGTAACTTCCGCGTTACTTACGCACCAGTGTTAGTAACATACAGGGTTATTCAAAAAGAAAGAACAGATTTTAAATATTTATTTCTAATGAACGAAAATAAATGGTGACACATGAGATACTCACTGAATAGAGAAAAGCTTAAAATTTTATTTTATGTGTTCAAAATGAGCACCATTTGTTATGCGAGGACGACCAGTGCTTTTCCGTTTGCATACGCAACCGTCTTCTACGAATTTATTGTATCAATTGTACATTTTTATGACGAGGCGGCTTGTTATTGCACTTACAACGAAATGCACGCTGCAATGAAACAATGGATTCACTTTTTGCATAATGCAGCACACAAAATGACTTTTCCTGTGACGTCTCCATTTTCTCGTAAACAAACACAGCGCCGCTGTAGGCACTGAATGGAACTAATAGGTGGGGGCTTAAAACTTTAAACTTTCCCCTATTCAATGATGTGTCATATGTGTCGCTATCTATTGTCGTTCATTAAAAATGAATATTTAAAATCGGTTCCTTTTTTTAATAACCCTGTGTATTTTATCACCACTAAGCTTGTTGTAAATGTTGTTGAAAGTGGTGTCTATCTGTGCGAAGACATTCTTGACATTATCGGATGAAATTACCATTCACACGCATAATAAATTATTCCAATTATTCGCAAAATAAAACTCCATTTTAACACTTGTATCGTAAATATCTTTTTTGTAGCTGCATAGAAACATACAGGCCCCAAGTATAACAGTTAGATGTCAATTCTTCATCTATACTGTCATCCATCTCATAAACTGTCAACTCGTATAGAAAGAGGAGGTGAAATATGAGAACCTTCATGGAGGAAAGCAAGCTAGTATTTTTTCCTTTCCAGTTATCCAATACCCTAACCGTACATTGCGTTTACTTCAGTTGTCTGTGTTGGTTAAATTAACAGGTACTTCGGCGAATTAGATTTGTAGTTTAAACCCCTGATATATAGGCAACTTCTCTGCTAGGGCTGTATAGCGGGACTATACGTTCTGTTAACTACGTATATTTAATCGATCGGCAGTTTTCACCGTTTGTGGAATAGACAGTCCCGTTGTATAGTTAAAACAGAGAAGTTGCCGATACATCAGGGGTTTAGACGACAAATCTGATTCTCTAAAGCACCTTTTACGTTAGGCAACACAACTAACTTAGCCGTATACATCAGCAGCACATGTACACAACCCTTTATAGTCCTACTAGTATCCATACCGCCTTCATGGCACCAAATACATGTTTCTGTGCTATTTGTCTAAATTTTTCTTGCAAGTTAGCTACATATATGAGAAGGTTATGAAACCTCCCCACTCATTCTTGTTTGTTAGTGGCAAAAACAAGAGGTTGGGGGAGAATGAGAGAGAAACATAAAACCGAAAAAAGTGGTCCACGCTTTCGCTCTCGTTTGCTGTGTGTGTGCTAGAAAGAAGAGAAAGCTGTTATATAACGTATATTTCAAATGAATAGCCTTGAGAACTACCTAAAAGTACATTTGCTAAAGTTTCACTGCTAAGTTTATGCCACAAGCACAAATGTATCACACGACCAATTCAAGAAAAGTCGTTTAAGAAGCATAAACATGAGTAATAGGCAGAGTTAGCGAGCAGCTGAAAACTTACTGCAACATCAGGAATAAAAGGCGCGGGGAGCTTAAGCGATTAATATTAATGGCATTTATTACTTATACCGCGTTTCATAAATATGCAGTAAATTCAATGACATGCCTCTAGGTAAAACAATGGTTTATATCAATGCTAGCCCAACCTGGACAGTTTCTCGCGTTATATCTCTGATTGGTGAATCTCCACTCTATTTCCCTCCCTCCTCCTCTCTCTGCAACATGCGTATAGATATACGCTACTGAGGAGTTCAGGACTACGGTCAAACTATGGACTACTTGTGCCTAAGTGAACTCCAGGAGGAAGGAATGAGGGAGTTAGAAAACAGGATACATATATAGCGGCACAAACACAACGCAGGCGGGGTCCCGAATGTTTCCAGATGGTGCAACCGGCAGAGCGTTCCACCCCTAAACACACGGACAGTGTCAGACAGAAGGTTCCATGCCAGGACAAATATTTTATCCTCAAAGTATATCCTCCACACAATACGCTGTACTACATGTGGCCTTGTAACCCTGAGAGATGAAGAAAAAGAATATAAAAGGAAATGAAATTGTAGTAACATTATAACCCAGCATTATTCTAGCTACCAGTTAACCATGAAAAATCTTTTGGTCGGGATGACGCTCTCATGAAGATTTGAACCCGGGATCTCCAGAATGTGAGACTCAGACACGGTTTTTCCGCTCTCCGTGACTCCGCTTTCAGCTGACTCTATATTAAAAACTTGCCAAGATCAGGTCTGTAAAAAGTGTAATTAATTTCAATTAATTATATAATAATAACAAAAGTAAAAGCTTAAAAAATCCGTATATCCAGCAGTGAAGTACTTGCGATAGCAGGTCGCCGCTAAGATGTGTCATCTCGAGTGAGATGCGTAGGTGGTCTATCTGGGAAACAACTTGAGTAATTGAGGAATTCAATGTCCCACCAGCATGCTGTCACAGTAGCTCAATGGTTAGAACAACCGCACGGAGAGCGGGAGAACCGTGTTCAAATACTGGCTGTGGCATGGAATTTTTCAGTTGACTCTGTATTAAAAACTTGCCAAGACCAGGCTAAGGTCTGTAAGAACTATAATAAATTTCAGTTAATCATATATATAATAAAAAAGTAAAATATATAATATTAATAAAACTGCTCTTATTTTCTCTACCACTTACCTATCGTAAGTAGAGGAATTGTCATATTCAACAAAACATTCTATACGTATTTTTATATAGAGATTCCACCGGAAATTTGAGATCCCTTAAATAAAAAATTAGAAAAGACGCCTGTGTATGTGTGAAACACATAAATTTCCAAACCGAAATCTCGGAGAAATGGAAATCTTGATGTTTAATTTCAGTATTTTCCAAACCACAGTTTACAAGGGACTTTGGTGTTTATTTTTAACTAAAATAATAGAAGCAAAAAGTTTGTTTAAGATATGTTCAAGATCTTTGCAGGAAATAAAATATATGTCTAAATTTTCTGTAAGTAACCCATTTTAAAACGGGGTTATTCAAGGAATGAATTTTGTATAATTTTTTATAACTGGTAAAACATAAGTCAGACAAAACGTAAATGTGAATCTGTTAAAACAAACAGTTTATGGGAACGAAGTTGTTATGGTACTAAATGTTTCAGAAATAATATTTCTAATGGGTTTAAATTTTCAAATACTTTCTAATTTTGTCAAGGGCTAAGTCCCTATTCGTTATTTTCTCTGGGAAAAAGGTGATTCTACTTATGGAAAGTTCTTTTACAGTAACTATAGAGAATGGCCACAATCCTGCACTACTTACAATCAAGGTTATATTTCTCGAACATCTTTACAACTTTTGTCATGCTATAAACTGACTATGCTGCTGAGGATGAAACGTTTACTTACTTTGGTCATGTTTCCTCTAGTGGAGATGCGATTTATAGAATACGCCAACCGAACAGATGTACTTCACGGATATACGCCGTTAAAAGGTACAACCTAAGACTGCCTATATTTGCATGGCATTTTGAACACTTTATATGTAGAACATTTAGCAAAAAAAAAAAAAAAAAAAAAAAAGGCAGAGCCGTGACTGAATGGTGACCGCTCGACTCTCACAGGATGACGAGGGAGTACTATCCCAGCGGCAGCAGGTGGGATTTGCGGCGGACGAAGCGGCGCTTGGGCAGATTTCCTTCGAGCATTCCCATTCCCCCTGACATACATCACCGTCCTTCTCATATCCACAATCACACTATCATTCAGAGCAACATAGTTCACTGAAGTGACGTAACTAATTAAAACGGTCTACAGTTTTTCCCTCTGTCTCCAATTCTAAATGCCATCCTCCGTGGTAGCAAGCCTCTAGTTCCCGAGGTCGCGGGTTCAAACCCGGCGGACAGCGATGGATTTTTTTTCGGGTGTAAAAATCCTTAGCATGGCTTCCTTCGGAAGGGAAGTAAACCATTGGTTCGAGTCGTAGATTTACGGCAGGTAAAATAACCTCTAGCCTGATAGAGAGGCCTCTGAGCAAAATTTCCAGTCTTTCACGCTCAGAATAGAATGGGATGCTAAGGACCACAACAGTTAAAGAGCGCCCATAAATAAAACTCGATTTAATTGTTTTTCTTTCCAATCCTAAATGACAAGTGAATTTCTATTTAACATCATCATAATTATAAACGTGTAGAACAGTAGGATATTAACGCTCACACGACTTTCTCTACTTACGTCAAGTTAGCGTATACCTTTATATTTTATGTATTCACATAAAAAGTGTTTTTATTTTCTCTTCTACGTATAGTTAAGTAGGGAGTATTGCATTCTACCCAAAAATTTGATACCGAGATTTCACCGGAAATACATTCTTTGAGGCTCCCTGAATAAAAAAGCGCTTTTTAGAAAAAGCTCCATGTGTGTGTCTGTGAACAGCATAACTCAAAACCGAAAAGTCGAATAAATAGCAAACTTGGTATTTAGGTTCAGTATCTTTCAAAGATGGCGACAAGAAGATTTTAAATAAAATCCCGCCAACACAGACTCTTCTACATCGAAATTTCTTCGAAATATTTTATTTTCTCAAAAATGGCTCTAACGAGTTTGATTGAAATACCATATATTTAAGGTATTTTCATGACAAATATAATGCATATCTTGAATTTTCAGAGAATTTCCTCAAAAGTTCTCTTCATTCTGAATGGCTTTTGCATAAGTGGTAAACCGTAATAGGCAGACAAAAGTTTTCTACTCAAAAAATATAGAACTCTTTAAAACACACTATTTATGTCATATACATTTTTTTGTAGAGAGAAACATTTCCGAGGTATTCCTTGTTATTTGTTTGAATTTTGCACTTTTTCTCAAATGGGAATTCGTTATTCGTTTTTGTATGTTCTGGAATATCCTAGCTTGGATAATTGGATGTGTCGAGTTATTTGCTGATGAAATCTGAACAGATGTATGAATTTGTGTACACTGGATTCTATGTGTGGTTGGAAGAAAATACATACTGAAGCTGCGACCTCCACTTCTAGGTAAAACAATAAAGCAATAAATTTGGATTTGAAGGACATGAAGGGAGATGGAGGAATTATATTTACTAATCGTACAAATTGTAATATTACGAATAATATTTTAAAATAAATGTTTGTATTGTTAGATTTTACTTACAGCACTAGCATCACTTGTCATTGTTTAGTATTTAGCTTTCTTTTGTTTTCTCAGCAACGGGATTACGTGCAGGAATGACAACATACGATCTATAGCAACAGCATTTGTAAGTACTAAAAATCTGATGTGTTACACTTACATGACTTTCTCTACTCTTGTACAAACTATTTTTACAAACGCTTATTCTCCATCTACTTCAGGTTAATCGATATAAACATTTGCAGAAACAATCTTATTGCTAATTTTCTTGTTGGAGCAAGCGAAAAATGGTAGGCTTTAAGCGATAGTCTTTTAAGAGCTGGTTGCTATGTGGAGCATTCCATTCTCTTTAACACGTCGAGGATATAAAATCAAATGAATAACGAATTCCTATTTAAGAAAAAGCATAAGTATGGAAAATTCTAACAAATAACAATGAATATCTCGGAAATGGTTCACTCCACAAAAATATGTATATGATATAAATTGTGTTTTAATGAGTTCTACATTTTTATGTAGAACAATTTTGTTTATCGCTTACGGTTTACCAGTTATGCAAAAGTCATTCAGAAATAAGACGAATTTTGGGGACATACCCAGAAAATTCGAGATATACATTTTATTTGTCATGAAAATATCTTAAATGTATGATATTTTAAGCAATATAATTAGAGCCATTTTTAAGAAAATCAAAATATTTGAAACATGTTCCATGTAGGGTAGTCTGTGGTGGAGGGAGTTTTCAAGATCTTCGCGTCAAACTTTTGAAAGATAAAACCTAAATAACAAGCTTGGTATTTATCCGACTTTTCGTTTTTAAGTTATGCTTTTCACAAACAGGCACACACACACACACACACCGGACGTTTTGTAAAACAGCATTTTTGGATTCAGGAGGCCTTAAAACATGTATGTTCGATGAAATCTCGGTATCGAATTTTTAGGTGGAATACTTTTACTTACTATACGTAGTAGAGAAAGTAAAAGCTATACTAGGCAAATAATAACATAAAACTCAGTCAGTATTAGGTGGATTTTCTATGCTTATCATGGACAATTTAAGATATATCGTTTATTATGCATGTAAAGGTCTTAAGCGTGTGGCATTTTAATTCAAAGCTTAAGTCACTATTAAGAAAATAAAAAAAATCTGATGTGTTACATTCACATGACTTTCTCACTCTTGTACAAACTATTTTTACAAACTCTTATTCTCCATCTATTTCATATTAATGGAGATAACATTTGCAGAAACGATCTTTTGACATGAAAGGAGAATTACATTTTACACATAGCGACCGGTTCCAAAAATATTTGGCCATCGCTTAAGGCGTACTATGTTCCCGTTGTTTTGTAATTGCAAGGGCAATATAGAAATACAGTAGCCTTTAATCTCTTAATAGCTGGTTGCTTGGTGCAGCAGCATTCTCTTTGCCACAGATTAATGCTCTTTGCATATCCAAGACAAAAAAAGGAATAACGAATTCCCATTTGAGAAAACAAGTATTGAAAATTTAAGGGAATAACAAGCAATATCTCGAAAATGGTTCACTGAACAAACAAAATGTACATGAAATAAATTGTGTATTTTAACGCGATCTACATTTTTGTGTAGTAAAATTTTGTCTATCTCTTATGGTTTACCAGTTATGTAAAAGTCGTTCACAATGGAGACATTCCCAGAAAATTCAAGATATACATTTTATTAGTCATGAAAATATCTTAAACATATGATATTTTAATCAAAATCGTTAGAGAGATTTTTGAGAAAAATGTTCGAAAAATGTTCCATGTAAAGGGAAATCTGTGGTAGGCGATTTTCTTGAAAACCTTCGTGTAGCATCTCTGGAAGATACTGAACCTAAATACCAAGTTTGGTGTTTCTCCGAGTGTTCGTTTCTGAGTTATGCTGTTCACAGACACACAGACACGTTTCCAAAAATGCTTTTTGTTGGATTCAGGGGGTCTCAAAACATATATTTCCGGTGAAATCTCGGTATGGAATATTTGGGTGGAATAGAATACATCCCCTGCTTACTATACGTAGTAGAGAAAGTAAAAACGAAAACCTTCCACACTAAAGTGGGATTTGTGGTATGGAGATTTACTTGAAAATGCTTAACTTACAATTCTGAGTTTGATATGTATAGGACAGTGCACACACGGACATTTTTCTAAAAACTCTGAAATTTGATATAAGATTTTGAGTGGAATACAATACATCAGTTAAAACAGGTGGATGGTAGACAGAGTAAAATTATCGGATATGAAAATGAATTATACTGCAAAGAGTATTTGAAAATTTACTTTCATCGGTGTCCATAAATATCAGTACTGATTTATGTATTATAATGATATTTATGTTATGAGAACATTATTGATAAATTAGTAAAGTTTAAACAAATGTATCAAACATTTGTAGCATACTAGAATCGTAGCATAGAATTGCTATCTTTAAATATTTCTGTCTTTCAAATACTATATCATCATGCAAAACTTTTTCGGGAATAAAAATCCTTAGCATGGCCGGTGGTCCCGTGTCGTAGATTTACGGCACGTAAATGAACCTAAAACTTGATAAAGAGGCCTCTGAGCAAAAACTTCGGTCTTTCAAACCTAGTATAGAATGGAACGCTGAGAACCATAGCAGTTAAAGAAGGTCTATAAATAAAACTCAATTTAATTTAATTCTATCATGCACAAAATAATATATGTCGCGATTTTTGCTCGTTTTTTAATCGTTTCTTTTATTCTGTAAAAATAACTTCCCAGCGTCGTAGAGTAATAATCAGAAATTCTTATTAATTGGATTATATTCGTATAAAAGTTTTTATAAGTGTAACCGTTGATTTTGAACTCCTTTATACAAATGTAATCGTGGCATTACTTGCGGTAATCGAAAATAAACCAGGGGTGGGATCTCAAAGCGTTTTAGCATAAAAGTAAATAAACAAACATTTCATAAACATTAATCGATTTTTCAATAAAATTGCTCTTTTTAAGTGACTCTGACCACAAATAATAACCTAAGCCCGCGGAAAGTAAGCTTGGCCTTTTGCTGTCGCTTGAGATCCTGCAAGTGGCAGCAAGGTCATCGCGTCTGCGTTTTGAGTACAGTAGAAGTTGTGATAATTGACTTCCTGCTGTGAAGAAGTCCATGGCAGGTTAACTACTGTTCCAGGCTTGATTGGAAAAAATCCTCGACGTAATTAAAGAGAAAACTTGCGACTTTCTCAGCCACTAATACGTCACTGTGTTTCTATGGTTACAGTTCTTGAAGTCGTGTTTTTCTTTTATTGGTGGCTTATATCCCATATGAGCCACCCAATACACTTAGATGTCGCCAATAATTTCTTTTGAACTATACGAAATTAAATCCTAATGTTACAGTCTGACATTTCCTTTGTTATTTTAAGGTATATTGTCAATTTAAGGCTAAAGAATCAGTATACATAATTCGTCCATATGGTAGTTATTACTCGTAAACAAATTATTAAGCTATGTATACCAGGTGTTAAAAGTATTCCATATCTTGAGAGGTAATAGTGTGAACTAAAACAAGCAAAATCGTCCAGTAAATATGGGTTCTAAAATGTATACCTTAAGAGCTATGAACACTTGTTCATCTTGGCGATTGTGAAATATCGCTTCTACTGCAAGCTCTTTGCTATTACGTACGACATATAGCAGTCAGTAAACAAATGAGGACACATTACTCTGTTATTGTCCGTGGAAATATCTGTTAGTGTTGTTATTGTAAAACATATTCACAGTTCTGTTTTAGAGTAATGCATATTCTCATTAGTTCTAATGGAATCAGTTTGTGTTTTAATAAGTTTGTGAAATGCTTTCACATTGCAGTTTTATCTTGAAATTTTTTATGCGTGCGTAACCCATTAATGATGTACAAAAACTACAGAAAGGTGACATCAATGCCTGCCAGAGCATCCGTGACCAACCTGAAGTGGTGAGAGTGCGTGATTCCTTAAGACGTCAGACAGAAGCATACCTTAATATGAATGGGCACTGTTTTGAGCACCGCCTTAAGCGATGGTTTACAAGTGCAGATCTTATGTAATCGCAAGAAGATTACATTAGAAGCTATGTTTACTCATTTTCATAGTGTATTCGTAATGCGTAATAGCAAAGAGCTTGCAGTATAAGGGATGTTTCACAAGTGCTCATAGCTCTTAAGGTATTCATTTTAGAGCCGATATTTAGCGGATGTTTGTGTTCTAGAATTCACATGTGCACACAATTACGACACATGTGTACACCCTGTGTTAGCAATATTATCTGCTCGTTATGTAAATGCACTAAACTAATACAAACACAAAGAAAACTTGAGCCCATCATCTGTCTTACAATTTTCCTACTATTTATAATGGATCTTGAGTTTCAGTGACATTACTGCATTCCCACAATATTAAACCTTGTTTCCCCAGTCTTTGTTTTCTGTTCCACTCACACAAATTGCACTTCCGTTCGTCTAAGCCAATATAGGATTTCAGACTACAGGTTTGCGGGATGTAAACATTATGTGGTATGCTGCAAAATGGACTGGCGGATACATTTCAATTTCTCTCTGAGCTAGGATGTGAACACACAAACTTCAAGGAAAAAATATACCAGTGTGTACCCTTCCAGTGCTGGATTTAATATACTACAAACAGCAAACGTAGTAACGCGAGTTTAGATTGTACCTTAAAAGTTTCTATACAGTAATGATCATACGCCATTATTCTTTAGACATGGTATTTATTTCCACGCCTCTTAGATAACATTATTAGTTATGTTTCCCTAAGTAATTCGTAATATTAGGCACATGCATATATCGTGACTCAAAACAGATTAAATAATATGTGATTTAAAAGTCGTAATAAATAAAACTGTTTAAAACGTTTCTCAAATAATTACCAATCAGACTGAGGGAGTTATTTTCATAAGCAATGATGTAATAGTATATTAAATGAAAACAGTTTTGAACTGTAAACATAGCACTGTTATTCTTTATAGCAATTGTGCAATTTTATTAATTTTTTTGCTGCAATCATTTATAATTAGTCTGTTTTACAGCGTCATTGATGGCAACCCATAAATATAGAGAGCTGTGCTTGTTATTTTTTCAATAATTAAATAAAAATGGCAATTAATTTAATTGCTTAGCGAATGCCTAGGTAAAGACAATCGTAAAAATGCGCAAGCGTACTCTATAAACATTAACAGAAATAAATATCACTGTAGTACCAGTGGGATCAAAGTAATAAAAAATATGTGTTACACACATGCCTTTCTCTACGCCTGTACAAACTGTTTTTATAAATGCTTATTCTCCATCTACTTCATGTTAATCTTATTGCTAGTTTTCTTGTAGGTGCAAGGGGAATATGGTAGGCTTTAAGCGATTGTCAAATCTTTTAAGAGCTGGTTATTACGTTAAGCATTCTATTCTCTTTGCATGTCCAGGATATAAAAAAACAAAGGAATAACGAATTCCCATTTGAGGAAAGGTATAAGTATTGGAAAATTCAAACTAATAACAAGGATTATCCAGGAAATGGTTCACTTCACAAATAATATGTATATGGCATAAATGGTGTATTTTAACGAGATCTGCATTTTTTAAACAGAAACATTTTGTCTATTTCTTACTGTTTACCACTTATGCAAAAGCCATTCAGAATAAGAGGACTTTTGGGGATATTCCCAGAACATTTCAGATTCGCATTTCATTTGTCATGGAAATATCTTAAATGTGCGATATTTTAATCAAAATCGTTAAAGTCATTTTTGAGAAAATCAAAACCCTCGAAAAATGTTCCATGTAAAGGGTAGTCTGGGGAAGGTGATTTTCTTGAAAACCTTGGGTTCGCATCTTTGAAAGATACTGGACCTAAATACCAAATTTGGATTCAGGGGGTCTCAAAACATGCATTTCAGATGAAATCTCGGTATCAAATTTTAGATGGAATGTAATACTTACTATAAATAGTAGAGAAAGTAATAATGCCTTATGGTTTACCGGAAAAAAGCGAGTTATTTGAATTCAATGGCGTGCCGACATGTTGCTGTGGTAGTTTAGTTGGTTAGAGAAATTGGACGTAAATGGTAACATCCGTGGTTCAAATCCTGGCTATTGTATGGAATTTTTCAGTGTGATTCTACCTTTCCAACACTAAGGGTTTGCGGGCTGAAGATAATTCCCATCATTACCTGTTAATAAATCTTATAAGCGTGGTACTTTCATGGTTATTTGTTGTAATATCTCTCAATTATATTCTTAGTTGCTGATATTTTCTGTGAAAGAGAGTGAAGTGTACAATCTTTGGAGAAAATAAAAACACAATGGCGATAAAGGGAGGTGTGTCTGGAGTTCATTATCACAAAACTCGGTGATCCCTAAACAAAGGTAGTGTTTTTATCATAGGTAATCTCACTGAACTGCTCCGTGAATAAAATATAGCAGATTGTATAAATAATAATTTTTTTTCGTATTTTGTGGTTTAAAATCAAATCACCATCACATCCTCTGTCAGATCATGGTACACTAAACAAATGAACAATCGAATATGTTACGGAATACTAACCAATGCTACCAACAGTGGGAATGAAAAAATAGCTAACCTCAAAATTAAGATAAGTTAAAATCAGTACACAATAAAGACACATTTTTTCAACAACATAATACATTTGAAAAGGGACACTATTTGAATGCATATTGATTAAAATGACAATTTTCAAGATTGTCCTTGAAGGAATCTGCTGGTTTTCAGTAATTGAAACATAAGTGGATGTGAGGTATTAGGAATTCATAATTTCTCCAGAATTGATTAATGACGAGATAGATGATTAGCGTATTAAACACTGCACACTGATAATATTACGGTTCAAAGAGGACAGACGTTTTTGTACGAGATTATCGCATTTTGTAAGTATATCATAAGATAAACGATCGTAATTGGTCGATATACAAACCACTGCTAAACGTCAACAACAAGCACACAGCGTCTAAAGGGAATAGTCGTCCTAAAATTTAATTGTTTCTGAGAAAACGAGTTATATCAGTAAATATAATTTACAGAAAAAAACCCTGCAAAGATAAAGAACTCGCATATACAGGATGAAAAATTTAAGTTGAGACTGCACAATATCTCCAAAACTAAGCTTGTAGAAACAATTGTCTTGAATAAGAGTTGCTTGATGTTATGGGAGAAAGTAAATGTCATTAGTTGTGGTTTTAGTTTTTTTTAAATTGGAACCTAGATTTTGTATGTTGTTTTCTCGAGAACATGGCTTAAAAAGCTGTTATTTTGTGACGAGGAATAAGGAAACAAAATAAAAACTATTGGTTCCCAATTACGAAACGTAACTTACCCTCAAATGATCATACATGGATGGTCCAACCATTCATTGCGTACACAACCATTCAGAATTTTCGTTGTTATTTACGCAGTATAAGGAGAATTGCAAAGTGCTTTATACAAATGTTGTTTAGTTTTTTATAAGCAGTGAGAAAACAACATAAAAAGGTGGATTCCCATTTTAAAAAATTAAATTGACCCTAAAATGGCCATCATAACGTCCTCCAAACAAAACACGACTAATGGCATTTACTTTCCCCCATAATACCAAGCAAATTTTATTCAAGACATTTCTTTCTACAACGCTTAGTTTTGGAGATATTATACAGTCTCAACTTAAATGGCCCACATTCTATTTGCGAAGAACGAGCCATGTGGCTCTGACAAACGCAAGCTGCTGTATTTAGCAATGGTACCAATTTTTACTTTCTCTACTACGTATAGTAAGTAGGGAAAGTATTGTATTCCACCCAAAAATTCGATACCGAGATTTCACCGGAAATACATGTTTTGAGGCCCCCTGAATCCAAAAAAGCATTTCTAGAAACATGTCCGTGTGTGTGTCTGTGTGTGTCTGTTTGTGAACAGCATAACTCAGAAACAAACAGTCAGATAAACCCCAAACTTGGTATTTAGGCTCAGTTTCTTCCAGAAATGCGACACGAAGGTTTACAAGAAAATCCCCGCACCCTAGATTACCCTTTACATGGAACATTTTTGGAACATTTTAATTTTCTCAAAAATGGCTAACGATTTTGATTAAAATTTATATATATTTAAGATACTTTCATGACAAATAAAATGTATATCTTGAATTTTCTGGGAATGTCTCCAAAAGTATTCTTCATTGTGAACGACTTTTGCATAACTGGTAAACCATAAAAGATAGACAAATATTTACTACATAAAAGAATTTAGATCGCGTTAAAATACACAATTTATGTCGTATACATTTTTGTTGTTAAGTGAACCATTTTCGAGATATTGCTTGTTATTTCCTTAAAATTTCCAATACCTATACTTTTTCTCAAATGTAAATTCCTTATTCATTTATTTGTCCTGGTAATTCAAAGTGAATGGAATACTCCACATAGCAGCCAGGTCTTAAAATATTTCACTCGCTTAAAGCCTACCAATTCCCCTTGCATCTACAATAAAATTAGCAATAAGATTAACATATCCATATCTCGATTAACATGATGCATATGGAGAATAAGCGTTTGTACAAGAGTAGAGAAAGTCAAGAGTGTGTAACACATATCAATTTATAAGACTGCACAATCACCTAGAAATGTCATTTTTTGGCAATTTTCAATAAATAGCCTTCCTTAAGATAAAAAGCATAAACCTGATATCTCTACCACACACTTGCAGATGGAGATAATGCGACTATTTTATACACACTATTAGCGATAAACAGTGAACGAAATATTCTGCTAAAACTTCATTTTGTAAGACTTCTAACAATAAAGATAGTGGTGGAAACTGTAATTTCTGATACGCTACAAATCCATGGCTTGAACAACTAGACATTTAGGTTCTTTAAAAATCTCTGGTATAATTTCGTCACGAGAGCAAATACTCATATTTCCTAGTTTAGTACGGGAGAAATATCTGATAACTTCAGATAACTTAAATAGCAAACTTGTTATCTATATTATTCATAATTCTTAACCTATTTTATTTATTGCTTGAAGCATTTTAATTTGGGGTCTTCAGAGCATACATTTCTTGTGAAATCTCAATGCCTAACTTCTGAGCCAAATGCAAGACTTCCTGTGCACTAGATAACTGATGGAGGAAGTTAAAAAGGGTCTTTTTTCTAACTTCTGTTTGCGGAGAACCTCCTTACAAAAAAGAGATAAAGTTTTCTTTAACAATAACCATTGTTATTCATATTTTAACTTGCGTTCTGCTCGGTATAAAGATGAAGGAACTCGTATTGTATAAACTGTTTAAAAAATTCACCAAACTTCGCTTTCTAAGCGTCTGTTTTGGAGGTAATTACATAAAAATAACGCTCCTCAAATAAAGGAAAAATTTTTAAGGAAGTTTGGGAGAAAAGAATGGTACCAAGAGAGAAAGGATTCGTGAGGGGAGCGGGTGATGCCATTGTTAAAATGAGGTGAAGCGAAAATTATAAGAATAATGAGAAAAATGAAAGTTAGGCGGTGCATGGCAATTAGCAAAAGTACCCAATAACGGGAATTGCTTGAGGGTAGTGTGCAAGAAAATTAAGAACAGGTGCTTTCGACTAATTTAATGAAGTAAGATATACGTGGGCATGAAACGAGACTGTTACGTGGGTTTCTCGTTACCTACAGCTCATATTTTAGAACTTTTTTATTATTTAAATATTATGTTTGCTTCTTCTTTCCTTCCTTCATATTCATCACTCATTCCTCGCTCATGTAAAGGTGATATTTTGTGTTTATTTCATATATTTCCTATTCTTATTGTTCGTCACTAAAGCCTAAATTATGTCGCTATGTTTATTTCCATTAGTCTCTTCCAAAACATTAGTTATTGACTTCTACATTTTCCGAAGATTTCATGGTTTATTGCAGTATGCATAAAATATTTTTACTTTCACTGCGGATTAACTGTGATAGTCAGAGCAGGCATTCTATTCCATCCAAAAATTCGACATGAAGATGCACAGTTTGAGGTCCCTGACCCTGCAAAAGAAAGGTGATATAAATGCTAAACTTTGTATTTAAGTTTAATATTTTTTAGAGTGCAACGAAAAGATTTTCAAGCAATTTCTCCCATCTCAAATATCCCTTTTATAATATAAACATTTCATTAATATTTATTTTATCAAAAATGGTTCTCCAATTGAGATACCGATATGGCAAAATAAAATGTACAAATGGAAATTTCTTTGATAACCCAAGATGTTTTCTTGGTTTTCTTTATTGAGTTTTGTATTTATGGGAAATTAAGAGAAAGAAAAGGTGGAGAATATTAAAATAACCTTTTGTGGCATAATTGTTTCCGAAATATTCTTTGCTTTATGTTTAAGTCTTCCCGGGCTGAAGCTCAGATTGTGCACATATATAAATCCGAGAGCTATTTTGTTGTTTTTTAACGTGAGTTCTAGAGCATGAAAAGACGACTTGTAATACAAACAACCCACTGTTATTTACGTATCTTACGGAATAATAAATATAACCAAGTATTTGTATACCCTGTTTGAAAACTTTTTAAGCACTGTTTTATATCCGATTTACAGAAAAGTGCATATCTGTGAGTATTCCTTACAAGATTTGTAACTTTTAAAATTTATGACGAACAGAACAAAATAATAGTAAGGCGTTCGTAATGTCATGATATATCTCATAGAGAAGAATCAGTTTGGTATAATTTCTACTTTACGATATTTATTTGATGGCATCTAACCAAGCATATTCTTGTACAGCTTTGACTCTCTTTACCACCTAAGTAGCACGAGGCGTGTTTGTAAAGTAAGGACAAATATTTTTTTTAAAAAATAACATAACACTGTTTTTCCAAATGCTTTATTATCATTCATTATCTTACATTTATACTACATCTCCACATAGTCACCACCGTTATTCAGGCACCTATCGTAACGGGAAGCCAGTTTTTGTCCGTCTTCGTAAAAGAATGATGCCGCCTGTGATGAAAGACAAGTCTGTACTTATTGTTTTCCAAGAATAGAATGAGGATTTTACTATCCTTTACATGGAAAATTATTATTTTTTATTTTCTCAAAATTGGCCGTAAAATTCTAAATTAGGATGATGTATGTTTAACATATTGTAGCGGACCAAGTTGAGCGCCGAGGATTACATCAGATGAGGTAATCAAGCATAAAGTGTCGAAACGAGGTTACCTCAACACGACCGCGCTAAGGAACGCGAAGTCAGCTCTTCTGTATGTATTTATACTACGGGGGTCTGGCTCGATGAGAATCAATTGTCGAGATCATTGTCTGAATGATTGTCTGAACCATTGTGGAATCGGCGTAGTAATCAATTGGAGGGTGAGTTGTATCATTGACGACCTCAATTCCGCTCACCATACACGAGTCGCCAGCACAACACCAGGTGAACAGGTAAGGATGTATCTCCTCTAAGTTCTGCTTGCTTGCCGGGCTTCACCCCAATCTGAGTGGCCCATCTACGGGTCCCAATGTACTCACACTAAAGCAATAATACGATTTATTGGGTCAATGCATCCCCTGTGCATTATTTAAATACCTCCATCCTGGAACGCCACCCCGGCCTACCTACCACCACAGTACAGACGCATCCCCCTACCTCTGAGCTATCAAACTCCTAGTGTAACCAACTACCCGGTAGGGGGTTACGATATTTACATGCCTAATAAAATCTATATATTGAATTTTCTATGACTAATATGTGAATTCTTCTTCATTCTCAGTTAATGTTCTATAATTTTGTGTAACTGAATAGCGATAAAAGATAATAGAAGTTTTAAAAATATAGGTCTCACTAAAACTCTGAGGCAGTATTTTTAACACTTAAATGATTTCATTCAAATTATATAATATAAAATATAATAACACCCCTCCTTAAAGCAAAATGTATATAATATAACATATAAAATGCATGTAACAGTTATTGTATTAATGTTTATATTATTATATACATGTTCAATAATGTTATGTGAATGTATTAAGTAATTTAATAATGTAAGAGCTGTAAGTATAATAGGTTAAAAGTTGCTAAAATGAGGTAACAATGAGGTAATCTTGAGGCAATAATGAATTAGAAAGTTTAATAATACTACTGGTAATTGAGACAGTTTATAAAATGGCCAATCAACAACCAGAAAAAAACTTAAGTTAAATGAAAGTATTGTATTGGAGTAGGATTAGCCAATCAGAAACTGAAATAGGGCAAATTGTACAAATTCAGAAGTCAGTTGCTAGCAGACAGCGTTACTAACCGGACGCGAGACGCGTCCTCGAGAAGTTTAATACGTATTCAGTGGAGAAAAAAATAGTTTATGTGTTAAAAAGTGCAAGCAATTAATAAAAGAATCTCATAGCTCTCGATATTAGTGAAGTGCTATTTAATCGTGTTGATTAATAAATGGAGTAAAGTAAAAGATTACAATCTTCAGCCGCACCACAACTTGTTAAGAAATTCATGTCTCTAAAAATAATACTGACGCAGCCGAGGCAACATAAATACATGTAATATTTAAAGAAACAGTCAAATTCCAAAATGAATATTTTTAAACTTGGGGCGAAGGCTACGGGAAACTTTTTACCATACGTGCGGTTGCAACTACTTCAAGTTCAGCTCTCCAACAGTTGAACTACAATACAACTCCTCCTAAAAATAACACCTACTTCAACTCACAATCTATGTTAAATTTTTGGGACATTAACCATTGTTTGTATTATTTTTCCCCTGGTCAAACGGTATGCAATTTAAAAGCAGCCCGTGGGCCGATCTATCTGACTGAGGTTTTTTCGTGGTTTCCCTCAGCCGCTAAGGTAAATACCGGATTGGACATTTAATACCACGACACAAAGTTCCACTTTAAGTGCAAAAAAATAGTAAAAATGAAAAAAATAGGTGGTAATAACGAATACTGTCCATTTATCCACAGACAATGAAAGACTTGACGGCACACTAATGCCATCTGCACGGCACGAAGCAGAAGATCCGGCTGCTATGTGCTAGGGCCTCCATGGACACAACGAAGCGGGTGGTTACAGGGATGAGACCTAGAAGGCTAACTGCCTGCCTTTCTATATGAAAGCGGCAGTTAGACTGGACGGCACCCTAATGCCATCTGCACGGCATGAAGCAGAAGATCCGGTTACTATGCACTAGGGTCTCTGTGGACACGTGACGAAGCAGGATGGCATGGTTACAGGGATGAGACTTAGAAGGCTAACTGTTCGCCTTTCTATATGAAAGTGGCAGTTGGGCTGGACCGCACCCTAATGCCAGCTGCACGGCACGAAGTAGAAGATCCGGTTGCTATGCACTAGGGTCTCTGTGGACATGAAGCAAGTGGTTACAGGGATGAAACCTAGAAGGCTAGCTGTCCGCCTTTGTATATGAAAGCAGCAGCTAGACTGGAACGACACCCTAATGCCATCTGCACGGCATGAAGCAGAAGATCCGGTTGCTATGCACTAGGGTCTCTGTGGACACGTGACGAAGCAGGATGGCATAGTTGCAGGGATGAGACTTAGAAGGCTAACTGTTCGCCTTTCTATATGAAAGTGGCAGTTGGGCTGGACCGCACCCTAATGCCAGCTGCACGGCACGAAGTAGAAGATCCGGTTGCTATGCACTAGGGTCTCTGTGGACATGAAGCAAGTGGTTACAGGGATGAAACCTAGAAGGCTAGCTGTCCGCCTTTGTATATGAAAGCAGCAGCTAGACTGGAACGACACCCTAATGCCATCTGCACGGCATGAAGCAGAAGATCCGGTTGCTATGCACTAGGGTCTCTGTGGACACGTGACGAAGCAGGATGGCATAGTTGCAGGGATGAGACTTAGAAGGCTAACTGTTCGCCTTTCTATATGAAAGTGGCAGTTGGGCTGGACCGCACCCTAATGCCAGCTGCACGGCACGAAGTAGAAGATCCGGTTGCTATGCACTAGGGTCTCTGTGGACATGAAGCAAGTGGTTACAGGGATGAAACCTAGAAGGCTAGCTGTCCGCCTTTGTATATGAAAGCAGCAGCTAGACTGGAACGACACCCTAATGCCATATGCACGGCACGAAGCAGAAGATCCGGTTGCTATGCACTAGAGTCTCTGTGGACATGAAGCGGGTGGTTACAGGGATGAAACCTAGAAGCCTAGCTGTCCGCCTTTGTATATGGAAGCAGCAGTTAGACTGGAACGACATCCTAATGCTATTTGCACGGCACGAAGCAGAAGATCCGGTTGCTATGCACTAGAGTCTCTGTGGACATGAAGCGGGTGGTTACAGGGATGAGACCTAGAAGGCTAACTGTCCGCCACACCTCCATCTAAGAGTTATCCACTAACAAATCCGTCGTGATATGCCCCTGTAGTTGAAGCGACGTAAAATAAATAGATTAATAATAACAGTATTTCCGGTGAAATCTCCCTACCTATTGTGAACGTAGTAGAGAAAATAAAAATGTTTGTTGAGAAAATTTATGCAAACGTTTATCTAGTTTAAAGCAAAGTAGATAGTAAAATAAGCCACTGGAAGAAGCTTTTGCGGAAGAATAAGTGGGAAAAGCACCACGCAAAAGATTTTTTGATGTCCCATTAGCGCATATTACACACTAATAGTTGTCAATGCACTAATACGGCAACACTATTTTTCGCGGTAATGTACGGAACTGTTGAACCGAAGTAATTATTATCTGCCAGTTGTCATGGGAACGTTTCCTGCTGAATACAAAGCGAGATCGATATTTAAAGTGAATGCATGGGAATCGCAAGACAGTTGCACACGATTCATTAACCTCTCACTCTGTCTGAAGTACATAACCCGCATACATTATGCATGCATATACTCTAGCTCTCCGACGTGCTGGGATAATTCCAATTATAATATCAGAGGAGGCACATTAAATCGTTCGTGATACTACAATGGAATACGCAATTCCACTTTGCAGGTTTCTGCTTCGATGCTCCGAAGAGTATGCCGTTCATTTATCGCGATGTTATCTTTCACTCTCTTGTTCACTCTGTCATCAATATTCTACGCTCTTACAACACCACAAGCAATATACCGATGTGCAACGGCATTTACGTAATGTTTTGTTGCTTAATTTAACATCAGAAAGTAAAATCTTTAAAAAAATCTGATATGATACTTTCACATGACTTTCTCTATCCTCTATCGTTTATTACTTGGTATACAAGCTATTCTTACTAAACCTTATTTTTATACCTACTTCATTTTAATCCAAATAAGCTTTTGCAGAAATAGTTGAAATACACATTTCGTTATAAATACAAAGGTAAGAGAATAAAGTTTTTCAGTTACATCCAAACTGGATTTCGTCAATTCCATTCCATAATTGACAATTTAATTGTGCTGGAAAGTGAAATAAAAGAATGTGAACCTAATACTATGGTTCACAAATATGTATTGCCTATAAAATCTCAAACACAACAACTTAGACGCTCATTTAATTCGCTTCCACTTTCATGGGCGTAAGCAATATTACACAAAGAAATACAAACAAATTTACCTAAAATGACAACAATTGGAAAACATTAAACTCCTCCTTGGAACCTAAAAAATCTCTCTGAATATAGAGATGGAAAAAAAATCTGATGTGTTACACTCATATGACTTTCTCCACTCTTGTACAAACTATATTTACAAACTCTTATTCTACATCTATTTCATATTAATCGAGATAAACATTTGCAGAAACGATCTTTTGACATGCAAAGAGAATTACATTTTACACACAGCGACCAGTTCCAAAAATATTTGACTATCGCTTAAGGCCTACTATGTTCCCCTTGTTTTGTATTGGCAAGGGCAATATAGAAATGCAGTAGTCTTTAAGCATAGACATATATCTTAAAAGCTGGTTGCTAGGTGCAACACCATTCTCTTTGCCACAGATTGATACTCTTTGCATATACAAGACAAAAATGAATAACGAATTCCCATTTGAGAATATAAGTATTGAAAAATTTAAAGAAATAACAATCAATATCTCGAAAATGGTTCACTGTACAAAACAAATGTATATGACATAAATTGTGTATTTTAACGCGATCTACATTTTTTTTGTAGTAAAATTTTGTCTATCGCTAATGGTTTACAGTTATGCAAAATTAGTTCACAATGAAGAATACTTTTGGAGACATTCCCAGAAAATTCAAGAGATACATTTTATTTGTCATGAAAATATCTTAAACATATGATATTTTAATCAAAATCGTTAGAACCATTTTTGAGAAAATTAAAATTTTCGAAAAATGTTCCATGTAAAGGGTAATCTGGGATGGGGGATTTTCTTGATAACCTTTGTGTCGCATTCTGGAAGATACTGAACCTAAATACCAAGTTTGGTATTTATACGACTGTGCGTTTCTGAGTTATGCTGTTCACACACACGGAACTGTTCCCAAAAATGCTTTCTTTGGATTCAGGGGGTCTCAAAACATATATTTTCGGTGAAATCTCGGTAACGAATTTTTGGGTGGAATACAATACTTCCACTACTTGCTATACGTAGTAGAGAAAGTAAAAACGAACAACGAATTCCCATTTGAGAAAAAGAATAAGTATTGGAAAATTCAAACAAATAACAAGGAATATATCAGAAATGGTTCACTCCACAAAAAGTGTATATGACATAAATTGTGTGTGTTAACGAGCTCTACAGTTTTTGTGCAGAAACAGTATGTCTATCTCTTTCGGTTTAGCGGTTATGCGAAAGCCATTTAGAAAGAATAGGACCTTTGAAAAAATTCCCACAAAATTCAAGATATATATTTTATTTGTCATGAAAATATCTTAAATATATGATATTTTAAACAAAATTGTTAGAGCCATTTGTGAGAAAATAAAAATTTTCAAAACATTTTCCATGTAAAACGTAATCTGGGATGTGGGTATTTTCTTGAAAATCTTCATGTCGCATCTTTGAAAGATACTAAAGCTAAATACCAAGCTTTGTATTTATCTGGCTTTTCGTTTTTGAGTTATGCTGTTTACAGACACACGGATGTGTTTCTAAAACTGCTTTTTTGGATACAGGGGGCCTCAAAATATGTATTTCCGGTGAAATCTCGGTACCGAAGTTTTGGGTAGAATGCAATACTTCCCCTACTTACTATACGTAGCAGAGAAATTAAAAAAAATGCAATAAGATACCTAGCAGACTTAGACCAAACCTGTAGGCTTGCTTCTAGGGAAATGCATATTATGACTTGCCTGATTTTTATATCTACAAGTCTTTTATTCACTTAATCAGATATAATCTTCCTATTAAAGATTCAGTAATATATAATTATAATACTAAAAATAAAGACAATTTAGCAATGAATATCCATAATCTCAAAATGTATGAAAACATACCTAAATATAAATTGGTGCTAAATTGTTCAATTTAAAACCTAAAACTATATAAGAATGCAGTAAATTAAACTCTTTAAAAACACTTTGACGTCTTATTTAACTGAAAAAGTATATTTGGGCATTGAGGAGTTTACTAGTGACCATATTCTAATACTTGCATTGCTTTAAATCATCTTATTAACCTAAGACGTGATTATATTATACAGTGTGATTTATGAAGAACTGACACATTTCTTTCTTTAATAATTCTGTTCCAAATTCACTCAGTGCCCCAATTTTAGCACCAAATTAAGCAGAATGTTCTGGAGTTTTGATTGCCTGTCACTAGATGCGCAGATGTTCATATTTTATTCGTAATTGTTAGTTTTATTGTCCGCAACTGTTTTTTAGATTTTGTTCTAGTCACCGTGAAAATTTAGTACACATTAATTGAACGACTCTTTCTTTCACTCTAGGAGTGAAAAAGGTAAAACTCGTTCATTTAGGCTTTCCACGGTTGTTGTTGTAAGAGCAGACTGGATCAGTCATCCAAAAAAATCATTAAGACATTTGTCGCAGGAGACAGGGTACATTTACTCAATGTGTCAGAGAGCTGTGAAAAGTGCAGGCCTAAAGCCGTATAGGATTACGGTTGTCGATCAATTACAGGAACCAGATAAGAATAGACGACTGAGTTATTGTCGTAGGTTTCAGGCGGTCATTGTGCAAAATCCTGCCATATTGTCCATCACATGGTTCACAGATGAAGCATGGTTCCATTTATCCAGCTATGTGAACTCGAATAACTCACGCTATTGGGTCAGCGAAAATCCACATGTTATTCATGAAGCACCTATGCATCTGGTTAAAATCAGAGTTTGGTGTGCAATATTCGCACAGAGAATAGTGGTATCAATTTTTTTAAAACAGTGTGAACACTGCAGAGTACCGACGGATTTTCATGGAGTTTGCTGAGCAACTAGGCGATGTAGAGCTGAGTCAAGGATATTTTCAACAGGACGGCGCTACATGCCATACATCAAATGAATCCATGGCACTAATTGCAAGTTTCCTTGACGACCGGATAACTTCCAAGAACCTGTGGCCACCGATATCTCCGGATTTGACATCGCCGGACTTCTTTCTATGGGTCTACTTAAAAGACAGGGTTTATGCCACACGTCCCCAGACATTGGACGATCTGAAGCACAACACTGCATAGGAGATTCAAGCTATTGTTAAAGAGTGCTCCAACGAGTGGCCAGTAACATGGAATGACGTGTTGAGTTGTGCCTTTTGCAGGATGGATGACATTTTTAACATTTACTATAGAGGTAAATAATCTCCCAAAATTCCTCTGAATTTCAGGTATAATAAGTTGTCGCTAGCATAACTCGTTTTGAAACAATTAAAGAAATAAATGTGTCAGTTCTTCATAAATCACCCTGTATAATTTGTTTTGTTTTTATATCTAACAATGTTCTTTTGTATATAAACTGAATCTATGCACTATATTAAGCAATAAATAGATACTATTATGTATTATTATTAATATTATTATTATTAAATGTATAACTTACTTTGACAATTGTTAGCACACTAGATTTATTTTATTATTTTTTACACCATTTTCCTTATATTACAGACGGAATGGGTTTGATATCTCGGAGTGCACCATAACGTTTTTATGACCCACAGTTGTTCTTTGTGGGGAAAAAGACTCCGAGTAACGACATCAAATATCGATTTGGATCGATTTTCCATTATAATTTCATTTGGCTTAGTCACCAAGGTTCTTTAACCGCATTAATGGAACCCTTTAGGTAAGCATATCAGTTTATTCAAAACCAGATTTGAAATAACATATAAGTACATGTACTTTCATATGTTTGATTAAACGTTATAAATCATTAAGGTAATTTTCGTTAATAATTTGCTACCTATATGCTTGATTTTTAAACAGTTTTAGGAATTTTAAACTAACTTTAAAACCATTTACTAAAAGAAGATGTTTTATTTCCCTAGAGCGTATGCTATTCTACTCGTGTTGTCAATGCCCTTATTAAAGAGCTGTGTTGTTAAATAACTCTGAATGACAATTTTAGTTTCAAGGTTGTCATTATTCTCTATATTTTCCCATATTCAAAATCTCTCTTCCCTTAGAAAAACATAAATACAGATCCCAAGGTTTTGCACAATTTACTTTAAAATATGCATAATAAGATGTCTTCTTTACTATTAAGTTACTGGTTTTAAAGCACAATTATCACATCATGTACGAATTTTTCTGAATATTTTTTCACTTTTCACGTAGTAGAAAACGTTTTTTAACCAACAATTTATTACAGAGGTATTAAGAAACAAAATTTCCAATGATATTTCAGCCCAGTATCCTTGGAATAAATATTTTTTATTTCAATTCACTAAATTTATATAAATTAACTGATATCTTAAAATTGAATTACGTTATTTAAAAGAAACTTTATTGCATGCCTTTAATTTCTAGTAATATCTGTCCAAAAATAAGCTTAGATTTAATATTTTAGAAATCCTTGTAACACTTCACTCCTAAACGCTTTTTAAAACCGGTAATCACATTTAAACTAATAACAAAACTATAGTTGGAATGCTTGTGGTAATTTTATTTTATGCGAATAAACTCAGAATTCCTGTCTCACCATCAAATGGATGTGCTCCATAAAGCACGCAAAAAAATCCAAACACACAGTCCGTCGTACTTGCATTATTCTCTGAGCTCGTAAGAAGCATGCATTTTTTCCCTTTGTGAAGCAATAGCGACGTCACGCTTCCTACATTTGTTTATTTTAATCTTTACCAAATTCTGCAAACTATAAATAGTGAAAAACACTAAACTTATGCTAGAGTTTACTAAATTCTGTATGAGTACCGAACAAATACTGAAGAAAATGTTACGGAATTAGATAAGTAGGTACATAGACTTTTAGTCTGAAGTTCTGAATTAATGTTTAAAGTTCACTAGGTGAATTAAATTAAATATTGTGCTTGTAAAATGCTTTCTGTAAGTATTAAAAATATGCTTTATTGAACCTGAATTGGAAGTTAGCAGTTTTCTCCATTATTTATCTGTATTTTAACAACTAATTAACTGAATCAAAAAACTAAATTTAATTAACAGAATCAAATAACTATCAATTAGTAGTAATTGATTCAGCTTGTTACAGTGATGATTAAATTAGTTGGCAATTTGATACAAATCAAAAGGCTACTAGTTGTTAATTAATTAGGGATACAGTCAATCAGGGAAATTCACATCCACATTGCAGGAAATTAAAACGAGTGCTAGAAATAGTTTATGCTGGTAAGCTTCGAAGAAATAAAGAAAGCCTTATGTATTCTTGTCATAGGTCTCCCTAGAGTTGACACATGCGAAATTCTGTCGCGTTTGGGTACGATTTTTGTTTGTGAGGTATTAGAGCAATTTTACTGGTTTATGTGAAAGCTATGATTACCGTAATGGTATATAAAATTAAATTATTTAAACAAAATTAAATTCATTTGTACTTTCTCTACTACATAGAGTCAGTATGGAAAGTATTGCACTTCGCCCAAAAAATTGATACCCACATTTCACCGGAAATACTTGTTTTGAGGTGCCCTGAATCCAATAAAGCATTTTTGGAAACATGTCAGTGTGTGTCTATATCTGTCTGTCTGTGAACAGAATAATTAAAAAAATCTGATGTGTTACACTCACATGACTTTCTCTACTCTTGTACAAACTATTTTTACAAACGCTTATTCTCCATATGCTTCATGTTAACCGAGTTGTTAATCTTATTGCTAATTTTCTTGTAGATGCAAGGGGAATTAGTAGACTTTAAGCGATAGTCAAATATTTTAAGAGCTGGTTGCTACGTGAGTATTCCATTCTCTTTGCATTACCAGGACAAAAAAATTAATAACGAATTTGAGTAAAAGTATAAGTATTGGAAAATTTAAGGGAATAACAAGCAATATCTTGAAAATGTTTCACCCAAAAAAAAATGTATATGACATACATTGTGTATTTTAACGCGATCTACGTTTTTTGTGTAGTAAAGTTTTATCTAGCTCTTATGGTTTACCAGTTATGCAAAAGTCGTTCACAATGAAGAATAGTTTTGGAGACATTCCCAGAAAATTCGAGATATACATTTCATTTGTCATGAAATATCTTTAATATATGATATTTTAATCAAAATCGTTAGAGCCATTTTTGAGAAAATTAAAGTTTTCGAAAAATTTTCCATGTAAAGCGTAATCTGGGGTGGGGGGATTTTCTTGAAAACATTCGTGTCGCATCTCTGGAAGATACTGAACCTAAATACCAAGTTTGGTGTTAATCCGAATATTCGTTTCTGAGTTATGCTGTTCACAGACACACACGGACATGTTTCCAAAAATGCTGTTTTTTGAATTCAGGGGGTCTCAAAACATATATTTCCGGTTAAATCTCGGTATCGAATTTTTGGGTGGAATACAATACTTCTACTTACTATACGTAGTAGAGAAATTAATAAATGATTTTTGCCGTAGCTTTTGGGACTAATTCACTTAAACATCTCAAGATAAAGAGACCTTTCGTGGATATTTCCTTTTAGCAGCCTCGCAATATCCTTTAACTCACATTTTGCTGTAACTGCATTATTATGATTAACTATTGGAATATGCATTGAAAATATAGGTTGATATACGCAATAGTATAAACATCTGAATGTCGGCCTGTCTTACTTTCTAGGAATTGAGTTTAGAAGGTCTTGGGAAGTTTAGTGAACACGTAGACATTGTGATGCTGGAAGGATGCTCTTGGTTAGTCCCATTGTTTTGTCATGTGCTTAGTAACTTGTTGATAGTTGGCCTTAGTTGCTCAGTCGCCTTCCTGTACTATCCGTTTGAGGAATGTGCTTATAAATGGCCTTAGCTGTTGTGCATATAATAATACTATTGAGTTTTGGCGAATGTGGACTTGGGATCGTGGTACCGCTGGATATATAGTCAGATGACCTTGGTTACTTAGTGTCTATGCTATTTAATCTATTTTTACTTTCTCTACGTAGCAGGGAGAGATACTGAGTTTTCATTCATAATACATGTTTTGATGTCCTGAATCCAGAAAGAGCAGCTTTAGAAGAAGGTCCGAGTGCGCACCCGTGTGCCTGTGAACGCATAACTCAAGACTGAAAAGTTGGATAAATACCAAACTTAGTACTTAATTTAAGGATATTCTTATAAATCCGCCAAACCTTTACGTGGAAATATTTTTTCTTTTCTCAAAAACGGCTTTAGTGATTTTGTTGAGAAACAGCGGGATAGCTTAGGCGGTAAAGTCTGTAACCCGTATTCGGGAGGTCCCATGTTCAAACCCCCTGGGCCAATCAATCTGACCGAAGGTTTTCGTCGCGGTTTTCTTCACTCGCTAGGCGAATGCTGGGTTGGATAAATTGATCCGCGAATTTTCCAATCATCCCTTTCAATACTACATCTCATTTCCTTCTTCTTCACTGCCATATGAAGCAGTATGTTTTGAGTAGTAAATTAAAATTAAAATCATAGGGAGAATAAGTATCGATAACAGTAAGGATAGTGTTAAATAAAACTGGAAAGCGAATGTTACTGTAAGTGGAAATAAGGGTTGAGAGATAGTGGCATCAGCGGCCGGAAACGGGTGGTTTTTGCCTGTATTGTTAAGTGTCCCGTTAGGTTGCTGGAACGCAGAGGTGTAGAAAAGGGTCAATGTTCGCCAAAAGACAGATAGCCTTAGACGTCCAATGAAAGAAGCTATAAATCAGGCGATAGTGGAATGGGGAGATATAGAACGTTTGAAAGCGAGAAACAGGAGATTTTAGAATACAAACTCGCCATCGTAGCTCCTTGGAGATGTTTGTTAGGAAAATGAGTAGGAAAGTTTAGAATACACACTTGCCAGTAGTAGTTCCATGGAGATGGTCGTTAAAGAAAAGTGTCAACGGATAGGGGCGATGATATGAAGTGTAACAAATAGGAAATGTGCATGTGTGTCGAAGTAATAGCAGGAATCAAATGTTAAAACGGTGACGGTAAATAAACGAGCAGGAAAACAAACAGTCCATTTCTACAAATCCTGTGCCGTAAAGTAGCCACATACCACCGCACAGTCGACATACCACCGCAAATTGTCGCCCTAACGTGGGGCCCACAATCAACAAGAAGAAATACTACAGCAAATTGTCGCCCTAATGTGGGGCCCACAATCAACAAGTAGAAATACTACAGCAAATTGGCTCCTAACGTGGGGCCAGAATCGAAATACCACCGCACATACCAGACATTGGGCTGATCACCCATCCTGGATATGCTATGATCTAAGAGTTTGCTTGCTCTTTAACAGGCTACTGACCCAAGCATTGACTTGTAAATCCTTGGGGTTGGAAGTCCTACAGGGAGGAGGTTAATCAGTTAAAGAAGATGAAGATTTTGATTGAAATACCATATTTTTAAGATATTTACACGTAAAATCAAACGTTTATCTTCAATTTTGTAGGAACAGCCTATTTAGTCCTCTTCATTTGGAAAGAATTTCTTATGATTTTAAATAACGGATAAACAATATAATATATAGCTAAAATTACTAGGCAAAAATATAGATCTCATTAAAACACATAATATTAAGTTTTTATGGCATCAGCCATTTCCGAGGTATCCGTTTTTATAGGTTTTAATTTTTAAATATTTTTTCATATTTAATGCTACTGTTATTAGGTTTTTTCTCGCGATATCACGGAAACAGTATGCAATTTCAAGGCCAGCATATAGCGACTCACTTTAGAACAATTTATTAGCACTTTAGTTTCCTGTATCTCCTTGTAGCTACAACGAGATGTGTAAATAAATTAATTCTGGTACGTGTATTACTGTTAACAGGAAATAAAAAAAAAACTTTTAAGGAATAATTAGTAGAAGCCATACAAAATAAACGATATTGGGTAGAGAAAGTCATGTGAGTGGGACACACGAGATTTGTATTTATATTTATTTTGTTTAGTGGTATTGAATATTCAATCCGTTATTTACCGTGAAATTGAGGGAATTAAGAAACTGGAGTTTCTTCCAGTCACGGGATTTGAACCAGTAGTCTCCCGAATGGAAGCCGAAGACGCTATCGCCTGGTTCATCTCTAAGTATACATCTGAGATTTAAACAAATAAATTAGTTACATTTTAAATTCCATATCACATTATAAAATAATTTGTTGGCAATCTTGTACAGCGAGAGGCTGGGTTGAGGAAGCCGTTTAATAAACAGAGCTGTGAGCTATGTACCTGGAAACGCAATAGAGGTGGTCACCAAACCTCATTAAAGGGCAGCAGTATTTGCTTTGTTGCGAGCTGTTTACAAGAGGCCTCGCGGGAATGGATCTGGCGAGGTTCGGATTGCCAGTCCGCAACCTGGAAATACTGCAACTTGAGATAAACACCAAATGTCCATCGTCAAACTACTCAGTTGCTATCCTCCGGGAAATGAAAGTGCTGTTTGCCATTTGCTCCTCTCTCTCAGGTCATGCTCAGCAGCAAATACTAGAGTTTAAACTGCGATCTCAATCGGACGCTATACAACGTAGCTTTAATAATGTACTTTAGCAATTTCACAAACGTCAAAGTTAGTAAAAGTATAGCAAAAATAATATTATTAATATTAGTATTAAGTGTTATATGAATTAAAGCTTGTTTATAATATTCAATCAGAGAAGTTCCAAGATTCTAGAGTTTCAGAGTATCTTCATTTTTTGTATATGAATAAGAACTGCCAGAGCCCGTGTATGCTGAGTTATCCAGGGAGCACAGACGTTTTGTTGACCAGAAATCACATTGGCTAAATTTGTATTAGCGATAACCAAGAAAATAATTGATCCTTCATCAGGTAAGTTAGGACTGCCTAATTAGATAGTTATGGACGAATGTGTTTTCGTGACTGAAGTTTATTGAAAATAAATTTTATTTTATTGCAGATTCGAAATACAGACATGCCTTCTTAAAATCGCTTCAGTTCAGTAAAAGCCAACTCTGCGGTCTGGTGTTTAATGTGCTAATTCTCAAAACCAAAATCTTTAGTTCCGTTTTAGACTTCAAAACTAAGAGCAATATAGTAAGCTATTAAAACTAAATTGAAAAGGAGTGAATATTATTGAAGAACAGTTATTCAAAGTCTGTAATAGGATTTTGGGTGTTCAAAACTATAATAAATTAGTTTTACCTCTATTCGATGGATACAGTATAGAATGATTTAGGAATAACGAACAGAATCCAAGTTTCAACAACATTTCATAAGACAAGAGTCAAAAACACACAGTATGTAAAAAACTACACCATGTCCATATATATATATATATATATGAGAGAGACAGTGTGTGTGCTGTGTGCGCGCGCACGTGTTTAAACTGACAAACTAAACATCGGTATCTCGGGAATGGGTTTTAAATTCAGCACCTTTTGAGAATATGAAATGAGGATTAAGAAAAAAAACAAATACCGCACTCCCAAACTAACATTTAAAGTGAAATATTATCCTTAGTTTTGATTTTTTCAGAACTGTCTCTGGTGATTTTGATAAAAATAATACATATTTAAGAAATTTACATGGATAACACAATGTATATCCTAAATTTACTGCACAAGTTTCTTTTCATTTTGAATGCACTTTGCATGATTTTGTATACCATAAGTCAGAGACAAACACTCACTACGAAAAATGTAGATCTCGTTCAAACACATAGTTTATGTGAATTTTTGTGGCATTAGCCATTTCCAAGATTTTTTTTGCTATTGATTTGAATTTTCCAATATTTTTATCATACATTTTAAAATTCTAAGTTATCACTATTTTGTTTTTCGTAATGTCGTGCACAAGGTGGAATTTTAAAGACGGAATATAGAATCCACTTTTTAATCATTTGAATATCGCTTCAGTCTCTTGCACGAATCGTGCAATGAAATCATTTCTGCAAATGTTTATCTCTATTAACCGGAAGTAATAAACGGAATTAGGTAGGAAATTCATGTTAATATGTCACATCAGAATTTTTGGGTAGTATCTAAAAATATGTATTTCTGATGAAATCGCGATAGAAGTGATTCTACTTAATTGGTGATTATTTTCGATAGCTTTCACGTATTGATAGCATAAATAACTAACTACATTAATTTAGTCTATAGAGACGCATATAAAACAGAGATTTGTCACAGTATTGTGTTAAGTGTTTTTGTGTCCTGCCACATGTATGACAGTTGAACACCTGTAACACGTGGACATGGCTTAAGTCACTGTCGAGCGCCTGAATGCCATTACTAGCGCGAGCCGCTGTCTGAACATCTCGTACTTGCTGCAAAGCGTATTTAACGCGTGGATTAACTTCGTGCTGTAAAAGATTATGTACCTACAACAGCGGCGCTGCTTCTACCTTCCTGCGAGATTAAAGACGGGAAAGTAAATGTTAGCGGGAGTCTGTAAATGGAATTTTACTAATGCTGTAATACCCTATTCTTTGTGTTATACAGTGACTCCCTCTATTTGCTTCATCGGAGATGCTACTACTCTCATCAGTCTATTTTTATTTTTTTTTCTCTCCATAATCTCTAGTATCCTTCTTTTGTTTTATTCAGATGTAATCTTCTTTCTTTCTCCTTCACCTAGGACACAGAAAGTATTCTAGTCATCCCAAAAACTGTCTGATACAGATTTGAATGGAAAAATTTCGTTACAGCGTGAAAAATGATTCACATGAATTTCTCTAGCCACTATCGTTGATTTTTATATAGCTTGCACAAACTCGTCTTATAAAAGCATATTATTTCTCTACTACATATAGTAAGCAAGGGAAGCATTGCATTCCACCCATAAATTCCATATCGAGATTTCACCGGATATACATGCTTTGAGGCCCCCCCCCCGAATCCAAAAAAAGGATTTTTAGACAAAGGTCCGTTTGTGTGATGTGTGTCTGTGAACAGCTTAACACAAAAACGAAAAGTCGATTGAACACCAAACTTGGTATTTAGGTGCAGTATCTTCCAGAGATGCGACACGAAGGTTTTCAGAAAATCCTCCCACCCCAGATTACCCTTTACATGGAACAATTTTCGAAAATTTTAATTTTCTCAAAAATGGCTCTGACGATTTTGATTAAAATATCACATGTTTAAGGTATTTTCATGACAAATGAAACGTATATCTCGAATTTTTGGGAATGTCTCCAAAAGTATTCTTCATTGTGAACGACTTTTGCATAACTGGTAAACCATAAGAGATAGACAAAATTTTACTACACAAAGTACACAACTTATGTCATATACATTTTTTGATGAGTGAACCATTTTCGAGATATTGCCTGTTATTCACTTAAATGTTCAATACTTATACGTTTTCTCAAATTCATTATTCACTTTTTTATGTCCTGGACATGCAAAGAGAATGGAATACTCCACATAGCAACCAGCGCTTAAAATATTTGACTATCGCTTAAAACCTACCAATTCCCCTTGCATAGAAAATTAGCAATAAGATTAACATCTCGATTAACATGAAGCATATGGAGAATAAGCGTTTGTAAAAATATTTTGTACAAGAGTAGAGCAAGTGAGTGTAGCACATCTGATTTTTTTATTTATTTTTTTCTCTCCATAATCTCTAGTATTATCTTTCTTTTGTTTTATTCAAATGTAATTCTCTTTCTCTCCCCTTCACCTAGGGCACAGAAAGTATTCTACTCATCCCAAAAACTGTCTGATCCAGAATGGCTCTAATGTCACATGTTTAATATTTTATCATGAAAATTGAAACTATCTTTAATTTTTTGGGAATAGCCCGTCATTCGGAATAATAACTTTTATAGCAAGAAAATCTTAACAGCAAAAGTCACTGCAGGGAAATATATAAAGGTCATTAAAATACACAATTTGTGTCAAATACATTTTTTCGTAGCATTAGCCGGTTTCGAAATTTATGTTGCAAGTTTAGACTTTTCCTAAGCATCACCTAACACGCACATGCTTGAAAGTTTGCGATTCTTCCGTCTCGGTCCCTTTCTTTTCTTTCCATCAGAAGAGCCTGTTACGTGCCTTTGCGGTTTGAGGGTAGTGTGTCTATCTCACATTCAAGATGTCCCTAATTCGAACCTCGGTTTTGGTGAGTTACCTGGATAGGGTTTTTTATCTCAGAGCTTTTCCTTTTCCGAAAAGACGATTGTCGGGTAACTTTAAGTTCTATGAAACCCGGGTTCGTTTGAGCAACATTTCACCCATTTAATTCTTCGTTCGATATGATTTATTAAATTAACGGACATTAAACTGTAGAAAAAACTCTGATGATACATTTAAATGACTACCCGTCGTTCGTTCATGGGGTAGTGGTTACCATGCTAGCCTTTAATTCCCGAAGTCTCGGTTTCAAACCCGGCGTAAAGTGATAGGCATTTTTGTGCATAAAAATCCTTAGCTTGGCTTTTTCGGGAGATAAGTAAAGCCGGTGGTCCCGTATTGTAGATTTACGGCATGTAAAAGAACCTCAAGCCTGATAAAGAGGCCTCTGAGCAAAATTACGGGTCTTCCACGTTCAATATAAAAGGGACGCTAAGTACCTCAGCAGTTCAAGAGCGTCCATAAATGAAACTCAATTTAAGTTATTTCTCTACCCACTAACGTTTATTAGTGCGCAGGCCCCAGATATTCTTGCTAACGCTTATTTTCTGTATAAATATATTTTACTGCAAACAAACCTTTCCAGAAATAGCTACATTACACATTTCATTATAGATACAAAGGGAACAGAGATAGTCAAATATTTTTGAACTAGACGCTATACACTAGCCTTAAAAATCCATACTCTTTCCACACAATCGTGAGAAACAACTGAATGTTGACAGGACTTCAAGGCAGAATGTCAAATTATTGAACAATTCAAACCATTAATAACGGATATTCAGAAATGGTTTACGTACCACCCACAGTAGCTCACGTAGCATCAATGGTACGCGTGTCGTAGGTTGAGAGCCCCTGACTTAGTGGAAACCATTTATGGTAAGCGTGTATAATAACAGGAAGTAGATATAAAATAAGCTTTTGCGTCAGTAGATTATAGAATAATTATGAAACGATAATGGAGAGAATGTATGCTTATCAGATTTTTGGCTTAACTACAGCCACATTAAAATGAAATTTCATTACAGTAGCGATATCACGTGGTCCAATAGCAATCCACCATCCTGTGCAGTCCTATTTCATTTCCAAATGCTAGATTAGATAAGTTTTAATTTCCGAGCTTTTGAAATAGTAATCATTTAATTCGAGAACGTAACGTATCGATATATGTCAAGCTCGAGAGTGTCCGAAATCTACCTCCGGAACAGTAGCCGCACCCTTATCGAGAGGTCGTTTGACAGCTTGTCGATAGTACACTCAACACAGTACAGGCACTTTCCAAATGCTACCTGTGAAAGCGTGGGTGCTTAACTTCAATCAGGCTTTTGTTTTTATTTCATTCGCCAAGCGTTGGAGTGAAATTGCTCAACGTAAAATATGAGAAATGCAAAGACACCCACACACCAAACTTCATTCACTGTAACATGGAGTGAAGTTTTCTCTTGAAGCAGAGCTAGTGACGCAATGAATAGATTCTTATAACATCGGAAATGTGACTTTTGGAGGATGTTTGAATGGCTAAATGAAAATACGGTAGAAAGTTGCAAGTAAAGTGGTAACGCTATGGTTCTCCTCGAGAGGAACTAAGGTTAAAATTCTTATCCTGATTCACCTGGCTAAATTTTGGTAGTTTTCCCCTGCCACAGAATGAAAGCTGGGATGTTAGAGGGAAAACGTTGGGCGTCTTTTGTAGCGGGAAAACGTTGTTCCTCTTGGTTGATGCCCTCTGGCCTCCGGCTACATCTACTCAGCGGCTGATGATTTCCCCATTCCTAATAAATTACCTACCTAATTTCAGCGATCTCAGGGTTTTCGTAGGTGAGGTAAATTAAAAACACTGCATTTCCCTTAAAATGTGATTTATTATCAATAAGATATTTATGGGCGGCTAGCTTTTCCGATCTTTAACAATTCCCACCATAATAATAAATTAGGAGCCTAATCTAACTGCACACGCTTCCCCACTCATATGCACACACGTGCATCCGTCGTCCACAGAGTATCACTGAGTGTCGAAGAGATTCTATAAGAGAGTGAAAATCTGGGGCCTGCCTCCCCCTTTTATACCGAAACCTAGTGACGCTCACCTTCGCGCCTCAAAATGAAACGACATTTCTAATTGGTCCTCAGACCGCGTTACCTTATTATGTATGAAAATATTCGCTCCAAAACTTTTCGCACACGTGTCCCAGTGACGCATCCGGAAGCAAATTCATTGTCTGTCCCTCTCCCTTCTATATCTGTCTCTTTCAATTTCTTGTTATTCCTTCAAGTTCTTTGCTCATTAGCTTGGTGAAAGGTGGTGAACTCTACCTGGTATTAGGTAGCTCACCCGTCCCTTACTTATCTAAGTTACAATGTGCTTTGCACATCTCTTGGCTGCTAAAAATTCTAACATCTTTCATGATGAATCATATTATTATGTATAATTCTTGTTTGATGTTGATTTATACTTATATATGTATATATGTATCTGTGTGTGTATGGTATATCCCCTTTCAGCTGGCGCACAACTCCATGACCCATAAGTCCATTTTGCAACAAAAAGCGAATAAGATAAGGTGAACAGTACCATAGGAATTTCTAAGGTGATCACCATCAAAGGAAACAAAACAAATCGGTACAGTAGTCCACTACCAAGCAGAATGGCTCCGCGGTAGAGTGTGGAGCCGCTAGTTTTTCTATCATGTTCGCTGGCCAAAGGATTAAGCGAGTGGGGGACGTGCGAGGAGTATGGTATTGGAGTCTGCTTTGTGGAACTGTCTGCCCTAGATTCGGCGTGGTACATGCCCTTAGAGAGACCACTTATCGATGGGAGTAGTACACCTATAGGTAACCCCGCCGTCGTCAGGTTGTAATATCTGGAGACGTTAGGAACCTCGTCTATGCCCGACCCTGCCACCCCGGATCTGGTCGTTCTCTGTGCCCTTCGCTTCACCTCTTCCTCCTGGAGGTTTCCAGAAGTACAATAGGCGACTGTGCCATAAGTAACGAAATCCCCCTCCGCTTCCTGATAACCAGGTTGAAGTTCCGGGACAACATAAGGGTGAAGTGAAGTTTATTGTACATTAACCGAATGGGATGGCTCAGACGGTTACGTTTGTGGTCCGCATTCGGGAAGTCCCGGGAGCGATCCCGGCGACGCTCATTCTGGCTCATGGTTTTCCGTGGTTCCCCAGTTCCTCAGACGAATGCTAGGGTGGTTCATCTTCCACCACAACTCTCCTTCCTCTCATTTCCTATACCCATCATCTTCCTTGTCATCTGTTACAGGGTTTAGGACCAGACGGCGGTGTTTGGCGGGTTGCGGCTGGGCGTTGGCTTGCATTCTGTAATGGTTTCTTCACTAGCGACGCTGCGGCACCGCTCAGCTAGGTCTCTTCTCAGCGTGGAACTCCACTCCGGGAGATCCTGGAGGTTGGTGGATGCGGGCGGGGACCGTGCGGCGTCGGATGCTTTCTATCCCGTCCATGCTTCCGCTCGTCGGCATCCAGATCTGGTTACCCATGGGTCGCTCCTCTTATCGTTCCCTCGCAGGGGTCACGTTGAAAGCAAAAAGGGCCGACTGGCTTACTTGCGGCGCTCTGTCCCGGTTTCGGGGGCTCCTCCGTGATACGTACCTTTTGCTGTACATTAAGTAAGTTGGAGTAAGGTGGAGCATTAGAGTGTTGTTTACGTGTGAGGTCGTGTACAATCCGTTTCGCGACTGGAGGTATGTGTCCTACTTCATTTTCCAGCATTACTAGACCGTACTGTTTACAGTACAAAATATACGGACAGCAGAGATAAAATTTTTAAGAAAAGTAAAAGTTTCTACATTATTGGATCAAATACGAAACGAAGAAATAAGAGCAGACTTAAACATATTTTTCATTAATGAAGTATACAAGAAAATAAATAACAATAGATACAACAATTAAAGTAATGAGAAATGAAAACATACGGAAACAAATAATAAAATACAAACCAGAAGGAAGACGAAAAATAGGAAGACCAACGAAAAGATGGCTGGAGTGAAGATGGAACAGGCTGCAATCCTTGATAGTAAAGAAGAAATAAGGCAGTGAATTGCGTCTTTGTTTACATCAACAGTGCTGTGTTTACAGAAGTCTATAGTAAGGCTGCACATACATTGGTTGCTAAGTTGTCCCGGATCCTTAGCCTGATGATAACCATTAAATGTAATCAACTTTATCTGCCTGATATAAGCTAACTCCTCAGCAAAAGAAAGTGCAAACAAACGCCTGAAGATAATTTCACCTTTGTATGATTAATTATAGAATTGAAGGCGAAAGAATTGGCCATCATTAGTAGAAACAAACCAAAAGGTACAGAAGTTAATTCCAAGGCCATTCGTCTATTACAGACTAACTGCATACCACAATTACGTTCAAACACCTAACGATTTCGCGATGTATATTTATAAGTTTAAGCAAGTATAAATAAAATCCATAAAACACCATTAGTTCTTCAATAATGTAGTGATTAAGTCTTCTGAATGAGATCACGATGTTCCTTGTATAAAAGCTTCCTATATAACAGAGGAGGATTTAGAGTTTGTCTACTATGAGAGGGGCCCAAGCATTTAGAAAAGGGGTTCAACTTGGATTAACAAGGTTCGTACTGAGTAAAAACAATTGGAGTAACTTTAATTATTATTATTGTTACAACAAAGAATAAAAAGAAAAGAAATGCACGAAATGTTAAATATTGGAAATTGATATGCCGGTTAAGATTATTGATTAAGTCTACCTGTACTGTGCTATTAATTAGATTTTCTGAGTCGTCTATGAGCGTGGAATTAAGAAATTCAATTGATATTAAAATTTGGTACAACTTGCGTATACAGGAATGAATGTTTTGCATAAAAATACAGAATCGAGGACAAAGTGCATCCGCAATAATCCAGAATGAAAAAGAAAGGGCTTAAGCACTAGGTGTTGCGCTGCCGAGATCATCTAACCAACCCCCTGCCTATTTAGAACATTTATTAAGGAGAAACTGGCGCCGTTTTTAGATGGAAGTTAGTAAAGGACCGCTAAAACAATCGCCAAAACGTCGCTTAATTAATATCGCCAACATTTTAAAACGCTGCGAAAGTTTAGCTTCACAGATCCCAAAGCCACGCTCTGTCGTCCGTCCGCTGTTGCGGCAGTCATAGAAAACGTCCCTCGGCTACGCTTTACGGCTTACGGCCCTCCACCCTGGGCTATGCTGGTAGCCATAATGCCTCGGGTGGGATGTATGTCACTTTGGTTATAATAAACAAATGTGTAAATAATTGGGATAAATGCTTTATTTAATAGTAGATTACGATACCAGGGGTAAAAGTAGGGTTTTATTTTGCGAGTAGCAATATTTGTGAGGCCATATGCCAAGTTTTGCAATCCTACGGGCAAAATAAATCCACTTTTAACACTATTTTATAGACAGATATCGAATTTGAGAAATATTCAATAATATTATACTGATTCCTGAAACTAACAGATATAACGTTTAGAACGCGCTCTTGAAACAGGAGAAATGACGTTAAAAATCTGTGTCACACTCACATGACTTTCTCTACTTTTGTACAAACTATTTTTACAAACTCTTATTCTCCATCTATTTCATATTAATCAGATAAACATTTGCAGAAATGATCTTTTGACAGGCAAAGAGAATTACATTTTACACATAGCGACCAGTTCTAAAATTATTTGACTATCTCTTAAGGCGTACTATGTTCCCCTTGTTTTGTATTTGCAAGGACAATATAGAAATAAGCATCGATATATATCTTAATAGCTGGTTGCTAGGTGCAGCACCATTCTCTTTACCACAGATTAATACTCTTTGCACATCCAAGACAAAAAATGAATAACGAATTCCCATTTGAGAAAATAAGTATTGAAAAATTTAAGGGAATGACAAGCAATATCTCGAAAATGGTTCACTCAACAAAAACAATGTATATGACATACATTGTGTATTTTAACGCGATCTAAATTTCTTGTGTAGTAAAATTTTGTCTAACTCTTATGGTTTATCAGTTATGCAAAAGTCGTTCACAATGAAGAATGCTTTTGGAGACAATCCCAGAAAATTCCAGATATACATTTCATTTGTCATGAAAATATCTTAAATATATGATATTTTAATCAAAATCGTTAGAGCCATTTTTGTATTCAGGGCATCTCAAAACATATCTCGGTATCGAATTTTTGGGTGGAATACAATACTTCCCCTACTTACTATACGTAGTAGAGAAAGTAAAAAGCGAGATCTCAGATGTTTTGATGTTTTGTTGATACGCTAATTTTCAGTGAAATTACTTTCACCATGTTTTCCCTACACCAGGCAATGAAACGATTAAATCCCATATCACATTACTTTCTGGTTTTTTGGGGAAGTGTTTTTAGTGTTATTATTTCTGCTGCATCTGTAATTTCACTCCCATTTCAGTTTCTTCTGAATTAATGATTTCCGCAGTTTAATGTTTATGTAGGTTAGACAAAACAGTAAGGTTTTAGATCAAAGAAAGCTGCTAAAATAACCAATAGGCTAAGTCTAAAACGAATGCGAGCGCCATGAGAAATTAATCATGTGAAATGACATAATGATAACTTAAACCTAATAAAACAAGTCGAGTTAGTAAGCATGTGCAAATACAAAGGATGATTGCCATGTGATTGGACTTGAAACCAAAGTTTTCCACAGTGCAGATTATCGCGATAACCTAAAGCTTTTATCTCGCGTTACTGGGTTAGAAGTTCTACATTTAGCCCATGCTGTCTAAAAATATGTTATCACATTGTAAATCTGTGATATGATGTACAACTGAGATATACAATAAAATAATTATGGATATACGTGTACTTTTTAATGTTCACAGAAGTATATAACTATTTTAGAGACTATTTGTGCAACAAATAATTATACTCTTCACGATATTAAGAAGAAACTTTGTACAATTATGTAAAATCGAATATGTTTTTATCTCTTACACAAAACTATATACAAAAAATCTGATGTGTTACACTCACATGACTTTCTCTACTCTTGTACAAACTATTTTTACAAACGCTTATTCTCCATATGCTTCATGTTAATCGAGATATCGAGATGTCAATCTTATTGGTAATTTTCTTGTAGATGCAAGGGGAATGTGCTAGGTTTAAAGCGATAGTCAAATATTTTAACGCTGGTTGCTATGTGGCGCATTCCATTCTCTTTACATGTCCAGGACATAAAAAAATATGATGTGTTACACTCACATGACTTTCTCTACTCTTGTACAATCTAATTTTACAAACGCCTATTCTCCGTATGCTTCATGTTAATCGAGATATCGAGATGTCAATCTTATTGCTAATTTTCTTGTAGATGCAAGGGAATATGGTAGGTTTTAAGCGATAGTCAAATATTTTAACGCTGGTTGCTATGTGGCGCATTCCATTCTCTTTGCATTTCCAGGACATAAAAAAAAATCTGATGTGTTACACTCACATGACTTTCTCTACTCTTGTACAATCTATTTTTACAAACGCCTATTCTCCATATGCTTCATATTAATCGAGATATCGAGATGTCAATCTTATTGCTAATTTTCTTGTAGATGCAAGGGAATATGGTAGGTTTTAAGCGATAATCAAATATTTTATCGCTGGTTGCTATGCGGCGCATTCCATTCTCTTTGCATGTCCAGGACATAAAAAAATGAATAACGAATTTGAGAAAAAGTATAAGTATTGGAAAATTTAAGGAAATAACAAGCAATATCTCGAAAACGGTTCACTCAACAAAAAAAATCTATATGATATAAGTTGTGTATTTTAACGCGATCTACATTTTTTGTGTAGTAAAATTTTGTCTATCTCTTATGGTTTACCAGTTATGCAAAAGTCGTTCATAATGAAGAATACTTTTGGAGACATTCCCAGAAATTTCGAGATATACATTTCATTTCTCATGACATTATCTTAAACATATGATATTTTCATCAAAATCGTTAGAGCCATTTTTGAGAAAATTAAAATTTTCGAAAAATCTTCCATGTAAAGGGTAGTCTGGGGTGGGGGGATTTTCTTGAAAATCTTCGTGTCGCATCTCTGGAAGATACTGAACGTAAATACCAAGTTTGGTGTTTATCCGACTGTTAGTTTTTGAGTTATGCTGTTCACAGACACACACACACAGACACACAGACACACACACACACAGACACACACACGGACATGTTTCCAAAAATGCTTTTTTTGGATTCAGGAGGTCTCAAAACATGTATTTCCGGTGAAATCTCGGTATCGAATTTTTGGGTGGAATGCAATACTTCCCCTACTTACTATACGTAGCAGAGAAAGTAAAAATGAATAAGGAATTTGAGAAAAAGTATAAGTATTGGAAAATTTAAGGAAATAACAAGCACTATCTCGAAAACGGATCACTCAACAAAAGAAATGTATATGACATAAGTTGTGTGTTTTAACGCGATCTACATTTTTTGTGTAGTAAAATTTTGTCTATCTCTTATGGCTTACCAGTTATGCAAAAGTCGTTCACAATGAAGAATACTTTTGGAGACATTCCCAGAAAATTCGAGATATACATTTCATTTCTCAGGACATTATCTTAAACATATGATATTTTCATCAAAATCGTTAGAGCCATGTTTGAGAAAATCAAAATTTTCGAAAAATCTTCCATGTAAAGGGTAGTCTGGGGTGGGGGGATTTTCTTGAAAACCTTCGTGTCGCATCACTAGAAGATACTGAACCTAAATACCAAGTTTGGTGCTTATCCGACTGTTCGTTTTTGAGTTATGCTGTTCACAGACACACAGACACACACACACACACACACACACACACACAGACACACACGGACATGTTTCCAAAAATGCTTTTTTTGGATTCAGGAGGTCTCAAAACATGTATTTCTGCTGAAATCTCGGTATCGAATTTTTGGGTGGAATGCAATACTTCCCCTACTTACTATACGTAGTAGAGAAAGTAAAAACGAATAACGAATTTGAGAAAAACTATAAGTATTGGAAAATTTAAGGGAATAACAAGCAATATCTCGAAAACGGTTCACTCAACAAAAGAAATGTGTATGACATAAATTGTGTATTTTAACGGGGTCTACATTTTTTGTGTAGTAAAATTTTGTCTATCTCTTATAGTTTACCAGTTATGCAAAAGTCGTTCACAATGAAGAATACTTTTGGAGACGTTCCTAGAAAATTCGAGATATACATTTCATTTCTCATGACAATATCTTAAACATATGATATTTTAATCAAAATCGTTAGAGCCATTTTTGAGAAAATTAAAATATTCGAAAAATGTTCCATGTAAAGGGTAGTCTGGGGTGGGGGGATTTTCTTGAAAACCTTCGTGTCGCATCTCTGGAAGATACTGAACGTAAATACCAAGTTTGGTGTTTATCCGACTGTTAGTTTTTGAGTTATGCTGTTCACAGACACACACACACAGACACACAGACACACACACACAGACACACACACGGACATGTTTCCAAAAATGCTTTTTTTGGATTCAGGAGGTCTCAAAACATGTATTTCCGGTGAAATCTCGGTATCGAATTTTTGGGTGGAATGCAATACTTCCCCTACTTACTATACGTAGCAGAGAAAGTAAAAATGAAAAAGGAATTTGAGAAAAATTATAAGTATTGGAAAATTTAAGGAAATAACAAGCACTATCTCGAAAACGGATCACTCAACAAAAGAAATGTATATGACATAAGTTGTGTGTTTTAACGCGATCTACATTTTTTGTGTAGTAAAATTTTGTCTATCTCTTATGGCTTACCAGTTATGCAAAAGTCGTTCACAATGAAGAATACTTTTGGAGACATTCCCAGAAAATTCGAGATATACATTTCATTTCTCAGGACATTATCTTAAACATATGATATTTTCATCAAAATCGTTAGAGCCATGTTTGAGAAAATCAAAATTTTCGAAAAATCTTCCATGTAAAGGGTAGTCTGGGGTGGGGGGATTTTCTTGAAAACCTTCGTGTCGCATCACTAGAAGATACTGAACCTAAATACCAAGTTTGGTGCTTATCCGACTGTTCGTTTTTGAGTTATGCTGTTCACAGACACACAGACACACACACACACACACACACACACACACACACACACACACAGACACACACGGACATGTTTCCAAAAATGCTTTTTTTGGATTCAGGAGGTCTCAAAACATGTATTTCTGCTGAAATCTCGGTATCGAATTTTTGGGTGGAATGCAATACTTCCCCTACTTACTATACGTAGTAGAGAAAGTAAAAACGAATAACGAATTTGAGAAAAACTATAAGTATTGGAAAATTTAAGGGAATAACAAGCAATATCTCGAAAACGGTTCACTCAACAAAAGAAATGTGTATGACATAAATTGTGTATTTTAACGGGGTCTACATTTTTTGTGTAGTAAAATTTTGTCTATCTCTTATAGTTTACCAGTTATGCAAAAGTCGTTCACAATGAAGAATACTTTTGGAGACGTTCCTAGAAAATTCGAGATATACATTTCATTTCTCATGACAATATCTTAAACATATGATATTTTAATCAAAATCGTTAGAGCCATTTTTGAGAAAATTAAAATATTCGAAAAATGTTCCATGTAAAGGGTAGTCTGGGGTGGGGGGATTTTCTTGAAAACCTTCGTGTCGCATCTCTGGAAGATACTGAACCTAAATATCAAGTTTGGTGTTTATACTACTGTTCGTTTCTGAGTTATGCTGTTCACAGACACACAGACACACGGACACACAGACGCACAGACACACACACGGACATGTTTCCAAAAATGCTTTTTTTGGATTCAGTGAGTCTCAAAACATGTATTTCCGGTGAAATCTCGGTATCTAATTTTTGGGTGGAATGCAATACTTCCCCTACTTACTATACGTAGTAGAGAAAGTAAAAATGTATATCTTGTAAAAGAACACGATTTATGAGAAATGCATTTTTCTGGCATTAACAATTTCCGAAATTTTGGTTATTGGGTTAAATTATTCAATAGTTTAACATCGATTTTTGGAAGCGCTAAGTAACGATTTTTTTATTTCTCGTATATCATGCAAAAAGTGGAATTTTCAAAGCCAGTATATAGCGGCCCGATTTCTAAGGAATTGAATATCGCTCCAGCCTCCTGTATTCCTCTTGCACTTACAACGAAGTGTGTAATGGAAGCATTTATGCAAACGTTTATATGAAATAAGTAGAAAAATGTCCTTGTAAAAGAAGGTGAAAAAAGTATAAAAGTAAATGATAAAGGGCGAGGAAAGTGCTGTGAATGTAGGTAATGTGCAATTGTTTCAAATTAAAATACTTCTTTCAAAAACTGTATGAAAATGGTTTTCCTGGAGATGGGACCTACCTATATATATATTTCGTGCTTTAAAATCTCTTTCCAGTGGGCTTTACTAAAATCCATTCGTATTTAATCCGCGGAATAAATACGTATAATATTAAATCTTTTAACACTGCACTAAGTTCAGCTGTAGCTCTTCTTAGGGTTTATTATGTTGGAGTAATTTATTTATTTTTCCAGAGTTTGCGCCATTCGTAAAATAGGACAATTATGCCTCGCGTTTAGATTTCATCTAGATAACATCCAAACGTTTACTGATATTCCTTTGTACGTGAATGTATTATTTCGAAGATGTGAATTTCCAAATGCCCTTAAGCGTTTTCCGTTTTTCTCTCTTTCTGAAGCAATTTCAGAAAACAGAAAACGTTGATGTCACCCTGCATCTTTCTCTTCAACCTTTTCGCAGATCGCTATCGGAAAATAGAACCATCTTTCATAAGGTTGACATCGATTGACCTCGATCTTACAGCACCTAGGCCTGTTCCTGAGAATGCCTAAAGGGGAACATGTATGAAGAGTTCAAACTACATCATTTGCCAGTACTGGCTGCAACAAAATACAACATCTGCTGCGCAATAGTAAAATGACTTTAACTTGATGTCCATATAGAAATTATTAATGATATAGTACATATACAACTCTCTTTAGAAGGCTGATATAATATTCTATTTATAAAATGTCGATCAATGTTAGTTTTTTACTTTCTCTACTACGTATAGTAAGTAGGGGAAGTATTGTATTCCACCCAAAAATTCGATACCGAGATTTCACCGGAAATACATGTTTTGAGACCCCCTGAATCCAAAAAAAGCATGTCCGTGTGTCTGTCTGTGAACAGCATAACTCAGAAACAGTCGGATAAACACCAAACTTGGTATTTAGGTTCAGTATCTTTCAGAGATGCGACACGAAGGTTTTCAAGAAAATCCCCCCACCCCAGATTACCCTTTACATAGAACATTTTTCGAGAATTGTAATTTTCTCAAAATGGCTCTAACGATTTTGATTAAAATATCATATGTTTAAGATATTTTCATCACAAATGAAATGTATATCTCGAATTTTCTGGGAATGTCTCCAAAAGTATTCTCCATTGTGTACGACTTATGCATAACTTGTAAACCATAAGAAATAGACAAAATGTTGCTACACAAAAATGTAGATCGCGTTAAAATACACAATTTATGTTATATACAGTTTTTTTGTTGAGTGAACCATTTTCGAGATATTGCTTGTTATTCCCTTAAATTTTTCAATACTTATTTTCTCAAATGGGAATTCGTTATTCATTTTTTTTGTCTTGGATGTGCAAAGAGTATTAATCTGTGGCAAAGGGAATGGTGCTGCACCTAGCAACCAGCTATTAAGAGATATGTATGTGGTTAAAGGCTACTGTATTTCTATATTGCCCTTGTAAATGTACATTCCCCTTACATCTATAAGAAAATTAGCAATAAGATAGAGTCTGCAAATGTTTATCTCGATTAACATGAAGAAGATGGAGAATAGGCGTTTGTAAAAATAGTTTGTACAAGAGTGGAGAAAGTCATGTGAGTGTAACACATCAGATTTTTTATGTCCTGGACATACAAAGAGAACGGAATGCTCCACATATGAACCAGCGCTTAATAGATTTGACTATCGCTTAAAGTCTACCATATTCCTCTTGCATCTACAAGAAACTTAGCAATAAGATTAACATCTCGATTAACATGAAGCATATGGAGAATAAGCGTTTATAAAAAGAGTTTGTACAAGAGTAGAGAAAGTCATGTGAGTGTAACAGATCAGATTTTGTTTATTACTTACGGACGTTCTTTAACTACTTTTGTCCTAGGCGTCCCATTTTATATTGGGCGTGAAAAACCGTAATTTTACTCAGAGGCCTCTTTATCAGGCTTGAGGTTCTTTTACGTGCCGTAAATCTACCATACGGGAACACCGGCTTTACTACCCTTCCAAAGTTAGCCTTGCTAAGGATTTTTACGCACGAAAAAAAATCCATCGCCCTCCGCCGGGTTTGAACCCGCGACCTCGGTTAGTAGAGGCTAGCATGGTAACCACTACACCACAGAGAACAACGTTCAATGTTAGTAATATATGTTGAGACATGTAACTGCAAATATTTTGCAAATGGATTATGCCACAAAAATATTGTTGGATATTCTCGCGTAACGCTAATATATTTTTCCTTTCTTCTTCTCCTTCCCTTCCAAGGTTTTAGGGCTATGACCTATTTGGAGGCTAATAATATATGTAATTAAAAATGTTGATCACTCATCTTCTGCTAGTTAACTTTTTCCTTTCCTTTTTACATTCTCTGCTGCCGAGCGAACTGGCTTCGCAGAAAGTGTGAGGCCTGCATTCGAGAGGTCCCTGGTCGATTACCATCGAGCGCCTACTCTGACCTTGGATTTTTTGTTGTTTTACCTGGTCGGTAGGCGAAGGTTGTGGTGGTTTCTCTCTACCATGATTTTCTTTCCATGGTTTATCCATTTGTTCTGTTTTCTTCTCATCTTCTAGATGTGCTTCTAGGTTTCGTGGCGTATGGCGGTAAGGGACAGATGGTGCGGATGTTTGCTCAGGCAAAGGGTACTCCCCGTGAGCAGTTGGCTGATGGGTCGTTAATCGCCCTCTCGCATCTCTAGCGGTGGTATGGGGCTTCGAGCCTGAAGCTGTTAGGGACTTCCGCGCGTCTCTGTGGGAGGTGTGTCTGCGCCCTGTAGCCTCTTGCAGTACTTTCACATCATCCCTTCCTCCTGGGTTATATCCACAATAGATCTATATGCATGTATGCATTTTTTATTTTATTTCCATAATACTATACAAAAATCTTACAGTTTTTAACGCATTATTTTGAGTTGCTATTTTTTTTCTCTTTATTCCATCATGTGGTTATTTATGCATGGTGGGTCATAACAAATTCATATTGCTTTATTTTTCTCAACTATTTTTCTCTTACTCTCTCCATGTATTCTTCTATTGTTTTTATATCCGTCTCCTTTTGTATTTTCATTATCCTAACTTTTAATACTTCGTTGTTAACATTCTCCCATTCTTTACGTCAAAACTGATCTCTCCACAACTTAGTTTCCTCACATTCAATTCTATAATGAAAACCATTATCTGCCTCTCCACAAAGAGGACATCTATCCAAATTCGCTCCCTTCCTATCTCCCCTTAGTCTATATGCACTTAATCTAGACCAGGCCCACCCTTCTCTCACTAACCTATTACCTACATCCACATACTTCTCCCTTTCCCAGTCCAACTTTAATTGTCCTTATAGTTTCAAACTTTTCTTTCCTTCCAGACTTTGAAATAATTCTTGTTTCTCTATATCTTTCACTCTGTTCCTCACTTCTTTCCAGAAACCTGTAACTAACCCCTCTCTCTCATCCCATAAGTTACCCATTCCTATTTCCTGTAGAATTCTCCTTATTCTTGAGCCCAGTTTATCCCAGCACTGGATTTTTCTTGGATTATTAAACATTTTCTCAAGATATTATGCTCGTCCAGTGATTTCAATCTATGCCAATATTTAAGTATTCTTTCTACTATCATGCCCTTGCTATCTACTCTTCCCAACTCCAACATTGCTGCTCCATTATGTGATGAAATAAATAAACCTAACATACAAGGTCGCAGTGTGGGAGGTGACCTCCCCGTTGTATAACCTATATAGTAAGTATTAGAGAAAGCAAAAACAACGTCAGGCAAGCTTTGATACTGCAATAATTCCCAGCTCGTTATTTCATTGATTCCACTCGCAGCTTCCTTGGTAGTTTGTGGGATGTTAAAGTACAATGGAAACTTGAATGCATTTACGTCCCAAGCTGTTTAAATCTGAGCATCCTTTGGCGCAATGTTGGGGAATATTCGCTGTTCATCTGTCAGTATATTCTTTCTCTCATAACTTGGCTTTTACAAACGATGCTTTGTTTTGTAGCACAAGCGATACACCGCGAACAAAACCTGTACAGAAAAAGCAGGTCATGAAGGACGACTGCTCGGAGAGAGATCGAGAAATGCTGTCCGTTATTGCGAACATCCATTGCAACACGTCAGAGCCACCCTTATCTCCACACTCGACGTCACTCCACCCTGTGACAACGCCTGTTCTGTATCTTCCCCAAGTCAGCATGTTACTGCCTGTCTGCCACGCTGGCTGGGAATACCTTGACCGCTTCCCAATTTCAAACTTCACTGGCTTTAATTTCTTTACCGGAGGAAAAAGGGAACCTTCACGTCTGTTTCACTTAAACGTTTCAAACTTGTTAGGCTAACCTTAGCCCTATAGAACTTAGAAATGAAGATACGACTTTTTATCACGTTCTATTATACGTTTTAAGCGGCTTAAAATTTTAAAAACCTGCTATGTTACAATTATTCGACTTTGTTTATATATTATAGTTTAATTTCATATCTTCTGCTCGAATAATTTGTGAAAAAATAATATTTTTACTTTCTCTAGTAGTAGGTAGGTAAGTATTGCTTCCGCCCAAAAATTCGATATCGAGATTTTAGCGGAAATACATATTTTGAGAACCCCTGAATCACCTAAACATTTTAGAAAAAGCATAACTCAAAAACGAAAATTCCTATAAATACCAAACTTCGTATTTAGGTTCAGTATCTGTCAAAGATGCAAAACAAAGATTTTCAATAAAACTTCCCCACACTGGACTATCCCTTACATGGAACATTTTTCGAAAATTTTGATTTTCTCAAAAATGTTTGAAAGGATTTTGATTAAAATATCATATGTTTAAGATATTTTAATGGCAAATGAAATCTATATATTGAATTTTCTGGGAATATCCCCAAAAGTCCTCTTGATTCTTAATTACTTTTGCGTAACTGGTAAACCGTAAGAAAAGACAAAATTTTACTAGACAAAAATGTAGATCTCGCTTTTGTGGGGTGAATCATTTCCAAGATATTCCTTGTTATTTGTCTCAATTTTTCAATACTTATACTTTTTATAAAATGGGAATTTGTTATTATTTCTTTATGTTCTGGACTTGCAAAGAGAATACAATGCTCCACATAGCAACCAGCTCTTAAAAGATTTGACTATCGCTTAAAGTCTTCCATATTCGCCTTGCACCTACAAGAAAATTAATAATAAAATGCACAAGAGTAGAGAAAGTCATATGACTGCAACACATCAGATTTTTAGAAAAAGGTCCGAATGTGTGCGTATGTATGTGTGTTTGTGTGTCTGTGAATGGCATAACTCAAACACGAAAAGTCGGATAAATACCAAACTTGGTATTTAAGTTCAGTACCTTCCAAGGATGCGACACAAAGGTTTCCTAAAAAAAATCCCCCCTACCCCAAACTACTTTACATGGAAGATTTTTCGAAGATTTTTATTTTTTAAAAAATGACTAACGATTTTGATTAAAATACCATATATGAAAGATATTTACATTAAACATAAAATTATATCTTGAGTTATCTGTATGTGCAATAAACCTCCATACATTGTAAGAACTAAAAGGAAACATAAGAGAGAAATTCACTCAGTTTCGAATATTGAATTTTCCAGTGTGAATGAAAATTTCCTGAGAAGATGCCAAAAATATGCGGATAGAGTAGGATAACATTTCATCTATCTTAATACGGTATGCGCTTATTGTCATTGTAATTGTAAATGTAAATATGAGAAGTGAGGGGTTGCAGGGCTATTATAATGTTTCGGCTGGAGTCCGAGCTGCGACGGCCGATCCAGAAAAGCCATGCGGTGGCCACAGAGTGAAGGAAAAAGTATTTTTTGCCTTCTTTATACGACGAACATCATATAATATGATTAATTGCTTCTTACAAACGAAATAGTTAAATTTATTCATCTAGAATTCTTCGAATGACTACAATACTATGTGGTGTAGGATATTTAGGATATGTTAGGTTCTCTAACTCCACAGAAGGCTTTCCAGCTTTACATAAACATTCTATTTTTCTTCTCTCGCTCCAGTCCAACAAATACCCAGAAATATTTATTTATACTGGAGAAGAATGTTATCGTTTCATTTTCTGTGCGTATTTAAGTGTAATAAATGCCCTTTGGGAGCGGAGAGAGAATGGGAATCCTACTCGTCTCTGTATTCCTTTGTTTTTCTTCTGTCATACAGATTTATCATTCAGCAGATATAATGGCTGATCGGTGTTTCACCCGACAGAATACCTTCAGATTTCTCTACAGTGATTGGCAACACGCCTATTGGTATGACAGCATGTCGTGAAAAACAAGCACCATCAACGGCTTTGTTTTCTTTCTTTCCACTGCTTTTGCCTCCACGCCGTTAAATTTCCATTCGATCGATAAGAAATAGCTTTTCAGATAGGTTTTTGTTCCAAACTTCTCTCAATCCGGCCAAGATACGTTTAAAGCACTTAACTCGGATTCAAATGACTTCACAGTGAATTCTCACGTAGATTTCTTAATGATAATTAAACGCATGGGTTAGAATCCTACTCGAATTGAGCAATGTATTTGAATATTTACTTTTACTGCAATAAAAAACTAATGGGATTCTCTTAAATAAGGCGTGTGGCTGCCCTCCGCTCCCAGGATTCTGCTATACGAACCTATTTATGCGGTATCGGCGGATCGGCCCACCCTTTCTCCCCTGATAATGCAAAGATCGCGAAGTGATATGAATATATTACGCTTGCCGTTCGTTACAAAAGATGCGTCTATGTAAGTCTGAAAACTTTTGAACGCATAATTGAACAATCGAGGAATTTCTGCTGCTGAATTATTGGCAAACGCACGCCGGATACCGACTTATAATTCGTCGAGCGTATTGGGATTCGTTGCATACACATTATCTTTAAGAATTTCCTGCGTATAATGCATTTAGATCTGGAGAACGTCAGTCAATTATTCTGGTGATAATGCGAGGTAGCCTTTCCACGTCAGGCCTATGCCGTCTAATTTCTTCTCCGTTACAACTGCTGGCTTCTAGATTTAAGGGCATGTTGGACGCTACTGATAGGCAGGGAAGAAATGGAGGGGATACGTAAATTTTTACTTAAGGCAAGACAGCTTAGATCTGAGAAGGCTGATAGAAGGGAAGCAGGGGTGTAGGCATAGCTAATGTTCGTGTTGGTGCTTTATTTTTTGTCTTTTCTCACTTATTGTCAGTCTGCTGATTATATACTTTTAACTGTTGTTTGTTTGCTATAATAGGGTATAATAATACATCCGAATATGCTTTCCGCTATTTTGGAGGTTGTAGATATTTAAGATGCTATATTTAAATATGTTTTACTTTTTTTCGCGCAATAGTAGTGATACATTTTTTCTGATTTCCTTCTATTTGTTATCGTTTCTTCCTCTTCTTCTTCTTCTTCTTCTTCTTCTTCTTATTATTATTATTATTATTATTAACCTTGCTTATTATTCTGTGTATTATAATAGCACGTACGGTCTGCGGACCCGTACGATTGATAGAAATCTATGTATGTATACTGTTATGTAAATAAATACACTCATGGTATTCATTCCTTCATGTTTCTTCATGTGTAACACAGACCAAATCTGTTTTAATTTTTCTAGAACCTATGTGAAAGTCAAACTGACAGTTTACATGTGACTCCATTTGAGCAAAACTTAACACAATAAACACACGTTGTTCTATAATATTTACCGTGATAACTACATAAAGTTTCAAAAAGTGTTATTCTCGCTGTATAACATGCAAAACGGCTTTAGGCTGAACTGGAAATTCCATTACCTACCTAGGTGCATGAGCTAGTACACACAGAGTTTTACTCAGTAGATACCTGCTAATAGTCGGACAATTTAAACTTAGTATAACCTTCTTTTTCTTTCTGAACCTAGTGGACACCTAATTTAAAGTATTCCATTCGATTTAAAAATGCAGTAGCTGTTCGGATTTCACCGCAAATACAAGTTTTGCGGTCCCTTCAGTTTTTAGGTGACGATGATAAATGTTTATCTAGAAGTGCGTTAAAGTAGGTAACTAGAATTTTTATATGAAATATGTGGCACCAAAAGTCCCGTTTCTATCACAATTAATTTTTAAAATAAAAATAAAGCACCAGAGTGTATTTGAATCTGAGCAAAGTTAAATATCAAAGATAAATATTTTCGAAGGCAGTCATAAAAAATGTTTTAGATATATTTATCGTGTTTTTCTGATTGTAGAAAATTAAATGAAAATTAATAAGCCTTCACAACTTTTTTCCTAAAATTAAATATAATTTTTTAGAATTTTTGTGATAGTGGTTCCAATACATAATATTTTAAACAAAACTGTTAAAGACATTTTTGAGAGAATATAAAACCACAGCACATATTATATTTAAAGCCCTTTTGGGATGGACGATTTCAGAAAATCTTCACTTTGCGCCGAAAGAAAATGCCTTGTAAGTTTGGTAGTTTTTCTTTATTTTTACGTTTTGAATTATGCTGACTACCTCTTTTTCTCTCTCACACACATATACACCGACTGTTTATTAACAAAATCTTTTATTAGGATCTCAAAAGGTGCTTTTGCGCTGAAATTCTGTTGTCGAGTTTTGTGTAGAATGCAATATCTCTTTCACCTAACCTTTCCTTCTTTTATATGCCTCCTTTAATATCTTATGTCACATCGGGACTAAGAGTTTTGGAGCAACTAATTGGTCATAGTCAGCGATGTGCACTTCTTTACACCAGTCATTATGTTTCATTATGTTACTTTGATTTTCGATTGGGAATTAAATCAGAAACAGACATACAAACTTTTATAGTTCCATACTCGAGGGTTGATAAGGGATATTCTTGGCTGAAGAGAAATTCTCATAATCCTGTCGAGAATCGAACTCGGAACCTCTGAATTTGAAAGCTAACACCACCAGACCACACAGGGTAAAGAAGCTAAACATAAAATATCTGAGATGTTACATTCACATAGCATTCTATCGTCTATTTTTATATACCTTTCACAAACTATTCCTACAAAAGGTTATTATTTTGTTTACTTCATGCTAATCAAGATCAACATTTACAAAAATAGTTTCATTACACCTTTCGTTGTAGATATAGTGACAGTAAAATATTTAAAATTCAGGTAGCTTTAACCTGGCTATGAAATGTCACCATTTGCATGACCACGAAGAATAAACGAATAAAAATTTAACATTTCAAAAAGGTAAGTATTTGAAAATTCAAACCAATAAATAAAAATATATGGAAATGGCTAACACTACAATTATTTGAAGCAAATTGTTATTTTAAAGAGGCCAACATTTCTTGTGTAGTAAGTTTTGTGTAAAAGTTAAATTGAGTTTTATTTATGAACACTCTTTAACTGCTATGGTTCTCAGCGTCCCATTCTACACTGGGCATGAAAGACCGGAAATTTTGCTCAGAGGCCTCTTTATCAGGCTTGAGGTTCTTTTACGTGCCGTAAATCTACGACCGGTGTTGCTTTCCTTCCGAAGGAAGCTATGCTAAGGATTTTTTACGCCCGAAAAAATACATCGCACTCCGTTGGCTTTGAAACCGTGACCTCGGCCACTAAAAGCTAGCATGGTACCACCAGACCACGGAGGACGACAGTTTTTGTATACCTTTTGTGGTTTACCAGTTACACAAAATTATACAAAACCTATTCTGAATAATAAATTTACAAGTTATTTTCGAAAATTGAAGATATAAATTTTATTAGTCATATGAATATGTTAAAATGTATTATACTTTAACCAAAATCACTGGAGTAATTTTTGAGAAAAAAAAAATATATGTTCCATTCAAAGGCTAGTTGGGGATGGAGGGTGTTCATGAAAATCTTCGTGTCGCGTCTTTAGAAGTTGCTGAAGTTAAATACCAAATTTGTTATTCATCCGATTTTCGTTTTTCAGTTTTGCTGTTTGCATACGCAAATAGACAGTCTTCTAAAAATGCATTTATTCGGATTCTGTGGACTTCAAAACGTGTATTTCTGATGAAATATCGATATCGAAAGCCATGAAGTTATTGGTGATAATGATGATGACAACAACTTGAATACCTCCCACAAATTTCTCTCGAAACTGTTTAGTGGAAAAGCGTGTAGTTATATGTATAGCCTACAAATTGTGTACGTTCTAAATTCTACCCTGGAAGGAGCATCGACGACGGAAGTGCATACAGGAAAGAAAGGGGAGGGGTTATATTATGATCCGTGTCTTATCTCACTCAGTACTACGCCATCCCTGTGAGCAGAGATTTTCAAAACGTTGCTCATGCAACACGACCCTGATAACAGTTACTTAAAGATTTCCACTAAGACTTAGTTTTTCCAAATTTCGCCGCTTGCGTCGATTTACTCCCTCCGTACATAAAACACATCTTGAATTAGTTATAAACGAAGTTATAATAACTTCTGTGTCTTTATTTGCTTAACTCTTTGTAAGCTTACATGAAGTGATAGTTGCAATTTTTGACACAGACATCCCAAAATAGGCATTAAATTACAAAATAGTCACGGAAATGCTTTGAGATGTTGGGGTACGCAAGTAGCACGCAAACGCAGATACAGTAGATAAGTGTGAAAAATAATCAGCGTTGTCAAGTTTCTGAACATGTCGCAGTATGGAAATAATTAACTCACATTCTCGGGCCGCCTTCGATGTCCCCCAATCCCAAGCGGAGAGTTTTGGACTAAAGTCACATGCCAGAAAAGAAACACTCTCCTCATAGCATACGAATATCTACCGCATATGCCGCACACCACCGCTACCCTAAGATGAAACGAAACGAAACGAGAGTAAATGAGGGACAGGAAAATTGGTGGTGGAATATAATGCATCCCAGCATTCGCTTACGTATCTTGAGAGGTCAGGGTGCTAGATCCAACGGGGATCGACACCAGACCTCCCGAATGTGAGCCTCAGTACCTATCTGTTTGAGCATTCAGATAGATTTCACGGAAAGTACACATTTTGAGGTACCTTAAATACAAATTTGGAAACACGTTCGTGTATGTGAACAGCACAATAAAACGTAATGTTTCAATAAGCTCCCTATTTTATCGCAGTATCTGTGTAAAATTAAATGCTTTGTAAAATATCATAACATAATTTACGTAAATGCAAATTTTGTACTCAACCGGCTTTCGGTTATGACTTAATGTGTTTCCTCTCTCCCTCCTTCGTATCTCAAAACGTAAACTGCAATGAAACTGCGATCTCAGGTTTTTCAGTAGAAAGCAATGCTTCCTCTACCTTAGAAGGGACGGAAGAAGCAAAAGTAGCCAAACATTTTATCGCAACGGATATTTTTTCTTTCTTTTTGCAGTTCAAAGCTCGTTCTTACTATGAAGTAGGTTTGTTGCTGCCCGTATGGAAAGCCATTTGAAGTAGGAGTTGTTCAACCGTTAGGAGCCGAACTTGAAGTAGCTGCAACCGCACGTATGGTACCCGGTAGCCTTCGTCACAAATGTACTTTCCGGTGGCCTTTGCCCCAAATTTTTAAAAATATTAACTTTGTAATTTGACTGTTTCTTTAAATATTATATATTTATGTTTGCCTCGGCTGCGTCATGAATGTCAGGAAGCGGTGCGACTGAAGAATGTATGCTTACACAGATTATAATATTACTGCACTCCATTTATTAATGCTTGAAACGATTTAAAATAACACTTCATTGATATAGAGAGCTGTGAGATACTTTTATTAATTACTTGCACTTTTTAACACGTAAACTATTTTCATTTCATACTGAATATATATTAAACTTCTCGAGGACTCATCTCGCGTCCGGTAGGAAACACTGTCTACAACCAACGCGTCTACGCTGTCTACAAGCAACTGACTTGATTTCTACCGCTTAAATTTGTAAATTTCTGTATTTCAAGTCTCTGATTGGCTATTCCTAATCCAATAGAATACTTTTATTTAACTTAAGCTTTTTTCTGGTTGTTGATTGGCTAATTTATAAACTATCACAAAAATTACATTATTGTTGCTCCAATAATGACTAGTAACATTATTACACTTTCTTGCTCATTATTGCCTCAAGGTTACCTCATTGTTACCTCATTGGTATCAACTTTTAACCTATTATTCTCATAGCTCCTACATTCACATAACATTATTAAACATGTACATATTAATATAAACATTAATACAATGACTGTTACATGCATTTTATATATTGTTACATACACATATTGCTTTAAGGCGGGTTGTTATTGAATTTATATATTATATAATTAGACTGAAATCATTTAAGTGTAAAAAATACTACCTCAACTACACATGACACTGCGGTGGACACTGGTGACGCATAAAATGAAATCATAATTTGGAAAGGTAATTTGGGAAGAAAACGTTCCAGGCCTAAGTTTAGGGTACCTCCCGGCATTTGCTAGTTAGGAGGGCTAAAGAAAGCCTCAATCAGGAACGCTGAACCTGGAGGGATTTGAACCGCAAAATTCCCGTTCACGAGTCAGTGCCTTATTGAACACGTGCCGATAAGAGAGATTTATTATTATTATTATTATTATTATTATTATTAGAGCTACATTATTTCCGTTTTCTCTATATTCTCTATCGTTATTAATTTCGGAGTTTCCTTGCGAGCCAATTGTAAGCTTCTACTCATCCGAAGTGGTTTTAAATCCTCATCATAGTTGGATATAGAAAATGTCTGGCTGTTAGAAATGTTGGTTAAACTTTGTCTTCTGCATTTAATTGTGCAGGAGTTACTATGGTAGTTTTTGCTAATGTGGGAGTTCTCGCTGAGTAACAAGTTATGCTGCAGTGAGGTTTATTATCCTATCCTAACAAGCAAAGTCAACTTATATAGCGGCGGTAAGATGCTGGGTTAGAGATCTGGCCATTTATGATGATGGTTTCACATCTTGCATTTAGAAATGGTGCACTGAAGCATTCAACAAAGGTCTGGTTATTAGAATTTTACTTGGTTTAATTTCTGATGTTCTAGTTTGGAGCGCGGTGTTCCGGTTCCCGAACATAGAATTAGCCTCGATTCGAGTTTATGGGAATACGGACCGGTGCCGTTTCAGGGAGATACGCCCACCTCTGCTCTGTGTGTGTGTGTGTGTGTGTGTGTGTGTGTGTGTGTGTGTGTGTGTGTGTGCCAGGCTGACAGTCGCCTTCACAAGCTGTGATGCCACTTTATTATTATTATTATTATTATTATTATTATTATTATTATTATTATTATTATTATTATTATTATTATTATCATCATTATCATTATTATTATTTACTTTGGCTACTTTTGCTTCTTCCATCCGTTCTACTGCAAAATCTGAGCTTGCGGTTTCATCTTAAATTCACAGAGAGAAAACACAGTAAGTTAAAACCGAAAGCCTATTGAACATGGCAACGTGGCCGAGTGGTTAGACTGCTCGTCTCTCACCAAGGTGGCTTGGGTTCAATCCCATGGTCCCACATGTGGGATTTGTGGTGGACAAAGCGGGGTCTAGGCGGGTTTTCTCCTGCTTCCCCATCATTCATTCCACCAACATTTCAAATCATCTCCTTTCTCGCTCTCATACCAGACCTCGGGCTGATCGCCCATCCTGGTTCCTCTCTCTGATCCACAGTAATTTGTGCTCCCCGACAGACATCTGACCCCAGACGTCCGCTTGTAAGCCCTGGGTGTTGTAAATCCTAATAACGGGGAGGGAAACGGAAGAAGAAGACAAAGATATAGAAATTCACACTGCAATAAAATATAGAGCTTATTGAAACATACAGTTATGTAATATAACCTCAGCCATTGACGTTTAAGCGATTATTGAAATAACCTCTGTGCGAGCTACTTTTTACATAATTTTTTCTTTCCCTGTTTACCCTCCTCGACGTACACCCCAGGACTTACAAGCGGGTGACGAGCCTATCCAGGAGCAGACACATTACCACCCAAAAATTTAATATCGAGATTTAACCGATTACCACATTGAATACTCCAAAAGAAGCACTTTTAGAATGTGTGCTTATGCAACAGCATCACTCTAAAACAACAGGTATTAAGATGTTAAAAGCATGGCAGGTAGAGATTTTTCAAGAAAATTCCCCCATATATATGCAAAATGCTTCTTTATTATTTTCATTTTAATAAAAACGGCTCTAGCCTTTGAGGTTGTCTGCAAACTGCCTGAATTTTGTATAATTTTTATAATTAGGAAATCAAGGAAATAAAAGTTTGCTAAGAAACGTTTAAAGCTCGTAGAGTAAAATAGTGTCATATTTTTATTTCGTAGTGTTAGCCGTTTTCAAATATTCCATGCTGCATTTTACTTTAAGTTTGTCATCTGACGATAACGATAACGGCCAGCGTATACACCGGGCGCGCTATCGGGAGATAATTAGAAGTTTCTGGAAGCTCCTTCTCCGCCTTCTCCAGGAAGTATGTTGAAATAATTCTAGAGCGTTCGAGAACCTTGTGGAAAGATTCCACTCATATAAGCGAGCGTTCTCGCGCCAGGTGAGTCGAGAGATGAGTTGAGAAGAGTTGTTGAGCCAGTGAGCGAGTTAGCGACTGCGTCTCTCATGCGACAAGAGCGATTCTCCGAACGAGTTGGTGAAGGCTTGTGTGACGGGTAGCGAGTGCTATTGCGGAGCGGCGGGTTGTGGAGGCCTCGTGTTCGACTTCCGAGTGAAATGAACTGTCCGGTGTGAAGACGCTACGTCATAAAGTGAAAGTGAAGTGACTGAGAAGTGAACTAGTTCACCTTAGTGAAGTGAAAGTGAACTCCCAGTGAAATTGAACTACAGAAATCTAAACAGTGACAGTGAGAACTGAGAGAATGACAGTTGTAAAACTGGACAAAGTCACAATATATACTCGTAGTTATATAGTATATCATTTATATATCATTGAAAAACGTAATGTGAATAAATGTATAGATTTTATATGATTTTAACGATAATTGCGAGCTATAGAACATTTATAGTTGAAAAATCTGATGTGTTACACTCACAAGACTTTCTCTACTCTTGTAAAAGCTATTTTTACAAACTCTTATTCTCCATCTATTTCATATTAATCGAGATAAACATTTGCAGAAACGATCTTTTGACATGCAAAGAGAATTACATTTTACACATAGCGACCAGTTCTAAAAATATTTGACTATCGCTTAAGGCGTACTATGTTCCCCTTGTTTTGTATTTGCAAGGACAATATAGAAATACAGTAGCCTTTAAGCATAGACATATCTCTTAATAGCTGGTTGCTAGGTGCAGCACCATTCTCTTTGCCACAGATTAATACTCTTTGCATATCCAAGACAAAAAATGAATAACGAATTCCCATTTGAGAAAATAAGTATTGAAAATTTAAGGGAATAACAAGCAGTATCTCGAAAATGGTTTACTCAACAAAACAAATGTATATGACATAAATTGTATATTTTAACGCGATCTACATTTTTTGTGTAGTAAAATTTTGTCTATCTCTTGTGCTTTATCAGTTATGCAAAAGTCGTTCACAATGAAGAATACTTTTGGAGACATTCCCAGAAAATTCAAGATATACGTTTTGTTTTTCATGAAAATATCTTAAACATATGATACTTTAATCAAAATCGTTAGAGCCATTTTTGAGAAAATTAAAAAAAAATGTTCCATGTAAGGGTAATCTGGGGTGGGGGTATTTTCTTGAAAACCTTCGTGTCGCATCTCTGGAAGATACTGAACCTAAATACCAAGTTTGGTGTTTATCCGACTGTTCGTATCTGAGTTATGCTGTTCACAGACACACAAACAGACACTCACACAGACACACACACGGACATGTTTCCAAAAATGCTTTTTTTTTGGATTCAGGGTTTCTCAAAACATGTATTTCCGGTGAAATCTCGGTATCGAATTTTTGGGTGGAGTACAATACTTCCCCTGCTTACTATACGTAGTAGAGAAAGTAAAAATATAATATCCTGATGACTATTTGGTCCTTGACCGAATTCCAACCCCTCCCCAATGAAAAACCATCTAAAACGGATTTAAATAAACTCTTTTCTTAGAATTGCATGTGAGAACACTAAAGTAAAAGTTTAAGACCTGTAGGATGTGGGATGTGTTTATCGGAGCGGGACACCTCGCGCACGCAATCATCTTGACCTATGTGGCTACACCTCCGTGAGGCATGGATGAGGCGAAGGTGCCGGAAGAATCTCAGGTTCTACAGAGGCGCGCAGAATTCCCTAATATTTCCAGTTTGAACATCGCGCGCCAGCGAGCGAGGAATCCTTAAGAGGGCGATGCAGTGACCCCAACTGGTGGACAGCTCACTCTGGCGCACACTACAATAAATCTGTCCAATGCGCATGCATCGATACCATCTCCCTGGCACCGCCAGCAACTGAAATCACACCTGAAACGCGAAATGGAGATGAAATGAGAGGTAATGGGCCAAAGGAGAGGTCGTGGTAGAATACGGTTACATGCTGGTTTGAGGGTCAAAATGTTTCCAGCAAATGACTAAATTTTGATCACCCCAACACGCACAGGGAGAACGTAACACAGAAACTGCAAGAGAACCAGGACCTTGGTGTCTACATTCCGATGAAGACAAATTTCACATCACACACATTACCTGTAATTTATTGATAAATATCTTCATGGCCCTACATTACACACAGGAGAATAAAGGATTGAGGGGAGATGTCACGCTGTCGAGGACTGGCCACACTCGACCTACTTCTTATACACTTACTCAACAAGTGACGCTCACACACAAAGAAGTAACACTAACTCTCTATCTCCCCCCTCTCCAACGATGTCTACTCGCGCTAGCCAGAGCTGGCGGTCATACCAGACAGAGATTCCAACAGAGCCTATTCTCTCTGGCATGGTCAGCGCCGAAAGAGAAGGCTAGTTCAGTCGAAGGAAATAATAAATCACCTCAATAATACTGTCGACAATGCGACGCAATAATGTGTCTGGTATGGCAACACCTACTAATACGCCACAATACACCACAGTGGGTGGTCACCGGAAATCAAGCCCAGGACCTCCCGAACGCGGGCCATGGACTTTGCCGCTGCTCGGTCGATGAAACCTGTACGATTTTATTAAATTTAAATTCCCTATAGTAACTAAAATAATCCTCTTTGGTGTTCTTTTGAACCCCTAGTGTATTCCCACACATTTAGGCAGAACCTTTAAATACAGTTCTCGTTTAAAATTCATAATAAGCCTCTCTGCTTTTTAAATATAAACCACAATTGGGATCAATAACGCATTTGCATCTTTTAGTTGCAAAGTTGGGATGCGGACATGTCGACATTTTTTAAAGCTAGGGACGATATTTCCTCGCCATTCTTTAACTCAATATATCCCGTCGGATCTATGGGAACTAAATCATGAAGCTCAGTAGCTTTAATAAAGTTACGCTTGGCGGCTGCTATCCCTTGAAAATGTGAACACATTTAGAATTCACATGGAACGTTCATGCGAGGTTGCGAGTCGGATATTAATATTCATGGGCCCGCGTTTTTTATCCTCGCAAGTCTACGGCTTGTTAAAGTACTTTGTTTTAATAAAGCTTCTAAAGCGCTTTAAAAATTTTTTTATTAAAATAAAGAGATGCTGGTTTCAACCAAATATAGCATGGACTTGTGCACACTTTACTCAAAACGATTAAATTACCCGGTTCTTTTATTTTGGTTTACTTCGCTTATTCGTCTTATGCATTGCTCTGTTTTTGCTTTCGTGCACTTTAAATTTTAGGTTAGCCTTCTTCTGCTGTATACTTATTGCTGCTTCTTTTTTAAAATTTTGTGGGTATTTTCGCTTTTAGGTTCGTTTTGCTTCTTTAACCCATAAGTATCTCTGTTAGCAGGAGGTAACTTTCGGTAACTAACCATTCTCATAAAATCTAATGAGTTATATTCAGATGACATTCACTACCCACTCTTCTATTTTTACCAAAGCCTATTCTTCTTAGATTTCATGATAATTGAGAAAAACGTTTTCGGAAATAGTTTCATTTTACATGTCGTTGTAGGTATAAGGGAAGTGTACGGCTGAATTAGTAAAATCTTCAAAAAGCGAGTCGCTATGTGTAGGCTTTAAAATTCCGTATTATTTTTTCCATCACATTGCGAGAAACAAATTAATGGTGACAACACTTCAAAACTGTATAAACCAATAACAATGAATGCTCGGGAAGTGGCTAATGCCACAAAAAGCACTAACAAGTTATGGTTTTAACGAGATTTGCATCTTTCATGTGGCAGGTTTCATGTGTACCAGTTATACAAAATTATGCAAAATTCATTCAAAATGGAGAGTTCACATGTTATTTACAGAAAAATATACATTTTATTAGTCATACAAATAACTTAAGCATATGCTTTGTTAATAAAAGTCTTTGGGTTGTGGTGGGGATTTGTTTTACTTTCTCTACTACGTATAGTAAGTAGGGGAAGTATTGCATTCCACCCAAAAATTCGATACCGAGATTTCACCGGAAATACATGTTTTGAGGCTCCTGAATCCAAAAAAATCATTTTTGGAAACATGTCCGTGTGTGTGAGTGTCTGTGAACAGCATAACTCAGAAACGAGCAGTCTGATAAACACCAAACTTGGTATTTAAGTTCAGTATCTTCCAGAGATGCGACAGGAAGGTTTTCAAAAAAATTCCCCCACCCCAGATTACTCTTTACATGGAACACTTTTCGAAAATTTTAATTTCCTCAAAAACGGCTCAAACGATTTTGATTAAAGCATCATATGTTTAAGATATTTTCATGACAAATGAAATGTATATCTCGAATTTTCTGGGAATGTCTGCAAACGTATTCTTCATTGTGGACGACTTCTGCATAACTGTTAAACCATATCAGATAGACAAATTTTACTACACAAAATATGTAGATCACGTTAAAATACACAATTTATGTCATACGAATTTTTGTTGTTGAGTGAACCATTTTCGAGATATTGCTAGTTATTCCCTTAAATTTTTCAACATTTATTTTCTCAAATGGGAATTCGTTATTCATTTTTCATATGTCCTGGACATGTAAAGAGAATGGAATTCGCCACATAGCAACCAGCGCTTAAAATGTTTGACTATAGCTTAAAGCCTCTTGCATCTACAACAAAATTAGCAATAAGATTAACATCTCGATTAACATAAGCATATGGAGAATAAGCGTTTGTAAAAATAGTATGTACAAGAGTAGAGAAAGTCATGTGAGTGTAACACATCAGATATTTTTTTTAGGAAATGTTGATTCTTCGTTATTGAGTTATGCTGTTCTCTTCGTTATGGCTTAGATGGTAAGATCTGGGAAGTCATGTGTACGATTACCGTGGCTGATCTTCCTGATCTATGGGGTTTTTCGGGGGTTTCCCTGGGTGGCTAGGGCGAATGCTAAGAATGTTCATGAATCCCAAATTTCCCGTCCCTCCATTGTTATTTCATTCCACCTTTCATCTACCTGGTCTGTTTCAGGGTTGCAAGTGTCGATGGCAGTCTCCGCGCTGCATGGCAGGGGAAAAGGATGCTCTATGTAACCCTTCGACCCCAAAATGGGAGCGGTCTCCGAGTACCGGACGCCACAGGGGATGTGCAAGCCCGCAAAGGGGGAGCCAATTGCAACAGCTGCCTCCGGAGAGTTTCATTCAGTAAGAGGTAGAGGTCCTGCCCTCTGCCCTGTCGTGTCTCCTGGTCCGGCCGACCTCTGTTCCTCTCACCCCACCCCTCTCTCCCGGGAGCGTTCCTTCAGGGTCTTAGACACGGAAGATTTTGTAGGATCGAGGTAATAAATCGCGCTCCGCAAAAATGAAATTGAGTTTTATTTTTTTTTAATTCATTTAAAGTCGCCCAAACTACATGGCCATAAGCGACAGTTTTATTTATGCACGCTCTTTAACTACCATGGTCCTTAGCGTCCCATTCTATATTGCGTGTGAAAGGCAGGTAATTTTACTCGGAGGCCTCTTATCAGGCTTGAGGTTCTTTTACGTGCCATAAATCTACGGCACGGGCCACCGGCTTTAATTCCCTTCCGAAGAAAGCCGTGCTAATGATTTTTACGGCGGAAAAAATACATTGCTCTCCGCCGGGTTTGAACCCGCGAACTTGGGAACTAGAGGCTAGCATCGTAACCACTACACCATGGAGGACGAGAGTGCTGCGGTGTTCTCTTTCTTTCTTTCTTTCATATATAGAACTTTTACAAAAATATATATATGTTTATTTATTTACTTACAGCGAAATTTGAATTCAGTACAATGAAGAAAGCTAAAATAAAAGTTATTTATTTTACTGACGTGACTTTTGAATTTACTATTGTAACGTATGTGTGTGTGCATTGTCGCGTCGGACACATTATTACTATATATAATGGTATTGTTGAACTAATTATTTCGTTTGTAACTTTGAATTCTTGTCCGACGCGGCATACTTCCCTCCAATTCCTAGTCAAGGGGGGTGAAGGCAAGTTGAAGGAAGAGCCTCTTTGTATGTTGCGAGCGTGGCGTCACCAGTAGAGTGAGTCAAGTGTATATCTTTAGAGTGTGTGGTTGTGTGTGGGAGTGCGTGTGGCATCTCCCCCATTGTTTGTCTGTAACCTTTTGGGAACCATATAATACTACGAAGGTAGCTTTATAATAAACCAGAGTTAAATGTGATTTCATGTGTATTATTATAAATATCCCACGCCCGCTTTAGCTTTGTACAGCAAGTTCCTGGTGTCTCTTTGTTGCCACTGATGCTACGTCCCCCAGTGTTTAAGCCGGGGTAACTAAATTTAGTATTTTAGCTGCAAACCTTTTGGTCTCACCCCGGTGTATAACACTATATTGCAAATAAATTTGCGAGCTACAAAATTCATATTGAATGATTAATTTTTCATAGATAGACTTTATCTCTGGGATATATTCAATTAGCTATATTTAAGTATTGGGGCTGCCTCACTTTCCCTGCATGGATACTTGTGAAATGGTAAGGGGTAGAGAAGGTAGTGTGGCTGTTACAGATCATCATTTGTTGATATTCTACAATTTTGTTGGCAGATACTGTACATAGGATCACTTTATATAATGAAACTCAGAGCAACTAATTAACCCTTTTGTGACTTTGTGTGTATTCTATTTCAGCTGCTCGCGCATTTTCATTGTAATACCCACCTCAGGCAACGGGGATCGACACACGTTGCTTGCTAATTTGCTCGTCTAACAGAAATCCTGCGTAGCCTCAGGGTGTGCCAAGCTTCTCATAAATATTTATAAACACGGGCACAAAACATAGTAACATCTCCTGCAGGAAAGGAAAGGAAAAAAAAGGATAACGTTTTCACTGACACAAAGGAGTGATAAATGAATCTCGCGGCTTGTGCGATAGATGGCATAATGAAATGTTTTGGTTTCAACATTGCCTGAGCTAAGAGCAGCTAATGAACCGGCGCCGACGTCAAAACCGCGATGTAAGCCGTAACAGACCTCGGGCACATCATTACTCATTTCTGTAACAAATGCCATGCAATGTTGAATATTCACTTTCAATTAATTAACGTCACAAGTTATTAAAAGTTCTAACAGCGACTGACAGTACGTCATTTAACTTTTCTGATTAATTAAATAAGAAATAATTTGTATATTTGAAACGTGAAACATGTCACTAAAACAAAACTGTTATAAAATGTTTCAATAATCAACTAAAATTTTGATGTTTCAAGCTGTAAAATTTATATGACTGTAAGCAAGCCTACACAAGCTTTACAGAGATTCAAAATATTCTTCAGTTAAAAAAAATATGTGTTACATTCACATGACTTTATACATCCTATAGCGCTTATTAGCGGATATACAAATTATTTTTCGAAAGATTATTTTCCTATTTACTTATTTTAATCCAGATAAACATTTCCGGAAACAGCTGCGAAACACTGGACGCTACACGCTGGCCTTAAAATTCCATACTCTTTCCATGGCACCACGAGAAACAATTAAAAATCGACAGGCCTTAAACGAATTACAACGTACTGAACAATTCGAGCCATTAATAAAGGATATATATAAAATGGCTGATGTCACAAAAACAGTTATTTGAAATAAATTGGTTTTAAAGAGATCTTCATTTTTTTGTCAGTACGTTTAAGTTTATTGCTTAGTATTTACCAGTTATACAAGATCACACAGAATTTCTTCCGAATGAAGTGGTCTTCACAGGCTATTTCCAGAAAATTTAAAGATATAAATTTCATTTGTCATATACATATCTTTAATATATGGTATTTTATTCAAAATAGTTAGAGTCAAGTGTACAAACTATTTTCACAAACTTATTCTCCATCTACTTCATGTTAATCGAGATAAAAATTTTCAGAAACTTATTGCTAATTCTATAGCATACCTTACTGCTAATTTTCTTGTAGATGCAAGGGGAATATGGTAGGTTTTAAGCAATAGTCAAATCTTTTAAGAGCTGGTTGCTATGTGGAGCATTCCATTCTCTTTATGTCCAGGACATAAAAAAGAACAACAATTTCCCATTTGAGAAAAAGTATAAGTATTGGAAAATTAAAAACAAAAACAGGAAATATCTCGGATAGGGTTCACTGGACTTTTGTCTATCTCTTACGGTTTATCAGTTATGCAAAATTGATTCAGAATGAAGACGACTTTTGAGGACATTCCCGGAAAATTCAAGCAATACATTTTATTTGCCACAAAAGTATCTTAAACATATGATATTTTAATCAAAATTGTTACACCCATGTTTGAGAGAATCAAAATTTTCGTAAAGTGCTCCATTTTAAGGTAGTTTGAGTTGGAGGGATTTTCTTTAAAATCTTCGTGTCGCATTTTTGAAAAATAATGAACCTAAATGCCAAGTTTGGTATTTATCCGACTTTACGTTTTTGAGTTATGCTGTTCTCAGACACACAGAAATACACACGAACTTATTCCTAAAAATGATTTTTCTGGTATTCAGAGCGCCTCAAAACATGTATTTGCGGTGAAATCTCGATATCGAGTTTTTGGATTGAATGAATTACTTCCCCTACTTATTATACGTAGTAGAGAAAGTAGCAATTACTCTCTATATGCTGGCTTTGAAGTTCCGCTCTTTTCGTGATCCCAAGAAATAAATTAATAGTAGCTTAACACTTCAAAAAGGATAACTTATTTGAAAATTCTAACCAGTAAGAGACATCCAGGAAATGGTTAATGGCACAAATGTTTAATTGAACTAAAATTTTATGTAAGTTCGGCACCTGCAAGGATAAGACACGAAGGTTTTTATTAAAGTATTACATGTTTAAGGATTTGTATGACTGATAACATTTATATATTGAATTTTCTGTAAATAACCTATGAAGTTATCGTCATTCTAAAAGAGATTTGTATAAAGGGTTAATCAAAAAGAATTCGTTTTTAATGAACGACAATAGTTTGCTGCACATAAGACACATCATTGAAACGAGTAAAGTTCAAAGTTTTAAGCTCCAACCTATTAGTTCCATTCTGTGCCTACAGCGGCGCTGGGTTTGTTTACGAGAAAATGGCAACGCCACAGGAAAAGTGTTTTGTGTGCTGCAGTATGCAAAGAGTAAATCCATTGTTTCATTGCAGCGTACATTTCGTTGTAAGTTCAACAACGAGCCACTTCGTCATGTAAAATTTACAATTGATACAATAAATTCGTAGAAGATGGTTGCGCATGCAAACGGAAAAGCGCTGGTCCTCCTCGCATAACAAATACTCATTTTGAACACATAAAGTAAAATTTTGAACTTTCTTCTTTTCAGTAAGATATCACATGTGTCGCTATCTATTGTCGTTCATTAGAAATAAATATTTAAAATCTGTTCCTTCTTTTTGAATAACCTTTAATGACTGGTAAGCCATAAGAGATAGAAAAAACTTAGTACACAAAAAATATACCTATAATATCTCGTTAAAACACAACTTATGTCATAATTGTTGGAGCATTAACCCTTCCCGAGATATTTGTTGTTATCAGTTTGAATTTTCCAATACTTATACGTTTTTGAGGTGATGCCAGCATTTCCATGTCACGGAAAGGTAAAGCTAGCATATTGTGACTCGTGCCTTAAAGATTTAAGGTAACGTTTCAGCTACCTGTACCTATAACGAAATGTGTAATGAAGCCATTTCTGAAAACTTCATTTCGATCAACTTGAAGTGGATAAAGCAATATGTTTGTGTAAGAATACTTTAGAAATAAATAAGAAGTCGTGTGAATTCAACACATAAGTTTTTACTTTCTCCACCACGTTTAGTAAGTAGATGAAGTATTGTATTCCACCCAAAAATTTCACCGGAAATACATGTTTTGAGACACCTGAATCCAAAAAAAATCATTTTTGGAAACATGTCCATGTATGTGTCTGTGAACAGCATAACTCAGAAACGAACAGTCGGATAAACACCAAACTTGGTATTTAGGTCCAGTATCTTCCAGAGATGCGACACGATGGTTTTCAAGAAAATCCCCCATTCCAGATTACCCTTTACTTGAAACATTTTTCAAAAAATTTAATTTTCTCAAAAATGGCTCTAACGATTTTGATTAATATAGCATATACTTAAGGTATTTTCATGACAAATGAAATGTATATCTAGAATTTTCTGGGAATGTCTCCAAAAGTATTCTTCGTTATGAACGACTTTTGCATAACTGGTAAACCATAAGAGATAGACAAAATTTTACTACATAAAAATGTAGATCGCGTTAAAATACACAACTTATGTCAAATGCATTTTTTTTTGTTGAGTAAACCATTTTCGAGATATTGGTTGTTATTACCTTAAATTTTTCAATATTTATACTTTTTCTCAAATGGAAATTCGTTATTCATTTTTTTTTGGTCCTGGTAATGCAAAGAGAATGGAATACTCCACATAGCAACCCGATATTAAAATATTTGAATATAGCTTAAAGCCTACCAATTCCCCTTGCATCTACAAGAAAATTAGCAATAAGATTAACATCTCGATATCTCGATTAACATGAAGCATATGGAGAATAAGCGTTTGTAAAAATAGTTTGTACAACAGTAGAGAAAGTCATGTGAGTGTAACATGGAATCATGTATAACTTGCTCTATAAATAGTTTAGAAGTTTGTGTTTATATAACTCCTTGCTGCTGTATTATTTATTTGCTGCATTAACCAATAAATGAATGTGCATATTTTCCCAATGCAATTACATACAAGAACAGCTCTACTGCATGGCGCAAGGAAGCTGCAATGGAACATTTCCATTATCTCAGTAAAGCTAAGGGTTATAGGATTAATCCTCAAGACTCTGATGTGACATGGGGAGTCCCTGGCCTAGACGCTGTCACGTTGGAAGACTGATTGCAGCAACATTTGAATAACACAAGAGGGACCGGATCTCCCCCGTCCCAACCCCACTTGACTGCAGGAAAAAAAAATCGAACTTCTAAGACTTGCTGCCGTGCAACTTTTGCCCAGAACCCCTCCTTTTCTTTGGGGAAAACTGTGACATATGGATTCTGGCAAAAAGGAACGTCAAGGGCATGAAAATGGCCACAAATGCACCGTCAGCGCATCAAACTAAAAGAAGTCCATTCGGCTTTAGACAGAAGACGGATCTTTATACATGTTTATTAAATATTGATCAAACCAAATTAACAATTATTATTAATAATCAATCATAGTAAATTCAAATATAAAGCACCGCATGTACTCTATTGGTAAATAAATGTATGCATTGTTTATTGCTATATTTTGTATTCATTCAAATAAATAGTTGTAATTTCTTAACGTAATGAATATGTGAGTTAAAAACTGGAGTATTTCAAAGCAAAAACCTAGTTACCGAAGAGAAGAGAAAGTTAGAGAGCCCTACAGTAATGTCACGTAAGCCCAAGGACTTTTAAGGGGAGATGTAGGCAAATTTGGTCAAAAAACATGTTTTTTCTAATATTTTTATTTGATAGATTAGACATTTAAGCACATGTTCCAAGGGATTTTGTTTATTCTTCCATCTTAAATTCATTTAAAAATTTAAAGCCCTTAGTAGTTCAAATGTGCCACGTCCCTTTTTCAAACAGGCACCAGTTTTATTCTTGTTAGTTTGAGTTTATATTGTAATTTATTCCAGTAAAGCTTATGTGGTTTATTACAAACAAACAATGTAATATTTTTTAAGAAGTGGATATAGTAATATGTTTCGAAAATTTACAAAACAGGTATCACACTGGGTGCTTCTATCTGCCCCGACATAATCCAGGCATGCAGTACCACCAACTATTTAACCTGGGCCCGCCCCATCCTAATATTAATCGAGATAAACATTTGCAGAAACTATCTTATTGCTAATTTTCTTATAGGTGCAAGGGGAATATGATAAGCTTTAAGTGATAGTAAAATCTTTTAGAGCTGGTTGCTATGTGGCCCATTTCATTCTCTGTGTATGTCCAGGACATACAAAACGAATAAGGAATTCACATTTCAGAAAAAGTATATGTATTGGAAAATTCAAACAAATAACAAGGAATATCTCGGAAATGGTTCACAAGACAAAAAAAATTCTGATGTGTTATTCTCAAATGAGTTTCTCTAATCTTTTACAAGCTATTTTTACAAACGCTTATTCTCCATATGCTTCGTGTTAATCGAGATGTTAATCTTCTTGCTAATTTTTTTGTAGATACAAGGGGAATTGGTAGGTTTTAAGCGATAGTCAAATATTTTAAGAGCTGGTTGCTATGTGGGGTATTCCATTCTCTTTGCATTACCGGGACAAAACAAAATGAATAAGCAATTCCCATTTGAGAAAAAGTATGTGTTGAAAAATTTAAGGGAATAGCAAGCAATATCTTGAAAAAGGTTCACTTATAAAATGTATTTGACATAAATTGTGTATATTAACGCGATCTACATTTTTTGTGTAGTAAAAGTTGTCTATCTATTATGGTTTACCAGCTATGCAAAAATCGTTCACAATGAAGAACACTTTTGGATACATTCCCAGAAAATTCAAGATATAGATTTTATTTGTCATGAAAGTATCTTAAATATATGATATTTTAATGAAAATTGTTAGAGCCATTTTTGAGAAAATTAAAATGTTCGAAAAATGTTCCATGTAAAGGGTAATCAGGGGTGGGATTTTTTTCTTGAAAACCCTCGTGTCGCATCTCTGGAAGATACAGAACCTAAATACCAAGTTTGGTGTTTATCCGTCTGTTCGTTTCTGAGTTATGCTGTTCACAGACACACAAACGGACATATTTCCAAAAATACATTTTTTGGATTCAGGAGGCTTCAAAACATAGGTGAGATTTCCGGTGAAATCTCGGTATCGAATTTTTGGGTGGAATGCAATACCTACCCCGCTTACTATACGTACTAGAGAAAGTAAAAATGTATATCATATAAATTCTGTGTTTTAATGAGATCTACATTTTTTGTGCAGTAAAAGTTTCTCTATCTCTCAGGGTTTACCAGTTATGCGAAAGTCCTTCAGAATGAAGAGGACTTTTGGGGACATTCCTAGAAAATTCAAGATATACATTTTATTTGTCATTAAAATATCTTAAACATATGATATTTTAATCAAAATTGTTAGAGCCATTTTTGAGAAAATAAATGTTGAAAAATGTTTCATGTAAACGGTAGTCTGGGGTGGGGAGATTTTATTGATAATCTTCCTGTCTCATCCTGTGATGGTACCAAAACTAAATACTAAGTTTGGTATTTATCCGAGTTTTCAGTTTTGAGTTATGCTGTTCACAGACTGACAGACAGACAGACACACACACACACAATGACATGTTTCCAAAATGCTTTATTTGGATTTAGGGCACCTCAAAACACGTATTTCCGCTGAAATATCTATATAGAATTTTTGGGTGGAAAGCAATACTTCCCCTGTTACCATACGTGGTAGAGGAAGTAAAAAATGCAACTGAAGCGTAACTCTGCAATTTATTTCTTAGATTACATCCGTTGGAACATATAAAATCAATTGGACCTGCTATCTAGGAGGTAACAGCATGGACTGTGTGATATTTCTTGTTGCCAATATTTTCAGACTAAGATTACGCAGTATTTTGTGTTACGCTATTTTCTTTCTATTAGTGAAGGCTGAATGACATGAATTTACATGAATTACCAGAGTTTAAAAAAAACTCAATCTTCTGCACCGTTTTTTCGAAATTGAAATTTTTCCATAGAGTAGTTTTTCTCTGATATTACTTAACTCAGATCAGCGAAGCTGGATAGCATCTCTAAAAGTGTACAATGAACTATGCAGCAGGTTTTGATAGTTTGAAAATAATAATATTCATCATTATACATACAATTTAAGGGATGTACCGAATACCCTTCAATGTTGCTTTTAGTGTGTTTAAGGAGGCTACATCATATAATTAAAAGCAATATTATTTTAATTACAGTAAAACAAACCGCCAATAAATTGCTATTTTTACTGATATAACATAACTTTACGTGAAAATATGCAACATTTTCAGGATATTGATACATTTCGAATAAAAGAGCTTCAATGGTTAAGTCCTGGCTCCATTCCTGTGCCCCATTTCACTCAGTCGTTCAAAAACTCGAAAGAAAGCGATTACAGAGTTCCTTCCTAATAACCCCACCTCCTACTGCAGATCGGCGATCTGAGCTATCATCCACGACGATGTCTGTACATTGAGAGATATGAGAATATTGTCGTCCTTCACCTGCCCTAGGACTTCGATTCTGCCAGTTGAGTAGAAACATCTCTCCTTCGGTGAGGTTCTTGTATGGCTTAGTAAGCCGAATATTTCAATTGCTAAAAGGGCTTAATCATCCGGGTTTGTCTGTTGCTATTTTCGATAAGTAGATATTTTAGAGTTAAAATTCAATCGTTTTGTGGAGCCATAGACATGATATACGTTTGCTAACCTTGTATTATGTTTTGCTCCGGCCTGATCATTTGATTTAATATGTAGTGTACGAGTTCGTTTAAACATTCCGGGCAATATTTAATGTTTTGTCAATATTTAACAAAATTTTAAAGTTATTTTTGGAGTCCAGAGTTTATTTAATCATCTATATTTTGTAAGGGACTTACTTTGCGGCGTCATGGGAATTATTTCTTTGTGGTGTTGATCTCTTTAATGGCCAAGCAAGCCTGAGGTGAAGAGCTATAGTGATAGAGTTAAATGAGGCAAGTCTGTTACATTATTTATGTTAAGATAATTTACCTCATCTCTTCCTCTGCAATATTGGGTGATTTGTGTGAACTCTTGTAATAACATAATGGTTTCTAAAAACTTATGAATATGGAAATTTTATGTCCTTATGCCGAATATGATGATGCTTGTCCTTTGGCAAACATTTGTTAATTAAACCCACTATTACTAAACACACTAAAATTTAGTTTGCACTACTGATGATAGCTAGAAGATGGTTTGTTGCTGCTACGTATGGAAAGTCAGTTTGAAGATGTATTATATTTGGACTGTTGGGGAGCCGAACTTGAAGTAGTTGCAACTTCACGTATGGTGAAAGAGTTTCTGGTAGCCTTCGCCCGAATTTTACAAATATTAACTTCGTATTTTTACTGTTTCTTTAAATATATATTTATGTTTGCCTCGGCTGCGTCAGTATTATTGTTAGAGATATGTTTCTCTTTGTAGGGTTGTGGTGCGACTGAAGAATGTAGGCTTACACAGATTTTAAGTTTTTCTTCACTCCAATTATTAATGCTTGATACGATTTAAATAACACTTCACTGATATAGAGAGCTGTGAGATTATTTTATTAATTACTTCATTAAACACTTAAACTATTTTCTCACCCAAAATACGTATTAAATTTCTCGAGGACGCATCTCGCGTCTGATTAGTAACACTGTCTGGTAGCAACTGACTAGATTTCTAGCGCCTAAATTTGTAAATTTCTGTATTTCAAGTCTCTGATTAGCTAATCCTAGTCCAATAGAATACCTTCATTAAATAAAGCTTTTTCTGGTTGTTGATTGGCTATTTTATAAACTGTCACAAAATTTACGTTATTGTTGTTCCAATAATGACTAGTAGCATTATTAACTTTCTTACTCTTTATTGCCTCAAGGTTACCTCATTGTTAGCAACTTTTAACCTATTATTCTCACTGCTCCTACATTATTAAATTACGTAATACATTCACATAACATTTACACATGTATACAATAATATAAACATTTACAATGACTGTAATATACACTTTTTATATATTGTTACATATACATATTGCTTTAAGGCGGACTATTGTTGAATTTACATATTATATAATTGGACTAAAATCATTTAAGTGTTAAAAATACTGCCTCATAGCTAATATGAACTTGCACGGCTGTATCTCTCAGCAATTCAAATGTTGCATTCTGGAGTAGCTATTTTAGGCTGTGTTTTGTGGTTTTGTTATACGAGGCAGGAAACATTAGTGTATGGTTTGATACGCTGTGCCTTGACTGATACATAAAGGACTTGTATCTAAAGGTGAGAGCCTGCAGAATCGATTTTGCATCGATCATTTCCTCAGACAGTGTTCTGTTTCGTGCCAGTTTCCTTGCACACAAAGTGGTGCCATCAAACAAGTTTGATTGAGCATAAACTTTGAAGGAGATGAATTTGGAGATGTAGGGGAAAGTAATAAATCTAAGGTGCTAAGGAGTGAAAGATGAAGGGAAATGGAGGTGAAAAGAAAGGATGCTGACAATGAACCAGTAGGGTATATGCAAGCTGGAGAGCTTCACTCTAATCCTGACCAAATTCCATTAGATATACTTAATGCATTAGTGACTACTCTACCCAACACAATTTCACTTTTATGGGACGTCCATCCCATAGATTGCAGTTTCAGAAAACGTTCTACCGTGTGACACAAGCTTAACTTCATCTAATCAGAACTCTAAACACTGTTCACATCTATGTAACAGGTGTATACTTAAGCTTTAATAACTCAATAATTATGTGTAACTATCAATTTGAAGTAGGTGATTTTCTTTACGTTGTTTATTTGCCCCACGTATGGGAGCCAACTTGAAGTAGTTATTGCCTTGGAGTTTGTTTATTTATTTATCTCCACGTATGGACGTAAATTTTTGAAGAAGACTGTTTGTTACGTAATATGTTGCTACGTATAAAAAGCTGATTTAAAGATGTATTTTTGTTGTTACGTTCCAAGTTTAAAAATATATTTAACTTTGTTATTAAACTGGTTCTATAGATATTATTTATATTTGTTTTTACCTCGGCTGCTTCAGTATTGTTTTTAGAGCCACGTATCTCTTAATCAGGGCGTTGTAGCGACAAGAATATAGGATTACGCAGATTTTAAGTTTTAAATTCACTTCTTTGTATTAATCCTTGATACAAATTAAATAGCACTACACTGATATTAAGAACTTTGAGATTCTTTAATTTAAACCTTGAACTTTGTTAACGCGTATACATAATTTTCGTTTCACACGAATACGTAATATTTCTTTAGAGAACACATCTTCCATCCGGTCACTACCAAGGTCTGCAGGCAACTGAACATATTTCAACCGTCCAAATCCGTAAGCTTCTGTATTTCAAGTCTCTGATTGGCTAATCCTAGTCCAATAGAATACCTGCATTTTACTTAAAGCTTTTTCTGGCTGTTGATTGGCTAATTTTAAACTGTTACAAAATTTACATTATCGTTGTTCTAATCATGACTAGTAACAGTTAAACTATCAAACTCATATCCCAAGATAACTTCATTGTTACCTCATTGTTAGCAACGTTAAACATATTATTCTCACAGCTCTTACATTATTAGATTACGTAATGCATTCACATAACATTATTAAACATGTTTACAACAATATAAGCATTTGCAATGACTGTTACATTTGTTTACAAATTATTACATACATATTGCTTCAAAGCGGGCTGTTATTGAATTTACATATTATATAATTTAATTGAAAAAATTCAAGTGTTAAAAACACTGCCTCAAGTTACAGCAGGAAGAGAACGTCAGACTGGTTTTGCAATGACGTATGTATAAAAAACAATACAATCTTGACAGCTAATTGATCTATGACTGGCTTCGCCTCTCTGTTTCTCAGTGAGCTCCCCTCTCTGTGCCGTGGAGTCAGAGAGCTACATTCCCGATGTCATAGTATATACAGGCAGCGACATTGCTTTAGATTATGACACGGGATTACTTTTCACAAGAGGCATAACAATTAGCTCCTCTCAGTATGCCAAATAACGAGAGAGCCATATTCTTTGAGTAACACAGTATTCATCTGTCTGATGCTGCTGTAGAATATGGCAAGGATGATATTTTCGCGAGTGGCATAATAGTGTACTCCTCGCGCTGCGCCAAGGAGCCAGGAACTTCACGTCTATTCGAGGAAAATTCAAGATTACATGTTCTTAGACATGTAAGCATCTAAAATATTTGGAATTTTAATCAGAGTCGCTGGCACCATTTTTGAGAAAATAAAAATGAACGAAAAATGCTCTATGTAAAGGACAGTTTGAAGTGGGGGATTTTTTTTAAAAATCTTCGTATCACAACTGACAATTCGTTTTTGAGCTATGCCATTCACACACACAAGAATCTTTTTATGAAAGCTTTGCAGTCAGGAAACCTTAAAAGTGCATTTTAAGCAAATCTCTAGATCAAAAATTTAGATGTAGTAGCGAAAGTGAAACGTAACTTGATTGGGATTATATCAGCATCGGAATTGTAATGTCAGGAAACTACAAATGCACATTTTTCCTATATGGACAAGAACATTTTTTAATTAAATAATGAAATGGGCTGTTTTTTGCGTTTTGGTTTAAAGCAGTTTAAGAAGGCGAATATACATTTTATAATGAAATGCTACTTAAAGACAGAAACAGGATTTAATAAATATGGTAAATGCATAACGTCCAGTTCAAGGTTATGGTAAACAACCTGATACATTCACATAACTTTCTCTACCCTGTGTAGTTTATTAGTTTATTCTTTCTTACTCAAGCTTATTTTTCTGTCTATTACCTTTTAATCCAAACAAACCATTGCAGAAATAGCCACGTTACACATTTCGTTATAATGCAAAGAGAACAGCGATAGTCAAATGTTTAAGAACTGGACGCTATATGCTGGCCTTAAAATTCCATATTGTCTGAATGTTGAGAGGACTTTAAGAGAATGACCAAGAAATGAACAATTCAAACCTTTAATAACGGATATCTCAGAAATTAAAAAAATTACTTTAAATAAATAGTGTTTTAAAGAGATCTACATTTCTGTGCAGGGTGTTTTCATCTATCCCTAACGTTTAACAGTTATACAGAATTATACATAATTCCCTCCGAATGAAGAGAACTTCATAGGCAAATCCCCGAAAATTCAAGATATGCATTTTGTTTATAATGTAATTCCCTTTAATATATGGTATTTTAATCAAAACCGTTAGAGCCATTTTTTTAGAAAATAAACAATTTAGAAAAATGTTCCACGTAAATGTTAGTTTTGAGTGTGGGGATTCTCTTGAGAATCTCTGTGTCGCATCTTTAAAAGATATTGAACCTAAATACCTCGTTTTTGAACTATACTGTTCTAAACACACAGATACACACACATGACGTTTCTAAAAATGATTTATTTGGCTTCAGGGAGCCTCAAAACATGTATTTCCGTTGAAATCTCGGTATCAAGTTTTTGGGGTGGAATGTAGTAGTAGAGAATGTAAAAATGCATAACTTGCTGAGACCTGTTGCTTGATTATTTTTTAATATTTTGAATTTTTGCTAGGCGGCGCCGTGGCCGAGTGGTTAGACCGCTCGCCTCCCACCGAGGCGGACCGGGTTCAATCCCAGGGACCTGTGGACTAAACGGCGTCTGGGTGGGTTTTCTCCGGGTTCTCCGGTTTCCCCCGCCATTCATTCCACCAACTGCTCCACCATCACCTTTCCTTTCATCCATTTCACCAACATTTCGTTTCATCTACTTCCTTCATCCCATACCAGGCATCGGGCTGATCACCCATCCTGGATGTTCTGTCTGATCCATGAGTGTCTGCACCCGCCTGTAAGTCCTGGGGGGTGTAAGTCCTACTTAAGAGGAGGGTAAACAGATAATGAATGAATTGAATTTTTGCTTTGGAGTCATTTTAAAACAACACATAGTTGAAGAAATGGAGCAGGGAATTGTCAATGCTTGTGAAAAAATACCCAAAACAATCTCAAGTTTTTCCGGAGGCATCTCAATCCATAGGTCCCGGGTTCGATTCCCGGCTGAGGCGAGGAATTATTCTTTAACTAGAATTACTCCCTATCCTCCGCATACTGGAAGTATGAATGCGGGTGTGTTTAATAGTAAAAATAACTTTTATAAAATCTGATGTGCTACACTCACATGACTTTCTCTACTCTTGTACAAACTATTTTTACAATCGCTTGTTCGCCATATGCTTCATGTTAATCGAGATGTTAATCTTATTGCTAATTTTCTTGTAGGTGAAAGGGGAATATGGTAGGCTTTAAGCGATAGTCAAATCTTTTAAGAGCAGGTTGCTATGTGGTGCATTCCATTCTCTTTGCATGTCCAGGACATAAAAAATGAATAACGAATTCCCATTTGAGAAAAAGCATAAGTATTGCAAAAATTTAAGGGAATAACAAGCAATATCTCGAAAATGGTTCACTCAACAAAAAAATGTATATGACATAAATTGTGTATTTTAACGCGATCTAATCTTTTGTATAGTAAAATTTTGTATATCTGTTATGGTTTACCAGTTATGCAAAAACCGTTCACAATGAAGAATACTTTTGGAGACATTTCCAGAAAATTCGAGATATACATTTTATTTGTCATGAAAGTATCTTAAATATATAATATTTTAATCAAAATCGTTAGAGCCATTTCTGAGAAAATTAAAATTTTCGAAAAATGTTCCATGTAAGGGTAATCTGGGGTGGGGGAATTTTATTTAAAACCTTTGTGTCGTATCTCTGGAAGATACTGACCCTAAATACCAAGTTTGGTGTTTATCCGACTGCTCGTTTCTGAGTTATGCTGTTCACAGACAGACAGACAGAACCGCACACGAACATGTTTCCAAAAATGCTTTTTTTGGATTCAGGGGCCTCAAAACATATATTTCCGGTGAAATCTCGGTATCGAATTTTAGGGTGGAATACAATACTTCCGCTGCTTACTATACTTAGTAGAGAAAGTAAAAACAACGTAAAGAAAACCTACAGTTTAACGAATATCAACACCACCAGTTGTTTCTCCATTCAAAGCCCCCATATGATCATAGAAATTAATGGAGGCTATACAAATAATAAAAGAAAGACTTTATTATTGTGCAAAGATAAAAGGGTTGCATTTTGAGCATGCACTTTAACATGAATGTCGTCCAGAATTGTAACATGCAATACCTTCGTCGTTAAAATCAGTATCCATACAGCAGGAACAGCTTCTGTTTGATAAAAGCTATATCTAGCGAGTTGTTTTTTCAATCACTTGTTGCCCTCCAGGACTACAGTACCAAATGTACAAAAGAAAACAATCACACGCGTGTACATGAGTACAAGTAATTCAGTTCCAATTAACTCGCTAACGGTTAGTTTGCGAACCCAATTTTCCTAACAGACTTTTGCTTCTACGCTCGTGCAGAGCTCACTGTTTCAATTTGTTACTTCAGTCATGGACAGTTCCGTGAAAACAGGAACGTTCTGATGAAAAAAAATATTTGCTTTAAAAATATTAACGTGTGCCAAAATTAGTGAGCAACAGGGGAAAGCTCTCATTCCAATACAATTTAATTTTAAAAATACTGCCAAGTTTTCTGGCAAAGTGTTTTATATAATTGCAAGCCTGTTTACGTGTGCATTATTTTATTTTGTCTCTCCGCCACGTTTTAAATTCATTATCATATATACGTTTTGATATCCCTTGTACGTAAATACAGCATATTTAGCATATATAAAACATATTTAGAATTTGTTTAGAAAACAGGTTAAATGTTAAAAAGATAGATTTTCAACATTTTGTAAAAGCAATTTATGTATCATAACTGGAAAAGTAAGCATACCAACGTATAATAATAATAATAATAATAATAATAATAATAAGTGGTATACATCTATTGAAGGACCTATGTCTACCAACTGACTGCCGGCGTCACGCTCACAACAGCTCTAGCCGTGAGGGTGGTGATGTGGTCAACACCACGCATTCGCGGTTCAAATTCCCCCATGATCGTTCTTTCTTTCCTCAGTTCTCCTAACTGGTAAATTCCGAGGAGGTACCCTGAACATAGGTCTGGAAAGTTTTCTTCCCAAAATACCTTTCCCAAATAGCATTTCATTGCATGTTTCATCAGAATCCACCGCCTGTGGTGCCGCGTGTAGTAAGAATGGCTTTAAACACTATTAAAACAAAACGCCATCCAGCAAGTTGGTTTTCGGGAGCAACAGATCCCTCACATTCTTTACGATGCTGTGTGGACACAGGTCCTGCACCTGGGTAGTGGTTCTCCGTGGTGTGGTGGTTATCAAGCTAGCCTTCAGTTCCCGAGGTCGCGGTTTCAAACCGGCGGAGGGCGATGGATTGTTTCGGCATAAGAATCCTTAGCATGGCTTCCTTCGGAAGAGAAGTAAAGCGGTGGTCCCGTGTTGTAGATTTACGACACGTAAAAGAACCTCAAGCCTGATAAAGAGGCCTCTGAGCAAACTTACCGGTCTTTCACGCCCAATATAGAATGGGACGCTAAGGATCACAGCAGTTAAAGAGCGTCCATAAATAGAACTCACTTTCTTACACATGGGCAGAAAAATACATGATTGGGCACAAACCCAGGCGCATTGCAAGACTAATAATTGATATTGTTGCGCTTAATTGCGGGATGAATCACTGAAACCAAATTTTTACAATTGTGTAGTAAACATTAATTATATTATTTAACAAATATATGATATTAATAGAGGTAGAAGTGGAGGAATTCAACGGAGGGGACAACTCGCGCGCTGCGACCTGCACAAATCTATTGTGGCTACCACTCCCCAGGAGGAAGAGGTTAAGAAACCACAGAAGACTACAGGCCCAGAGACGCGCGAAAGTCTCTAAAATTTCCAAACTTACAGACCCGTCCGACTGTTGGAGCCCTCCAAGAGAGGGCAAAGAACGACCCATCAATCAAGCAGCTCTATAGTGCTCACGGGGAATACTATTTCTATCGACCATGCATTCGATTCATCTGTCCGACGCCGCCATACGCCACGAAACCTAGAAGAACATCTGAAAGACGATAAGGAAATGGGATGAAAGAGAAATGATAGTAAGGAAATCATGTTAGAGAAGAAACTACCTCAGTATTCGCCTTCCGATTCCGAGAAAACCACGACAAACTCATGGGTCAGAGTGGACGGTCGCCGGGGATCGAACCCGGGACCTCCCGAATGCAAGTTGCATACGTTAGCGCAGCGCCACCTCCCTCAGTAATATATAATATTAATACCAATAACCTTTCATTTTATGCGACACAGGAAAGTATTTCGTTTCTTGAAAATTATACGCCAACGTGGCGCCGTGGCCTAGTGGTTAGACCGCTCGCCTCCCACCAAGATTCGTGGGTTCAATCCCAGGCACCCGCATATGGGATGTGGTGGACAAAGTGGTGTCTGGGTGGGTTTTCTCCGGGTTCTCCGGTTTCCCCCGTCGTTTATTTCACAAATTGATCGATCGTCACCTTTCCTTTCATCCTTCTCCATTTCATATCATCTTCCTCCGTCACTCTCATACGTGGCTAGGGCCGCTCACCCGTTCCGTGCCCTTCATTGTCTGTTTCAATGTTCGTCTGCTTCTCTACAAACCTCTGACGGAAAGGTTGTAAGTCCTAGAGGGTGTAAGCTCTACATACGGGGAAATAAGCCGACTAAGTAGGTAAGTAAGTAAGAAAATCATATGCCTCAAACACAACTAAAATATGATTAATTTCTCGATGAGTATTGCCTTTATGATGGCTTGTGAACGATTGTATAAGCCTTTCTGTTCAAACATCCTCATAGAAAGTAGCTGCAGGTATAGGAGTCTACGAATTTTAGAGACAAAGTAATGTCTTGAAGCTGCCGCGAAAAATTCTAGCAATGTGCGCTGCGACACTATCTTGCTGGAATTATTTTGGCTGGTACACTGTAGACATTAAGACAATGGACCTATATAATAGTGAAAATGCAAAAGCTCTGTTATGTTTACACTGCATAATTTCATTTGATGCTTTTGAATTACTAATATCGGCAATATTGAAACATCTACGTGCGCCGATTTAATACGCACTGTACTGTAATGTGCATTCCCTTTTAGTGTTTTCTCTACAATTTTTATCACTTAAAATGGGCCGCACGTCAAAGTTTTTGACGAATTAAGTTCTAATTCTCAGGAAAACTTAAGGAATGAACATTAAAGAGACTTACATGCCTGTTTTTGAAGATGTTTATATTCGTTACGTCTAAAACATTCATTTATCTACTTGCAAGATTGTAAGAGGACATTAGGTTATTGAGAAAGCCTTGTGGTTACCATAAAAACGCGAGCCAATTGTGGAATGGCATGTTGCCATGGTAGCTGTTGCTTACAGCAGCAGCATGGAAAGCCATGGTTGAAATCCCGGCTATGGAACTGAATTTTTCAGTCTGATTCTGCCCTTCTAACTTGAACCTACACACGGCTTCTGTGGAAGAACAATTTCATATCAGAAAACGTTTATTTTTTATTTTGAATAAAAAAATAATCCTTTGTAAAAGTAAAAATGGCATTCTTAATAGCAAGTAACAAAACGTTTGACACATGTCCTATTTTAATGAACATGAAAGAATTAATTAACTCTAGGACGGAAGAAATATCTCTGAAACAAATGCACGTAAAAGATTAAAATTGTATTTATTGTTACCATGCTGTCATCAAATGCTTAAGTCGCTCAAACGAACTTTGGATTTTAACGTTTTTCACCAAAAAATTTTCACCAATGATGTTGAAGTTGAAATATTACAAAAATCTTCCGACATACCTATATATTATTGCCGTGGAAATGGAGGTCATTTACGGAGTGTAATTGTCAATAAATTAAATATTTTCATGTGTAACATAAAATGGCACATTATTGGAATGAACCTCATATAATTAATGTGTACTACACAATTATAAACATTGTGTTTTTTTAGTTATACCGTATATAATTATTTTAGCTCAGTAATTTTCTATGAAATACGTTTCCGCAGATTTTAAATAAATAAAATAATGCTAAAATTTGAGGTCCGCAGGGAAAGAACAAAATCCACAGCAAACAGTGTTTGAGTGTGGTAAGCGATGCAACAGAATTGCTTCACATTAAATGAATTACCCGTATTTTATGTCAATTCATGTATATAAATTACAGTACGTATATAGGCACTGATCCCATTGGCCCAGCAGAACCTATGCGTTTTTATACTACACGCGAAATAAAGAAAACAAGAAAATATACAAATATAATAAGAAAAAAACTAGTTTGTTATCCATTGGTCGTCATGAGCCAATTAGGCTTCAGGATGTCACAATTTTTGTTAAATTCACTCACAATACTCTCCCATTCATACCTCCAGGCTATAGGTAGGATGGAGAATAACCCAATTCTCCAGCCGGGAATCGAACCCGGTCCTTTGGACTTGGAGAATAAGATGTTAACCACCAGAGCGCAGTGGCAGTGGTTTAAAAAAGACAAAAATAAGAAACAACAAAAATAAACAACCAAAGTTATACATAGCCGCCTAACAACAAAAAACAAAACAATGGCATACCTTATTACAATGTAGTTTGTGCACTATTACATTTATAAACGACATGCAAGAAAGATAAGTAAATGTAAAGCAATAATGCCTAAACATTTACAAATTTGCTTAAAAATAAAGCACCAGCATCCAATAGGATATATTCAGCTCTGTTTCCACCCCTCTCCCCTAATATCAGCTTTCTCAGACCTCAGCTGCATCGCCTTAAGCGAAAACCTACCTATTCCCACTTCGTCTTCCCACCAGTCAGTAGCACCCAACATGCCCTTCAGTGGAGACTAAATGGTGAAAATTGCCCAAAGTAACATTTTCTTTTCAATTTTATATATAGTTTACTGGGTGAGTCTTCTCAGCCTGCGGATTGAGAAGTTATGCAGTCCCGGCGTTGTACAGGCTGTGCCGTAAACACTTTCCACTGCATCGCGTCAAATCAATTTCGGCCGAAATGACTGCTTTGCACCGCTGTGCGTGTAGTGACTTGCACTCGTAGGCAACAAATTGCGCGTTGACCTTCAGTAGTGAAGGTCCCCGGTTCAAATGCTGCCACTTGAAGGTACTTTCTATGTTCAGTCAATTTAACAAGAACTGATAGTTGGCATGGAAGTGTCGTTTCGCTTAATTAATTTAATTCTATGAATATAATTAAAACACAAATTGTTACTTGTTAGAAGATGCTTTAATGAACATCATAAATAAATAAAAAAAAAACCCTTTTGTTCGCAGGCGTGATTTGAACTTCTGATCTTCACCATGGCTTGCCTGAATGCTAACTAGAGCACGTTAACAACGAGCACCACCATAACCCTAATTAGCGGACTGGTAAATGCGATGTCAGCACCTATATTTCGCATCGTCTGTAAAATGCGGGGTTGCCTAGTTATCAATCCGCTGGATGAGAAGGCTCACGCGGTATATATAAATCAATGTCCTTAAAATGATACAATGATATATATTGCATCATTGTATCATTATTTATATTTTAAAAAAATATTCTAATAATGACACTGAAGTTGCCTTTTTGTACTGTGAATTCTGTACCACTTCACAGGAAAAACACAATAACTTCTACACTCTTTGGAGTAGAGAGGTAAGTTTTAGCCCAACGTTTAGGGGAGATGTTGCTCTACAAGCTAGTACTACTTACATTATAGCAGATTCTGTGTGTTCATGGCTTCTATCTTTGCAAACATATGCATTTTTTTCTATTTTTGCTTTGAATGACTTTTTCTAGGAAGGAGATTTTCTGGTGTAAGTAATACAGTTTCTCTAAAATTATTGAAGACTAACAAACTAGATTTTAGAATAATAAAACAAATCTAAATGATGCTGCGAATCTATTTTGAAGTTAATAAGCTGGTTGATTATTTATAAACCATAATTGCTGATGCAATTTAATGAATGGATGTTATAATAAATAAAATAATTTTATCATACTTAATAAATAAAATGATTGGACAAATGTAGATCCGTGAATTTAGAAGGCTGCAATCTATATCCTGTAAAGATGTCAGTCTGGTAGCTTAAATAACTTCTGAGATAATGGGTTATGAGTTTAATAGATTTAACATTTCTTTGTACCAACACAGCTTGACAACATATGCACCTAGGATTCCTCTTCCTCGCCAATAGGCAGAATCCATCATACATAAAATCTAAGTCACACGAGCCCCGTCTAATGAGTTGAGCCCCATTCAGATTTTAGCCTCAACTATAACTTCCAACATGTATAAATTACAAACATTTACAAAGACACCCCTCTTCTGTAAAAAAGCGTACAGTATTAGAAAAACCCGTCTATGGACTTGCACAGACACAAAGAGGAAGTCCATATTCCAGCTGACAGCTTTTACCATTTATCTTGTGTTTGGGATTCGGGTCCTTCTAGCATGAAACGCGTCATAAATACTGACGCTTGGCTCCTTTAAAAACGTGGTATACGCGACATTAAATCACTGTTAATTCATGAAGTTTGGGCGGCGCGGATGTTGTCAAGTGATGTCTGTGTTTACACGTAGTTTGTACTGGTGAAGTTTGAACATCAAGAGGCATGGTGTAATTGGAAGTCATAATTTGGTGAGTTTATCCCCGTTCTATTGATTTTGTGCCGGCGATTACAAACGTGCGCAAATGGAGGATGTAGCGACTGCCGTGTATATTCCTTTTGGTTGTTTATTTATGCTTCAGGCATCACGGAAAAGCCGTTTATCACCTTTAATATCCTTCGAAAATACACTTTTTCTAGTAATTATCCATCTTTTATTTGTTGTATTACTTACCTATAGTAAGCAGCGAAAAACTCGATATCGATATTTCAATAGAAAACATGCTTTAAGCCCCCTGAATAAAAAAAGACATTTTAATGAAAATTCCCGCGTGTGTGTCTGCGAACAGCATAAACCAAAAATGAAAACTTGGAAAAAATACCAAACTTATGTTTAAGTTCAATATTTTTTAAAAAAAGTGACTCCATGATTTTCAATACCCTTCACTTGGAAGAGTTTTCGATATTTTTTATTTACTTCAAAGTAGCCTTTAGGATTTTATTAAACTGCCTGTATTTAAGATATTTGATAAGTAAAAGATACCGAATAGGATGGCTGAAGTGGTAACATCTGCAGCCTGCATTCGAAAGGTTCCGGTCTCAAGCCCCGGGCCGACCTAAAGGACCGAAGGTTTTTTCACGGTTTTCCTCAGTCACTAGGCCAATAATTTGATCAGCGAATTTTTCCATCATCCCTTTCATCGCTACATTTCATTTCTTCTTCTTCTTCACCGCCATAACAGGCATTGGTCTGGTCAACCAACTTGAATATAATATGATCTAGGGTTTGGTTGTTCCTCCACTGTCCTTGGGGGATGTAAGTGCTATAAAGAGGAGGGTAATCTGTGGAAGGAGAAGAAGAAGGTAATACAAGATAAATGAGATGCTCATTTTCCTAGAAATGGCCTGTGAATTCCTCTTCATTCGCAAGAATGTTTCTCTCTTTGCTTCATTCACATAACCGCCCTTAACTTCTATAGCCATATGGGGCCCTTTGGAGTTGAGAAACAATTAATTGACTGTATGTTGTTTAACGTTGGGTTTTTAAATTATTTTTAACATTAAACAACTTTATACTTCCAGACTCTGCCGAAGGTAGAGAAATGTTCTAATTAATGAAACATTCCCCCACCTCAGGCGGCATTGGACCCGGGATGTCTGATTTGAGAACCCAGAACGGTGAATGCTGAGAATTTACTGTCCCTCCATTTCATCTCCATTCTCATTTCACTTCATCTTTCATCCGTTGGTCTCTTTCAGGGTTGGAAGCATCGACGATGGTGTTTCGGTGCAGTGTGGCAGGGGAAAAGGATGCTCTTTGCGACTCTCCGTTTCTTTCGGGTGGCTACCGGAGGTATCCGGACCCTATTGAAGGGCGTTGGACTCTCTCTGTGCGGGGTGGAGAGCTCGGTCTGCTTGTCCGTCTGCCGGGGATCCCTATCTGGAAACTTAGGGACCCTGTGCCGTCAATCTTGGTTCCGGCCGCCTGGTGACTCCTCTTGCGTCATCCTTACTTTCGAGTGGAATAGAAATAAATTTGATTGCACAAAAAATGTAAACTTCCTTTAAACACACAATTTATTTCAAATCACTGTTTTTGTGTGATTAGCCATTCCTGACATATCCTTTTAATGCGTTGACATTCGTCGCTATTCAGCTGCTTTTCGCCATGTCATGCAAACGCTGTGGACTTTTAAGGCCAGTATATAGCGACCAGCTTTAAACATAAGGATATCATTCGGTTTTCATTGTGTAATTAAACTATGCGTACAAAGCTTTATCTCGATTAAAAAGAAGTAGATAGAAGAATAGGCTGGTATAGCATTGCTTGTTTAAGAGAAGGTAGAGAAGGTCGTGTGAATTATTAGGTTTTTTTACAAGTTTTATTTAGGGTCGTTTTAACCTTCCTAGGTTTTATCACGACCTTTCATGTACAGTTGTTTACATTATTGGATTACAGTATAATACTTACACATTATGTATACATACAGGTTACAATGTATTGATGGATATTAATTAATTTAAGAAATATAACTTTATGGATGAAAGTTGCATCATTGAGTGCTGCAGAAATATTTCTGGGCATACCAACCTGACTACGTTGATTTTCAAATTTTGGACATGTTAGTATAATATGTACTACTGTTAATGCTGTTTCACGTGTTTTACAAATTGGTAAGAGCTTCTATTTAACAAATAAGAATGTGTTAGTTTAGTATGCCCAATTCGTAGTCGGGATATTACAATTTGGTTTCGCCGCTGTAGCTGTCTTATTGGATATTCTTGAGTTGAAGTTCCACGTACATCATGAAGTTTACTTGTAGAATTGTTCATCCAGCTGGTCAGCCATTCTTTGTGTATTTTCTTCTTAAAGTGTGTGACTGCATCTTGGAGAGGTATTTTGATATCAGTATCTTTTGTTGGTAGTTCTGTAGCAGTATCGGCTCTTTCATTACCGGGTATGTTTTTATGAGATGGTATCCACATGAAATTGAGTGACTTTTCTAAGTTATAAAGGATGGTAACAAGATTATGTATTTCGTTTACATTACTATTGGTGGAGAACGTGTCTTGTATTGCCTTTAAAGCTGATAGAGAGTCACTGAAAATTATGCAAGACTCACTATGTGCAGTTTCCAGAGCGTATTCTAGTGCCTTTTTAATAGCATATAATTCACAACTATACATAGAGAACAAAGATGGTAATTTGTATTGGAGGATATCTCCACATATCACAGCACATCCATGGCCTTTTTAGTTTTAGAACCATCCATATAGATGCAGAGTTTGGATGTGTATTTTTCTAGCTTTTCATTAAATAACCGCTGGTAGATTAGTTGGTTGGTATTTATCTGGTTATGCTTGCTTAAATCTATATCAATGGGAGGTATTTTCTTCTTCCAGGGTGGATGATCCACTGTACTTGCCTTGAAGAGATATTAGGAATTGTGGTGTTCATTTCTTTGAGATATCTGTTTATTCTGATTTTAAATAGCAATGTGATTGTTGTGTTGGGAAAGTATCACAAAGATTTGAGAAAAACAGTGGGTACATTCTAGATTTCGGTGTTGCTGCTATTTTGAGGTACCTATAATTTGTTAACATAACTGAATAATGAATAACTTAAAACATAAGGAAAATTATTATTTATTCCGCATTTATGTGTTTAATATCTGGTATGTGTTTAAGAATTGTGATCACAGCTGTAGAATTAAAAAAATTATCTAAACCCTAAGGCTTCTGTAATTTCTAACGTTGAATTTAAATGCTCAATTACTTCTCTCTTCTGGATCCCCTAACCAAGCATGTCGGTCTAATAATTCTGGTAGGGAACTAGGGCAGGTGTTTGTAGGTCAGCCATAAACTGTAGACCACATAAAATCAAATTATAAGGGGATTGCAGAGTTACCTGGCATAGACGTGATACCTAACTGCGACCAGTTATCGATTTCATGCCTATCGAATAACCGTTCTTAGGTTAGGCATATAACAAACATACACACCGACTTAACAGTTTCATTATTAGGGCAGTATTCAATAACAAAGAGAAAACTAAGATTTACGCTGTAAAATCACAAAAACGAGAGCTTGTTTTGTTTCACACGTGCCTTTGTGACACATTAAAGCCATGCATTCAATGTATAAATGGGCACCCGAGCTAAACAAGCAGATAAGAGACAATGGTTGTTCAAATTCCTAAGCTCCGGAGTTCACAACAATGACGTCATTCCCGGGACAATATAGTTAGCAAAGGGGAATGTGGGAGAGATGCAGCTAAATATTTTTAGTCCTTCCTCCCTTTTCCATGACCGCATGTTTTGTGGTTTCATCGTTTGTGTTAAAGAATGCCTGTGCAGCAGTGGATGGTGCTGTGGCTAGCCGCGCTGAATGCTGGGAACACTCAGCCACATCTACAATCCGAAATAGGACGTAGGACTGCATAAAAGATTGCCTTTTGTATAAGATGAAAATGTGTGGGTTTTGGGACACCAGAAAAAAACAACAAAACATTCCTTTCTTACAAAATACGTAAGAGGCCGACAAATACTTTTTTTTAGTTCCATTTATAGCCCGCCTTTTGAGACAGTATTTTTAACACGAAAATGATTTCAGTCTAATTATATAAATATAAATTCAATAACAGTCCGCCTTAAAGCAATATATGTATGTACAATATATAAAAAGTGCATATTACAATCATTGTATATGTTTATATTATTGTATCCACGTGTAAAAATGTTATGTGAATATATTACGTAATTTAATAATATAGGAGCTGTGATAATAATAGGTTAAAAGTTGCTAACAATGAGGTAACAATGAGGTAACCTTGAGGCAATAATGAGTTTGAGAGTTTAAATGTTACTTGTGATTCTTGGAAACAATAATGTAAATTTTAGTGACAGTTTATAAAAATAGCCAATAAACAACCATAAAAAACTTTAGTTAAATGAAGGTATTCTATTGGATTAGGAATAGCCAATCAGAGACTTGAAATACAGAAATTTAGAAGTTTAGGCTGTTGAAATCAGTTAAGTTGCCTGCAGACAGTGTTTGTAACCGGATGCGAGATGCGTCCTCCAGAGATTTAATACGTATTCGTGTGAGACGAAAAATAAGTTTACGTGTTAAAAAGTGCAATTAATTAATAAAAGAATATCAAAGTGAAGTGTTATTTAATCCTATCAAGTATTAATAACAGGAGTGAAGTAAAATTATAATCTGAGTAAGCCTACATTCTTGTCGCACCATAACCCTGCCAAGATATCCATGTCTCTTAAAATAAATACTGACGCAGCCGAGGCAAACATAAATATTAAATATTTAAAGAAACAGTTTAATTACAAAGTTAATATTTTTTTAAACTTGGGGCAAAGGCCACCTGAAAGTACACTTTGGGACGAAGGCTATCGGAAATCGGGTACCATATGTGCGGTTGTAACTACTACAAGTTCGGCTCCCCAACAGTTGAAATACTATACAACTCCTTCTAAAATGCTCCTTTCTCACTTTAACTGCATTGGTCTTATCGATGGCCTTTCCTTTGGAAAGGTGTTAACTCGTGTACTCTTGTGGTTGAGTTTCTTGCAGTTTGATTTTTAATCATTAGATCATACACACATTCACATTCATACTTCCAGACTCTGGGGAGAATGGAGATTTATCTTGGTTAGAGAAAAATTCCCACCCCCAGCCGGGAATCGAACCGACTGAGCTACGGGGCCAGCCCCGACAATTACTTATTACATATTATAGCATGGCCTGTACACTGACCTTGTAATTAAAAATAGTAGAAGAGTATAAGAGATTTTAAAACTACATTCACATCAAACCAAAAGTATTAAAGCGTAACAAGCACTGATCATTTATACTCTTGGGTTTACTCCATTTGGGTTTCAAATGAAGTCAGATATATACTACGGCGGTATTCATAGTCGATCTTGGTCCGGACTAACTTACTACTTCCGGTGGATTTACAGCGGACCATCGATTTTCTGAAGCTAGCATGTGTTTATCATGGTGCAGCACCGTCATAGGTGGCCGAGATCGTTAAGGCAAGGACTCGTGAACGATGTCTAGGTGGTTAAATCAGGTGTTGAACAAGAATGGAGATTGGACACATTATTAAAGTAATGTCATGTGTTCTCTTTGAGTGTAAAAAGTGTAATGTATTCCAGCTTTACATTATGTTGGCATTAAAAATACTTTTTCGTGGAGGTATTGTGCAAAACATGGTTTTATTTAGTTATATTCTATTTAAACATGTTCTTATAAGTGATGACGAGTAAAGCTATAGCTTAAAGTTATATATTCAATATGAAACTCTATAATTGTGCACGTAAAACAGGACGTCACTACTTGCGCGAAAAGATAAAAAGATACACACACCTCCTCCTTGCTATACATACTCTACCTGTGAAGGCCAGTAGAATGCCACATAAAGCTGCGGTGGTGGCATAAATGGAAGCGAGTGTACGAAGTATTACTTACTTGTGCGTGAAATATTTCGAGATGCGGTGAAAGAGAGACAATTTCTGGCTTCGCTTGCAGCACACTTTCACTGCTGGAGGATCGAACTGTGCTCTTGCTGTAAATAATGACGATAACGACGTCTGGCGTCAAGTCACTTGTGTGACCGACATTGGAGTTCCGCACACCTTGCGGCACAATGCATTGTGCTAGAAAATGAAGATGGGATGACGGGAACAGTTGACGAAATGAGTGGAAGGGGAAAACGTTGGTACCCCGGGGGAAACCTGCCCGCTTTGTACGCCGCAAATTCCACATCCGGCCGCTGGGACGCGTTTTTTTTTTGGGGGGGGCGGGGTGAGTCCTACCTCTGGTCCACGCGTTTACATTATTTTTTATACGTTTCACAGAAGTAATTATGAATTCGTGTACTCTAGAATGCAAAACTGAGGATTTTTGCTCTTAATTACAGATGGAAACGTTATTCCGTATCTAAGGACCTTTATATCGACTCTTCCTGTCTAACTTCACTCTGTACGACGTACCTAGTAGGTAGATCGAGCGGGAGGGGAGGTCCCGGGATCGATCCCGGCGACCATCTACTTTGGCCTATGGGTTTTCGTGCTTTTCCGGGTCGTCGCCAGGCGAATGCTGAGGTTGTTCATCTTCTACCACGACTCTCCTTCCTCTCATATCCTGCATTCATCATCTTCCTTTTCATCTGTTTCAGGGTTGTAGGACCAGGCGACGGTGTTCGGCGAGTTGCGGCTGGGCGGTGGCTTGCGCTCTGTAAAGGTTTCATCGCTGTGGTCCTACTCAGGTCTCTCCTCAGCGTGCGGCTCCGCTCCGGGGAATCCTGGAGGTTGGTTGCAGGGACCGTGCGGTGTCGGATGCTTCTATATGGAAGCTTATGGTCCCCGTCCATACTTGCGCCCAGGAGCATCCGGATATGGTCGCCCTTCGGGTCTCACCCCTCATCCTTCCCTCCCAAGGTTCATGTTGGAAGCGGAATGGGCCGACTGGCCTGCTTGCGGTGCTCTGCCTCGATTCCGGGGGCCCTTCCGTTTAACCCAATTAAAGGACGTTAAACTACACACAGACACACATATTAACTGTTTGCATATGCAAAGTCAGTTTCTAGTTCCGCACATTAGTGCAGGACACCTAATATCGTGTTTGTCCATGGGTCCCTCTGTATGCATATGCACGAAACAAACTGCCAATCGCTGGAAGTATGGAGTTACTATTTAGTACCGCGGCAAACCGGCTATGACCGAAGGTTATCGTCGGCGCAAAGTAGTCGGAGATAAACGAAGATAAGTCGCGCTCTCGACCAGCGTAAACACCGGAAGCGCTGTCGGCATAAAGCAAAAATCTTATTGAATTTTCTCCTCCCCCGCCTCCAGAACGCGTATCCAGATAGTTCTGGAATGTTCTGTGGAAAATTCCATGACTATATGAGCAGACGTTCTCGCGAGAGGAGCCAGTCCGTTGAGTCGGTCAGTGAGTGAGTAAGCGAGTTGGTGAAGACTTCTGTGACGTTCAGCAAGTGCTACTACAGAGCGAGAGATTGCAAAGGTCTTGTGTTCGACTCTCCAGTGAGTGAACCGTCCAAAAGAAGAGGCTACGTTACGAAGAAAGTGAAGTGACGGGAAAATTGAACTAGTTCACTGCATAGTGAAGTCCCAGTGAAAGTTCAACCAGATCAAAACAATTACATTGACAGCTGAGAAACGTGGTAGTTGAAAAACTGGACAAAGTAGTAATATATAGCACATTTTCCGACCATTTTAAATTTAGTCGAAATTAAGGATGTTTTAGAAGAACAAGCTCATATAAGGTTCTGTTCCTAGGTGAACTAATGAAGTGTGAAAATTAAATTTTAAAGATTTTGAGCAACTTTGTCGACGGCTTTAAAATTGCAAATATGTTTAATAATGGAATTTAAATAAAATCGTTAGAGCTGTTTTTAAGATAATAACATTTTCGAAAATTTGTTCATGTAAAGAGAAGTTTGACTGGGGATTTTCTTAAACGTTTACATTTGACATCCTTTGAAGATGCTGTACTTATATTCCAAGTTTGGAATGTGTCCGACTTTTCGTTGTTGAGTTAAGCTTTTGTCTCTTTCTTTCACGTGCACACATAAACATAATGTTTTTCTAAAAGTGTTCTTAAAGGGTCCAGTGGATCTCAAAATATGTGCTTGCGGAGAAATTACGTAATCAATTTTATGGGAGGACGCAATACATCTTGCAAGCTAAAAATGCAGCTTTAGATAAAAAATCTGATGTGTTACACTCACATGACTTTCTCTACTCTTGTACAAACTATTTCTACAAACGCTTATTCTCCATATGCTTCATGTTAATCGAGATGTTAATCTTATTGCTAATTTTCTTGTAGATGCAAGGAGAATTGGTAGGCTTTAAGCAATAGTCAAATGTTTTAAGAGCTGGTTGCTATGTGGAGTATTCCATTCTCTTTGCATTACCAGGACAGAAAAAAATGAATAACGTATTCCCATTTGAGAAAAACTATAAGTATTGGAAAATTTAAGGGAATAGCAAGCAATATCTCGAAAATGGTTCATTCAACAACAATGTATATGACATAAATTGTATATTTTAACGCGATCTACTTTTTTGTGTAGTAAAATTCTGTCTATCTCTCATGGTTTACCAGTTATGTAAAAGTCGTTCACAATGAAGAATACTTTTGGAGGCATTCCCAGAAAATTCAAGATATACATTTTATTTGTCATGAAAGTATCTTAAATATATGATACTTTAATCAAAATCGTTAAAGCCGTTTTTGAGAAAACTATAGTTTTCGAAAAATGTTCCATGTAAAGGGTAATCTGGGGTGGGGGGATTTTCTTAAAAACCTTCGTGTCGCATCTCTGGAAGATCCTGAACCTAAATACCAAACACGACGTGTTTCCAAAAATACATTTTTTGGGATCAGGTGGCCTGAAAACATGTATTTCCGGTGAAATCTCGGTATCGAATTTTTGGGTGGAATACAATACTTCCCCTACTTACCATACGTAGTAGAGAAAGTAATAATGTAACTCAAAAACCAAAGCGAAGCGAGGAAATAATTTTACTAGAAGAGAAATCCTCAAACTAGACATTTATTTCGCTCAGAAGATTGGTTCAGCGTGTTTGAAGACTGCTCTGTCACTACACCAAGCTAGAGACGAGCTGGAGCATTGAAAAGACCTGGGATCGAGCTCGAGCTTTATCAGATGGAATCTAGGAGAACAGCCTAGAGCCTTGTTTTTTTCCATCTCTTTATGGAGCAGAAAAACACAGTGCATCACTGCGAGAACGGGAAAGAATAATTTGTGTTATTTATTGAAGGAGGATGCCGTAGCAGCGCCAGACTTGTGAAACGGAGCACATCGGCAAATATTGGTACTTGTGACGACATCGCCGGCAATAAAATTCATACATCCGCAGAGGTGACGTTTTAATGGAGGAGCGTTTTTCATGTGTAACGTGCCATGGGAGGTACTTGGAAAAGTGTAAAGGAAACTGAAGAGTTGCGGTTAATAACAGCATACATGACCGTGATAAGCCCTTTCGACCTTCTCGTGGTAAGGTTCTTTCATGTAAAGGGAAATTTAGGTGCGTTTGCTGATACGAAGCCGTGAAAATTTTAAACCTTACAGTTTTTATCTAAATGTTTTAATTTTTTTTTCTCTCTCTATTTTATTTTACGTCGCTTTAACTCCATGGTCATATCGCGACGGATCTGTTGGTGGATAACTCAGAACGATATATGATGGACAGTTAGCCTTCTAAGTCTCATGCGTGTAGCCCCTGATTCATGCTGTGCAGATGGCATTAGGGTGCCGTTCCAGTGCAACTGCCGCCCCCATATAAAAGCGGACAGTTAGCCTTCTAGGTGTCATCCCTATAACCACCTGCTTCATGCCGTGCAGATGGCATTAGGATGTCGACCAGTCTAACCGCCGCCTTCAAACAGAAAGATGGACAGTAAGCCTTCTAGGTCTCATCCCTGTAACCACCTGCTTCATGCCGTGCAGATGGCATTAGAGTGCCGTCCACTCCAACCGCCGTCACCATATAAAGGCGGAAAATTAGCCTTCTAGGTCACTCCGCTTCGAGCTCTCGTCGAGTGAACATGGTCAGGAACAGCACCGCCGCACTCACCAAGCTTTTCGCTTCGAGCTATCGTCAAGTGAACATGGCCAGGAACAAGACCGCCGCAGCCTCCAAGCTTCCTCCTCGAGAGAAAGCTACTACTAGCTCAGCCGCCGACGATGAAAAGCTTCCAGCCTCTCCGTCGCCACCACCACCAATCGAAGCGCCCAACGCCATCTCTCCAGCCAGCACAGCCAGCCACACACCGCTGACAAGTGTGCCCGCACGCTACTCCGCTGTTGTCCGGGGAGTGCATCGCCAGCTCCCGGACACACTATTGCTCACCGCCGCCCAGCGCTTTTGGCCGTCTGCGGCCAGGGCGACTAGGATTCGGAACGTCAGAGGTCCCACACCGCTGGTCCGCTTAACCTTCATGGAGGAGGATGACTACTCGGCGGCCCTACATGCAGGAATGCCCTTATTAGGGCAAACCCTGGTGATTGAGGCCAGCCGCAGTGTGCGACCAACTCCATGCCGCCGCTGCTGCCTGTACGGGCACACAGACGCGTCATGTGACGCCGCTCCCCGTTGCCACTATTGTGGTAGCGGGAATTTCACCGCAGAATGCCGGGCACACGACCTGTCACACCGCCGCCGCTTCTGCGCCTCCTGCGGGGGCAAGGGGCACTACACTGGCCAGGCTGTCTGCCCACTCTACCCACGGAGAGCTACGCCGCACTTCGCAGAAACACCACAGACCATCACAAATACACCGCAGCTTGACCACGGCTTGGAGAACGGGCCACGTGACGACACTTCTAACTGCAAGCAAGCTTCAACTGAAGTCCTTCAGAAGCTGGAGGACCTACAGGCGGAGCTGCTTAACATCACAACTAAACTGGCCTCTTTGGAAGAGGTACTTTCCGAACTCCAGGATGACCACGCCACCATTGTACAAGCAGCAAGAATAATACCAACACTTCCCAGCAGGATAACCATACCAACATACTTTGATGAACTCTTGGACAACGTCAAAAGGCTCTTCAAGGAGGAGCTATCAGCCCTCCAGACGTCGCTGGATGCCGCTGCAACCAAGAGACAGGAACTGCATGAGCCCCCTTGGGGGCCCAAACAGAGGACTCCAAGTACCGACTTCCGAGTACGTCGGAAGCCCAAATAACCACCTTAAAATCCTAACACATCCACTCTTACTTCTTTTACCTTCTCACCCTAAATTCCCAAGGGCGCAAGCAGGGCCTCGGTCATGCTTGCGTCCTGGCACCTTCCTTCACCGGCTTAGGCTACGCCTGCCAAACAACCTATCACCTCAATCCGCAGGTGCTTAATGCGGTACTGCCTCACCTTCACTCCTGACTTTTCCCTCTCCGGTGGAGGAGTTTTTAGTGGGTATGCCGATCATTCGGTGAGTCCCACACTCTCAGTCCCGACTCCCATCGGGGCTGGGGTCAGTGATTAAATCATTTTCTCCTCCACTCGAAACAAAAAAAAAAATCTAGGTCTCATCCCTGCAACCACCTGCTTCATGTCGTGCAGATGGCATTAGGGTGCCTTCCAGTCTAACCGCCGCCTTCTCACAGAAAGATGGACAGTTATCCTTCTAGGTGTCATCGCTTTAAACACCTACTTCATGCCGGGCAGATGGCATTAGGATGTCGTCCAGTCTAACCGCCGCCTTCTCACAGAAAGATGGACAGTTATCCTTCTAGGTGTCATCGCTTTAAACACCTACTTCATGCCGGGCAGATGGCATTAGGATGTCGTCCAGTCTAACCGCCGCCTTCTCACAGAAAGATGGACAATTAGCTTCTAGGTCTCATCCCTGTAACCACCTGCTTCATGTTGTACAGATGGCTTAAGGGTGCCGTCCAGTCCAACCGCAGGTTGCTGGGTATAAGGACCGCCTCTTGAGAGGGGTCGTTGGACCCAGTGTAGTGATGATGATGAGATGCGGTTTAAGAGCGCTAAACTGCTAAGGTCATCAGCGCCCTGGATCCAGTGTAGAGCGGGGTAAGCGGTCTGCCTGTCCGATTATCGAGGCGTCTCAATCTGGAAACTGTAGAGAACCTGTCATTGCTGTGCCGTCACTCCTGGTTACGGTCGCCCGGTGTCTCACTTCATCTCATTCCCAGGGGGCGTCGGTAAAATATCCTTGTTCGTGTAACGTTGCCGAATCCCCTCCGACTCACAATGCAATATAATGCTAATTAATTAGGTGTTCCACATGATGCAGGAATAATAATTTTGAAAAAATAAAAATACACATATTATTTAAATACTAACATACAAAACTGGTATATAGAAAATTATTCTGTTTGTCTGAGAAAAAGTTTTTAAGCCTTCAAATATAACTTTCTAACCATTTATCTTTAATGGGTCAAATTAATTGTCATATAAAAGTGTACCAAAAACCATGTATCAGTTTAAGTTCATTCTCTCTGAGTTTGTGCTGAAAATTTGAAAAAATTTCAAACTTTACCACGGAAAATATTTTTAATGGATAAAAGTGTAAGAAAAATCAAATTCGAGTAAAATGCATTGGAAATAAATACGGCCATTTGATCGTGTGTTCTTGGGTATTTAATGGTCATGTGTTGAAGCTTTAAATAGCTCTGAAAGCAAAGGCCGATGTATATAATTGAAGCTAAGGTAAAGGTATTTTCCGACGTAAACACTGGTTTTTTAAATGGTTACCAAACTTCATCTGCGGATACTCTTAAGAAATTGCATATGAATTTCATTAAAATTTGAAAACAATCCAGATTTGAGTAAAATGCATTCAGAACCATTTTTTAAAAAATTAAAATATTCCAGCTAAACGGCAGTTGAGAGTGGGGTATATTCTTGCAAATCTTCCTGTCGCAGTCTTGAAAGATACTAAACTCAAATGCCAAGTTTGGTATTTATCCGACTTTTTGTTTTTGAATTATGCTGTTCACAGAGACACACATATGGACATGTTTCCAAAGATGCTTCTCGGCATCGAAGTTTAGGATGGAATACAATACTTCCCTACTTACTATACGTAGTATAGCAAGTAACAATGAACAGTAGTGCATTGAGGTCAGTGAATGACATAAGATTTTTTCCTTATTTATGAATTTTCTTTTTTGAGGTATTCTATTTTTGGACCGACCTGTGTGCACAGGTTTTTTTTACTTTCTCTACTACGTATAATAAGTAGGGGAATTATTGTATTCCACCCAAAAATTTGATACTAAGATTTCACCGGAAATATGTTTTGAGACCCCCTGAATCCAAAAAAAGCATTTTTGGAAACATGTCCGTGTGTGTGTGTGTGTGTGTGTGTGTGTGTGTCTGTCTGTGAACAGCATAACTCAGAAACGAACAGTCGCATAAACACCAAACTTGTTATTTAGGTTCAGTATCTTCCAGAGATGCGACACGAAGGTTTTCAAGAAAATCCCCCCACCCCAGATTACCCTTTAAATGGAAGATTTTTCGAAAATTTTAATTTTCCTAAAAAATGGCTCTAACGATTTTGATTAAAATATCATATGTTTAAGATATTTTTATGACAAATAAAATGTATATCTTGAATTTTCTGGAAATGTCTCCAAAAGTATTCTTCATTGTGAACGACTTTTGCATAACTGGTAAACGATAAGAAATAGACAAAATGTTACTACACAAAAATATAGATCGCGTTAAAATACATAATTTATGTTATTTACTTTTTTTGTTGAGTGAACCATTTTTGAGATATTGCTTGTTATTCCCTTAAATTTTTCAATACTTATTTTCCCAAATGCGAACTCGCTATTCATTTTTTTGTCTTGGATATGCAAAGAGTATTAATCTGTGACAAAGGGAATGGTGCTGCACCTAGCAACCAGCTATTAAGAGATATGTATATGCTTAAAGGCTACTGTATTTCTAGATTGCCCTTGTAAATATATATTCCCCTTACATCTACAAGAAAATTAGCAATAAGATAGAGTCTGCAAATGTTTATCTCGATGAACATGAAGTAGATGGAGAATAAGCGTTTGTAAAAATAGTTTGCATAAGAGTAGAGAAAATCATGTGAGTGTAACACATCAGATTTTTTAAAAATCTTATGCGATACATTTACATGGCTTTCTCTACCCTCTATCTTTATAATTGGGTATAGAAACCCTTCTTACAAAAGCTTATATTTCTATAAACGTTATTTTAATACATATAAACCTTTGCAGGAATGGCTACATTACACATCTCGTTATAGATACAAAGGGAACAGTGATAGTCACATGTTTAAGAACTGGATGGTATATACTGCCTTAAAATTCCATACTGTTTCCATTCAATCGCGAGAAACAACTGAATGTTGAAAGAACTTTAAAGAATGTCCAAATAATGAAGAATTCGGATTAATAACGGATATCTCGCAAATGGCTGATGCCACACAAAAAGTTATTTTGAATAAACTGGGTGTTTTTAAGAGATTAAATTTCTTGTGAAGTACGTTTTCGTCGATTGCTTAACGTTTGCCAGTTATACAAGATTATACAAAATTCCTTTCGCACTAAGGGGACTTCAAAGCTGTTCCCAGAAAATTCAAGATATATATTTTATTTGTCAAGTAAATATCTTGAATATATGGCATTTTAATTAAAATCGTTAGAGTCATTTATTAGGAAATCAAAAATTTTGAAAACTGTTTTACATAAAGGGTAGTTTGTGGTGGAACGATTTTATTGAAAATGTTCGTGTTGCATTGTCAGAATGTACTGAACGTAAATACCAAGTTTGGTGTTTATCCGACTTTTTCTTTTTGAGTTATGCTGTTCAACGACACAGACACACACACACACACGTACCTTTTTCTAAAAATGCTATTTTTTTGGATTTAGGGGCCTCAAAACATGTATTTCCGGTGAAATCTCAGTATCGGATTTGGTTCTAAAATGAAATACTTTGTCTAATGAAGATTTAAAGCAGCTAGATTGGTTGGCCAAGTTGAATTTGTTCCGACGCGAGCGCGCCTAGCGACTGGAGGGGTAAAGAGCTAAACAGAAGAAGCTAAACGCCCGCATTTCCGTTGACTGCGACACATTTCCGAACGAGTGATCCGCTGCAGACGTTAACGTAATGACACTAATTACTGTAATGGGTCGCTAGGAATCCTTTTCTGTCCATCAGGAAGCCCGGCATCTGGAAATGGAGAAAATTAGAGAACGGAAATGCCAAGGGTTCCGTGTAACATATTGCAACAACGTCCCGCGCTTTCTTCGCCTCATCAACTTCTGTTTTTGCCTGTTGCTAGGTAGCCGCTGAACACGAGAACGCGCTTCCTTTTTTTTATACCACTGTCATTTCTCTACTCTCCGAGATAATGAGAAGGGACTCGAAAATGTAAGTCATTCAACCGAAAGGAATGGACTTATTATACTTTCCAACAGTATCAGAATAGTGAGACACTGTGGCGTTGCCTTAATTGAATAAAAGGAAAGGATGACATAAAAAGAAGAAAGAGACAAGAAAACTGACGTGCAGTAACCGCTTGAGAATTTTCAGAACGTTTTACACTTGAGAGAGGATGCATTGTGGAGTCAAGTTCCAAGTAAAGCATACGCCTGTAAAGATGAATACTTTTCTAAAATACAGCAAGGTATTGATACAATCTGCATAGAGGGTATTTTGAAAGTAACGTTGTCAACATTTGAAGAGGAGGCAGTGTGCATTATAAAAAGTCTTTTTTTGGTCAATAGGTTTTTACTTTCTTACTACGTATAGTAAGTAGCGGAAGTATTGTATTCCACCCAAAAATTCGATACCGAGATTTCACCGGAAATACATGTTTTCAGACCCCCTGAATCCAAAAAAAACATTTTTGGAAACATGACCGTGTGTGTGTCTGTGTGTCCGTCTGTGTGTCTGTGTGTCTGACTGTGAACAGCAGAAACGAACAGTCGGATAAACACCAAACTTGGTATTTAGGTTCAGTATCTTCCAGAGGTTTTCAAGAAAATCCCCTTATCCAAAATTACCCTTTACATGGAACATTTTTCGAACAGTTTAATTTTCTCAAAAATGACTAACGATTTTGATTAAAATATCATATGTTTAAGATATTTTCATGACAAATAAAATGTGTATCATGAATTTTCTGGGAATGTCTCCAAAAGTATTCTTCATTGTGAACGACTTTTGCATACCTGGTAAACCATAAGAGATAGACAAAATTTTACTACACAAAAATGTAGATTGCGTTAAAATACACAACTTATGTCATATGCATTTTTTTGTGGAGTGAACCATTTTCGAGATATTGCTTGTTATTCCCTTAAATTTTTCAATACTTGTTTTCTCAAATGGGAATTCGTTATTCATTCTTTTTGTCTTGGATATGTAATGAGTATTAATCTGTGGCAAAGGGAATGGTGCTGCACCTAGCAACCAGCTATTAAGAGATATGTATGTGCTTAAAGGCTACTGTATTTCTATATTGCCCTTGTAAATATATATTCCCCTTACATCTACAAGAAAATTAGCAATAAGATAGAGTCTGCAAATGTTTATCTGGATTAACATGAAGTAGATGGAGAATAACCGTTTGAAAAAATAGTTTGTACAAGAGTAGAGAAAGTCATGTGAGTGTAACACATAAGATTTTTTAATTCACTTCCCTATTTTGCTGCAGTTATGTGCAGGCACTATATTAAATCCTCTTTCCTGTTGGATACAGCCTCTTGTGCTACCTGTATCATATTAAAGCCAATTCATGGTGCCTGCTTCCTTTACCAAGGAATAGAGTCTCATAAAGGATACGGTTTCAAATTCTTCTTGTTGTAGAAGCATTTTCCTTAAACATATCTCCTGTAAGCCAAAGCCTCACAGGAGCATATAACATATTGAGCTGTTTCAGTTTATTTCTTGTACAATCTGCTATTTAAGTTACCCTGAAACACTCCCATTGTATTAAGGTGCTTTTTCACAAGAGCATGTTTTGTGAGAAATTCAATAGTTGTTCTCAACTGAAGTCTGTTACATTTAAGTAAGATTTCAGCTCTTTTCTTACATGTTTTTCTAGTAAATAGTTGAGCATGTTCGTTTCCTGGAGTTTTAATCTAGGTTTTATGATGTTCTACTTTGAACCAGTTTAGTTCAGAAAGAGGTAAAAGTACGCATCACCGCGGGGCACCCGGAACCGAGTCAGAGCACCTCAAGCAAACCAGACGGCCCATTGTGCTTCCAACGTGACTCCTGGGAGGGAAGGACGAGGGGAGAGACCCGAAGGGCGACCAGATCCGGGTGCCGAAGGGCGCAAGGATATATGGGATCCCTAACGTTTCCAGATAGAACGCGTCGGTTACTGCCCACAAGCCACTAACCTCCAGGGTCCCCGGAGCGGAGCCCCGGGTTAAGGAGAGACCTAACTGAGTGGTACCGCAGCGACGCCATGTAAGAAACCTTTACAGAGCGCAACCCACCGAATACCCCCGCCTGGTTCTATAACCCTGAAACAGATGACAAGGAAGATGATGGGTACAGGGAATGAGAGGAAGGAGAGTCGTGGTAGAAGATGAACCACCCCAGCATTCCCCTGGCAACCCGGTGAAACCACCAAAAACCATGGGCGAGAGTGGGCAGTCGCCGGGGATCGATCCCGGGACCTCCCGTAGCCGCCTGAGCCATGCGCTTGGTGCCTTCTTACTAAACATTGAGATGTTCCTAGAGCCAACTCTGGCACAACAAATTGTGAAGCTGCTCCTTGTCTTGTAAGTTCATCAGCTTTTTCATTTCCCTCTATGCCACTATGACCCGGCACCCAGATGAATTGAACTTCATTCTGTTCCGCCATGCTTGTGAGCATATTTAGGCAGCTTAAAAACAGTCCTGACGTTACCTTAGAGCCTGAAGTGCAGCCTGGATATCCCTGTATAAGCTCTCCTTATGTTTTTATGTATGCACTAATCAATAGCATAAATTTCTGTTTCAGATACAGTAGCGTATTCATCCAAGGGTAAAAAGATTTTTGCTTCTTGGTCTTATGCCATATACTCCGGATCCTGTTCCTGAGCCGGGCTGTAGATCACATCAAAGTTTTCTCAAGGTTTATTAAACCCTCCAACTTTTTATATATTTATTATTGCGGACATGTAATATAATTATATTTGATAACTGAATTTTACCATTTTAAACTTATACGAGCCTTCGCTTCCTTTTTATTTATGAATATTTATTTATAACTTAATTTATGTAGCACTCAAGTATGAACTGCAAGTTGGTGATTATTTTAAGGTCAACAATCAGCGCGGATAATAGACCGCCAGTTCGCCACCAATGTCAATGTTGCTAACCCTTATATGGAATTTTATTTTCGTGTAGGTACTGTTTCTACTGTTCACTATCATCGAAAAAAATAGTATGTAATACGCATGCGTTAGGCGCACTGAAGTTAAAAAATTGTCTCGTTCTCCAATAACTCACTCACCACACTTATATAGCAACGTACTATTACGTAATATTCACGAACTAAATAGTTACCAATAACAACGAATATCTCGGAAATGGCTACTTCCATAAAAATTTTGATACAAATTGTCCATATAGAGAAAAAATTTTTCGAATAATCTCTGGTTGTACAAAATTATGCAAAATTCATTCCAAATGACTCACAGGCTATTGCAAAAATTCAAAATATACATTTTATTCCATATGCAAATGCCTTAAACATTTACGAAGTATAAAAATTATTAAGAGCCATTTTTTGAGAAAATAAAAAAAAAAATAAAGAAATTTCTTCCAAGTAACGGGTTGTTGAGAATGAGGGAATTTTCTTAAAAAACTTATATAATCTTATTGTGCTATGCATAATTTCCTTTTTAAGTTACGCTCTTCACATAAGCGCGCGCACACACACATACACACAAATACATACATACATACACACAAATACATACATACATACATATATACATACATACACGGTATACGCATGCGCTGTTCGAAATACTCATTTTAGAATACCCTGATCCCTTACCCATCCCAAAGGAAAAAGTACTATTTGTGTTTGTGTCTATGTGTGTGTGTTTTTCTGAACAGTATAACTCGTAAACAGAAAGTCGTTAAATACTAAACTTGGTGTTTAAGCTCAACATTTTCAGGGATGCGACATGAATACTTTCAAGAAAATACCCTCACGCTAAACTACCCTTTACATGGAAGGATTTTCGTTGTTGTATATATTCTCAAACTTCTTAAACTGTCTCTGAATGTCCTAGTTATGATGTTTTAGGTATCAGAGTTTTCAATAACCTCCCCCTTGAAATATCAAACAAACCACTTAACATTTTAAAACACAGAAGTGAGTTCTTTGTAAATCATATTGACTAAATGGGCTAACTAGTAGAATAGATAAAGGCTATATATACTGTAATTGTGTAAAAAATGACATAAAGTAATCATCAATTGTAAATGTTGAATTGAATTTGTGTATTGCTGTACAAGCTTAATGACAATAAAATTATTATTATTATTATTACCATCATTATTATTATGACGTTCCTTTATATGATTTGATATAACACGAAAACTTAGAAGGATTAAGAAAACCTTGCCACAGGAAAAATTTAGGGCTGATTAAAATACACAATTTGTGTCCAACTTTTTTGTAGTTAGCCGTTTTCGAAATACTTCATGTTGCAAATTTAGAGACTTCATTAGGTAATCTAAGGACGTGTTTGAATGTTTTCTCCCTTTCTTTTCTTTCTATCACAAGAACTTGTTACCACAATTAAATATTTGAATGCTGTTTCCGTATGTTGAAACCTTCTTGCTTAATTTCAAACAATTCCTAAGCAAATAATATATCTCTATATATCTCTAAGCTGCAAGTTTTTAACGTTGGATTTAATATTTTTTTCCATGATAACACTCACGTTCACTTTTCTATGCTGTGTAGATGGTAGCGAATAATTCTCATTAAAGAAAAACTACCTCGCCCCAGCTGGGAAACGAGATTGGGACCTCTAGGTCGAGAAGTCAGATTGTTGACTAATCAAACACGGAGGAATAAAAAGTGAATTTGTATTGGTTCACGCATGTTCCTGCGCCAGCTGTCTAGGACGCGGAGCCGAGAGCGCGTTCCCAATGCACACTGGTCACTTATCTCAAGGATCGGAGTTTACAAAGTTAGGCTTTTAATAACATTTATATTATTATAATCGGAAGTTTGATTAATAAAAGCGTTTTATTTGGAGAGAGGGTGACCTCCAAAGCGTTTTAAAGGAATACATTTTTAAAATGAAAATTTATATTATTACCTTTTATTTGCAACCCTCGAAGAAAAGTATACAACTTATGCTTAATTTCACAGTCATTTGAAGATTAATTATTTACAAACCAAGTTACAACTACATTTTTATGAATAAAAGCAGTTGATCAGTAATAAAAACAAAGTGCAGAGCCTCTAAAGCTCTTACTTTCACTGTTTTCTCTCATCATATTTTTGGGAAACTCATCAAACAACAAAGAAATTTTCAAACTTCAGGAGCGACTAATAAAACTCGCTGCAAAAAAGACATTAACTACAGCTGTATATCATTATTTAAGAATTTCCATATTTTATCATTACTTTCAATGCCTATATATAAAATATAATTGAATGTTAAATCTAAATTGCCCATACACAAGCTTCAAGTGAATGCTGACGTAGAGTTTGTTCTCGCAATGATAAAAAACTGCCAATTCAGTCACATCTGAGGCAGTATTTTTAACATTTAAATACTTTCAGTCTAATTATATAATATACAAATTCAATAACAGCCCGCCTTAAAGCAATATGTGTATGTAACAATATATAAAAAGTGTATATTACAGTCATTGTATATGTTTATATTATTGTATACATGTGTAATAATGTTATATGAATGTATTACGTAATTTAATAATGTAGGAGCTGTGAGAATAATAGGTTAAAAGTTGCTAACTATGAGGTAACAATGAGGTAACGTTGAGACAATAATGAATTTGAAAGTTTAATAATGCTATTTGTGATTCTTGGAAGCAATAATGTAATTTTTGTGACGGTTTATAAAATAGCCAATCAACAACCAGAAAAAGCTTTAGTTAAATGAAGGTATTCTATTGGACTAGGATTAGCCAATCAGAATCTAAAATGGAGCAAAATTTACAAATTCAGTTGCCAGTTGCTTGTAGACAGTGTTGCTAACCGGACGCAAGATGCGTCCTAGAGAAATTTAATACGTATCTTGTGTGAGACAAAAAATAGCTTACGTGTTAAAAATTGCAAGTAATTAATAAAAGAAACTCACAGCTCTCTCTCTATATCAGTGGAGTGTTATTTTAATCATGTTAAGCGTTAATAAAAGGTGTGAAGTAAAATTATAATCTGTGTAAGCCTACATTCTTCAGTCGCACCACTCCCTGCTAAGACATTCATGTCTCTAAAAAATATAAATACTGACGCAGCCGAGGCAAACATAACTATATAATATTTAAAAGAAGCATTAGAATTACAAAGTTAATATTTTTTAAACTTGGGGCGAAGGCTACCGGAAAATTTGTACAATACGTGGTTGTAACTACTTCAAGTTCGGCTCCCCAACAGTCGAAATGTAATACATCTTCTTCAAATTAGCTTCCATACGTGGGGCAGAAACTACCTACTTCACATCAGACATCTTTATATGAAGGATGTTTTAAAACCATGAGCGTTATGTCGTAGAGTAAACTACTAACTTTAAAATATTTATAACCTTTTAAGAAGGAATTAAATACATTTTTGCATGGGACATATTTTTATAGTATGCAGAGATTTGTAGGAAGTTAATACTCAAAACTTACTTGTATAAATCATTCTGCATACTTTCATAAATGTGTATATAGCTGAGGAGTTATTGTAAATAGATTTTTAATAAATTATAATTACGTGTTTCCATAACGTGTACATGTTTTAGAGGTCGCAGTGCAATACCAAACTGTTTAAATAAATATTTAAAGGAATTCACTCTTTAAAGAAATCATTGATAACTACTGGCAGCGGTATTTCGAAGGCCTACCTTTATATTTTCTGGAGTCGCAACAACGTAACAGAAAGTACATTATAATGTTTATGAGGGTGTTATATTGGAGAAACTGAAACATCTTATTATTTTTAGCTCATCAAGGGCGCAGGGTCCTTAATCTTAGCTGCTAATGAAATGGACTTGGCTTACGCTTTTGCTTTCCATCGCTATAGGAAAACGCACTTTGCTTTTAATTGGCAATTTAACACGTCTTATAAAATAAAAACAACAAGGCTGAATTAAAAAATAGGGAGGCACTTGTAATACGTTCATTAGCGATACCTAACAGGCAGCTAAAGCATTAAAATTAGACGATAATATCGAGGATAGCTTTTTTATTATTACTTTCTCTGTCCTTAAGTAAGATAAGGAACTACTATTGAATTAAACCCAAGATTCAATATAAAGCTTTCATCGAAAACTGCGTTTTATTGTCTCCGTCATTAAATAAGCTACATGAATACTGAATGTAGCCCCAAAACGAAATATACAGGCTGAATCACCTAAAACTTGCACCGCAAATATTTCGGAAATAGAAAGTACTATTGATGTGCAGTTTTCACAGCATTGATTGATAGTCGGGGCTCGTAAATTTAGCCTTAAACAGATTTTAATAATACTGAGAAAGTGTATTTTTTGAGCAAACATGCAATTTTTAAATGAAACAATGCCTAGTTAACATCAACAGAATAAAGGTAGGATAAATTAAAATGTCAGTGGCGTTTGTTGCAAGATTCTAGTGCAAGTGGTTTACGAGAAATCTTATTTTGAAGCTTTTACGCACCGACCTTGTACAACCTGTGGTAGCACAAACTGAAGAAAAACAAAAGGGAATTAACAATACTTCTGTGGATTCTTACAAGTAAAGAGAACATAGCCCTTCAAAGGTTGTGTTCAAAATGACCACCGGCAGCTTCAATACACGCTTCCAGTCTGCTATGAAAATACTGCTGAACACGTTCTAGCATTTCAGCGGGAATTTCAGAGCAGGCAGCAGTAATAAGTCGTGTTATATCGTCTGGTGTAGTTGGTACATCCTTGTAGACAGTGTCTTTCAGCCTTCCTCACAGAAAAAAGTCTAAAGGAGTCAGATCCGGTGAACGGGTGGGCCAAGGTACAGGTCCTCTTCGTCCAATTCAACGATTTGGAAACAATCCGTTAAGACAAGCTCCTGGTCTGCAAAGGAACATCATCTAGCATCTGAAGCAGATGGTCTGTCAGGAGGCTGCGATACTTGTGCGAGTTCATTGTTCCTTCTATGAACAAAGGGCCTATGAGCTGATGGTTCACTATCCCACACCACACGTTTAAACTCCAGGGACGCTGACGTTCCACCTGACGAAACCAAAAGGGGTTGTCAACAGACCAATAGTGCATGTTTCTGCGGTTTACTTGGTCATGATTTGTAAATGTTGCCTCATCACTAAACAAGATACATGATGAATCTGGAGTATCATGCTTTAATGCCAATGTACAAAAGTTAACACGATTCTCAAAATCGTTTCCATGCAGCTCTTGATGGAGAGAGATGTGATAGGGAGGAACATATGTCGATGGAGAATGCGCAGTGCACTTGCGTGACTTATGCCACTTCCACGTGCGATTGTGCGCGAACTAATTTGCGGATCTATTGCAACGGCAGCGAAAACATTAATTTCTGCCTCTTCTCCAGTCACTTGTTTGTTTCTGTTACGTTTTCTAGGTGTTACAGCACCACTTTACGTAATTTGTTGAAGAGGTTGATAAATAATTGCCGAGATGGTTGACGTCTATTGGGATACGTTTTCCGCATACACCGTACAGGAACAAATTGCATTCTTCCTACACTCTCCATACACCATGAGCATGTCGGCTTTTTCTGCATTAGTAAACCCTATCTTCCACTCACGACTTACTGACTGTCACAAACTAACTGACAGGAAAGTCGCAATAGAATCAACGAACAGAAAACACAATGCAAACAAACATAACAACATCGTACCTAGCAACTAAGCAGTTTGAATGGGATAAACAATTGTTGGGGTGGAAACTTTTAAAAATAGGATTTCTCGTAAACCACTTGCAACTGAATCCTGCAACAAAGACCATCGACATTCTAATTTACCCTACCTTTATTCTGTTGATGTAACTGGGCATTGTTCCATTTAAAAATTGTATGTTTGTTCAAAAAATACACTTTCTCAGTATTATTAAAATCTGTTTATAGGCTAAATATACGAGCCCTTGACTACCAATCAATGCTGCAAAAACTGCACATTAATAGCATTTTCCAATTCCGAAACATTTGCGGTGCAAGGTTTAGGTGATTCCTCTGTATATTGATGTTATAAATAAAGAAAAATTGTATGTATGCTGTGTATAAGGACAACATTTACCACAAAACTCAATAATAAACTATATTTTTCGATGTTGCTTTCACTGCTAATTACCTTAATATGTAGAGAAGGTATTGTATTCCACCCAAAAATTAATTACCAAGATTTCACCGAAAATATATCTTTTGAGGAATGTGTTTCTGTGAACAACATAACTCAAAAACGAAAAGTTGGTTAAGTACCAACATGGTATATAATTGAAACCTAGGTAGTAGAGAAAGTAATAAATGATCGCTTGTTACTGTTAGTGCAGAATCTATACGCATAAAACAACTCACGAACCGTTGTATATACGAAGTGGTAATATTATGAGGAAATTTTGTCAGTAGATTAAACTTTGTTGAAACATCCACAGTGACAAGGGATTTGTGCACGGCAAGACCTCAAAAATTTATAATTCTTGGATTAGTTCCAAGAATATTTATAATAATAAATTCTACTAATACTACTACACTTCTACAACACAAAACGTACGCTCCTGATTTTTAACATTATGGCTGAAGTTAGAATCTTATTGATGTATCTTTCTACCACTGCCTTTTGGTATGAAATATCTACCTTTATATGAGAGCGAATAATATTTGTTCAGAAACGCTGAAATACATTTTAAATTGAGTTTTAATGTTTGCTCATCATAATGGAAAGTCAAGAATTTATTTACAGTTTGTGAAAGCCCCTTTGATAGCATGATAGACGTGGCAACAGCGAGTGACTTTCATTTTTGACATTTCGGTGCAATCCTGCCGAAAGCTACCTACGCACACAAAATCGATGTCGTGTAAAAAGCTGTAGATATACAGCTCGCCTGCGAGTTTCAATAACATTGCCCTGAAACTCAATACTGGGTCGCATTAAAGGAGTATTGGATATTTGACCGCCGCAATTTGAGCAGGGGAAAAGTGCACATTGGCCGTAAGAAGAATTAACAGGATTGTACTATTGGACTATATACCTATTTTATGTTGTTTTGTAATGTTCGTAGCCTTTCCGTTAAAACAGATAGAGTGTTTATAGGCTTGGGGAACAATTCTGTGGTAAACCTTTCAATTCTAGTGTCAACAAAAGTAACGCCAGATTTCTGCTTTATTTAAAAAAAAAACACTGTGTCTTTATGTTTTAATTAGCGAGCAAGTTGACGACATGACACTCTGGAGGTACGGGGCTCAAATCCCAACCAATCTGCCTAGGGGTTTTCGTGGTTTTCCGCAGTCGCCCAGGTAATAAACTCGCTTTAATTTAATTTTTTAAGGAATGGATACTTAATACCACATCCCAAAGATAATACTAAATCATGAAATGTAGATAGTAAAACGAATGTTCTGCCATCTACCCGGCACGTGTATAAGCAGAGGTACAGTTGCTGTACACATGCCTCTGTGGACACGTATCGAGACTGCCATCTGCCAGTCACAAAGCAGAGTTACTGTAGCAGTTCACATGCATCTGTGGACACGTGTCGGGACTGCCATCTGCCAGTCACAAAGCAGAGGTTAGCAGCTGTTCACATGTATCTGTGGACACGTGTCGAGACTACCATTTGCCAGTCACAAAGCAGAGTTACTGTAGCAGTTCACATGCCTCTGTGGACACGTGTCGGGACTGCCATCTGCCAGTCACAAAGCAGAGTTACTGTAGCAGTTCACATGCCTCTGTGTACACGTGTCGAGACTACCATCTGCCAGTCACAAAGCAGAGTTACTGTAGCAGTTCACATGCATCTGTGGACACGTGTCGAGACTACCATCTGCCAGTCACAAAGCAGAGTTACTGTAGCAGTTCACATGTATCTGTGGACACGTGTCGAGACTACCATCTGCCAGTCACAAAGCAGAGGTTAGCAGCTGTTCACATGTATCTGTGGACACGTGTCGAGACTACCATCTGCCAGTCACAAAGCAGAGTTACTGTAGCAGTTCACATGCATCTGTGGACACGTGTCGAGACTGCCATCTGCCAGTCACAAAGCAGAGGTTAGCAGCTGTTCACATGCATCTGTGGACACGTGTTGGGACTGCCATCTGCCAGTCACAAAGCAGAGGTTAGCAGCTGTTCACATGTATCTGTGGACACGTGTCGAGACTACCATCTGCCAGTCACAAAGCAGAGTTACTGTAGCAGTTCACATGCCTCTGTGGACACGTGTCGAGACTGCCATCTGCCAGTCACAAAGCAGAGTTTCTGTAGCAGTTCACATGCATCTGTGGACACGTGTCGAGACTACCATCTGCCACTCACAAAGCAGAGTTACTGTAGCAGTTCACATGTATCTGTGGACACGTGTCGAGACTACCATCTGCCAGTCACAAAGCAGAGGTTAGCAGCTGTTCACATGTATCTGTGGACACGTGTCGAGACTACCATCTGCCAGTCACAAAGCAGAGTTACTGTAGCAGTTCACATGCATCTGTGGACACGTGTCGAGACTGCCATCTGCCAGTCACAAAGCAGAGGTTAGCAGCTGTTCACATGCATCTGTGGACACGTGTTGGGACTGCCATCTGCCAGTCACAAAGCAGAGGTTAGCAGCTGTTCACATGTATCTGTGGACACGTGTCGAGACTACCATCTGCCAGTCACAAAGCAGAGTTACTGTAGCAGTTCACATGCCTCTGTGGACACGTGTCGAGACTGCCATCTGCCAGTCACAAAGCAGAGTTTCTGTAGCAGTTCACATGCATCTGTGGACACGTGTCGAGACTACCATCTGCCAGTCACAAAGCAGAGTTACTGTAGCAGTTCACATGTATCTGTGGACACGTGTCGAGACTACCATCTGCCAGTCACAAAGCAGAGTTACTGTAGCAGTTCACATGCATCTGTGGACACGTGTCGAGACTACCATCTGCCAGTCACAAAGCAGAGGTACAGTTGCTGCACACATGTCTCTGTGGACACATGTCGAGGTTGCCTTCTGCCCGTCACAAAGCAGAGGTACAGTTGCTGCACACATGTCTCTGTGGACACATGTCGAGGTTGCCATCTGCCCGTCACAAAGCAGAGGTACAGTTGCTGCACACATGTCTCTGTGGACACATGTCGAGGTTGCCATCTGCCCGTCACAAAGGAGAGGTACAGTTGCTGCACACATGTCTCTGTGGACACATGTCGAGGTTGCCATCTGCCCGTCACAAAGGAGAGGTACAGTTGCTGCACACATGTCTCTGTGGACACATGTCGAGGTTGCCATCTGCCCGTCACAAAGGAGAGTACAGTTGCTGCACACATGTCTCTGTGGACACATGTCGAGGTTGCCTTCTGCCCGTCACAAAGGAGAGGTACAGTTGCTGCACACATGTCTCTGTGGACACATGTCGAGGTTGCCATCTGCCCGTCACAAAGGAGAGGTACAGTTGCTGCACACATGTCTCTGTGGACACATGTCGAGGTTGCCTTCTGCCCGTCACAAAGGAGAGGTACAGTTGCTGCACACATGTCTCTGTGGACACATGTCGAGGTTGCCATCTGCCAGTCACAAAGCAGAGTTACTGTAGCAGTTCACATGCATCTGTGGACACGTGTCGAGACTGCCATCAGCCAGCCACAAAGCAGAGGTACAGTTGCTGCACACATGTCTTTGGACACATGTCGAGGTTGCCATCTGTCTTCACAAAGCAGAGGTACAGTTGCTGCACACATGTTTTTGGACACATGTCGAGGTTGCCATCTGCCTTCACAAAGCAGAGGTACAATTGCTGCACACATGTCTTTGGACACATGTCGAGGTTGCCATCTGTCTTCACAAAGCAGAGGTACAGTTGCTGCACACATGTCTTTGGACACATGTCGAGGTTGCCATCTGCCCGTCACAAAGCAGAGGTACAGTTGCTGCACACATGCCTCTGTGGACACATGTCGAGGTTGCCAACTGCCTTCACAAAGCAGAGGTACAATTGCTGCACACATGTTTTTGGACACATGTCGAGGTTGCCAACTGCCTTCACAAAGCAGAGGTACAGTTGCTGCACACATGTTTTGGACACATGTCGAGGTTGCCAACTGCCTTCACAAAGCAGAGGTACAGTTGCTGCACACATGTTTTTGGACACATGTCGAGGTTGCCATCTGCCTTCACAAAGCAGAGGTACAGTTGCTGCACACATGCCTCTGTGGACATGTGACGAAGTAAGATGGTATGGTACAGAGATGAGACCTAGAAGGTTAACTGCTGCTACACACCGAGCTACAAGGTATCTCCTAACAGATCCGTCGCGATATGACCAAGTAAGTAATAGAGAAAGAGAGAAATAATCCTTTGTAAGAATAGTTGGTAGAATATATATATAAAGGTAAACTATAACGGCCAAGAAATTCATGTGAATGTACTGTCAGATCTTTGTATGCTTCTCCCAGCTCAAAGTGACATCGAACAGACACAAAATTTTGAATGTCATTTTCAACAATGAGCTTCTAAGTGATAAAGTGTTAATGGGTAGTGTAAAGTGATCCCTGTGCATTAGTTGAACCACAACATATGTATCTATATGTCAAATAGGCTGAATCCACAAACTCTCGAACCTCAAAGCAATTTCTTGTGCAGAAAGTAAGGCTTTTTTCGAGAGTTACGACCTCCGCGATATGGCTAAGGAGAGAAGGCAGTGGAAATGACCACTTCATCTTTCTCTCACGTCAGGAAATATGGATCCTTTATTTCGCTGCACAGGGCTTTTTATTCGGCGAATTCTTTCTTTAACCACAACGGTCCTTGGGCTACATGTGCGGCGAGGCTATGAAACTGTCAAAGAGGGATATGAAAAATATTTGTGTCAAGACGCACCAAGACCCGACCTGCTGAAATGTAATATTTTATTTCTGTGTTTTAGGTGCAATGCGCAAGAGGAGAGTTTCAACCGCTGCAGCAAACTATAGATGAAGGTGAGTACAAACTTTGAGTTATAACTTTGTGTTTTATATGCAAGCTGGCCTAATTAATATCTCTCGGTACAAAAAGGAGTTGTCTAGTTTACTGCACATATGTGCATGAACTATATTAAATGCTGTAACTTTTTATATAGTTATCACTGCACACATGGAATATAATCATATTTTGTGGTTTAATTTTAACGTATTTGTTAATATTAACAAACTATTTAATTCATACAGCGGATAAGTATGAGCTGCAAGTTATTGCTTTTTTAAGTCAACAACCAGACGTGAATAATCGATCGCTACTTTGTCACCAAGGCGACAAATATAATAGAGATCTTGCTACTGGAACCACTATGTTCAACAGCTGGTAGTAGTTATCTTATCTTTCCAAGCTCTTCCTCGTTCTCCAATGATGTACTTAACGCACGTGAATCGCAATATACACTGGCGTTTGTGAAAATTGCAACAACAAGAAAGAATTTCCCGAATAACTCCACACTTGGTGGAAGTGTAGAAGAGTGTGCAAGCAGTAAGTGATTAGGTTTGCAGAGAGATGGGATACACGTAGGCCAAGCAGAGCCCTCTCGTGTCAGTCTGAGGTCAGTGTCGAGGCTGCCATCTGCCAGTCACAAAGCAGAGGTACAGTTGCTGTAGAATGCCTCCGTGACACGTATCGAGGCTGCCACCTGCCTCCACAAAACAGAGTACAGTTGCTCTAATGCATGTCTCTGTGTACATAAGTAGAGGCTGCCATCTGCCCGTCACAAAACTGAGGTACAGTTGCTGTTCACATGCCTCAGTTCTCAGTTTAGTCAGTGCAGAGCTGTCAAACAAGGTGAAACAATAAATTAAGTGCCAGCATGCCTTGTCGACGTCGGCATGTGAGCGGGTTTGAACGGGGCAGAATGATCGGTCTTCGGGAAGTGGGTTTGTCGTGCCGTAACATTTCGGCTCGTACAGGACATGCTGCTACGACAGTGATGCGTGTGTGGAAGTAGTGGAAAGATAAAGGTCGTACGCAGCGAAGAGCGGGCACTGGACCACGGAACATGACCACAGCACGGGATGACCGTCATCTTGTCCGCATGGCCATAACGGACCATACATCTTCATCCACAGTGTTGGCTCGATACTGAAGCACTGCAACAGGTGTGAACTTGTCTGCATCAACGGTTCGTCGCCGTCTGCTGCAGGTTGCACTGATTGCATGCATGCCATTACGTCGGCTTCCATTGTCCAGAAACCACAAGCTCCTCGACTGCAATGGGCACATGAACACCGTCAGTGGGGTGCTGAGTAGCAAAATGTAGTCTTTTCGGACGAGTCCCGCTTCAACGTGTCCTACAGTGATGGCCGCATACGTGTCCGGCGGTACCGCGGTGAGCGCAACCTGGAGGGCTGCATTGTTGGGCGGCATAGAGGACAAGCAACAGGTATGATGGTTTGAGTCGCCATTGGTTACATCAAACGATCTCGCCTCCTACGAATTGAGGGCACTTTGAACAGCAACCGCTACATAACGTTGGTTGTAGAGCCTGAGGTACTCTCCCTGCTTCAGGCATCTTCACAGACTACAGGACAACACCCGGCCACATATTGCGAGGAATATACAAGCCTTCTTCGAAGAGCGACGGGTACCATTGCTTCCCTGGCCTGCACGTTCGCCTGACATGTTGCCCGTCGAACATGTCTGGGATATGGTTGGTCGGCACCTGGTGCGTCACGGTCCTCCAGTAACCAGTGTCACGGATTTGTGGGCTCGAATACAACTGCGTGGAGGGAAATCCCTCAGAAGCTTATTCAGAACCTTTTTGATTCAATGACACGGCGTATAACAGCTCTAATTGCAGCGCATGGAGGTCACACCAAATACTGAATATTAGGGCTCAAAGGTCATGTATAGATTTGAAATGTTTATCATTTGTTACTTGTCATGTACATAACCTGTGATATTAAATTCATTAAATTCATAGTTTCCTTCTTGGTGTTGCAATTTTCACAAACGGCAATGTACTTACAAATCTCTCATACTAGGAAAATCCCCTTGCGTTATACTGTTAACTTAGGAGATTCTTCTCTCCCTCCCTCTCTCTGTACATGTCATGTGAGGTTTTAAATATCAGTAACAATATTGCTTTTTCGAGGTAGTTAATAAAACTAATATATAAGTAAAATATTTTACAGTGCACAAGCTGAAAAGACATACAATTATAATCCACGCGAATTATAGTAAAGAATCATAAATTCTGAGATATATTTGAGATTCTCAAATTTGTAAATAATGAAATTTGCCAGAAAAAGCATGTTAACGAATGTTGTTAAGACAACATTTTATACAAAACTCAATGATATGCCATATATTTTGATTTTTTACTTTCTTTACTACTTATCTCAGTAAACAGAGAAAATATTGTATATCATGAAAAAATTCTATGTATAGATTTCGTCCGAAATATATTTTTTGAGATCCCCGGGAAACCAGAAAGGCTTCTCAGAGAGAGAGAGAGAGAGAGAGAGAGAGAGAGAGAGAATCGAAAATAAATACCTAAGATGTTTCTTCCGGCTTCTTTTAAGGAGAAAAAAAGAAAAATTCTCTTTACATGGAAGTATTTTTTGTGTGTGTTTCATTTTCGCATAAAATTCCGGTCATTCTGTTTTAATTCTATACTGGGAAAAAACACAAGAGAGGTAAATATTTACTGCAGGAGAGTTGTAGATAAACTTATATAACAAAAAGCTCTTGCAGTGTTTGTTGTTTCTCAAATATTTACTATTGCATGTTTAAACATTTTCCAGACTGCAAGTTACTTACTGTCAACATGCAATTCGTTTATATTTGCCACATGATGTCATTAATAACAAGGCCATAGTATTAAAACAGCTGAATATGTGTCTGCACCTAGCGTATACGAAGTAAAAATTTGTCTAATTTTATAGATTTGCTAAGAAAATATTTGATTAACCATTAGTTGCTTATAGTTTTGTCAAATTATTTCTTAGCGGAATGCTTCACAGTAAAAAGTGACCCTTGGAAAGATTTCAGAATTTGTGTTGATGTGATTATGAGTTCTGCTGATGAGTTAGAAGTCCTGAAACTTCAAACTACAGGACCAAAAGTGGGGTTAGGTTCGTAGCACTTATGTTTATTTTTTCCCATATATATATATATATATATATATATATATATATATATATATATATATATTAGCGCAAGATGAAAGAGCAGAAGTGATTTTATTTATGTGTTTATTTTGTGTTAAAAATGTAATTAGTTATGGTACTAGAAATGAAATTCACAATCATAATACCAGAGGGAACTGACACTTATCTGCACCTTATCACAGGCTGAGTAAGTGTTTAAATAATTTTCTCGTTATTGGTTTAATTTTACTTTTTTTACTACGTATAATAAGTAGGAGAAGTGCCGGAAATATATGTTTTGAGGCCCTCTGAAACCCCCAAAAATGTTTCTGTAAACAGCATAACTCAAAACAAAAAGTCGGATAAATACCAAACTTAGTATTTAAGTTCAACCTATCAAAGATGTGATAAGAAGAGTTTTAAGAAAACCCTTCCGCACAAACTATCCTTTACATGTAGTATTTTTAAAAAAAGTATTTTCTTAAAGATGTCTCTAAAGATATTGAATAAAATAACGTATATTAAAGATGTTTACATCACAAATAAGATCTATATCTTGAATTTTTGGGAATAACCTGTGAAGTCGTTTTCATTCGGAAGGAATTTTTTATAATCTTATATAACTGGTAAACGTTACGATAGACAAAAACGCATTACACAAAAAATTGTAGATCTCTTTAAAATATCAGATTTATTTCTAATAACCTTTTAGTGGCATAAGCCATTTCCGAGATATCGGTTATTAATAATTGTTCAATCGTTTGTCATCCTTTTCAACTACTATCGACATTTATGGATGGAATTTTAGGGCTAGTATATACTGTCCAGTTCTTAAATATTTAACTATGGCTGCTCCTTTTGTGATTGTAATCAAACCTGTAATGTAGCCTTTTCTGCAAAGGTTTATCTCATTAAAATGAAGTAGATGGAAAAATAAATTTTCATAGGAATAATATGTACAGCCACTAATAAACGACAGAGGTAAAGAAATCATGTGCACCAGGGCAGTCCCAGAAGTACCCGACCTGACGTTATACAGCGGTTGTTGTTTAAAACAAATGACTATGGTAAAAGGAACCACCCTTATAAAGCTTAAGTTTGAAGTTTGACGATGCTACGTTGTTTAATAATTGTTTGGCAGCCATAAATAGTGAACTCTCTCAGCAAATTTGCAAACATGGATAAAACTGACCATCGTTATGTGATACAATACTTTCATTCGAAAGGTCTTAGTCCAACTAATATTAAAGCTGAGCTAGATTCTACTCTGCAGGAGTCTGCTCCTTCATTTACAACAGTAACATATTGGGTGGCAAAGTTTAAGCGAGACCGTTCGAGCTGCCAGTGGAACATCGCAGTGGTCGACTACATGAGGCGACCACGCCAGAAATTGTGAGGAAAATCTACAAAATGTATTGAATGACCGTCGACTGAAAGTGTGCGAGCTAGCAGACATAGTAGGCATTTCAAAAAGTGCTGTACATAGCATACTGACTGAAAATTTAGACATGAGAAAGTTGTGCGCAGGATGGGTGCCGCGTTTACTCACAATAGAACAAAAGCAGCGTCGTGAGGATGTTTTAATCGAGTGTTTGGCGATGTTTCGTTGCAATAAAGCCGAGTTTTTGCGTCGATTCATAACATTGTAATGAAACATGGATCCATCACTCCACACCTGAGACAAAGGAACATTCAAAACAGTGGATTGAAAGGGGAGAATTGGCTCCAAAGAAGGCGAAGACAGTTCCATCTGCAGGCAAGGCAATGGCGTCAGTTTTTTTGGAATGCGCGTGGGATAATTTTCATTCATTATCTTCAAAAAGGAAAAACAATCAATGGCGAGTATTATGCAAACTTATTGCAGCGTTTGAATGATGAAATCGAGCAAAAACGGCCGCATTTAGCGAAAAAGAAAGTTCTGTTTCATCAAGACAATGCACTAGTTCACAAATCCATTATCGCCATGGCCGAAATCGATGAGTTAAGTTCGAATTGCTTCCTCATACACCCTATTCGTCAGCCTTAGCCCCTTCTGATTATTTTCTGTTTCCAAAGTTGAAGAAATGGCTTAGTGGTAAAAGATTTGCAAACAATGAAGAGGTGGAGTTTGCAGTTGATGGCTATTTTGAAGAACTCGACGGTTCTCACTATAAACAGGGTATCGAAGCTATTGAAATTCGATGGGAAAAGTGTATCGAGCTGAAAGGAGACTATGTAGAGAAATAAAGATGGTTTTTCCCAAAATTTTTGTGTTTTCTTTGTTAGGTCGGGTACTTCTGGGACAGCCCTCGTATGTAGCATATCAGATTTTTTAAGTGTTAGTTTTGAGAATACCATAGAGTAGAAAATCGTTGTGTTACTCCACAGAAAATGGAAGATACAAGGAAACAAAAAATAACCGGATCTGTAAGAACGTTTTTCTCTGTATTTTCTCTGTATGTTTCAATCCAGTTGATTAGCAGCAAGTTACGTCACTGTTTTTCTTGACGTAATGAGCTTCAAAGTTTACTAATGTCTATATGGTACCAAAGCCGTCTGTTTAACGTGCTGTATGCACGTGCAGGACTAGCAAACATTTGTCTTGTCCGGGGAAATGCGTTACAGCGCAAACTGCAACCAATTATAGCTACAGCATATCAATGTAGCGATCAACCGAAATTTTTCATTAGTGAAGCAGGTATTTTATGTGAAGCGATGCATGTAAATCACACGGTTTCATTTAGCACAAAACATTTTCACTGGGGGGGGGGTGAAAAGTTTCCAAAGCCACCTGCAAAATGTACACAGGTTGCCAAGCGACGGTATATTGTGTTGGTCATATTGACATGAAAATAACATGCTTCACCAAACAAGGGACAATGTACAACACGATTTATAAGTTCGTTTACTGTAAACATTATGTATAGAACAAAGCCGACAAATTAAAATGTGGCCCTGATTCTTTTTATACGCAATTTGGAAACCACATATATGTAATTTACCATTGAAGTGTTTTGAGTACCTTATAAATTATGGCTATTGATAGAATATGGGCTAAAAGCAATAAATTAATATGTACATCCCCTCAAGAAAGTATTCGTCTGCACTTTAAAAAACCTGATGTGATAGATTCGCACGACTTTCTCTACCCTCTATCATCATTAGTGGGTATACAAACTATTCTTACTAATGGAATCAATTGTTTTTCCACACAAGGCGTGTAATGTACAGGATTGGAAATTAGAATCAGACGACTGAAAAATTCAATGCCATAGCGGGATTTGAACCACGGATCTCCCAGTCTCCGTACGGTTGCTCTCCTACTGAGCTACCATGGCAAATGCGGGCACGACATTAAATTCCCCAACTGATTCGCATTTTTCCCGGTAAACCACAAGGAGATCTCAAATTATATTGAGATGACATACCCCAATGGCGACTTACAATGTTGTAAGTACCTTTAAGTCCTTAAAGCCGTCTAGATAGGGTTGGAAAGGTAGACTTAAACGACTGAAAAAGCCGGGATTTGAACCGTGGTTAAAGAAAATCCCCCCCATCCCAACTATCCTTTACATGGAACATTTTTCATTCATTCTCTGTTTAACCTCCTCCTTGTAGGACTTACACCCCCCCAGGACTTACAGGCGGGTGTCTGGGGTCAGAGGCCCGTTGAGGAGCAGACACTCATGGATCAGACAGAATATCCAGGATGAGTGATTAGCCCGATGCCTGGTAGATGAAACGAAATGATGGTGAAATGGATGAAAGGAAAGGTGATGATGGAGCAGTTGGTGGAATGTAGGCGGGGGAAACCGGAGAACGCGGAGAAAACCCGCCCAGACGTCGCTTTGTCCACCACAAATCCCACATGCGGGTCCCTGGGATTAAACCCGGGCCGCCTCGGCGAGAGGCGAGTGGTCTAACCACTCGGCCACGATATTTACTAGACAAATAAAATGTATATCTTGAATTTCCTGGGACTATTCAACCTCTTCATCCGGAAGGAATTTTGTATAAACTTGTATAACTGGTGAACTTTAAGAGATAGACGAAAACGGACTTCACAAAAGGTCAAACCCACAATTTATTTCAAATATGTTTTTTGTGGTATAAGCCTTTTTTGAGATATACGTTATTAATGATTGGAATTGTTCATTTCTTGGTCATTCTTTAAGGTCCTTTCCACATTCAGTTGTTTCTCGCGATTTCATGGAAACGTATGGAATTTTAAGACTAGCATATAGCGTCCAGTTCTTAAACACTTGATTTTCGCTGTGTTCTCTTTGCATCTATAACGAAATGTGATATAGCTATTTCTTCAAAGGTTCCTTTGGATTACAACGTAGTAGATATAAAAATACGCTTTAGTAGGAATAGTTTGTATACTCACTAATAAACGATAAAGTCATGTGAATGATCGCATCAGATTTTTTAAACATTTCGTCCAAAATTTAGTATCGATCATCAGTTTATAGTGATCCTATAGCGGGAGGAAGGGAGAGGAATGCCAATCCCTTAAAATAGATATCCCTATAATATGTACATACGTACATTGAAAAATTATATGTCTGTCTTTCATAGATTTGTAGTAAAATGTTGAAAATGCAGAGACGTTTGGCACTTTCTCTTGCGTGTTAAGTTCAAACACGCCGTGTGTTAGAATGTGCGCTCTTTTTCCGATCCCTCTGCAAGGTTTTGATATATTAGGGAAACGGTACTGGCGTTGCTAGAGGTATTTAGTTCAAAATAATTCCTTTTGCGTATTTTCATCGAAATGCTAAATGAAAGAAACTATACTAAATTCAGTCAGTATTCACAGGGCTTCACAAACTATTCATGTGAACGTTACAAAATAAGTATAGTGATTTTTAGAAAATAATATATGAACACATAAAGAATACTTTTAGGAGCAGGAATTTCGTGAAAATGTTGTATCGCACTTTGAGAGATGATGGATGTAAACGCTATGTTTGAGATTTATCTGAATTTTCATTTTTTGCTTACGCTGTTCATATACACATACCACTTTTGTAAAACTGATTTTGTAGGTTTTCAGGGGACATCTAAACATGCATTTTCGGTGAAATTTTGATATAGAGTGTTTTAGTCAAATACAATATTTGCTACCTCTAGTTAAGCCGTAGAGAAAGTAAAAGCCTGATAATCCTATGCCCTACGAGTGAAGGAATTTAAGATTTTAGGAGATTTGTGAAATTCAGTAACGATGCGGAGACATTGGTGGGGAAATATCTTCGTCAAAACAAAATCCAAAGTTCTTTCATCATGTATTCGATTACTGCCATCAATATGCAGGTTTTTTATAATATAGTTAGCGTGTGCTGCGTACTGTATATTGATGTTACATGATATACACGTATCGCAAAATCTGCACAAAATTTGCGGCTCTGATAATTTATGCAAATCCGACGTAATAGGGAGCCAATATCGTTAATAACACATATTCACCATTTCATTTCCATGCGCAGATTTGCAGCCGCAGCTCTGACAATATTAAATGAAAATGAATCGTATTATTTGCATTGTTAGTCCAATTCTGGCTCGCAGATTCATTTCCGCAACCACAATCTGCTCAGTTTTATGATGCGGATTCTACCTCACGTGTGCTCAAATACTGATTTTCTGAGTACGTGTGCACTGGGTTACGATATTAGTTTGACATCCTGACTCTGGTCACGAATTGAGCTTCTTATTCAGTTTTATTAAAACTAGGAGCGTCAGCCAGGCATTTGCTGTAAATGTTTCCAACATTGTACAAATCTCTAATATTTACTATTGGTTCAAAATAGCAGTTCTCCAAATTTGCACTTACATGATCGTTCGATTATTAGTTTCTCTACCCTGCACCTAGTAGGGAGGGGAAGTATTGCATTCCACGCAAAAATTATATATCAAGATTTCACAAAAAATACATGTTTTGAGGTCTCTGACCCTCTAAAACTTTCGTAAAAGGTTCGTGTGTGTGCTTGTGTGTGTGTGTGTGTGTGTGTGTGTGTGTGTGTCAATGAACAACAAAACTCGAAAACGAAATGTTGGATGAATGTCAAACTTAGTATATAAGTCAAGTATTTTCCGTCTTTAATGACAATTGGTTAAGATATTCACATAACAAAGTATATATATCCTGAATTTTCTGGAAGTAAACTGTGAAGTAGTCTTCAGTGTGAAATGTATTTCGTATAACTTGCACATCCTAAGAGATAAACAAGCACTTTTTACACCAAAGATGTGGATCTCATTAAGTCACACAACTTATGCTAAATAAATTTTTTTGTGGCATTAACGATTACAAAGATGTTTTTATTATAGGTTTAAATTGTTAAATACCTCGTACTTTTTCAACTGCAAAATCGATATTTGATTCTTTTTCTCGTGGCCATGCAAAGAGAAGGGAATTTCAAAGTTATTACGTAGCGAACCGTTCTTAAAAGATCTAACTATCGCTTAAGCCCTTAATGCCCTTACATCTACAAGAACATATTAATAAAATCATTTCTGTAAATGTTTAACCCGATTAGCAAGAAGTAGATAGAACAATAAACTTTTGTAAGAATAGTTTGTGGAAGAATGGGCAGAGAAAGTCATATGAATGTAACACAGATACATATTGTTTTAATATGTTGTATTTTCCCTCTCTCCTACCCTCTATTCTCTATCTCTCACGTCGTCCTTCATGGTCTAGGGGTACCATGCTAGCCTCTGGTTCCCGAGGTTGCGCGTTCAAACCCGGCAGAGGGCGATGGATTTTTTCGGGCGTAAAAATCCTTCTGAAGAGAAGTAAAGCCGGTGGTCCCGTGTCGTAGATTTACGGCACGTAAAAGAACCTCAATCCTGATCTTTCACGTCCATTGTAGAATGGGACACACAGCAGTTAAAGAGCGTCCATAAATAAAAAACTCAATTTCTCTCTCTCTCTCACCGACTTCTACTTGCTATAGGTAAGTGGCAGTGAAAGCAATGAGGCTATATAGCCTCGTAGCTCAATCGGTAGTGTTACTGCCTGCTGAGCGGGGTCCTGGGTTTGAATCCGGACTGGGAGGTGGGAATTGTTTCTCTAGATTATTCCGTATCCTCCTCAGGGTCTGGAATATGCATACGAGTGCATAAATCCCAATGAAAACTGCATACGAGCCTACAGGCAATTGTTCCAAAGGTAAAAGGCTGTCTTAAAGGAGGGTTTAAATGGAATAATAAAGGAAAAAGATTTAGGCTATTTTAACTCTGCCGCACTGTGTTGCCTAGAAAAACGATAGCAGATAAACTAAATAACAGTTCTCCTCCTCCACTTCTTCTTCGTTGTGATTGAAGAAAAATTATACGAGGCGTTAGTTTAATCCTAAGCCTTATTTACTATAAGTTATAACACAAGTAGTAAACTCATTCCACGAATGATTAATGTAAAAAACTGATGTGTTGCACTCACATGACTTTCTCTACTCTTTTACAAATTATTTTTACAAACGCTTATTCTCCATATGCTTCATGTTAATCGAGATGTTAATCTTATTGCTAATTTTCTTGTAGATGCAAGGGAAATTGGTAGGCTTTAAGCGATAGTCAAATATTTTAAGAGCTGGTTGCTATGTGGCGCATTCCATTCTCTTTGCATTACCAGGACAAAAAAATGAATAACGGATTTAAGAAGAAGTATAAGTATTGGAAAATTTAAGGGAGTAACAAGCAATATCTCGAAAATGATTCACTCAACAAAAAATGTATATGACATAAATTGTATATTTTAACGCGATCTACATTTGTTTGTAGTAAAATTTTGTCTATCTCTTATGGTTTACCAATTATGGAAAAGTCGTTCACAGTGAAGAATACTTTTGGAGACATTCCCAGAGAATTCGAGATATACATTTCATTTGTTATGAAGGTATCTTAAATATATGATATTTTAATCAAAATCGTTAGAGCCATTTTTGAGAAAATTAAAATTTTAGAAAAATGATCCATGTAAGGGGTAGTCTGGGGTGGGGAATTTTCTTGAAAACCTTCGTGTCGCATCTCTGGAAGATACTGAAGCTAAATACCAAGTTTGTTGTTTATCCGACTGTTCGTTTCTGAGTTAAGCTGTTCACAGACACACACACGGACATGTTTCCAAAAATGATTTTTTTTTTTGGGTTCAGGGGGTCTGAAAACATATATTTCCTGTGAAATCTCGGTATCGAATTTTTGGGTGGAATGCAATACTTCCCCTACTTACTATACGTAGTAGAGAAAGTAAAAATGTTTGTGACATAAATTGTGTTTTTTAAAGAGAATGTTTTGTTTAGTAAAATTTTGTCTATGTCTTACGGTTTACCAATTGTGCGAAAGTCATTCAGAACCAGAAAGACTTTTGGGGACATTTATAGAAAATTCAAGATATAAATTTTATTGCCCATGAAAATATGTTAAACATTCAATATTTTAATCAGAATCCTTACACTAATTTTTGAGAAAATAAAAATGTTCGAGAAATGTTCCATGTAAAGGTTAGTCTTGCTTGGGGGGTTTTCTTGAAAATCTTTATGTCGAATCCTTGAAAGATACTGAACTCAAATACCAACTTTGATACTTATCTGGCTTTTCGTCTTTTAGTTATGATTTTCACAGAGAGACACACACATAAACATGTTTCCAAAAATGCTTTTATTTGCATTCAGAGCTTCTCAAAATGTGTATTTCGGTATATCTCGGTATCGAATATTTGAGTGGAATGCAGTACTTCTCCTACTTACTATACGTAGTAGAAAAAGTAAAAATTTGTCTTTTAAAAAAGATAAAGTGAGCAAAGCTGTATGTATAAAATATAGCTTCATTCATTTCTTTACTGTAACAGTTCTACGCTCTAGACCAAGCTCTATTATTTATTGTGCTTCTGGTCCTATAGAAACGCTCTAATAACTCCGGTAAGATTCGAAGCCATAAAGTTGGGTATTTACGGAGTAGTCCAGTAAAGCCCTTACCCATTGTATTGTTGGCCATTACTCTGCAGGGGTCCTTGTCTATTGTGCAGAAGATCAGCCAACTGCAGTAATGTGCGCTCAATTCCACTTCCATCATCAAAGCCGCTTTCCCACATAAAACCCAACAGAAGCTGTTTACGGTGGATTAGCTCCACATTTTATATTTGCAGCCATAGTGTGGAAATAAAAAAGTACTTCTGAAAAAGTTAACTATGGTTTATGTCATTTGTGCATCCCTCAGGGGAATGAAACTTTTTACCCAAAATTTAATGAACTTTATAGCAGTCAGGCTTATGCTCTGGGGTTGCCCTCCGTAGTCCTGAGGTCGGGATTTGAACCCAGCGGAGGACGATGGGATTTTTCGGGCGTAAAATCCCTTAGCGTGGCTTCCTTCGGAAGGGAAGTAAAACCGGTGGTTCCTTGTCCTAGATTTACGGCAGGTAAAAGAACATCAAGCCTGATAAAGAGACCTCTGAACATATTTTACGCTCAATATAGAATGGGGTGCTGAGAACCATAGTAGTTAAGAGCGTTCATAAATAAAACTCAGTTTAACGCTCTAAGGCAGCGGTTCCCAAATTGTGGGCCGTGGTATTGTATCTGGGGAATCGCAGCGGATATTTTGAATTATTAATAAGTCATTTTTATTTTTAATTATTATTATAACAAGGGGGAAAATGGAATTTAGTCACCCATTACATATTATATTTAAACAGAATAATGTTTTGTATTTAAGAAGCATATTAATACTACAATTTCACAGTAAATGCACATGTACAATTTTATGTAAACCATTAATTATTACACTGCATACCAGGATGATTAGAGATAGGTATGAGCCTGTTTGCTATTAATTAATCATTTAACGTCTGGCTGTATATTAGTTGCACACATTATTAAGCCATTTTCCAACTGCAGTCTATTCCTAGATTTAGTCTTGATGTTCATCATTGACGAAAATCATTTTTCGCAGAGATATGAGGTGCAGGTGGAATAAGCAATAGGGTATTCTGTTGTTCTTGCTAGCCAGAACTGATACACATCTTCCTTCTGGAAAGTCAGTTTTAAACTTTGGTCTGAAGAAATCTATATTAATTTATCCTTTAACTTCGCGCGAAAACTTGCAAATTAATAACTAAGCAGCGAAGTGAATGGAAGGGTCGCCAATAATTTCATTATCGAAATGGGGATCTTGTATGCAAGAAGTTTGGGAACCGCTGCTCTAGGGTGACAGTATCACTGAATATTGTGAGGCAGTATGTTTAACACTTAAATGATTTCAGTTTAATTATATAATATGTAAATTCAATAACAGCCCACCTTAAAGCAATATGTGTATATAACAATATATAAAAAGTGTATATTGCAGTCATTGTATATGTTTATATTATTGTATACATGCAATAATGTTATGCGAATGTATTACATAATTTAATCATATAGGAGCTATGAGAATAATGGGTTAAATGTTGCTAACAATGAGGTAACCTTGAGGCAATAATGACTAAGAAAGTTTAATAATACTCAAGTCATTATTGGAGCAACAATAATGTAAATTTTGAGACAGTTTATAAAATAGCCAATCAACAACCAGAAAAAGCTTTAGTTAAATGAAGGTATTCTATTGGAGTAGGATTAGCCAATCAGAAATTGAAATATAGCAAAATTTACAAATTTAGGCGGAAGAAATCAAGTTAGTTGCTTGTAGACACGCTCATAACCAGACGCGAGATGCGTCCTCGAGAAATTTAATACGTATTCAGTTTGAGAGGAAAACAGTTTACGTGTTTAAAAAGTGCAAGTATTTAATAAAAGAATCTTACAGATCTCTATATCAGTGAAGTGTTATTTAAATCGTGTCAAGAATTAAGAAAAAGGAGTGAATTAAAAATTATAATCTGTGTCAACCTACATTCTTCAGCCGCACCACAACCTTGCAAAGAAATCCATGTCTCTAACAATAATATTGGCACAGCCGAGGCAAACATAAATATATAATATTTAAAGAAACAGTCAAATTACAAAGTTAATATTTTTTAAACATTTGGGGCGAAGGCTACCGGAAACTTTATACCATACGTGCGGTTGCAACTACTTCAAGTTCGGCTCCCCAACAGTTGAAATACAATACAACTTTACTTCAAATTGGCTTTCCATACGTGAAGCAACAACTTACTTCAAATTGGCTACCAAAGGGTGGGGCAAATAACAACACAACAAAATAACTTCTTTAAATGTTGGGGGCTCCTTTATTGTAAAGCTCACCAACGTTATATAACAGAGGGAACAGCCCGCGCACTATATAAATCTATTGTGACTACCATCCCCAAGGAACCACATGGGATTACAGGCCGCAGGCAGACACGTCATAGAGACGCGTGGAAGTCCCTAGTAGTCCCAGGCTCAAAGACTCGTCCCACTGCTGGAGTCGCTAGAGAAAGCGATGAACCACTGGTCGACCAAGCAGGCTTCTAGTGTTCACGGGGGATACTCTTTACTTTGGGCAAGCATCCACGCCATCTGTCCGGCACCGACATATGCCCCCGAATGCGAGCCTCACACGTATACCGTAGATCCAACTCGCTCGGTCTCACCAAGGTATATTAACTAAATTTTTAAATGGACGTTGATGAGTATCATCATCAAAATGTTTTATTTTTACCTTCTCTACCTTTTAGCTATAGTGGGCAGAGGAGTTATTGTACGTAAAAATTCGATATCGAAATTTCAATCGAAGTATGCATGTTTCGAAATCTGAATTCTAATTAGTATTTTCAGAAAAAAAAATGTGTGTGTATGTATGTATGTATGTATGTGTATGTGTGACCGTTCATGAATATCATAACTCAAAAACGAAAATTGGTATTTACGTTTAGCACCTTCCAAAGAGTGACACAAATATTTTATAGAAAATTCCCGCAACCAAAATGAACTTTTACGCGGAAAATTTGTCATTTTTTTATTTTATAAAAAACGGCTGTAACTTTATTGGTTAAAATGCTGTATGTTTAAGATATCTGCGTGACAAATAAAATGCATAACCTGAATTTTCTGCGTATAGTCTATAGCGAACTCTTCATTCAGAATTAATTTTATACAACTGATAAACCATAACGGATAGACAAACTGTTATTATAGGAAAAATTTAGATCTCCTTAAAACAAACAATTTATTCCAATTATGATTTTTGTAGCACCAACCATTTGTGATGTTTTGAACTGCTGTTACCATTAAATTGTTTCTCGTGATGTCCTTCAAAGACTATTGAACTTCAAAGGCAGCATATAGCGACCAATTTTTGTAAACATTTGTCTATCGCTTCCTGTTTTCGTATTGTACCTAAAATGAAATTTTTTTTCTGTAAACTTTTATCTCGATTAACATTAAACTAAGCTTGAATAGTTTGTAGAACTACATAAAAATAAAGGAAAGCGTCTAGGCAAAGCCTTGTGAATGTAACATATCACTTAACATATTATTTTATTCAATTAGTGTCGGAAACTCGCGTTATTGAATTAAATCGAGGATTTTTGTTTTCTTTCGCTCTCTCACTCTCTCCATATTTCTGTCTCACTCCCTGCTCCCTGTCCTCTCTGTGTACAATACATATCATGTGATGTTTTAAAAACTGGCAATAAAGTTATCCGTTATTAATGGTTAAAATTGCTCAATTCTTTATCATTCTTTTAGTCCGGTCGACATTCAGTTGTTTCTCGCGATGTCATTGAAAAAGTATGGAACTTTAAGGCCTTCAAATAGCGTACAGTTCTAAATATTTGAATATCACTATTGCCTTTGCATCTATAACGAAATGTGTCATGTGCTATTTCTCGAAAAGTTTACCTGGTTTAAAATGAAGTAGATGGAAAAAAAATTATGATGTGTTACACTCACATGACTTTCCCTACTCTTGTACAAACTATGTTTACAAACGCTTATTCTCCATATGCTTCATGTTAATCGAGATGTTAATCTTATTGCTAATTTTCTTGTAGATGCAAAGGGAATTGCTAGGCTTTAAGCTACAGTCAAGTATTTTAAGAGGTGGTTGCTATGTGGAGATTTTCCATTCTCTTTGTATTACCAGGACAAAAAAAATAAATATTGGAAAATTTAAGGGAATAACAAGCAATATCTCGAAAATGGTTCACCCAATGAAAAAAATGTATATGACATAAATGGTGTATTTTAAGGCGATCTACATTTTTGTGTAGATACATTTTGTCGTTCACAATGAAGAATACTTTTGGAGACATTCCCAGAAAATTCGAGATATACATTTTGTCATGAAAATATCTTAAACATATGATATTTTAATCAAAATCGTTAGTCATTTTTGAGAAAATTAAAATTTTCGAAAAATGTTGCATGTAAAGGGTAATCTGGGGTGCGGGATTTTCTTGAAAACCTTCGAGTAGCATCTCTGGAAGATACTAAACCTAAATACCAAGTTTGGTGTTTATCCGACTGTTCGTTTCTGAGTTATGCTGTTCACAGACAGACACACACACATACACACACGGACATGTTTCCAAAAATGCTTTTTTTGGATTCAGGGGTCTCAAAACATGTATTTCCGGTGAAATCTCGATATCGAATTTTTGGGTGGAATACAATACTTTCCCTACTTACTATAAGTAGTAGAGAAAGTAATAAACTTTAGTAAGAATAGTTTGTATATTCACTAATAAACGATAGAGGGAAGAGAAAATTATGTGACTTATCAGTTATCACATAAGATGTTTTGTTTTATTTTGTTTTTATAGTGTGTTGTCGTCTGCTGCAACAGATCGCAGTTTCCAGCGGTGTTAATGATACGAAATCAACGTAACTTTCAACACCCATTTTAGATAGCCGCTTGCAAAGCTTTCGGATTGTTGCGCTGAGAGATTAATCCTTATCGCGAATGTCTAGCTGAAAACTGATAGTTGCAATAACTTATGAATGGCACTGCTTCAATGTATCTCATAAACGTACAGTTACGTCACATACTTAGTGTGTTATACATACGATGAGACTATTTTTCTATATATGCTGAGTTTTAAAACCATATACACACACCCGCACACGCACAGAAAACAAAACGAAACAAGAAAAACAAGTGGAAAACAACACAGAATGGTGCAATTGCGAAGACATATTTTCCTACTATTAAGAGGAGGTTTAAGTTGAAATTAACCCTTAACGCGTAATTTCAGCTGTAACTACCGGCCACGGAAAATTTGGGGTATACTTCCAGAGATTTAAATTAACAGATGACCCAACATGCATATGCAGAAAGAAAAGTCAAATAGTAGGCCATCCCATATGAGAATGTGAATTATTAAATAGTGAAAGAAACTATTTTTAAAACTCTGATGTGTTACACTCATATGACTTTCTCTACTCTTGTACAAACTATTTTTAAAACGCTTATTCTGCATATACTTCATATTAATCATATAAAAACTGTCAGAAGCTATCGTATTGCTAATGTTCTTATAGGTGCAAGGGGAATACGGTAGGCTTTAATCGATAGTCAAATCTTTTAAGACTGGTTGCTATGTGGCGCATTCTATTCTCTTTGTATATCCAGGCCATAAAAAACCGAATAACGAATTCTCATAAGAGAAAAAGTGTTGAAAAATTCAAACAAATAACAAGGAATATCTCGGAAATGGTTCACTCCACAAAAAAGAACAAAGAATAAAAAAAGAAAGAAAATCGTGCATGACATAAATCGTGTGTTTTAAGAAATCTAGACTTTTTGTGTAGAAAACCTTTGTCTATCTCTCACGGTTTTCCAGTTATGCAAAATTCATTCACAATGAAGATGAGTTTTAAGGGCATTCCCAGGAAATTCAGGATATAATTTCATTTGCATAAAAGTATCTTAAACATATGATATTTTAATCAAAATCGTTAAGAGCCATTTTTGAGAAAATCAAAACTTTTGAAAAATGTTCCATGTAAAGGGTAGTCTGGGGTGGGGGATTTTCTTGAAAATCTTCGTGTCGCATCTCTGGAAGATACTGAAACTAAATATCAAGTTTGGTGCTTATCCGACTGTTCGTTTCTGAGTTATGGTATTCAAAGGCAGACACACACACGGACATGTTTCCAAAAATGCTTCTTTTTGGATTCAGGGGGTCTCAAAACATATATTTCCGGTGAAATCTCGGTATCGAATTTTTGGGTGGAATACAATCCTTCCCATACTTACTATACGCAGTAGAGAAAGTAAAAAGGTATTTTATAAACATTTCCATGTGTGGGTGTGTGTGTGTTTGCGAACAACATAACTCAAAAAAGAGACGTCGGATAAACACCAAAATTAGTATTTAAGTTCCGTATCTTTCAAAGATGCAACACGAAGATTTTCAAGAAAATCCCTCCACCCAAACTACCCTTTACCTAGAAAATGTTTTGAAATTTTTATACTCTAAAAATTACTGTAACGATTTTGTTTAAATAATATATATTATATATATTTACATGACAATTAAAATGTATATCTTAAATTTTCTGTAAAGTCCTCTTCATTCACAAAGAACTTTGTTTAATCTTTTATAACTAGTAAAGAATAGACGAAAACGTACTACAAAAAGTGTAGAACTCTTTAAAACACAGTTTATTTCAAATAGCTTCTTTGTGGCACTAGCCATTTCCGAGATATGTATTATTAACGTTTTGAATTGTGCAATACTTGACCAATCTTTTGAAGTCCTGCCAATTTTCAATGGTTTCTCGTGATGTCATGGAAATATTTTGGAATTATAAGGCCAGTTTATAGCATCCAGTATTGAAACATTTGACAATCGTTATTCACTTTGTATCTATAAAGAAATGTTAATGCAGCTAATTCCGGAAATGTTAATCTCGATTAAAATGAAGTAGATAGGAATATAAGCTTTCGTAAGAATAATTTGTATATATGCTAATAAACGATGGAAAGTAGAGAAAGTTATGTGAATGTAACAGATCAGATTTTTGGAGGTGCTGTCACATTGAGTTGCTTTTCGCTATGATTCGGAAATGGTATGAAATTTCAAGTCTAGCATACAGCAACTCGCTTTTAAACATTTCACTATCGCGTCTCCCATACCCCTTTGTATTTGTGCGTATACTGCCTTGAGCACTAGATACGTGCAATTGGTATTGTCGATATACGAACGTTAAAAAATTGCAATTATAAATTAATTTCACCGTAGAAAAATTCGTCCTACAACAAAATGAAACTATTTCTCGAACGTTAATCTCGAGTAATATAAACTATGTAGACAGAGAAAAAAATGGTTTTGTAACAATACTTGTAGAAGTTAAGAAGGAATTATATCCAAAATCGAAAATTACCAGCAACTTTATTAGTTTTATTTCTCTATAACTTGATAAATTATACATCTGCCACCAACATGTCTAGCATATTTTTCTCTCGCAGATGAAAATTGAGTCCATCTTATATAACTTGGGATAGTTTAATGTTTTTAATTTAGCATAGTATTCTTTGATTATAGTTATTTACAATAAAACATTATATTTTAAGTAACATTTGAACTTTTTCTGGAAAAAATAATAAAATAATTGACATTTTTAAATTTATAAAAATCAATACCGTACTAAATTATTAAACCCTAATCCAAAATATATCTGATATCAAGAAATATCAAGAAATATTTCTTCGTCAACCTTCGAAGAACGAATTATAAAAGTATGAAATAAATTTATAGAAAAATTGTATCATGGAGAGCATCTGAAAGCTGCAAAGATGTAAAAAATCCAAAGAAAAACAAGTTTTAAAATTTCACATGCTATTTTCACACACCTACGAACTTCCACTTAAACATTGGATTTGAGATTTAACTGGCCAGAAAGGCAAAATTGCAATAGGATCTTAATTTTGCAAAGTTTGGTGATTTCTTCCGGAAACATTATAAAACTATTATTATTTTTGAAATGGTTAAAATCAGCATCGGGTACCCTTAAAGGATATTATACAGTTTAATAGTAAATAAATACAGTATAGAAGTTTAAACAGAACAAATTTTAGATTTCGTGGTACTTTAAAAGTACCCTGAGGTGTTTTGCATACAAAAATTTAGTAAATAAAATGTAAAAAATATGTCAAAATCTCATAATCACATCTGTGAAAGTGAAGAATGGAGGGACAATTGTATAATGAAGTTAATCATTAATATTTGTCATTGAATACAACAAAATAGTATATTCAATATAATTTTCCTCTCTATTTTCTTTTTCTTTTATTCAATTTCGTTTTGCTACCCAATGATGCAACGATGCTCCAGCATTTTGAGCCTCTCGCGATTATGACTTGTTCTATCCCATAAAAATGTCATGACTTTGTTATCATAAACAGTTGAGGATCAAGGGCGGGCTTTGTCACTAGATGTTCATCTTACGAAGCCAGTCGGGCATAGCCCAAACTTCAACAACGATAAATTTAAACCCCGGAGTTTACTCGAGGCTTGTGGTTAATTTAAACCCAGGCTTTCTAGGTTATTCAGTAACATAAACTAGAATTTTGTGGTTGTGTCCGGGGATAAAGATGCGGTAGCTCAGCAACTAGAGTTTTCGCTCTTGAAAGGAAGTAAACCTTCTAGTATTCTGGCTTCTACACTCGTACATGATTTAAATTAATTTTGCACTATGAAGAATCTATTTAGCTCAAATTTTACGCTGGCAGTTAAGACATTGAAATGGTATTCATTTTAATTGCAATTTTAAAGGGTTCCTTCTACAACAATTCATCTCTGAAAGTTATGAAAACGATGCTTTACTCTGGTTACTCTATCAGATGCTTTAAAGTCCCATTCCAATTCTATATAAACATGTTATTTTAATCCGATATTTTTATGAGAATATTACTATTTTCATTACAGAAGTAATATTTAAATTACATTAAAAATCTAACTGCAGTTTATAAAGTAACTATTGAAGTCTATATGCCAATCAGAAAAAAAAAAAAAAACTTTCCAAGTAGCATTTTCCAGATACGACAATGTGTTTTTTGAGGAATCCATAATTTTGTAATACATGTCAACTCCTTTTGAAACCGCAAGTGTAAGACTATTCGATACTAAATTTATATAAAATATTAATTTTGAAACATTTTCACGGAGAAAAACATCTTTTAGACCATTGAATCAGGATCCGACAGTAATTTTCCCTTATGTGTATTTAAACGCCCAGAAGAGCGTTAAAATTGAATTTTGCGCTGGTGTGAAAGACGTGCAAGAAATTTTACAATTTTGTTTTCTCGTAATCTTCGTTTCTTACAATTTTTATGTTTTAAAATGATTCTTATTTTGCAATTTTTGTTCAGTTTCTTTCAAACTTTTCATTAATGTTTCTCTGAACGCGGATAAACTGCTCCAAAGAGCCTTTTCTTAAAGTCAAGTATAGCTTTGCGATTTAATTAATTTAACACACGATTACTTTTTAGAAAATTAAAGGTGTTGTATACTTTATTATTCTTTCCAATAATAGTTTTAATGTTTGCATTAATGTGCAATGCTTAAAAGTACTAAATTTTCATGTGGTGCATAAGTGGGACATTTCACATGAGAAACTTTCTTCTATAATTATATTGGATAAATCCATGAGAAAAATGCCAGATAAATTGGTTCATTAAAATTAATTATTAGGAAATTAGGTTCCTTAAAATGCGGAATTTAATTGTATTTCTGTTTAGTTGCAAGAATTTTTATTTTATCTACTTTGAATTTATTAAACGTAACAATGTAGTATTGGATTTTATGTATGTGTATATACTCTTAAAAACTGAAATTTTCGTATTTTAGAGCAGCTATATTATTTTTACTTTATCTACAACATATATTAAGTAGGGAAAGTATTGCATTCCACCCAAAAATTCGATACCGAGATTTCACCGAATTTACATGTTTTGAGGCCTCTTGAATCCAAAAAAAGGTATTTTTGGAAATATATCCGTGTGTGTGTCTGTGAACAGCATAACGCAGAAACGAACAGTCAGATAAACACCAAACTTGGTATTTAGGTTTAGTATCTTCCAGAGATGTAACACGAAGGTTTTCATAAAAATCCCCCCATCCCAGGTTATCCTTTACATGGAACATTTTTCGAAAATTTTAATGTTCTCAAAAATGGCTTTAACGATTTTGATTAAAATATCATATATTTAAGATACTTTCATGACAAATAAAATGTATATCTTGAATTTTCTGAGAATGTCTGCAAAAGTATTCTTCATTGTGAACGACTGTTGCATAACTAGTAAACCATAAGAGATAGACAAAATGTTACTACACAAAACATGTAAATAGCGTTAAAATAAACAATTTATGTCATATACATTTTTTTTATTCAGTGAACCATTTTCGAGATATTGCTTGTTATTCCCTTAAAGTTTCCAATACTTATACTTTTTCTCAAATGGGAATTCGTTATTCATTTTTTTTATGTCCTGGACACGCAAAGAGAATGGAATGCTCCACATAGCAACCAGCTCTTAAAATATTTGACTATCGCTTAAAGCCTACCAATTCCCCTTGCATCTACAAGAAAATTAATAATAAGATTAACCTCTCGATATCTCGATTAACATGAAGCATATGGAGAATATGCGTTTGTAAAAATAGTTTGTACAAGAGTAGAGAAAGTCATGTGAGTGTAACACATCAGATTTTTTTAAACAGGTCTAATCGAATGCGGCCATTTGTTTAGGAGAAATGTTTACCAAGCAATACAAAAACTCATAGAATGCAAAACAGTCTGTAGGGAAAATGAACTTTGATTGTGTGATTAAAAGGCAAACAAGGCGTTTGCTAATTTTGTACTTAAAAGTACAAAAGCCTAAAGCTTTGGAGAAAAATAGTTTAAGCACAAAGGTTCAGGATACTATTCCATAAACTGCTTATCCCTACCCTTCTTGACAAGACAAAATACTTCCATTGCTGCCCACAATATTTCTGCGGTTCTGGGTTGTTAAAGGGGCATTAAAATTTAAAGAAAAATTCTTTGTAAACAAATTCTTTGTAAATAAGTTTGTTGTCATAATTGTGTTTACTTTTGAGAACAACGCTGATAAAGAATAATGAGTAGAAAATATTTTACAACTACATACTCGTTTTATAAGCTTCATGAAGTGAATAATCATTAATAGTTATTTTAAAATGCATGAACGAGAGCTACTCATTTAAACATTTTCTGTATGCATTTAGTTTCATATTTCGCTTTTGTTTTTACTTTATTGTGGATATATTCCAAAATTTTCCGCGTCCAATTATTTCTGTCAAATGGAAATTTTATCAAATATGAGCAATAAAAACTCTGTGTTGCATTATTTTCGTAGTGTGCTATTTTTGAGGTAAGCTGTCTATGAAATTAGAATTGTTAAAAAATCATGAAATACTTAATTGTCAAAGAATATTTTACCCGCCCTTAGGTGTTACCATGTGGTCATTTATAGGTTACCTTTGCCGTTTTGTTTTTACCTCCCTGCTTTTCCTTTGTGGGACATTATCAAAGGTTCAAAATGTTGCGCACAACACAACTTTGTATTATTCTGTATAACATTTTAAGCTCACTCTAGTATAAAAAAGTTCCCAATCTTTCTTTTTAGCTACTTAATCTAGAAAAAGGATTATATTAAATATTATTTTATTATTCGAAATTTCAGAAAAAAATTATCATTTTAGCTTTAAGGGGAAATGACTGTTAATGGAGTAGGATTAAATTATTCCAAACCTATTACAAATGTAAAAATCAATTTCGCTTAACTTTAGCGAAATTAGAAAATCTCGCAATTCCTTTTAACATTTTTCAGGAGAAATAAAAATGCTTTAAAGATTAATTGCTGTTATTTCACATTAAGAGAAGATCACAGACTTTCCAATATTTTAGCTGAGGAATTTGATAATATCCATAAAAATTTAGGGGAAAAATTGAAATGTCTCTTGCTGACCAACTAATATCAATTTACTGACATTTTATCAGTAAATATTCTTTCATCGATTTTTCTAAAATCTCAAAATTGGAGTTACGAGTTTTGATAATTAGCTCCACAACAAGATGAGTGTGGTAGTGGCATAGTATGGACATTTTAAGGCTTCCATATAACATATGCAAGAATAATGTGTTGAAGCTAAAAGTCTGAACTTTAGCTGCTTTGAGTTATATTACTGCACTAAATAATTGGTAATAATTTTGAATAAAATCATTAAAAGCTTTAAGGGGAATAAATATTTTCATTTTGTTTAAAACATTCAAAAACAAATTTAGTATATTTATAAACAATATATATGGTATTGTCACTCAAGTTTTTTTTTGTATTTAGGCATATCATAAGACCTCATTTCTGGCTGTTTTGACTCATAGCTATTATATTTGTTGTGTATTATTTTTAAAGGATGGTTTCTTCAATGTCAATCTTTTAATGGCTTGTACACTTTTCTGACACTATGGTAAATAATGTCCCCAAATTAAAGGATTGTTAAGTAATTTATGCAATATTGATGCAGTAAATTTTCATAAATAAAATAGTGTGTACTAGTAGTTTAATTTTAATTGAAAAAAAAGATATTTAAGAAGTTTCGAAGTGTTATCATGCTAATTTCTAGATTTGCAGAATAACTTTGTTAGATAAGGGTTACAGAGTCTCCATAGTTACGTTTTGCTTATTACCAATTATTTTAATGGTTTTTTTATATCGAAACTAAAACGACGAGATTTTTTTTTTTTTAAACCCAAGCATATTATGTTTTCATGCACCAAGAGAATTTAAGTAATGTAGTATAAGTGGGCACAAGACACATTTCAGGAAAATTAAGAAACTGTGTGGAAAAATGTAGGAAACTGCTGGAGAATCGATAAAAATTGAGCATCATTTATAAAATTATACTTGCGCATTGTTCTAAATGATAAAGGAAGTACGAGACACTAGGATAAGCGAGCTGTAACCACGTGGCGGTGATGACAATAAACTCACGACAACCGCCTCCGTCGGGTCACGTGTGGCCCGCACTTTGCACTCCAGAGACAAACATCTTCACAACAAACTAGCACGAGATAAGACACGCGTGTCAGCACGGCTGGCAGTGGACTGCATGGGGCCACTTGCAATGGACGGAGTGGAGCCCAACATCCTAGCGCGCGTGCGCAGTATCGACCGCCACCGCTACTCCGTAATGTTATTCCCAATCTTTGTGAAGACATCCTCACCTTGTGGTCCGTCATTTCTGTCAATGTTGGCGACCCTGTAGCAGGGCCGTTAATTACATTTCCTTTAGCTCGACTCCGAAATCGAATCCGGCGAACAGGCCGATGCTTTCAAGGAGTTTGCTAATGGGAAAGTTTATCTGTTCTTACCGCCACAATGAGAACGTTTCCTGTGTAGCCGTATTAATGTTTGAAAGAGATAATAGGGTTGGGGTAAAGTTCGGTCTGCGCGCGTGGCGAAGTTCTAATCCAGCTGTCGTTAGATACGTACCCTCGAGGACAAACAAGTTTTTGCGAGTCGTGTTAACGTAACTCTCGTTGATCCTCCATAAAACTACAAACTCAAAGCCTTTCTTTAAAACATTACAGTCGTCATAACGTTCAACTGGAGCCTCCAGCAAAATGTCGTACATTCTATCCGCACTTTAAAATAACATCTGGTCAGTCCATCGTAAACAACAAGCAGGTAGTCTATCCCATTCCATTAACTAGCCGGCCACTTTCTTTTGTAACATATCCCTACGTGCTCAAGACAATATGTACATGGATTAGCTCGGGTCCGAAGCATGCGAGCCTTATCTTCCATCTCATACACCAGCGTGGAAAACCTAAACATCTGTGTGTGTATAATAAAATATGTAAACTGACCAACCAAGAAAAATACTATAATTTTTAAGAGCGAATAAATGCACAGAAATAACATCACGTGACTTGAGAAAGCAAAATCAGGAACGAGAGAAGGGGAAAATCGTGTGATGGTGAATTTAGGTATTTCTTGTTAAGGACAGTCCACCAAAATACCTCCGCGAACCAGGACACTACGTAAATACTTTCGCGAACTAAGACATCGCATCAGGGGAGCTCATTACCATAGCCAAACCATTTTCAACACATCACGCGGTGATACAAAGGAATTACAAGTGCATTCATGTAACTGAGCGGCCAACCATAGCCAGGGTACCCACTCCTGAGACCAATAGAAGAAACCTCATGCAAAACCCAGAAAACCTCCCACGCCAAAGAACCTGTCGTAACGTCCTACCCTCCCGCGTACCATTAACAACCATCAATTGTGAGACGACGAATCCACCGCCTCAAGACTCCGTACCTCACAAGGGGAGAGGGCGTGAATTCGCAGATAGAGCAAGCCTCAGGAAGTAACAGTGATTTTATCTTTACCAACTGTTGTACCAAGAGCACCTGAAAACCTGTCTCCTAAGTTTTGGGCAGCTGATTTGGAAAGGGGTTTGAGGAGAATAGGAATGGGGTCAGTATGGCTAAGAGCTGAAACAAATGACAAAAACATATGGAAACATCAACCAACAGGAAATAGAATCGGATTGTAAAATTAAACCTTCTCTAAGTCTAGCAAATGAAATAAAATTGAACTGTGTCAAAGAGGCATATATACTTAATTTAGGAAGAAAGGAAAAATCAGGAATGGCATTGTTTAGACTGGAGGGCTGGAGGGCACAGAAAATGACTGACGATTCTGCCAGGAAAATCTGCCCACTCTATGATTTAGATGAGGACTGGGTACATCTTTTGGCGGAATGTGCACAGTGGGAGAACCAGCGAACCATTAAACTGAAAGAAAAATTCTTAAGTCTCTCAAGAAAGAGATTGGCATGTTGGGATCTACTGGCTGACCAGAGGAACTGGCAAAACATGGGCAATTTTTTGGCCTAAGTGCGCTAAGCTAGGTCAAATTTGTTCAGTTAGACAAAGTAATTTATCTATATTTCCCTTTTTCTTGTTCCTTTTTGTTGTGTTTTCCTTCTCTGTTGTTTATTTTGTCACCCTATTGTATCTTAAATATGCATGTACGGTCAATGACCCATTCACTAAAACTTGTGAAATAACTTCAATAATTCGAAACCAATAAAGATACCTTATCTATCTATCTACTTATAAATGAATAATAAATAGCTTAGCTTGCTGAGTTGCAGAGATATTGAGGGTGGCTGCTGGGAGGCCAAGAATGACCCGATGTCCTGTGACGGATTGGCATCAGCCGAGTGTCCTCAGCTTGACCTGCCCTTTTTCCCGGTCCTACACTTTCTATAGACGCAATTTCTATACCGCAGCTATCAACCCACCTTAGTCTCTTGCTTTCCATTACCCCCAGTGTCGTCCTCCGTGGTCTATGGATACCATACTAGCTTCAGGTCGCATGTTCAAACCCGCCGGAGGGTTTGAGTGGGTTTTTATCGGGCGTAAGACACCTTAGCATGGCTTCCTTCGGAAGGGAAGTAAAGCCGGTGGCCCCGTGTCGAATGTTTACGGCACGTAAAAGAACCTCAAGCTTGATAAAGAGACCTCTGAGGAAAATTTCCGGCCTTTCACGCTCAATATATAAATGGAACACTAAGGACCATGGCAGTTAAAGAGCGTTCATAAATTAAACTCGATTTAGTTTTTAATTACCCCTCCCAGAAGGATCGTGTGCTAAGGACGGCCATCACTCGACGAGGAACCATATCTGTTGACTTTTGCGTCACATGTTCATAACTGTTTGTTTAAAACATAGGCGCTTGGATTTCTGTTGCTTCGGAATCGAGTAAAGAATACAGAAATTAGCTATTGAGAAAGGTTATTGTCTTTACGTTGTTTTCCCGACGTTAGGGACAATTTGAAGTTGTTTTGTTAGTCCCACGTTTTGGGTGCCAATTTTAAGAAGTATTTTATTAGCTTCAGTATGGAAGTCAATTTGAGAAATGTTTAATGTGTTGTATTGAAGGAGTTGTATTATATTTCAACTGTTGGAGAGCCGAACTTGTAGTTGTTGCAACGGCAGGTATAGTAAACAGTTTCCGGTAGCCTTCGCCCCAAATGTACTTTAAGGTGGCCTTTGCTCCAAGTTTAAAAAAAATATTAACTTTGTAATTTGACTGTTTCTTTAAGTATTAAATATTTGTGTTTGCCTCGGCTGCGTCAGTATTTATTTTAGAGACATGGATATCTTGGCAGGGTTGTGATGCAACAAGTATGTAGGCTTACACAGATTATAATTTTACTTCACGCCTTTTATTAATGCTTGATACGATTTAAAGAACACTTCACTGATATAGAGAGCCGTGAGATTCTTTTATTAATTACTTGCAATTTTTAACACGTAAACTATTTTTCGTCTCACACGAATACGTATTAAATCTCTTGAGGACACTTTTTGCGTCTGGTAGTAACACGTCCAGTTATGAGTGCTGTCTAGAAGCAACTCAACTCTGTATTTGAAAATTTTGCTATATTTCAGTTTCTGATTGGCTAATCCTAGTCCAATAGAATACCTCCATTTGATTAGCTATTTTATAAACTGTCACTAAAATTATATTATTGCCTCCAAGAATCACAAGTAGTATTATTAAACTCTCAAACTCATTATTGACTCAAGGTTACCTCATTGTTACCTCATTGTTAGCAACTTTTAACATTATTCTCACAGCTCCTACATTATTAAATTACGTAATATATTCACATAACATTATTACACATGGATACAATAATATAAGCATATGCAATGACTGTTACATACATTTTACAAATTATTACATACACATATTGCTTCAAGGCGGGCTGTTATTGAATTTATATATTATAATTTGACTGAAATCATTTAAGTGTTAAAAACACTGCCTCACTATTCACGTTATGATCGTCACAAGATCACCAAGGATTTGTGTTCCTCCTTTTCGGAGAGGTCTGCCAGACAGGCATGGTAACAGAGACGTCAGGACTGTGATCAGCTTATAACCAGGAAAAGAGAGACTACATACTTAAACAAGTCCGCTGTTGTCTGTGCTCGCAGGTGTGTCGTCACGGTTATAGCTCATACATTCATAAATTATTTAACGAGGAGGCATAAAATTACATAACTGAAATTTTGTCCAAAAATTACATAATTATCGAAATCTAGATTTTTACATTAAACACTCTTAAGCGTAATACACTTGTGGCATCATATAATTTTTTGTATTCTATCAATTTTTGCTTTCTGCAGCACCTACTTACAGTATGTTTTGAGGTCCCCTGAATAAGAAATAGAAAAAAGGACCTTGTATGTGTGTGTGAGTGTGAAGAGCATCACTCAGAAACCAAAAGTCGGATAAATGCCAAGAAAATCTCCCAACCTAAATTACTCTTTATACGGAAAATTCGTCGTTAGTTTTTATTTTCCGTGAATGACTCGTCACGATTTTTATCAATGCATCACATGTAGATGACTAATAAAATGCATATCTTGAAATTTCTGGGAACAACCTCTTTATTTTTAAGGAATGTTGTATAATTTTAAATAACTGTAAACCATAACGAATAGAATAGAATCTTACTATATAAAAATATTGATCTGTTTAAAATACAGAAGCTACTTCAAACTTTTTGTGGCTTCAGTGGTTTTGAGATATTTATTGTATTGGTTTAGTTATTCAACACTTGTCATTTTTGAAGTGCTTGCAAAGAGTATGCAATTTCAAAGCTAGCATATACTAACCCCCTTTTTAAAGAATTAACTATATAGACTGAACCTCCTGTATTTTTACTTTCCCTACTACGTATAGTAAGTAGGGGAAGCATTGTATTCCACCCAAAAATTCATTCGGATAAATACCAAAATTGGTATTTAGGTTCAGTATCTTCCAGAGATGCAACCCGAAGGTTTTCAAGAAAATCCCCTTACCACAGATTGCCCTTTACATTTTTCGAAAATTTTAATTTTCTCAAAAATGGCTCTAACGATTTTGATTAAAATATCATATGTTTAAGGTATTTTCATGACAAATTAAATTATATCTTCAATTTTCTGGGAATGTCTCCAAAAGTATTCCTCATTGTGAACCACTTTTGCATAACTGGAAAACCATAAAAGATAGACAAAATTTTACTACACAAAAATGTATATCACGTTAAAATACACAATTTATGTCATATACATTGTTTTTGTTGAGTGAACCCTTTTGGAGATATTGCTTGTTATTCCCTTAAATTTTCCAATACCTATACTTTTTCTCAAATTCGTTATTCATTTTTACTTTCTCTACTACGTATAGTAAGTAGGGGAAGTATTGCATTCCACCCAAAAATTCGATACCGAGATTTCACCGGAAATACATGTTTTGAGACCTCCTGAACCCAAAAAAAGCATTTTTGGAAACATGTCCGTGTGTGTGTCTGTGTGTGTGTGTGTGTGTGTGTGTGTGTGTGTGTGTGTGTGTCTGTGTGTCTGTGTGTGTGTGTGTGTCTGTGAACAGCATAACTCAAAAACTAACAGTCGAATAAACGCCAAACTTGGTATTTACGTTCAGTATCTTCCGGAGATGCGACACGAAGATTTTCAAGAAAATCCCCCCACCCCAGACTACCCTTTACATGGAACATTTTTCGAAAATTTTAATTTTCTCAAAAATGGCTCTAACGATTTTGATGAAAATATCATATGTTTAAGATAATGTCATGAGAAATGAAATGTATATCTCGAAATTTCTGGGAATGTCTCCAAAAATATTCTTCATTATGAACGACTTTTGCATAACTGGTAAACCATAAGAGATAGACAAAATTTTACTGCACAAAAAATGTAGATCGCGTTAAACTACACAACTTATATCATATACATTTTTTTTGTTGAGTGAACCGTTTTCGAGATATTGCTTGTTATTCCCTTAAATTTTCCAATACTTATACTTTTTCTCAAATTCGTTATTCATTTTTTTTGTCCTGCACATGCAAAGAGAATGGAATGCGCCACATAGCAACCAGCGTTAAAATATTTGACTATCGCTTAAAACCTACCATATTCCCCTTGCATCTACAAGAAAATTACCAATAAGATTGACAATTCGATATCTCGATTAACATGAAGCATATGGAGAATAGGCGTTTTTCTTTAAGTTTTACGTCCCACTGTATCTAAACTCATATGTATGTCAATGCACACAACAATGTAGCAGCCGCTTGCTTTTTCAACAATGAGCAATACATTGTTGATAAAGTAAACGCAGGAGAATACAAATCAGTTACGTCTGATTGACTGTTGAAGGAGGATGTAATTTTACTTATCATAGTGAGTGGTGAAATACTTTTATCATGGCATACCGAATGTGAACTGGAAGCTGCAGGCAATATGTTTGATATTTCGGAAAACGTTTCAAAAGAAGGAAACCATACTAGTTTTATGTCCTGGACATGCAAAGAGAATGGAATGCGCCACATAGCAACCAGCGATAAAATATTTGACTATCGCTTAAAAGCTACCATATTCTCCTTGCATCTACAAGAAAATTAGCAATAAGATTGACATCTCGATATCTCGATTAACATGAAGCATATGGAGAATAGGCGTTTGTAAAAGTAGATTGTACAAGAGTAGAGAAAGTCATGTGAGTGTAACACATCAGATTTTTTTTTGTCCTGGTAATGCAAAGAGAATGGAATACTCCACATAGCAACCAGCTCTTAAAATATTTGACTATCGCTTAAAGCCTACCAATTCCCCTTGCATCTGCAAGAAAATTAGCAATAAGATTTAACATCTCGATATCTCGATTAACATGAAGTAGATGGAGAATAAGCGTTTGTAAAAATAGTTTGTACAAGAGTAGAGAAAGTCATGTGAGTGTAAGACATTAGATTTTTACTGTATGTAACAACAGAATGCGTAATGAAACCATTTCTGCAAAGGTGGATCTCGATTCAGTCAATCATCCGAATGGTGGTTCAGTATGAATCCTGGGATTTAAAGTACTTACGAGATTGTAAGTCACCATTGAGGTGTGCTGTCTCAAAATTAATTTTAGAACGCCTTGAGGTTTACCAGGAAAAATGTTAGCCGTAAAGACAAATGTCCGTGGTTCAAATCCCAGCTATGACATTGAGCCTTTTAATCTGATTGTACCTTTCCAACTGTAGCTTACTTATCATTTTATAAGAATAGTTTACGGTTGAGATGTCAAAATAAACGATAGTTGCTACGGATAGTGATGTGAATGTAGATATCAGATTTTTTAAGATGTAAGGTGTAGAATGTATTTATGAGGGAGGCAGAGATGAGGTGAAGGTGCCGTAGATTGGTCCCAGATCCGTAGGCAGATTATGCCCACAGAGACGCGCAGAAGACACTAATAATGCCAGTTTTGAACAACCGCGCACTAGTGTGTGTGGCGAGGAATCCTAAGCGAACCTAACGGGTGGGATAACGCACTCTGGCGTTCACGGAAAGAAATCTTTTCAACGCGCATGCATCCACGCCATCTGCCTGGCACCGCCAACAACGTAGGACATAAAAGCACACCTGAAACGTGAAATACAAATGAAATGAAAGGAAATGGAGGAAAGTGGTAGAGTACACCATCCCAGCATTCGCATTGACAAGGGAAATCTCCGATAAACCCCATGTTTAGAATGAGCGGTCACCGGGAATTGAACCAGACACCTCCCAATTGCAAGCCATAGACGTTGCCGCCGTCTAAGGCATCCCGTTAATTTTTTTAAAGGTGTATTAAAAATGTTAAAATGTTGAACATCGGTTGTGGTCCAATTTAATTAAAAATACTATGCATTATACTCTCAATTATATTTTCACAACTCTAGTTATATGTTTTCTGTAACGTTACTGGATAATAGAAAAACAATTTTAATCATAGAAAATTTAGGAATTATTAATTAAAGAAAGGAAATAATAAATGTCTAATTTAAAGCTTAGTAACTAACCTTATTCTTTTAAGCTTAAAACCTTGTTGAATATTTATTCGTTGATGTACTTCAAATTTAATGATGCAGTCAATCTTATGTAAAATGATTATAAAATATTTAATTTATGGGAAAGTAATTAGTGTATAAAATTTTAAAAAAAATCACATGATTTAGCTTTTTTACTAGAAATATCTATATGAATTTTAAGTAAATAGCTTAACAATTACGAAAATAGGTATATTCTTGGGGTAATTTAAAGTTGAAAATAATGAAGAGTTTACCGAGTTTTATTGAGTTTTCATTTGTTGCATTATTACATCGATACCATTTCTTACAATACCTGTTTAATTTTAAAAATATATACGTTATCCCCTTCGTTGTTCCTTATTAGCCTAGAGTCAATCCTGTTTGAAATATCGTGGTGGATGGATACTTTATATACCGGGTGAAAGGGTGTAAACCAAAACTCGATTTGGAAAGTACGTTGTAAAAGGATTAGGAACCATTTTGTTCTATCTTTCCTAGAGCTGTAGAAAAACGCTTTTAAATTTTGAGAGGTTTAAGGGTATTGGGTACTGAAATTGCTCATTTGTACAAATTTTAACCAATTTATCAACGATTTTACTAACTTAAATAACAGAAAATTATTTTTTATAGTTTTATGTATTTAACTTTCTAGTTCAATAATTTTAAAAAAGGAAAAGAGAATCTGACATTAAATGTTCCATGTGCTGGCAATTTGAAAACTTTAGTTTTAAATTTTGAATATTATTTCACGAATCTTTACTGTAAAAGTATGCAAATTTAAAACCTTTTCTAGAAAAAAAATCTGATGTGTTACACTCACATCACTTTCTCTACTCTTGTACAAACTACTTTTACAAACGCTTATTCTCCATATGCTTCATGTTAATCGAGATATCGAGATGTTAATCTTATTGCTAATTTTCTTGTAGATGCAAGGGGAATTGCTTGGCTTTAAGCGATAGTCAAATATTTTAAGAGCTGGCTGCTATGTGGCGCATTCCATTCTCTTTGCATGTCCAGGACACAAAAAAAATGAATAACGAATTTGAGAAAAAGTATAAGTATTGGAAAATTTAAGGAAATAACAAGTAATATCTCGAAAACGGTTCACTCAAAAAAAATGTATATGACATAAATTGTGTATTTTAAGGCGATCTACATCTTTTGTGCAGTGTATATCTCTTATGCTTTACCAGTTATGCAAAAGTTGTTCACAATGAAGAATACTTTTGGAGACATTCCCAGGAAATTCAAGATATACATTTTATTTGTCATGAAAATATCTTAAACATTTGATATTTTAATCAAAATCGTTAGTGCAATTTTTTAGAAAATTAAAATTTTCGAAAAATCTTCCATGTAAAGGGTAATCTGGGGTGGGGGGATTTTCTTGAAAACCTTCGTGTCGCATCTCTGGAAGATACTGAACCTAAATACCAAGTTTGGTGTTTATCCGACTGTTCGTTTCTGAGTTATGCTGTTCACAGACACACACACAGACACACACACGGACATGTTTCCAAAAATGTTTTTTTTTGGATTCAGGGGGTCTCAAAACATGTATTTCCGCTGAAATCTCGGTATCGAATTTTTGGGTGGAATACAATACTTCCCCTACTTACTATACGTAGTAGAGAAAGTAATAATAAAGTATTTAATACTTTTAATTTTATAGAAATTAATTATGTATTAAATGTTAAAAACCTAAATCCAAAACTACACTTCGTATCAAGAAAAGGCCCTTTAGACCTCTTCATCTACTCCCAAAGAACGTATGCTGCAAATATGATAGAAACGGAATATAAATTGCATAATGGGGAGGATTTTAAACAGACAGAAACAAGGTTACATTAGTTATAAAACTTCACGCGTTATTTGGGCACATCGTTCTCGTTCATTTAAAGGTCACGTTGTGCATTTAAGTGACCAGAAAGGCAAGCTCACAATTGGATTATGATTCTTCAATTTCTGAGGATGTTTTGCATGAGCATTTTTAAAAAAAAAATTCTCTCTTTCTTTTTTTTTCGAACAAGAATACTCTTAGCGTATAATATTCAGTTACCCCAAGAATTGCTGCTGGAATACATTCTCAAAGACTGCATGAATACACCCATCATAAATGTTCACAGGCTGGTGTCTGATCACAAGGGTAGAAGGAGTCGAGTATCTTGCCCGGAAGAAAGAGATTTCAAAACTTCTCTGACCTTTTATCTTATTACGGTAATTAAATTTACCTTTTCAGGTCCTCTTGTGAGTTTGCTGACCATCTCAAACTTCTGATGAAATTCTGAATGTGTGGCTTCAAAGGAAGTCAGGTAATGGAAAAGTTTATTCTTTTATCTTACTGTTTGCCTTTACAGAAGCCAGTACTGTCTTAAAAATGAGGTTGAATGTTCTTCCAGTTAAATGTATAAATGTATCTAGGTCTCTCGGCATGTTTGCCTTCCAAGTTGTACCTTCCTTATAAGACCGTCAGGTTTCATTAGTTCTAACTTTTGCAGTTCTTTAATGTGGTGAATTTAAATTATATCATTATATCAAAAACTCAGGGTATATTAATTATTTTCAGATCCTACAAACGAAAGAAGAAAAACCTTGTATATGCTACTATCATACGACTTTCTCTGCCCGCTTTGATTTAATTTCATTGCTCTTCTGCAAATTATTGATTAAAAAGAATTGTCTTCATGCTTTTTGTTAATCACAATAAATGCTTTTCAGAGTGTTTCAATGCATATTTTGTTGTAGAAGAAATATAAGCATAGTCAAATTTTAAAATGAAGTTTGTTATATGTCTGCCACAGAGCGAGGTAGCGCAGGCGGTCCTCGCATTCGGAGGGTCGTAGGTTCGATTTCCGCAGCCGACCTTCCTTACCCATGGGTATTTTCGGGTTTCCCCGGGTCGCTAGTTGAACCCTAGGAAGGTTAATTACATCCCCCGAATTTCCTGTCTCTCCATTTCACCTCCTTTCTCATTTTACTTCACCTTTCATCTGCTTGGTTGATTCGGGGTTGCAAGTGTCGGCGGGAGTCTCATCGTTGCATGACAGGGAAAAAGGAATGCTCTCTGTAAAACTCGTTCCGCGAAAGGGGGGCGGTATCTGAGTCCCGGCCCCCCAAGGAGGATCTGCAAGCATGCAGTTGTACCAACTGCCACTCGGAGAGTTTCAACGTGGAAAAATGAAGGGACCCTGCCCTTTGCTCTGTTGCGACTCGTGTTCCGGTAAGTCCTCCCTCTCTCCTGGTTATACTTATATGTCTGCTGGAATTTATATTTTGAATATTCTTTGCATTGCCTGATGAGAAACAAAATAATAAAATAATACTCCAGATGCATGCTATTTGAAATACTTTAAGTTTCGACCAGCAACAGGAAATACCCCTTAAATTGTTATCTTTTATAGCTTCATAGCTATATAAACTTCACATATTACGGTGGTATATTCACGGGCTATTCACAGAAAATTCAAGACACATTTTATTCCTGATAGTAGTGTGTTAATATATGGCATTTTGAACAAAATCATTACAGTAATTTTTGAGAAAATAAATAAGTAATAAGACATTTTCCATATTAACGTAGTTTGGAGCATGTTCTTGAAAATATTTCTGTCGCATCCTTGGAAAAATACCCGTACGGTACTTATCTGAATTTTTTTCGGGTACTACCAGTTCTCTCTCTCTCTCTCTCTCTCTCTCTCTCTATATATATATATATATATATATATCTCACACACACACACACACACACACACATATGGTGGCGCGCGCGGATCACTTTCTAAAAACGCTTTCATTTTGGATACAAGGATATCAAAACGTGCATATCTGGTGAAATCACGGTACCAAATTTATGGGTGGAATACAATACTTCTCCTACATATCTACGTATGTTTTAGAGAAAGAAAAAACTGCGTCGCAACCTGAGCGAAGGGTATATTTTGTACACAACTGTACAGAGAGGTTGGCACTGGAGGTTACATTTTCATGCTAATACGAACATTATCTAATGATAAATCTTTGCAAATATAATCTTTGACGCTGGCGGCCACGTCGCTAAGCACAGAGTATATAAAGAAGAGGAAATGTTCCTTGTGGGAGAGGGAATAAACCAGTTGGGTTGTACTACATGCATGCGGCTCAAATGAGTTTATGGGGGCTTTCTGGGGGAAATAAGTTTAGCCGGAACTTTCTCGTAACAGCCGTAACGAGCCAGTATTTAAATAAACTCGTTTGCTGGAGTTATGTGTTACCCCACAGTCCTTCTGAAGATATTTATACTCAGCGCGGAGCTGTATTTCAGCTGCAATACACCCTAGCTGCTGGGTCATTAAGTCCTTTTCAGCGAAATACACTAACAATCTGATTTCTCGGTACAGGGCTAATAGGCATGTCCTTCAGCTTGTATGTGATGTTGATAGTACTTAGCTGCCTTGATTTATTGCTTCCCTCTCTCCTCCTAGGCGGCACATGTTCCTCCTAGGCTGCGCATGTGACACGTTTTCACAACCACTGCCTTTTGGGTGATGCCAGCATTAACACAAAATGTTTTTTTAATCCGTAACAGCAATTGACTGGATACAGTGTGGCATATACGCATAAAGGTTGGGGTATATTTTCCAAAAGTAGATGTTACATTCACACGACTTTCTCCCTTGAGGCAGTATTTTAACACTTAAATGCTTTTAGTCAAATTATATAATATGTAAATTCAATAACAGCCCGCCTTGAAGCAATATGTATATGTAATAATTTGTAAAATGTATGTAACAGTCATTGCATATGCTTATATTATTGTAAACATGTTCAATAATGTTATATGAATGTATTACGTAATTTAATAATGTAGGAGATGTGAGAATAATAAGCTAAAAGTTGCTAACAATGAGGTAACAATGAAGTAACGTTGATCAAATATTGAGTAAGAAAGTTTAACAGTACTACTTGTGATTCTTGGAGTAACAATAATGCGATTTTAGTGACAGTTTATAAAATAGTCAATCAACAACCGGAGGAGGTTTTAGTTAAATGAAGGTATTCTATTGGAGTAGGATTAGCCAATCGAGACTTGAAATACAGAAATTTACAAGTTTAGACGGTTGAAATCTCTTCAGTTGCTAGCAGACAGTTGTCATAACTGGATGCGTTGCTTGTACGTCCTCGAGAGATTTAATACGTATTCCTGTGACACGAAAAATTAAGTTTACGTGTTAAAAAGTGTAATTAATTAATAAAAAAGGAATCTCACAGCTCTTTATATCAGTGATGTGCTATTTAATTTGTGTCAAGGATTAATAAAATGGAGTGAATTAAAACTTAAAATCTGTGTAAGCCTACATTCTTGTCGCATCACGCCCTGCCAAGATATCCATGTCTCTAAAATAATACTGACGCAGCCGAGGCAAACAAATATATAATATCTAAAGAAACAGTCAAATTACAAAGCTATTATTTTAAACTTGGAGCAAAGGCCACCTGAAAGTACATTTTGGGGCGAAGGCTACCGGAAATTGTTTACAATACGTGCGGTTGCAACTACTACAAGTTCAGCTCCCCAACAGTTGAAATACAATACATCATCTTCAAACTGACTTTTCATGCGTAGAAGCAAACAACGTAAAGAACAATTCTACTTCAAATTGACGCCTAAAGTGTGCCGCAAAAAAAAAAATGACGTAAATAAACCATCTACTTCAAATTGGCGTCCATGCGTGGTGCAAATAACGTAAAGAAAACCCCAACTTCACCCTATAAAACATTTTGTTACATCCTCCTCTCCTATGGGCAAAACCAAAACAAGTACTTTTGCATTTGGCTAAACTTCTAATGGAAGACTTGATTAACTTCTTTCCAAAATTATATCACCTGATCTTAAATTACTAAAGCTGTAACTCACTTTAAGTATAAATAAAAAAGAAACAAAAACATTTCTTAGCTTTAAATGCCTATTGCTGATCAAGATAAACGATTGCAGAAGTAATTATATTCCGTTGCAGGTACAAAAGGGATACAGGAGTTTTCAGTGATAGTCTAATGTAGGCATCATCAGTATGTAGCTCTAAGGAGCCGGCTTTACCTGCTCCCGTTAGCTACCTCAAGCAAAGCTGAGCAGCAGGCCGGTTTGTAAATTCAGTGGCGTTTCCTGTAACTGTATTGAATAACTTTGCGATACAAATTTATTTGAAGTTTATTGTTTTAGGGAACTATACTGCTATGATACCTTATTATTATTAGTGGTAGTTGTAAATAATATAATTAGCACTGTTAATATGGCAAGACATTATTAATAATTTGAGCATTGCATCATAGGAGAAATTATACAAGCAAGGATAATAAGTTATGTTATAAAAACGATAATTCATATGTTCACAGGCAAAATAAACAAGTTGTGAGTCTGACCAAGATAAACAAATGAAGCTGATTCTCTTCCCTTCGGTATTTTTCATACTGATTCGCATAGCAAGACTAGTAATTGTGCCATATATTAAAATTTTATTTTGGTTCAACATCATATTACAAAATAAACACTTTGATCATTATATTGTGCTGTAATAAAATATGCTTCCTCCAAGCAAGATTGTTTTTATTGACGTACGCTTGACGCGCGAGTGCGTCATATAAATACCAAAGTTGGTATTTAATTTGAGTATCTTCCAAGAACACAAGATGAAGGTTTTTGAGAAAACCCTCTCTCCCAAAGTTATTCTTCACATAGAAAAGTTTTCGTTATTTTGATTTAATAAAAACATCTTTAAATAACGACACATGTTTAAGATATTTGCATAATTAATAAAATATAAATCTCGAAGTCCTCTTCATTCGAAATTAATTATTATTACTTTGTATCTCTGGTAAACTATATAACGTATATCTCCTTAAAAAGCACAATTTGTGTAAAATAGGTTTTTGTGGCATTAACTATTTCCTGGATATTGATTACTATTGGTTTCAATTTTTCAACTGAAATGCTAAGACACTATTCTTTTGTTTCTCGTGATGTTGTGGAAAGAGTATGGAAATGTATAAACATTTGATCACAGTCTCAGCCTCCTTATCTCTCTTTTACCTGCAATGAAATAAGTAATGAAATTGGACTGTGCGACGTGTAACCCGTGAATGAGTCTCTTAAACTGCACGTTACCCGTCTCTGGCTTCATAATTTATACTCCCTCACCCGATATGCCTAAAGATTATAATCGAGCTGCTATTGGTTAATAAAGCGCGCCAACATTAGCGTCTATTTTTTTTATCCAATCAAAATTACGAATACATATGCTCTAGGGAAGATATTCCCTCCATTTCTAAAGAAAAGCGCGCTACTTTGACGTCATTTGTTTGTCTCTTATAATTGATAAACAGCTCACCCCCTCGCTCATTGTTACCCGCTCCTATTGTCAGATTCAGTGAGGTCGTGTAAACTTATTTCCTAACAATGCTTATAAATAACAAACATCTCAAATAATTGTCATAAAATAATGCAAATTTACACTACAATCACTCTGGCATTCACAGTGTTGTGATATAAAATACTGCGTCAATCGATTAACATGAAGTGGATAAAAAGGTAAGATTTATTATGAACATTTTGTAAAAAGGTATGGAACTAATTATAGTAGATAGATAAAGTTACGTGAATGTAACTATTAGATTTTTAACATATTTGTGTAAATTAATATTAGTGAAAATAATAATTTAGTATATTTATTAAATCTGTAAAGTAGCAGATAACTTGTTATTACTATTGGCGTATTTATTTTAGTTAAAATGCGCTGTTTCAGAACGGTTCAATGTTTTGCGCCTTGCAGTGCAGTTAATAGAAACACAATCCGACATTACTGACATCAGGTTTCACTTTAAGATAATGTAGCACGCTGCAGTTAGCGTGGAAACCAGAGATGCGAGTAGAATGTAGTTATCCTGTACTCTCTGTCATCCTATATTCTGTCTGGCTTTCTACATGAAAGGTCATTTTCTGCATGAAGGGCTACATCACCTAATTTGTTCTGACTTGGATCCAGCTTCTTGCACTGCCCTGTATTAGTGAAACCAGTGTTTTCATTGATCCAAAGCAATAATGCTCACACAAAATACTAATGGCTCTGATGGATGGTAAATCACAATAAAGCTTTGGAGGCGAGTTTCATAGAATCAGGGAACACGTTTAAAATAATCTGATGTGATACATTCACATGACCTTCTCTACCGTCTATCTTTAATATTGAGTATACAAACTATCTACTACATTTTAACCCAAACAAACCTTTGCAGAAACAGCTACATTACACATTTCATTATAGATACAAAGAGAACAGGGTAGTTAAATGTTTTAAGAACTGGGCACCATATGCTCGCCTTAAAATTCCATACTGTTTTCATGCAATCCCGAGAAACAACTGAATGTTGACAGGACTCGAAGAGAATGACCAAGTAATAAACAATTCGAACCTTTAATAACGGATATCTTAGAAATGAGTTATGCCACAAAAATACTTATTGGAAATAAATTGTTTGTTTTAAAAATATCTACGTTTTTTCTGAATACGTTTTCTTATATCGCTTAACGTTTACCAGTTATACAAGATTATACAACATTCCTTCCGAATGAAAAGGGTTTTACAGGCTATTCCTAGAAAATTCAAGATATGCGTTTTATTTATGTAAATATCTGTAATCGAATCTTTGGAATGGGATGTTTTATTGAAAATTCGATTGACGAACCCTTGGAAGAAGCTGAAAATGTCAACCAAGTTTGGTATTTATCGGACATTTGGTTTTTTTTGTGGAGTTATGCTAAGATATTTTTCTAAGATATTCGGAGGATCTCAAAACATGTATTTGCTGCAAACTGTACAAAGGTTTATGCGGAATGCAACACCTTCCCTACTTGCCTTAGGTAAACGTTAATAAAATCGCAAAATAAAGAAGCAAACAAATAAAAAATGCAAAGATTTCTGATCGCATTAACATTTTAGAGGGGTTATTAACACTTTTGTTATTTGCTGCTGCTAACGGACGGCCTGGCGGTAGAGAGAACACGTGTTGATTAAAATCGGAACAATTCCTGATGTAGTAATGTCAACATTTGAAAACAGAATAGAGAGCTACTAATTACTGATAAATAATTATGACACCCCCGGTGTATGAGAGTAGTTATAATATGAAATTCACAAATTGCGATTAAAGGTGAATAGGGGTTTAATGACTGAGTTACATCTGTTTGTTGAATAACGAAATGAAACTTTCCACAATGTAAAATATGCTGAGAAGTTTCAAGGAAGGATTATGTAATACACCACTGTATTATTGTGCCAGTATGCATTCAGTTACTAGAAACAAAGTTGTGATTGGAAAAGTAGAATCAAACGACTGAAAAATTCAATGCCATAGCCGGGATTTGAACCACAGTTTTTCCGGTCTCCGTCCGGTTGCTCTAACCACTCAGCTACCATGACAACATGTTGACATGACATTAAATTCCCTTTCAACGTTAAGAAAATAAAATATTTTAATATTTAAATATTTGATTCGCATTTTTCCCGGTAAACCACAAGATCTCAAATTGTATTGAATGACATACCCCAATGGCGACTTACATTGTTGTAAGTACTTTAAGTCACGGGCTTCATAGTTTCAAGCACTATTGGGTCATACAATGGGTCAAGTTTGTCCAACACACAGCTTTTGTGGAAGAACAATTAATTCCAAAGTTGCGATTGTAACTTTCTTTCTTTCTTTCTTTACGTAGGGTAGAGGAAGAATTCCATAAAAAAGTTCAATATCCAGATTTTATCTGGTATTAAATTTTGTGGGTGTGTGTGTCAGTGTATATTTGTTCAACATTACTCTAATTTTTTAGAAGATACTATGATTTGTGCTCAAGTTATGAACGATGGAATGTGGAGATTTTGAAGAGATGCATCCAAAAGAGAAATGTCTTTAGACTGAAAATGTTTAGTAACTTTTTTCTAAAAATTATCACATGTTTGAGATATTCGAATGATAAGTAAAACGCATGTATGGATTTTTATATTTAAGGGGACAAGGTACTCTGAAATGGTCAAAAATAACATTTTTTGTTTTATGCAATAATAAAATCTCTATTATTTTCAGTTTCAGAAAATATATACTTTTGGGGGTTTAAGAGGTTTTTAAAACATTTAAATAACATTTAAATGCTAGTCTGCATTCCTTTAAAGCTGCCATGCAACGCCCCTTTTTAGAACACTTTTGTATCTTTCAACAATGAACAACTATATCATGTCCAGCGAGCAGTTCAAAAATTAACAAAAGAGGCCAGGACCAAGAGAAGGCAATCAGAGATGCTGAAGCAATCCAGAAATGAAGGGGCAGATGATTAGTGCCCTGGAATGTACTGAAGTGTGTCAAAATTTTAATGTTCAAACTTTAAATTCAGTTTTCTCAAAACAACATTTTTGGATGCTTATGTACCTTTATCTCAGAAAGTATGAGAGATAGAGACCTGGAATTTTTAGTACATGTATACAAAACATAGTTAAACTTTCTGAACCACAATCATAATTCTATAATGTATATTAGTGATATTAAGAAAGCAACAACATTGCAAATTTTCCACATTTTTACTTTGAAATTACCTTTTTTCAATTCTTTTTAAATTGAGGTTCAGAAGATAGCTGATTATACTAAGAATAACCATGCAAACTGTGATTATGTTTGCAAGAGTATCAGAGAGAAAGGTATTTTAATTCACATGTTTTAAGAGTAAATTTTATTATTTTTCTGCTGAATGAAATAATTTTTACGGAATCAACTACATAAGCTATCAATGTAAATAACCACTTGAAATTGTTTTCATTATTTATAAAATGATTCATAAAAGTTTCAGGAAAAAGCATTAAGAACTTTAAGAGCAGTGATAATTTAACGCACTTAAGGTGTAATTTCCATGTGTTCAGACTACCTTGTCCTCTTCATTTCTTCAATAATTTTTTTTGTGAAACTTGGGAACTATAAGATATACTTAGGCAATTAATTCAAATACTATATTAGAGCTCATTATAATATAACTTATGTACAATAATGTTCTAATAGAATTAGGTTTTTGTGAAATATTAGTCGTCCTAATTTTAAAATTTCTTGTTTTAAATTTACTTTGTTGTGCCCTCCTTGAAATAGTTTGAAAATGTGTGATACTTACTTTACTTCTTATTATGCTAACAAGATTATTGTTAAAATAACAACTGACTTTTGATATAAAAATATGAATGTGGATTTTCACTTTCAGTTAACGAAGTCCCTATGCCTAATCTGAAATGAATTGTGGGCAGCATTTAACGTTCTTAACGTAATTAGGCCAGTTTTTATTTTCTCTAATACGTATAGTAAGTAGGGGAAGTATTGTATTCCACCCAAAAATTCGATACCGAGATTTCACCGGAAATACATGTTTTGAGACCCGCTGAATCCAAAAAAAGCATTTTTGGAAACATGCTGTGTGTCTGTCTGTGAACAGCATAACTCAGAAACGAACAGCCGGATAAACACCAAACTTGGTATTTAGGTTAAGTATCTTCCAAGGATGCGACAAGAAGATTTTCAAGAAAATCCCCCCACCACAGATTACCCTTTACATGGAACATTTTTCGAAAATTTTAATTTTCTCCAAAATGGCTCTAACGATTTTGATTAAAACATCATATGTTTAAGATATTTTTATGACAAATAAAATGTATATTTTGAATTTCCTGGGAATGTCTCCAAAAGTATTCTTCATTGTGAACGACTTTTGCATAACTGGTAAACCATAAGAGATAGACAAAATTTTACTACACAAAAAATGTAGATCGCGTTAAAATACACAATTTATGTCATGTACATTTTTTGTTGTTGATTGAACCATTTTAGAGATATTACTTGTTATTCCCTTAAATGTTTCAATACTTATTTTCTCAAATGGGAATTCGTTGTTCATTTTTTTGTCTTGGATATGCAAAGAATATTAATCTGTGGTAAAGGGAATGGCGCTGCACCTAGCAACCAGCTATTAAGAAATATGTATGTGCTTAAAGGCTACTGTATATCTATATTGCCCTTGTAAATATATATTCCCCTTATGACTACAAGAAACTTAGCAATAAGATAGAGTCTGCAAATGTTTATCTCGATTAACATGAAGTAGATGAAGAATAAGCGTTTGTACAAGAGTAGAGAAAGTCATGTTAGTGTAACACATCAGATTTTTTTTCCAGTGCTATAAACTTTCCGAGAAGTCTGTTGTATGCAAACGGCTTTGAAGCATTAAGTTCTTACATGTAAGTTTAAATCTTTTGTTCATAGCTTTCCTACTTCAAATTACTCACCTAAGACTGACCGCATAGGCGTTTCTAGACGTTTTTCACCGCTACCCTAATTTTGTTCGTTGTAGTTTCCAAAGTGTATTAAATACTCATGTAAAGCACGCATACTCACGACAGTATTCATTACTAATACGTACTTAAGGCACTAAAGCTTGCACTCCAAAAAGACGTCGAGTGGCAGAAGGACGGGGGTGTTGTCGAGTAAATCCCCGAGAGGTTTCATTCACGAAGCGAAGGGCTGTAGCATTTGAACTCCCAAGACACCATGAAATCTTCTCTACAGAAAACCTTTATATCATGGTTCTTTGAGTCGTCTCACAGAAGAGTTCTCGTAAATGATGCATGGCCACTTGAAATTCGAAATCTTAGCATACGCTCTGCATTTGTTCGTCAGGGAAAAACAGCTGAAGTATCAGATTCTAGATTGCACGTGTGAGGAGATGGTCATGTATCTTCCTTTTTATGCGCCATATTCTGTAAACTCGCAAAGATAAGGCGTCTAGCTTTTGGGAAAATTGAACACTTAACTTTCAGAAACGTCAGCTTCAGCTGTCAAACCGGTTTTAATCTTGATCCAACTCTCAGTACAGACTGCACTATATTTATCCATTCGAATGTGAACTACATTGACAAAAAGCTCGGAAAGATTTTGCTTTCTGCTGAAATATGCGTTCAGAGATTAAATTGTTAGTATACTGTTTCGTTAGTCTTTGTAGAGAATAATATCTAAATCCCTTCCACACGACTTTCATATTAGTAGTGATAATGGGCGATCATTTTTAATTTCTCTATGACGTACCTAGTAGCTATAGATGGTATTGTATTCCACACAAAAAATTCGATACCGAGCTGTCACTGAAAATACATATTTTGAAGCTCCTTGAATCAAAAACAAAACATTTTTAGATAAGGGTCTGTGTAGGTCGTAAACTTCATAACTCAAAAATGAAAAGTCGGATAAATACCAACCTTGGTATTTACGTTTAGTTTCTTCCAAAGATGCGACAGGAAGATTTTCAAAAAATCTGATGTGTTACACTCACATGACTTTCTCTACTCTTGTACAATCTAATTTTACAAACGCCTATTCTCCATATGCTTCATGTTAATCGAGATATCGAGATGTCAATCTTATTGGTAATTTTCTTGTAGGTGCAAGGGGAATATGGTAGCTTTTAAGCGATAGTCAAATATTTTAACGCTAGTTGCTATGTGGCGAATTCCATTCTCTTTGCATGTTCAGGACATAAAAAAAATGAATAACGAATTTGAGAAAAAGTATAAGTATTGGAAAATTTAAGGAAATAACAAGCAATATCTCGAAAACGGTTCACTCAACAAAAGAAACGTATATGACATAAGTTGTGTATTTTAACGCGATCTACATTTTTTGTGTAGTAAAATTTTGTCTATCTCTTATGGTTTACCAGTTATGCAAAAGTCGTTCACAATGAAGAATATTTTTGGAGACATTCCCAGAAAATTCGAGATATACATTTTATTTGTCATGACAATATCTTAAACATATGATATTTTAATCAAAATCATTAGAGCCGTTTTTGAGAAAATTAAAATTTTCGAAAAATGTTCCATGTAAAGGGTAGTCTGGGGTGGGGGGATTTTCTTGAAAACCTTCGTGTCGCATCTCTGGAAGATACTGAACCTAAATACCAACTTTGGTGTTTATCCGACTGTTCGTTTTTGAGTTATGCTGTTCACAGACACACAGACACACAGACACACAGACAGACAGACACACAGACACACAGACACACAGACACACAGACACACAGACAGACAGACACACAGACACACAGACACACAGACAGACACACACACGGACATGTTTCCAAAAATGCTTTTTTTGGATTCAGTGATTCTCAAAACATGTATTTCCGCTGAAATCTCGGTATCGAATTTTTGGGTGGAATGCAATACTTCCCCTACTTACTATACGTAGTAGAGAAAGTAAAAATCTCCCCTCTCTAAACTACCCTTCAAATGGAAAATTTTTCGAAATTTTTTATTTTCCAAAAAATGAGTAACAATTTTGAATAAAATAGCATATATTACAGACATTTAATGACAAATAAAATTATATGTATCTTGAATTTTCTGGGAATAGCCTTTGAAGCCCTCTTCATTTAGAAGGGATTTTGTATAATCTTATATAACTGGTAAACGTTAACCTATAGATGAAAACGTACTACACAAAAAATGTATCTTCTTTAAAAGACACCGTTTCTAAGATATATGCCAGTAATGGCTCGCATTTCTCATTACTTGGCCAGTCTCTTTAAGAGTAGCCAACATTCAATTGTTTCTCAAGATTGCATGGAAACAATATGAAATTTTAAGGCCAGCGTTTACCGTCCAGTTGTTAAACATTTGACTATCGCTGCCCCCCTTGTATCTATAAAGAAATGTTAGTGTAGCTACCTCTCCATGCGTTTACATGGATTAAGATGAAACTAATAAGCGATAGAGGGTAGAGAAAGACATGTAAATGTAGCACATCATATTTTTAATACTTGTATTACTACCTTTCTTGTGTAAAAGAGTAACTTCTTCCAAGAGCGTAACAAATCATTTGTTGTAAACATATATTTAATATAACCATCAATGGTGAAACTGTCATAGGAATTACTTCTTAATAAAATGAATGGAATTAACTTTTGTTTACTATAATTATTGTAGAACTTCATTGGTTACGATATTGCCACTATACAGAACAGAACAATATATATAGTTCAGAAATAGAGCCAGCAAACAAGGACTTGCTTGTCTCAGACTGGAATCATAGCGAGCGATCAAATTTATTAACAAAGAAGGCGTAAGAATCTGTCCCTGGTATAGAGAGGAATAAACTTGGATTCATATTCTGGCACATTGTACTAAGACAAAACGGTTGAGGAGAGAACATCTGCCAGGTTCCTTTGTTAACTCAAGGAGAAGGTTACAAGCTTGTGGGACCTTGCTGGTTTGGAGGGGGGAGGGGAAACAATTGGTACATTTTTGCAAAAGGTTATGCAGCTCAGAACAGAGTTTAAGGAAGAGGATCAAGGGTGGGAGGGGAAGGGTTAGTGGCTTAGGGACGGGTATTGGTTTGTTTTGTAAACAATTGCGTGCGCTTGTGAACAATTTTTTTCTCTTCTTTCGTTCTTCCTCGGTTGTGTGATTTTTCTGTTGTTAGTTTAGCGGTTTTTTTCTTTTCCTTTAATTTATTGTAAATATCATTAACTTTAAAGTTCAGTGTGATGAATACAGTCTGAAAGGTATGAACTACAGCGTATTATATAAGCACTCTCTCTGATCTGTGCGATGTATTTTTACTTTCTCTACTGCGTAACTATTTTTAATTTTTTGTAGTTTGGCTGTATCGGTTTGTGCGCGCGCACGTTCCGCATGTTGTTCCTTTGTCTCTGCTTGTGGAATGTTTGACCGTTATCACTCTAGCGAGTGTTGCATTGCTGCATAATAAACTTGGCTACACCCTCACAATTTGCACCTAAGAAAAACAGCGTGCGAGTATTTGTTTTTCGTCATCTGAAGGTATACTAGGAGCCTAAATGTATCCGAAGACTTTTCGCACAATTTGGTGGCAATGTTTACCCCCACGAAATGTGTACGGATGGATTGAAAAGTTAAAAATATTTCGGACAAATGTGAAGGACGAGGAAAGAGCAGGACGCCTATCCATATCCATTAGTGACGCCAGCTGTGAATTATTCGCAATTCAAATCTCATTAGAATATATATTTTAAAAAGATAACCTACACAATTACATAATATTCTCCAATTCGTTGAGTGCTTTAGAATCCCTTCAACAAACCCCAAATATTATTAAAGAATTTCAGAAACCAAATAATAAACTCTGGTAAATCAGTATTATTCGCCTGGACTCCGTCTCACGTCGGAATTCTGCTGATCAGGCAGCCAAAGAAGCCACCGAACACCTCTCTCAGGACATCAAGATCCCACACACGGACTTCATCAACTTCACCAAAAAGACTTGCTTTAATCAATGGAGACAAACCTGGAAAGCCACACCCAGAAGCAAGTTACACGATGTCTACATTTCCGAGTCCAGACTTCAACACTATCATTTCAACCGAAAAGACCAAGTTGTATTAACTCGACTACGTATTGGACATACTTATATAACGCACTAACATCTCCTCAACCGTGACTCTCCTCCTGTGTGCGACCTCTGCAGATCCAACCTCACAGTTCATCATCTCGTTACAACCTGTCGTCCCTATGTACAGCACAGAGAAAGATGTGACATTCCCAACAACCTACCAGACGCCCTAAATTCAGCACAACAAAGAACTTTAAAGTTTATGAAAGGACAAAATTATATAACAATGTATAGCACACCTATCTAGAGAATTTAATGTTGTATGTACTACTACTGTTCAAAATATTGTATTTCATTGTAATCATGTTCTGTATCCTAAAGAAGTCGCGATATATTTTATAGCTGAATATATACAACTCAATAAACAAGTTCGTATTCTGATTCAGAGAACCGAAAATTGACTGCTGATGAGGTGGCAAACCACATTTTGGTCCACTCTTTTTTGGCCGTCGCTTCACCGCGGACCAAGAAGTGAAGGAAGCAGTGCATGTATGGCTTGCTACTCAGACGAAAAATCTTTTTTTTCTTAGGGTATCAGAAAGCTTTTGCAACGATGGACCATATGCATTGAGAAGCAAGAAGACTGCGTTAAAAATGAGGTAATTGTAAGTTTCTGTTATTGTTGTAATAACTTATGTGCGAATACTTATTGACTTACCCTCGTATTTTACAACATCTTCCTAGAATTGTAAATTGCCTTACCTAAATGTTTTATAGAGAAGTAGATTGGTCACGCGAGAGAAAGCATAGGGAAAACGCGTATTTTATGCTAGTAACATGGGGCTACCTATTTTAATTAATATAGTGCCCTCCCATACACTTTATACATAGAAATAACCTCATTTCAGTCTCATCCCACTGCGCACAGAATTTCTAAATTAACCCAACTGAGAAATGTAGTAGCGCTTCGGTTCTCGCATGGAAGACCATATCATTAATTTCGTGCGCATGTGAAACAGGCTTTAATTACGGAAGATGCCAGTGTGTACTTAGTCGGCAGGGGCATAAAGTGATTGTTATTACGGTGAGTTGAAATTAAGTGGCAAGGGAAAGAGGAGCGTGTAATAAAAATCCAAGGGCTGCTCGGTTATGAGAAGAACACGTCAAGCAAATGGTGGAGTAATCGTGTGGAAAGTAAGGTATATTATTGCAGTGCCGCTGAATCGACCTCACCCTCATCATCGGGCTTAGGGGCGTTCGCTGTAACAGTAAGCTGCCCGGTTCATTAACTACGCAATTCTGGACAATTACAAGTAAATGATATCGCCATTAAAGGCCTATCGTTTAGGTGCCTTAAAGGGCACTTAAATATTCAAAGTAATGCCAGAAATAAAAGCTGGTATTCGGAGGAAGGGTTAGTGGAAAGGTTTCTGGAAAGGTTTTGAAGATCAACTTCACGCACCGCTGGTAATGCATGAAGTGAAACTTTATTCAGTGCGTGAAGTTGATTGCAAGAAAGGTGTGAAGTAATATATAAGATCTTTCAACAAGAGTGGGGTATCTTTGAACTTGAATAAAACACGTTCTATAAATGATAGAGGTTTATTTATTTTTTATTTTGCAACATAATTAATGCCATTACGTGTGGAAGGGAACATCAGTTAAGTGACCGCAGCGACTTCTTTGGGTTGCGCGTATACGGTTGACCCAATTTTCAATGACAGAGGAACGTAAATTAGGTCCAACTTCACGAATAACACGCGTGATGTTATTCATAAGATCATTTACTGTTTCTGGCTTGTTGACATAAACTCGAGATTTAACATAACCCCACAAGACGTAATCCAACGGCGTTATATCGCATGACCTCGGGGGCCAGTTAACATCATCATCAGAAATGATGAAACCTCTGAACTTCTCCTTCAAAAGATCGATTGTTTCGAGAGTAATATGACATGTGGTACCATTTTGCTGGAACCAGATGCTTCTGAGATCCATACCATCAATTGAGGCCAAAAAGAGTCCCTTATAAGAGCCCGGTATCTTTCTCCATTGAGAGAGCTTCTCATCTTCATCTTGGAAAAAATATGGACCAATGATTCCACGATACCACAATCCACACCACACAGTAACCTTTTGGGGATGAAGTGGTCGTTCTTGAATCTGCATTGGATTGTGATTGCTTCAATAGCGGCAATTTTGTTTGTTAACACAACCATCCATCCAAAAGTGGTCTTCGTCGCTTGTGGCAGTATTTTATATCACAACAATGTAAATGCCAGAGTGATTGTAGTGTAAATAAGCATTATTGTATCACAAAGATTTCAGATTTTGTTAATTATAAGCATTGTTAGGAAATAAGTTTACACGGCCTCACTGAAACTGACAATAAGAGCGGGTAATAATGAGCGAGGGGGTGAGTTGTTTATTAATTAGAAGAGGCAAGCAAATGACGTCAGAGTAGCGCGCAATTCTTTAGAAATGGAGGTAATTTCTTCCCTAGAGTATATGTGTTCGTAATTTTGATTGGATATAAAAATAGACGCTAATGTTGGCGCGTTTTATTAACCAATAGCACCTCTGTTATAATCTTTAGGCATATCGGGTGAGGGAGTATAAATTATGAAGACGAGAGACGGTAACGTTCAGTCCAACAGAAGAATTCGCGGGTAATACGTCGTTCAGTCCAACAGAATCATACAAAGGTTATACGTCGCTTAGTTCAACAGAAGTATTCGCAGGTTATACGTCGCACAGTTTCAGAATCTCTCGCGTCGTAAAGTTAGTTAAAAGAATGTGAAATACGCGAATTAATAATGTGCAGCAAATAAGTGATTATAGTAACATTCGAAAATATAACAGTTTCAGTCGGGAGTGTATCAAGAATAATTATGTGAAATGAATAAAGTGTGACGGCAATAAAAGTGTAAAAATAAATTCTTTTATCAGTGTTATCTTTCAGTAATAAATCCTTTCCGTTTACACGCCCTGTTTAAGAGATATGCTCGACTGAGAAATAATAGCTAGCCGGAGGACAAAGAACCCAAATTTAAAAATAGTAATACAATAACAGGCGCCCAGCAATAAGATAACACAAAAGAAACCGCGACACGCTGAAGAGATTTTTCGCAAAAATCGGGTCAGCTTCCAATTACTCCATAGCCCAATCAGCAAATACACGGCGCAACCTATGGTTGTTGGGCTTTAGTTCTTGAGTTAACACCATTTTATAAGCGTGAAACTTCAAGTACAGATGCAGATTTCGCCAAGTTGTAGTCGGCGAAAGCTCAAATTCTTGCGCTTGACTAGCAATTGATTTGTTTCCGTTCTCGCGAACACTCTCACGAACGGCGCCTATGTCTTCGTCGATTACGTACAGGCGTTCTTTGATCGCTAACAGAAACACTTCTTTCAAATTTATCGATCAAACGCCGAATCGTTCTATCGCAAGGACGGTTATGCACACCGTAAAATTCACGCAATACACGGAAGGTTTGGCGAACAGATGATGCACTTTTAAATTTTCACAATTTATATGCGTTGCTGAATGCTGTAACGTTCCACGGCTATTTGTCAATAACAACTGTAACCACATGAAAAAAATGACTGTTGTAACTCAATAACAACGGCAGCTATCACGTTAAAGATAGGACACTCTTGTTGAAAGACCCTATATAATCGCAAATAATGGCTGGTTTAGGCAACCATGAAATGTTAATTTATAACGCCTCAGTTTAGTTAAGTTTGTACGCGTAGAAAAACATGTAATATGATTTCGTAAAAGGGTATCTTCCCCCATTCTGTGCGTGAGAGATTCTTCTTAACAGCATCCCAAACTATGCTATAAATAACTTCATGTGTGACAAAACAGACAAGAAACGTAAGTTACAATACCGGGTGAGGCATTTAAAACAGACCATCCGAATAACACGGCCACATATAGTGATAGAAGAAAACACGAAGCGTGTTTTAAAGTAACACAGTTTTAATATTTTGCCGCTGCAGTCGCGATTTTCAGCATGCGCTTCTTTAGGAAGCGAACGCAGCGGTGAGCGATTGTAACTTAGTGCCTTCCTGTTATTAGAGCGAAAGATTGTTTTTGAATGCGAGAAAGTTACGTCAGCAAACATACATAGCCAAATTTGTGAAGTTCATGGGGAAATAATAATGAGTGACAATACCCTGCTACACGCAGCCAAACAAACTTATCATCTGATCTCATCATTTGGTTGCGAACAATTGGATCACCCTCCCTACAGTCCAATTTGTCTCCAAGCGATTTTCATCTGAAGAAATTCCTTGGAGGAATACATTTCAACTGTGATGATGTGAAACAAGAAGTACAGCCTTGGCTTTCATCGCAGACGGCATCATTTTTTGACGAAGCCATACGAAAACTGTTTCCCGTTACGACAAGAGCCTGAATAACAGCGGTGACTATGTAGAGAAGTAGTGTAAGGTAACGAATGATAATAAAGTGATTGGAAAATAATGTTCTGTTATTTTTTTTAAAAAAATTATCGGTACCTTAAAAACATGCCTCGTACCTCAGACAAAAGTTGTTTGGATGAAGGGGGACATATTTTGGTATAGATGGATTTGTGATGAGTGCATGCGTAGGGTAGATACGGATACCAACTTAACTTTGAATGGATTGAAATTATTTATTATTTACCATTTAATAGTGCGATTGAAGATCTATTCAACAACTGTGCTTTGACAGCCATTGAAGATACACTATGTGATCATAAGTATCCGGACAACCCCACAAACATAGTTTTTTATCTAAGGTGCATTGTGCTGCCACCTACTGCCTGGTACTCATTATCCGCGACCTGAGTAGTCATTAGACATGTGAAACAGCAGAATATGACGCTCCGTGGTACTTACGGACTTGAACGTGGCCAGGTGATTGGGTGTCACTTGTGTCAGAAGTCTGTACGCGAGATTTCCACACTCCTAAGCATCCCTAGGTCCACTGTTTCTGATGTGATGGTGAAGTGGAAACGGACAACGGGACAAGAAACGCGTACAGGCCGAGCGTGGTAGTGCCAACAGTGAAATTCGGAGGTGGTGGTGGTGTTATGGTGTGGTCGTGTTTTTCCTAGAGGGGGCTTGCACCTCTTGCTGTTTTGCGTTGCACGATCACAGCGCAGACTTACATTGATATTTTAAGTACCTGTTGAAGAGCAATTCGGGGATGGCGATTGCATCTTTGAACACGATCGAGCACCTGTTCATACTGCACGGGCTGTGGTGGAGTGGTTACACGACAATAACATCCCTGTAATACACTGGCCTTCACAGAGTCCTGACCTGAATCCTATAGAACACCTTTGGGATGGTTTGGAACGCCGACTTCGTGCCAGGCCTCACCGACCTACATCGATACCTCTCCTCAGTTCCGCACTTCGTGAAGAATGGGCTGCCACCCCCAAGAAACCTTCCAGCACGTGATTGAAAGTATGCCTGCGAGAGTGAACGCTGTCATCAGCCAGGTGTTCGGATACTTTTGATCACGTAGTGTAGTTGAAGGTTAATTACAGCCAATTTGGTTAAAGACAACCGCAGTCACTTACTTAAACGAGATGTTCATAGTTACATCATGTGTTCAAGTGGTGACCCTTAGCTTTGATATATGATGTAAAGTGATTCTGAGTGGAAAACAGTGCACACTGGGGTTCATCAAAGCTTTTCGCCGAGGATACAGGACACCGTCTTTCATGTCTTCGGGGATTGTCGGTATTTCTTGGTACACTTCTTGCTTTAATTTACCACAGAGATAAAAGGTCCATAAAGAAAACGGTACAAAGAGTTGACTGTTTACATTCGATTAGTACGGTTCAAATTATACAGTGGCGTAGCTGATTAGTAAACTAATTCTTGGTAATTTTTATTTTCACTACAATGTATATAGCTGGTAGAGAAAATCTCCCTACCCCTGTGCCTTACATGTAACATTTGTATAAATTTTTGATTTTCTAAAAATGCCTCTAACGATTTCCATTAAAATACCATATACGTAACTAAGACATTTACACGAAAAATAAAATGTATCGCTTGAATTTTCTGACAATAGACTATGAAGTCTTCTTCATTAGGAAGTAATTTCGTATAATCTTGCATAACTGGTAAACGTTAAGCGATAAACGAAAACGTATGTACTACACCAAGTGTGGCGAAAATACCCTTCTCTCTCTCTCTCTCTCTCTCTCTCTCTCTCAAGTCATTAAATATGCAACACGCACTACCCACTCAGCAGCACATGGAAAACAAATGAATAGACGGCTAGAAAAGTAGTTGCGCCTAAGAGTCACACTGCCTCGCGAGTCGCGTTTTTGCCACCACTGTACTACACAAAACATGTAGATCTCTTTAAAACACACAATTTATTTCAAATAGGTCTTTTGTGGTATTAGCCATTCATAAGCTATTTAAAATGAAAACTATTGCACACACAATCTTGTGTTTTAAGTACTGTGCAATTAAGTATATGAACATTCTTGATAAGTGGATTCTATTTTCAACAATGCCAGTCTTTAATTCGTAGTTAAAGTTTCGATTAGCCATTAGTTATAATATATAACGGATATAAATGAATTTTACATGGGTAAAGAAAGTCGTGTAAACATATTGGTTTAAATATTTCTCATCTGTTTCCGTAGAATAGGGCTCTGGAAATTTACTGTGAATTCGTGGAGATCTCTTTTGTATCTATTGATAACACTAGTCTGCATGATATCGGTTGACTGCAAACTAATAACTGATTCTGACTCAATTTTTTATGCTTATTATAGAACTGCTTTTAGTTTTTTCCTATCGCGTACAGTTTTTTCACAAATTCACTTCAAAAATATAGAGATATAGAGATATAAAGATGTTGCTTCCGCCACTACACATAAAATTGGGCTTGATGAAGCAATTTGTAAGGGCTCTACCACAGGATGGACCCTGCTTCAAGTACCTTTCCAAGAAATTTCCCTTCATTACACAAGACAAATTAAAGGCCGGAATTTTTGTTGGTCCTCAAATAAGGAAATTGATGAAGGATGAAGATTTTGAGAAGACAATGAATGAGAGAGAAATAGAAGCATGGACCGCCTTCCGATCAGTTACTGAAAACTTCTTAGGCAATAACAAAGATCCTAATTACAAGGCCATTGTCGAAACAATGTTGGAAAATTTCAAGAAGATGAGTTGTAACATTAGTGTAAAGGTGCATTTTCTGCATTCACATATCGACTACTTTCCAGAAAATCTGGGACATTATAGTGAAGAGCAGAGTGAACGTTTTCACCAAGATGTTAAGGAAATGGACAGGAGGTACCAGGGGAGTTGGAATGAAACTATGATGGCCGACCACTGTTGGATGTTGAGGAGGGACAGTCATCTTCAAGGATCTGCAAGGAAGTCAAAGAAGAGAAAGTTTGAAAATGAAACACTTTGGCTTCTTGTTTTGTTAAAATGTAGTAATGAAATAAATTAGGGGAGTTCTTGAGAGTATTCTTAAAATGTTTCTTGAATAAAAAATTACCTTGAGTGAAATGGTATTTGAGTACTTTTCTAAGCTCAATTAGTAACATTTTCAAAACATTACTTCTTATTTTGTGTAAACACCTAACGTGATAGCAAAAAACGGAAGTTATTTCTGGAATCAGCATAAAAATGTGATTCAAGAACACCCACTTTTAAGAAACCATCTGACAAAAAGTTTGAAAATGCAGACTAGTGTTACAAGTAAAACTTGTGTTATTACAATCTATGTATTTAAAAACAATAACACAATAAAACGCAAATAAGTTTCCGCTACACCCATCTTTATCATGTGGTCCAGAAAACCCAACAGACCGGATCTAAACGTATGTGAAAAACAATGGAACATTTGCTCGTTCATTTTCCCTCCACTCGACACGCAAGAGGGGAAACCTTTTTGATGCTGTGAAGTGAGGGAAAATAAGTGAACGTTCGTAATAACGTAATGGCGTGCATGTTGCACAAAAGAACAGAGATCACGCCCCAATTGAGGCTTCCTTCTCTAATTCAGTGATACGTGATTTATAACATCTCACAGAACAAATGAACAGCAAACCTTTCTAAACAAAATACGGTAGAGAGAGAAACCGTATCCTTATTTTACAATGCTGTGGGATACCATACACTTGGCTATGAATTTTATACACTCATTTGTTGTATTTGAAAATTTATTACTTTTTCTACTACGTATAGTAAGTAGGGGAAGTATTGTATTCCACCCAAAAATTAGATACCGAGATTTCACCGGAAATATATGTTTTGGGACCCCTTGAATCCCAGAAAAGTGTTTTTGGAAACATGCCCGTGTGTGTGTCTGTGCGTGTGTGTCTGTGAACAGCATAACTCAGAAACGAACAGTCGGATAAACACCAAACTTGGTATTTAGGTTCATTATTTTGCAGAGATGCGACACATGGTTTTCAAGAAAATCCCTCCACCCAAAATTACGCTTAAATGAAACAGTTTTCGAAAATTTTAATTTTCTCAAAAATGGCTCTAACGATTTTGATTAAAATACCATACACTTAAGATACTTTTATGACAAATAAAATGTATATCTTTAATTTTTTGGGAATGTCTCCAAAAGTATTCTTCATTGTGAATGACTTTTCTACAACTGGTAAACCATAAGAGACAAACAAAATTTTACTACCCAAAAAATGTAGATCGCGTTAAAATACACAATTTATGTCACACATTTTTTTGTTGTTGGGTGAACCATTTTCGAGATATTGCTTGTTATTCCCTTAAATTTTTTAATAGTTGGAATTTTTTATTCATTTTGTTTTGTCCTGGCAATATAAAGAGAATGGAATACTCCACATAGAAACCAGCTCTTAAAATATTTGAGTATCGCTTAAAGCCTACCAATTCCCCTTGCATCTACAAGAAAATTAGCAATAACATTAACATCTGGATATCTCGATTAACATGAAGCATATGGAGAATAAGCGTTTGTAAAAATAGTTTGTACAAGAGTAGAGAAAGTCATGTGAGTGTAACACATCAGATTTTTTTAAAATCCTTTAATGTCGCTTTCTCCAGCTTTCCTTACTGCCTTACGCCTCATTAATAAATAAGAAGAGTAATCATGTCGTCCGCTGTGTAACTTTCAATAAGTGATTAATTCCTATTTTTCTCGAGGTCATGCAAAGAGTAATGAATTTCAAAGTCATCATATAGCGACCTACTTTTTAAAAACCTGACTATTGCTTTAGGCTATCTACAACGTAAAACATAAAAGCCTAGGAACGCAGGAAAATAAATCGAAATTAGAAGAAAGTTCGAAGCTAAATCTTGCAAAATAGTCCACTGAGCTGTCAGCAAAAAGAAAAAAAGTGCCCATATTCAGCAAACAGGAGCCGAGAATCCTGAATGGTTTCCTTAATGACCTTTGCTCTCTCAAAGCTTATCTCTTTAAGACGGGAAAGACGAGGTAGATATATTTAGATTCTGTTTAGAAGAACAAGAAACGGCAAAGTATATACCGGGAGAACCAATGGACTAAGAACCGGCTGCACAGTGTTTTCCTTTTCGCGTTATCGGCGCTCGTTACCGTCTGCGACTGTCATAGAATGGCGTAGATGTAGTCTTTTTAAAACTAATTTTAAAGGCTTTATTTATCAACTTAATGACAAGAGATGCTGAAGCTGGCCACCGTCGTTGTCCATATATTTTTGGCACCTCTTTAGGAAACTATCCATTACTCGCCGTAGTTCATAATGAGAAATGTTGACAATTTCCTGGCGGATAGTTTATTTTAATTCTTCCAAGGTGTGTGGGTTTATTGTACACTTTAAGTTTTAATTTATCCCAAAGATATAAATTGCAGGGAGTTAGGTGGAGGGCTGAGGGCATCACAAACTTTAAATCTCTACTAATCATTCTGTCCTCAAACACACTTTCAATTGTTCCCATCGAAATATTGGTCATGTAAACTATGGCAGAATATTATTAAAAAGGACAAAATCACGCTTCCTGTCTATTAATTCTCTAAAAGGGGGCAAAATTATATTCATGTATGTAGGGGTATTAACTGTTGACTCGAAAACATGGGCCTATAACTCTTTCTCCGCTCATGGCGCACCTAATATACTAATTTTTTCGCATGGAGAGATACTTCATGAACAATATTAGGTTCGTCAGAACTCCATTAAGCATTATTTTGTGTATTCACATATCCATGAAGATGGAATCTATTAAATATTTTCACTTAATGAGCTGACTGAATTAGCACATATGAATGAAAAATACACGCCGCGCAGTAGAAAACATACACCATAATATAATTAACTCAATACTGCAGAGCAGAGCAAATCCGCGTCAGTAGCGTACCTTTATTGCAGCAGCGCGGAATCATGCGTCCACTCCCCCAGTGAAAAAACACCGCACAGGCATTGACTCTCTTGGTACTCTGCGAATACGAAGCAATTGCCCAAAAAAGAATAAGGCACCTGGGGTATGCTTTTCCAACCCCAAGACAAATTGCCTTAACTAAATGCCACAGTGAATAGAAGTCGAAAGGCTTAACAAGTAGTAAGTAAGCTTTTGTAAGGACAGTTTGTAGAAGAATGAGTAGATAAATTCAAGTGAATTCAAAATATGAGATAAAAAAGAAAGTCTTACGTACAACCCACACGGCTTTCTCTATCGGTTACAAATTTATTTGTGTACCTTATATATTATAGCATTCGTATAAAAGTGATTCTTCTATCCACTTTTCCTTATTCAAATTAAATATTTGTCAAAAATTATACAAAACTACGCAATAGGAGCTAAGTTATACACAACATAGGAAAACAACATTGAGTTGCCTGTTACGTCAGAACCATGGGATATATAGACATACAAAAATACATATTTCGGAAATGGTTAATGCTACTAAACTATTATGTGAAAAAACTTGGGTGTTTTAGCACTGAAGTTTTGTATATCTCCTATAGTTCCCCAATTACTTTTTGTTGTCCCTCTGTCTCTTCTCCCGTCTCTCACGCACACACACAGCGATATATATGTTGTGGTATTCAGGAGAGCTCAACATGTGTAGAATTTTTATGAAATTATGAATTTTTTATATCGAATTTCTGTTTGGGATGAAATAAAATGCTTCGTCTACCTGCATTGCTGAACGGTTGAGAAACCAATATTTGGGTAGCAAAATATGTATTTATTTTTGATTTCCACGAAATAAACTATAGCAATAATAGCTAATCTCTAGCAATACACTTGAATGAGAAAACGTTGTGCCCAGAGGAGGGATCCTCCCAAATAGACGTACATAGCATTTATACAGGGTGTACAGAAATTATTAGAGGGGTTTTAAACATATATTTCTCTGCGGGATACAGTATAATTTTGTATCATAACCTCAACTGGAGTTACTGTAGGGGCATTGTTACCCGATAGGGCAAACAATTGCAAATAGCAGGAATCAATAACTAAGATAAGAATATAGCCAATAATTTAATATAATATCGTGAAATAACTTGAATTGTAAAATGTAGGTATATGTAAGGAAACATTGTAATTAGCTAGGATTAAAAGTAGACCAATATGCACACGCTAATATACACAGGATTAGGCAAAGCAACAGCAAAGAGAGAGGGGGCCGAGCTGAGACAAGGATGGAGCATTTCTGGAACATCAAAGGATTTGGAAAAAGAACCAGATAATAGAATGAGAAACCAGGGTTGTAAGTGAAACAGAGATAGTGGGTTTTAACATGGGAGTCAGACAGAAGCTTGACTTCTAAAATTGGACAAGTTTATTCTCATAGCACGGCAAGTAAATCGCCAATAAAAATAGAGGTTACATAAAAAGGCGCGAATGATAGCGTCATAGCAGAGGAGTATAAAAGGAAGGTCGGCTTCAAATTTCAACACTCTTTCATATTCTCTATGCGAGCTATTTGGTGACAGGTGCTGTAACGCGCGTGTGTGTGGGTGGAGGAGATAGCGTCTGACGTAGATAATTAGGTTCACGCAAACTCCAAAGTAGTGGAAACTAGAAAATGCAGCTCACTATTACTTTAGTATTATTCAAAAGGAGAACAGTTACTAGCCCTTCTATAAGTTATTGTGTTAAAATAAATGACGTCGTTAAAGGGAATTCAGTTTATTAACCCTAGACAGGTGGCGCATGTACGTCTTACATTAGTGGTGGCGCGGGGTCACTCGCGACCCCATGTATAAAACGATTGTAGTAAATGGACCGAATTAATAAATTTATGTAATTATTGCTTACATATACCGAGTAATACGTTATGTATTAAAATAACTGTTGGTTGTAGAAATCTACTTTAAAAAATAAAACAAAAACTTTGAATTGACAGTTCCTTGCAATTTGGACTGATGCGCAGCACAAAAAAATATATTTAAATGTTCACTTCACTCATAATCATAAAGTATCACAGTTAATGTGGTTTTTTCATCTCGACAGTAAGAACATATGTTGATACTCATATTATAATTCACACACAGCTCCTACACACGACTACACTATGGTCTTTGCACACCTGCTGCTTGCATTTTACACACGAAAGTTTTGTCTTTCTGTCTGCATTCTCGGACACACATTACACCTCATTCTTTTCTTCACTGGCAATTCCTGTTCTTGATTTTCTGGTTGTGCTGCAATTATAAAATGCCGTATTTTCTCAAGCAATAATTCTATAGGATATTTTGCATTTTTAGCTGCAGATTTTACACCTGGTAAGTGAGTCACTATCTTGTGGGAGCGAGGACGTTAATTTTGAGGAGGCTGAAGCATTTTCCATGCCGAAACTCGATCCTCTTCTGCACTTTGCTCACTTTCACTATTTGAACTCAGTATTTCAAGTTCATCTTCGGTTTCGCTGCCTTCACCACCTAATGCTTCCTCTTCTTCCACTTCCCTTATTAGGGCTAATAACCTTGCCTGATGTTCCTCATAACTCATATTGATATAAAAACAGCAGTACGTTTAAGACTAAAAAATACGTAAATATTATAACCACAACTTCTCGAAAGTTCAACTGAAAACACTGCAACTACAGAAACAATATGCAGACGAGACACATCAGGCAACGGGAGAGATGGCGGGGGTATTTCCTGCCCTCATTTCAACCGAAGAACACAAATAGCCTATATTCTAAGAATGTATGACCTGTATTTCAATGCTAATGACCTCTAACAAAAGCCAAGGAATGCAGCGAAAGGTAAGGGAAAGGCAGGGTTCAGGTATCCGAAATCATTATATATAACTTGCAAATAAAACTGACTAGGGTCAGAAAATACCCCGCGCCACCTCTCTAGGGTTAACGGCTTTCACCCACAATACCCTAAGATTCATCAAAGATAGCTAGAATAGGCATTTCTTCTCAGTTCTACGACTGGTAGCCCAGGTAGAGAATTTAAGAGAACTTCCACTTTGAGGCATTATCCAGGTGAAATAGCACGTGTATACGCGGAAGCGCAACACCCGCCTGTTACATTAACATAAATTACATGTGTACGGTCCAGTTGGTAGTTAATTTGTTGTCAGACTGACGTTAGTATGTCTAGTGTAACTAATCCTATAGCATACTCTTCAGGATGCAGGGCCTGTAGCAATTGCAAACTATACGATCTCTATTGGAAACGTTTTCTTAACACCCGCCATATTGTCATTATTGGAAATGCTAGTCCTTGATTCGCCCGTCACACAGATTTCATAGGACTGCGCACGAATGCCTCTCATTCTCATCAGATAGACGCGCTCTTCTGGTGCTCTTTCTTTTAAGAGACACCCCACTGTTTTGATCTGATTGTACCACCTGCGTACGTTGTTAGAGAATGGACATTAAGACCTAACATTCGCATATACCCTTGCTGAATTTAGTTTCGCGAATTCCAAAACACGAAACGCTTTTTGCATGCGAGTTGTCATGTTTTATTTCCCTACCATGACTACAAAACCAACAAACAACAAATAAAGTAAGAAAAAAAGAAGAAGAAAACACACTCTACGAATTTGAAATCAAATTTCTATATTTACACTTTAATTTATGATTAGAATTATGCTATGCACCGCAGAGAAACAAAAAATATAAGCTTAAATCTCATATACCTAATCATTTCTATACAGGCTGTTATTATTTGATAACATTATCTTATATAAGGTAAAATTATTACATAATAATGACTAAACTAGTGCTTCTGCCGATAAAACTGTAAGATGTAATGGTAATTAATTCTTCTTCCACACAAGCCGTGTGTGGGACGAGTTTGGAAAGGTAGAATCAGACATTTGAAAAACTGCATTACATTTTTTCAGCCATGTGATTCTACCTTTCCAGTAAGACGTAATGTTAATTTTATGCTATAAAAGCTACTTTTATGTATTACACAAATTCTTTAATATAAAAGAGAAGAATATATAGTGTACCAAGTATTATTTATAATAAGAAACAATAAACAAATAATACTAATATAATTTAAAGTATGCAAAAACAATTTTATAGAAAATCCTTCCTGATAGGGTTCGTGGTTTTTCATTTAAAAATGTCATATTGCGGCACACGTGATGATTTCTTTTTATCATTACATTGTAAAAGCTTGAATCAAGGTTGTTATTGCAGTTGAAGGCAGCAGTTATTAAACATTTAGGTTCAGACATGTAAACAAGGTTCAAATAGTTTAGTTTTGTATTTTTCGCAGTGAAGTTGGCATTTAGGTTTTTCAATTACTATTCCGCAGGAACCCGTTCTGCTCCTTTTCTACAGACAACTTTCATAAAGTTAAACTTTGAAGTGGCAAAGAGAAAACACTAAAAAATAGGAACTATAACAGTATAGTCTCCTTCAAAAGTCATTTAAAACTTTAAAGCATTATAAATATTGTAATATTTAAGATTAAAAATAAAACAGTATTGTGTCAAGTATACAATGAGTTTTGATTTTTACAAAACATTGGAAATATGTTCGCTATTCTTTTGTTCAGCATACACCACTCTATCTGTAACACCATGTACAGTATTAACCATGTTCAAGGAAAACTCGTACTTTAAGATAACCCTACACTAAAGAATGGTCGGATTGTGATCTGGGGATCTTGGAGGCATGTGTTGGAAAGTGCCCACTGATGGCATGATTGCCAAAGATCTATTCCTCAAACTTCCTTATGAAATATCCATTATTATGAGTTGAACAAGATCTGTTCTTAAATTAAATTCTTTTTAAGGTCTTGTTATTGTTTACATAACAGCATTTAAACAGCTATACTTGAACATTTGGTGACAGGGCCGTGGTATGTAACTTAGAAATCATTAATGTTTTCTTTAACAAATACTGATTAACTATGGAATCCAGAAAGAAATTAAAACCAAGCCTCACAGTTTGCCCATCAGACTGAATTTTTAAATCATTTACTACTTATTAATAAATAGATGAAGTTTTGTACCCCACCGAAAAGTTTGATGTGAAGATTTTGCCAGGAATGTACATTTGGAGTTCCCGTTAATCCAAAATAATGCCAGAATTACGATGAATTTTACTTAACGTGACTTAGCGCGACGGGAGTAACGTAACGTAAAGTTATGAAATGCTGCCGAACTAAGGTCTAGTTGGGATGCATTTAACGTAACAAGAATTACCCTCGATTGGTAGTTGGTTTTATTATTTCATGCCACTGCTTCACGCCGATTGGTTCTAATTACCAGTGATGTCAATCTTAACATAACATGAGGGAAAAGTTTGGCATTGCCAAACGCATCGCGTTAACACGATACGTTAAATTGGTCGTAATTCTGGCATAAAAGCACTCAGGCACGTCTCGCGCGCACTCTCTCTCTCTCTCTCTCTCTCTCTCTCTCTCTCTCTCTCTGTGCCAGAAATAACGCAACACAAAATCTTTCCCCCTTCCCAAACTACCCTTTCCATTGAACATTTTTCGTTATTTTTTGGCCTTCTTTCAAAAATGGCAGAAACAGTTTTGCTTAAAATGCCAAATGTTTAAGAGATTTGCATGGTCAAGAATAACATACATACCTTGAACTTTTTGCTAATATCTTGTGAAATTCACTTCAATCTAAATAATTTTTCATGCTTTCCTATAACTGTAAAACCGTTAGAGATAGATAAAACATTTCCACACAAGAATATAGATCCTGTTAAGACACAGAATTTGTCTTTCAGCATTAACCATTTCCGAGATCTTCATTGTTAATGCCTTGAATATTCAAATACGTTAGATATAATTTTACCAAGTGCTAATTCACCATTATTTTTTTTTTTACTTTCTCTACTACGTACAGTAAGTAGGGGAAGTATTTATTCCACCCAAATATTCGATACCGAGATTTCACCGTAAATGCATGTTTTGAGACCTCCTGAATTCAAAAAAGGCATTTTTGGAAACATGTCCGTGTGTGTGTCTGTGTGTGTGTGTGTGTGTGTGTCTGTCTGTCTGTCTGTCTGTCTGTGAACAGCATAACTCAGAAACGAACAGTCGGGTAAACACCAAACTTGGTATTTAGGTTCAGTATCTTCCAGAGATGCGACACGAACCAGATCACCCTTTACATGGGACATTTTTCGAAAATCTTAATTTTCCCAAAAATGGCTCTAACGATTTTGATTAAAATATCATATGTTTAAAATATTTTCATGACAAAATGAAATGTATATCTCCAATTTTCTGGGAATGTCTCCAAAAGCATTCTTCATTGTGAACGACTTTTGCATAACTGGTAAACCATAAGAGATAAACAACATTTTACTACACAAAAAATGTAGATCGCGTTAAAATACACGATTTATGTCATATACAGTGTTTGTGTTGAGTGAACCATGTTCGAGATATTCCTTGTTATTCCCTTAAATTTTCCAATACTTATACTTTTTCTCAAATGGAAATTCGTTATTCATTTTTTTTGTCCTGATAATGCAAAGAAAATGGAATACTCCACATAGCAACCAGCTCTTAAAATATTTGACTATAACTTGCATCTACAAGAAAATTAGCAATAAGTTTAACATCTCAATATCTCGATTAACAGGAAGCATATGGAGAATAAGCGTTTGTAAAAATAGTTTGTACAAGAGTAGAGAAAGACATGTGAGTGTAACATCACAATTTGTACACTGTTTTATTTTACGTCGCGACGGGTCTGTTGGTGGATAAATCTTAGAACGATATGTGATGGACAGTTAGCATTCTAGGTCTCATCCCTTAACCACCCGCTCCGTCACGTATCATAGAGGCCCTAGCACATAGCTACCGAATCTTCTGCTTCGTGCCGTGCAGACGGCACTAGGGTGCCGTCCAGTCTAACCGCCGGCCTCACACAGAAAGGCGGACAGTTAGGCTTCTAGGTCTCATCCCTGGAAATGCCATCTTGCTTCTTCATGTGCCCACAGAGACCCCCAGCACATGGCAACCGATCTTCTGCTTCGTACCGGGCAGATGGCGTTAGGGTGCCGTCCAGTCTAACTGCTTACATTGTCTGTAGCTAGATGGCATAGCATTCGCTATTACAACTTATTATTCATTTTACTATTGTTTTAGGCTTGAGGTGGAAGTTTGGGTCGTGGTATTAAATATCCAATGCGGTATTTACCTTGGCGACTGAAGGAAACCACGATAAAACCTCAGACAAATTGGTCGGCCCATGGGATTTGAACCTAGGACCTCCCGAATGCAGGCCACTTGCTTTACCGCCTGAGCCATGCCCCTCGGTTTTTTGTTTTTGTTTGTTTGTTTGTCAGGGCCCATGGGATAAACAGGGAATTTTAAAATTAGTTTATAGCAATCTACCTTTTAAATATTTGACTATCATTTCAGACTCCTGTAAATCTTCTGTACCGACATCTAAGGGTGCAATGAAAACATTTCTGCAAACGTTCATCTCCAATAAGATGAAGTAACTAGAAAAAGTAGCATTTTATGGAGGCTTTGTGGATGAGATATAAAACAAATGATAGTGAGCAGAACAAGTCATGTGAATGTAATGCACCAGGATTTTTTTAAGCTTTTTTTCTTGTCTTAAGTAAGTAATAAAAATTGAAGTGAAGTGAAAGAGGCTATACGAAACTTGTGAAGAAGATTTTCTTGTGGGGAGTTTGAATCTTACTGCGAAAGTTAAGTATCGCACTAAAGTCGTTGTTTTGTGGCGTAAGAGTATACGAGTGTAGGAGCCTTTCTGTGCAAGTTTTACTTTAGAAGCGGACCTTCGCCGACCACTTTTCCGTAATCGGCTTTCGTCTGTAAGAAGAAAGCAGAGGAGAAACCCATTATCCTTAAAGGAGAACAAACTCGAGTATTAAAGTTTTGTTGACATATAGAGATTGAACTGAAAGTTTGAATTGCACCTCTTATAAAAAGAAAGGCATTTGTATGCCAGGCACTGTGACTAAATACACCACAGCTGATTAGCAATAATTCGATTCTCCTCGATCAAATATCGCAGAAGATTAATAAAGAATGGTGAAATATTATAATCTCAACCCCCAAAGAAAACTTTTTATATAATAGTCTGTCAAAGGTAAAGGCAAAGGTACGGAGGGCCTCTCCCAAACCGGGGAGAGCCTAAGTAGGCCCCAAACACCCTTTTTATGCCTTCACCTTAACCCCTGGGAGGGAGGGATGAGTGGAGAGATCTGAAGGGCGACCAAATCCAGATGACGGCGGATGCAAGCAAGTTGGGGTCCCTAACGTTACCAGATCGGTCCCCTGGGGTGTGCCAACTCAAAGGCGAAACCTAACTGAGCAGACCCGTAACGATGCAAGGAAAGGAATCTCTACACTGCCCAGTCGAAACGTGCCGAACACCGTTCACTAGTCCTATAGCTCTAAAACAGATGAAAACGAAGATGAAGTGTACAGGAAATGAGGGACAGGAGAGTTGTGGTAGAAGATGACTCACCGCAGTATTCACCCGCCGACCCGGGGAAACAACGAAAAATCCATAGCTCAGAGTTGGCGGTCACCGAAGATCAAACCCTGGACCTCCCGAATACGAGTCGCACACGTTACCACGGCGACATCTATCTCGGTTAGACTGTGAGGCAGTATTTTTAACACTTAAACAATTTCAGTCTAATTATATAATATGTAACTTCAATAACATCCCACCTTGAAGCAATATGTGTATGTAATAATTTGTAAAATATATGTAACAGTCATTGCATATATTTGTATTATTGTATCCATGTGTAATAATGTTATGTGAATATATTACGTAATTTAATAATGCAGGAGCTGTGAGAATAATAAGTTAAAAGTTGCTAACAATGAGGTAACAATGAGGTAACCTTGAGTCAATAATGAGTAAGAGAGTTTAACAGTACTACTTATGATTTTTGGAGTAACAATCATGTAATTTTAGTGCAGTTTATAAAATAGCCAATCAACAAACAGAAAAAGCTTTAGTTAAATGAAAGTATTCTATTGGATTAGGATTAGCCAATCAGAAACTGAAAAGGAGAAACATTTACAAATTCAGAAGTCAGTTGCCTGCGGACAGTGTTTGTAACCGGATGCGTGATGCGTCCTCGAGAAATATACTACGTATTCGTGTGAGACGAAAAATAAGTTTACGTGCTAAAAAGGACAAGTAATTAATAAAAGAATCTCACAGCTCTCTATATCAGTGAAGTGTTATTTAAAATCGTATCCAGCATTAATAAAAGAAGTGAAGTAAGATTATAATCTGTGTAAGCCTACATTCTTGTCGCATCACAATCCTGCTAAGAGAAACGTGTCTCTAACAATAATGCTGACGCAGCCGAGGCAAACATAAATATTAAATATTTAAAGAAACAGTTTAATTACAAAGTTAATTTTTTTAAACCTGGGGCAAAGGCTACATTTGGGGCGAAGGCTACCGGAAACTGTTTACTATACGTGCGGTTGCAACTACTTCATGTTCGGCTCCCCAACAGTAGAAATATAATACATCTTCTTCAAACTGACTTTCCATACGTAGCAGCAACAAACATTTCTCAACTGTAAAGTAGGCCTTTAAAATACTTTGCTTACAGTTGCTTACAGTAAGAAAATCTGTGTAGCCAAGAGGATAATGTTCTGGCTTCAAAATTCAGAAAATCTAGCAAAAATAATAAAAACAATGCAAAAACAAAAGCTGGTAATGTTACTGCAGAGCGTTTCATATCATGTACACGCAACGTCACGCAAACAACTGTGTAGAAACAAACACGCTAAAGCTTGCTGAACTCGCGGAAGTATTAAACGATGATTCATAACTTCCATAACACAATAAAACGTGTAATATCACGTGTACGTTTGGATGTGGCTGGGGGAGAACTGGGAAATGGGCAAATTGTGAAGAACTAGTTCTCCGAGTTTGCTGTGCGCGTCGACGCATGACGAGGTGAGGTGTGTCAATTGTGACGTGCCGCGTCACCTGCAGGCATACGCCAAGGGCAAAGATTGCAAAAGATGGAGCTGTTGGCGCAGATGGAAGAGAAGCATAAGGGACTCCTCGTTCATTCAAAACAGCAAACTGACGTTAAATCAGATTGTAATGTTTACATACAGTGGACAGAGCGAGACGGCCCAGCGGTAACAGAATGCGGTAAAGCGCGAGTCTCGCAATCGGGAAATCCCGATTCTAATCCCGTTGGACTGGGCATCCTGACTTTGATTTTTTGTGGTTTTTCCAGATCAGTAGGTGAATACTCCGATAGTTCCTCTTTTACCACGAATTTTCTGTCCATAATTTCCTACCCCCATCATTTCCTTTCATGTTTCACCTTTATATACTTCAGGGTTGCAGATACCAGGCGACGGCGATTGGTGCATGGCGGACGGACAGCAAAGTTTACTCTGTGTTAAGGATTTCTACTTGGCATTTGGTTGGCCGACTGGAAGGGTATTCGTTCCCGTGAACCTCCTAGTTGAGAATGGCGCGGGCAACCTCGCACCAGGATCAGAAATGATGTCATTCTGGAATTGTTAGGGACACCGCCCTTGCTAGCGCACTATGTCGCCTGGATCTGGTGACCCTTCGGGTGTTCATTCCTTCCTCCTAGGGCCTATACAAGACAAAATGGGTTTAATGAGACAGCCTAAGGGCGGTGCAGAGCTCCAGTGGCTGGGGCCACCTTCCGTCTGACTATACTATCCTACATCCTGCTGGGCGTCAGATTAGCAGCAGTATCAGTGTGCCCATGAAGTTACTTTAGGCCTTTGGTTCCTTCTCTTGTTTCTTCTGCATTTTATGAAAAAACAGTCTTTTTACTTTCTCTATCACATACCTATATAGTAGGTAGAGCAGACATTGAATTTCACTAAAAAAATCCTATATCGAAATTTCATGAGAAATACATGTTTTGAAGCAGTTGAACCCCAAATAAACATTTTTATAAAAATGTCCGCGTGTATGTCTATGAACAGCATAACTCAAAAACGAAATTTGAATAAGTACAAACTTGGTATTTAAGGTCAGTACTTCCTAAAGATTTTCAAAAAAAAAAAACGAGTCTAAACAGCCGTTCCTACGGAACATTATTCAAACTGTTTGATTTTTGAAAAATGAAATAGCTTTACAAATTTGAATTTAAATACCCTACATTAAAGCTATTTAACATTATAAATAAGGTGTACATTTTTAATTTTCTGAAAGTAGCTTGTGAAGTCCCCGTCATCTAAAAGGAAATTTATATGATCTTGCCTAACTTGCAACCGTGAAGCGATAAACAAAAACGCGCTATACAAAAACATAGAGCTCTTTAAAATACACAATTTATTTGAAATAGATTTCTTTTGTGGCATCAGCCACTTTAGAGATATCTGTTACTGATGGTTGGAATTGTCCAGTGCTTAAAAGTCGTTCTTTTAAAGTCCTGTCGATTTTCAGCTGTTTCATGACATGGGAAGAGTATGGAGTATTTAAGGCCAGCATATAGTGTCCAGTTCTAAAACATTTGACTTCGACAATCCCTTTGTATTTATAACAAAATTTAATGCAGCTATTCCCGGAAAGGTTTACCTCCATTAGAATTAATTTAATTGAGGTTACAATCTATAATTTAAATTGACCCTAATTGTAGATTCCCATTTAAAAACAATAAATTTACCCGCAAATGAACATCATAACGTCCTCCAAATAAACAACGACGGATGTCATTTACTTTCCAGTATAATATCGAGCAACATTTATCCAAGACATTTCTTTGTAAAACGCTTCGTTTTGGAGATACTATACAGTCTCAAATTAAATGGTCCACCCTGTATATTTCGAGTTGTTACACTTACCACAAGTTGTTTCAAAAGGGGAGAAAAGTGACAAAAATTACCATAAAATAACATTATTATTTTTTGCCGTGTCATTAATTTGATTTTCCTCTTCAATTATGTGTATTTTACATCAGTGAAGGCACAGTACTTATATTTTAAATATATTTTAAAAAAAAATATGTGAATTCTTTACCACTTCACAGACACAAAAATCTGATGTGTTACACTCACATGACTTTCTCTACTCTGGTACAAACTATTTTTACAAGCTCTTATTCTCCATATGCTTCATGTTAATCGAGATAAACACTTGCAGAAACGATCTTTTGACATGCAAAGAGAATTGCATTTTACACATAGCGACCAGTTCTAAAAATATTTGACTATCGCTTAAGGCGTATTACGTTCCCCTTGTTTTGTATTTGCAAGGGAAATATAAGCACAGAAATATCTCGTAATAGCTGGTTGCTATGTGCAGCACCATTCTCTTTGCCACAGATTAATACTCTTTGCATATCCAAGACAAAAAAATGTATAACGAATTCCCATTTGATAAAATAAGTATTGAGAAATGTAAGGGAATAACAAGCAATATCTCGAAAATGGTTCACTCAACGAAAAAAAGCATATGACATAAATTGTGTATTTTAACGCGATCTACATTTTTTTGTAGTAAAATTTTATCTATCTCTTATGGTTTACCATGGTTTACCACCGTTCACAATGAAGAATACTTTTGGAGACATTCCCAGAAAATTCAAGATATACATTTTATTTGTCATGAAAATATCTTAAACATATGATATTTTAATCAAAATCGTTAGAGCCATATTTGAGAAAATTAAAATTTTCGAAAATGTTCCATGTAAAGGGTAATCTGGGGTGGGGGATTTTCTTGAAAACCTTCGTGTTGGTTTCTGAGTTATGCTGTTCACAGACACACACACAGACACACACACGGACATGTTTCCAAAAATGCGTTTTTGGATTCAGGGGATCCCAAAATATATATTTCCGGTGAAATCTCGGTATCGAATTTTTGAGTGGAGTACAATACTTCCCCTACTTACTATACGTAGTAGAGAAAATAAAAATAATAACTCCTACACACATTGACGTAGATTAGCTAACTTTAGCCCATCTTTTAGGGAAAAGTTTTCTATACAGATTCGTGCCACTGTTAAGTACTACAGTTTGTCTGTGCTTAACCCATGTAGTTTCTCTCTGTGTAAATATATGCGCGTGTTTTCCCGATTTTTACTTAGAACAGTCTTTTCTGTGAATGAAATTTTTTGGTGTAAATGACCCGTTTTCCCAGAATCAATTGAAGATAGCTGAATTACACTCTAGTATGATAAAAAACGACCTCCAAGTACTGCTTTGGTAGTAATTAGCGAGTTGATTATTTTCTAAATATAATTTTCAATAAATTTGAGAGAAAATCCTGTCTTCCATAATAGAAAAACGTAGTGGATAAAGTATATCAAGTAAATTAAAAGGTACATCCTGTAAAAACTTCACTCTGATATCCTAATTCAATTTTGAGATAACTCATCAGGAATTTAGCAGACTTAACATCCCTTCAAGTGAAAGTTTCCGATGCGATCATAGAAGCTGAAAGATACTATTAAAATATTCAAAATATATATGATATTTTCGCACGAATTTATCTGTAAATCACACATTTACATGTGTTGGTTACTTATTGTAGTATTCATGTAAAAATTTATTTTTTATCTACGTTACTTTACTCACAAAATATTCTTGCAATGATTGATTTGAAATTTTTAGATTCAGCAAGAAGTAATCGTTCAAGTGTTTACTCGCGGAAACAAGCTATAGCAATAGAAAATGCAGGGGAGAATGTCTGTTAGATGACATACTCATAGTTGGGAAGAATGTGAAACTGCAACATTTTGAAAATGAACCAATTCTACAAAAAATGAGCCAAAATGTTGACTTTATTAAGCTCTACATTTTTCTTCCAGTAATTTTTGTCTGTCTCTTACGATATTCTAGTTATACAAAATTCAATCCAACACAGTGATTTCACTAAATATGTATATGTTTTATTTCTCATGTCAGTATGCCAAACATATACTATTTTAATAAAAATCGTTAGAGCTGTTTTAAGAAATGAAAAGTAAAAGAAATTTTCTCCATGTAAATGATAAGTAGTTTAGGAAAAGAAATTTTCTTGAAAAATTTGGTGTCTCGTCTTTGGAAGGAACTACTATATATCAAGTTTATTATTCATTCGATTTTTCGTTTTTTACTTCTCTACCATCTACCTAGAAGGTGGAGGAATTACTGCATTCCAAATAAAAAATTCGATACCCACATTTCACCGAAAATATGCTTGAAGCCGCCTGTAAGTAAACAGATACGTTTTAGAAAAAAGTCTGCACGTATGTGTGTGTGAATAGTTAAAAATCTGATGTGTTACACTCACATAACTTTCTCTACTCTAGTGCAAACTATTTTTACAAACGCTTATTCTGCATATGCTTCATGTTAATCGAGATATCGAGATGTTAATCTTATTGCTAATTTTCTTGTAGATGCAACGGGAATATGGTAGCTTATGAGCGATAGTCAAATCTTTTAAGCGCTGGTTGCTATGTGGCGCATTCCATTCTCTTTGTATGTCCAGGACATAAAAAAAAGGAATAACGAATTTGGGAAAAAGTATAAGTATTGGAAAATTTAAGGAAATAACAAGCAATATCTCGGAAATGGTTCACTCAACAAAAAATGTATATGACATAAATTGTGTATTTTAACGCGATCAACATTTTTTTGTGTAGTAAAATTTTGTTTATCTCTTATGGTTTACCAGTTATGTAAAAGTTGTTCACAATGAAGAATACTTTTGAAGACATTCCCAGAAAATTCAATATATACATTTTGTTTGTCATAAAAGTATATTAAATATATGATATTTTAATCAAAATCCTTAGAGCCATTTTATAATAATAAACATTTGAAAAATGTTCCATATATAGGGTAGTTTGGGGTGGGGATTTTGTTGAAAATCTTCGAGGAGCATCTTTGAAAGATAGTGAACCTAAATACCAAGTTTGGCATTTAAGCAACTTTTCGCATTTGAACCATGCTGTTCATAGACATACAGGCATACACACGGACATGATTTATTTTGATTCAGGCGGCCTCATAACGTGCATTTCCAATGAAATCTCTATAACAAATTTTTTTGTGGAATACTTCCTCTATGTACTATACTTAGGAGAGAAAGTAATAAACGATGACGGTATAGAAATGATGTGAATGTAACATCAGATTTTAATTGTACATTTCACACACACAGAGGGAGAAATACATTTTCATTAAAATGCATCTTTTGGATTCAGGGGATCTCCAAACGTATTTTCGATGAAATGCTGATATCGAAATTTTGTGGGAAATACAATTATTAAAGTTTGCTCCGTAGCCAGTCGGTAGAGCACCTGCGTGCTGTGCGAGGGGTTCCGGAATCGATTCCCGGCTGGGGGTGAGAATTTTTCTTTAGCCAAGATTATTCCCCATTCTCCCCAGGGTCTGGAAGTATGAATGAGAGTGTAATTGTGTGTGTATGTATGATCTAATGAATAAAACCCAAAGTTACTAGAAATTCAACGACAAGCGAATACGAGTTAATACCATTGTCTCTACACAATATGTTTTAAAGGAAAGGCCGCCAAGACTATTGTCGTTAAAGGCGGGTACAAATGGAACTTAAAAGAATTGTTATAGATAACAGATAGACAAATCATAGAAGATAACTTAATAAGCTATTTTTAAAAATTTTATTCTTACTTCCAATTTTAAAACATTTTTTATTTAAATCGTATTCTTTAAAACACTTTTTGAGGAAATAAATAGTGACGTACCTACTTTTTTCCGTGTAAAACTTGTTTACATAGGCAAGAGTTTTCCAAAAGTCTTTATGTTACATTCGGTTTAAGATGTCGGACTTAAATAAGGCTTAATTAAGAAATGCAAGAGAGATAACATGTAAATACAGCTGCGCCAGGAACCAAACCCACTTATCAAGCCGCTAACTTAGAGCTCTGGAATGTCCATGGTGGACCTGTGGCAGCAATTTATCTCAGGTTTCCGAACGGACGTACCGACGTTCAACTTTTTCTCATCGATTCTGACGTGAACTTGCCCACTCAATCATTGATCTAAATAGATCCACTTTGTATAGCACCGCCCACGTTGTGAAGTTTTCATTATAATCTCAAAAAATGATTTATTTCAAGTCTCCAGGTAAAGGTTTTTATAAATATCTCGCTAAAAAAGGTTCTTAAACTCTCGGAGAAAAGTTTCCCAAGAGTGACGTCAGTGAACCGTATCTCGGCCAGTAAAGAACTTTTAGTTGACATTATAAAGGCTATCCCTAACCCATTCTTTTTGAAATCAATGATTCAAAGAAAACAAAACTTTTCCGCCCGCTGCGAGGGAACTTTCAGAAACTTTTTTTATTTCTTTCACAGCGCTCTGGGGTCGAGAAATCTTTTTGGGGTCCAACCAACATCTGAGCCTTGCTTAGTAAAATATACTTGCTATTTTTGTTACGTGTCGAGCACAAGATATTTATTGAGGAAATGTTTTCTTTGTTATTTCCTCCCTAGTGCGAGATATAAAACACATAAATCTTACTTTGATGCATGAGAAAAGATCCTATATCATATAGTCTTTATCTGTGTTAGCGGACTTTTGTGATCTAAGTTCGCTGTTTCAGAAAAAAAAATAGAAATATCTTTGCAGCATCCTACGGGATCTATGCTGCCATTCTTGCCGCATTTCTTTGTGTTATGAATCACAGTACAAACTCTTTTCAGTTTTAAAACCTGAAGCTCCACACTTGCATGATTTTCTTTTCCCATGACAAGCACTAATATCCTTTATACTGGGTAAGGAAAGACAATGTGCAGAAAATTGTCGAGTTGAAAGCCAATACCAAAATAAACATTTTAGGAATAGGAATAAGCGTTCGCGGAAGCTACTACTAGAGTCCCTGGTTGTAAAATGTGTTTGTGGCTTGATGTAAACAAAACGCACTCTTTGCTACAGTACTGTATCAGAGACAGTTACAAGTAAACCCTAAACCCCGCCCATTCGCCATGTTCTTGCTAACTCAAGCATAGACGCTACTAAAATGTAGTAAACGGAGGTGTAGGTTTTAATTCAGAGTGATTCGACTATAGTTATATAACTAAAATATACGTTTACAGTCTTCTTTAGAACATACTTGCTCTACTCTAAAAATTAACATTGTATATTCTTTATTGTCGCTAAATGCCTTGATTAAAATTGCTTGATACTGCAAATGCATTATTCATGTTTTGTTTGGCAGACGTCATGATAGACATTTTAGGTAAATTTAATTTTTACTTTCTCTGCTACGTATAGTAGCGTTTTTGGAAACATGTCCGTATGTGTGTCTGTCTGTGTGTGTCTGTCAAACCGTGTACAGCATAACTCAGAAACGAACAGTCGGATAAACACCAAACTTGGTATTTAGGTTCAGTATCTTCCAGAGATGTGGCACGAAGGTTTTAAAGAAACTTCCCCACCCCAGATTACCCTTTACATGGGACATTTTTCAAAAATTTAAATTTTTTCAAAAATGGCTCTAACGATTTTGATTAAAATATCATATGTATTCTTCATTGTGAACGACTTTTGCATAACTGGTAAAGCATAAGAGGTAGTCAAACTTTTACTACACAGAAATGTAGATCGCGTTAAAATACATAATTTATGTCATACACATTTTTTTGTTGAGTGAACCATTTTCGGGATATTGCTTGTTATTCCCTTAAATTTTTCAATACTTATTCTCTCAAATGGGAATTCGTTATTCATTTTTTTGTCTTGGATATGCAAAGAGTATTAATCTGAGGCAAAGGGAATGGTGCTGCACCTAGCAACCAGCTATTAAGAGTTATGTGTATGCTTAAAGGCTACTGTATTTCTATATTGCCCTTGTAAATATATATTCCCCTTACATCTACAAGAAAATTAGCAATAAGATATAGTCTGCAAATGTTTATCTCGATTAACATGAAGTATTATGTTATTTTCTTACTTCTCATAAAAAACTACACATCATTTGTATAAAGCACTTTGCAATTGTTCTTACAGCAACGTAAATAACAACGATAATTCTGAATGGCTGGGTACGAAGAGTGCAATGAATGGTTGGAATATCCATGGATGGTCATTTGGGAGTCAAGTTCGTAATTGGGAATGAATATTTTTTTATTTTGTTTCACTATTCCTCATCACAAAATAAACAGTTTTTTTATAAACTATTTTTCTAATGAGAAAAAAATATACAAAATGTAGGTTCCCATTTAAAAAAAATTAAATTGAGCCTAAAATATCTACAATTTCCTCCAAACAAAATACGACTAACAGCATTTACTTTCGCCTATAATATCAAGCGACTTTTATTAAAGATATTTCTTTGTACAACGCTCAGAATAGGAGATATTGTACAGTTTCAACTTAAATGGTTCATTCTGTACAACAGAAGTTGTATTTATGTATTATTTTCGTAATGTATCGAGTTTTCAAAGGAATGACTTTACTGCATTTGTGGTGAACAATCTACACTCTAGGCATGTCTTCTACAGATTTTGAAAGTTCTAGTCCATCTACATTGTTTCGTAAGAAAGAATGCGTCTTCGACAAAGTTTTGAAATTGTTTAAGTTGTTGTGGCTTCCTAGAATTAACCAACCCTAGGATAACTAAAGTCTAATTAACACGTTGGTGTCTAATTAGCAGCAATTACTCGAGGGAAATCTGTGTTCGAATATTTACGGAATGTTGTTGCATAACGTGTTTGCATATATAATGCAGGGTGAAAAGCAAACTTTGGAATTTTAGCCATGAGATTCAGAAACCACATGATTGCTAATTATTTCCATAACGTGCAGCTTGTTGTTGATTTTGTACTGCAATAAAATGACCTGGCAAGAAAGAAATCAGGAGACATACCTGTATCCTATATGAAATTTTTGCTCTAAGCGAGAAAGACTAACATACGAGGGCTGATCAATAAAGACTGACATTGATTTTTTCCTGTAGCTTTCTTGAGAGTTTCCTGTCTCTACCATGAATATTTGAAAAGAGCAGGGTTTCATGTATAATGTCCATAGGCGGCAGCACTCTCGTATCGGTAAGTTGGTAGTAATGCTGTATATTGTTGCCCTAGTTGAATTTCGCATACCACAAAATGAAGGTGACACAAGAGGAGCAATAAAATTTTGTTTTCGTTTAAATCATACAGCCTCTGAAACTTTGGAAACGCTGAAGCAAGCATACGGTGAAGATGCACTACCTCGTTCAACAGTGTTTAGGTGGTTCAAAGATTTCAAAGTAGAGCGAGTCCTCTGTGCTAAGCAAGGTGGGCCTGGTGCTTCGGCTTCTACTGTGACTGAAGTCAACATCAACACAGCTGCTGTGATTGTTGTTCCCACTCACACCACTGTTACAGCAGCGTACTACACGTCAGTATTGGCTACACCGAGGAAGCACATTGCAAGGAAACATCCAGAACTTATCACAACAACGTGCGCCCACACGTTGCAAATCAAGTCCAGGAATTTTTGGCTAAATTCAACATTACCTGTGTGCCGCATCTACCTTATAGCCCCAATCTTGACCCCTGTGATTTATTTTTATTCCCATCACTAAAGGTAAAGCTCCGGGGCATTCGATTTGAGAGCACTGAAGCAGTGCTAAAGAAAAGTGAGGCGATTCTCAAACACCTGACAAAGAACGGCCTGTACCATGTGTTCGAGGACTGGCAGAGACGTTATAGAAAGTGCATTGAAGTAGGAGGGGACTACTTTGAAAAATATCATGTCAACATTGAAATGCAGCAATAAATATCTGTGAAAAAATTAGTCTCCTTTATTGATCAGCCCTCGTATCTTTGATTTAAGAATTGACACAAAAATGAAATATTTGAAAGCACTTCCAATAAAAAAAGTTAAATTTAATACTGTACTATCTACGGTCGAAAGCACCAAAAGTGCCAACAATGTCGTCCTCCGTGGTCTAGAAGGTCCTCCCGAGATCACAGGTTCAAACCCGGCGGAGGGCGATAGATTTTTCGGGGAATAAAAATCCTTAGCATGGCTTCTTTCAGAAGGGAAGTAAAGCCGGTGGTCACGTGTCGTGCATTTACGACACGTAAAAGAACCTCAAGCCTGATAAAGAATCCTCTGAGCCAAATTTAGAATGGGACACTAAGAACCATAGAATTTGAAAGGCGTTCATAGATGATCAGTGCCAACAATGAATACCGGCAATTAAACACATGAACACAAGTATAAACAATAAAATTATCCAACAGCAAGGCGATTTTAATTACCTTGGATATATTGTGCTATATATTAATAACAGATGTATGCAAAATAAATTGTAAAAATTCCAAATAATTTGTACTACAATAAAAATAACTTTTAAAAATTGTAATACAGCAACTATGATGGAGCTTTATAAAGTGAAGGGTATTAACAGAATGAGGTTTTTGAGATATGCGGTAGGTTACAGACTATTGATAAATATTCTGATGTGTTACAATCACATGACTTTGTCTACTCTTGTACAAACTATTTTTACAAACGCTTATTCCCCATATGCTTCATGTTAATCATATTACTAATTTTCTTGTAGGTGCAAGGGGAATATGGTAGGTTTTAAGCGATAGTCAAATATTTTAATAACTGGTTGCTATGTGGCGCATTTCGATCTCTTTGCATGCCCAGGATATAAAAAAATCAATAACGAATTCCCATTTGGGAAAAAGTATAAGTATTCTAAATTCAAACAAATAACAAGGAATATCTCGGAAATTGTTCACTCGACAAATAAAGAATAAAAATGTATATTACATAAAGTGTGTGTTTTAACAAGATGTATATTTTTTGTGTAATAAAATGTTGTCTACTCTTACAGTTTACCAGTTATGCAAAAGCCATTAAGAATGAAGAGGACTTTTGGGGACATTCCTTGAAAATTCAAGATATACATTTTATTTGTTATAAAATATCTTATATATATATGTATTTCAATCAAAAACATTACAGCCATTTGGAAAAAATCAAAATTTTCGAAAAATGTTCCTGTAAAGAGTATTCTGGGGTGGGCAGATTTTTCTGAAACTCAACGTGTCGCATCTTTGACAGATACTAAACCTAAATATCAAGTTTGGTATTTATCCGAGTTTTAATTTTTGAGTTATGCTGTTTACAGACAGACACACAGACACAAACACGGATATTTTTCTGAAAGTGATTTTTTTATTTAGGGACCTCAAAATATGTATTTCCGGTGAAAACTCCGTATCGAATTTTTGGGTGGAAACAATACTTCCCCTATTTACTATACGTAGTAGAGAAAGTAAAAACGGAACGAATACAGTATAGGAAAGTTGGGGTTCAATCTAAATGAAATAATAATTGACAGAATGGATGAAGACCGAACGCCACAAATAATACAAAAGTATAAACCAATACATAGAAGGAATGTGAGGACGCGAATGAGGTGGGCAGATAAGCTTTCTTGAAGACGGAAAGGGCCATAAGGTTATATTAACAAGTAATACCACCACAAGACAGTCTGAGATTGCCAATATATTCACGAACACAGTCAAAGTTCAGATCCTCGAGGGAGGTTTATTAGCACCATTTCATGAATGGAATCGAAATGTAAATAAAATTCCCCTGCAATTCGCTCATTAAATATTAATAATTGCATTATTCACTCATCCTGAGGCTGCAATGTTAGTTACTGATGGCAATACACAAAAGATGCAGTACTAAATATGTGTATTGCTCTTTTATTTATAACTGGATACATTTACATAATCTGACTATAACTTTCTCTTATAGTAAGTAGGGGACATATTGTATTCCACACAAAAATTCGATACCGAGATTTAACCGGAAATACATATTTTGAGAACCCCTGAATCCAAAAATAGCATTTTTGGAAACATGTCCGTAAGTGTTTCTGTGTGTGTGTCTGTAAACAGCATAACTCAGAAACGAGCAGTCGGATAAACACCAAAGTTGGTATTTAGGTTCAGTATCTTCCAGAGATGCGACACGAAGGTTTTCAAGAAAATCCCCCACCCCAGAATACCCATTAAATGGAACATTTTTCGAAAATTTTAATTTCCTCAAAAATGGCTCAAACGATTTTGATTGAAATATCACACGTTTAAGATATTTTCATGACAAATGAAATGTATATCTCGAATTTTCTGGGAATGTCTCCAAAAGTATTCTTCATTGTGACGACTTTTGCATAACTGGTAATCCATAAGAGATAGACAAAATTTTACTACACAAAAAATTTTAGATCGCTTTAAAATACACAATTTATGTCATATACACTTTTGTTGTTGGGTGAAGCATTTTCGAATTATTGCTTGTTATTCCCTTAAATTTTCCAATACTTTTACTTTTTCTCAAATTCGTTATTCACCTTTTTTGTCCTGGTAATGCAAAGAGAATGGAATACTCCACATAGCAACCAGCTCTTAAAATATTTGACTATCGCTTAAAGCCTAGCAATTCCCCTTGCACCTACAAGAAAATTAGCAATAAGATTAACATCTTGATATCTCTATTAACATGAAGCATATGGAGAATAAACGTTTGTAAATATAGTTTGTACAAGAGTAGAGAAAGTCATTGAGTGTAACAAATCAGATTTTTTGAGTATTTATCTTTTATTGAACTACACATTAATTAAATCACCTTTATCTGGACTGAATGAGGGCGTCTTAGTTTGTTTTAAACGAGCATGGCGTAATTGGTAAGTAAGATATGGAAACCGAATTTTGTAATTTATTTAATAATTCCATATAGTATTTTTCGTATATATTGTTCGTTGCAGATAATATGTACCATGAATTGCATTGTTTTTTGCTCCTTGATTCAAGTTTAAATATTTAACTATCGCTTCATCTCCCTTCCAACAATAAAATGCGTAATGAAACCTATTATGCAAACGTTTATCTCGATGAACATAAAGTAGGCAGAAAAAATGCTTTTAAATAAATAGTTTGTAGAAGATACATAAAAAAATCTGATGTGTTACACTCACATAACTTTCTCTACTCATGTACAAACTATTTTTACAAACTCTTATTCTCCATCCATTTCATATTAATCGAGATAAACATTTGCAGAAAGGATCTTTTAACATGCAAAGAGAATTATATTTTACACATAGCGAGTGAACAGTTCTAAAAATATTTGACTATCGCTTAAGGCGTACTATGTTCCCCTTGTTTTGTAATTGCAGTGGCCTTTAAGCATATGCATATCTCTTAATAGCTGGTTGCTATGCGCAGCCCCATTCCCTTTGCCACAGATTAATACTCTTTGCATATCCAAGACAAAAAATGAATAACGAATTCCCATTTGAGAAAATAAGTATTGAAAAATTTAAGGGAATAGAAAGCAATATCTTGAAAATGGTTCACTCAACAAAAAAAAAATGTATATGACATAAATTGTGTATTTTAACGCGATCTACATTTTTTGTGTAGTAACATCTTGTCTATCTCTTATGATTTACCAGTTATGCAATGAAGAATACTTTTGGAGACGTTCCCAGAAAATTCAAGATATACATTTTATTTGTCATGAAAGTATCTTAAACATATGATATTTTAATCAAAATCGTTAGAGCCTTTTTTGAGAAAATTAAAATGTTCGAAAAATGTTCCATGTAAAGGGTATTCTGGAAAGGGGGGATTTTCTTGAAAACATTCATGTCGCATCTCTGGAAGATACTGAACCTAAATACCAAGTTTGGTGTTTATCTGACTGTTCGTTTCTGAGTTATGCTGTTCACAGTCACACAGACACACACACGGACATGTTATCAAAAATGCTTTTTTTTATTCAGTGGGTCTCAAAACATGTATTTCCGGTGAAACCTCTATATCGAATTTTTGGGTGGAATACAATTATATCCCCTACTTACTATATGTAGTAGGGAAAGTAATAAACATAGTAAAAACATTCCGTGAATGTAAAGCATTTTTTCTAAGAGGTAAACATTTCTGTAAAGGCGGTCTTTTTTAACAGAGTCAGAGAAAACTACTCAATCGTCAGAAAAATCACAGTGAGAAGATCTGCTGTACCTGTTTTAAAATCCTTATTTCGATAAATCCCTACTCTCTTATTATTTCATCCAAATCATTCCAAATAAGATATCCGAAAGTGCCAACTTGTTTTACAGTTGTTTACTTTATTTTTTGTTTCCATATTTGCATATGTTTATGAGTATAAACGTTTTACAGCTCTTGTTGTAATGTATCATATTGCAAAGTGTGAAAATTATGACTTTGCAATGAAGTGAGGAAACGCGGAGAATGTGAAATGATAAGAGAGTAACGGAGATGTGTTTGAAGTAAGAATGAAAGGATTTGGCCCAGCAAAAGCTACTCCCTAAGATGTGAATGAGTATAAAAGTTTGAGGCAGAACAAAATATTATAACACCCTAGGAAATACCGGGTGCTACATGAGTGACAGATCTCAGGGGAAGAGCTCCCGTCTACACGTTTTTACCTTCTCTACTAGTAAGTAGGGGAAGTATTGTATTCCACCCAAAAATTCGATACCGAGATTTCACCGGAAATACATGTTTTGAGACCCCCTGAATCCAAAAAAAGCATTTTTGGAAAATGTCCGTGTGTGTCTGTGAACAGCATAACTCAGAAACGAACAGTCGGATAAACACCAAACTTGGTATTTAGGTTCAGTATCTTCCAGAGATGCGACACAAAGGTTTTCAAGAAAATCCCCCCACCCCAGATTACCCTTTACATGGAACATTTTTCGAAAATTTTAATTGTCTCAAAAATGGCTCTAACGAGTTTGATTAAAATATCATATGTTTAAGATATTTTCATGACAAATAAAATGTATATCTTGAATTTTCTGGGAATGTCTCCAAAAGTATTCTTCATTGTGAACGACTTTTGCATATCTGGTAAACCATAAGAGATAGACAAAATTTTACTGCACAAAAATGTAGATCACGTTAAAATACACAATTTATGTCATATACATTTTATGTTGAGTGAACCATTTTCGAGTTATTGCTTGTTATTCACTTACATGTTTCAATACTTATTTTCTCAAAAGGGAATTCATTATTCTTTTTTAAGTCTTGGATATGCAAAGAGTATTAATCTGTGGTGCTGCACATAGCAGCCAGCTATTAAGAGATATGTCTGTGCTTATATTGCCCTTGCAAATACAAAACAAGGGGAACATAGTAGGCCTTAAGCGATAGTCAAATATTTTTAGAACTGGTCGCTATGTGTAAAATGTAATTCTCTTTGCATGTCTAAAGGTCATTTCTGAAATGTTTAACTTTATGAATTTGAAATAGATGGAGAATAAGAGTTTGTAAAAATAGTTTGTACAAGAGTAGGGAAAGTCTTGTGAGTGTAACACATCAGATTTTTTCTTACAACCTTGTCCCGCTGATGTGTATCCTTCTAGGCTCCCTTTCCTTCGCCTTTCCCCTAATTGACCAATGTAAACCTTTGAATGCCGATAATAATGACGAAAACATTTTGTTATTATAGACGTAAGTAGTTTCGTCATGCAAGTTTAAACCGAAGAATCCTCCTACCTATTTTGATAAGAGTTTATAAACATTCCAAATGCAACAATTCTGTTAAATAATATATTTGATTCGTACGGTTATGAAAATGTAAATCTGACAATTTGCTTCGAATATATTATGATAAATTACCATGTTAAATAAGGAACCAGTTTGTATCCCACAACAACCTATGCTACGACAGCAGTCAATGAGATGGGACCAGTGCACGCGAAAGTTAAGAGACACGAGGCAAATTTATATGGAAGAGCGTTTAGGGGCCGTGCAACACTGGGGTTCGGGTGCAATGTGAACTCCAGGTAGTGCTTTTGCCCACGCCTTCAATCCTGTTATTCTAATCTAAGGGTCTAAGTCTATAAGTACCTCAGCTTGCTTGGCTCATGTTGATGTTGAAGTTTTTGTACATAAAATGTATAAAAATTCGTCGTGACCACGAACATAGCAGAGACGTTCCATGTCGGGTTTTGAGCTGACCTCAATTCGGTGAGCTTAAATATGCTACGCTGTGAGGCGTCAGCGTTCCGTTAACCTAGATTCACCACTCCACGAGTGTTGCCTCATTACGTTACCTGGGGTTCGTTTCCAGCTCTGGGTCTCCTCCATGTCTAGGGGTATCATGATAGCTTCTAGTTCCCAAGGTCGCGGGTTCAAACTCGGTGGAGGGCGATGGATTTTTTCGGGGTAAAAGTCCTTAGCAGTCCTTCGGAAGGGATTAAAGCCGGTGCTACCGTGCCGTAGATTTACGGCACATAAAAGAACCTTAAGCCTGATAAAAAGGCCTCTGAGCAAATTATCAGTCTTTCACGCCCAATCTAGAATGGCACGCTAAGAAACCATAGTAGTTAAAGAGCGTCATTTCATTTCTTTCGCATCCCCAGCACGCTACAATATCGTTTAATCGATAATAGAGGGCTGATCAACAAAAGACTGAGACTTTTTTTTTTTCACAGATGTTTATTACTCCAATTCAATGTTTACATGATCTTTTTCAAAGTAGTCCTCTCCTACTTCAATGAACTTTTTATAGCGCCTCTGCCAGTCCTTGAACACGTGCTGCAGACATTTCTTTGTCAGGTCCTTGAGAATCACCTCACTTTTCTTGAGCACTGCTTCAGAGTTCTCAAATCGAATACCCCTAAGCTTTGCCTTTAGTGATGGGAATAAACAAAAGTCACAGGTTGCAAGATCGGGGTATAAGGTGGATGTGGTACACAGGCAATGTTGAATCGAATCAGAAACTGCATCACTTGATTTGCGACGTGAGGCCGTGCATTGTCATGATGAAGTCGCCACCCAGTCCGAGAAAGCTCTGGTCGTTTCTTTGCAATGTGCTTCCTCAATGTAGCCAATACTGACGTGTAGTATGCTGCTGTAACAGTAGTGTGAGGGGGAACTGCATGCTGGCAAATCATTCCATTACAGTCAAAAAATGTGATCACCATCACTTTCCCTGCAGATGGAACAACTTTTGCCTTTCTTGTTGTTGGAGAACCTGGTGATTTCCACACTGTGCTGGCTTGTTTTTCTTCAGGATCATAATGATGCACCCATGACTCATCACCGGTGATATTCGATTTAAAAAATGCATCACCTCCATTGTCTGGTATGCGAAATGCACGTAGGGTCTACAAAATAGAGCATTACTACCAACCTACCCATACGAGAGTGCTGCCGCCTACCAACATTATACATAAAAACCCGTTGTTTTCAAATATTTGTGTTACAGATACGAAACTATCACGGAAGCTACAGGAAAAAATCAGTCTCAGTCTTTGTTGATCAGCCCTCGTATATACTATACTATATGCAGACACCAAGTTATATTAAGTGACTCAGGAAATAATTTACAAATAGCTGTCTACAAATTAAATGAAACTTGTAGAGTATAACTTGAAAATATCAGAAACGAAAAAGAAAGTCAGGGTCTTTTGGAGGAAGAACCACAGGAGAAGCAAAATAGTGATAATCAAACAATAGAACAGGAAATAATTTTAAAAACTTGGGGTATAGTGTGTCCTATAGGCGGAAAGATGATATAAATATAAATTGCTCTAAAGACCACACAACAAGTTTTATAAAGCAATGATGTGCCTGTTTTGACATGTTCTTGTGAAAATTGGACATTTACCCGATCGGAGAAAAGAAGGATTGAAACAGCAGATATAGATACTTCTCCTCAGTATCAGTGACACATATGAACAAACAAAGAATCGAACAAATGAGGAAGGAATTAAATAGATTTGATATTCTAGATAGAATAAATTCATTACGGATTGAATGGTATGAACACACAAAGAAAAGATTCGGTTTAAATTAACTATAAACCGAAAGGATTCAGGAACATGGTAAGATCAATAACCAGGTAGATAGGTATAGGGGTAGGTATAGCTAGTTAAACTGAGAGGGACACCTCGTGCATCGCAAACTACATAGTTATGTTGTGCCTACCACCCCCCCCCCCAGGAGGAAGGGATGAAGTGAAGGAACTACACAGGAGGTTACAGGCCGCAGTCAGACAGGCCACGAGAGAGGGCGATGAACGACCCACCAGCCGATCAGCCCTCTGCTGTCTACCGGGAGTATTCTTTCTAGTAAACATGCATCCGCGCCGTACACCACGAGAGCTGGACGCTCAACTTAATAGATGAGATGGAAATACAGGGTTATTCAAAAAGAAGGAACAGATTTTAAATATTCATTTTTAATGAGCGACAATAGATAGCGACACTTACAACATATCATTGAATAGAGGAAAGTTCAAAGTTTTAAGCATCACCTATTAGTTCCATTCAGTGCCAACAGCGGTGCTGTGTTTGTTTACGAGAAAATGGCGACGTTTTGTATGCTGCACTATGCAAGGAATGAATCCATTGTTACATTGTAGTGTGCATTTTGTTGTAAGTTCAACAACGAGCCGCCTCGTCATAAAAATTTACAATTGATGCAATTAATTGTAGAAGATGGCTGCACATGCAAACGGGAAAGCACTGGTTCTCTTCGCATAAAAAATGGTGCTCATTTTGAACACATAAAATAAAATTTTAAGTTTCCTCTATTCAGTGATGCATTCTATGTGTCGCCATCTATTGTTGTTCATTAAAAATGAATATTTAAACTATGTTCCTTCCTTTGGATAACCATATAGAATAAAATGGAAATGACCGAAAGAAGGAAATCGTGGCAGAGAAGAAACCGCCCTAGCATTTTCTATCAGCCCTAGGGAAACCACAAAGAACCCATGGGTCATAATGGGTGTTGCCGGGGATCGAACCGCGGACCTCTCGAATGCGGACCAAAGAAATTGCTAGCTGGGCTATTCTGCTTGGTAGTCAGGTGAATGGATCATTTCCCTTGATCGGAAACAGGCTTAATGACTTAAGTAAATGAAGCAGAAGAAAAAGAAGATAATATTCTATTAATATAAATGTTTCATATACTGGGACGAAGAGGAGAACAGAAATGAGGGAAGATGTGAGGCAGCTGTTTTCAGCGTGGCTTGTTGGGCAGGATAATGTGATCTTTTTATTGATTTATTACCTAATGAAACATTCATTATAATTTGTGCACGTAGTTTTAGAGTGCTGTGGCTATAACTATAGAGTGACCCATTTGTTGCACAAGTTTGTTTTGTTTTAGTACTCTTTGATATATTTAACGCAATCAACTTCTACATTTACCTTTTGTTTACGTTTGGAAGCCGTAACCTGATTTTCATGCAAATGGAATTGACTGCAATCAATTTTAACCTTATTTTTTGCACAGACTCAGCGCAGCTCGTCACAAATAAACGCGACCTGATAAATAAACGTGGTTTCTGCAATGCGGCAGTAGTTTGTTTGGTCAGAAACGAGTGCTGGTCTTTCTTGAGTTTGTAACTCTATATAATCAATGCATGATCACCAGAAAATACCGGCTGATGATAACGGCTCGCAACAAACGGCCAGCGCTAAAGCGTGTGTCGTAAATTTCTATTTGCGGCTCCCCATCTTCCGGAGCTGCAGATTGTGTCCATTGAAGTTGAACCAACAATACACCGCAAAGCAAATTATTGCCATAATGGTCGCTATGATGTACACTCGAGGCTTAGTAATGATTTTTAACTCTGACTGTTGCGAACTTTGTTGTGTTCGATGCTGTTTTATGTGCCTTGTCAAATTTAATGGTGGCGAGCAACAATTCGAGAGGGAATATGAGAAAATAATGTAAATGGGAAGTACATCAGTGTTACCCACATTATGCTACTCGCCATGTATTTTATGCACCGTTAGGATATTCACTGCCACAGCAGAAGCAATAATTAAAAGCAACGGAATTTAGAGCAACAGCCACGTTTTGTACAAAGATAAACAAGTTAAACTATACAGGGAATTTAAAAATATATAACACTTAATGTGAAGTGTATAGCAGAGCTGATTAATGCTAATGTACACATAAAATAACATATACTACACGGAATTAAATTAAAATCTGATGTATAGTAGAGTGTCATGTAAATGCAACACATTATTTTGTTTTATTTATATCTGCATCATTATAATAGAGATAAACAGTCTCATTTCCCATTTTTAAAGTTTATTTATTTTAAGTTATTTTAACTCACAAAGGTCTATTCGCGACTCTTACATTAATACAGTGGCGTTTGAACATTAGTAGATTTCTAGGAACATACATAAACTATATCATTTGATAACAAACAGATTAAGTTTTTCTTATATGATCAATACAATTAGAGAACAGTTATAATTATATTACAATTGGAAAGATATAATCAGATGACTGAAAAATTCAGTGCCATAGTCCGGATTTGAACCACGGATCTCCCAGTCTCCACCCGGCTGCTCTAACCACTAAGCTACTACATGCTAGTACGATATTAAATTCCCCAACTGATTCGTAGTTTTCCGATAAACCACAAGGAGATCTCAAATTGTATTGAGATGACATACCGCAATGGCGACTTACAATGTTGTAAGTACTTTAAGTCCCAGGCTTCATAGTTTCAACCACTATTAGGTCAATTAATGGGATTAATTGTTCTTCCACTCATCGTGTGTTGGTAAAGGTTGGAAAGGTAGAATCAGACGACTGAAAAATTTCAATGCCATAGTCGGGATTTGAAATTACCCCCTTGGGTAGGGCGTGGTGTCGTCACCGGCTGACTTGCAGTTGGTTCGAGAGTGGGATTGGAAAGTGCTCTCACTTATCGAACTGTTCAATTGCTTCCAATGGGACGAGAGTAGAAATATCCAGAATCCCGTCCTCTCCCTTCTGGCCTGAGAAAATTCGAGAAGACACCGCTCTGATTATCAAGGGAAAGCCGCTGGCCTTGTGTTGATTCAATTGTTGTTTCCTTTGGGCGTTCTTGCTGCGCGAGTAGCACTTGTCTAAGCAAGCAGTTTCCTGAGTTTGACTAAACACTGATCGAAGAAAGAGCGGACAGTCACAATAATGAGTATTCACTTAAATGATTTCAGTCTAATTATGTAATATAAAATTTAATAACAGCCCGCCTTAAAGCAATATGTGTATGTAACAATATATAAAAATGAATGTAACAGTCATTGTATATGTTTATATGATTGTATACATGTAATAATGTTATCTGAATGTATTACGTAACTTAATAATGTAGAAGCTGTGAGAATAATAGGTTAAAAGTTGCTAACAATGAGGTAACCTTGAGGCAATAACGGGTAAGAAAGTGTAATAATGCTACTAGTCATTCTTGGAGCAACAATAATGTAATTTTTGTGACAGTTTATAAAATAGCCGATCAACAACCAGAAAAAATCTTAAGTTAAATAAAAGTATTCTATTGGGTTAGGAATAGCCAATCAGAGACTTGAAATACAGAAATTTACTAGGCGGTAAGAAATAAAGTCAGTTGCTTGTAGACAGCGCTCATAACTGGACGCATTGGTTGTAGACAGTGTTCCTAACCGGACGCTAGATGCGTCCTCGAGAAACTTAATACGTATTCAGTGTGAGACAAAAAATAGTTTACGGGTTAAAAAAGTGAAAGTAATTAATAAAAGAATCTCACAGCTCTCTATATCAGTGAAGTGTTATTTAAATCGTGTCAAGAATTAATAAAAAGGAGTAATTTAAAAATTATAATCTGTGTAAGCCTACATTCTTAGCCGCACTACGCCCTGCTAAGACATTCATGTCTCTAAAAATAAATACTGACACAGCCGAGGCAAACATAAATATAAAATTTTAAAAGAAACAGTCAAATTACAAAGTTAATATTATTAAACTTGGGGCGAAGGCTACTGGAAACTCTTTACCATACGTGCGGTTGCAACTACTTCAAGTTCGGCTCCCCAACAGTTGAACTACAATACAACTCCTTCTTCAAACTGACTTCCCATACGTAGTAGCAACAAACCTTCTTCAAATTGGCTGCCAAAGCGTGGGTCAAATAACAATACAACAAACTTACATCTTCAAATTGGCGCCCAGCGTGGGGCAAATAACAATACAACAAACTTACATCTTCATTCTATAAATATCTCGTACTACGATGCTTACTGTTCGAAATACAAAAATACAAGAAATGGTTCTATGTTTATTTTCCATGACTTTTCAAATTAAGGTTGTTAAAATCCGGTATCTGAAAATATTCTGTTATTCTTGAATACATACTCTTCCTTTCAGCTTTATAAGCTCGGTTTTAACTTTCCCGTTTATGCTTGTTTACATATTTGGGACTATAAAAATAGAATCGTCAGGATAAACCGTATAAACTCTTTAGCCCACTTACTGACGAAGCATAATAATGTATTAAATATTATTTGCAGTATTTACCGTAAAGCAATATCAATACTTCTGTTTAAACATTGTTTTGGTGTAAGCATATTTCGCCGAAATATTCCTATTGATTTTATGGATACGTGTATTAAATTTTTTGGATACTGTTAATTAACTTTGTATTCTGGTGTTATTTTAATGTCTATAAGTATATATTTAAAGAGATAGAGAGACATACGATCGATATAATCCAACCATTCACAAAATGGAAAATGGGATATGTAACGTTATACTTGTCCATGTGCTGGCAGGATCTAAAAGAATGGAATGCACTAATGGGAAAAAATATCCTCTGTATACAAAAAAGAAGAAAAAACCGCATGCTACCTACTGAATTCCATTTTTTGTGGAACTAAAATTCCAAATAAAATTGGTAAGCGCTGAAAGTTCACTTTTTTCCTGTACATATTTGTGGGGAAGGGTGTTGTGACTGGAAGAGAAGGTCAGTTTGGGGCATATATACAAGTGATATTCCTTGTTTTGCACGCAACTCTACATCATTCCTCATTCCCAAGGTTTAGTGTGGCAAAAAAGCAAGGAGACAGAAACAGAGAACCTTTATAAGCGCCAAAAACATTACGAATAAGGTCCCAATTTATAATTTGTCAACAACTATAGGAAAGTTATATTAATTAGCAGCCATAATCGTTATGAAAGGGGTGCGGATGGAAGCCCAATCTCGTTTTGGTGCTCCACAGTTTACGTTGTCAGAACAAAGGCAGAATTAAGTGGGCTTACCTGAAGAAGTGCGTGGCCTTTTCAACGCTACTCCCGGGTTTAACGGATGAAAACAGCTCATTAGTGATACAACACGTCATGTTTGAACAAAATTGCGATGTGTAACAGTCGCACGTTCTTCTCTACGTATTACTGCTTCTTAGGAATTTCAGATTTTTCATTCCGAAGGTTGCTATTTCTTGTTTATGCATTTCTAGTTATATACAAATATGTATGTGGAAATGTTATTAATTTGGTAACTGTCTGGTGCGTGGAAGCATAGCGTGTGCGCCTTATAATATGAAGGGCCTGAACGTTTCATTATGAAGTTAAGAACCTAAGACAATATTTCTGCGTAATTCGTTGAAAACAGATTCTGTATTTACTTTCTCTACTACGTATAGTAAGTAGGGGAAGTATTGTATTCCACCCAAAAATTCAATACTGAGATTTCACCGGAAATATATGTTTTGAGACACCCTGAATCCAAAAAAAGCATTTTTGGAAACATGTCCGTGTGTGTGTGTCTGTCTGTGTGTTTGCGTGTCTGTGAACAGTATAACTCAGAAACGAACAGTCGGATAAACACCAAACTTGGTATTTAGGTTCAGTATCTTCCAGATATGCGACACGAAGGTTTTCAAGAAAATCCCCCACCCCAGATTACCCTTTACATGGAACATTTTTCGAAAATTGTAATTTTCTCAAAAATGGCTCTAACGATTTTGATTAAAATATCAGATGTTTAAGATATTTTCATGACAAATAAAATGTAAATCTTTAATTTTCTGGGAATGTCTTCAAAATTGTTCTTCATTGTGAACGACTTTTGCATAACTGGTAAACCATAAGAGATAGACAAAATTTTACTACACACAAAATGTAGATCGCGTTACAATACACAATTTGTCATATACTTTTTTTTTGAGTGAACCATTTTCGAGATATTGCTTGTTATTCCCTTAAATTTTGCAATACTTATACTTTTTCTCAAATTCGTTATTCATTTTATTTGTCCTGGTAATGCAAAGAGAATGGAATACTCCACAGAGCAACCAGCTCTTAAAATATTTGACTATCGCTTAAAGCCTACCATATTCCCCTTGCATCTACAAGAAAATTAGCAATAAGATTAACATCTCGATATCTCGATTAACATGAAGCATATGGAGAATAAGCGTTTGTAAAAATAGTTTGTACAAGAGTAGAGAAAGTCATATGAGTGTAACACATCAGAATTTTTTTTATTGAATTATTTTTGGTTCCTTTAACTATGAATCCTGTCCATAAACATTTAAGAGCATCATAGCAACATTAAAGCACAATAAGACATGCATTATAGGTGAATTAATTACGTAAAATTGGTTGTATACAAGCTATAAGTTTCTTTCGTTACACTTTGTTATGGTATATGTTTGTGGAGATAATGTGGTATATTTGTAACTATACAAGGGTTTCTTTCTTTTTACGGCCCCCTTTTACTTCTATGGCCATATCAGAGTCTTTGACTCGTGAAATCACTAATGATATTTTATCGGAAAAGCATGCGTTGAGATCCAATGAATCTAATGTTTATGTAAATGAAATTACGAATAAATACCAAACTTGGTACTTAGATTCAGTTTCTTCTAAGGCTGCGACACTAAGGTATACAAGAATGTTCCTTCAATCCAAACTACCTTTACTTTATAAAATGTATATCTTGAATTTTTTGTGGATAGCCTTACAGACCATTTCTCTTCGTTATGAATAACTCTTGTATACATTTGTATAACTGACGAACTCTAAGAGACCCACAAAGACTTGTTCTTTAAATGATTACCCTCCTTTTATAGGACTTACACCTCCAAGGACTTACAAGCCACTGCCCTGGGTCAGTAGCGTGTCGAGAAGAAAGCAAACGCTGGATTATAGCAAATCCAGGATGGGTGAAAATGTAGTGATGAAAGGTATGATAAGAAAATTCGCGGATCAAATTATCCAACCCAGAATTCGCCTAGCGACCGAGGAAAACTCCGAAAATACCTTCGGACAGGTAATGTATTCGGGAGGTAACGTGACCTCCCGAATACCTGTCTACGTGTTTGAGTTTCATTTACGGACGCTCTTTAACTGTTGTGGTCCTTAGCGTCCCATTCTGCATTGGGAGTGAAAGATCGGTAATTTTGCTCAAAGGCCTCTTTATCAGGTTGAGGCTCTTATACGTGCCGTAAATCTACGACACGGGACCACCGGCTTTACCTGCTAAGGATGTTTACGACCAAAAATTTATCGCCCTTCGCCGGGCATGAACTCGCGACCTCGGAAACTAGAGGCTAGCATAGTAACCAATACACCATGGAGGACGACAAATTTAAATCTCTTTCATATCATCATCATCATCATCATCATCATCACAATCAACACTGCACGGTTTAGGAGATGCCTCGCGTTCCATCCTCATACTTCCCTCCATCGCTTCAACAATCTTCCTATATTTCTATAATCTGGCGGTTTGTACAAATAGCACCAAAGAAAATCTTCGGCGGATTTTGTATCGTTTTCTGGGATCTTTTGAGGCGTGTCCTTCACCTTACCTATCGCAAAGCGTGATGGATTGATAACGAAGCAATAAGGGGGAAAAGAGGGGAGGTTGATGCCTTTGCTTTTTCTGATGTTATTGAAACCAAAACAGGTTTCTTGTCTCAGAACCAGTCATGCCGTATACTAGCAAAATTACTCGTGGACGTATCGTATGTGGGAGGCTGGTCGCACTGTTACAACAATTGAAACGGCGTTACATAAAAGTATTTTTATAGTAAATTACTCGATAAAAATACTTCAGGAAAGTGGGGAATCCCCGTAAAACATCTGCAGATGATGATATTCGTTTACTAAATATAAATTACTCTTTTGTTATAATTGACTGATTGTGTTTAGAAACTAGAGAGAAACATGTATATGTATATGGTTTACCGAATATGACATACATATTATGGCAATAAAATTGGGTTATATTTTTGTCTATAATCCTGTTGTATTCCTATGATCAGCAATATGTTGATAAAGGTATTATAACCGATTCTAATTTGAATTAGCGGAAAAAACATGCTGTTTTATTTATTTATTATTTAGTTATGTTTGCTTCTATGCAGCAACAAGCATTGATACCACTGTGAGAATACAGGTCTGTTTATCTTTTGTTATAAATTATTGCTGTGTATTTAATGAATACCATTCAAACTTTAATTTGCAAATATTTTCTCACACTGCACATTCTACATTTCGCTAACCTGGGCATTCATCAGGTTTTCCCCTTAGCTATTAACCCTTTCAAAGGCGTCTTCTACACTAGCCGATAAGGTATGGGCTACCTATCACGATAAGAGGTCTGTATGACAAACCCTACTCTACCTGTTTCTCTTTTAGTCAATACGATCAAGAGCGTAAACTTATATTTCGTTTCTACGCCATGTTGTAACCTTTGTTGTGGTTATTGGTGCAACTATTTAGCAGAAGTACTGGCGCATCTTTCACCGTGGCCTAAAGCAACCAATGAAATGGCCATGGCTTCGCAATGTCACGTACAACGATAAATAATGCAACGAGATGCGAGGTGTATTGAACTTTTCTTTAGCGCTCTTTGTACATATATGTTTGGAATGAAATACGGGTATTACTCATTCTTTGTAAATTATTTTTCCATTTTTCTCGGTTTTTTAATGCTCTGTCATTTAGGGAAAATACATTAATTCCTCTCTTATGTCTTGATTTCTAATTCGGTCTAATTGTGTACACCTTTTTACGTTTGGAGATATTTAATTTCTGCACCTTGAATTCTATTCCAATCCCACTTTTTACCTTCTCTACTACGTATAGTAAGTAGGGGAAGTATTGTATTCCACCCAAAAATTTGATACCGAGATTTCACGGAAATATATGTTTTGAGACCCCCTGAATCCGAAAAAAAGCATTTTTGGAAACTTATCCGTATGTGTGTGTCTGTGAGCAGCATAACTCAGAAACGAACAGTCGGATAAACACCAAACTTGGTATTTAGGTTCAGTATCTTCCAGATATGCGACACGAAGGTTTTCAAGAAAATTCCCTCACCCCAGATTACGCTTTACATGGAACATTTGTCGAAAATTTTAATTTTCTCACAAAATGGCTTTAACGATTTTGATTAAAATATCATATGTTTAAGATATTTTCATGACAAATTAAATACATATTCTTCATTGTGAACGACTTTTGCATAACTGGTAAACCATAAGAGATAGACAAAATTTTACTACACGCGTTAAAATACACAATTTATGCCATATACATTTTTGTTGTTGAGTGAACCATTTTCGAGATATTGTTTTTTATTCCCTTAAATTTTCCAATACTTATACTTTTTCTCAAATTCCTTATTCATTTTTCTTGTCCTAGTAATGAAAAGAGAATGGAATACTCCACATAGCAACCAGCTCTTAAAAGATTTGACTATCGCCTAAAGCCTACCAATTCCCCTTCTATCTACAAGAAAATTAGCAATAAGATATCTCGATATCTCGATTAACATGAAGCATATGGAGAATAAGCGTTTGTAAAAATACCCTGTACAAGAGTAGAGAAAGTCATGTGAGTGTAGCACATCAGATTTTTTTATAGCCCATGTCTCTGGGCTATACAGCTATACAGCTATACAGCTCTGGGCTGTCATACAGTAAAACAGGAACTGCAATTGTCTTGTAAAATTTTAAATTTGTTTCTCCTCCAGTATTTCCTTTCAAAGTGTTTGCTATTATTCAACAAATGTGTTGGAACTTACTCACTTTATTGTCTATTTCTTCGTTATTTGCTTTATATGTTATATTGCAGCCCGGATAGTTAACAATTCCAACTTTTTGTAACACTTTATTGTTTAAAACTATATCAGGTCTTATTATTTACGTTCCTTTTAACTCTCGTTGAAATACATAAATTATGCCAAATAAACTCTATGTAGTATTAACTGTTTACGAGTTATTTGTTTAAACTGTCAATATTTATACTCTTTTGTTGATAGATAGATAGATAAGGTATCTTTATTGTTTTCAAATTATTGAAGTTATTTCACAAGTATTTTGTGCATGGGTCATTGACCGTACATGCATATTTAAGATACAATAGGATGACAAAATAAACAACAGAGAAAGAAAGCACAACAAAAAGGAACAAGAAAAAGGGAAAAAGAGATAAATTACCTTTGTCTAACTGAACTAATTTGACCTAGCTTCGCGCACGTTAGCCAATAAATTGCCCATTTTTTGCCAGTCCCTTTGGTCAGCCAGTAGATCCCAACATGCCAATCTCTTTTTTGAGGGACTTAAGAATTTTTCTTTCAGTTTAATCGTTCGCTGGTTCTCCCACTGTGCACATTCCGCCAAAATATGTACCCAGTCCTCATCCAAATCACAGAATGGGCAGATTCTCCTGCCAGAATCGTCAGTCATTTTCTGTGCCCTCCAGCCCCCCAGTATAAACCATGCCATTCCTGATATTTCCTTTCTTCCTAAATTAAGTATATGTGCCTCTTTACCCCAGTTCAATTTTATTTCATTTGCTAGACTTATAGAAGGTTTAATTTTACACTCTAATTGTATTTCCTGTTGGTTGATGTCTCTTAGTCTTCTTTTGACACCTTTCTATATGTTTTTGTCATTTGTTTTAGCTCTTAACCATACTGAACCCATTCCTATTCTCCTCAAACCCCTTTCCAAATCAGCTGCCCAAAACTTAGGAGACAGGTTTTTTCGCTGGTATTTATAACTTTGGATCGTAGTGTGGAGTTATCGCCATGCATCAGCCTCAGCCACTACTTTACTTCTCTTATTTTCTCTTTACTTCTCGTTAACATTTGGTTTTCGGTTTTGTCATCTGTATTTTCTTGTAGCTGCAATGAAGTGTTAATCAGGATAAACCTAAAGAAGATAAAAAAACAAGTTTTTTACAGGATTAGTATGAGGAAGGAATGTATTAACTTGATGTACTGGTCTTGCTAATGTTGGTTGAAGAGCTCCCTCTTCATTTTAAACGGTTTATGTCACCCTAGTGTATTAGCGCATGGAACATTTCATCACATGCTGCTTGTAGCAAGTTTTTGTCCTGGATTTACTAAACCGAAGTTCAACTTTACCGTACAGTTTCCCCCAAGTTCTGTTCCACGCTCATTTGAGAGGCGACAACCATCTGCATGTATCCTGTTTTAAAACTAACTAATAAGTCTCAAACTTCCTGTACCACGAGAACACGCTATCTCTATAGAGACCCATTAGTAACAACCAACAGCCATTATTCCTAAGCTAAACACATCTTCCCTCCCTAACTCTTCCAATCTTACACGGTCATCAAACCATCGTTAGAACAGTTTTTGAGCAAATTAAAATTTTCGAAAAATGTTCCATGTAAAGGGTAATAAATGGGGTGGGGGATTTTCTTGAAAACCTTCGTGTCGCTTCTCTGGAAGATACTGAATCTAAATAACAAGTTTGGTGTTTATCCGACTGTTCGTTTCTTAGTTATGCTGTTCACAGACACACAGACACACACACACGGACATGTTTACAAAAATGATTTTTTTGGATTCAGGGGGCTTCAAAACATATAATTTCGGTGAAATTTCGGTATCGAATTTTTGGGTGGAATACAATATTTCCCCTACTTACTATACGTAGTAGTGAAAGTAAAAATAAGCTTTAGTAAGAATAGTTTGTACCCCACTAACAAAGATGGAGGGTAGAGAAAGACATGTGAATGTATCACATCAGATTCTTTAGTTATTCTTTTCAAAGAAACAGATATACACAAAGGCTCGCAGAACTTTTTCTAAAATGTTTTTTTTCGGGTTCAGGAGGCCTCAAAATATGTATTTCCCGTGAATCCCGACATAGTGTGTTTGGTGGAATATAACACTTCCTATACTTACTTTAATCTCAATGTTGTAGTTAGCAAATTACACTAGTTAAAGCTATAGGTTGTGCGGGTTGCCTGTATTCAGTATTAACGAACGTGTCGACCGATAACGACCGCGTCACATTATAGTTAAATAAATGATGGATCGCTGTGCTCTACAGCGCCACTCAAGATATGGCGAGTGATACACAAATTAACGTTGTGGGCTCGCGAGGTAAACCAGCAATATATCTGCACTTCAGTGACGTAATTAATGAATGGCGCGACGTTGCCAAACTTGCGCGACGTTTGACACATCCGTTATCCGGCCGTCACCGCTGTAGCTGTTGATTTACTGTCCGAGGCGCACCTGGGGTCGAACCCAGAGGAGCGATAATTTCCATACGCCACAAATTAAATCCTGTGGTCGGTGTTTCGAGTAATGCTGCTTTAACGCGCCTCTCAGGCAATAAAGAATAGGGATAATGCATATATACCTTCAGTATTACAAAGTATGAATATATTAAATAACTATTGATAAACAGTTTGGGAAGAGGGGTTTCATATGGACACAACATTTTACAGCTTTTTCTAAATCTGAGAAAGGAAATTAAATTTAGTTTTATTTATGGACGCTCTTTAACTGATGTGGTCCTTAGCGTCCCATTCTATATTGGGCGTGAAAGGCCGGTAACATAGGCCTCTTTATCAGGCCTGAGGTTATTTTACGTGGCGTAAATCTACGACATAGGACTACTGGCTCTACTTCCCTTCCGAAGGAAGCCATGCTAAGTATTTTTACGTCCGAAGAAATCCATCGCCCTCCGCAGGTTTGAAACCGCGAACTCGGGAACTAGAGGCTAGCATGGTAACCACTACACCACGGAGGACGACAATCTGAGAAAGGGGATCAACTTGTGAAAATGTTGTAAAGTTCGGAAAAATACGGATTTTCTTGTGTAATAGATTTTAGTATATTTAAGAGGTATGGATATATGGTGCGGACACCAAAATCATTAAAGTTCCAGCCAACATAAGAGTGAAGTTTTGGGATCTAAAATTACTATCCTCTTAAAAGTTATTTAGTTTTCTTTTACAGGCTCATTATCACTCAAATTGCCCTTGGCGGTGCAAACTTTTGCCAATTACTTTGAAAAGTTCTCCAAGGCATCTTAAGATAATAAAATGATTTATTTGAAAATTATGTGGTAAATTTGTAAAAAAAATATATTTGGAACCCAAAATTGAAATTAAGTTCCAACATTTTGAAAACCGCATGCAAGGAGATTTTGCAGCACCTAGATCGTTAAAAAAGCATAACATTATTTATTTTTCTCAGGAAACACAGATGTAATTGATCTAAAAGTGTTGATGTTATAGTATTTATCACAAATATTTGGTAAAAAATAACATTAATTGTTTATGAAATACAACTTTGTAAATTTCACAGGAAGCATTTTTGCAGTATAGGGGAAAAGAAATCAGATGTGTAACAGTAATCCGAATTTTCCTACCCATTTACATTTCAAAGGGAATACATGAATGTCTAAATGAAATTTATTTATTTTGCACTTAATTAAAATTACAGAAATGTCGCCAATTTAATTAGGGTAGACCAGTAATATTTCATAGTGCTTAGGAGTCTTAGATAACCATCAACTGTCAAAAGGATAAGTTGAAAATAATGATGCTAGCAGTGAACAGATAAAGAACACAAAACAGACACTCATGGCATCAAAATAAGCTGGTAAACATTGGTGACTGTCTTTGTGATCCATTGTTCAGGATTCTGACTCTACAACCAACAGTTTCTTTTGGAAAATTTTCCTTTTAGTTTGAATCTCTACGCTCCGTTGGAATTAATGAATGTGTTTAATGATATAAATGCAATTAATTTATAGTCAACGAGTACTTAACACCGTCAGTTATTTCTCAGCTGAAAGCCTACGTATTATAGAAGTTAAGGCGGTATATACAGGTGAAAGAATTTAATGAAATATCTTAATGGGGAAATTGTTAACGTACAGTAGGGAATGTTCAGGAAATAATAAATGCCACTAAAATACTTTTTGAACACATTTTATGTTCACTTCACTTTACAGAGAGAATAATGAGCATCTTTCACTCCCCGTACACGTATCTCACCCTTGTAATATTGTCGAACGCTTCGAACGACGTTCCCAGTTCTACCGTCATATGCTGTAACGTGATCCTCCTATTGTCCTAAATAAGCTCCACCACGCGAGCTGTGTTCAAATCTGTTGATACCGGGCTGGATCGGCCACTGCGATTCTCTTTGGTGACGTTTTCTCTACCGGCCGTAAACTTTCGACACCATTTTGCGACATGCTGACAAGACATTACAGTCTCTCTAAACCTCCACCACATGTTTCGCCCACTTGTTTCGCTACTGTAGGTAGCTGAAACTCTGCACAGTTTCCAACTTCATGTATTAGAATTGCGACACACTACTAATTTCTCTATAACGGACAAAACTCCAGCAGTATAGGTCTTGTAACCTTAGTTTCACCCCTCATACTTATCTTACCTGTAGGGAAACTAATATTTAAAAACGAAAAACCATAAAATATTAGAAAATATGCATTATTATTCATTCATTCATTCATTATCTGTTTACCCTCCTCTTATGTAGGACTTACACCCCCCAGGACTTACAAGCGGGTGCCTAGGGTCAGAGGCCCGTCGAGGAGCAGACACTCAGGGATCAGACAGAGCATCCAGGATGGGTGATCAGCCCAATGCCTGGTATGGGATGAAGGAAGTAGATGAAACGAAATGTTGGTGAAATGGATGAAAGGAAAGGTGATGATGGAGCAGTTGGTGGAATGAATGGCGGGGGAAACCGGAGAACCCGGAGAAAACCCGCCCAGACGCCGCTTCGTCCACCACAAATCCCACATGCAGGTCCCTGGGATTGAACCCGGGCTGCCTCGGTGGGAGGCGAGCGGTCTAACCGCTCGGCCACGGCGTCGCCGTCATTATTATTCAGATTCTTATAAAACAGAGACATTCTATCAAAGTATTAATTACATTTCATACAATGTCATTCAAGAAAGTTTTTTTCAATTACTGGTAACAAGTAAGTTCGGAACATGAACCTTGCTGCTATATCTGCAATATCACCGTTCACGCTTAACTGGCCCCTGATGATAGCTGCAATTTGTAACTTCGGGTGCAAATGGGATGGAAGAAGAGAATACAAGTGATAAAAGTGCTTCGAAAAGGACCTCTGCATGAAATATTACAACCCATAACTTGGTTTCTGTTGTCAGATTTCGTTTTAACGAAGAAAAATTGCAGCGTGCAATGATGTTGTGCTAGAGAGAATACCAAGCAGGCTTCAGCTTTCTGCGTCAAATCTAAACCCTCTTCTTCATACGTAGGATATCTCAAAATTGTATTTATATAGTCATAAAAAGTAATAGAAAATGCGTTAAATGTGCTCGACCTATTATTAAATATTCGTAGCTCTTCTACAAATCATTTATAAAGCGGGTATTTTTTTCTAGCGACTTCCGATTCATCATTTACGGGTTAAGCCTTTTAAGCCTTGTCGTAGGTTTGCATTCAAAAGTTGAATTCATCTCTTTTTCGGTCTGCCAACATTCCTTTCGACTTACAATTGAATATAAACTTTGATATGCGATGCTCTTTCAGTCTTTGGACATGTTCTCCCCAGTTATTTCTAAATTGATCGGGCTTAAAAATGTTTAACTCATTTATAATATCTTAATTTTTTCAATTCAAGAGTGCACAGTTGGCCACACTTCTCAAAGATCTCATTTCGGCTGGCTTTACGATGTTCTCTTCTAATTAAAACCCCAAACTCGCAACCATACAGTTAAAAGGGAACAGTCATCACCTTATAAAACTTTAGTTTCTTCTCTAGTATGTTGTGATAAATATTTGCTGGAAATAGTTTCAGTTGATGCATTCCGCAACAATTTCACAGACCGAGACAAAGCCAATTATTAAAAAATTAGATATAACTTTTTTACTTTAACTTCCAAAGTGTACTGCTCAAGAAGAAACTAAACGAAAAACAACCTACATCTTGGAATGGTTAACACTACAAATGTATTCATGTGTGTATATTGCATGTATGTGTATATAATGTACGTATTTATGTGTGTATAATGTATATATATAATGTATGCATTTATATATAATGTATGCATGCAAATGGGTATATAGATGTGTGTAATGTACGTATCTATGAATGTATGTATTTGTGTATAGTGTACGTATGCATGTATCTATTAATGTATGCATTTATGTACGCGTGTATAATGTATGTATGTGTGAATAATTATGTATGTGTATAATGTATATATGTATGTATCTATCTATGAATGTATGTATGATGTATGTATGTATTGACTCCAGACAATTTTGGTCTCTACTTTAAAAATAATTCTAGCAACCAGATTAAGGGAGAGAAAGCTCTTTACTTTTAATACGATTTTCAAGAAGAGCGGCTTGATGTTGAGGATATGTTGATAATTTCTATTGGATAAACAAGTTTACAAGAGCAACGGACCTACAAGCTCAATGTTGGAGGCAACAGAAGAAGAAAAATTTCTTACAAAGTTTGCACAATGATTAGAAATCGAAACTACACTCGAATGTATGTAATAGGTGGCAAATATTTATCGGTATGTTTTATAGCGGGAACTATGATATATAGGGAACACAAATGTAATAGGAATAAGCTAAGATTGTAACATATATGTAAAATGTGAAGCTAGCTAGCCGTGAGAAGACAAACAGGCAGGTAGAAAGGGATCTAGAGCTGGCAACACAGCTAAACAGTCACAGGCACGGAGAGAGATAGCAATAAGATGGAAAGAGAGAGAGAGATTTTGACACCTTGGAAATCCCAAACTTATCAAGACTGCAGATTTGGAGGCAAATGTTCTCATAGCACGCTTAAGGGAGAACCAATAACAGAATAGATTAGAAAAGAGCTAGGCGAACTTAGCGTCCCCCCAAGCGGGTATAAAAGCGCACACGTGCAGAACTCACGCGTCTATTCGTTTTGCAGCTGGTCCCGAAGAAGAGATAACGATTCACGCCATATTTGTGGCGATGCGTGTGAAGTTAGATATAGGAGACATAGCTAGCTTGGGGAGGTAAATTGTTGAAGATAGGCCCCTTTGCAGTACATACAGGTTTTAAAACACGGCTAGCGGCGACACAAAACAGTATCATTACAATGCAATAAATTAAAGTTCGAGTCGTATGGAGTTTCATTTCGTCTACCGTCACCACACCCTGAAAAGAGTATAGAAATAGGGCAACACACAAGTGTGCTAGGCTTGAATTACAGGAACCAGCCATCAATAGCTCCAAGAAGGAAGGAAGACGATGCCACGAGGAGGTCCGTCGTAGTTTTAATTATTATATTATTGTGAAATATTTTATTTATTTATTTATTTAATTTTTCATTTATATGGCACCTTTAACGTCTAAGGTCATATCGACGCATTTATCTTCGGAACAAATGCTCAGGTTCATTTGCTTACGTGGTGTGAATATTTGGGTAGCCATTACTTTTGGTTATTACATTAAATTCACACACACTCATACTCTCATTTATGTACTTCCAGACTCTAGAGAGGATAGGGAATAGTCCTGGTTACAGAAAAATTATGACCCTCCAGCCAGGAATCGAACACAATATCTCTGGATTTAGAGGTTAACATGCTAACCACCAGACCACAGAGGTAGTCTGTGAAATGCTATCCTGTTGTAATCCGAACTATTACAATATTTCTTCCCTGGTTTAGCAATAAAAAATAAATTTTGACTTAAGCTCTAGAACTATGTGACTTTTTTTCTCTCTTAACACTTTCAAAGAAACACAATAGAAAATAATCTCGTAACAGAAAAGTGGTTCAGAAAAATAGTCACTGAAGCGCTAAACTACATTTTCCGTGCTTTTTTTTAATAGTAAATTTCAACTACGTTTTATGGATTCAGGGGATCTCAAAACATAGGGATAGGGATTAGAAACGAGGAGGATTTCCGCACTGCGACCAAGGCTAGGCCTATTGCGCCTAATAATCTCTGAGAAGAAAGAATGAGTTGACAGAGTACGAAGGGCGATCATATCTAATGTCGGTAAGCTCAGCTAAGCAAGGTCCCTAACGTTTCCAGATTGAACATTCCCGGCTGCCTCTTCGATGTCCCTCCCTATCCGCACGAACAGGTTCGGGCAGGAGGTTCCATGCAGGTAAAAATGGTTTTCTTCAATGCACACCCACCAACGCCGCAAATCACCGTCCACTCCGCTTAGCCCTGCAATCCTGGAAGATGAAGAGAGAAAAGAAATGAGAGGAAATGAGGTACAGAAAAACTCTTGGTAGTATACATTTCAATCCAGTATTCTCCTACCGACTCGGGAAAACCACGAAAAAGTAGGGGTGTAAGTTCAAAGGGAATCGAATCCGGGACTTTCAGACGATACAGCCAGCTCAGTGTCATTAAAAAACACATTTCCAATGAAATCCAATTTTTGAGTAGAATTCCTCTGCGCTATTTGAGAAGTGCTGTAAAATGCAACACAGGATGAGAAATCTCGAAGCCCTGCAACCAGACATGAAGTTTGTTGTGTTGGCAGGCCTCTATTAACCCTTTTAGTTGAAGCGTGAGCTGAAATCCCAAGAAGTAGTACTCGCTATTGTGTCGCTGTATTAAGAAAGGTCCGTTAAGGGGATGAAGCCATGTCGTGGTAATAGCTGTAGCTGTATCTTACACTGCCAGTGCCGGCGTTAGCCACTTTACCGCACTCTGTTGGTTTTGCTTTTCGTCCTGTTATTTCAACGTCTATAGCAGATGAAATCCTGCAGGTAGAGCTGATTCCCTCTGGGTCTTTTTTTATTATTTCGTTTGTTTTGCACCACAATATATTCAATTTTTGCTTTAGTATATATCCCTCCTGCATTCAACTGGTTTGTTTTCTAAAGAATTATTCGATGAAATGATTTGTAGTATTGGAATTGTAGTCGCTGTTATGTACATACTGCGGCAATGTTATTTCAATTGGGTGTTATGTATATCCACCTACCTCCTTGTTTAATTTATGATTTTAAAGCATATGCCATAATATGGCGTGGTATTTATTACACATGCTTAAAATAGCACGCATTTTTAAGAAACTTTCCTGAAGAAAATATAAACAAATATTTCATTAGGCATAGACAGTTCATCCTGAATAATGCGACTTACAATTGTGGATCTGATATGAAAAACAAAATGTATATCTTACATTTTCTGGTAATAACCTAGAAGTGGAAGGAATTTTGTATACTTTTGTATAAAGGGCAAAACTTAAGTGATAGACAAAACTTACTACACAAATAATGTAGATCCCTTTAAAGCATACAATTTATTTATCTCAAATGATTTTCTTTGTGGCAACAGCCATTTCCGGGATATTAGTTGTTATTGCTGTCGCCATTCAGTTGTTTCTCCCGATATCAAGGAACGAACATGGTATTTCAAAGCCAGTATATTAACGATCTGTTTTTCTTTATTTTCTTTGCAATACAAGAGCTTGTTACTACATATAAAGATTTGAATGCTGCTTCTGCATATTGTATCTAAGCATACTTCGCTTAATTTGAAATCACTACTTACTTATCTATAACTAGAGAAAGTAACAGAGGGCTGTTCGCAATCTATGGTAACAAACCTAAGAACCACGCCTCCACCAGCAGTGATGGCTGCCTTTAGCTTGAGCTATCAATCTGCAGCACAGCTTCCACTGGAGCAAACTGCTACGAGTTTATTCCATTACTCCTGACAGTTTTCCAGAGATCCTCCAAAGTTCGCGGCCGTCTGCTTCCAAGGGCTCTTTTTAGTAACCCAAATGCACAAAACTCCATCAATGATGCATCACATGTCTTAACACGGATGTTGCTGAAATGTATGGTATCTATTCCCATTTCTCTCCCTATGTTCTCAAAAATTTGTAGGTTGAATCAGACGTATGGCTTGATGCCTTATCCTGATGCAACCAGACTTTATTTACATCTGAACCATAGAGAGCAGGGATTTTTGTATGGAAAATTGATATCAGAAGTTAGTTTGATAATATGCCAAGTTTATTTTCACATTTTTATGTGCACGATGAATGGTTAGTTTGTCATTGTAACTGTACCTTGCTATTAACATGAAACCACGGGAAAAGTTTTCTTAGTTTCCATATACCAACTTTCAATTTTTTTTCTCCCCTTGGTCGGTAATATATAACCCAGGGTTTGTTGCAGCCACTTAGATAAACATACGCCTCATCTAAAAACACTACAAACGTCCATATCTCACCAGCTAGGTATCGTTGTTACAGCTTTCTGCAGTTAGTGACACTTCTGCAAAGTGTTTAGTCAACAGCTTATGTCTCCGGCTCTTATGGCACTTTTCTATATTCAAATCCTGGTTGATTATGGTGTTCAAAATAGTAACAGAGATCCCCAATTACAGTGCAATAGCCCTCTGAGTTGTAGCATTTGGTCCAGAGGCATAGGCCTTCATCTTCCAAATTATCTCCGGGGTGCGACTACTTCCCTGTTTCTTGCCCTTTGGAATAAGTCCTGATGTGGCCTTACCTTTTTTATTGAGTGCACATGAGATCGCTTTAATGGATATGGTAAAACCACGCCTCTTGCACTGTTTAATAATCTTAGAATACAAGTATTTTGCATCGGAAAGGGCAGTAATGTACTCTAATTAGAATGGTTCTATTTTTGACTCCATTTGATGCATAACGAACAAGAGCATACAACTGAGCAAACATCGTGATACACTCATACTGCTGTACTCTCATTTGGTTCCACATGTTTCAGCGCGGAGCTATTATTTTCGTCTGATATTGTTACCATAGATCGTGAAAAATCCTCCGTATGCATTTCACCCTGACGACACAGTGTGCGCCAAGTTTGATTACATGCCCCTCTGTGGCACTTTTGATGTCGTTTCCAATATTTGCTGATAGATCTGCTGCCGGCTGCTACAACGGTTGGCTACGAGATGTTTCTTCCAAGGTATGCGTGGGTAGGGTGATAATAGACAACACCAGTTAAATTGACCGAGAACTTTAATGTATGGTAATATCTGTTTCCGCAATAAAAACTAGAAACATAAGTTGCCGTGAGTCGCTAAAATGCTTACCAGAAATTACCTCTTTGGCTCCGCTAAGTATGTGGTCTTTAAGCGCTACAGACTGCCAATCACCCTAAAAGACTGTAAACCCCTAAGGCTGTACACGAACGAAAGACAAAAGGCAAAATACGATCATCACACACGCTGTTTTATTAACTTAGGTCCTGCCTACTTTATAACTAAAGCTTCTACGTTATATGTTGCCAAACCTTACGCATCTGAAATATAACTCTTCTCTTTGACTTGCTAAATTCTAAAGATTCTTTTCTCTTCTAATTTTTCAGTGCAATTTCATACCTTTATTTCTTAATGTCTTGAGTTCCAGCAACTTGAACCTTGAGATTCTAGGTGACTTGAGTTTACCGGAACCTAATTGCCTCACCTTCTAGTTGCTTTTCCTGAACGCGTAATCTGACTGGCTTCTTTACTCATTTACAGAATTGTAACCCTTTCTTCTTCCAGTAGGTATGCATTGATTCAATATATGGAAGTTGTTCATTGCAATTGTTTATCTCCCTATTATGACTTTATAAAAATATTAATCATACCAGTTAATAATTCCAGTATCAAACCAAAACTTTGATACGGAGAGTTCACTGAATTACACCTTTTGAGACTTCCTGAATCTAAAAAGAGCGATTTTAGAAAAAGATCTGCTCCTGTGCCTTCCGTGCGCGTGCGCGCGCGTGTGTGTACTTGTCTGTGTATCTTTATTATTCCAAAAACGAAAAATCGGATAAATACCGAAGTGGTATTTAAGTTCATTATATTACAAAGATGCGACACGAAGATTTTCGTGAAAATCCCCTCAACCAAAACTATCCTTACATGCAACATTTTCGAAACTTTCAATTTTCCCAAAAATTGTTCTAACGGTTTTGATAAAATACCATATATTAAGGATATTTATATGATGACTGAAATGTATATATTGAATTTTTGGGAAAAAGCTTGTGATATCCTCTTCATTTTGAAGAAATGTTTGATAACCTTGTATAACCGCTGAATTTTAAACGATGGACGAAAACGTATACCTATATACAAGATGTTTCAAAAATATAGGGCGCATTTCCAGGCATGCATTCCCCATATGTAGACAATATAAAGAACATTACAACATGTCTCCAGAAATGCTTGGTTTCTGAGTTATGGCCTTCAAAACGATAATATCCACCGGAACGGTAATTTTCTTTACAGTTGTTCAAAGTGTCCACCTCCTGATTGAATGCAGACCCCACATTGACATCTCATGGCCGTGCGAACACGACCCCAAATTCCAGAAGTATTGCATATTTCCTTACAACCTGCCACAATTCAATTGTGAAGGGATCCCATGCCAGAGACGAATACAAGTAGAAATCGATAAGGTTCAAATCAGGTGAGTGTGGTGGTCCAGCAATTGGGCCACCTTTACCTATCCATCGATCAAGAAACCTTCGATCCAAGTACCGGCGAGCGGTATAATTGAAGTGTGCAGGAGCGCCATCATGCAAGAAGTGAGCTTGTTTACAAATGCTCAGTGGAGTGTCTTCATACACATGAGGTATGGTGTTTTCCAGGAAGTTTGTGTACGCCGTCCCTTAAACCTGATTACAACTACATGGATTCCAACTAGCTGATCACCAATGATACTGGCCCACATTGTAAGAGTGAACCGCACTTGGTCACGAGAACAATTACATGTGGGTTCTCATATGCCCATACACGTTGGTTGTGGACATTTGTAATGCCATCTCGTGTGAACTGTGCTTCACCTGTAAATAATACTACGACAAGGAAGTTCAAATTTGTAGCACACTGTTGCACTGTGCAGAACACCAATCGAGCAGAGTTATCTGCTGGTGACAGGACCTGTACACGATGAAAATGATAAGGAGACGCTGTTGCCTGCAATAGTCTCCAGACAGTCGTATGACGAACATTCACTTGTAACGCTAACCTTCGTGTACTGACAGAGGGAGTCGTATGCACAGAATCCAGAATCTCCTGTTCTACATCTGGAGTTGTAGATCTTGGTTGTCCCCTCCCCAAACCAGGAGATGTAAACTTCCCACGGCGATGGAGACCTTCAAATGTCTTCCGATGTGGACATCTTCGCTGTGGGTACCTCTCTTGGTACAAACGACGAGCCAGCGCAGCATTGACGTCCGCCTTACCGTACATGAAGTGCATTTCTGCCATCTCCTGATTTGAATAAAAGTCGCTTAGTCGAACGCCAAACGCAAACTCAATGCACCCTTCGTCTAGGAATGAACTGTTAGAGTGTCTTGTTAATATCTTCTGTCACGGCAACTACATGTGGGAAGAAAAACGTTTCGGTGAATACCACTGTTTTGAAGGCCTTAACTAGGAAAAAGGAATTTCTGGACACATGCTGTAAGAATTTTTTATTGTATACATACGTGGAATATATATATTTAAAACCACAATTTATTTTAATTAAATGTTTTTGTTCCATAAGCCATTTCTAAGATATCAGGTATTAATGATACGAATTGTTCAATACTTTGTCATTCTTTTAAAGTCCTGTCAACATTCAGTTGTTTCTCGCGATTACATGCAATAGTATAGCATTTAAAGGCCAGCATACAGCGTCCAATTCTTAAACATTTGACTATCGCTCTTCCCTTTGTATACAGGATGTTTCAGAAATACTTTTACAAACTTCGGGTATGGGTTCCTTACACCACAAGAAGGGAAAAAGTTCATACGAACATATGTCCCATAATCCTTTGTTTTCTCGTTAGGAGATTTTCAACACAGTGGTACACTTATAACACACAAAACTCATAATAAATGCTCAAAATGTCCTCTTGTTTCTATGCTTACCTGTACTCGTCGAATCATGGAATGTCGCACCCTGTCAAAACCTCCGGGGTGGTGTCGAATGGTTTCGCAGGCTTCCATTACACGTCGAGGAAGCGTTTCTGCATACGGGATGGCTGCTCCATAAACCAATGATTTAAGTTGCCCCCAGAGGTAAAACTCCACAGGATTGAGGTCGGGAGAACGTGCAGGCCATGGAACTGGTCCTCTTCTGCCTATCCATCGGTCATGGTAGATACCAGTCTGTGCATCATACGTTCCGGCATACGAACAACTCTTGGTCTTCCTCGATCAATAGTCCGTGGTGTAACGGTTCCTGTCTCAGCAAGGCGACGATAAACAGCGACAAAGGTTGGATGACTCGGTTGTCTTCGGTCTGGAAACTCCATCTGATAGAGCCGTGCAGCCTAGCGTCCATTACCATTCGCGTGACCATACATAAAAATCATGTCTGCCTGTTCACGAAATGAATATCCAGCCATGGTGGAACGAAACACGTGCAGTTAACTCACTACATGTACATAATTGAAACGATGAAGACAGCCTAATGACAAATGCCAAACGTAAACAAGTCTCCATGGCAACAGTTCACCATCTACCGTATGTAGTACAATGGGTCAACGCCGTCTATGAATGCATAAAGAAATGAAGTTTTGAGGTTGGATCCCGAAGGCCGTTGAACTCGCACTTTCATTGTGACAGGAATAACGCGAAAACCAAGGATTATGGGACATATGTTGATATGAACGTTTTCCTTCTTTTGGTGTGAGGAACCTATACCCGAAGTTTGTAAAAGTATTTCTGAAACACCCGGTATATAATGAAATGTGTTGTTTAGCTCTTCAGTAAAGTTTGTTTCGGTTAAATTGAAGAAAAATAACTATAGCAATAATTTTATGCCCACTAATAAACGATAGAGTGAAAGGATATCGAATGCAACACACCGATTCCTTTTTTGTCAAACAAAGCCCTTTTTGATGTTAAACATTTGAGAGACATTGCTTGCTACTGGTTTAAATTTTCAAATGCATACACGTTTCTTCTATTTTGTTTTCGTGGTTATACAAAGGGCATGGAATTTCAAAGCCATCACATAAAAACACGTTCTTTTAAAATATGTCTCGCTGTCGTACTGAACGCTATAACGAAGTATATAAATGTGCAATGAAAGCTTATCTGGATTAACAAGAAGTAGATAAAATAAGCTTTTGTAAGAATATATTAGAAAAGTGAGTAGAGAAAGTCATGTGAACGCAACACATCGAATTTTTACTATCTCTACTACGTATAATAAGTAGGGGAAGTATTGCATTACACCAAAAACTTCGATACCGAGATTTCACCGGAAATACATGTTTTGAGACCCCCTGAATCCAAAAAAAGCATTTTTAGAAACATGTAGAGAAGGTCATGTGGTGTAACACATCAGATTTTTGGAAACATGTCCGTGTACGTGTGTGTTTGTGTGTAAACTAAATTAAATTGAGTTTTAATTATGGACGCTCTGCTATTTAACCGCTGTGGTTCTTAGCGTCCCATTGTATATTGGGCGTGAAAGACCGGCAATTTTACTCGGGCCTCTTTATCAGGCTTGAGGTTCTTTTACGTGTCGTAAATCTACAACACAGGGACCACCGGCTTTACTTTCCTACCGAAGGAAGTCATGCTAAGGATTTTTACACCCGAAAAAATCCATTGCCCTCCGCCGGATTTGAACCCGCGACCTCGAGAACTAGAGGTTAGCTCGCTGTTTCCTTTGTATTTATAACGAAACGTGTAATGTAGCTATTTTTGCAAAGGTTTATTTCGATTTAATGTAGTAGATAGTAAAATAAGTTTTAGTGAGAATAGTTTTATACCCACTAATAAAGATAGAGGGTAAAGAAATCATGTAAATGTATCACATCCGATTTTTTCTTTGCGCGCTTTCATAGCAGTGTTTCTAATCTGCATTCCAATGCAATGAAAACTATCGACACAGTACGCTTGAATTGTGATGTAACACACAAGCTGCGAATTTCTACCTCTGCAGCATCCTGCGCGCTAAAAGCTCCAGTTTCCAGCTTTTGTTTTCTAGACGTTTCCACCATCTCTAGTGAACAGAGCTGCTAATGGAACCAGTGTGTGTGATGCGTTGGAAAAGGTTATTTGTTAAACAATGCAACAACGTGCAGCTGGAGTGTAATCGAAACAAAACTAACACGACTTTATTTTGGTGCTTCTCCTAATCTCATTTTTGTAACGTTTCCTGTAGGTGGTCAATAAAACCGTAGGTAAACATTTTCCAGCAAATTTAATTTCCGTTTTAATTCTGAAAACATCCACCTAAATATTTTCATTCTAAAACATCTTTTACGTTCTCTAACAAGTCATAGTAGGAAGAGGAAGTATTATATTCCATATTGAGATTTCGCCAAAAATATTTGGGATCCAATCACATCCACATTCTCGATATATATTTACAGCGCTTTTCTTCCAAACTGCGGCCACGGCACGGCGTTGACGTTAGTGGATAACTCTTAGATCGAGATGTGACGGACAGTTAGCCTTTTAGGTCTCATCCCTGTAACCACCCGCTTCGTCGTGTCCACAGAGACCCTAGCGCATAGCAACCGGATTCCCCTGCTCCGTGCCATGCAGATGGCATTAGGTTGCCGTCCAGTTCAACCGCCACCCTTACACAGAAAGGCGGACAGTTAGTCTTCTAGGTCTCATCACTGTACCCACCCGCTTCGTCGTGTCCACAGAGACTCTAGTGCATAGCAACTGCATCTTCTGCTTCGTGAAAATAGCATTAGGGTGCCGTCCAGTCCAACCGCCACCCTCAAACAGAAAGGTGGACAGTTAGTCTTCTAGGTCTCATCACTGTACCCACCCGCTTCGTCGTGTCCACAGAGACTCTAGTGCATAGCAACTGCATCTTCTGCTTCGTGAAAATAGCATTAGGGTGCCGTCCAGTCCAACCGCCACCCTCACACAGAAAGGTGGACAGTTGGCCTTCTAGGTCCCTATAATTTAACTAACTTCTTATTATTAATTTATCATTAGAAGTAATTGCTATGTTATTATAGTTTGATTTAAGAGACCCAAGAATAAAGCTTAATTTTTTCTAATTTAATTATTAAAATAAACTAACAGAACACATAAAACTTTAAACATATCTATTTAATAGATAAATTAAATAAAAAATTAAACAGCAGACCAATATCCAAATATTTAATAAAAACAACAACAAAATAAATTTAAGTAGAATTTGTCCCTGTAACCATACCATCCCGCTTCGTCACATGTCCGGATCTTCTGCTTCGTGCCGTGCAGATGGCATTAGGTGCCGTCCAGTTTATCTGCTTTCATTATCTGTCGATAGATGGCGCAACATTCGCTGTTACCACATATTTTTATTTTTACGCTTGTTTTAGACTTAGGTGAAACTTTGGGTCGTATGGTATTAAATACCCAATCCGGTATTTACGTCTGCGGCTGAGGGAAACCACGAAAAAACCTCAGTCGGGTTGGTCGGCCCAGAATTGGTCGGCATTAGGGTGCGGGCCAGTCTACTGGCTTTCATTGTCTGTGGATATATGGCACAGTATTCGCTATTAGCACCTATTTTTCATTTTTACTATTGTTTCAGACATACGGTGGCTGAGGGAAATCACGAAAAAACCTCAGTCAGATTTGTCGGTCCATGGGATTTGAATCCAGGACTTCCCGAATGCGGGCCACAGACGTTACCGTCTGAGCCATCCCGCTCGGTCGGAATTGTCCTCTATCTGCATATTTCTGCCATATTCTCAGGAAATTTCCATTCACCCTGGAGAGTTCAATAAGGAGTGAATTTTTCACTGGTGTTTTCTTTTAGTTATAGTTAGTCTGTTATACCCAACAAGGGAAGTGCTTAAAACATACAATTGAACTGTTAATCGCGCATTACATTTCTCTACATTTACATCACTGATAATTATTCAGTTGCAAGTACAAAATGACTGAATAGGTAAAGGATTATAATTTTGTAATTATTAAATTTTGCCAGGGAATTTTGTGGGAATTTTATTTAAGTACCGCTTTTAATTCACGAAGTAGCCCTAATAACTACAATCAAGAATGATTTTTTCCACTACGTCCGTACATTTTACGGCAATCTCACACCTTCTTATAATATTATTGTGATAATGTTTTAAAAAATATGTTTTCTTGAACGACATGTAGCAGAAAAATTTATGAGACTACTGTACGCTATGAGCAGAGAAATGGGATGGATAATTAGTATAAATATTATTTTCAAATTTTTCGCTGTGAAATAATTGGCATAGAACGATAAATCTATTTGAATTCCAGTAACTTTTCGAAACGAAACATAAAACCACTCGATGTTTGCATAAAGGAGACCTAAGATACATTTTTTGTATACTTTAGAAAATAGCATTTTAGGGATGCATTAGCTTGAGCACGTCAGGTAAGGATTTTCAAGAAAATTTCTCATACCAAACTACCCTTAAATGCAAAGTTTTTCATTATTTCGTTTCCTCAAAATTGACTCCTAACAATTATGATTAAAATATTATGTATTAAACATGTTATACTTACAAGTGTTGAATTCTGTCTGAATAACTTATAAACTTCCCTTCATTTTTGTTAAATGTTATAGAACTTTATATAAAATTTTAGGAAAATTGCAGGGCTTGTTGCACTCCTTACTAAATATTTCCTTCTTTTGGTTTTAATGTTCCAGTATTTAAAGTGACACATTTTTTAAATATAATGCCTGATCTCCCTTTTTCCCTCAGTCCAAGCAAAGGCATTCCATAATACAACTTTAGAATTTTTGCACCCGTGTAGCCCTTAAAGATTTACTGTAGTGAAACAAACAATAAATACATATATAACCGTTTAAGACGAGAGAAATGTCATTTACCTTCCCCCATAAAGCAAGCACGGTTTATTCAAGACGTTTTTTCTACAACGCTTAGTCTTGGAGAAATTGTACAGCCTCAACTTAAAGGTCCATCCTGTATGTATTTCATTTAAAGTATTGAATTTATGTAAGTTTTATACTCATGATAATTAGAGATAATTAACTGTACGTAATTACAACTGAGACAGATTTTTCCTGTGTAAATCCTGATTTACATTCAATTACAGACAGATGATCCCAGTATAACGTATGATATCGAGATGTTAATCTTATTGCTAATTTTCTTGTAGATGCAAGGGGAATTGGTAGGCTTTAAGCGATAGTCAAATATTTTAAGAGCTGGTTGCTATGTGGAGTATTCTATTCTCTTTGCATTACCATGACAAAAAAATGAATAACGAATTCCAATTTGAGAAAAAGTATAAGTATTGGAAAATTTAAGGGAATAACAAGCAAAATGGTTCACTCAACAAAAAAGATGCATATGACATAAATTGTGTATTTTAACGCGATCTACATTTTTTGTGTAGTAAAATTTTGTCCATCTCTTATGGTTTACCAGTTATGCAAAAGTCGTTCACAATGAAGAATACGTTTGGAGACATTCCCAGAAAATTCATGATATACATTTCATTTGTCATGAAAATATCTTAAACATATGAAATTTAAATTAAAATTTTCGAAAAATGTTCCATGTAAAGGGTAATCTGGGGTGGAGGGATTTTCTTGAAAACTTTCGTGTCGCATCTCTGGAAGATACTGAAATTGTTTATCCGGCTGTTCGTTTCTGAGTTATGCTGTTCACAGACGGACATGTTTCCAAAAATGTTTATTTGTATTCGGGGGGCCTCAAAACATATTTCCGGTGAAACCTCGCTATGGAATTTTTGGGTGGAATACAATACTTACCCCACTTACTTTACGTAGTAGAGAAAGTGAAAAATATCTGATACGTTGCATTCTATAGCCACTATTGTTTATTTATATTCTTTCATACAAAAATATATATATTTCCTTTGAAATTCCTTACTCTTTCCATGACACTGCAAGAAATGGTGAAAGCATTCAAAAGACGACAAACTATTGCCGGATTCAATCAGTTAATAACGGATATCTTGGGAATGGCTGATGCCACAACAAAATTTCTTCTTCTTCTTCTTCTTCTTCTTCTTCTTCTTCTTCTACACACCAAAGGTATAGGCAAAAACTGCATGTTCCAACTTCAAAGATCTTCCAACCATCTCCTCCTTGGATCTTCCCACGGATATTTTTCCTATAGGCCAATGTATCATTATTTGTTTTATCAATGTTGAGTTGTTCTTTCTTTCTAGATCTCTTTTCATTTTCGTTTGTAATTTCTCTATTTATAATTAATATTAAAATATTTAATTCTTAACGCACATTCAGGACGTTTATTTAAAAGTTATTTGAAATAAATTATTAATTTTAAAGAGACCTAGATGTTTAGTGTAATAACCGTTTGTTTATTTATTGTGATCTACCAGTTGCACAAAGGTATACACGATTCACAAGCGGATTTCACAAGCTATTCGAATAAAATTCAAGATATTCATTTTATTAGTCATGTAAATATATTAATCATATGGCATTTTAATCAACATAATTAGAGCTATTTTTGATGGAATAAAAACTGATGATCGGTTTTGCATGTAAAGGTTCGCATTTTTGGACATACTGAATTTAAGTATCAACTTTAGTATTTATAGGAGCTTTCTTTTTACTTTCCCTACTATATATAGTATGTAGAATGCAAGACTATATAATACAGTCCTTCATTCCACCATAAAATTCTATACCGAGATTTTATTGGAAATGCACGTTTTGAGGCCCCTGAATTAAAAAAAACATTTTTAGAAAAAGGTCCACACGCGCGCTTGTGTGTGTCTGTTTGTGTGTCTGTATGTCAGTATGACTGTGAACAGCATCCTCAAAAACGAAAAGTCGGACAAATACCAAACTTGGTATTTAGGTTCAGCATTTTCCAAAGATGTGACACAAGATTTTTAAGAAAATCCCCCCAACACCAACTACCCTTTACATGGAACATTTTTCAAAAACTGACAATTTTGATTAAAATACCGAGTATTAAAGATGTTTACATGAAAAATAAAACGTATATCTTGAATTTTCTGGGAATAACCTTTTACGTCCTGTTCATTCGGAAATAATTTTGTATAATAATTGTATAACTGGTAAACGTTAAGCGATAGACCAAAGCGTACTACGCAAAAAATATAGATCTCTTTAAAACACACAAATTATTTCAAATAATTTTTTTGTGGCATAAGCTGTTTCTGACGTAACGGTAATTAATGGTTCGAATTGTTCATTTCTTTGCCAAGCTTTAAATTCTTTCAATATTCAGCTGTTTTTCGCAATTGCATAGAAACAGTATGGGATATTAAGGCCAGCATATAGTGTCCAGTTCTTAAACATTTGACTATCGCTGTTCTCTTCGTATACTAACACAATGTATAATGTAGCTATTTCTGCTTTAGTAAGAACTTGTATACCCACTAATAAACGATAGAGAGTAGATAAGGTCATCTGAATGTATCATATCAGAATCTTTTAGTTATGCTGTTCACAGACACATGCACACAACATACTCACATTCACGCACATATTGGTCGGCCGTGATATGAGTGCGTGCGGTGGGAAGAGGAACTAAACAGTACAGAACAATTGGGCGGGGCATCGGAAGTACTGTCAGGTAAAAAAAATACACACTTCCATGTTGCATTTACTTGCGAGGCTGCGGCATGCAAATTTAGTACTTTTTTCATAGCGCAATTGTAAATTCCGCTCGCTTTGCCCTTCGCATTGTCGATCACATTGTCAACAAAAATAGTGGCTCTCCCCTCCAAGCGCACTCATATCGTAACTGACTAGTACTCACGCATACGCACACCTTTTTCTAAAACAATTATCTTTGTTTGGGAATAGTGACCCCAAAATTTGTGGAATCAATACTTCAAGTACCTCGTAAGCACGTGTAGAGAATGAAATCAAAATTGCGTTATTCCAGCCAGGAAATGAAATCGACATCTCTGTATCTCATTCCGCTAACTGAAATAACTCTTAAGTTTTGTTTGCTAATGTTGCACGCTTCTGATCCAAATGCTCACCACCCCTATTGCAGAACTGATAGCTAGAAAATCTGAAGGTATTCGACTCTCATAAATCAGAAAGCAGAAGAGCGAAAATCTGCTGGACACGTGACCTGGAGGCCATCTGTGGAGGGAAGCTGTTCCAACTCGTGCCAAATTTAACCATTTATTTCACATTTTGAAAGACCATGAATTATTTCAGAGTGGTGGTGGGAGCAGGAAGCGAATATGATTAAACCAGCACGTCGATTGGAAACCGTGATATAGAGGGAAATATTCAGGCTTCAATGGAACAAAAGATTAATTCCTCAGAGTTATATTTGCTGCGTGAATAAAGGGGTGGAACATAAATGAATGCAACAGATGATGATGGATCCACAAACGATTTCTGTCCGTTAAGGAAAATAAATGTTTTGTGTGGGCAGCAAATACTCTCGCTGTCATAGTCATCTGAGGTATTAATTATGTCAACTTAGGTCACTATGAATACTGTTTGTTTTTACAAAATGATAATTAGTTTCTACAGACGTACTGAGTTATCATTTAATGCAGATATAACTTAATCTTACTCTGTAGATAAGTAGATAGTCACTGCTTGCTACTGTGGAGTACTTTGGCTAAGTAACTTTAAAACACGATTTCTGAAAACGCGGCTAAAAATTTGATGTGATACATTTGCACTACTTTCTCTACCCATTATAAGTTCACATGTATACATGATATATTGCAGCATTCATAAAAAAGTGAATTGTATATTCATATTACGTTCTAGTTCTAGTTCTAGTTTGAAAAGGGATGGATTTTATGCCCAAGCACTGCGACCTTAAATATCTATTGTGCAACCCCCCTTTCATCAGTTAAGTAGTCTGTTGCTCGATATGAACTTAGCCAGACTGCTAACTGAGGCTTTCGATAGTTCATCTATCTTTGGAAAGTGATTGCCAAAAATACTTGCTCTTTGATTCGCAAGAGCAGGGCAATCACATAGTAACAGTCTCATCTCCTTCTACGCATCTACCACAGATAGGGGTGTTAAACAATCCCATTCTGTATAGATTAAACTTTAGAGCACAGTGTTCTGTAATGAATCCTGTTGCCCATGCAAGCCTTCTTTTACTTAGACCGCGCAAGTACTTGCCTGGCTGTTGTCCAGGTCTGTAATAAACAACTTGGAATGTCTGCAGCCCTCAATGGAGTTCCAGTAGTTCTTGTGTTCTGCTTGAGCCCAGCACTTAATAGCCTGTTTCAATGGTCTGTAGGGCATCACCAGTACAGGCTCCGGGCCCCAAAATGGGATTTCGCTGCCAATCTGGGCTGCTTCATCTGCTTTCTCTTTGCCTGGTATACCTGTATGTCCTGGCATCCACATAAGTTGAACAGTCAAAACTGGCCAAGCTTGGGCACATACTTAATGGAAGTACGTGTACTAAGAGATAAGGTGTTTATGTAATTTTTCTTTAAACATATGTGGTGCTTGAGTACTTGTGCGCGACTGTGTGTGTGTGTGTGTGTGTGTGTGTGTGTTTGAGTGTGTGATTCAGAGTGTTGTTTCAATTTTATATGTATGTATATAGTGCGGTGATTATAAAAAAAATAATTGTTTTCTGGTTGATACTGCAAGTCACGTATATAGACCAGGTATTTTTCTAGAGAGCATGTGCGGTCTTATGACCCATGTGACTGTGTTATGAAATTAATGTAATACTAAATACTTAATAAATACCACCACTCCACTCCACATAAGTTGAACCTTATTGTGTTCAGCCAGGGTCATTAAGGATTCCCGGCATTCTGAGACGAACTTTGATTTTATTGATGGTGATTCAAGTGCTTTAAGAGCAGCTTGACTGTCTGAGAGGATAAGAACACTTCTATTCTTATATCTCCTTTTAATGCTTTCCATGACACTGGCTAGGATTGCATAAACCTCAGCCTGGAAAACTGTAGCTAAGGTACCCAGACTATAAGAAATCTTGGTGCCATTACCGTAAAGCCCAGCCCCCGTTCCTGTTTTGGTTCTAGAATCATCAGTATACCAGATTGAGCCTTTGTTATTATGAGATTTTACCAGTCTTTCCCATTCGCTCCGCTGTAGATAGGAGACCGTGAATTTCAAATCAAACTTGAATTTTGGTTCAAGAATGTCAGTCCCCATGTTGAGTATCTGTTGTACATTCTTATCCCAAGGGAGCTTGAGATGATTAATATGTCCAGTATTAGACACTTTGGTTTGGCGACAAATACGGTGATACGCGATCATGGCTTCTGCCTTCATCCATATGTGGAGAGGTGTGAGCCCAATCAGCATCTCCATTGCCGCAGTTGGAGTAGTTTTGAAGGCTCCCATTCATATTACGTTACTCTTAAGGTATTTTTGCTTAGGAATAATTTCAAACTAAGCAATACGTGCCTACATAAAACATGCAGAAACAGCACTCAAATGGTTAGATCTTGCGATGAAGCAAACAAAAGAACCGCTCAGATGCCACATTTAGTGAAGTGTGAACATGCAGTATGGAATATTTTGAAAACGTTTAACGCTTCAAGAAACCTTGACTTTTCCTACGCACTGTCGTTTATGTTAAAGCACGGACTAGTGAATGGGAGGTATGAGGAACTGGCCTCCCTGGCTGAGGTTTCCTTCATATTTTCCTCAGTCCTCATAACTAGCAAATGTCAGGTAGGAATCCTAAACTTAGACCTGGGACGTTTTCTTTCCAAATTTTTATTCCCAATTATAACTTTATTTGATATATCATGGGTGTGGCAACCTGTAGTACCGTATGAAATAATAGCGGGCGTTAAAATGCTATTCAAAAAAGCTATTCGTTTTTACTTTCTGTACTACGTATAGTAAGTGGAACTACTGTATTCCACCCAAAAATTCGATACCGAGATTTCACCGGAAATATATTTTTTGAGACTCACTGAATCCAAAAAAAACATTTTTGGAAACATGTCCGTGTGTGTGTCTGTGAACAGCATAACTCAGAAACGAGCAGTCAGATAAACACCAAATTTGGTATTTAGGTTCAGTATATTCGAGAGATGAGACACGAAGGTTTTCAAGAAAATCCCCCACCCCAGATTACCCTTTACATGGAACATTTTTCGCAGATTTTAATTTTCTCAAAAATGGCTCTAACGATTTTGATTAAAGTATCATATATTTAAGATATTTTCATGACAAATAAAATGTATATCTTGAATTTTCTGGGAAGGTCTCCAAAAGTATTCTTACATAACTGGTAAACCATAAGATATAGACAAAATTTTACTACACAGAAAATGTAGATCGCGTTAAAATACACAACTTAAGTCATATACATTGTTTTGGTTGAGTGAACCATTTTGGAAATATTGCTTGTTATTTCCTTAAAATTTTCAATACTTATTTTCTCAAATGGGAATTCGTGATTCATTTTTTTGTCTTGGATATGCAAAGAGTATTAATCTGTGGCAAAGAGAATGGTGCTGCACCTAGCAACCAGCTATTAAGAGATATGTATGTGCTTAAAGGCTACTGTATTTTTATATTGCCTTTGCAAATACAAAACAAGGGGAACATAGTACGCCTTAAGCGATAGTCAAATATTTTTAGAACTGGTCACTATGTGTAAAATGTAATTATCTTTGCATGTAAAAAGATCGTTTCTGCAGGTGCTTATCTCGATTAATATGAAATAGATGGAGCATAAGAGTTTGTAAAAATAGTTTGTTCAAGAGCGGAGAAAGTCATATGAGTGTCATGATTTTTTTATATCACTTCGGCAACTACTGAACCAGTTATGGTGGCCTACTTCAAAGGAATAGTTTCCTTGCCTGGTCGAAGTATCTAGCACCTGATTTCGGCAGCTGCATTGCCGGCCAAGGCAAAACTTTGTTTTTCGCCTGGCCGAAATGAGGTACTGCCAATTCTACACTAACTGCATTACCGTCCAGCGCTTCTTATGCGCAGTTAAATATCTGTTTTCTTAGACAGTTGGCAGGTTAAAAAGATCGTGGTGGCGCTGCAGCTGGCGAATGACGCCAAAGCAGCGATCGCCTGACTAAGATCGACCCCGGGCGACGGCAGAGTACGAGAAGAGGCGAAATTCGTCTTGCGCCGAACGTCGAGGAAGCAACATTATATTCCGGGCCTAGGGAAGCGGCTTCCTATACGCCATTTTGGCTTAATCTAAACTTCACAACTTGACATTTTTAGTGTAAGTGAACTTTCTAAGTTTAATCATTTAAATTTGTGTGTCTGTGGCGAATTTTTCAATGTACCGGAACAGAGAGAGTTGTTATTATATAAGAATAATTTTAAAATTGAGTTCAAGTATTTAAAAAGTGCAAGAGATATCAAAGACTTATACTGAATCCTTGTAAACTCAATCTGTTTGTTAAAGTTAAAGATAAGATATTGGTTTGATATAGCTGCAAGCAGATATTTCTTGTAACCCTGTGTTAAGTTCCATTCCTAACTTGTAATAAAATTAGTACGTTTTTTACAACCTCTGGGGATACTTTGAAATATGAAGAATTTAGAGTAAAATGGGCCCAGCACTTAAACATTCTAGCATTTAAATAGTTATAATTTTTACCTTGGCTACCAATGGTAATAGAGCACATAATAAAAATGGTAGCATTTCGCTTCTTTGTAATAGCTACCATTACACTATTCTTACAAAATAATTCATTTTCCTTCCACACATGTATGTAGTCTAAAGTTGGAGAGGTAGAATAAGATTGAATAATTCAGTGCCATACAAAACATTATTTTTCCGTCTAATTCATGAAAATTCAGAGAAGCGTTTGCATGTGGTTTCATTACACATTCCATTGTAGCTATAAAGAGCATACAGTGGGTTGCTAATGCCGACTAAAATTCCTTACGTTTTGCATGGCATCACCAGAAACAAATGAATGGTGCCTTCGACTTAAATTGTGACTTTGTCCGGTTATTCAGCCGTCACTCCTCTCAGTTATCGACGTCACTGTTCCGTTTCTAAATGTCTCTGTTTTGTTTTATCTGTCACTTTTTCGTTTTTATCTGTCACTGTTTCGTTTTTAACTGTCACTGTTTCGTTTTTATCTGCCACAGTTTCGTTTTTATTTGTCTCTGTTTCGGTTTTATCTGTCACTGTTTCGTTTTTAACTGTCTCTGTTTCGTTTTTATCTCTCTCTGTTTCGTTTTTATTTGTCTCTGTTTCGTTTTTATCTGTCACTGGTTCGTTATCTGTCACTGGTTCGTTTTAACTGTCTCTGTTTGGTTTTTATCCCTCACTATTTCGTTTTTATGCGGTTCACCTTCACTAAGAGTTCACTAATGTCTCTTTACTAAGGTGAACTTGTCCAGTGTGTGAACTAATTCTCAGCCACTTCACTTCCTTCGTGACGTAGTCTCTTCACGTCGGACGGTTCATTTCACTCGGAAGTCGAACACAAGTCCTTCAGAACCGACGCTCCGCGGTATCGCTTGCTGCACGTCACAGAAGCCTTCACCAACTCGCTCGGAGAACTGCTCTTTATGTCGCTAATTCGCTCGCACAGTGACTGACTCAATCGCACTCTGTCGCACTCGACACTCAACCTGACACGCAATGACTTACTACCCGCGAGAGCGCTCGCTTATATAGGATTGGAGTCTTCCACAATGGTTCTCAAACGTTCTAGAACTATTTAGACACACTTTCTGGAGGAGGGGGGAGCTAAAGATTCCAGAAAGTTCTACTTATCTCCCGATAGCGCGACTGATGTTTGTGCTGGTAAGCGGCGTTATTCTTGTTTACTTTGACCGCTCGGCGCAGACCTTTCGATAACCTTAGGCCATACCGCTGCGTCACAAAACCATTATTTTCATGCTCTGAAACTGAAAATAAAAACATTTTGTATGTAATAGGGTGTATTGAACGGGAGACATTTTTGACAATTTTCGTGCTGCATATTTGGAAGATGCTAAACTTTAAAAGTAAGGTTTATTCGTGCACTCTTGTGAAATCTCTAAACCGAATTTTTGGATGGAATACAACTATGTTTTTGTCTTGTTCTTCGATTTTAGAACGTACTCTCCTGCAAGACGGATCATAGACTCGAACAGAGCTTTTTGCACGTACCTCATCCAACTAGCGATACTAAAGTTCGCAAGAATACCAATGTCGAAAGAAGCATAACAATTAATTAATAATTACGTTTCCGTCGTAATTCCACTATCACCCTGCTGAGTCAAGGAAGCGAAACAAAGATCACAAAACTTGCGCAAGTTTCCATTGGAGGAAGCGACGTTACACTATTCCGAGAGGGCAGAATACCCTGGCTACTTTTCCTTCAGGATTAAAGAGTTAAAAACTTCCTCGCCATCGCTTCTTTTAACTAAAACTTCGGGGAAATTAAAACATCAAGTCGACAGGCGTAGTAGCTTTTTAAGGTACACAAGTTATTTAAAAGGCTGTATTCGAAGTCCTTCGCATTTGGGTTTAGGAGAATGCCGTTGTTTCATGCTATGCGGAATTTTATGTTTTTCCGTCTACAAACCAGTACGTCAAATTGAACTTTTTGGTTCAGTTACTTTCCGTCTCCAACTCCAACCTTTTAGTCTTTACTTCAAATGTTTAATCAACATTTTAACTGAAGCATATGACTGCCACCATGTCCAATATAATATGCAGTACAATATTTAACCAATATATAGTTTTCCGACTTAGATGAAACAAAAATATTGTACGTAACTGCAGAAAAGTGTTATTCTTCAGGACTCTTTAAAATAAACATCTTACTCCTGAAAAAATACACTTTCCGTTGTAGTTACGTAAATAACTAGTGTGTGTTCAGAATTCAGAACATTTCCATATGGAAAGCTTTTTGTTAAGGAACAAAACTGGGTATGTCATCGAACGACGTTCTAAAATAGCTAAAATAAACATGGAAGATATGGAAGTAGTGGATTTCGTTTTTCTTATCATACATGCTTAATTTTAGATTATCTAGTAAAACATTTATTGCAAGTAATCTAATGTAAAAGGAAGAATAACATTTTACTTCTCTACAACGTACCCAAGAGGTAGATCAGGTATTGCATTTCACCCAAAAATTCGATACCGAGATTTCACCTTAAATCTTTTGGAGACTTCCTGAACCCAAATAAAGCATTTTTAGAAAAATATCCATGGGTGTATATATAGTGTGTGTGTCTGTGAACAGCATAACTCAAAAACGAAAAGTCGGATAAGCATCAAACTTCGTATTTAGGTTCAGTATTTTCCAAAGAATGCAAGGCAAAGTTTTTCAAGAAAATCCCCCTCCACAAACTACCCTATACATGGAACACTTTTCAAATTTTTTGATTTTCTGAAAAATGGTTCTAACGGTTTTCATTAAAATGCTATTCATTCGGACATAATTTTATATTATCTTGTATAACTGATAAACGTTAAGCGATAGATGTAAACGTACTACATAAAAATGTAGATTTCTTTAAAACACAGTTTATTTCAAATACGTTTTTTGTGGCATAAGCCATTTCTGAGATAGCAGTTATTAATGGTTCGAATTTTTCTTTACTTTGCTATTCTCTTGAAGTCCTGTCAACATTCAGTTGTTTCTCGCAATTGCATGGAAACATATAATTTTAAGGCCAGCAAATAAAGTCCAGTTTTTAAACATTGTACTATGGTTGTTCTCTTTATATCTATAACGAAATGTGTAATGTAGCGATTTCTACAAAGCTTTATTTGGATTAAAACGTAGTAGATAGAAAAATAAGCTTTAGTAAGAATAGTTTGTACACCCAATAATAAACGATAGAGAGTAGATAAAGTCATGTGAATGTATCACATCAGATTTTTATAAGAAGTTTATAATATATTAGTACTCTATGCAACAAGTGGGTAATCTTAGTGATTATGGCACGAGCATTTGTGCGAGAATTTTCACGAGTGTCATATTAAGATTACCCACGAGTATTAAAACCTTAGCATTGTGCACTATTGGAAACAAATAATGAAATAATTGGGCATCTACATAAGTGAGAGCGTATTTCGTTTGTTATTACCTGGCGTGTTACACCGATAAGCAATACAATCACTTGTTTGCACTCCCTTACTGGGAGAGAAGTGAGCAGGTGTTACGGACTGCGATGTAGCATTTATCAGCAGAGTGATTATAAATTCACATCTTAATTATTCTATATTTAATAGTGTACAGAAGTTTTTGCATCTCCTTTGCTCAGAGAAAGGAATGTCAAAAATTGTTTCATCTTCTCTCTATAAGCACGGCAACTTGGAATACCGGTATTACGCCATTACTATCTCGTCATACTCGGGGCACGGCGTTTTTATATGAGTGTGTGTTTGTTTTCTAAATTAGAGAATTACAGTATATTTAAGAATTCGTTCTGCACAGATACATAAATACATTATTCATAACCATTCTGTAGTAAAATATGTTATAAGAAACACGACTCCCATTATTTGGTTTTAATAAATACGTTTTTATGTTATAGATAATTTAATCTTTGGTCATAAATGACTATATTTAAGAAACAAATACGTAAAATTTAGAATTTCAAAATATTAAATTTCCATAATGTGATACATTTCACACCAAAAGTCAATTTTCTTTTTTGAAAATTATTTTATTGAAAACTTAGGTACATAGGATCATGATAATGAATTGTCTGCTATATACCTACGATAAAAAGCTTATCGATTTGTACACTTGCACTTCTATTACATACAAGATAGCAAACAATAATGCTTCTGAAGATTGTTTACGGAGTGAAGGGCAACGTTTCATAGAGCAATTAATTTACTCCTTTTTAATACAGTTAACGGATCGCTAAATGTCACACTGGGAGCAGCAAAAGTGGTAGTGAAACACTACGTGCTCTCATGTTTGTTGCTTATAGGCCGTAATATTAGACAAGAACAGAGTAAACACAATTTAAAAACAGCTATGGGCAGGTACGGATAGTTCAAATAAGGATATTTTAATTATTTGTCAGTCCAAAAAGTGAGTTTATTTCCTCGAAAATAAAGCCAGTGTAACTGAAGTGGAAAATATTCTAAAGACGTTTATTTTTGACTATCAGCATGGACTTACATTCTATTGCAAGCCTGGTAGGTGCCTCTCATTGAGCGCGATCTACTCATCCTCTTTGCTGATAAGCAAGAGGAATACAATGAAGCCTGGCTCGCTCAGTTCGTAGAGCGCCTGCCTGCTATGTAAAGGGTCCCGGGTTTGAATCCGGGTTTACAAGGTGGGAATTTTTCTCTCGCCAAAATCATTCCCCATCCTCCCCAGAATCTGGAATTATGAATAAGAGTGTGAATGTGTGTGATCTAATGATTAAAGCCCGAAGTTTACTAGAAACCCAAAGACAAGGGTTGGAAAGGCCGTCCACAAGACCATTGTAGTTAAATTCAGAGTATATATGGAAATTAAAAAAAAAGATCGCTTGCGCTGAGTTGCCAGTTCCTCACTGATCTGTGTTTACTTGGAATTGCCCCGTTGAACTCTGCAACTCTTTTAACGCACGAAGGGACATCCACATACTTGAAATACGGCGCGGTTGAGCCCGTGGTATATTTTAGAATTATATTATATAATAATAAATGCTTATGGACAAAGATTAGTAAAAGCAATGAAATAACATTCTTTCGCGGCAATAATTTTAAATCCCATGTGGTTGTCTGCTTTAGAAGGAACATAGATTATGGTAGTTCTGTATTTCAGCGCTGCAGGTGACACATTCACTCTTCCCTATGCAAAGTCGAATCGCTAATACGTCACATTGGGCTGAGCACCTCTACTTGTTTACACGAATCAGAATGGAACTAATTAAGAGAGGCTATTTCTGATTCCTCCTTTGTTTTATACTCAGTATAACATCGCTCATTGGTTCATGTTTGTTGCTTGTTATTTGCTTCAAGCCAGTCATATCGAGATGTGATAAGCGCTGATTGGAAACTAGTGTGGGATAAATAAATGTGACAACCTTATGGAAGAAAAAACACTCTTGCAATCTAGGGGAATGGGCCTCATTTACTGCTCCCGAGTGTTAAACAGTCTACAATTTTAAAGACGGAATAAATCTATAAATCGATAGCTAATGATAAAATAGTAATTTAAGAGTTTTCTCGCAACCTAGTGTTAGGTTAACTAAAACACATGGCCATATACATTGTTTGTTACATAGTCTATGATGCTTGTTGTTGATATGAAAATTTTGAGTACTGTATGATAGCAGCACCGCCAACAAAAGGGTTTGTCAACCATCAAAACAAATCCCATTCTCATTACTATACAAACATCAAAGTTAATCCAGCACATTTCCTGTTCACAGAAATGGAGAGCCAATTTACATAGGGGAAGTCATGCAAATCACCCCTCTTGTGTCCATTTAATACACAGATTGTCGGAATTTATTACAATACTACGCTCCTCACAGTCATTTAACATCCAACAGGCAACAAAATACATTCTTTCTATGCAATATAATGAGTTTACAAGATCATCAGTAAAAATTGCATGATAAATGATTAAAATAATTAACTAAAATTTAAAGTTCATCGATCAAATCCGGTATCTGTTGAATGCTCAGTATAAATATTTGAAGATATCTCTACACGTACCAAACATAAAAATCAGATGTGTTATATTCACACAGCGTTCCCCACCTACTATTTTACACACTGTTCTTAGAAAATCTACGAGAAATGTTATTAAAGTATGATTCGTTATGCAATAAAATAAGAACAAATGAATATTTTGGCTAAAATAATATTTTATTCCATTCTACATAATTAATCTTTCTATCCTTATAGTTATACAATCAATTAAATTCTCATTTTGGTGTAGAATGAAGCCATTTTGCACCATTCTGAGGCGCCAATTTTTGTAACCATGCCCTTTGCTTCAAATGTTGATGACATTTAACGTTACCTGCTGTGTTGAACAGTTTTGTGATGTCGCCATCTCGTAGCTCATTCTGCGTTGTCTCGTGCGCCAACTGCTCTAGTGGTATAGCTATAAGTCCTTTATCTCAAGGTATGCGTGAGTGCATTTTGAAAGGATACTACCAGTTTAGTTAGCCGATAAATTTTAATGTTGACTAAAATGTTTACTTTGAGAAAGTTGCACATTGTTGAATTACAGAATTAAATTGTGTCAATAACAATAATAATCATAATAATAATAATAATAATAATAATAATAATAATAATAATAATAATAATAATAGTAATAATAATAATGCAAAGCATCCTTGCCGTAAGTCGCAGAAAAGTTACTCGGAAAGATCTATTGCAATAGCCGCTAAATCTTATTCACTCAAGCACATCACTAGGCGCTATACTACTTAAAATGGAACTCACGTCACACGAGTAAGTCACAGAATTAAGTAAATAAGTAATCATGATTTTGAATGCACGTCCTTGTCTTAACTTAAGGTCCGTCTACCTATCGCTACCCCTACTAACGTCCCTTCGCTAGCGGCCCAATCTTAAATAAGTATGCGTATCTGACACTGTTTCTATGCGGAACCTCCCCGAATCTCAGTATTTCACTCCCCCTGTAATTTACAGAAGTCTTGCCTACGTGACATTTCAAATATACTGAACTTAACTCTCACTGCATTCCAGGAAAATTTATGTTAACGCGTTCTCAACTCGGCTGTTACTAATAACATGACTTGCTATACCGCTTTTCTTTCCAAAGAAGTCTTTCAACTCACGCTTAGTGCAGTATATATTAATTTAATATACAAAATTATTTATTGCAATTATGATTTCAATTATTAGGTTTTTTGGACAAAAACAAAATCATGTGTAAATCTCAACATGGTTTTAGAAAGGGCTGCTCTACTATTACAGCTGTAGTGGAATTTATAGATGAATTAATTAGTAAAATGTAAAGTGATAATCAAGTTATGGGACTTTTCTTGGATTTATCTAAGACGTTTGATAGTGTTGATCAACAAATATTAATTCAAAAATTGGGAAATTTTGGTATAGGGGGATTGCAGGTCAATTAATCAAAAAATATTTGCAAGGACGGGTTAAAAGTACAGGAATAATATGTAAAACGAATAAATTAAAGACAAAATATGAATCCTCATTAACGGTGGTAAACTATGGGGTCCCACAAGGGTCTGTGCTTAGGCCTTTGTTATTTACATTGTATACTAATGACTTACCTGTTATTAATAATGTTAAAACAGTGTCATACGCTGATGAAACATAAATTATTTGCTGGAGATGGACACTTGACAATGTAATTACCAATATACATTCAGGTGCAGATATAATACTTAAATATCTTGCTAATAATAACTTAATTAATAATCTAGATAAGACGAGTGTAATATATTTTAAAATTAATAAATTTCTATATAGGAATATGAAAATTAACATTGGAAATGAAATTGACACCTCTGATGACCACTCATTTCTAGGGCTACTTATAGACAAACCTTTATCGTGGACCAGGCATGTAAATTATATATCTAATAAAATTAGCAAGGGTTGAACTATATGGCCCATTATTTGGAAAAACCAAATTTAAAACTGATTTATTATGGAATTATCCATACTCATTTGAACTATGGTATTGAATTATGGGGCACAACGCATAAAGATAATTTAAAACGCTTATTAGTACTAAAGAAGAGGTCTCTAAGAATTGTATGCTCATTAAAATCTAGGGATTCCTGTAGGGAGATATTTAAAAGAGAAAGAATATTAACTGTGATTTCATTATATACTACTTTCTCTACTACGTATAGTAAGTAGGGGAAGTATTGTATTCCACCCAAAAATTCGATACCGAGATTTCACCGGAAATACATGTTTGGGACCCCCTTAATCCATAAAAAGCATTTTTGGAAACATGTCCGTGTGTGTGTCTGTGTGTGTGTGTCTGTGAACAGCATAACTCAGAAACGAACAGTCGGATAAACACCAAACTTGGTATTTAGGTTCAGTATCTTCCAGAGATGCGACACGAAGGTTTGAAATAAAATCCCCCGACCCCAGATTACCCTTTACATGGAACATTTTTCGAAAATTTTAATTTTCTCAAAAATGGCTCTAACGATTTTGATTAAAATATCAAATATTTAAGACACTTTCATGCCAAATAAAATGTATATCTTGAATTTTCTGGGAATGTCACCAAAAGTAATCTTCATTGTGAATGACTTTTGCATAACTGGTAAACCCTAAGAGATAAGACAAAATTTTACTACACAAAAAATGTAGATCGCGTTAAAATACACAATTTATGTCATACATTTTTTTAAGTGAACCATTATCGAAATATTGCTTGTTATTCCCTAAATTTTCCAATACTTACTTTTTCTCAAATGGTAATTCGTTATTCATTTTTTTGTCCTGATAATGCAAACAGAATGGAATACTCCACATAGCAACCAACTATTAAAATATTTGACTATCGCTTAAAGCCTTCCAATTCCACTTGCCTCCATAAGAAAATTAGCAATAAGATTAACATCTCGATATCTCGTTTAACATGAAGCATATGGAGAATAAGCGTTTGTAAAAATAGTTTGTACAAAAGCAGAGAAAGTCATGTGAGTGTAACACATCAGATTTTTCATTTTTGAGTTATGCTGTTCACAGATAAATACGCATACGGACCTTTTTATAAGAATGCTTGTATAGGATTCGTGTCCTCAAAACATGTATTTTTGTAAAATCTCAATTTCGAATTTTTGGATGGAATGCAATACCTTCCTTAAGTTATAGAGAAGGTAAAAATAGAGATTTTGTATCAACAATGTATATCACTTACATGCACAGGTTATGGGCAGAGAAATTCGTGTGACTATTAAACATAAGATATATTACTTTGCTGCTGAAACAGCTTTAGCAGCAAATATGATGTCAACAGAGAACGCTGACAGGACCACGCATTAAACATCGCGAAACATGTGCAGCATCATTTGTTTCAACGTAACTTATTGCCTTGTCACCAGGCAGGCGCCACCGATTCAGCGCTCGAGATAAACTTTCAAACTCGGTGTGTATAACAAAGAATAAAAACCCTAACAGCATCCATATGCCTCACAGCTGGAAGCCGTCTTTGTATTGTGTGAATGTGAAGTAAAAAAGTTATAGCGATCATCTTATTGTGGCTTTGTTTGGGAGGGCAGCACACGGCTGAAGAACGTCGCTATGGAAACCGCTGGATCAACCGCGTAAAGTTCAAACCAGGCTCTCAGCTTCATGAATATTTTAACTTCCAGACAGGGACGGGGATGAGAGAGAAAATTGCATTTGTATGGATAGATGGATAGGATACTAAGTTACACAAGTTGACGGTCTTCTCCGAGGACTCTTAAAGCTTTCACAATCTGCTTGTGGCAGAAGACAGTCTTCCAATGTTCAGATAACTGAGTTACACAAAAAGCCTTAGGGAGGGAACAAAATAATGCTGAGAAACTTGGGAGGACATAAATATCCTTGCTAAAAACCTCAAGAGACACTTGTGTTTTACATGACGTAAAGTTTTGTAGAGGCATTTGTACAAAATGGTGGTATCTGACAACACAATGGGAATTCGTATCACCTGGCACGAAACAATTTTTAAGTCTTTATGTTAATGTTGCTTTGTTAAAGCATTAATTTGCTCTTATAAGGCCAACATTCGAGAAAACAAATGTGATTTGTTACACTCACATTACCTTATTACCCATTCTTCTATAAAACAGCTTTCTAAAAGCCTTTGTTAAGTTATTGAATCATGTTAATTGAGGAAATGCTTTATTTCATTACACATTTTGCTGCAAGTACATGTGGGATACAGGAGACTAAACCGATAGCTAAATATTTTAAAACATCTGTTATGTTACACTTACATTACTTTCTCTACTCTTGTACAAACTATTTTTACAAACAATTTTTCTCCATCTACTTCATGTTAATCGAGTTATCCAGAGTAGATGCAAGGGGAATTGGTAGGTTTTAAGCGTAGTCAAATCTTTTAAGAACTGGTTGCTATGTAAAGCATTCCATTCTTTTTGCAGGTTTGTATTGGAAACTTCAAAAAAATAATAAGGAATGTCTCGGAAATGGTTCACTCGACAAAAACATGTATCTGACATAAATTGTGTGTTTTAACGAGATCTATATGTTTTGTGTAGAAAAGCGTTGTATATCTCTTACGATTTACAGTTATACAAAAGCCATTCAGAATGAAGAGGACTTTTGGGGACATTCCCACAACATTCAAGATATACATTTCATTTGTTATAAAAATATTTTAAATATTTACAGCCGATTTTGAGAAGAGCAAAACTTTCAAAAAATGTTTTCCATACAATCTGTAGTCTGTGGTGGGAGAATTTTCGAAAATCTTCGTATCGTATCCTTGAAAGATACTGAACCTAAATATCAGTTTGGTATTTATCCGAGTTTTAGTTTTTGAGTTATGCTGTTCACATGCACACAGACACACACAAGGACCTTTTTCTAAAAATGCTTTTAATGAATTCAGCGGGTCTCAAAAGATGTATTTCCGGTTAAATCCGGGTACCGAATTTTTAGATGGAATTCAGTACGTAGTAGAGAAAGTAATAACGAATGCCCATTTGAGAAAAATTACATATATTGGAAAATTCAAACAAATAACAAGGAATATCTCAGAAATGTTTCACTCCACAAAAAAATATACCTGAGATAAATTGTGTGTTTTAATGAACTCTATATTTTCTGTGTAGAACATTTTTGTTTATCCCTTGCGGTTTATCAGTTAGGCAAAATACATTCAGAACGAAGAAGACTTGGGGATATTACCAGAAAATTTAAGACATACATTTTATTTGTCATAAAAATATCTTAAATATATTATAATTTAATCAAAATTGTTGGAGCCAGTTTTGAGGAAATCACAACTTTCAAAAAATGTTCCATGTAAAGGTTAGCAGGGTTGGGGAGATTTTCATGAAAATCTTTGTGTCGCAACTTTGAAAGATACTGAACCTAAATGCCAAGTTTGGTATTTATCCGATTTTTCGTTTTTGAGTTATGCTGTTCACAGATACACACACACGGACCTTTTTCTAAAAATGCTTTATTTTTGGATTCAGGAGACCTAAAAAAGAAAATATATATTTCTGGTGAAATCTTGGTATCTATTTTTTGGATGGAACGCAACACTTTCCCTACTTACTATACACAGTAGAAAAAGGAAAAATGGGTTGCCATGTATTGGCTTTAACGTTCCACTGTGCTCATGACAGAGAAACCACTTAGTACTTAAAAATATCCTATGTTATATCTATATGACTATTTCTACCCACTATCGTTTATTTTTGCATCTCTTACAGAAACCATTCCTTTAAAAACTCATTTATCTATTTAATTCATATTAATCGATGTAACCATTTTCTGAAACGGTTTCATCTCATATTTCATTGCAGGTACAAAGGGGATACCAAAAGCTGAAGCCACAGACAAATCTTTAAAAAGCGAGTCGTTATAGGCTGGCTTTGGAACTCCATTCTATTTGCATGATATGACGAGAAACAAATGAATGGACTTAGAACTTCAAAAACCATACGACAAAAGTATTGGAAATTGTAAACCAATGGCAGCATGCACCATGGAAATAGTTAATGCTCTCCCCCAAAGATATATATATATAATAAATTATGTGCTTAACGAGATCGACATTTCTTGTGCAGTAATTTTTTCTCTATCTTACTATAGCTTCTATGTCAATAATGTTTTCAATGGCAAAATATTGAAAGATTTAGAAGAATAACAACGAAGGTTTCATTAATATTTAACTCCATGAAAATTTAATAAAGTATATATTTTAACAAGATTCACATTTTTGTTTGATGTGGTTTTGTCTCTCTCTCTCTCTCTTATGGTTTAACAGTTAAACAAAAGTATACAAAATTAATTTAGAATGAAGTGGAAACATTTGCGTTATTTTTCACTTCCTCAAAAATGTCTTTACGATTTTGATCAGATGTAATTTGTTTGAAATATAATGTAACGGACTAAAATGTATTCCTGAATTTTTTGTGAACAGCCTATGAAGTACTCTTCTTCTAATCGAACTTTGTATAATTTTGTATACCTGATAAATCATAAAAGATGGACAAAAATTTACTTAAGGAAAAAATTAGAGCTCATTGAATGCTAAAGATAAAATTCTTATTATTAATTCTAATTGTTTTCAAGTTGATAAAGCAATACCTTTTTAAAATAATAATTCATAATTTGCAGCTAATTTAATTAGAATTTTATTACTCTAAGATGGGTTAGGTTTAATTTCTTGTTGCCTTGTTATTAAAATACACAACTTAATCAGTTTTGAGTCATGCTGTTCACAGACAGACAGATACACACTCACGCGCGCGCGCGCGCGCACACACACAGATGTGTTCTAAAAGTTCTTTTTTTAAATTAATGGGGTCTCAAAACATGTATTTCTGGCAAAATCTTTCTGCATAAATTTTGAGTGGAATACGTTAACAGTAAGGAAAGTAAAAATTTAAAACTTATAGATTTCGAATATGCCTGATAAGCTCTAAAATATATCCTATGTACATTCCAGTGCATGTAATCGTGTCGATATAATATGCAGTTGTTTATGTAGGTAAGTAAACATTAAACCTCCTTTGTCACGCCAAACCCCCATCACTTACCTGGTTATAAAACGCTACTTAATGTTTGCCTTACTCCTCCCTTTTCTTTCGCTCCTGAGCCTGAAACCGACCTGTGTTCATAGACTGAGTGCCAGATTTTTTACATCAAACCAACACGAGACGGACTTATCCAGGGGCTGGTGTGCATCGTCGTGGAGAAGCACGCCTTCCAGTCGACTTGAATTCAAACCAATAAGAAATTACCGCACCCAAGCTGGTATAGAACACAGATAATAAGGTTTTCTGCAATATTAAATAAAGAAAAAAACACTACATGGAACCAAAAGCATCGACACATTTCAGTGCACTCGACTGTACATTCACACCTTCTGTGGTTCTCGACCCACGAGTTTCTCTTCCTCCTGACCGAACTTTTGTGTAAATGTCCTTCCATCTGGCAACGGTGGCCAGGAAATGCTCCTAACGATCTTCATTTACATTGAAGTGGCATCATCATCATCTGTATCTCCCGGTGGACTTTTTTCTGGTTTCCAGGAAGAGATGGGGGGAGGTGAATAACTTTGGGAAGCTCGGAATTATTCATAAGGGCTTTAAAAAGCAAGTCTCTGCCATTGGAGACACCTGGCATGTTTGACACTTTCGCTGCTACCAACACTAAAGTTCATTTCACGGTCCACTTCCGCGAATTGTCTATTCTCAAGCCACTTCTGTGGAGGAAGGTCGTTCATTGATCAAACAGTCTGATTAAAGCGTTTGCCCGGCTTCAAAACAATAGCAATCTTGGTGGTTAGGAGAGTTGCGCTGCAGGCTTGGTGAGGATGAAGTTAAAGATAACATTTTTGACATTCCCAAAAAATCACCGCTTTACCTTCTGTACTGCTGCCTATAATAGGCAGAGAAAGTATTGTACTCCACGCAAAAAACCAATACAGCGATTTCATTGGAAATAAACGTTTTGAGATTCCCGAATCCAAAAAGGGCATTTTTACTTTCTCTACTAATTATAGTAAATAGGGGAAGTATTGCATTCCACCCAAAAATTCGATACCAAGATTTCACCGGAAATACATGTTTTGAGACCTCTGAATAAAAAACAAACGCAAATTCGGATAAGCACCAAACTTGGTATTTATTCAGTATCTTTCAAATATATCACACGAAGATATTAAAGAAAATCCCCCACGCCAGACTACCTTTTACATGGAACATTATTCGGAAATTTAGATTTTCTCAAAAATGGCTCTAACGATTATGATTAAAATATCATATGTTTAAGATATTTTCATGACAAATGAAATGCAAATCTCGAATTTTCTGGGAATGCCTCCAAAAGTATTCTACATTGTGAATGACTTTTGCATAACTGGTAAACCATAAGAGATAGATAAAGTTTTACTACACAAAATGTAGATCGCGTTAAAATACACAATTTATGTCATATACATTTTTTGTTGAATGAACCATTTTCGAGATATTGCTTTTTATTCCCTTAAATTTTCCAATACTCATACTTTTTCTCAAATGGAAATTCGTTATTCATTTTTATGTCCTGGTAATGCAAAGGGAATGGAATACTCCACATAGCAACCAGCTCTTAAAATATTTGACTATCGCTTAAAGCCTACCAATTCCCCTTGCATCTACAAGAAAATTAGCAATAAGATTAACATCGCGATTAACATGAAGCATATGGAGAATAAGCGTTTGATAAAATAGTTTGTACAAAAAGTCATGTGAGTGTAACACATCAGATTTATTCATTTACTCACAGTTGTTCCCATCTGCACATGCTAAGAGAGGCGCACTTGCGGCGCGAATAGCTTAGCAAATAGGGAGAAGGATGCATATGAACTAGTATATATGTATATAGTACGTATGTGTGTTCAAGAAGTAAGTGGGAATGCATGTTGCGATTATAAACCACCGTAGTAATCAAAATGTTGACACAGCTATAGAAACTTCGTTTTTGATTGCATCAAACAACAAAGTAAGTCTGTATTAAAATCGTTAACATTGAAAATGGTTACAGCTAATCGTTACTGGTAACAATTAATGTAATGTAGCCGGGGATGTGATAACCATAAAATCAAACAGTTTAATTGTTACTGGTAACCGTTAAGCATTGTAACTGTGACGGTTGTAACCGTTACTCGCAAATAACTCACCTAAGTTGAAAGGAGAAGTAAAGAAGACAAATGTATCACTTCGCCGAGCGCATGGCGGCACCACGTGGAGGATGACGGGAACTAAGACCCGTGAGAGGAAATTTCTTCCGACAGAATGCGAACACAGTATATTGCGCAGCTTGGGAATCATTAACTTTTAAACATTGTATGTCTTAGTGCTATATATTGTCTTCCATCCTAAACTTCTAACACATAATACTAAGAGTAGACAAATGAAGTTGTACCTCAACAGTTCAGTATCTGTGATTAAAGGTACTGGATTAAACTGTTCTTAACACAAGGTTTTAGAAATTATTCATTTAATGACTAATATCAGTAAAATACTTTTGCTTTAACTTTTTATGAGTCAACAAGCTAAGAAAATGATTAGCATTACAGGTTAGAAAACCACAGAAAATAAACACGAACCAAGCTATCCGAGCAGCAATTATACATCACTAACAAAGAAGTTCAATTATTGCTAAATAATGGCCAACCATATTCATTGTCGATTAAAATGGTTACTTTTCACAGACTTTGTTAAAAATTTAACAAAATTGTCCTCTTTCCATTTCCCGCGTTTATGTTTTCCACAGTGACAGAAGATTCTCAGCCATAATACTCTTGTACACAGGACCTCCTTTTCGATAATGAAACCATTGGCAACCCCTTCGCTGCTTAGTTATTAATTTTCAAGTTTTTGCGCGAAGTTAAAGGATAAATTAATTAAGCTTTCTTGAGACCAAAGTTTAAAACTGACTTTCCAGAATGAAGATGTGTATCAGTTCTGGTTAAGAAGAACAGAATACCCTGGTGCTTTTCCATTCTGCCCCTCATATCTCTGCGAAATTGGATTGTCGTCAATGATGAACATCAAAACTAAATCTAGGAATAGACTGCAGTTAGAAAGTGGCTTAATAATGTGTACAACTAATATATAGCCAGACATTAAATGAATAATTAATAGCAAACAGGCTCATACTCATCTCTAATCATCCTGATGTGCAGTATAATAATTAATGGTTTACATAAAATTGTACATGTGCATTTACTGTAAAATTGTAGTATTAATATGCTTCTTAAATGCAAAACATTATTCTGTTTAAATATAATATGTAATAGGCGACTAAATTCCATTTTCCCCATTGTTATAATAATAATTAACAATAAAAATGATTTATTAATAATTTCAAATATCGACTGCAACCTCGCAGATGGAACACCGCGGCCCCCCTGAGGGTCGCGACCCACAGTTTGGGAACCGCTGCTCTAAAGTAATATTTTCTCAAAACATTGCAGCTGACGGCTTATCCAGAAACTGGAAACGAACTGCAGCGCCTGCGCACAACCTCTTAAACTCTCTGCTATAACGGTTCATTTAGTTATAAGTGAATCTGAACAAACACATTTAGTTTCATAAATTGAACTGTTGCAATAATGCGTTTTTTAAATTTCTTTGCACAAAAATAACCACAAAATATTATGATATGAACTGAATTTTTTTATGTAGAGGAAGAGACGTCATGCTAAGCGGGAAAAGTTGTAGTTTGCCCACCAGCCAATGAGGCGCTCTCTTGTCACGTGGTTTTGTTTACAACTCCTTTAAGCTTAATGTGAAATAAGTATAGTATTTAGAACTTGTTCTACATATGCGTACTGGTAGAGAAAGTAAAAAATGGTGATGAAAAATAGTATTAGAGATGCAATGACGGTTGAAGGCTATATCGCCCAGAGAACTGAATGGGCATCAAAGCCGCTATTTCCATCTGCCCTTTGGATGTTTGTTCAGGTACCGTCTTTAATTATTTCCATCGATTGTTCCCGTGTGGCCTTTGTCCTGTTTAAGAATGGACGCTGTGTCGAGAGCCGGTAAACAAACTATTCTACTGTTGTTTCGGAAACAATGCAAGAGACAATCTCGTTATGGTTAGTTGAATTTATTAATCTGCAAATAAAATGCTTTTCTAAAAGATTCCTAACGATTTTCATTAAAATACCGCATGTTTAAGTTATTTATATGAAAAATGAAACATAGGCATATCTTGGGGAATGAACTTTGTGTGGCTTTGAACAGAGATGGATAAAATCACACTACACGAAAAATGTAGAATCCGTTATAGCAGACAATTTATTTTAAATATTTATTTTTTGACATTAAGTATTTCTGAAGGCGCAGTGGCCGAGTGGTTAGACCGCTCACCTCACCAAGGCAGCCCGGGTTCGATCCCAGCATGTGAGATTTGTGGTGAACACTACAGCATCTGGGCGGGTTTTCTCCGGACTCTCCTATTTTCCCCGTCATTCATTGCACAAATTGATCCAAAACCACCTTTCCTTTCATCCATTTCGCCTTCATTTCATATCATTTTTCTCTCTCTCATACCTGGTTTCGCCCCGATATCCTGCTCCGGGGTTTTTCATTCCCTGATTCAATGTTCGTTTGCTCCTCTACAGGTTTCTGCCTCTAGGCGCGGTTGTAAGTTCTAGGGGGCGTAAGCGCTAAAATAAGAGGAAGTTAAGCCCACTAAGTAAGTATGTAATTATTTCCAAAATATATTTGGTTATTGGTTTCAAGTTTCCCTTTCTCTATCATGCACCTAATACACACAGGAAGTATTGTATTTTACCAAAAAACTCTATATCGAGATTTCTTCAAAAACTCATGGTTTGAGGCCCCTGAATAATAAAATAACATTTTTAGAAAAACATTCGCGTGTGTACGTGTGCGTGTGTCTGTGAACAGCATAACTCAAAAACGAAAAGTCGCGTACATACCAAAATTGTTCAGTATGTTCCAAAGATGCGACACGAACATTTTCAAGCAAAACCCCCATCCTTACTACCCATCACATGAAGCATTTTTCGAAACCCTTTACTGTCGCAAAAATGCCTTTAACGATTTTAATTAACATCCACACCATTTATTAAAAATACTTGCATGACAATTAAAATGCATATCTTGAATTTTCTGGGAATCTTAACTGATAGACGAAATCGTACTCCACAAAAAATGTAGATCTCTTCTGCCATGGTTCACTTCGATTAAAATTAAATATATAGAACAAAAATCTGATGTGTTACACTCACATGACTTTCTCAACTGTTGTACAAACTATTTTTACAAATGCTTATTCTCCATATGCTTCATGTTAATCGAGATATCGAAATGTCAATCTTATTGCTAATTTTCTTGTAGATGCAAGGGGAATATGGTAGGTTATAAGTGATAGTCAAATATTTTAAACCCTGGTTGCTATGTGGCGCATTCCTTCTCTTTGCATGTCCGGGACATAAAAAATTAATAACGAATTTGGGAAAAAGGATAAGTATTGGAACATTTAAGGGAATTACAAGGCAATATCTCGAAAATGGTTCACGCAACAAAGAAAATGTGTATGACATAAATTGTGTATTTTAACGCGATCTACATTTTTGTGTGGTAACATTGTGTCTATCTCTTATGGTTTACCAGTTATGCAAAAGTCGTTCACAATGAAGAATACTTTTGGAGACATTCCCAGAGAATTCGAGATATACATTTCATTTGTCATGAAAATATCTTAAACATATGATATTTTAATCAAAATCGTTAGAGCCGTGTAAAGGGTAATCTGGTGTGGGGGGATTTTCTTGAAAACCTTCTTGTCGCATCTCTGGAAAATACTGAACCTAAATACCAGGTTTGGTGTTTATCCGACTGTTCGTTTTGAGTTATGCTCTTCACAGACACACACGGACATGTTTCTAATATGCTTTTTTTGGATTGCGGTGGTCTCAAAACATCTATTTCCGGTTAAATCTCGGTATCGAATTTTTGGGTGGAATACAATACTTCCCCTACTTACTCTACGTAGTAGAGAAAGTAATAAACTTTCATAGGAATAGATTGTATAACCACTAATAAACGATAGAGAATAGAGAAAGTCATCTAAGTGTTTTTGAAGACAGAATTTACGGTCGTTTGACTGTGTTAAGCAATTATAGCAACATTAATTACGTAATATATACCCCTACTGCCCCTTCCCCTTTCCACAGTCTCAAAAGACTTTTCAAAGTATAATAATTCGGTTCTAGACGGTAGACGTTGTCAATAAATAGCGAAATTATAAAATTCATTACCATTATCTATTACTATTAGGTTCGAGTACGTTGCGATATCATTCCATATTTATTACAGTCAACAAACAGTATCTATTGCTTACATATAAGACGTGTTTTCATTCAACGTTTGCTATTTGAGGCTGCACTTAGAAACAGTTTCTGTTTTTGACAAACCAAATGTAAAATTAATCTATCGCTTTAATTTACAGCTTTTGTTCACCTTGTATCCTACATAGATGCACATTTTCATTTTGCTTTCGCGAAGCACTTGAAAACGTCTGCAACATAAAAGGTCTCGAGAGTTAACTTGAAATCTTTGCCAACCAGATTTTATACGGTCTCATTATGACGTGTAGAGGAATCTCTTCTGACGAAGCTTCTCTCCATAAAAAGAATTAAGCCCTTAAGTGCAATAGTCAAGTTAAATTCTTTCCGAGATGGAGATAAAAAATTAAGAAGTGTTTCATATAGCAGATTTAATTGCATTCCTCAAAAGTAGGCTAATTTCAACTTGTTATAAAGATAGCTCATTCTGGATAAAACGAGATCACAGTCTAGTGTCGGTGGATTTTCTTAAAAATCTTATGTCGCATCCTTGGAAGGTGCTGACATTAAACACTAAGTTTGATATTTATCCGACTTTTAGCTTTTGAGTTAACTTCTCTCTCTCTCTCCTCTCTCTCTCTATCACTCTCTCTCTCACACACACACACGCACACATAAACGCAGATCTATTTCTAAAAATATTTCTTTCTTCACGTGGCCTCAAAGTACAGGATGATTTATGAAGAACTGACACATTTATTTCTTTAATTAATCTGTTCGAAATTCACTAAATGCCCCAATTTTAGCACTAAATTAAGCATAATATTCTGGAGTTTTGATTTCCTGTCACTAGATGCGCAGATGTTCATGTTTTATTCGTAACTATTAGTTTTATTGTCGGCAACTGTTTATGAGATTCTGTTATAGTCAACTTGAAAATGGAGTACACATTAAATGAACGACTCTTCCTTGTAAAGTAATACTGGATTACGAATTCAATTACAGCTACTCAAAGGGCATACTAGAGAGAATTTGGTGTTTGGAATCCTCCCCAAAGAAACACAATACTGTGACTGGTAAACAAATTGGAAACAACTGGATCTCTGGTGAGTGAAAAAGGCAAAGGTACATCTAGGCTTACCACGGTTGTAGTTACGTAAGAGCACGACTGGATCAGTCACCCCAAAAATCATTAAGACGTTTGTTGCAGGAGACAGGGTACAGCTATTCGCTGTGTCAGAGAGCTGTGAAAAGTGCAGGCCTAAAGTCGTATAGGATTACGGTTGTCCATCAGTTACATGAACCAGATAAGGATAGGCGACTGAATTATTGTCGTTGGTTTCAGGGGTTCATTGTGCAAAATACTGCCATATTGTCCATCACATGGTTCACAGATGAAGTATGGTTCCATTTATCCCGCTATGTGAACTCAAATAACTCACGATATTGGGTCAGTGAAATTCTGCATGTTATTCATGAAGCGCCTATGCACCCGGTTTGGTGCGCAATATCCTCACAGAGAATAGTGGGACCATTTTTTTAAAACAATGTGAACACTGCAGAGTACCGACGGATTTTCCATGAGTTTACTGACCAACTAGACAATGTAGAACTGAGTCAAGGATATTTTCAGCAGGATGGCGCTACATGCCATACAGTAAATGAATCCATGGCACTAATTACAAGTTTCTTTGTCGGCCGGATAATTTCAAAAAACCTGTGGCCACCGAGGTCTCCGGATTTGACATCGCCGGACTTCTTTCTATGGGATTACTTAAAATACAGGGTTTATGCCACACGTTCCCATACATTGGACGATCTGAAGCACAACATTACACAGGAGATTCAAGCTATTGACAACAGTCCTCCAATGAGTGGCCAGTAACATGGAACGACGTGTTGAGTTGTGCCTTATGCAGGATGGACGACATTTTCAACATTTGCTATAGAGGTATATAATTTCCCAAAATTCTTCTGCATTTCAAGTACAATAAGTTGTCACTAGCATAACTCGTTTTGAAACAATTAAACAAATAAATGTGTCAGTTCTTCATAAATCATCCTGTATGTGATTCCGTTTGAATTTTGATATCTAATATATTGATGGGATGCTACTTCCTCTACCTACTAAAGGTAGCTGGCAGAGAAAGTAAAAACTGGGAATTGTACACTACGGGAACGACTTCACGCTCAGAGGAGCGCCTGTTAGATATGGTGATTGCAAGAAGCTCATTAACTTGAATGTATCTGCAAGTCTGAGAGCTACAAAATGTGTGTTTAGCATTCGCTAACGCCCACATTATCTCTCTCTCTCTCTCTCTCTCTCTCACACACACACACACACACACACACACACACTCACACACAGACTTGCTGAAAGGAAACAATTGTGAATCTGCAAGTTAATGTGAGGTTAGCTAAAACAGACAACTCATTGCCCGTCAAGAAGCTATCGTACATGTGCCGCATATCTCACATAAGAGATTATTTTCGATGCACAGTAATATAGCTCCTGAAACAGCTACACCATTCCTGAATGAACTGGCGGGGGAAGTGTGTAACGAGGTTCTGAAAAGCTTATACTATACTAAGAAAAAATTTCGAAAAACATTGATAACTGGTAGAATAGTAGTGTAAGATTTGAGGACATGAGCAAAAAACAAACTATCGGAAAATGTTTAGTACTTGTACTTTACTTTTAAAATACCCATCGTATATCTTGAATTTTCTGCAAATAATCTATGAAGTTCCCTTTATTTATCTGAATTATGCATAATTACGAAAACCATAAGATATAGACAAAGGCTGAGGAAGTATTTTTTAACACTTAAATGATTTCAGTCTAATTATGTAATATAAAATATAATAACAGCCCGCCTTAAAATAATATGTGCATGTTACAATATATAAAAGTGTATATTACAGTCATTGTAAATGTTTATATTATTGTATACATATTCAATAATGTTATGTGAATGTATTATGTAATTAAATAATGTAGGAGATGTGAGAATAATAGGTTAAAAGTTGCTAACAATGAGGTAACCTTGAGGCAATAATGAATTTGAAAATTTAAATGCTACTAGTCATTATTGGAGCAACAATAATGTAAATTTTGTGACAGTTTATAAACAACCAGAAAAATATTTAGTTAAACGAAGGTATTCTATTGGAGTAGGATTAGCCAATCAGAGACCTGAAATACAGAAATTTACAAATTTAGACGGAAAAAATCAAGTCAGTTGCTTGTAGACAGTACTCATAACTGGACGTGTTGCTAGCAGACAGTGTTACTAATCAGACGCGAGATGTATCCTTGAGAAATTTAATACGTATTTTGTGTGAGAAAATAGTTTACGTGTTTAAAAAGTGCAAGCAATTAATAAAAGAATCTCACAGCTCGATATATTAGTGAAGTGTTATTTAAATTGTGTCAAGCATTAATAAATGGAGTGAAGAAAAACTTAAAATCTCTGTAAGGCTACATTCTTAGTCATACCAGAACCCTGCTAAGAGAAACGTCCCTCTAACAATAATGCTGACGCAGCCTAGGCAAACATAAGTATATAATATTTAAAGAAACAATAAAAATACAAAGTTAATATTTTTAAACTTGCGGCGAAGGCTACCGGAAACCTGTTACCATACTTGAGGTTGCAACTACTTCAAGTTCGGCTCCCCAACAGTCGAAATATAATACTGACTTTCCATATGTAGCAGCAACAAACCGTCATCTTCAAGGCTCACGAAGGGAGAAAAATCTAAATCTCATTAAAATACCCAATATATGTCAAACGAAATTTTTCATAACGTTAGTAGTTTTGGAATATTTCAGGCTACAAATTTACATTTACCCACGTCTAAGTGCGTCACCTAACGGTCATACTTGGAAGCTTACAGTTCTTTTGTTTTTTACTTTGTCTACTACGTATAGTAAGAAGGGGAAGTATTGCATTCCCCAAAAATTCTATATCGAGATTTCAGCGAAAATACATATTTTGAGGCACCCTGAATCCAAAAAAAGCATTTTTAGAAAAAAAAGTCCGTATGTGTCTCTGTGTGCCTGTAAACAGCATAACTCAAAAACGAAAAGTCGCATAGATACCAAACTTGGTATTTAGGTTCAGCATCTTTCAAGGATGCGGTACAAATATTTTCAACAAAATCCCCCTATGCAGATTACCCGTTACATGGAACATTTTCGAAAATTTTGATTTTCTTAAAAATGGCTTACAATTTTGATTAAAATATCATATATTTAAAATATTTTCATGGCAAATGAAATGTATGTCTTCAATCTTCTGGAAATGTCCCCAAAAACCTCCTTTATTCCGAATGAATTTTGCATAACTGGTAAAGATAGATACAATTTTACTACACAAAAATGTAGATCTCGTTAAAACACAATTTATGCCATATACATGTTTTTTTGGAGTGAACCATTTCCGAAATATTCCTTGTTATTGGTTTGAATTTTCCAATGATTATACTTTTCCTCAAATGGGAGTTCGTTATTCTTTTTCCTTTATGTCCTGGACATACGAAGAGAATGGAATGCTCCACATAGCAACCAGCTCTTAAAATATTTGACTATCGCTTAAAGCCTACCATATTCCCCTTTCACCTGTAAGAAAATTAGCAATACGATAGTTTATGCAAATTTTATATCGATTAACATGAAGTAGATGGAGAATAAGAGTTTGTAAAAATAGTTTTTACAAGAGTAGAGAATGGCATGTGAGTGCAACACATCAGTTTTTTTTTACTTCTTTCTCTCCATCGTAAGAGCTTGTTACATCAAATAAACATTTGAATGTTATTTCAACATGCTATAACACATCACTTGTTGCTTTATTTGAAATCATTACTAAATAAGAATATATTTTGAGCAATATACGTGGTTAGTAAAGTCACTTTTTATATGAGCAATATGTGTAAATTTATCATGTATGTATCACATGTTTTTCTCATCGATTCCAGGACATTGGAAGTATATTTAAGAGAAAAATTAAAAAATATATTTAGGTATTTTTATACCCTACGGTTTTCCATACTTTCCTATGCAAATGTAAACAGCCAAGTCAGTTGTTTTGCCTGAAGTTATAGGCACTTGATGATCAGATTGTCTGAATCCCTGATATATAGACAACGTATCTGCTTCTGTGCTGCGGGTCTATCTACTCTACTGCAACCTTCATTCATTCATTCATTATCTGTTTACCCTCCTCTGATGTAGGACTTACACCCCCCAGGACTTACAAGCGGGTGCCTGGGGTCAGAGGCCCGTCGAGGAGCAGATACTCATGGATCAGACAGAGCATCCAGGATGGGTGATCAGCCCGATGCCTGGTATGGGATGAAGGAAGTAGATGAAGCGAAATGTTGGTGAAATGGATGAAAGGAAAGGTGATGATGGAGCAGTTGGTGGAATGAATGGCGGGGGAAACCGGAGAACCCGGAGAAAACCCGCCCAGACGCCGCTTCGTCCACCACAAATCCCACATGCAGGTCCCTGGGATTGAACCCGGGCCGCCTAGATGGGAGGCGAGCGGTCTAACCACTCGGCCACGGCGCCGCCTACTCTACTGCAACCGCCTGATATTAATCGGAGTTTTCAACTTAAAATGGTACTGCCAGACACCGAAGGCAGAGAAGTTGCCGCTACATCAGGGGTTTAGACAGCAAACTGGTCCTTCAGAACACATCTTTTAAGGCAACGCAAGTAATTGGCTTACCTCTATATGAGGATATGATTTTTCGTAAATATTTCAAAGATATTTCGAGAGGAAAGGCCCAGGTAGTACCGTCTGTGCCCCGCATTTGGAGGTCCCGGGTTCAAAACTCCGGAGCTGACCAATCTGACCGAAGGTTTTTCGCGGTTTTCCTCGGTCGCTAGAAGAATGCTGGGTTGGATAATTTGATTCGATAATTGTTCTATAATCTCTTTCATTAATACATTTAATTTCCTTCTTCTTCATCGCCATATCAGGCATTGAGCTGATCACCCATCCTGGATATGTTTACAGAAGACTGCCATATTCTTAATTTCTCTAATATTAACCTAAAGTAAACAAAGGAAGCATATGTACCTATTCCACCCAACAATTTGATACCGAGATTTCATCAAAAATACACATTTTGAGGTGCCCTAAACACAAAGAAAGACAGGACTTTTAGACAAGGCTCGGTGCTCGCGTCGCTAATGATTTTGATTAAAAGACCATAAAAGACCAATATTTGAATGAATAATATATATACACTGAAGTAATTTTTATTCTATATTAGTTTTGTATAATTTTGTATAAACGGTAAGCCATAAGATATACATAACAGCTTATTATGTCAAATTCGGTGGAAATAACAATCTCCGAGAGTCTTGATTTAAAATTTACCATTTTTTACCTAAACATTACCTTTTATTTGTTTCTCGCGATAACGTAAGTTGTGGAATTTCAAAGTCATCAGAGGACCTGCACGTTAAAGGTTTGACTGAGGATTCAGCCTCCTGTATTCCCCTTGACCTTCATGGAGATCTATAATGAAACTATTTTAGGGAATATTTATTTCTCTACTACGTATAGCAAGTAGGGGAAGTATTGCATTCCACCCAACATTTCATATTGTGATTTTACCGAAATACACGTTTTGAGGCCCCCTGAATCTAAAAAAATCATTTCTAAAAGGTCGTGTATGTGTCTCTGTGAACAGCATAATTAAAAAACGAAAACTCACATAAATACCAAACTTCGTATTTCGGTTCAGTATCTTTCAAAGATGCGACACAAACATTTTCAATAAAATCCCTCACACCAGACTACCCTTTACATGCAACATTTTTCGAAATTGATTTTCTCAAAAATGGCTCTACCGATTTTGATTAAAATATCATTGTTTGAGAAATTTTCATGGTATATGCATTTTATATCATTGTAAATCGTAAGAGATAGGCAAACGTTTACCACAATTTATGTTATATAATTTTTTTGATCGAAAGAACCTTTTTCGAAATATTCCCTATTATTTGTTTGAATTGTGGAATACCTATACTTTTTCTCAAATAGAATTCGTTATTCGTTTGTTTTTATGTCCTGAACATGCAAATAGAATGGAATGCTCCACATAGCAAACAGCTCTTAAAATATTTGACTATCGCTTAAAACCTACCAATTCCCCTTGCATCTACAAGAAAATTAGCAATAAAATTAACATCTTTATGTCTCGATTAACATGAAGTAGATGGAGAATCTTTGTAAAAATAGTTAGTAAAAGAGTAGAGAAATTCATGTGAGTGTAACACATCAGAATTTTTTTGTCAGAAGGAAAATAGTTACTGAACTGGGTTGGCTTTGTTGCTGTGCGAGGGGTCACGTTCGATTCTCGGCTGGGGATGAGAATTTTTCTCCAGCCAAGATTATTCCCTATACTCTCCAGAGCCTGGAAGCATGAATGAAACTGTGAAGGTGTGTGTGTGTGATGTAATGAATAAAGCCCAACGATTACCAGATATCCAACGACAAATGAATACGAGTTAACACCATTGCCTATAGGCAATAATATGTTCCGAAGGAAAGACCGCCGATAAGACCATTGTAGTTAAAGTCGGAGTGTAAGTGGAACTTAAACAAAATGACCGAACTAATTTTAGACAATATTATTCTTCTCTAGCCTGTTTAGAATGTGTCAAATGTGATGTATCCAATTCATTTACTAGTGTAGGTATAGGGATAGTGGACACCTCGCGCAATGCGAGCTATATTAATCTATTGTGACTACCACCACCCAGAAGGAAGGGATGAAGTGAAGGACTACAGGAAGCTACAGGCCGTAAGCAGACAGGTCACAGAGACGCGCGAAGTCCCTAATAGTTCCAGGTTCAAAGACCCACCCACTGTTGGAGATGTGTAGAGAGGGCGATGAAGACCAAGCAGCCTTCTAGTGTCCACTAGGAGTAATATTTCCTTTGAGCAAGCAACCGCACCATCTGACCGGCAAGGCCACATGCCACGAAACCTGAAGTACACCTGAAAGATGAGAAGGAATTGGAATAAAATGGAAATTATGGAAAGGAAATGTGATAGACGAAAAACGACACCAGAATTCGCCTACCGACCAGGTAAAATATAAAAAATACAACGGAAATCGACCGCGGAACCTCCCGAAAGCCAGTCTCACACGTTACCGCGGAGCCATCTCACTATATATATTCATTGTACTTTTAGAGAAAATTGCTTCTAGAGTAATTTTTAAAACAAGTTTCAGGAATACATTATTTTATCTGCAGAAATTGACAATACAGAAGAATGTAAACTTACAGTAACATTCATAAAGGCATTGACTTTTTACTTTCTCTACTACGTAATTCTATACTGAGATTTCAACGGAAATACATGTTTTTAGGTGCCTTGAATTCAAATAAAGCATTTTTAGAAAACTTCCGTGTCTGTCTGTCAGTCTGTTAACAACATAACTCAAAAATGAAAGCTTGGATAAACACCAAACTTGGTACTATCATCCAAGGATGCGACACGAAAATTTTCAAGAAAATTTCCCCATCCCAGACTATCCTTAACAGGAACACTTGTGATTTTTTAAGAACGACTCTAGCGATTTCGATATTAAAATATTATATGTTTAAGATATTTTCATGGCCAATAAAATGTATATCTTGAAAGCCCTCTTCATTCTGAATGACTTTCGCATGACTGGTAAACCGTAAGAAATGGATAAAGTTTTACTTCACAAAAAGAATTAGATCTCGTTGAAACACAAAATTTATGTCATATAAATTCTTTTGTGGAGTGAACCATTTTCTAGATGTTTCTTGTTATTTGTTTGAAATTTCGAATACTTATACTTCTTTTCATATGGGAACTCGTTATTCTTTTTCTCTACTACGTATAGTAAGTAGGGGAAGTATTGTATTCCACCCAAAAATTCGATACCGAGATTTCACCGGAAATATATGTTTTGAGACCCCCTGTTCCAAAAAAAGCATTTTTGGAAACATGTCCGTATGTGTGTCTGTGAACAGCATAACTCAGAAACGAACAGTCGGATAAACACCAAACTTGGCATTTAGGTTCAGTATCTTCCAGAGATACGACACGAAGGTTTTCAAGAAAATCCCCCACCCCAGTGTAGCCTTTAAATAGAACATTTTTAGAAAATTTTAATTTTCTCAAAAATGGCTCAAATGATTTTGATTAAAATATCATATGTTTAAGATATTTTCATGACAAATGAAATGTATATCTCGAATTTTCTGGGAATGTCTCCAAAAGTATTCTTCATTATCGACGACATTGCATATCTGGTAAACCATAAGAGATAGTCAAAAGTTTACTACACAAAAACGTATATCGCGTTAAAATACACAATTTATGTCATATACATTTTTTTGATGAGTGAACCAATTTCGAGATATTGCTTGTTATTCCCTTAAATTTTCCAATACTTATACTTTTTCTCAAATGGGAATTCATTATTCATTTTTTTATGTACTGGACATGCAAAGAGAATGAATGCGCCACATAGCAGCCAGCTCTTAAAATATTTGACTATCGCTTATAACCTACCATATTCCCCTTGCATTTACAAGAAAATTAGCAATAAGGTTAACATCTCGATTAACATGAAGCATATATAGAATAAGCGTTTGTAGAAATAGTTTGTACAAGTGTAGAGAAAGTCATGTGAGTGTAACACATCAGATTTTTTTATGTCCTGGACATGCAAAGAGAATGGAATGCTCCACATAGCAACCAGCTCTTAAAAGATTTGTTGTACAAGGGCAGAGAAAATCACGTGAGTGCAACACATCAGATTGTTTAGTTAGTTGCGCTTTCAGAGCTCGAGATTGTAAATTCGACTCTCGTCTACAATGAATGTGGTTTTACTGATGTCAGTTGATTTATTGGCATGTAATAGAGCATATACCGGTCTTTAAATAAGCGTAACATTATTATTGTCTATTTTAGCATCATATCTTGATTAAATCTAAGGGTTTAGCTTAATTAAGGCATAAACATCGCAAAATGTGGACATTTTAGCGCATTTTCAACATATGTGTTACTTTAAGCGAGTAATTTAATTCAATGTTTTGGATTTAGAATCCTACTTATAGATAAAAAATAATTTTTATATTCCTTTAATGACTTAATATTCATTTACAACTCGAAAGATCTTCTTTAGGTTCACCTCAGAAGATGCGTGCTGAAAACCAAGCCCTTTTGAATCTAGAGAACGTTCGAGTGGGCAGGATCAAAGCCAAAATGTTGAGAGACCATGGGGTTGAATGTCTTCCAAAAGAGGAAACAGCCTGGTGGAAATTAACCTCTCAAAATATTGACAGGATACTAATTAGAGCGAATGTGCTGGGAAGGTTCCAGGTTTCAAGAAGCAGGTCATTCTTGCTTTCACCTGCTGACGTGGGGGGTGAGTATTTTGGATTTGGGCCAATAAAAGGTAGTGCATTTTAAGTGGCACATGCCATGGAATACACGAACTCAATTCATCTTCAGAAATGGAGGGTCCTCTTTAAGTGAAAAATAAACTACATAAACTTCATTTGTTTTTTTTTCATCCTGATCATAAAATGACAAAGAAAGCTATGAAATTACAGTTTATCAGATATTAATTTTTTATACATATTAATGATATTTAAAACGGGTGTCACTCCTGGTATATTAATGATATCCACCAACATTTCATTATACATATGTTTATATACTTTTGTTATGTATAAGTTTTCACAAAATTCAATATTGAAAATTACTAGCTTTTAACTTTGTGTTCAATTAAAATTTAAATTTTAGGCACACTAATCCGGCAACAAAAATGTTTTTAATTAAATGCTACGTAATTAACAGTATACAGAGTTCCATAGAATTCTGGTTCGAGCGATCAGCGGTCTAGTATCTCAACCCGAGGTTTCAGAGTTCTATTCCCGGCTGGGACCTGGGGAGTTGCGTAATGAAAACGTAAGTTTACGATCAGTTTTTTCTCAAATTAAAGTCCCCGAAAAGATCATAGAAGTTAAAGGGATACACGAATGGGGGGGGGGGGAGTCAAAAGCAATATGCGTAACGGTCAAACGATTTTTATTACTATTTTTCCCCTTTTATGGTTATGCCATAGTTTACATCTGAGGTCATATCGGCTAGCTGGGTTGAGTTGTTTTATTTATGGACGCTCTTTAACTGCTGTGGTCCTTAGATTTGCATTCTATATTGGGAGTTAAAGACCGGAAATTTTGTTCAGAGGCTTCTTTATCAGGTTTGAGGTTCTTTTACGTGCCGTAAATCTACGGCAGGGCCACCGACTTTACTTCCCTTCCGAAGGAAACCATGCTAAGGATTTTTACGCCCGAAAAAATCCATCGCCCTCCGCCGGGTTTGAACTCGCGACCTCGGGAATTAGAGGCTAGCATGGTAACCATGGTAACGTGGACGACTATCGGCTAGCGAGTTTGCTTTTGGAACAGTTGTCAATACGCCAAATGCTCATTCCTTGACTTTTTATGTCAATCGTTTGGTTTATATTACCTTTCATGCTGCTTTATAAACATTAAATTACAGGCATTTATGCTCTCAATCATAGTTACAGATTCCAGAGAGGATAGAGAATTACCTAGCTTTAGAAAAACTCCTACCTTTCAGTACGCAATCTAACCCGCAACCTTTGTATTTCGAATCTAGAATTATAATCCTATAAAAAGTTATTCTTCTTCTTTAACTGATTACCCTCCTATTTGTAGGACTTGCAAGCCAACAATGTCTTGTGTCAGTAGCCTGTCGAGTAGCAAGGAAACTCTGGATCATAGCATATCCATAATGGGTGATCAGATCAGCCCAGTGCTTGGTATGGCGGTGAAGAAGGAGGAAATGAAATGTAATGATGAAAGGGATGATATGAAAATTCATGGAACAAATTACCAAACCCAGCATTCGCCTAGTGACTGAAGAAAACTGCGAAGAAACCTTCGATCAGTTTGGTCGATCCCGGAGGTTCGCACCCGAACTTTCCGCGAACGCGAACGCAGTTCACAGACGTTATCGCCTGAGCCATCCCGTTCGGTGATTCCTCTATGTTATTCACGGTACATTTTTGAACAGAAATACTCCTAAATTAAGCGACATGGACTTGGTTGCATTCACGATGCGGAGGATAGACAATTATTCGCATTCTTAAATGACTTTTTCTATATACTGAACCCATATAGATAAAGGATAGAGATCGACCCCTGGCAACAGGGCTAATGATTATATTGCTTGTCTTCAAAGCGATTTTGCGTTTTTTAAAGGTATGTCTTGCGTTTTATGCGTGTTTTACGTTCTACAGGAATCTGACGTTTAGCTTTAGTTCCCCCAAAACGATAAATGAATAGACTAAACTACAATTCTGAGCATTTATTTATAGGAGGCACATCATTTGACGATATTGTGTTCTTTGTATGATACGTAGATCAAATATTGCAATATAGGCGTTTTAAATAAACTTTAATAACTCTTCTCTAATTCACTTTTGTAACTTATATTCTAAATAATTGTTATAGATACCGTAGCTTTCTCTACCCTCTATCGTTTATTAGTGGGTATACAAATTATCTTACTAAAGCTTATTTTTATACCTATTACATTTTAATCCAAATAAACCTTTGCAAGAATAGCTACATTAGAAGTTTCGTTATTATACAAAGAGAACGGCGATAGTCAAGTGTTTAAGAACTGCACGCTATAAGCTGGTCTATTTCCATACAATCGCGAGAAATAAGTGACTAAGAAATGAAGAATTCGAACCATTAATGACGGATATCTTAGAAATGGCTTATGCCACAACAAAAAACTTATTTGGAATAAATTGTGTGTATTAAACAGATCCAAATTTTTTGTGTAGTACGTTTTCGTGTTTCGCGTAATGTTTAGCAGTTCTATAAACTGGTATATGACGTTCCTTCCGAATGAAGAGGACTTTGAAGGCATTTCAAGAAAATTCAAGATATACATTTTGCCATGGAAATATTTTTGATATATGGTATTTAATCAAATCGTCAGAGCCATTTTTTTAGAAAATAAAAATTGTCGAAAATGTTCCATCTAAAGGGTAGATTGAGGGGGGATTTTTTAAAAATGTTGTGTCGAAAATCTGATGTGTTACACTCACATGACTTTTTCTACTCTTGTACAAACTATTTTTACAAACGCCTATTCTCCATATGCTTCATGTTAATCGAGATATCAAGATGTTAATCTTATTGCTAATTTTCTTGTAGATGAAGGGGAATTGGTAGGCTTTAAGCTATAGTCAAATATTTTAAGAGCTGGTTGCTATGTGGAGTATACCATTCTCTTTGCATTACCAGGGCAAAAAAATGAATAACGATTTACCATTTGAGAAAAAGTATAAGTATTGGAATATTTAAGGGAATAACAAGCAATATCGCGAAAATGGTTCACTCAACAACAAAATATATATGACATAAATTGTGTATTTTAACGCGAACTACATTTTTTGTGTAGTAAAAGTTTGTCCATCTCTTATGGTTTACCAGTTATGAAAAAGTCGTTCACAATGAAGAATACTTTGGAGACATTCCCAGAAAATTCGAGATATAAATTTCATTTGTCATGAAAATATCTTAAACATATGATATTTTAATCAAAATCGTTAGAGACATTTTTGAGAAAATTAAAATTTTCGAAAAATGTTCCATGTAAAGCGTAATCTGGGGTGGGGGGGATTTTCTTTAAAACCTTCGTGTAGCATCTCTGGAAGATACTGAACCTAAATGCCAAGTTTGGCGTTATCCGACTGTTCGCTTCTGAGTTATGCTGTTCACACACACACACACACACACACACACACACACACACACACACAAGGACATGTTTCCAAAAATACTTTTTTTGGATTCAGGGGGTCTCAAAACGTATATTTCCGGTGAAATCTTGATATCGAATTTTTGGGTTGAATACAATACTTCCCCTACTTACTATACGTAGTAGAGAATGTAAAAATTCTCCTTTGGGTTTCAGGAGCCTCAAAACATGCATTTCGGCTGACAGCTGGGCAGCGAAATTTTGGATGGAATGCAACACATTCTCCATCTATTATGTACGTGCATGGAACATAAAGTAAAAATTATATAAGGTGTGTATTCGCAGGATCTTTACATGTTTCTCCTGGTAAGGTTCTATCTATCTATAAACATTTATTCAAACTTATTCAACACTCATTCGGAATGAAGAGGACCTCACTGGTTATTTACATAAAATTTCATATGCAGTTTTATTACTCGCATAAATATCATAAACACTCTGAATTATAATCAAAGTCGTTAGAACCATTCTTGAGAAAACAAAAATAACGAAACATTCTCCATGTAAAGGGAGCGTTTTCTTCAGAATCTTCGTGCCACATTCTTGGAAAATACTGAATTTAAAATATGATAATTATTTGATTTTTAATCATGGAATTTATTTCCTCTTCCTACCATAGATAAGCGGTAAATTTAGTTTAACCTTATGAAAGCTATAGACTGAAAACAAAAATAATCTAACAAGGCGTTTGAACATATGTTTCATGGATGGAAAACGCATTTTCCTTATTATAAGACACTGCCATGGATGCGTTGAAGAAACGTCTCTTTCTATAGCTCAGAGAAGGACTTTAAGGTGATGGGAATGAAGATTAATGGTAAAGGACTCCAATACCTGCCAATTTCTCCGTTCCTTTTAAATATCACGCTGGGAATCTTAATGTGTTCACATGCGTAGGCTTTAAGTGGGAACGGATAAGTAATTGGTTAACGTTGCTATCTGATTTCTCGTTAGTGGTTCATAAATTATGAAGTAAAATGCTGGGGAAAGTTAATGGGGTGTCTGGGAAAAAACTACCAATAAGAAAGTGTGAGGGACAACCATAGGTGAGAGTCCAAACTAATAATACTTATACTATTGGTTTATTGTATAATCTATAATAAATTCCCGTACTTTATTGCTTTGATTGTATTTAGAAGTTGACGCAAAATTTATTTGTACTAAAAATCCTTAAGGCAAGCGTTATTTTTTATGTCATATTTTGGGTCTAGTTGTCACATGCATTTTAAAACGTTTCTTGCATGTTTAGCGTTTCTGCTTGAGCCTTATCTATTACTTTCTCTACTAGACTTAGGTATAGAAGTAGAGGAATAATTGATTCCCCAAAAAATTCGATACCAAATTCATCGAAAATATACCTTTTGAGGTTCCTGGATCTGTGGGCTTGTGTGTATGTCTGTGAACACTTAACTCAAAAACTAAAAGCGTTTTCAGTGTCTTCTAAGTACACGCCACGAAGAGGTTTAAGAAAATCCCACACCTTAAACTACTCTTTATATGGAAAATATTTTGTTGTTATTGATTTGCTGAAAAACTACTTTTACGATTTTGATTAAAATATCATATGTTGAAGATAATATTTGTATGACAAATAAAATGTATATATTGAATTTCATGCGAGTAGCCTGTAAAGTTCTCTTTATTGTGAATGACTTTTGTATAACTGGTAAACCGTAAGAGAAACACAAACTGTTACTACATAAAAAGTGTAGATATCCATTAAGTACAGAATGTATGTCACACAAATTTTTATAATTTCCAAGATATTCTTTGATATTGATTTGAATTTTCAAAACCTTCTTTAACATAATGAGTGTAAAGTGAATATCAGACATAAGATTTGGCTTCAGAATATATACTTCGAAATTAAAAATCTGTTGTATTACACTCAGATGACTTTCTCTACTCTTGTACAAACTATTTTTACAAACGCTTATTCTCCATATGCTTCATGTTAATCGAGATATTAATCTTATTGCTAATTTTCTTGTAGGTGCAAGGGAAATTGGTAGGCTTTAAGGAATAGTCAAATCTTTTAAGAGCTGGTTGCTATGTGGAGTATTCCATTCTCTTTGCATTACCAGGACAAAAAAAATGAATAACGAATTCCATTTGAGAAACAGTATTGGAAAATTTAAGGGAATAACAAGCAATATCTCGAAAATGGTTCAGTCAACAAAAAATGTATATGACATAAATTGTGTATTTTAACGCGATCTACATTTTGTGTGTAGTAATATTTGGTCTATCTCTTATGGTTTACCAGTTATGCAAAAGTCGTTCACAATGAAGAATACTTTTAAAGACATTCCCAGAAAATTCGAGATATACATTTCATTTGTCATGAAAATATCTTAAACATATGACATTTTAATCAAAATCATTAGAGCCATTTTTGAGAAAATTGAAATTTTCGAAAAATGTTCCATGTAAAGGGTAATCTGTGGTGGGGAGATTTTCTTGAAAACCTTCGTGTCGCATCTCTGAAAGATACTGAACCTAAATACCAAGTTTGGTGTTTATCCGACTGTTCGTTTCTGAGTTATGCTGTTCACAGACACACACACACACACACACGTTTCCAAAATTGCTTTTTTACTTTCTCTACTACGTATAGTAAGTAGGGGAAGTATTGCATTCCACCCAAAAATTCGATACCGAGATTTCACCGGAAATACATGTTTTGAGACCTCCTGAATCCAAAAAAAGCATTTTTGGAAACATGTCCGTGTGTGTGTCTGTGTGTGTGTCTGTGAACAGCATAACTCAAAAACGAACAGTCGGATAAGCACCAAACTTGGTATTTAGGTTTAGTATTTTTCAGAGATGCGACACGAAGGTTTTCAAGAAAATCCCCCCACCCCAGACTACCCTTTACATGGAAGATTTTTCGAAAATTTTAATTTTCTCCAAAATGGCTCTAACGATTTTGATGAAAATATCATATGTTTAAGATAATGTCATGCGAAATGAAATGTATATCTCCAATTTTCTGGGAATGTCTCCAAAAGTATTCTTCATTGTGAACGACTTTTGCATAACTGGTAAACCATAAGAGATAGACAAAATTTTACTGCACAAAAAATGTAGATCGCGTTAAAATACACAACTTATGTCATATACATTTCTTTTGTTGAGTGAACCGTTTTCGAGATATTGCTTGTTATTTCCTTAAATTTTCCAATACTTATACTTTTTCTCAAATTCGTTATTCATTTTTTTATGTCCTGGACATGCAAAGAGAATGGAATGCGCCACATAGCAACCAGCATTAAAATATTTGACTATCGCTTAAAAGCTACGATATTTCCCTTGCATCTACAAGAAAATTACCAATAAGATTAACATCTCGATATCTCCATTAACTTGAAGCATATGGAGAATAGGCGTTTGTAAAATTAGATTGTACAAGAGTAGAGAAAGTCATGTGAGTGTAGCACATCAGATTTTTTGTATTCAGGGGTCTCAAAACATATATTTCCGGTGAAATCTCGGTATGGAATTTTTGGGTAGAATACAATATTTCCCCTACGTATATAAATACAATATTTATATACGTAGTAGAGAAAGTAAAAATTGCACACACACTTAAACGCTTACTTCTTCAAAGCTAGATCAACTATTATTATTAGTTTGTACAACGTGCTTGAAGTAGGTACATACATCTCAGTTGTACTGCCCGAAGTAATAGTGGCTTTGCGGAATCAGAATCTCATACTTTTGGAAGATTCTTCGTATTAATTACTCTTAATTTAGAACCAATTTTAATAAAACTTGAGATGTTTGAATAAATTTCTTCAAGTTACATTGTGCTATCTGCTTTAACCAGGATAGTATTGATGCATTCTGTAAATAAAAGGTGCGAAAAAGAATTATAGTATGAGTTTTTTAAAGTGGTAAATAGCTAATAGTTTTCACTTGCACCTACTCCGTAAATATCCTGTGCTTTGTCCAAATTGGCCAAAGGATAGTTTTTTGAAGTTATAAGGTATTCTAAAATGTTCGCAAGTGCTATAGCTGAAGTGTTTATGTACTGATTGACCAAGGGGTATAATTTTGTCTATAAGGAGTTGGGAATAACAGCAAGGGTAGTTAAATATTAATTGAGATATTACATGATGGAAAATAGAGTTTGGGCGGTTTTTGTAAGTTGTAAGGCAACCTATGGTTTTTGCCAGGTTCCTATAGTATCGTGTATTATTTTGACCAGATACGTTAAAAAAGTCAGATTCTAATAAGGTGTTAAAAACATGGCAAGAAAACATTCTGATGATACATTCACATGACTTTCTCTACCCTCTGTCGCTTATTAGCGGGTACAGAAATTGTTCTTACGAAGTTTATTTTTCGTCTATTACATTTGAATCTAAATAAACCTTTGCAGCAGATAAATTACACATTTCGTTAAATATATAAAAAGAAAAAATCTGATGTGTTACACTCACATGACTTTCTCTACTCTTGTACAAACTATTTTTACAAACGTTTATTCTCCATATGCTTCATGTTACTCGAGATATCAAGATGTCAATCTTATTGCTAATTTTCTTGTAGATGCAAGGGGAACATAGTAGGTTATAAGCGATAGTCAAATCTTTTAAGCGCTGGTTGCTATATGGCGCATTCTATTCTGTTTGCATATCCAGGACATAAAAAATTGAATAACGAATTTGAGAAAAAGTGTAAGTATTGGAAAATTTAAGGAAATAACAAGCAATATATCGAAAATGGTTCACTCAACTAAAAAAATGTATGTGACATAAATTGTGTATTTTAACGCCATCTACATTTTGTGTGTAGTAAAATTTTGTCTATCTCTTATGGCTTACCAGTTATGCAAAAGTCGTTCACAATAAAGAATACTTTTGAAGACATTCCCAGGAAATTCAAGATATACATTTTATTTGTCATAAAAATATCTTAAACATATGACATTTTAATCAAAATCGTTAGGGCCATTTTTGAGAAAATTAACATTTTCGAAAAATCTTCCATGTAAAGGGTACTCTGGGGTGAGAGGATTTTCTTGAAAACCTTCGTGTCGCATCCTTGGAAGATACTGAACCCAAATACCAAGTTTGGTGTTTATCCGACTGTTCGTTTCTGAGTTATGCTGTTCACAGTCACACACACAGACAGACACACAGACACACACACGGACATGTTTCCAAAAATGCTTTTTTGGATTCAGGGGTCTCAAAACATGTATTTCCGGTGAAATCTCGGTATCAAAATTTTGGGTGGAATACAATACTTCCCCTACTTACTATACGTAGTAGAGAAAGTAAAAAGGTAGACAAATGTCTACGCTATATGCTGTCCTTAAAATTCCATACTGTTTCCACGCAATCTTTAGCATATTTTATTTTAATTGAAATCATTAGAACCATTTTTTAGAAAAAAATGTTCCAAACATTTCGAAAACTGTTCCATGTAAAGGGTAGTTTGGGGTGAAAGGATTTTCTTTAACATCTTTGTATTTCATACTTGGAAGGTACTGAATCTAAATACCAAGTTTGGTATTTATCCGACTTTTCGTTTTGGAGTTATGTTGTTGAGAGAGAGAGAGACACACACACATACACACACGGACCTTTTTCTAAAAGTGCTTTCCTGGATTCAGGGTCCCTCAAAACATGTATTTCCGGTGAAATCTCGGTATTGAATTTTTGGGTGGAATGCAATACTTTCTCTACTTACTATAGTAGAGACAGTAGAAAGGGTGTTGTTTGTTTGTTAGGGGTTGAAAATAGACATTAAAATAAAAAATATTGGAACATTGTGAAAGTTGTGGGATATCTCATCATGTATTAGATCCAAAACCCATGTGTGGCAAGTTTTTATACCAATGTACTTCTTGATAACAAACTTAAGCGAAATCACAGGGTGATTTGGTGCTATGAACGAGATATAGAACTCCTCAAAAAACTCATTTTTAAAACATTTTAAGCGTCTGCTTTAGCCTTGAATTCAGTAAAACTCTGCTATGTTTGCAATAAAGTGGAAAATGATCCTCTAATATTTCTATTTAAGAAATAGTATTGAAACTGGCCAACATGGATATGAAAATCTCTAATAAAACCACTTCCCAGTTTAAAAAATACGCTGGAATTATTTTTTAGCCTATGTCGAATTAGAAGAATCGGGTTTTCAAATAGCAAAAGAACTTCAAATAATTGTGTGGTTCCCGACCCCAGCGATACAAGCTTTCTTTATAATATTAGCACAGATGACATTTCAAATTTTACGTTCAGTTGCCTAAAATTTGTAAAGGAAAGCTTAGACAACTGCAATTAAATTAAATGTAACTATCTGTAGTTTCAAACCGATTTTAAGGAACTTTGAAATATATCGATTTATTTTCTTCAAATTTTAGTATATGTATAATACAGTGGTTCGTATAAAGCTAAAAACAAGCTCTCTCCATTTAAACTAGCCTAAATTTTAAAAAAATTAAACTAAATTTAAATTTGTTGACAAATTCTCTTCAAATTCTTGTATATAAAATGTGCGGGAGTTGTTTCATATAGACGTAAGAATATGGGGATTTAATAGATGTTCGCAGAAGCGAATGCGCCTAAAACAAAGAAGAAATCTACTTGTCATCCATGCCAAATCTCAGTGTTTTTAGCTCTAATGATTTAGGGTAAAACAGAGAGAGAGAGAGAGATGGCTCAGGTGGTAGCGTTTCTGGCTTGCATTCGGGAGGTCGCTAGTTCAAATCCCATGTACCAGGCCAATTTGGTTGGTTCTTTTCGTGGCTTCCTCGATTTCAAGGTAAATATTAGACATTAAATACCACAACCCAAAGTTACATTTACAAAACAAAGTAAACATAAATAAAAATGATTACGGCCATCTTTAGCATAATTATGATATGCACGCTAAAAACAGCAAAAGTTCTACGATCTCAAATTCCATATTCTGTCAAAACTCAATAGCAACAAAATAGATGTTACAAGGAATACGACTACGTAATTAAGGCCATCTATCTGGTAGATACTGACTTATGCGAACTAATGAACCTAAAGAACTGTCGCGATATAACCAAGAAGTCAAAGCGAGTTAAAAAAAGTAGGGTAAAATTGCTCCTACCAACCAAAAGTATAGTTTTGGTCATAAATGTTAGTACTGTTTCATCCATTTAAACAAAACAACCAAAATTAAAAAAAATAATGCTGTTGTATATGCACATAAAAAAGTTGGTAACTTTTATTAGATATAAGAACTAAAAAAAGACCTGTCTTTTTAAGATTTAACCTCCCGCGTAAACAATTGAAGTCCGCAATCCGCATCACGCAGCAGAAACTCATCAGCCGATAACGCTAACTCTGCCATTACCGATCCAGTTTTCGACGCACAAAGTTCAGCAAGTCGCCGCTAGGTGGCAAGGGTGTCGCCGTTTTCAACCGGTGCCTCTAGCCCTCCAAATCGATATGGACTAAGCAAACCATTATCCTCGCCACTACAAGGTTCTATTATTAAACACTGATAACGTGCTCTTTCTCTTTCTTCTTGGCGTGCCTTCCTTCACATGCTGGGGAAAACAATAGCGGCTCTTTTCAATTAATGTATTCGTTACGGCGTGGTATTACTAATCTCATCCCACGCCTGACACCAAATTTCATAAACTCTGGCGCTTGTACGGGTCAATTCAACACATCCATTACAGGAATGGGCTCCTGCTGATAAGCAACAATGGGACGAGCCGCCGCACAGACAATGGCGTATTTCAACACACAACTTTTATTTTTAGTTGTGGTAATTTTGTTACCTAGCTGTGGAATCTAACACGCTCAAAACATTTCCAATTAGACAAGTTGGGTTAATTCGCTCCAGTGAGAAGTTAACGCGTTCAAAACTCAATAAAATAACGTAACTTTGTGGGACGGGCTTGTAAACTATTGTCTAACACTTTAACAGTCCAGTTATTACCATTTGTGCCTCCTAAGTTGAAGTCTCGCTTTATACATTTCAAACAATATTTGTGTCCGTGTACTTCTAACTTTCGATTTGGCTCCACGATCATTGAGAGGCGGAAATGATATTCTTTATTTGCTAGAGATATATTACATAAAATATAAACATAATGTATAATTAATTCCTCTACTTGAATAAGAAAAGCTCATGCTCGGGGTGTAGGGGCGGATTCTTCACAAATAGATACACAATGGGATTAGAAAAAGTGGCTCCTTCCCTAGATCACATTATTGCTTTTTATAAGGTGTCCACATTTATGTAATCAAAATATTTTCTATCTAGTCCTTAACACAATCTCTATGAATGGCTTGGCATAAATTTTAAGAAATGAATATGAAATAATGAGCAATGCTTGGTATGAAACAAATAAAGGGTCAGAAATAACCTCTTTAAATGAATTCTACTCCAATTGGAGCAAACAGTAGAGTGGCTAGCCCAAATCAACATGACTAGAAAGAGGCGGGTAAGAAAACGAGGGGAATACCTTGCCCTACATAGATATTGTGACTACCACCATCACAAGGAAGTGATAGAGCGAAGGAATCACAGGAGGATACAGGCCGCAGGAAGATAGACCACACGAGACGCGCGGAAGTCCCTAACAGTCCCTAACCAATCTCACTGCTGCAGGTACCTAGAGTGGGCGATGAAGGGCCAGTCGACCAAGCAACCCTTTAGTGGCAATGAAAGGGCAATGATAGAAAGGAAATCGTAATAGATGAGATTCACCTACCGATCAGGGAAAAACATAAAAAAACCAAAGTCAGACCGAGCGGTCGAAGAGCATCGAAGCGGTACCTCTGGAATGCGAGTCTCACACGTTACCGCGGTATTTGTGTAAACCTTCTTTTTACTTATTTCATTTGTGTAGCCTCCTATTCAATGATCATATCGGAGGGTTTGACTTAAAAAATTGATGCTATTGTTACCCGTTTATGCAGGTTTTATCAACGCTCATTTCAGTAATTTTAACCATTAAACACGCTCACGTCGACGTCCATATTCTTTCTTCCAGATTTTGTGGAAGGTAAGCATTGATCCTAGTTAAACACTAACTCCCCGCTTCAGTGAAAATCCAGCACAAGATCTTTAGGTTTCAGAAATCAGAACGCCCACCACTCGACCTCGGGGCAGCCAGCTACTTCTGCAGAAGACAGTTTAAACTATAGCCGTCATTGAATTCTTGCCGGCAAAACATTTTATTTCGATGTGCCTGTCAATTTCAATAGTTTCTTCGCTCTATAAGGATTTATATAACAGCTTAATAATAATAATAATAATAATAATAATAATAATAATAATAATAATAATAATAATAGCATTTTGTGGCATTAACCATTTCAGAGATGTTCTTTATTATCTCTTTACACACCTCAGGTACTAAGTCCCTGTTCGTTTCTCTCCCTCTCATTTTCTCCCCCGTGGTCATGCAAAGTGTGGAATATCTAAGTTATCACATATCGAGCCGCTTTTAAAATATTTGACTATCGCTTCTGTATTGCTTTTTTACCTACAACAAAATGTACAATAAAATATTCCTGCAAACATTTATCTCGTTGAACAAGAAGAATAAGTTTTTGTAAGAATATTTTGCAGATGAGGGTGTAGGGAAATTCATGTAAATGTGAAACACATTTATAAATTCTGGTTGCATATGTTTAATATAAGGACTTGAAAAAAATCTGATTTGTTACTTTCTCTATCCTCTATCCCTCATTATTGGGTATACAAATTATTCTTACGAACGTTTATTTTCCTATCTACTTCATTTTAATCCAGATAAACTTTGCAGAAATAGCTACATTACACATTTCGTTATAGATAAAAAGGAAATAGCGATAGTCTCATGTTTAAGAACTGGACGTTATATGCTGGCCTTAAAATTCCATATCGTTTCCATTCCATGGTGGGAAACAGCTGAAAATCGTCAGGACTTTAAACGAGTGACTAAGTATTAAAGAATTAGAGCCACCAATAAAGGATATCATGTAAATGGCTTGTGCATTTTTAAGAGGTCTACGTGTTTTGTTTAGTGCGTTTTCGTCTATCGCTTAACGTTTACCAGTTATACCTACAAGATATTACAACATTCCTTTTGAATGAAAACTTCGCAGGCTATTCCTAGGAAAATCAAGATATACTTTTGTCAAAATCGTTATAGAATTTTTAAGAAAATGAAATCATTCTTAAAATAGCATCTTTGGAAGATAATGAATTTAAATATCAAATTTATATTTATACGACACAGTTCTCATCATGCTGTTCACAGACAAACACATCAACATTTTTCAAAAAAATGCTTTTTTGGGGGTCAGGGATGCCAAAACATATATTTTCGGTGAAATCTCGACTACTTATTTACTATAAGTAGTAGAGAAAGTAATAAAATGTATGTTTTAACGTCTCTTTAAACCATCTTTTAAACCCATTTCATTGTTGTGAAATTTTATGAATATGTGAAACCAGAGAATGGGCATATTCCATGAAAAATGTAGATTTAATTAAAATATAACCCTTACATTAAAATATTTATAATTTAATCATTCAGAAAATTATCCAAGATTTTAGTTTACATTTGTAAACACCAAAGGTTTGTTGTTTCATTTTTGATGGCCTCACAACCATATTTACCTGTTTTATAAACAGCTGGCAGTTATATCAGCATGCTGTAACAGGGAAACAAGGTTTATAAATACAAACAACCTTCCTGCCGCACTATACAACCTTCATTCTGTGAGCCATTCCACAAAATGTCTTTATAATTACATATTTTTAAATAATGAAAACAAATGAATGCATGATGACTCGAGGCAGAAGGAAGGCACATAGTAAATATGGGGAAGCAAAGGAGGAGCGAGCGTGCAATTCAAAGTGGAATCTCAGGTTTAGTTTGAAGAGCAAACACAACGTGGATGAGATGGGAGGTTCCATTTTAGAACATCACTTTAGGTTGTTTCCCCGCTTGAATAATAAAAAGGGGAAGAGCAGGCATACCAACTCTAATTCAGACACATGGTTGCAAACGCAGGTCTTTACAATTATTATCTAAACATTGTTCTCCGTTTAAAAAAAATCTGATGTGTTACACTCACATGACTTTCTCTACTCTTGTACAAACTATTTTTACAAACGCTTATTCTCCATATGCTTCATGTTAATGGAGATATCGAGATGTCAATCTTATTGATAATTTTCTTGTAGATGCAAGGGGAATATGGTAGGCTTTAAGCGATAGTCAAATATTTTAAGCACTGGTTGCTATGTGGCGCATTCCATTCTCTTTGCATGTCCAGGACAAAAAAAATGAATAACGAATTTGAGAAAAAGTATAAGTATTGGAAAATTTAAGGGAATAACAAGCAATATCTCGCAAACGGTTCACTCAACAAAAGAAATGTATATGACATAAATTGTGTATTTTAACACGATCTACATTTTTCGTGTAGTAAAATTTTGTCTATCTCTTATGGCTTACCAGTTATAAAAAAGTCGTTCATAATGAAGAATACTTTTGGAGACATTCCCAGAAAATTCGAGATATACATTTCATTTGTCATGACAATATCTTAAACATATGATATTTTAATCAAAATCGTTAGAGCCGTTTTTGAGAAAATTAAAATTTTCGAAAAATGTTCCATGTAAAGGGTAGTCTGGGGTGGGGGGATTTTCTTGAAAACCTTCGTGTCGCATCTCTGAAAGATACGGAACCTAAATACCAAGTTTGGTGTTTATCCGACTCTTCGTTTTTGAGTTATGCTGTTCACAGACACACAGACACACAGACAGACACACACGGACATGTTTCCAAAAATGCTTTTTTTGGATTCAGTGAGTCTCAAAACATGTATTTCCGGTGAAATCTCGGTATCGAATTTTTGGGTGGAATACAATACTTCCCCTACTTATTATACGTAGTAGAGAAAGTAATAACAATCGTGCCTCATCTAACCTTTTATTTTATTCGACGATAGTGTTTTTGATCCACTTCTTGTTCCTGCTGTCACGGTAGAAAGTGGAATTTCAGGCATTCTGGGCAGATTACCTAACCTACCTGCGTGTTTTTCCAATTTAACTGCACGTATGTGCATGAACTATATTAAATTGAGTAACTTTTGGTATGTTTATTATTGCAGATGTGGAATATAAGTAATTGTTGGAATTAATTCAGCTTTCACACAAGCCGTGTGTTGGGCAGTGTTGGAAAGGTAGAATCAGATGACTGAAAAATTCAATGCCATGGCCGGGATTTGAACGACGGATCTCCCGGTCTCCGTCCCGTTGCTCTACCCACTGAGCTACCAACTGATTCGCATTTTTACCGGTAAGCCACAAGCAGATCGAAAATCATATTGAGATGTCATACCCCAATGGCGACTTACATTCTTTGTAAGTACTTTAAGTCCCGGGCTATATAGTTACAACCACTATTAGGTCAATTAATGGAATCCGTGGTTCAAATTGCGGCTATGGCATTGAATTTTTCAGTTATCTGATTCTACCTTTCCAACCCTGCCCAACACACGGTATGTGTGAAAGAACAATTACTTCCATTAATTGACCTAATAGTGGTTGTAACTATAAAACCCGGGACTTAAAGTACTTACAAAGAATATAAGTCGCCATTGGGGTATGACATCTCAATACAATTTGGTATCTCCTTGTGGTTTACCGAGAAAAATGCGAATCAATTGTAGAATTTAATGTCGTGTCGGCATGGAGCCATGGTAGCTCAGTGGTTAGAGCAACCGGACGGAGACCGGGAGATCCTTGGTTCAAATCCCGGCTATGGCATTGAATTTTTCAGTCATCTGATTCTACCTTTCCATACGTAATTGTGTTTGATAGTTGAGTTTAAATCTTTCCTGAGATTTTATTTTCTTTGTATGTGTTAATATTTACTTACGATTAAACTCATACAGCAGCTAAGTTTCCACTGCAAATTATCCATCTTTTAAGGTCTATAACCAGGGATGGATAATCAATCGCCAGTTCGCCACCACTGTTAATTTTAGCAACCTTGCTACTCAAACTGCCATGTAGGTAATTATTTTTACATAGCGCAAGTATTATTAAAGTGAATCTTCTCTAGGCGCGGTAGGGCGAATTGGCCTGGACCAGACGAAAAGTGGAACGCATAAGTTGGCCTGATCGAGAGACTCCAACCGGCAGTTGAGAAGAAAGAGAGGGAAAACCATTTCTACTCCCTCTGTCGCATACGTCATAGTCTATACGCATGCGCCGCGTGTACTGTGTTAATACGATGCATAGGGAACCAGTATATGCTTTCGTATTATACTGTACATTAGCTGAACATGTTGTAATATTATTATTGTATTAGCGAGCTTCCTGTTTTAAATGAAGTAAAGATAAAGATTTTCAAGATAATCTCCAGGCAAACAAACCTTTACGTGGAAATGCTGTATAGATTTTTACTTTCTCTACTACGTATAGTAAGTAGGGGAAGTATTGTATTCCACCCAAAAATTCGATACCGAGATTTCACCGGAAATATATGTTTTGAGACCCCCGAATCCAAAAAATCATCTTTGGAAACATGTCCATGTGTGTGTCTGTGAACAGCATAACTCAGAAACGAACAGTCGGATAAACACCAAACTTGGTATTTAGGTTCAGTATCTTCCAGAGATGCGACACGAAGGTTTCCAAGAAAATCCCCCCACCCCAGATTACCCTTTACTTGGAACATTCTTCGAAAATTTTAATTTTCTCAAAAATGGCTCTAACGGTTTTGATTAAAATATCATATGTTTAGGATATTTTCATGACCAATGAAATGTATATCTCGAATTTTCTGGGAATGTCTCCAAAAGTATTCTTCATTGTGAATGACTTTTGCATAATGGTAAACCATAAGAGATAGACAAAATTTTACTACACAAAAAATGTAGATACGTTAAAATACACAATATTTATGTCGTATACATTTTTTTGTTGAGTGAACCATTTTCGAGATATTGCTTGTTGTTCCCTTAAATTTTCCAATACTTTTTCTCAAATGGGAATTCGTTATTCATGTTTCTTATGTCCTGGACATGCAAAGAGAATGGAATGCGCCGCATAACATATTTGATTATCGCTTAAAGCCTACCAATTCCCCTTGCACCTACAAGAAAATTAGCAATAAGATTAACATCTCGATTAAGGTGAGGCATAAGGAGAATAAGCGTTTGTAAAAATAGTTTGCACAAGAGTAGAGAAAGTCATGTGTATGTATCAAATCATATTTTTATTAAAATATCACATGTTTAAGATATTTATTTGACTACTGAGATATACATACGAGGATGTTTCGCTGCAATAAAGCCGAATTTTTGCGTTGATTTATAACCATAGTTATTTTTAAAGCTACTTGCAAAATAGGTTAGACTCACGAATATTGGTTTAATATCAGTTGTATTACTCGTATGTACTGAAGCAATCATTAATGTCATTAATGTTAAAAAACAAAATAAAGACGATATGCAAACTATGTCTAAGAATAATGCTGGAGGTATATTGCAGCAGAAATGTAATAGAACATTTGAGCAACTTTGACAATCTAATAACGTTTGCGAAATTCACTCTCGTTCCTAACCTGAAAATTGGTCTTTCGGAAGTCTAATTTTTTTACTTTCCTCCTGTTATATAAATATTGCTCTGATGTTTCACCTTGGAATCCTATCGACTATCAATCCAGGCCGAAAGTACGCCATTTTTGTATTGTTACCTCCAAGTTAGTACCCTAACCGCTAAGCGATGTGGCGGTTGGTTCATCGCTAAGTATAACTCCCGGGTAGCAGCTAACCGAAGGTCATGTTACGAAAGTTTGCCCTGAGTACCGGTTAATACCTAATCGGAATCTTAACCGGAGATCATAATAGAGGCCCTTAACAGATTTTCATTTTTTAAGAAGACTTTCTAACCTATACCCAAAAATTTCAAGATACCATGGGTCCATCACTTCACACCTGAGACGAAGGAACAGTCAAAACAATGGATTGAAGGGGGAGAATCGGCTCCAAAGTAGGAAGACAGTTTCATCTACAGGCAAGATAATGGCGTCAGTTTTTTGAGATGCACGTGGGATAATTTACATTGATTATCTTCAAAAAGGAAAACAGTCAATGGCGAGTATTATGCAAACTTATTGCAGCGTTTGAATGATGAAATCGAACAAAAACGGCCCCATTTAGCGAAAAAGAAAGTTCTGTTTCATCAAGACGATGCACCAGTTCACACATCCATTATCGCTATGGCAAAAATTAATGAGTTATGTTTCGAATTGCTTTCTCATGCTCCCCATTCGCCAGACTTAGCCCCTTGTGATTATTTCCTGTTTCCAAAGTTGAAGAAACGGCTTGGTGGTAAAAGATTTGCCAACAATGTAGAGGTGGAGCCTGTTTTGCAGAACTCGACGGCTCTCACTATAAACATGGTATCAAAGCTATTGAACATCGCTGGGAAAAGTGTATCGAGCTGAAAGGAGACTGTAGAGAAATAAAGATGTTTTTCCCCCAAAGTTTTTGTGTTTTCTTGTTAGGTCGGGTACTTCTGGGACAGCCCTCGTAAATAGTGGGCAGAGAAAGTCACGTGAATATGACACATAAGGTTTTTGAAAGAGTATTTATTTGTTGTGTATATTACAGACGCCCAGCAATAACAAACGCACCTTATAATGGAAGAAAACAGTTGAAGAAACATTTGTTCAAAGCTGCACGTTTACTTTAGGCAAGGAATAAATTTCCTATAGCATTTTAATGAAGGAATGGCCTTCCAGTCTTTGGTACAAGATCTATAAGTGGTATATTACCCAAGGTGGGCAACCTCTTGAATTCATAATCTATAGTGAAGTGCCTTACTGGGGAATATTAAGAAGCTTTGAGGTGCCTATACTTAATGTATTCATTTATTAATACATTCACCTCCAAGTCATATGCAGATTGTTCACATCTTTTGCATGAGATAGGTTAGAGAAGAGATATATCGTCGCTAAGGTCGATTCTTCCCTTATACAAAACAGGAACGTTGCCTTTAATGAAATATCTTCTCCAGGGTAATTTCTGCTATTTGGCGGAATATTACCCATTTCTGCTTTAATGATCTAAATGACGATGAGGATTAAAGGCCTAAAGGGTAACAGTCAAATGCCACTGTTTACGCATTACAAACTGTTTATATAAACAGTAATAAAATTTTATTAATAATGGAAAATATTGTTATAAAATGGTTTCATTTGTTATTACCAAGTTTCAATATACAAGTACGTTATTCCATAGTATTCTGGTTAAAACCTAGAAACATGTTGGAAATGTTTTACACCTTAAAACTGTTGTCACATAAATTCTAAGTTACATTTTTGCTTTTTCTACTACGAGTCATATGCAGATTGTTCACATCTTTTGCCTGGGATAGGTTAGAGAAGAAATATGTCGTCGCTAAGGTCGATTCTTCCCTTTAACAAAGCAGGAACGTTGCCTTTAATGAAATATCTTCTCCAGAGTAATTTCTGCCATTTGGCGAAATATTACCCATTCCTGCCTTAATGATCTAAATGACGATGAGCATTAAAGGCCCAAAGGGTAACAGTCAAATGCACTGTTTATGCATTACCAACTGTTTATATTAACAGTAATAAAATTTCTATTAATAATGGAAAATATTGCTATTAAAATGGTTTCATCTGTTATTACCAAATTTCAATATACAAGTACGTTATTCCATTGTATTCTGGTTAACACCTAGAAAAATTTTGGAAATGTTTCATACCTTAAAACTGTTGTCATATAAATTCTAAGTTACATTTTTGCTTTTTCTACTATATATAGTATCTTTATTGGTTTCAAATTATTGAAGTTATTTCACAAGTATTTGGTGCATGGGTCATTGACCGTACATGCATATTTAAGATACAATAAGATGACAAAATAAACAACAGAGAAAGAAACACAACAAAAGGGAACAAGAAAAATGGAAACAGAGATAAATTACCTTTGTCTAACTGAACAAATTTGACCTAGCTTCGCGCAAAAAATTGCCCACGTTTTGCCAGTTCCTCTGGTCAGCCAGTAGATCCCAACATGCCAATCTCTTTCTTGAGAGACTTAAGAATTTTTCTTTCAGTTTAATCGTTCACTGGTTCTCCCACTGTGCACATTCCGCCAAAATATGTACCCAGTCCTCATCCAAATCACAGAATGGGCAGAATTTCCTGTCAGTCTCGTCAGTCATTATATGTAGTAAGTAGGGGAAGTATGCATTCCATCCAACAATTCTATACAAATATTTCATCGTAAATACATTATTTTTGAGGTCCCTTGAATCCAAATAAGGCATTTTTGTAAAAGTCTATGTGTGTGTTTGTGTCTGTCTGTGAAGAGCACAACCAAAAAATGAAAAGTCTGATAAATAACAAACTTGGTATTTAGATTCAGGATCTTCTAAAGGTGCGACACAAGGATTTTTAAGAAGATCTCCCACTCCATACTTACTACTCTTATGGAGGAGTTTTACAAATTTTTATTTTCTAAAAAAATGGCTCAAAAGATTTGGATTAAAATACAATATGTTAAAGATGTTTAAATGAAAAGTAAAGTTAATAACTTGAATTTTCTGTAAATTTCCTGTGACGTCCACTTCATTTAGAAGAAATTTTATTTGATCTCGTATAACTTGTAAACGTTAAGCAAATAGATGGAAACGTAGCACACAATAAATCTCTTTAAAACACACATTTTATTTAAATAAGCTTCTCTGTGGCATGAACCATTTCTGATACGTTATTAAAGGCCCAAATTTTTCATTTCTTGGTTATTATTTTATAAAATCCTGTCAACACTCGGTTGTTTCTTGCGATTGCATGGAAACAGTATGGAATTGACTGTTGCTGCTCCCTTTACATCTATAACGAAATGTGTAATGTAGATATTTCTGCAAAGGTTTTTTTTTGGATTGAAATATAGTAGACAGAAATATGACCTTTAGTAAGAGTAGTCTGTATACCCATAATAAAGATAGAGGTAGAGAAAGTCATTTGAATGTATCGCATCAGAATCTTTTAACCTTTAATGTTGCTTTAACTTCTTGGTTACATATAGGTAGTTACTGTAGATTCTTTGGCTCACTTGACTCAGTATATAACTGACAAATGATCTTAGTTGCGTAGTAGCTTCCTGTACAATATATTTTAATTTCTCCACTGCGTACTGCTGGAGGTATTGTATTCACCCAAAAACTCGATATGGAATTTTCGCTGAAAATATACATTTTGAACTTTCTTGAATCCAAAAAAGCATTTTAGGAAAAGTTCCGTGTGTGTGTCTGTGCACGGCATAACTAATGTTACTGTTATTGTGTGCAATAACTGGCAAATATTTCAAAAATATCTTGTATATTGCTGATTTTCTAATTTCATAGATGCATTATCTTGGGAGCAGATATAACATTGGGGGATTGGGCTTATAATATACCATTAAGGTTTAGATAGATACTAATATACGGTATTTTCGAAGAACACGTTACTAGGCTTTCAGCTGAGCACCAGTTTTTACATTCTCTGCAGTATGAAACGGCGCACATCGACCGACCAGAACGGTGAGCAATATTACAATGTTATGAATATGACCGCTGCAATGACGTTAGGAGGCGCTGCTGGCCTGACAGAGCACAATGCCATTGTAGAGACAGGAGTTAGGAATGCTTTGTTTGCATATGCGACATATTCCTCTGTGCAGTGCTCATATGTGAAAGGGGCGGACGAGTGCCTGAAGAAAATCGCAAACAAGCGTTTTTCAAACGACGACTGACGAACCCCCTTTGATTCAAGTGGGAGGGGATGTCAGCAGATTCTACTGGAATGACAATAGCACTCAGATGCGATGTTCACATTGTATGGTTCGAGGTAAAGTATATATGCATTCATTTGAATAAAATCAAGCGAGCTGGGACTTGTCCGTGGTTCAGCGATTATCAACACTAAAAAATAAATTCGAATTTCTTACTCCCGACTCGCCATAGAACTGCATAAAAAAGACAACCTTACCTTCCCCCAATTTTTGTATTGATCCACCAGAAATGCAAGTGTGAACCACATTATAGAACATTATGCAAAGGTTATAATAGAGTAATTAAGACGCGAATATGTTTATGAAACGAGCGGTAGGAGCACTACCTTCTCTACCTACTATGTAGTGGTAGAGAAAGTAACAATAATAAAATTACTGAATATTTCAAACCAATAACAATGAATATCTCGGAAGTAACTGAAATCCAATAAATTATTTGAAATAAAGTGTGTGTGTGTGTGTGTCTACATATATAGTTCAATAAGTCTTAGGCAATCTGTTATGGCCATTATAGTTTATTTAGGATGTACATTTTATTTTCCATGCCAAGGCAGTATTTTTAACACTTAAATGATATCAGTCTCATTATATAATATAAAAATTTAATAACAGCCTGCCATAAAGCAGTATGTGTATAATATAAAAAGTGTATATTACAGTCATTGTATTATGTTTATATTACTATGTACATGTATAATAATGTAGGGGTTGTGAGAATAGAAGCAAGCTGCCTTCCGTAGCAAACAGAATTATAAAGCACAAGCCGAAAACTTGCTAACAATAAGGTAATCTTGGGGCAGCAATAAATTAGAAAGTTTAAAAAGGCTACTAATAACTCTTGGAACAATAATAATGTAATACTTAAAGCAGTTTATAAATAGCCAATAAAAACTATAAAACTAAAAGTTAAATAAAGGTATTCTATTGGAGTAGGCTCAGCCAATCAGAGGCTATAAATAGAGAAAATGTGCAAATTCAAACGGTAGACGCTAGAAGATAGCGTACCCAAGCAGTTCGGTTTGGCACGGGTTCAATGTGAGAGATGAAAACTCATTGCGGCGAGAATAATATAAGGTTTACGTGTTAAAAAGCAATTAACAATAATCTCACAGCTCTATGACAGGATATATCAGTGAAGTGTTATTTAATCGTATGAAGGATTAATAAAGGGAGTGGGGTACAATTATGATTTGTGTAAGCCTTCATTCTTTGCCGTACTAGCCCTGCTAAGAGATACGTGCTCTGCAAATTACTACTGATGCAGCCGAGGCATCCATTACGTGCGTGGTCTAAAACAGCTTCAAATTGACGCCAATAGTGGTGCAACCGCTACAACAATTAAACCCCTTCAATGCAAAGATCTTTTTTAATCAAAATTTATGGTAAAATCAATGAATAGAAAAATTTTTCCATGTAACACGTAAATTAGGGTGGAGAATTTTCTTGAAAATCTTCGTGTCGCAACTTTGAAAGATACTGAACCTAAACACCAACTTTGGAATTTATGTTACCTTTCGTTTTTGAGTTATGTTGTTCACAGACACACATCCAAAGGCACTCAAAACAAACACAAACGTTTTTCCAAAAATCTGATGTGTTACATTCACATGACTTTCCCTACTGTTGTACAAACTCTTATTCTCCATCTATTTCATATTAATCGAGATAAACATTTGCAGAAACGATCTTTTGACATGCAAAAAGAATTACATTTTACACATATCAACCAGTTTTAAAAATATTTGACTATCGCTTAAGGCCTACTATGTTCCCCTTGTTTTGTAATTGCAAGGGCAATATAGAAATACAGTAGCATTTAAGCATCGACATATATTTTAATAGCTGGTTGCTAGGTGCAGCACTATTCTCTTTGCCACAGATTAATACTCTTTGCATATCCAAGACAAAAAATGAATAACGAATTCCCATTTGAGAAAATAAGTATTGAAAAATTTAAGGCAATAACAATCAATATCTTGAAAATGGTTCACTCAACAAAAAAATGTAGATGACATAAATTGTGTATTTTAACGTGATCTACATTTTTTGTGTAGTAAAATTTTGTCTATCTCTTATGGTTTACCAGTTATGCAAAAGCCGTTCACAATGAAGAATACTTTTGGAGACATTCCCAGAAAATTCAAGTTATACATTTTATTTGTCATGAAAATATCTTAAACATATGATATTTTAATCAAAATCGTTAGAGCCATTTTTGAAAAAATTAAAATTTTCGAAAAATATTCCATGTGAAGGGTAATCTGGGGTGGGGGGATTTTCTTGAAAACCTTCTTGTCGCATCTCTGGAATATACTGAATCTAAATACCAAGTTTGGTGTGGATCCGACCGTTCGTTTCTGAGTTATGCTGTTCACAGACACACACACGGACGTTTTCAAAAATTATTTTTTACTTTCTCTAATACGTATAGTAAGTAGGGGAAGTATTGTATTCCACCCAAAATTTCGATACCGAGATTTCACCGGAAATACATGTTTTGAGACCCCCTGAATCCAAAAAAAGCATTTTTAGAAACATGTCCTTGTTGTGTCTGTGTGTCTGACTGTGTGTGTCTGTGTGTCTGTGAACAGCATAACTCAGAAACGAACAGTCGGATAAACATCAAACATGGTATTTAGGTTCAGTATCTTCCAGAGATGCGACACGAAGGTTTTCAAGAAAATCCCCCCTCCCCAGATTACCCTTTACAAGCAACATTTTTCGAAAATTTTAATTTTCTCAAAAATGGGTCTAACGATTTTGATTAAAATATCATACATTTAAGACATTTTCATGACAAAAGAAATGTATATCTCGAATTTTCTGAGAATGTCTTCAAAAGTATTTTTCATTGATAATGACTTTTGCATAACTGGTAAACCATAAGGGATAAAGATAATTTTACTACACAAAAAATGTAGATTGCGTTAAAATACACAATTTATGTCCTATACATTTTGTTGTTGAGGGAACCATTTTTGCGATATTGTTTGTTATTCCCTTAAATTTTCCAATACTTATACTTTTTCTCAAATTCGTTTTTTATTTTTTTTTTATGTCCTGGACATGCAAAGAGAATGGAATGCGCCACATAGCATCCAGCGCTTAAAAGATTTGACTATCGCTTATAACCTACCATATTCCCCTTGCATCTACAAGAAAATTAGCAATAAGATTGACACCTCGATATCTTGATTAAGATGCAGCATATGGAGAATAAGCGTTTGTAAAAATAGTTTGTACAAGAGTAGAGAAAGTCATGTGAGTGTAACACATCAGATTGTTTGGATTCAGGGGGTCTCAAAACATATATTTCCGGTGAAATCTGGATATTGAATGTTTGTAACAATACAATACTTCCCCTACTTACTATACGTAGTAGTTCATTCGGACCAAAGAGTAGATATTTACGGTAGGTCATGTGCATCTTTGCAGTGTGCTTATTTCATGATCCCCTAATGACCTTTCAAAGTTCTTCAGCATTACTTACGTTACAAGCAAGCTAATAACAGGCGATAAGGATCTCTACACAGGCAGAGATTATAAAACCGCTCGAGCGAGGCACTGACTGTAAGAAATTAAACTAGAGATTTCCAAAAGATAAATACAAGACAAGATCTGCTCTTTATAAGCGGCTGCTCAGTCCGCTGCTAAACGTGTTTTTATATTCCGTTTGAGGTGTTCATTTATAAGTGATGGCAATCTCGTTGAGTACCCACTTCCGGGTAGATGGCACTGGTGCACATAGAAGAGTCAGGATTAAAGTTTTTACTACTATGCCAGACCATATATTTTATGTAGAGGCAAAGGGCAAAGTGCAGCGTAGACAGTAACCTCCTGTGTTGGCTTTTATCAGTGGAACGGCATGAAATTATGCATGGCATACAAGCCAAGCCATAATTACAACCACGAAGATAAATTGCAATTTGTAGCTTATAAAGTCAAAATGATAAATTTACTGCTTACCTAAGGTAGAGCAAATACAGGATTCAGCTCAAGAATTCGTTATTGAGATATGCTACTCAATCCATTTATTTTACCGTCTCTACCGCTTATCTTTTTTAGGTAGAGGAAGTACTGCATTCGACCCAAAAATTCCACATCGTGATTTGACTGGAAATACACATTTTGAAGTATTTTAATCTAAAAAATTCTGATGCTATAATCACACTGTAGGTATAGAAGTATACAGGAGGTTGGAGCGATAATCAACTCTTAAAATAAGGGGTCATACATTGGGATTAAAGTTCCATACTCAGTCCATAACACCTTGATAAACAATAGAATGGTTATTTATAAATGTTAGTCGTTTTCAATGATATCTAGTTTTTTAATAAATAAATTTAATTTACAGAGTAAAATTTATTTAATATTTAAATATTTTCAATTTTATTTAGTTTAATAAACTTTTATGTACTTTTCTATAAAACTACAACATTAACATCAAATAGAACTTTATTAACAATTTAAAAAAAAACTCTAGCCCTTATTAGTGGGTATACAAATTACTCTTACGAAACTTGATTTTCCTATCTACTTTATTTTAATCCAGGTAAACGTTTCCAGTAATAGCTGCATTGCACATTTCGTTATAGATACAAAGGGAACAGCGATAGTCAAATGTTTCAGAACTGGATGCTATACGCTGGCCTTAAAATTCCATATTCCTTCTATGAATCACGAGAAACAAACTGAAAATCGGCAGGATTTTAAAAGAATGACTAAATGCTGAACAGTTCTAACCATTAATAACGGTTATCTTGGAAATAGCTGATGCCATAAAAAGTTATTTGAAATAAATTGTGGATTTTAAAGAGATTCACAGTTTTTGATGCAGTACGTTTTCGTCTATCACTGAACGTATACCAGTTATAGAACATTATACAAAATTCCTTGCGATTGAAGAGGATTTCACAGCCTATTCCCAGGAAATTTAAGATATACATTTTATTGTTCATGTAAATATCTTTAATATATGGTATTTTAATAAAAATCATTACAGCAATTTTTAGGTAATCAAACTTTTCAAAAACTGTTACATGAAGAGAGTAGTTGGATGTGAGGAGATATTCTTGTGAATCCTCGTGTAGCATCTTTGGAAGTTACTGAACTTAAATAATAAGCTTGATGCATATATAACTTTTCGTTTTCGAATTATGCTGTTCATAGACACACACACACACACACACACACACACACACACACACACACACACACACAGGAACGTTCTCTAAATATCCTCGTTTGGGTTCAGGGGTGCTCAAATCATTTATTTGCGGTGAAATTCCACATCAAACTTTTGGGTGGAATGTAATACTTTCCCTACTTAGTATACGTAGCAGAGAAAGTAAAAAAGTATAGCGTATTTGAAAACTTAATAAATAACAGAGAATTCCTTAAGTGTCTTAACAAGTGTCATTTGCGTATTGCGTTTTTGTCTACCAATCTCTTACGGGTTTCCAGTTATACACAGCTGTACGAAGTTCATTCCTATAAAATTCAGGATATAAATTTTAATTGACATGTAACATTTCTGAAGTATATTTATGGTTAGAGCCGAATTTGAGAAAATCGAAAATAACGAAAAATGTTCCTTGTACAAGGAAGTTTGCGGAGAGGAATTTTCTTGGCAATGTTAGTGTAGCATTTTTCGAATGTGCTTAACTTGGATAGGTATGAAAATTTCTACTTACCCAACATTTCGTTTTTTAGGTTACCACGCAGGAACATGAGGTTTTACTAAATATTATTTTTGGGGGTTCAGAGGACTTTAATTTTTATATTTCTGTCGAAATCTTGATATCAATTTTTTGAGAGAAATAATACGTTCTCTTCTCAAAGATAAACAGCAGAGAAAGTACCATAACGTTTGTTTTTTACTTTCTCTACTACGTATAGTAAGTAGGGGAAGTATTGTATTCCACCCAAAAATTCTATACCAAGATTTCATCGGAAATAAATGTTTTGAGACCCCCTGAATCCAAAAAAAAGCATTTTTGGAAGCATGTCCGTGTGTGTGTCTGTTTGTGTGTCTGTGAACAGCATAACTCAGAAACGAACAGTCAGATAAACACCAAACTTAATTTTCTCAAAAATAGCGCTAATAATTTTAAGATATTTTCATGACAAATGAAATGTATATCTCGAATTCTCTGGGAATGTCTCCAAAAGTATTCTTCATTGTGAACGACTGTTGCATAACTGGTAAACCATAAGAGATAGACAAAATTTTACTATGTCATATACATTTTTGTTTTTGAGTGAACTATTTTCGAGATATTGCTTGTTATTCCCTTAAATTTTTCAAAACTTATTTTCTCAAATGGGAATTCGTTATTCATTTTTTGTCTTGGATATACAAAGAGTATTAATCTGTAGCAAAGAGAATGGTGCTGCACCTAGCAACCAGCTATTAAGAGATATGTCTATGCTTAAAGGCTACTGTATTTCTATATTGCCCTTGCAAATACAAAACAAGGGGAACATAGTAGGGCTTAAGCGATAGTCAAATATTTTTAGAACTGGTCGCTATGTGCAAAATTTAATTCTCTTTGCATGTCAAAAGATCGTTTCTGCAAATGTTTATCTGGATTAATATGAAATGGACGGAGAATAAAAGTTTGTAAAAATAGTTTGTACAAGAGTAGAGAGAGTCTTGTGAATGAAACACATAAGATTTTCTACTTCGCGTTGGTCATAATTGTTTTCCGAAATGATTTCAATACATACTTTCTTGTATTTACATAGAAACGTGCAGGGTACTAGTACTATAGTCAGCTGTTTAAAACGCACCTAGAATTGACATTTCGAACTCTCTTTGTATAGCCTGATGAGAAATAAAAGAACGAAAATTATAGTTCAGAAGCCTGAAGTCCTGGAAATGTGAACCAGCAACGGAAAGTATTTAGTTAACGTCTTAAGTCAGGAAAAAAATGATTAAACACGAATAGTATATTTTTTCTGACGTAAGTTTTATTCAACCACTTCTGGTGTTATGTCAAGGGTCCTCATAAGCTAATCATAGAAACAGAATTAAATGTGAAAGTTTAATGCACCATGGTAAGCCAAGCGGTAAGAGTAACAGCACGGAGAGCCGAAGATCCATGGTTCGTAACATTGAAAGTCTCATTCAGTCTTCTAACTTAGTGCCTACACAGGACTAGTGTGAATTAGTCAAAACATACATTTTATTTATCTGTGAATATAACAAACATATAATAGAAATTGATTTGAGTGTTTTTCTGTAACGGGTAGCTTAGGGTTGGAGTAGCGAGCGGGATGGCTCAGTCGGTTACGTCTGTGGCCCACGGGAGATCCGGGGATCGATCCATGGCGACCACCCACTCTGGCCCATAGGTTTTTCGTGGTTTCCCCAGGTCGCCAGACGAATGCTGGGGTGTTCACCTTCTACCACGACTCCTCTTCCTCTCATTTCCGGTACCTATAATCTTCCTTGTCATCTGCTTCAGGATTGTAGCACCGAGTGGTGTTCGGCGGGTTGCGGCTGGACGGCGGCTTGCGCTCCGTAAAGATTTCTTCCCTGGTGTCGCTGCAATACCACTGTCAGGTCTCTCCTATGCGTTCTATCTGGAAACGTTAGAAACCCCGTCATGCTTGATCCGGATCTGGTCGCCCTTCGGTTCTCTCCCCACTCCTTCCCTCTCAGGGGTCACATTGGAAGCACAAGGAGCTGACTGGCCTACGTGCAATGCTCTGCCCCGATTCGGGGGGGGGGCCCTCCGAGTTACGTACTTTTACTTCTACCTTTTTGAAAATCTTTGCCTACCATGGTTAAATAGTGGCATACATCCAGTCCATTTTAGGGGGAACTTATGCTGTTCACAGGCAGTCATGAACACCTGAAAATGTTTCTGAAATACTTTATGGGATCAGGGATCTTGAAACCTTTATTTTCGGTGAATTTTTATATCGAAGTTTGGTTGGAATGCAATATTTCCTCTATCTGCCTAGTAGTACATAAAGTAAAACTGATTTCCTTGTATTCAGATAGCCTCAAGACATATACTGCTATCGAAATTTTCAGTTGAAAGCATTAATTCCCCCACCTTGAGAAAGCGATAGAGAAAGTGCTTAATTAAAATCGGAGAGAAAGAGAGATACAGAAGCAGAAGAGGAGAGGAACGAAAAGTCCTATTCCATTGCAATTTGTGGTGGTAAATGCATAGAATACTACGTCAACATAACTTCAAAAACAGCAGAACGTAAATTCTGGGGATGGATAGCATTATTTACCCTCGCAATGCCCTAACCTAAAGCATATTTAATATGGGTCGTTGGTAAACGCTGATACAAACCTCTCATGTGGGGTATACCAAACTGTTCTCATTTCATTTGTCATATTTATTTATTCCAACTTGTGTACTTTGCGAGTGGATACACTGCATCTATTTAATCTGGTATCCAAGGTGACCCCTATGGCACACAGTGTACCAGCGATGTTGTGGTTCGTTGGTTTTCTATGTAACATTAAACGTACTTAAATACACCTGCTTGAAAATGCAGTTTCTCATCATTTTTACTTTCTCTACTTCTATATCGAGATTTCACTGGAAATACATTTTTTGAGCCCCCCTGAATCCGAAAAGGCTTTTGTAGAAAAACGTCCGCGTGTGTGTCTGTGAACAGCATAACTCAAAAACGAGGAGTCGGATAAATACCAAACTTGGTATTTATGTTCATTATCTTTCAAAGATGCCACATGAAGAGTTTCAGAAAAATCCCCCCAACCCAGACTACCCTTTACATGGAACCTTTTTCGAAAATTTTTATTTTCTCAAAAATGGCTCTAACGATTTTGATTAAAATATCATTGTTTTCATGACAAATGAAATGTATATCTTAAATTTTCTAGCAATGTCCACAAAGTCTCTTCTTTTTAAATGCTTTTTGCATAACTGGTAAACCATAAGATATAGACAAAGTTTTTCTACACAAAAAATGTAGATCTCGTTATTAAAACACACAACCGCATAGCAACCAGCTCTTAAAATATGTGACTATCGCTTAAATCCTACTATAGTTCCCTTGCATCTAGAAAATTAGCAATAAGATTGAAGTAGATGGAGAATAAGCGTTTGTAGAAATAGGTTGTACAAGAGTAGAGAAAGTCATGTGAGTGTAATATATCAGATTTTATACAGTAAACTGCAATATATGACGCACAGCAAATTAGCTATTACGTAACTGTATAGGAAAGTGAGGTTTTTTTCAGGACGAATAAGACGTTCGTTGAGGCCGGAATATCAAAGCGAGTTCTGCAAAAAGCAATTTCCTGCAGTTACGCACAACATTTTGTTTCATATTATATCTAAATACTTTATATACTGATAAAATGTTGTTCTGAATATTATATTGGACATGGACGTAGTCATGTGCTTCATATGCTCATGCAGGGCCTATGTTGGTGTCGGAGTACGGAGAGGAACTGAACGAAAAATTTCAGTTTGACGTACTGGTTTGGAGACGGAAAAACCTGAAATTCCATATAGTATGAAATAAAAAATTATTCATCAATCGAATTTATGCTCAGGAACAAATATTTGGTGGGTAGTAAAAGAGACTTTATACAAAAAAAATTTCCATGTGATATCTTCGCATGACTTTCTCTACTAATGACAAACTCGCACATATTTGCTATAATTAGAGTATTCATATAGAAAGTGATTCTTCTATGCACATTACGTTACTCAAGATATAGATATATTTGCTTAGGGAGGATTTCAAATTAAGCAAGAACTGCTTAGTTACATGTGGAAACAGTATTCAAATTATTATTCCTGGTAACCAGCTCTTGAAATGGAAAGAAAAGCAGATCGCTATATGCTGGCTCTGAAATTCCATATACGTTCCTTGAAATTCGAAGAAACAATTGAATAGCGACAGCACTTGAGGAAAATGGCAAGGCCTTGCAACATTCAAACCAATAATAACGAATATCTCGGAAACGGCTGATTCCAACAAAAAAGTTATCCGATGTGTCACATTTACATAGTTTCTCTACCTACTATCGTTTATTTTTATACAATTTCCACGAACTATTCTTAAAAAGCTATATTTCTACCTACTTCATGTTAATCGAGATAAACCTTTGCAGAATATTTCGTTGTGGGTACAAGAGGACAGAGGATAACCAGATGTTTGAAAGCTAGTCGCATATGCTGGCTATGTTCCATACTCTTTCTATGATGGCGCGAGGACCAATTGAGTATCTTAAAAATTATGAAGTATTGAACAATTCAGATAAATAGTAATGGATATCTCGGAAATGGCTAACAATGTTTTTAAAGCGAGCCACATATATTGAGTAGTACATTTTTACTTTCTCTACTACGTATAGTAAGTAGGGGAAGTATTGTATTCCACCCAAAAATTCGATACCGAGATTTCACCGGAAATACATGTTTTGAGACCCCCTGAATCTAAAAAAAGCATTTTTAGAAACATGTCCGTGTGTGAGTCTGTGTGTCTGTGTGTGTGTGTCTGTCTGTGAACAGCATAACTCAGAAACGAACAGTCGGATAAACACCAAACTTGGTATTTAGGTTCAGTATCTTCCAAGGATGCGACACGAAGGTTTTCAAGAAAATCCCCCCATCACAGAGTAACCCTTTACATGGAACATTTTTCGAAAGTTTTAATTTTTTCAAAAATGGCTCTAACGATTTTGATTAAAATATCATATGTTTAAGATATTTTTATGACAAATAAAATGTATATCTTGAATTTCCTGGGAATGTCTCCAAAAGTATTCTTCATTGTGAACGATTTTTGCATAACTTGTAAACCATAAGAGATAGACAAAATTTTACTACACAAAAAATGTAGATGGCGTTAAAATACACAATTTATGTCAGATACATTTTTTTTGTTGAGTGAACCATTTTCGAGATATTGCTTGTTCAATACTTATTTTCTCAAATGGGAATTCTTATTCATTTTTTTTTGCCTTGGATATGCAAAGAGTATTAATCTGTGGGAAAGGGAATGGTGCTGCACCTAGCAACCAGCTATTAAGAGATATGTATGTGCTTAAAGACTACTGTATTTCCAAATTGCCCTTGTAAATATATATTTTCCTTACATCTACAAGAAAATTAGCAATAAGATAGACTCTGTAAATGTTTATCTCGATTAACATGAAGTAGATGGAGAACAAGCGTTTGTATAAATAGTTTGTACAAGAGTAGAGAAAGTCATGTGAGTGTAACACATCAGATTTTTTAATAACTTTAAAACAAAATTGAAGTAATGGAAAAATCACTCACCCTACTTTCTCTAACCATAACAAATTAAGTCATATTCATACAATAAATTATTACATCCAGGTTACGTTATTTATGATATATGTGGTAGTAATGGTTCTAAGTTAAACAATAAGCGCTTAACCGAATACAACTTTCTGAAACAATTCAAACGCTTTGGCGTGGAAATAAAAAAGAAGAATCGCAGACTTTCAAGCTGGTGTGTCAATACTTGATAAAGTGTAAGGTACAATATGGGATGTTTAGAAAACTGCTAACGTTACAAAACATTTGATACAAATTGCCCATTTTAACCAGCCTTACACCTTTTCATATTTTCTATGTATTCTCATTTAAAATTATATAAAATTCAATAATAAGAAGAGGAGTTCGTGGGTTATTCAGAAAACACCCAGATTCCAACAAAGCCAAAATTAAAAAGCCTTAAGAGCTATTTTTGAAAAAATAAAAAAAAATAATTTTTTTCCCATGTAATGCGTAGTTTGAGGAAAAGTTAACTCCTAAAAACCTTTGCCCAACATGCCTAAATAACATCTGATTCAAGTATGACATTTGGTATTTATTTGTTTGTTTGCTTTTGAGTTATGCTGTTAATAAACAGACACAGGCCCCTTCTTTTTACTTTCTCTACTACGTATAGTAAGTAGGGGAAGTATTGTATTCCACCCAGAAATTCGATACCAAGATTTCACCGGAAATATATGTTTCGAGAGCCCCTGAATCCAAAAAAAGCATTTTTGGAAACATGCCGTGCGTGTGTGTGTCTATCAACAGAACCACTCAGAAACGAACAGTTGGATAAACACCCAACTTGGTATTTAGGTTCAGTATCTTCCAGAGATGCGACACGAAGGTTTTCAAGAAAATCCCCACCCCAGATTACCCTTAACATGGAACATTTTTCGAACATATTAATTTTCTGAAAAATGGCGCTAAGGATTTTGATTAAAATATCATATGTGCATCTTGAATTTTCTGGGAATGTATCTAAAAGTATTCCTCATTGTGAACGACTTTTGCATAACTGGTAAATCATAAGAGACAGAGAAACTATTACTACACAAAAATGTAGATCGCGTTAAAATACACAATTTATGTCATATACATTTTTTTGTTGAGAGAACCATTTTTGAGATATTGATTGCTATTCCCTTAAATTTTTCAATACTTATTTTCTCAAATGGGAAACTCGTTATTCATTTTTATGTTTCGGATATGCAAAGAGTGTTAATTTGTGGCAAACAGAATGGTGCTGCACCTAGCAACCAGCTATTAAGAGATATGTCTAGGCTTAAGGGCTACTGTATTTCTATATTGCCCTTGCAAATACAAAACAAGGGGAACATAGTAGGCCTTAAGTGATAGTCAAATATTTTAGATCTGGTCGCTATGTGTAAAATGTAATTCTCTTTGCATGCTAAAGATGGTTTCTGCAAATGTTTATCTGGATTAATATGAAATAGATGGAGAATAAGGGTTTGTAAAAATAGTTTGTGCAAGAGCAGAGAATGCCATGTGAGTGTAACACTTCAGATTTTTTAAAACAGACCTCAAAGCGTGTATTCCCATGAAATATCGATATCGAATTGGGTGGAATCTACGTACTCTTGGCAGGTGGCGGAGAACGTAAAAATGAATTATAGTTTAAATGAATTCCTGCAAAACTGCAATTCTTTAATATTCTTACCAAAAATATTCACCATAAAAATATGTTCTATGATACCATACTCTTGCATTATAGAATCAACGCACCTAGTATTTAGCGCTATTAAATAAAGAACGATACAAACAAGTATGCAACAAACAGACCAGAATGGGGCATACATGGACGAGGACAGGTGTAATGAATTTTTAATTTAACAGGGAGAAGAAGGGGGGAGGTGTACTAAATGTAATGGATTACATGACAGTTGCGATTGCATTCTGGAATGTGAGGATACAAATAAAGAAAAAGAGAATTTAATACTAAAGAAATGGTAAAAATTTACCAATGGGGCTAAAATTTAGGAAGATTTTTAGTACAAGATGAAATGAATATATTGAGAAAGCAGGAAAATATTTAAGGGAAATAAATGTTAACATTGTTAAAAGAAACGTGAAGAAAATTAGAGAAAATACGAATAAAGGGTAACAGGACAAAAAAGTAAATAGTGGATACATTATACTTCCCATTATATATACAACAGAAAGTTAAATATAGGGGGAAGAGAAATAATAATGAACTCCAAGGTATACATTGCATAAATGTATGTAAAATTTAAAGCAGACAATTAATCATTCATTCATTTAAGATATAGTGTATGATATAATACATTATGTAACAATACTATAATTACCATTATAATCAAGTTGCATACGACTGTTTTTGGTCGAACACTTTATAATTTCAAAACTTTCAGTTTTTATATAAAGATCTTACCTTGTTAGATAATTATGTGTAACAAAATCTGTTCGTAGGCTCCACGATGGCAGGACTTTGAACGTGTTTGCGAATCTACAACAGATGACAGTATTGTTGAGTCCAGGCCGTACTTATAGATTTTTTTCGACTAACATAAATTGAATAGTATTGAAACAAAAGAAATGAACGTAATTTATTATAATGTTAAAATTACAATGAAAAAATGTATTTTATTTTAAATACACATATTTCATTGTTTAACTGGGGAATATATCCCAGTGGACTGCTGCTTTGAAGGCGTTTAGGCTGCGTAAGATCGTAATGAGTCGCCGAAGTATTATACATGCCATAACAGCTCAGTTACGTCACATATATTCACCAAAACGTTTGTTTTCAAACCCAGATTTAAACTCCCTCCATGCGCAGAATGATCCGAAACTTGTGCAAGCAAGTTATTTACATAACTGTGCAGGAAAGTGGGTTTTTCAGGACGAAGCAAATCTGAGGTCGGAATATCAGCCCTGAAAAAACTCACTTTCCTATACAATTATATACAATATTTTGTTTCATACTGTGTTGAAATACTTTGCATGATATGGCGTATTATAATTTGGGGAGTTACATTATTGTTCTATATTGTCATTACCAGACACATTGTTGTTTACGTCACTCTTGACTGGTAGCTTTGCTAGCCACGAGTAGTGGGGGATAGCGTCTGTCTCAGTTAGGATTCCGTGAGGAACGGACCGCGTGTGCAAGCCGGGCTTTGGATCGGTGGACATCTCCTCCCACCTTCCATTTTTAATAATGTAGGAACCCCAAACGGTTGAACAATAAATCTAGGAATGTGCGAGTAGATTTGTGTTATGGATTTTATACAGTGAAAACCCACGTCTTCCTCTTAACCTCCACACCACGTTTCAGTCCTCCGCAGCCAAGTGAGTACACGCCCTCTCAATATGCGTGCTGGGTATTAGAAATTAATTTAATTTTCATGTGAACCTTTAGGCCATCTACCCAGCAAGTAACAAACATTGGTTAAATATTGTATTGCGATTATGTTGGATATAGACGGAGTCATATGTTTCATATAATCATTGCAGTGCCATTGCATTTATACGTTAGTGTTGGAATACAGAAGCTAACTGAATGGAAAAGTTCAATTTTACGTACTGGTTTGGAGTCAGAAAAACATGAAAATCCAGATAGTATGAAAAAATCTGATGTGTTACATTCACATGACTTTCTCTACTCTTGTACAAACTATTTTTACAAACGCTTATTCTCCATATGCTTCATGTTAATCGAGATATCGAGATGTTAATCTTATTGCTAATTTTCTTGTAGATACAAGGGGAATTGGTAGGCTTTAAGCCATAGTCAAATATTTTAAGAGCTGGTTGCTATATGGAGTATTCCATTCACTTTGCATTACCAGGAGCAAAAACAATGAATAACGAATTTGAGAAAAAGTATAAGTATTGGAAACTTTAAGGGAATAATAAGAAATATCTCGAAAATGGTTCACTGAACAAAAAAAGTATATGTCATAAATTGTGTATTTTAGCGCGATCTACATTTTTTTGTGTAGTAAAATTTTGTCTATCTCTTATGGTTTACCAGTTATGCAAAAGTCGTTCAAAATGAAGAATACTTTTGGAGACATTCCCAGAAAATTCGAGATATACATTTCATTTGTCATGAAAATATCTTAAACATATTACATTTTTATCAAAATTGTTAGAGCCATTTTTGAGAAAATTAAAATTTTCGAAAAATGTTTTATGCAAAGGGCAGTCTGGGGTGGAGGGATTTTCTTGAAAACCTTCGTGTCGCATCTCTGAAAGATATTGAACCTAAATACCAAGTTTGGTGTTTATCCGACTGTTCGTTTCTGAGTTATGCTGTTCACAGTCACACACACACACACACATAGATGTTTCCAAAAAATGCTTTTTTGGATTCAGGGGTGTCAAAACATGTATTTCCGGTGAAATCTCGGTATCGAATATAATACTTCCCCTACTTACTATACGTAGTATAGAAAGTAAAAATTAGGCTGAAGCTAATGTGCTGTGGAACTGAATAGGAAAATATCTTGGTAAATAAACAGTTTAGAACAATATAAAATCTAAATTATTAGCGTAGTTATTACTACTCTGTGCTAGAAGGTTATTTCAATTTCTTAACGGAAAGGTTAATTCTTTAAATGAAAAGAATCACGGGAGATAACCGTAAGAATTAACCGATTTCGCGTGCACTGAAGCTTACTTCACTGAAACAATCTTTATTTTTGTTTCACGCTAAGTTTATGACAAGGATCCATGCAAGGTTACTATAGAAATAATATTTCATTTTTATAGAGCCATAAACCAGAGGTGTTGAGCCTTAATGCTTTGATAATCTTTAACAGGCAAAGAAAATCAAATAAAGTTTTCAGTCGCACAGTTTGACCTATATAGACTGCAGCTAACTCCTTCTTGGCTAGTTTTGTTTCATTAAGCTGTTTTCTATATATAAAGAAAAATACGAGCGACACGTTACACATGCTATTTAATAGAACATATAATATCGACCAAGCGAGATGGCTTTGCGGTAATGTGTGAGACTCGCTTTCGGGACGTCCCGGGTTCCATTTCTTTCGGGCCGGCCCCTCTGACCTTGGGCCTTTTCGTGGTTATATCATTAACTTTTGAGGCAGTATTCTTTAACACTTAAATGATTTCAGTCAAATTATTTAATATGCAAATTCAATAACAGCCCGCCTTGAAGCAATATGTGTATGTAATAATTTGTAAAATGTATGTAACAGTCTTTGTATATGTCTATATTATTGTATCCATATGTAATAACGTTATGTGAAATATTACGCAATTTAATAATGTAGGAGCTGTGAGAATAATAAGTTAAAAGTTGCTAACAATGAGGTAAAAATTAGGTAACCTTGAGTCAATAATGAGTAAGAAAGTTTAAATGTTACTTGTGATTCTTGGAAGCAATAATGTAATTTTGAGACAGTTTAAAAATAGCTAATCAACAACCAGAAAAAAGCTTTAGTTAAATGCAGGTATTCTATTGGAGTAGGATTAGCCCAATCAGAGACTTGAAATACAGAAATTTACAAATTTAGACGGTTGAAATCAATTCAGTTACCAATTCTGTTACTAAGCAGACGCAAAAAGTGTCCTCAAGAAATATAGTATGTATTCGTGCGAGACGAAAAGTATGTTTACGTGTTAAAAAGTGTAATTAATTAATAAAAAGAATCTCACAGCTCTCTATATCAGTGTGTTATTTTAATCGTATCAAGTATTAATACAAGGAGTGAAGAAAAATTATAATCTGTGTAAGCCTACATTCTTGTCGCATCACGCCCTGTTAAGAGAAACGTGTCTCTAACAAATACTGACGCAGCCGAGGCAAATAAATATTTAACACTTAAAGAAACATTCAAATTACAAAGTTAATATTTTTAATAAATTGGGGCGAAGTTTACCGGGTACCATACGTGCGGTTGCAACTACTACAAGTGTTCGGCTCCCCAACAGTTGAACTATAATAAAACTCTTACAACAAAATAACTTCTTCAAGTTGGTTTCATACGTGGAGCTAATAATAAATCTACTTATCAAATTGGTTTCCATACGTGGGGCAAATAACATTACAAAACAACGTAATAATATACCTTACTCACTTTAAAGTTCAGTTAACAGTATGTTATTTCGACGTATTCGTCAAACTGAGAGATTGATTGGATCCATAAACATTTAGATACCGGGCAGTGATAATTACATTATTATTATTATTATTATTATTATTATTATTATTATTATTATGACATAACGACGCCGCTTTGGCGCTGGTAGTACAAAAATCTGATGTGTTACATTCACATGACTTTCTCTACTCTTGTACAAACTATTTTTACAAACGCTTATTCTCCATATGTTTCATGTTAATTGAGATATCGAGATGTTTATCTTATTGCTAATTTTCTTGCAGATGCATGGGTAACATAGTAGCTTTTAAGCGATAGTCAAATGCTTTAAACGCTGGTTGCTATGTGGAGCATTCCATTCTGTTTGCATATCCAGGACATTAAAAATGAATAACGAATTTGAGAAAAAGTATAAGTATTGCAAAATTAAAGGGAATAACAAGCAATATCTCGAAAATGGTTCACTCAACTAAAAAAATGTATAATGACATAAGTTGTGTATTTTAACGCGATCTACATTTTTTGTGTAGTAAAACTTTGTCTATCTCTTATGGTTTACAGTTATGCAAAAGTCGTTCACAATGAAGAATACTTTTGGAGACATTCCCAGAAAACTCGAGATATACATTTCATTTGTCGTAAAAATATCTTAAACATATGATATTTTAATCAAAATCGTTAGAGCCATTTTTGAGAAAATTAAAATTTTCGAAAAATTTTCCATTTAAAGGGTAGTCTGGGGTGGGGGAATTTTCTTGAAAACCTTCGTGTCGCATCTCTGGAAGATACTGAACCTAAATACCAAGTTTGGTGTTTATCCGACTGTTCGTTTCTGAGTTATGCTGTTCACAGACACAGACACACACACGGACATGTTTCCAAAAATGCTGTTTTTTGGATTCAGGGGGTCTCAAAACGTATATTTCCGGTGAAATCTCGGTATTTAATTTTTGGGTGGAATACAATACTTCCCCTACTTACTATACGTAGTAGAGAAAGTAAAAATCATCGTTTAATAAATGGGTTGCTATTGTCAGGTTTATTAATATTATGATTATTATTATTAGCTTAACGGTAATCAATTAGCAAAAACCTAAGACAGCTCATTGGCAGTATTACACTCCACCCATCTTTGGGCAAGACACAGTGACTTGGCACCCAAGTATTAGAATAACTATAATTCTGCAAGAAGGAAGGTACAAAGGTAATTCTGGAGAGGGTAGAGCTATTATGTGGATATGGTACCTAACCCCCCTCGATCCTACGTAGGTATGCTGAAACAACATACAGTATTAGCCACGGACAAACTAATACAATAAGTCACTAATGTAATGGATATCTTATTCACAGCTTCTCAGCATCAACACATTAATAATTTCTTTCTTTAATATTTTTGTTCAAGTTTTACGTGTTATGTATTTTGCTAATATTGTACGTATAATAAAGATGATGTTAAAACACATATATTCATAATGTATACATATTAGAGAACAAGCATATAACGTTATAACATATTAAATATAATATAAGAGGGAAATGCCATTGTTAGCTGCACAACCAATAATAAAAATTACGAGAAATGCAGTAGCATCTACGTAAGCAAGTAACGAACCTTGGATTCATAGTTAAGGCAATGGAAGTCTGTAAATATACAATAGTATGCAACATAAACTGTTATTGTATAGTAGCATCAATCAGGTACATTGATACATACCTATAATTCAAATACGTACGCTAAGAAAACGATTGAAGGGAACGCTAACAGAAGCTTGTCAGACTTCGAACAGGAAGGTAGTGTATAAGCTCGTCTCTAAATGGACGCTAAAGCTACGCATTTAAAGTCTGACAGCTATACATGTTTTAATATGACAAAGCTAATAGTGATTTGTGAATATTTACATGTGGTTTATCTAAAATAGAAGTGAAATAGTTAACAGAATACGTGTGTGCAAAATATTTTAACATTCTCCATACCTAACTCTGACAAGACACAATTGGTCTTCGACACAAATATAGCAGCCGTGGTACAATTATAAAATAATAATTACAACATACTAACACACACAAGAATACAGATATACGATCATCAGATTCCAGTATACGAGAACGTTGCAAGACGACCTACAGGTACGTAACATCATCCATCATTATCAACTTCCACGTAGGAACCGCTACAATTCGTATTTGCTTATTGCTTGAATTATTTATTTAATTATTTCATATTCGAACAGTAGGGCATAAGGATATTAATACAAAATTATTACTTGGTAGCACGTATATAATATTGAAACTTTGCCCTAGAAGAAAGAAAGAAAGTCCCTTATGAATCCAACCCACGCTCCTGCCATTCTTTTCTAATTCTATGTAGGTTCTCATTCGCCTCGTTATGTCAATACGAGGCTTCAAAGTCGGGCCCTGGCTCGGCAGGCAAGAATATTAATAAGAAACAGAACGAGGGAGAAAACAACCAAACTTGGAGTTGTTATTACTTCTCGAGAGAAACCCTATTTTCTTCCAGATGTGCCTGCCACGAACTAATTCCGTACGCAAGACGCGAATACGTCTTTCAGACATGTTCGATTTGGCGAAACGAAATTCTGCGCACGACGGCGAAACGCTGCAATAGTACAATCTTTGTCGCCGCAGTCACATGATATTATTTTGCTGAATGACATACGTGTATAGGGTCGGTTCTCTGCTCACCTGAGAAATAGAGTCATTTCTGAGATGCGGGCAAACCAATGCGACGGAAGAACCTGTCTGTAAAGGAACATGCACGATTATTCTTATCGTGAAAACATTGTAACCAACTTTTATTTTCTCTTCTCTTTACCCATGCTAGAGGACGACTGCATTCGACCCAAAATAATCTGATGTGTTACACTCACATGACTTTCTCTACTCTTGTACAAACTATTTATACAAACGCTTATTCTCCATCTACTTCATGTTAATCGAGATAAACATTTGCAGACTCTATCTTATTGCTAATTTTCTTGTAGATGTAAGGGGAATATATATTTACAAGGGCAATATAGAAATACAGTAGCCTTTAAGCACATACATAACTCTTAATAGCTGATTGCTAGGTGCAGCACCATTCCCTTTGCCACAGATTATAACTCTTTGCATATCCAAGACAAAAAATGAATAACGAATTCCCATTTGAGAAAATAAGTATTGAACAAGTTATATCTCGAAACAAGTTTATATCTCAACAAAAAAAAAATGTATATGACATAAATTGTGTATTTTAACGCGATCTACATTTTTTGTGTAGTAAAATTTTGTCTATCTCTTATGGTTTACCAGTTATGCAAAAATCGTTCACAATGAAGAATACTTTTGGAGACATTCCCAGGAAATTCAAGATATACATTTTATTTGTCATAAAAGTATCTTAAACATATGCTATTTTAATCAAAATCGTTAGAGCCATTTTTGAGAAAATTAAAATTTTCGAAAAATGTTCCATCTAAAGGGTAATCTGGGGTGGGGGGATTTTCTTGAAAACCTTGGTGTCGCATCTCTGGAAGATACTGAACCTAAATACCAAGTTTGGTGTTTATCCGACTGTTCGTTTCTGAGTTATGCTGTTCACAGACAGACACACAGACACACACACGGGCATGTTTCCAAAAATGCTTTTTTTGGATTCAGGGGGTCTCAAAACATGTATTTCCGGTGAAATATCGGTATCGAATTTTTGGGTGGAATACAATACTTCCCCTACTTACTATAGTAGTAGAGAAAGTAAAAATAATTCGTCCATGTGTGTGCCTGTCTACGATCTGTATGTATGACTGTGTATCTGTGCAAACATGACTGAAAATCAGTCTTACATTCACATTACTTTCTCTACCCAGAAATCGTACATCTTTTATATATTCTGCAAATTATTATTAAAAAATATTGTAATTCAATTATTGTTGCTATATCTGCTTCTAGTCTGTAGCGTAAAGAAACTATTATATTTCATCCAAAAATTCAAGATCGAGATTTCACCGAAAATAATTGCTTTGAGGCTCCTTGAATACAAAAATATACATTTAGAAGAAGGTGTGAGTATGTGTAAACAACATAACTCAAAACTGAAAACAGATAAATATAAACTTAGTACTCAATTTCAGTATCATCCACCCTTCTTTTTTACTCTCTCTATCACGTACACACGTACATAGTGGGCAGGAAATATATTGCATTCTACCTAAAAATTCTATACCGAGATGTAATCGAAAATACGTATTTTCGCCTACCTGAATCCAAAATTTATGTTTAGAAAATGGTCCCTGTGTATGTGTGTTTGTCTGTATGTATGTGAACACCATAACTCAAAAACGAAAAGATGGAGAAGAACCAAACATGGTATTTAAGTTCAGTACCTTCCAAGGATACGACAGTTAGGTTTTCAAGAAAATTCCCCCATCCAACTACACTTTACATGGAAGGTTTTTCGAAATTTTTGATTTCATAAAAAATGCCTCTAACGACTTTAATTAAAACGCTATACATTAAAGATATTTATAGGACAATGGGTAGTACCCAAAAATGTAGATCTCTTTATAACACACAATTTATATTAAATGACTATTTAGTAGCATCAGCCATTTCCGAGATATCTGTTATTAATGATATGAATTATTCAATATTTAGCCATTCTTTCAAAGTTCTGTCGATTTTAAGTTGTTTCTCGTGGTGCCAAGTAAGCAGTATGGAATTTTAAGGCCAGCATACAGCTTCCAGTTCTAAAACACTTGACTATTTTTCCAAAGTTTATCTCGATTAAAATGAAGAGATAGGAAAATAAGCCTTCATAACAATGCCCACTAATAAGCAATAGAGGCTAGAGAAAGCCATGTAAATGTAATACCTAAGATTTTTAGATATGAAAAACATCATGGATTTGTCATTTACGCAGACGAAGGAATACATTTATGAAGTCGTGAATAATCAATGCTTTTACTGAATTTGCTTGTTGATGTCTCGATTTTCACAACTTCAATATTTTCCTCTGTTGCTTTAAATTATATTTTAATGATGTTTCAGGTAAATTAAAATACCTTGTTCTAAAAATGCATATCATAATGCTGCAAATACTTCTAATCAATATTTGAAAAAATCGTGCAATTTGCCAAAAATTATGAAATCCGTAAATGCAAAGTACTAAAAATTTCCTGAAGCTAAATTTGTGTTGTTATTATTATTATTATTATTATTATTATTAAAATGAGAATTTTCTATATAAAATTTTGATGGTATCATTTTCAAAACCTTGTACGAATGTTTTCTTACATATATTGTAATTCAAAATACAACAAATCTTTGAAATTCAAGACAAATAAGAAAAGTAATTGCTAACTCAAGGATGCAGAACAAAGGTCCTCATAAGTAAGATACATTTATTTTATACAGTATACGATATGCCCTGTATCGTCATATCTACATTGCTTATTTCGCACGAATCTTAGAACGATTTTCATTTAATTAATATGTATAATCTTCAGTAAAAACACATCTAGTGGCTATTAATACAAAGCAAGGGTTTATTGTATTTCAATTTATTGCAATTTGGGAGCGTTACTCTCGTATCCCATTACGATATACTGTTTTCCGCGGTTATCTTTAAGTGCTATTTCCTATTATCGCGATATCTAATACTGCTAGTGAATATTTGTGAGTAAAGATTCTTTTAAAAATATTTTGTTTATTGTTTTCATTACATTAAATTTCCTTCTACTAATCTGAGCTTCCTACGCTCAGATTAATAGATTACTTTCTTTCCATCCCTGTGTAAAGTTCTGAATTCTCTAGGGTTACGCTTTGCAAACTTGTCTCTCTGTTTATTTAGTATACAGCAATAACGAACTTTATTGCAACACATAGAGAAAATACAGAAAAAATTGGCATCTAAAAACTTCACTGCATATATATTATAGTTAAAGGCACTCGGGGATTTGGATATTGACTCCATTGCACACATTTGCATTTTTGGATAAATTACAATTAAAGCCATAAATATTACATATGTATAGTAGGCAGCATTTTGTTGTATTTTGTTTTGTCCCGTCTTCTGTTTGTTTATCATTCCTCTAAGGCTTACTATTACATCATGGTTATCTCTGTAAGCTAGCACAAAAGAAATTTAAAGAGCCGACCGTCACAGAGTCCTGTTAGACGGAGCTGCAACCATCAAAAATCTTTAAGTTTAAATACCCAAGAAGTAAGCCAATTAGTGCTTTAGACAGCACTGACACAAAGGGATGTGAGCATGGTTTACATAATCCATCCAGGTACCGAACATGAGGTTATCATTCCCTTAAAATTTATATCATCATAATCACTGCTTACATACCTGCATCCGGGAAATGACTCGCAATTCTAAAGCCAATTTTATGGATATACTTAAACAAATTTTGTCCTGAGTATCTCAAACTTATAAGATTGTATTTGTCACATTCGTGTAAAAAAATGTAAACGTCTCAATATTATTGCTTGGGATAAATATACAATCAGCTTTTCTACACGCTTTTCTAAGTAGTAGTAACAATAATTTATTAAAGCAAATAAGATGTCTTAGGCGGTAGTTCTGTGACTTGCATTCGGTAAGTCAAATCCGTGTAACGCCAATATGATTTTTTTCGTGATTTACCTCAGTTGCCAACTAAATACCGGATCAAAAGTTCCACCTAAAGATGAGAATCCATGAAGATGCCTAAGCAACTAAGTCCATTTATCAACAAGTAACCTAAGCAAATGGTACAGCAAGAAGACTACATAACTATGTAATGGCATCTGTGTATAATTAAAATGATTATGTATCAAAGAACATCCAGCAACTCTACGATCCCAAAGTCCACATTCCACTAAAAGTCAGCAGCAATAACAACAGATGGTACAGGAAGGCAATTACGCAACTATATCTGTTCATCATCCGACTATGTGCACTCAAAGAAAATCAAGCAGCTCTAGATCCCAAAGTACAAATTCATCTAAAAGTCACCAGCAGCAACAGATAGTGCAAGAAAGCGATTATGCAACTAATGCCATCTGTCTAATATCATGACTACGTGTACACTCAAAGAACATCCAGAAGTTCCACAAACCCAAAGTCCAAATTCAGCTAAAATTCAATAGCAACAGCAATGGATAGCACAGGAAGGCGATTACGCGACTAGTGTCATCTATTCATGTAATGAATACATGTGCACTCAAAGAACATCCAGCAGCTCTACGATTCCAAAGCACAAGTTCCGCTAAGATTCAATAACAACAACACTAGATAGTACAGGAAGGCAATTACACAATTATTACACAATTATTATCTCTTCATTATCAAAATGACTACGTGTGCACTTAAACAATATGCAGCAGTTCACATTCTGCTAAAAGTCAATACCAACAATAGTAGGGGTGCAGGAAGGCGTCTACGAAACTAAGGTCATCTGTCAGTATTACTATGACTAACATTTTGATGTTTAAGATATTTGTATGGCAAATAGAACGCAGCCTAATTCGGGCCGTTATTTGTGAGTAAATATCAACAACGCAACTCAGTCCAGTGGCAGATTTTGTCAACAATCTAAAACTTAGTCCCGTAGCATACACTGTCAATACCCCAACTCAGTCCTGCAGGATATAGTACTAAAGCGTAATAATACTCTGAGCATAGTGAAGTATAAAGTGATGCAGCATTCCTGCTACAAAAAATCTGATGTGTTACACTCACATGACTTTCTCTACTCTTGTACAAACCATTTTTACAAACGCTTATTCTCCATCTACTTCATGTTAATCGAGATAAACATTTGCAGGCTCTACCTTATTGTTAATTTTCTTGTAGATGTAAGGGGAATATATATTTACAAGGGCAATATAGAAATACAATAGCCTTTAAGCACATACATATCTCTTAATAGCTGGTTGCTAGGTGCAGCACCATTCCCTTTGCCTCAGATTAATACTCTTTGCATATCAAAGACAAAAAAAATGAATAACCAATTCCCATTTGAGAAAATAAGTATTGAAAAATTTAAGGGAATAACAAGCAATATCTCGAAAATGGTTCACTCAAAAAAAAATATATGACATAAATTGTGTATTTTAACGCGATCTACATTTTTTGTGTAGTAAAATGTTGTCTATCTCTTATGGTTTACCAGTTATGTAAAAGTCGTTCACAATGAAGAATTTGGTGCCAAATCCGGACTGTAGGGAGTGTGGTCGAATTGTTCTCAACCAAATGATTTGATCAGATCCTGAATTTATTTCTTTCCCTATAAATCTAGCACAATTGACGATGAATGTTAGCGGAACACTTCTCGCTATACTGTCGTTCGATTGTTTTAAACATTTCGAAACGCTCTAACAACAAGGAAACACAAAGTGACGATCGCTCACAGCTGCAACTGGCTTCCTAATGAATGAAGTGATCGCGCATGCTCAAAATCGCGACTGTAGCAGCAAAATATTAAAACGGTACTTAACACGTCTCGTAGAAGGCTTGCAATGTGTAAATTTCCGCGAAAAGGTTCTGTTTTTACGGAATGACTCCATATATAATACTCCAGAGTATTTGAAGCTCTTATCCTCAAAGTTGCACTCATATTTTTTTACGCCATTGCGACGTATCATCTAGCTAACGTAAAGTGGCACAAAGCCAAAGAGCACATCATTAACTGCTGTCAGGTATTAGTGAAAGGAAGCGCTGAAGTAAACATTCAACTCTGACGAAGTGCTGGCACATGCCTTTGTTACCGAGACCAGAGAGTACAGGCGCTGAATTATTATCTCTGACTGGGCCCCAAGAGTGGGGAGGTATGGGACCAGACAAACCAAACACTCCTCCAGCCGCAACACTCCTGGATCCATACGGAATGAGATTAACTTTGGAAAACCTAAATCTCTCTCTTAGAAGCCGGGGCGGAGTTAGTTCCCTCGCGTTACCATGGGAATACCATCGCAATCTCTGCAGTACCGTTGACTCATTCAGGAACCACACCGTTGTCTTGCACTGCTATCTCTAGACGAAACTTTTAACTACCTTGTTTCAAAAAGCATGTTACCAGAGGACTCTGAGTGACATACAGACGCTTATATGAATAAGTGAACTGCCTTTAATTATAAAACGAGTAACGAACTGTTAAGTATCAACCTTTACTATAGCTATAAAACCACAATTAAATACTCGCCAATCTAAACTATCTCTTAAAACTCTGATGTTCTGCACTCACATAACTCTCTTTACTCTTGTATAAACTATTTTTACAAGCGCTTATTCTGCATCTACTTCATATTAAGACAGAAACTATGATTATACATATATACCACATATATACATTAATGTAAATTATAATGTAAAATAATATTAATAATCAAAATACAGGTTATATAAATAGAAGTTAAAGCACAAGTTTTATGTAGGTGCAAGTGTTGAGCTGGAGCTGTGGAACCCCTTTTCAAAGCCGACAAACATGTTTTTGTGTTAGAATTAGGGCCCAGGCAAAAAGGAATTGTATTTCTTTGTGAAATAGAAAAGGCGACAAGCGAACACAACATATTTTTGTAGAGAGGTCACACGGTTGCAAACAACGAACAATAACCTGGTAAGTCTTCTAGAAGGTTCCAAGCTGAACAAAAACAGTCAAAGAAATTTTAAGGAAGAATATGTTTAAAATGTTTAAGTGCAGCAAAGTTAGTTGTAGCGTCCCCATCAGCCAAGGCGGTTGAGTATAAAGTGCTGCAATGTAAATAACATACATGTAAAGCTCTCCGAAGCAGACGTTATTAGTCACTTCTCATAATGTAGTAGAAACGTTGAAATGTTTATCAATTTAAAAGTCCATAGGAACGTGTGATAAATACTATCAGTATTTCTAGAGCACTTATAAAATACGTGATTGCTCAGCGACCGCAAGTTTGACGCTCGAACGTTGTGGGGCTAGACCGTTCTACAGCTCCAACTAAGTAAAGTAACGGTGTAGCTTCTTACTAAAACAGTAAATGCGTGTGCCATTAAAGCATAATGTTCTTCATTGACTTAATCTATTGTTAGAGTTGTTACTTCTTACATTCCTTCCGTATCACACCCTGCAAAGTTAAACAAGCTCTACCAAAAACCCAAATAACAGCAGCCGTGGCAAGAAATAAACATAACTCTTTAAGAGTAAGAACTAAAACACAAGATAATTATCAGTATCCCCATAGTTCATATATTGCTGTATATATTAATATATCGGACATACATACTGCGAGTTATGCTCTCCCACCACGAGTATACCGCAATATTAATCGAGATAAACATTTGCAGAAATATTGCTAATTTTCTTTAAGGTGCAAGGGGAATATGGTAGGCTTTAAGCGATAGTCAAATATTTTAAGAGCTGTTTGCTATGTGGAGCGTTTCATTTTCTTTGCATGTCCAGGATATATAACAAAGTATACGAATTCCTACTTGAGAAAAGTATAAGTATTGGAAGATTCAAACAAATAACGAATCTCGGAAATGGTTCACCTGACAAAAGAAATGTATTTTAACGGATCTACATTTTTTGTGTTCAAAAAGTTTACTTATCTCTTACGGTTTAGCAATTATGCAAAAGCTATTCACAATGAAAAGGACTTTTGGAGACATTCCCAGAAAATTCAAGATATACATTTCATTTGTCACGAAAATATCTTAAACATTTTAATCAAAATCGTTAGTGCCATTTTTGAGAAATTCAAAATTTTCGAAAAATGTTCCATGTAAAGGGTAGCCTGGTGGGGGTATTTTCTTGAAAATACCTACTTTGATATTTATCCGTCTTTTCGTTTTAGAGTTATACCCTTCACACACACACGGAAATTTTTCTAAAACTGTCTTTTTTTGGATTCAGGGCCCTCAAAACATGTGTTTTCGGTTAAACCTCGGTATGGAATTTTTGGGTGGATTGCAATACTTCCCCTACCTACCATCGCAGTGGAGAATGTAAAAATGTGGACAAACATATTACAATCCGGAGTTTCTAAATTGCGATCTAATCTTAGATAAGATCAAATTTGACACGTAAATTGCGACTTAAAAGATTAACAAAATCAGGAGGTTTCTTTCCGCTTCTTTCAGATCTTAGGATCGACAGATTATAACATCTGGTGTGGTTAAAAATAATATATTTGTTTATAAAATGCTATACGTGAATTCGTGTTACTATAATTGTATATCCCAACTAGACTGACGTACGCATGCAGCTCTTCAAAATCTCCGAACGCCCTTGAATGCGACTTATGCCTCCCGCATGCCCTAAAACGAATAGAGACGAGCGAGGGCCGTCAGGCCGTAGCGAGCCGCAGCAAAACTACGGGATTCTGAGGTTTATAGCTTTCTAGTTATATGAACTCTTGTTACTGTTTTGTGTTGTAACGTTTCAGTAGTAAGATCCACAATATCACTGTTGTCGCAATTTACATCTTCTGACAACAACACCGAGTTGGTCGGAAATAATTATTTGAGTCGCAATTTATCGATGCCCTCACAAGAAAGTATAAACTATAAGGACAACAAAAGGTTTTTGGGGGTGGATAGTTGTTTGGTGACCGAGGTGTTTGGGAAGTTTGGATAAGCTAAAATTTCCCGAAACAAAGATAGTTTCAATAATATTACTCATAAAATTACGCATTCTAGAAAATATTTTTGTTACATATTTATAACCTAAAGAGGAAAATCATAAATTTAGTACGGAACCCCAGTTATAACAGGATAATATAGAAGGAGAAACTAAAACAAGCCTATAAGTTTGATATGTCATACAAACGTGACCTAACTAAATTAATATCTGTATTTGTCTTTAACATTGTTCTAATGGGTCACGAATCTAAAATGGCTGACAAGTCAAGACTATTAATTTTGTTTTATCCGACATATACATAGTAGGCAAAATATTTCACCAAAAGATATCGACATTTCATCAAGTCCAATAAAAAAAAGGAAGCAAGTTTAGAAAAACATCTGTGAACAACATAACTCGAAAACGAAAAGCCCGATAAATACCATATATAGTATTTAGGTTCAGCATTTTTAAAAAATGCAACACAAGATTTTCAAGGAAATCTTCCACACAAAACTACCCTATACTCGGAAGATGTTTTGATATTTTCGGTTTTTACTTCTAGCAAATAAATAGTAGGTAGAGAAGGTATTGCATTTCATTCAAGTATATGATATCTAGATTTTAACGGAAATACATATTTTGAAGCCCCCTGAATTGAAAGAAAAGCATTTTTAGAAAAAGGCCCATGTGCGAGTCTGTGTGTCTATGAACAGTATAACTTAAAAACTATAAATCGGATGAACACCAAACTTGATATTTCTAAAGCTGCGACATGAAGATTTCCCCCCCTCTAAAACTACCCTGTACATGGAACATTTTTCGAAAACTTTTATTTTAAAAAAATGTCACCAAAATGCTTTATTAAAATAGCATATATTAAAAATTACGCGCGCGCGCAGATACACACACACACACATATATATATATATATATATATATATATATATATATATATATATATATATATATATATGACAAATAAAATGTACATCTTGAATTCTCTAGGAATAGCCCTTGAAGTCATCTTTATTCGGAAGAAATTTTGTATAATCTTGTTTAACTAGTAAATGTTAACCGATAGACGAAAAGTACTACCAAAAATCTGATGTGTTACACTCACATGACTTTCTCTACTCTTGTACAATCTATTTTTACAAACGCCTATTCTCCATATGCTTCATGTTAATCGAGATGTCGATATTATTGGTAATTTTCTCGTAGATGCAAGGGTAATATGGTAGTTTTTAAGCGATAGTCAAATATTTTAACGCTGGTTGCTATGTGGCGCATTCCATTCTCTTTGCATATCCAGGACATAAAAAAAATGAATAACGAATTTGAGAAAAAGTATAAGTATTGGAAAATTTAAGGAAATAACAAGCAATATCTCGAAAACGGTTCACTCAACAAAAGAAATGTATATGACATAAGTTGTGTATTTTAACGCGATCTACATTTTTTGAGTAGTAACATTTTGTCTATCTCTTATGGTTTACCAGTTATGCAAAAGTCGTTCACAATGAAGAATACTTTTGGAGACATTCCCAGAAAATTCGAGATATACATTTCATTTCTCGTTACATTATCTTAAACATATCATATTTTCATAAAAAAACGTTAGAGCCATTTTTGAGAAAATTAAAGTTTTCGAAAAATCTTCCATGTACAGGGTAGTCTGGGGTGGGGGGATTTTCTTGAAAACCTTCGTGTCGCATCTCTGGAAGATACTGAACCTAAATACCAAGTTTGGTGCTTATCCGACTGTTCGTTTCTGATTTATGCTGTTCACAGACACACAGACACACAGACACACACACACACACAGACACACACACGGACATGTTTCCAAAAATGCTTTTTTGGATTCAAGAGATCTCAAAACATGTATTTCCGGTGAAATCTCGGTATCGCATTTTTGGGTGGAATGCAATACTTCCCCTACTTACTATACGTAGTAGAGAAAGTAAAAATGTATATGTCTTTAAAACACACAATTTATTTCAAATAACTTTTATGTGGCATAAGCCATTTCCGTGATATCCGTTTTTAATGGTTTCCGTGATATCTGCTTCGTCATTCTTTAAAGACCTGTCAACATTCACTTGTTTCTCCGATTTCATGGATAGAGTATGGCCAATTAAACATTTGATTATCACTCTTCCATTTGTATCTTAACGAAATCTATAATGTAGCTATTTCTGCAAAGATTTTATTTGGATTAAAATGAATTAGAAAGAAAAATAAACCTTAGTAAGAATAGTTTGCATCGTACTAATAAATGATGGAGGGTAGAGGAAGTCATATCAATGTAACAAGATTTTTTCAAAAATTACTCTATCCATTTAGATTAAAACACCACATATTAAAGATAATTACATGATAAATAAAATATATATCTTGAATTTTCTGGGCATAGCCTGTGAAGTCCTCTTCATTCAGAAGGAATTTTGTATAGATAGATGACGGAGAGGTTTTGTTTGAGTTTCATCGACTCCTGCATGTCAGCCTAAAAGGCTTATTGTGCAGCCCCACTGGAAGAGACGCTTTCATTGTTTCCCAAAACGTGTTCCCTGAACAAGTTCCAGTATTTTGGTTCCAATGTTAGCATCCTTTGTATAACTGGTAAAGCATGAGAGTCAAAACCACACTGCATAAAAAATTGGATCTGCTTAAAGGCAATGAATGCATCGTAAAACTATATAAAATATGTGAACATTTTCGATAGCTTGTTTTTTGTATCTTTATTATACTTATAAATTCTACTTTGATGATACACAATTGCTTTTAGTATAAAAAGCTTTAAAGCCAAAATGGTTATTTAATTTGTCCTGTATCATTTAGGTAAAACCGCGCGTTAAGCTTTAAAAGCCATTTTTAGGTATTTAAAATTCTTCTCGGACTACATTTTACAACTTCATTAGTTTTAAAATTTCAGGAGAACTTCACGAACTATGGATTTAAAAAGCTCTTTTGCATTACATAAAAATTTGAATTACCTCAGATTAAATTAATTTTTTCCCCATAACTCAAATTGAGAATGTTGGCAATTTTAGCAGCATATGAACGAAATAATTTTCCCCTTTAAACCAATTAAAATAAAAAAAATTCTCAACAAAAATGTTTTATACTCGTTTTTATACATTAAGCTCAAATTAAAAATTTGGGAGTGTTATGATAAACTATAGGACCCAAAGTGCATTCATATTATGATACCAGAAAGTGATTAATTATGAATAAAAATGAATATATTAACAACGATATGACATAGCTCATTAAAATGTTATGTGTACTACATGTTTTATGTGCTGAGTATATGCTAAGGATTCAAAACAATCAGAACACAACGTATAGCAAGAAGGCGAAGTATTGCATTCCACCCAAATTCGATACCGAGATTTCACCGGAAATGCATGTTCTGAGGTCCCCTGAATTCAAAAAGGATTTTTTTTAAAAAAAACGTTCGTGTGCATGTGTGTGTGTCTGTGAACAGCATAAGTCTAAAAATAAAACTCGGATAAATATCAAACTACCCTTTACATGCAACATTTTTCTAATAAATGACTATAATGATTTTGATTAAAATACAATATATTAAAAATATTTACACGACAAATAAAATGTAGATCTTGAATTTTATCCGAATAGCCTATGAAGTTCACTTCAAACGGAAGAAATTTTGTATAATCTTGTACAACTGCAAAACGTTAAGCGATAAAAGAAAACGTACTACACAAAAAATGGAGATATTTTAAAAACACACAATTTACTTCAAATAAGTTTTCTGGTGGCATAAGCCATTTCTGAGATATCCGTTATTAAAGGTTCGAATTGTTCATTTCTTGGTAATTCTTTAAAATCCTTTCAGCTTGAGTTGTTTCTCGCGATTGCATGGAAACAGTATGGAACTTTAAGGCAGCATATAGCGTCCAGTTCTTAAACATTTGACTATCGCTGTTCTCTTTGTGTCTTCGTATAATGAAATGTGTAATGTAGCATTTCTAGAAATGTTTATTTGGAATAAAATGTAGTAGATAGTAAAATAAGCTTTAGTAAAATTAGTTCGTATATCCACTAATACATGATAGGGGATAGACAAAGCGATGTAAATGTATCACATCAGATTTTTATTATTTTCACAGTTACAGTGAAATTATTTCAAATAACTTTTTCTGCGGCATCAGCCAAATCCAGAGTATCCGTTCATATTTGTATGAACGTTTCAATATCTTGGTCATTTTTAAAGTACTGTCAACTATTCAGGGGCTTCTCGGGACGTCATGGAAATAGTATTAATCTTAAAGCCAAGTACATAGCGACAATTGTTTAAACATTTGACCTTCACTATTCCCAATGTACCTATAAGGAAATATGTAATTAAACTATTTATACAAACGTTTATCTCAATTCATTTGAAGTAGACGCAAAAATAAGCTTTTAGACGAGTAGCTTTTTGACGCGATATAAAAATAAATGATAGTGGGTAGAAAAAGTCACGTGAATATAATTTTTTACATTCCCTACCGCATACATAATACGTAGACACGATATTGCATTCCACCCAAAAATTTAGATATTGTGTTTTTGCCGGAAATACATGTTTTGAGGCCCCTGTATCCAAGTTTTTAGTAAAAGGTCCACGTATGTATGTGTATCTGTCTGTGTATATCTGCGAACAGCATAACTCAAAAACGAGGTAGTTCGGGTAAACACCAAACTTCGTATGTAAGTTCATATCTTTCAAAGATGCGAGACAAAGATTTTCAAGAAAATCCCCCACCCAAACAACGCAATACATGGAACACTTTTCGAAAATCTTGATTTTTTTAAAAAAAGTGGTTAACCATTTTGATTAAAATACCATAAATTAAAAATATTTACATAACAAATAAAACGCATAACTTGAATTTTTCTGCAAAGTCCTTTTCATTTGGGAAAATTTTTTACAATTTGTATAACTAGTAAATATTAAGCGATAGACGAAAACATACTGCAAAAAATGTACATCTTTTTAAAAAAACAGTTTATTAGAAATAACGTTTTTGTGGCATCAGCGATTTCCAAGATATTCGTTATTAATAGTTAGAATTTTCAATACTTGGTCATTCTTTAAAGTCCTGTCAGCATTCAGTTGTTATTTCACGATGTCATGGAAAGAGTATGGAATTTAAAGACTAGCGTATCGGCTATCATTATCTGCACATACAGTATGTTAAAGAAAACGTATTCCACATTTTTAGAGGTGTTAGTATGGACCAAAACAGGAAAAAATGTTAATTAAACATGGGCTCTAAAATGCATACCTTAAGAGCTATGAGCACTTGTTCATCTTCGCTACTGTGATATATCACTTTAATGCAAGCTTTTTGCTATTACGTATGATCTACAGAATGCAGTAAACAAACGAGGACACATCACTCTGTTACTGTGAAACAGCATAGCTTCTAATGTAATCTGCTTGCAATTACGTACGACCTGCACTTGTGAACCATCACTAAAGGAGGTAGTCAATATGGTGTCCACTCATAGCAAGGCATGCTTCTGTCCGACGTCTTAGGGAATCACGCACTCTCACCACTCCGGGTTGGTCACGGATGCTCTGGCAGGCATTGATGACGTCCTACTGTAGTGTTTGTATACCATTAATGGGGGTTGCATGCACCAAAGATATAAAGATAAAGCTGCAATGTAAAATCATTTCACAAATTTATCAAAACACAAACTGATTCCATTAAAACTAATAAAAACTTGCGTTGCACTAAAACAGAACTGTGAATACAGTTTACAGTAACAATACTAACAGATGTTTACTGAATGCTGTATCCTGGACAATAACAGAGTAATCTGTCCTCATTTGTTTACTGCCTACTGTAGGCCGTACGTAGGTAATAACAGGGGAGAAGATGAGCAAGTGTTCATAGCTCGGTATGCATTTTAGAGCCCATGTTTACTGCACATGTTTTTCTTGATTTGGTCTATACTAGCACCTCTCAAAATATGGAATACTTGCTTTTTAACACCTGGTATAAATGGATTAAAATGGCTACTTGGATTAAAATTAAGTAGATAGAAATCAAACTTTCGTAAGAATAATTTGTACACCCACTAGTATACTGTAGAGGGTAAAGAAAGTCACGTGAATGTAATATCACATTTTTTTCAAGATTAAGAACAAATGTTTCTGGTGTTTAACGTGACATGTGAAATTCAAGTTGAAAAGTTTTTGATATGTCGCGGGTCGAGGCAGAAATAATAGCGAGCAAGGTTATTTTAACGAAGCTACATGCTGTGGCATGTCCATCATCGTTAATGCGGGAGCTCTAGCCGAGATTTGGCAGTCCATACCTACAGCCCAAATGTCACGTTTGCATGTTCCTGAATGAGGCGGAAGCAATCCCGAGGCTCAAAAAGCAACACGAATCATAATAAATGACGGCGATATCCCACCGTGATAAAATAGCCTTTCTGAAATTTTATGAGCACAAACCTCGGATGGTGAATTTTAGTCCTTACTAGACGAACAAACGATGAACGCGTTCAAAACAGAGAATCGTTAAAATAACACACACAAAGTGTTTGAATTTATCATATATTAAGTGGAGAATAAAGCGGAAAGGGTTTATTTTAGTGGAAACTTAATTTGTTGCACGGATGTTACTAATAGTTAAAGAATTGCGTGGTGTAAATGTCTTTACCACGCTCTAGTAGGAAGAGAAGGTATTGCAGTCCACTCACAAACTAGATACCGACATTTCGCCTGAAATACATGTTCTGAGATCCCATGAAAAGTTTTTTAGAAAAAATAAATACATCTGTGCATAACCCACAAACGAATTGTTCCAAAAACACCAAACTTGGTGTTTGGGTTAAGCATTTTCCAAGCAAGAAGAAGATTTTCAAGAATCTCCCTCCATGCTAAATCATCTTTTACATGGAAAATGTTTTGAAGTTTTTCGATTTTCCCAAATCTTGCTCTAACGATTTGGGTTGAAAATATATTTCCATGACAAATAAAATGTATACTTCGATTTTTTTGAATAACTTATGAAGTAAAGTCATCTTCATTCTGAAAAACTTTTGCATTATTGATAAGCTGTAAGGTATGATAAACTCCGAAATATTTTTTATTTGTATCGAGTGAGTTAACTTGTGTGACTCGCATTCGGGAGGTCAGGAGTTTGATCCCAGGGGACCACCCATTCTGACCCATGGGTTTTTCGTGGTTTTCCCGGGTCGACACGCGAATGCTGTGGCTTAATTTTCTACTACGGCTCTCCTGCCTCTCATTTCCTGTAAGACCAAGCGACGGTGTTCGGTGGGTTGCGGGTGGGTGGGGCTGCACGCTGTGTTGCGGGACTGCTGTTAGACCTCACCTCCGAGTAGAGCCCCCTGGCGGAACCACTGGGGATTCTGTGGCATAGAAGTAGGTCCGGACGGGTCGGAAGCTTTCCTTCTGGAAATACTAGGGACCCCGTCATCCTGATCTGGTCGTCTTTTGGGTCTCTACTTTCACTCACAGCTCCGAGATGGCGAAGAAGAAGGTCCGTTCTGCCGCCGCTCCTGCTAAGGCAGGAACCTCTTCATCTCCTCCAGCTCCCGCCGAGGAGATCTCGCCGCAGCCGCCGCTGCCTGGGGCAACCTATGCCGCAACCACCGCTTCGCCGAGAGCCATCGCCTCGGCAGTCGCCGCGTCACTCATCGGCATCCACGCTGCGATTCTGGGCACTTCCCAGCCACCGCAGAGCCAGCCTGTGCCTCAAGGGAGGTACAGCGCCGTCGTCCGTGGGGTCCCGAGGGACCTGCCAGCCAGGTTCCTCGTCACCGCAGCCCACCAGCAGTGGCCTTCAGCCTTGAAGGCCACCAGGATCCACGGAGCACAGGGACCCACATCGCTCGTCAGGTTGGAGTTCGCAGATCCTGGCGACTACGAAGCTGCCTTGAGGGCGGGCCTGCCCTTGTTAGGGCGGTGCTTACGCATCGAGGCCAGCCGAGTGGAACGCCAGGCTCCCTGCAGACGCTGCTGTGCCTACGGGCACAATGAGACGACCTGCACAGCTCAACCCAGGTGCCACTACTGTGGAGCAGCCTGCACCACCGCATCGTGCACCCAGCACGAACTTCGCCGCCGACGCCACTACTGTGCGACCTGTGGAGGGTCTTCGCACTTCACCGGCCAGGCGCTCTGCCCCCTGCATCCCCGCAGGAAGGCATCGTCGACGCCGCCAGCACCTACGCCGCAGATAGTGACATCTCCACAGCCACTGCCTCCAGCACCATCACCAGCGCCGACACCAGTACCACCAACGCCGATACCAGCACCTTCACTCTCGCCGATCATCGAGGAAGTCCAGGCCCTACGCGACGCCGTTCAGGATCTCCATGCGGAGTTCCTGAACATGACGACGAAGCTGACAGCCCTGGAGGAACTCATCAGGGAACTTCAAACATCATCAACTACCCAACAGGTTTTCCTGGCTGGGCAGTTCGACAGCACCTCTTCAAGACTCACAGCCATCACAGAAGCCATCCGGGTCTCTTCTCTCAGCCACCGGCCGAAGACGGACCCGGCCAAAGTCGCGAGCTTCTTGCAGCAATGCAAGGAGTTCAACCAGCAACAGGAACATCATCGTCAGCACCATCCTAGATCCTAACTTCCATTCACTTCCAAACCCTCGCCATTCCCACTAGTGTTGCAGTCAGGTTTCATGGCTGCAACCTAGTAACTACCTTTACCCGCTCTCGCCCACAGGGCGGCAGCCAACAGCATTCAAATACTAACGCGTGCTATGCGGGACCGCGCAAAGCCAAGCCATTCCAGTTTTTCCTTCTTCCTTTTTCCATCCGGTGGAGGAGTTTTTAGTGGGTATGCCGACTATTGGTGAGTCCCATACTCTCGGTCCCGACTCCCATCGGGGCTGGGGTCAGTGATTAAATCATTTTCTCCTCCACTCGAAAAAAAAATACTTTCATCCTTCCAACCAAGGATGCACGGTGCAAACTAGAAGGACTTTGCAGCGGCTCTGCAGGGGCCCTTTCGTTCATACGTAGTTTTACTTCATTTTTTGTTATTTGTTTGAATTTTAAAATACTAATATTCTTTTAAGTGATTAATCGCTATTGGTTTTTTTTCATTCATTTTGTTGCAAAGGGCCTATTGCATCCTTCTTATACCTACAGCATTATTAAATGTGTAATGAAAGTTTATCCTTATTAATAAATGTACAGAAAAATATGCTTTTGTAAGAATGGTGTGTAGAAGAGTGGGTAGAGAAAGTTTTTGAATACAACACATAATATTTTTTAAAGTATCGTTTCTTGAAATCTGTTCAAAAAACGTCGATGTATGCTTACTTAAACGTCAATTATGTAGAAAACGGTAGCTAAGAAAAGGGTAATTACGGGAATATTTTTCGGGTATGAAACACCCGAGAAACATTTTCACAACTATTTTTCGGAAGTCAAAGTATAACATTTCTACGCCTGGATTTGCAAAAGGCTTTTCTGAAGGTAGCAGCAAGTTTTCTGTTGGAATAATGACAATATTATCTAGCGTGTGTTACTGTGGTCCTGAAAGTATTTAAAAGAACATTTCATAACATCAACAGGCAGGGAAAACCCAGGGCCAATGGATAACGTAGAAAAATCTATGTTTTCTGTTAAGTGTTTGGAAAACAGCTTTTCTATTGATCAACTTGTGTTGATGGATCCTTATGTTGTTTAAATATAATACATTCTTTTGAAACCGATATGAATGATTAAATTCAGCTTTCGGTGAGATTATTTTTGAAGTAGGTTGTTGCTTCACGCATGGAAAGCCAATTAGAAGTAGGAGTTCTACTGTAGTTCAACTGTTGGGGAGCCGAAGTTGAAATAGTTGCAACCGTACGTATTGTACCCGGTAGCCTTCGTCCCAAATTTCAAAATATGAACTTTGTAATTTGACTGTTTCTTTAAAGTTTATATATTTATGTCTACCTCGGCTGCGTCAGTATTATTGTTAGAAACATGGATTTCTTTGCAAGGCGTGGTGCGGCTGAAGAATGTAGGCTTACAGAGATTGTAATTTTTACTTCACTACATTTATTAATCCTCGACACAATTTTAATAACGCTTCATTGATATAGAGAGCTGTGAGATTCTTTTATTAATTACTTGCACTTTTTAACAAGTAAACTATTTTTGTCTCACAGGAATACGTATTAAATTTCTCGAGGACGCATCTCGCGTCCGGTTAGGAACACTGTCTACAACCAACGCGTCCAGTTATGAGCGCTGTCTACAAGCAACTGAACGGATTTCTACCGCCTAAATTTGTACAATTTTCCCTATTTCAGTTTCTGATTGGCTAATCCTACTCCAATAGAGTACCTTCATTTATCTAAAGCTTTTTCTGGTTGTTCATTGGCCATTTTATAAACTGTCATAAAAATGACATTATTGCTTCCAAGAATTACAAGTAGTATTGTTACCTCATTGTTAGCAACTTTTGACCTATTCTCACAGCTCCTACATTATTAAATTACGTAATACATTCACATAACATTATTACACATGTATACAATAATATAAACATATACATTGACTGTAATATACAGTTTTTATATATTGTTACATACACATATTGCTTTAAGGTAGGCTGTTATTGAATTTATATATTATATAATTTGACTGAAATCATTTAAGTGTTAAAAATACTGCCTAATTTTATAGAATTTTGTGATGAATTCACTAAGTTTCATATGGCTGGTTTGGAATCCTAACGGGAAGAAACTTTTTGTCACTTAAATTATGTAACTCTGCTGTAATAAGCTTTTTGTTGAAAATACAAAGCTTCCTTCCTTATATTCTATCAAATTTGAACAGTCCTGAATAACAGCAGCCGTCAGCCTTTGTCCAAGGGACGATTTCATTCTTTTCTTGTTTAAAGAATTTGTTTCAATTTGTTTGAATAGCGCCTCTTCCTTCATGGCCGAGCAATTTTATGCCCGTTGTTGGACTGTCAAGCACATGTCCTTCGCCTAATGAATCAAATAAAAGGGAAACCCTGGAGAACAAAGCAGAAGAAATGAATGTACCGACTTTTCTTTACGCCCAACTGGGTCCAACCTATTCATCTGAAACGGCCTGCCGAAACCCAATTTCCCGTGACAAGAAAAAGACTTTGTATCGGACCCTTTTCTCCTTTTCCGAGTCGACACCCACCTTGTGCTTGTCTTCTGTTTTAAGATCGATTCCATGTTTTCTCTGCTGGCTGGTTTCAAGTCTGCTTGCCCTTTGGATACAAGGTGGTTCTTAATACGCAAAACAAATATGCAGTAATAATGGTGTTATCTGTAGTTGTCTAATTATTAACTTCATTATTTATTTTAAATACTATTCATTAAAATAATTGGACTAACTGCAAGATTTCTGACAGTGTGCATAGTACACCTGCAGGTTGGCATTACTCTCGCCACCTGTCACTGTCACACTAGCCTGTTTACGTTTCTCTTATCCTGAAGAAGGGTAGAGTTCGTTGTATAGGGTTTGTTTTGCGTCTGCTTTTTATTATTACTTTCTCTACTACGTAAAGTAAAGTAGGGGAAGTATTGCGTTCAACCAAAAAATATGACATCGAGAGTTCACCGGAAATACATGTTTTGAGTCCCCCTTAATCTAAAAAAAATATTTTTAGAACATGATCCGTGTGTGTGTCTGTGAACAGCATAACTCAAAAACGAAAAGTCGGATAAATAACAAACTTTGTACTTACGTTTAGTAACTTTCAAAGATGCGACACGAAGATTTCCAAGAAAATCCCCCCACACCAGACTACCCTTTACATGGAACATTTTTAAAAAATTGTGATTTTCTCAAAATTGGCTGTAACGATTTTGATTAAAATATCATATGTTTAAGATACAGTTATCGCAAACGAAATGTATATCTTGGATTTTCTGGGAATTTCCACAAAAGGCGTCCTCATTCTGAATGAATTTTGCATAACTGGTAAACCGTAAGAAATATACAAAATTTTATTACACAAAAAATGTAGATATCGCTAATACACACAATTTATGTAATATACATTTATTTTTTTTGGAGTGAACCCTTCCCGAGATATTCCTTGTTATTTGTTTGAATTTTCCAATCCGTATACTTTTTCTCAAATGGGAATTCGTTGTTCGTTTTTTGTTTATTTATATCCTGGAGATGCAAAGAGAATGGAATACTCCACATAGCAACCAGCTCTTAAAAGATTATCTATCGCTTAAAGCCTACCATATTCCCCTTCTACCTACAAAAAATTAGCAATAAGATAGTTTCTACAAATTTTTATATGCATTAACGTGAAGTAGATGGAGAATAAGCGTTTGTAAAGATAGTTGTACAAGAGTAGAAAAAGTGAGTGTAACACATCAGGTTTTGTATGTCATATCTATTTGTTGTGATCGTTCTGGATCTGGATTGTTGTTTCTTAGTCTTGGAATTTTTATAGGTTTACTCCACATTAAGTAATATATATTTAGGCATGCATGTATACATATATGCATACATTTATACATCAGATAGGGGATATGTATGTGTATATTCCCTACCTTAAGATAGGTTCAAGACTGAATATGTACTGAGTGCAATTCGTCTAATGAAATGCTTAGAAAATCCTCAAGTGCCAACATTTATTCAAATGACTATTTAACGCATACACAAATCACTAATGTATTATGAACATATAAATTTCACCCGCTTGCATCTGTGAGTATAATATTCTCAATATAATCTTGTCGCAGTAGATAGCATTTGCTTAAATTATCATCGTTCTCCTCCGTGGTGTAGTGGTTACCATGTTCCCGAGTTCCCTCCAGTTCCGAGCATCCAGTTCCCGAGGTCGCGGTTCAAACCCGGTGGAGGGCGATGGAACTTTTTTCGAGTGTAGAAGTCCTTAGCGTGGCTGACTTTCGGAAGGGAAGTAAAGAACCACGTTTCAAGAAAATCCCTCCAACGAAAAATACCCTTTACATGGAAAATTTGTCAAAGTTTTCGATTTTGTAAACAAGGACTAGCGAGTTTGATTAAAATATTATTTTAGAGATATTTACAAAACAAATAAAATATATATCTTGAATTTTATGGGAATTCCCTGTGAAGTCCTCTTCATTCGGAAGGAATTTTGTTTAACCTTCTATAACAACTGGTAAACGTTAAGCGATAGACGAAAACGTACTACATACAAATTTTAGCTCTCTCTAAAACACACCATTTTTACTTTCTCTACTACGTACAGTAAGTAGGGGAAGTATTGTATTCCACCCAAAAATTCGATACCGAGATTTCACCGGAAACATGTTTTGAGACCCCCTGAATACAAAAAAAGCATTTTTGGAAACATGTCCATGTGTGTGACTGTGAACAGCATAACTCAGAAACGAACAGTCGGATAAACACCTAACTTGGTATTTAGGCTCAGTAACTTCCAGAGATGTGACACGAAGGTTTTCAAGAAAATCCCCCACACCAGATATACCCTTTACATGGATCATTTTTCGAAAATTTTAATTTTCTTAAAAACGGCTCTAACGATTTTGATTAAAATATCATATATTTAAGATACTTTCATGACAAATAAAATGTATATCTTGAATTTTCTGAGAATGTCTCCAAAAGTACTCTTCATTGCGAACGACTTTTTGCATAACTGGTAAACCATAACAGATAGACAAAATTTTACTACACAAAAACTGTAGATCGCGTTTAAATACACAATTTATGTCATATACATTTTTTTTGTTGAGTGAACCATTTTCGAGATATTGCGTGTTATTCCCTTAAATTTTCCAATATTTATACTTTTTCTCAAATGGGAATTCGTTATTCATTTTTTTGTCCTGTTAATGCAAAGAGAATGGAATACTGCATATAGCAACCAGCTCTTAAAATAGTTGACTATTACTTAAAGCCTACCAATTCTCTTGCATATACAAGAAAATTGAAAATTAGCAATAAGATTAACATGAAGTAGATGGAGAATAAGTTTTTGGAAAAATAGTTTGTACAAGAGTAGAGAAAGTGAATTGAGTGTAACACATGAGATTTTTTGGAACCTTTGTCGCAAATTCAGCATCAGTAAGCTCAAAGGTCCTCTTAACTACTGTGGAAGTGGATGTGTTCCATTTTGATAACAGTGAAATGACCCTACATTGTACGATTTTCATTGTTTCTCGGTATGGCAGCAGACTTGGGAATCTGTATCGGTCAATATATGCAATTAAACGTAATAATGCATGAATGCAGTCGACTGGCCAGATTTCATTGTCGCTCAGAAAGGCTGACAAGAGCATCGAACGCTCGCCAGAAAAAACAGCGAGTGGCATATAACGCCACTGATGTGTTGACACAGTGATGAATGGCACGTTTCTCAATAACACGGAAAGAACAATACGCAGCGCACGTACCCGTTCTTTCCTATTGGCAGAACGTGAGCCATCCGCTAATATAAATGGAATGGCATTACTGGTTTTTCATACTGAACGTAAAGACCGAACTTGTTACATGAATAAATAGACGGGGGTCGTGTCAAGCGGCAGTACGAGAGTCAATTTGTAACACAGGCAGCCGATCTTTTGGTTCTGTAATGAGTCTTATAGATCCTAGACAGACCCAAGTTATTTAGAATAACAGTAGTAGTGGTGGATTTTATAAAGTACTTAGTATTACATTAATTTCATAACACAATCGTATATGTCATAAGACGGTACATGCTCTCTACAAAAATACCTGGTCTGTAAACTTAACTTGCAGATTCGAACATTAAACAACTATTTTATAATCATCACACTATATTTATTTATTTGTGCTAGCAATCTTCCTTAGAATATGGCTATACATCAGCCCAAGCTATTATCTTGCCATATTCTACCCATATTACACTCTTATTATAACATAAAAAATGCTAATAATAATAAGAATAAAAATAGTAAAAAATAATAGTAATGATACCAAAATAATAATGTTATAATACTAATATAATAATAATCATATAATTACATAACTTAACATCACATGATGAAATTAATTTACATCGCTCTTTATTGTCCATAACCATTTCCTTTTTACTATCCTTGTTAGAAATCTTGCTTAAAGCTACTTTCCTGTCCAGTTTGAACCATTTCCCATTTATAGCTTACTTTCTCCAGTGCTGTGTACCTTTACAATAAAAAACGATATGTTCTAAATCTTCTCTTTCCCCACATATTGGACACTGGTTCTGCGGGAACCCATTTCTTATTCCTATTAGTCTCCATACACCTGCTCGTACCCAGGCTATAGTTTCTCTTTGTTCCTTATTTGAGTTATCCACATACTGTACCCTAGCCCATACATTTTTTATTAATATATATGATTCCAAGGAACTTTTCTTCCCAATGCTGCTAAATAAATTTTGTATCTCTATATCTTCAAACCTCTGCCTAGCTTCTTTCCAAAAACCCTTAACATTATTTTCTCTCCTTCTCCAAATTTCCCCCAGACTACTATTTTCCAAATTAGTTTGTATACTATAATTCCACCCATTTTTCTTTAAGCTCCTTTCTTGGAATTCCAAACACTGCCTCAACAAGTTCTTCTCTTCCACAATATATACATGCATATAAAATAAAAATACTCTGAATTACACACACACACACACACACACACACACACACACACACACACACTCACGTTCATAAATGCTCAAGTATCATACATATTTAAAGAACATTTACATGAACACCTTATCTCTTAGTACACGTACTTCCATTAAGTATGTGCCCAAGCTTGGTCAGTTTTGGCTGTTTAGAATCAAGTCCCAGCATGCTGTCCTCCGTCTGTTGGAAGCCAAAAATACTTCCGGTAATAATTTTTTCCTAATACCCTCCGTCTGCATGCATGCCGCCAAAATATGCTTCCAGTCTTCTTATTCCCCGCATAAGGGGCAAATCCTCCTGCCATCATCAACAATCTTGCGAGCTTTCCATCCTCAGTTTTATACCTAATTCCAAAATATACAGAATAATAGTCTAATATAATGTATTACAATCACATTACTTTGTTTGCCCACTCTTGTACAAACTTTTATACTAAAGCTTAAATATTTAAAAATCTGATGCGCTACATTCACACGGCTTTCTCTACCCTCTATTGTCTATTAAAGAGCATACAAAATATTCTTACTTAAGCTTATTTTTCTATCAACTTTATTTTAATCCTGATAAATATTTTCAGAAATACCTACATTACATGTTTCGTTATAGCTACAAAGGGAATAATGCTAAAGGTAGATAGATAGATAGATAGATAGATAGATAGATAGATAGATAGATAAGGTATCTTTATTGGTTTCAAATTATTGAAGTTATTACACAAGTATTTAGTGCATGGGTCATTGACCGTACATGCATATTTAAGATACAATAGGGTGACAAAATAAACAACAGATAAAGAAAACACAACAAAAGGAACAAGAAAAAGGGAAATAGAAATAAATTACCTTTGTCTAACTGAACAAATTTGACCTAGCTTCGCGCACTTTAGCCAGAAAATTGCCCATGTTTTGCCAGTTCCTCTGGTCAGCCAGTAGATCCCAACATGCCAATCTCTTTCTTAAGGGACTTAAGAATTTTTCTTTGAGTTTAATCGTTCGCTGGTTCTCCCACTGTGCACATTCCGCCAAAATATGTACCCAGTCCTCATCCAATTCACAGAATGGGCAGATTCTCCTGCCAGAATCGTCGGTCATTTTCTGTGCTCTCCAGCCCCCCAGTCTAAACCATGCCATTCCTGATCTTTCCTTTCTTCCTAAATTAAGTATATATGCCTCTTTACCCCAGTTCAATTTTATTTCATTTGCTAGACTTAGAGAAGGTTTAATTTTACAGTCCGATTCTATTTCCTGTTGGTTGATGTCTCTTAGTCTTCTTTTAACACCTTTCCATATGTTTTTGTCATTTGTTTCAGCTCTTAGCCATACTGATCCCATTCCTATTCTCCTCAAACCCCTTTCCAAATCAGCTGCCCAAAACTTAGGAGACAGGTTTTCTCGCTGGTATTTATAACATTTGGATCGTAGTGTGGAGTTATCCCCATGCATCAGCCTTAGCCAGTACTTCACTGCTCTTATTTTGCAGTGTATTGTGTCTTCATAGCATCCTACCTCCCTCAATACCCCCGAATTTGATGTGCCTTGTGAAACTCCAAGAACTCTTTTCCAAAATGCTACCTGTGTTTTATTTACATGCTCAGCTCTTTCCCATCCCCAGATTTCACTGCCGTATAACAGAACAGGCCTTATCATGGAGTTATACATTTTTTCTAATGTATCTACAGGTACATCCGGTATCCGCGAGAGGGTACGTAATAATTCATTTAACTGCCCTCGTGCTTTGTAGTTAGTTACAGATAGATGTTTGTTCCATTTTCCTCTCATATTAAACATTACTCCTAAATAGGAGAAATGTTTAACGTTTTGTAGTTCTAGCCCCTTGTAATACCATTTCTCATCCCTGCCATACACATAGCCATTTTTGAAAGCCATTGTTTTTGTTTTGTTAATGTTTACCACCAGACCCCATTGTTTACAATATTGTTCCAACCTATTAATACCTTTCTGTAAGCCTTCTGTCGTCACTGACAAAATTGTCATGTCATCCGCGTATAAAAGTACAGGAATGCAGACATCGTCTACTTTTGGGCCATTCATTTCCTCTGCTATTAACACGTCTGTTATATCGTCTATGAATAAATTGAACAATAGGGGCGATAAAATACATCCTTGACGAACTCCTCTACTGGCCGATTTAGATTCAGTTGTTGTGTTTTGGTCTATTTTGATGCTGAAATTCACACTGTTGTAAATTTGCATTAGAGCTTTCATCATTTTACCAGAGAGTCCTTTGTGGTGAAGTTTCGCCCAAAGGGCATTCCTCTGCACACTATCAAAAGCCATTTTAAAATCAACAAAAGCACAATAAAGTTTCCCCCTCTTTCTATTCAAATTTGAATCAATTAATGTTTTTAATATGAAAATATTATCTGCAGTAGAGAACCCTTCCCTGAAACCCGCCTGAAATTTAGAAATCATATCGAACTCTTTTACCCAACCCCTTAACCGGTCATAGATAATTTTGCAATATACCTTACCCAGTATAGATAACAACGCAATTCCTCTATAATTTTCTGGTTGCTGACTGCTGCCCTTACCCTTAAATATTGGCTGAATAATTGCTGTTGTCCAAGCTTCAGGATACTTCTCTCCGTTAAATAATTTGTTAAATGCCACCCGCAGAAGGTATAATATTTTAGGGACTTCTATGGAGCATTTAACAAATTCACTCGGAATTCCTTCTATTCCCGGTGCTTTGTGATTCTTTAGGCTTTTTATTGCCCGAACAATTTCCCCGTCAGTTAATTCCCCATCTAGAATTGGTACTGTAGAATTTAAGCATAGTTCAGCGAAAGACATCCGGGGTCCCTCCCACTCATCCCCACCAACTTCAGCGTACACACTATTAAAATACGCTAACCATGTTCCTGGTTTGATGCTTACGTTATCCCGTCTTCGCACTTTAATTTTCTTAATTACCTTCCACATGTATATCGAATCTCTCCGTTCTGTCGCTATTCTTAAATCTGTCGCCATTTTGTTTTGCCATTCCGTCTTTACACTTACTAATACATCTTTATACTGCTTTCTAATTTGGGTATACGAAAGACGCTTTTCCTCGGAACCTTCTCTTCTATACACCTTAAGGGCTGTTTCAGCTTTTTTCTTCGCTTCTTTACATCTACCGTTGTACCAGCCTGTAGCTTTCGAGATTCTTTTGTTATTTCGTATTCTCATGCTTCTACCAGCTATTTGTAAATTATTTGTTATTGTTTTAATAACATATTCCCCGCTTCTTTCCCCCACTTCAGTTTTACCTGTCCGATCACGCAAAACGGCAAGAAATTCCTCGCTTCCCCCTGGGGTCCATCGATATCTCACCATAGATGACAAAGCAATTTTTTTTTCATGTGTTTCCCCGACGTTGTTTGAGTGTCTTTTTAGAGTGAGTAAGATGGGTGAGTGGTGTGATTCAACTCTATTTAAAATTTGAAAGTCCTCTATTAATGGTATTATTTCCTGTGAACAAATTACATAATCTATAACACTTCCTCCATTACTATTGATAAATGTTAATTCCCCTTCCTTATCTGATCCATACTTGCCGTTTAGGATTTCCAATTTAAACGCGTCACAAAAGGCTAGCAATTCTTTTCCATCTGAATTTATCACTGTATCCTTACTTCGCCGCACTTCTCTCCTACAATCTGCTTCCCCCCTTTCTACCGTAATATTTTCGCTTCCGATTCTGGCATTAAAATCTCCCATTATGATTAAGTTTGCTTTTGGGTGTATTTCCTGAATTTCTACAATCATGTCGGCCAAATTGATAAATAAGTTGGGGTTGGTATATCGGGATGCTGCTGGTTGTCGATATACTACAATAAAACACAACTCAAGTGAAGTTAATTTACAGTATACACATAATGTTCCAGATACCTTAATATTTATGTGTTGAAAAGTCATATCATGCTGGTCTTTAGTGTAAACGGCAACACCCCCGGGATATCTGCCTCTCAGGCCCCTGGTTTCACTACCCGTGAATACACCATTAAAACCACCAATATTTACATTTTCCCCAGCTTTAAGCCATGTCTCTGTGAAGCCCAATATATCTACACTGTGTACAAAGTCAATGAACCTATCATTAGCCAATTTCTTCTTTAGACCTTCAACATTCCAAAGGCCGACTGTCACATGGGCGGCTACTTCCTAGTTCCTTCTCCTACCTGCTCTGGTGTTCTCTGCTGGTGAATCCCTTACCCCCGTTGCCTTTGTCGTCCCTCTGGTTGCAGTTGCTGGTGGTCGCTTGAATTCCTTTGAGACGCTCCCCCTGCCCCTCTGTGGTATTTCTCGCATCGCTGTAGGGAGGGCTCCATTAAGGGGTGGCTTCGGGCTGTCCCTTCCTGGTCGTTGAACCTGCTGCTGCTTTTCTGCTCCCTCCGCCACCTCCACTTGTTCTTTCCGGTGGTCACTTCCTGTCGCTGGTTCTTCTGCCTGCACTGCTCTCTGTTCAGGGTTGTCCCTGCCGCACAACTCCAGTTCCTCCAGCTCGTGCCTCGACCACACTTTGCCATTAATTATAAGTTTATCAAATTGGAGGACAGCATGGCAACCCTGCCTCCTTGCTTCGGTCAAGTGGCGCTTTAGAAAGCTTCTTTCTTGCCTCACTCTGTCACTGAAGTCCTCAGCGATGTGCACTCCCGATCCCTTGAGGTATCTACTGTTCCTCAATATCTCACTTTTTACCTTATAAAAAGCCAGTTTACACACGATGGGACGGTTTGTTCCTGCCCATCTCCCGACCCTGTGTGCTCGCTCGATATCCATTGGTGACAAATTAATTCCGAGCTGCGCCACCACTCGCCGAATTAGCACTTCGGTATCTTCCCAAGTCTCCCTGTCTTCCTCGTACACTCCATACACCACAATATTGTTCCTTCTACTTTGGTTCTCTAAATAGTCTACTTTTTGCTCTAGTAAGCTAAGTCTGTCCATTGCAGCACTTACTCTTGTATTAACACTTAACACTTCGTCCTTCCCGCAGCACCTGCTAAAACCTTGCTTCATTTCTTCTGCCAGGTTTCGAATCATTTCCTTCACTTCCTCCATTGTATTATTCTTTCTTTCTTTTCACACCCCTGACCGCACTGAGCAAAACACGTCCACACTCCACCACGTCTCGACCCTGCTAAAGGTAAAGGTAAACGTACGTATCCCAGGGGGGAGGCCGGAACCAGGCCTGTCCCCCCATTGTGCATCCAACGTAATCCCTGGGAGGGAAGGATGAGGGGAGAGACCCGAAGGGCGACCAGATTCGAATACCGACGGGCGCACGCATTGACGGGGTCCCTAACGTTTCCAGATAGAACGCATCCCTACCCACAAGCCACCAACCTTCAGGGTTCCCGGATCGGAGCCACACGCTAAGGAGAGACCTAACTGAGCAGTACCGCAGCGACGCCAGGCAAGAAACCTTTACAAAGCGCAAGTCACCGCCCAGCCACAACCCGCTGAATACCATCGCCTGGTCCTACAACCCTGAAACGCATAACAAGGAAGATGATGGGTACGGGGAATGAGAGGGAGGTCCCTGGTTCGATTCCCGGTGGCCCCCATTCTGACTATGGGAGTTTTTCGTATTTTCCTCTGGTTGCCTAGCTGAATGCTGGGGTGGTGTATTCTACCACGATTTCTCATTTCGTCTTTCTCCCTTTCATCTTTCAGGCAGTGTCTCCGGGTATCGTAGGGCATCTAGTGGTGGCTGCTTTATCGCCCTCTCGCGGGGCTCCGCGTCTACTGGCCGAGTGCGGGTGTTTCGAGCTAGAAATGATAGGGAATTCCGTGCGTCTCTGGGATCCTGTATGCCTACGGACTTGCGACCTCCTGCAGCTCCTTCACTTTATCCCTGCCTCTTGGGTTTATAGCCACAATAGATCTAGTTGGTCGCAGTGGCGAGGTATCCCCCTCTGATAAGTCTATCCTAGCCCTACTGTTGCATATGGTGGTTATAGTAGCAAGGTCACCAACATTAACATTGCTAGCGAACTGGCAACCATGCCCGGTTGTTGACCTTAAAAACTCAATAACTTGCAGGTCATGCTTAACTGCTGGGCGAATTAAATCGTAAGTAGGTAAATATTAACAAAAAGGAAGTAAAGATGAGGTTACGGTTTAAATAGTAAAATGCAACTATCAAATTTGATAAAATGGACAAAATATGTGTGGGTTAGGTTACCAACCCTGAATGCAGGAAATTCAACTTTCCACCGTAACAGCATAATGGAACTGGATAAAAAAACATCTTGTGGAAAAAGTATTTTCCCAGTTGGAGTAAGGTTGGTTCATTACTGTTCAAGCTTCTGAAGGATACACGTTTCTTTATTTCTTGTGTATGTAAAGAGTAATAAGTATGTGGAAGGGATGGCTGCCATGTTGTTTATTCCGCTGGAGATGTGTGAATTCACTAGCAACTTGAATCCTAATGAAGCAACGTGGAAGAGGTTTTTAAGAGGTGTTTCTGACCAACGGGTAGAGAAATAAAGAGGTGTAGTTACCAGAGTTTGCACGAATAGCATCTGTGCTTACCACATTACAAAATTTGAATTTACTTTTCACCTCTACTTTTGACCTAGAGTAACTAATGACATGCTAAAATGCAATTTTGAGACCTCGCTCAGACTTTATGTCTGAGTCAAAAAAAGTGGATATATGCAAAATAGTTGTGCATAAAGTTCTGCAAGCAACATAGAGCATTAAAAATAGTTATAGATATTCCGAAATTGGTACGTAATGAAGTTTACCAGGATACAAAGCAAATATTGTCAAGCTTAACCACCTCATTCCGTTTGCTTAGAAGAACAATCGTTACTTTGTTTCCTAAAAATGTCACTATGGGGTTTGATTAAAACACATGCTTGGGATAATGACATTACACATAGGATATCCTCAACTGTCTACAAAGCATATATTGTGAATTTTAATATAACTGGGAAATGTTGAAAGAGATAAGGTATCTATTAAATGAATATACAGGGTTATTCAAAAAGAAGGAACAGACTTTAAATATTTTTTCAACAGTTGGGGAGCCGAACTTGTAGTAGATGCAACCACACGTATAGTACCCGCTTTCCGGCAGCTTTCGCCCTCAGTTTAAAAATATTATAACTTTGTAACTTTGACGGTTTCTTTAAATATTATATATTTATGTTTGCCTCGGCTGCGTCAGTATTATTGTTAGAGACATGGATGTCTTGGCAGGGTTGTGGTACGACTAAGAATGTAGGCTTACACAGATTATAATTTTACTTCACTCCATTTATTAATGCTTGATACGATTTAAATAACACTTCACTGATATAGAGCTGTGAGATACTTTTATTAATTACTTGTACTTTTTAACACGTAAACTAATTTTGTCACACACGAATACATATTAAATCTCTCAAGGATGTGTCTTGCGTCCGGTTAGGAACACTGTTTGCAGGCAACTGAATTGATTTCAACCACCTAAACTTGTAAATTTCTGTATTTCAAGTCTCTGATTGGCTATTCCTATTCCAATAGAATACCTTCATTTAACTAAAGCTTTCTCTGGTTGTTGGTTGGCTATTTTTATAAACCGTCACTAAAATTACATTATTGCTTCCAAGAATCACAGGTAACATTATTAAACTCTCAAACTCATTATTGCCTCAAGGTTACCTTATTGTTAGCAACTTTTAACCTATTATTCTCACATTCTCCTGCATTATTAAATTACGTAATATATTCACATAACATTATTAAACATGTATACAAAAATATAAGCATATGCAATGACTGTTACATACAGTTTACAAATTATTACATACACATATTGCTTCAAGGCGGGCTGTTATTGAATTTACATATTATATAGTTAGACTGAAATTATTTAAGTGTTAAAAATACTGCCTCAAGTTTGAGGTGGGAGGATTTTGTTGAAAATCTTCGTGTTGCATCCTTGAAAGATGCTAAACTTAAATACCGTTGTTTAACAGACTTTTCGCTTTTGAGTTATGCTGTTCAGATACACACACACATGATTTTCTAAAAATGTTTTTTTTTATTCAGGGAGTCTTAAAGCGTCAGAACCGAGCTGGCCCGATTTTATAATTTTGTTTTAAATAAAACTATTTTGCAGTTTATTATTATTATTATTATTTTTATTATTATTATTATTATATCATAATTATCATTAACTCACGAAGCGCTGCTGCCAGCGATGTGAAGGGATTTTTGGCTTCGATTTCCGGTACGAACTAAAGAATTTTTTCCCCAGCTGGGAGGTTTAGTACAGGTCCTAGGAACCAATTGAGGAGCACTTTACAGAAATAGTGACGGCAGAGGTCCTGGAATCTTCATGTAGTAAGCGGCATATTGACGGCATACTGCCTTATTGACCACATGTCGTCCCTATTACTGCACTCTACCCAGAATAGCCTGGGTGTTAGTGGACGGAGGGTGGCAGAGTTTGCAGCTGTCGTGCTGTTGTAAGTTATTCGCAATTGACCAAAACAAGCATTTATTACTTTCTCTACTACGTATAGTAAGTAGGGGAAGTATTGTATTCCACCCAAAAATTCGATACCGAGATTTCACCGGAAATACATGTTTTGGGACACCCTGAATCCAAAAAAACATGTCCGTGTGTGTCTGTGTCTGTGTGTCTGTCTGTGAACAGCATAACTCAGAAACGAAGTCAGATAAACACCAAACTTGGTATTTAGGTTCGGTATCTTCCAGGGATGCGACACAAAGGTTTTCAGGAAAATCCCCCCACCCCAGGATACCCTTTACAGGGAAGATTTTTCGAAAATGTTAATTTTCTCAAAAACGGCTCTAACGATTTTGATAAAAATATCATATGTTTAAGATATTTTCATGACAAATAAAACGTATATCTTGAATTTTATGGGAATGTCTCCAAAAGTGTTCTTCATTGTGAACGACTTTTGCATAACCGGTAAACCATAAGAGATAGAGAAAATTTTACTACACAAAAAATGTACATCGCGTTAAAATACACAATTCATGTCATATACATTTTTTTTGTTGAGTGAACCATTTTCTTGTTATTCTCTTAAATTTTTCAATACTTATTTTCTTAAATGGGAATTCTTTATTCATTTTTTTGTCTTTGATATGCAAAGAGTATTAATCTGTGCCAAAGGGAATGGTGCTGTACCTAGCAACCAGCTATTAAGAGATATGTATATGCTTAAAGGCTAGTGTATTTCTATATTGCCCTTGTAAATATATATTCCACTTACATTTACAAGCAAATTAGCAATAAGATAGAGTCTGCAAATGTTTATCTCGATTAACATCAAGTAGATGGAGAATAAGCGTTTGTAAAAATAGTTTGTACAAGAGTAGAGAAAGTCATGTGAGTGTAACACATCAAATTTTTTTATTGTACTATTATTACTATTGCTGTGGGTGTATGCATGCTGCGATAATAATTTGTGCTATTCCGGGCTCTTAATATCGCGGACCAAAAAAGTTTGATAAATTAATAATTTTCGTCTTACTTTCCCTTTTCATGGGAAAAGTTTGGTTATTTTTTTTCTAAATATTTTATTAACGATTTCAATTAAACTGCCACATCTTTAAAGACATTTATATGGTAAATAAATCATTTTTGCGCCTTTACTTGCAAGCTCGAAGCCGGCCCACGGGCTGGGCCGAGCCTAGATCCGAGCCCGTGCAAATCTCTATTGCCAATATCTTTCGAATGTCCTAGTATTAAATAGGTTTTATCTCAGACTTGTATGTGGCATAGGCGTTTTCTCTATAACTGGGCACTCATAAACAGTTTAAGATGCAAGCGATGAGCTATGGACTTAACCGTCCTGAGGGATGATTCTGTTTGCGTGATTGATGGAACGTAAGGCAGTGACGTTTAGCGTCGCTATCGATCGATCGATATGCTGGTAGCCAGCGGTCTAGCCATCGATAAGGGAACCACCATCCGGTACTCTGCTTGGACTGTATAATTATGGGCTTCATTTCAAAACCAATAGTGGATACAGTGTACATAGGGGGCTGCAAACCATTGTATCAATATAATTCTAGGTAGGAGATGTAGAATCATTGTAACTGTAAAAATTCTATGTTTAACAGCACACGACGTTCTAAAGTAATTGCCTATTTGATAGCCATGCATATAAAAAATCACTAACCATTATAAATACCTACAAAAAACTTTTAAATTAAGTAGATAACACCATCACATGCTACACACAGGAAGCCATATGCTTCAAAATCTTATTCTAGTTTTATAAGCTTAACAAGCTGAGACAGTATTTTTGACATTTAAATGATTTCAGAAATGAACACCAAACTTGATATTTAGGTTCAGTATATTCCAGAGATGCGACACGAAGGTTTTCAAGAAAATCCCCCTAACCCAGATTCCCCTTTATATAGAACATTTTTCGAAAATTTTAATTTTCTCAAAAATGGCTCAAACGATTTTGATTAAAATATCATATATTTAAAATACTTTCATGACAAATAAAAATGTATATCTTGAATTTTCTGGGAATGTCCCCAAAAGTTTTCTTCATTGTGAACGACTTTTGCATAACTGGTAAACCATAAGAGATAGACAAAATTTTACTACACAAAAAATGTAGATCGCCTTAAAATACATAATTTATGTCATGTTATTTTTTTGTTGAGTGAACCATTTTCGAGATATTGTTTGTTATTCCCTTAAATTTTCCAATACTTATACTTTTTCTCTAATGGAAATTCGTTATTAATTTTTTTATACTAGTAATGCAAAGGGAATGGAATACTTCACATAGCAAACATCTCTTAAAATATTTGACTATCGCTTAAAGGCTAACAGTTCCCCTAGCTTCTACAAGAAAATTAGCAATAAGATTAACATCTTGATATCTCGAATAACATGAAGCATATGGAGAATAAGCGTTTGTAAAAATAGTTTGTACAAGAGTAGAGAAAGTCATGTGAGTGTAATACTTCAGATTTTTCAATACAACTTTGATTCTGAGTCCCGTCCATAATGTTCATACTTAGGAGCAGTGGGTAGATAACCCTTTTCAATTGGTGGTAAGAATAGCTGGCTAATGCCCAAAGTAATACTCTCACCGACCATCCATCAAATAGGCTTTTTGGTTGGAGTATTATGGAGCTCAAGAAGCCAAGATCCACACTCGTTTATCTTTTCATTATTATTATTATTATTATTATTATTATTATTATTATTATTATTATTATTATTATTATTATTATTATTATTATTATTATTATGCTTATAGAAAATACAGAAAGCCGTCAGAGATAATGTTACAGATTCCGCGAATCTCCCCAATCATTCCCGACCAAAAGTAAGAGAGGAATCAAGAAGAAAGATTATTTATCTAGATATTTTATACCTGAATAGGTATCTACTTAGGTATTTTAATAGGTTTACCTAACAACGCAAAATTCCTCCTCGCCATTGACGTAACGGAATTCAGTATTTCTTATCATAACTTGTTAAATGATGGTTTTTTGCTAACACGCCACACTGCTAAGGAATACATATTTTGCAATCGTAGGAGCTTGAGGCAGTGGTCAGCGGTTCATAAAATCATTCGATATCTGTCAGCTAGGAGCTAATACGAAACAAATCAGCACTTGTAACGTTTCTAAATGTTATACCCTTTGGGAATGTTAAAAAAGTGGAAAAGACAAATGCTGCGAAAAAAGTTACTTGAGATAGCTGCGCTCTGTGTTTTAATTCTAACAGTAATCTACGATTTGTGGTTTCCCAGTTGTATAAAATCGAGTTAGAATGAAGAGCACTTCACCATCCATTTACGAAAAATTACAAATTTAATTCTATTGGTCATATAATTATTTAATATCTGTGATATTTTAATCAAAATTCTTGGACCACTTTAAGGAAAATATTTTTCATAAATAATGAAATTGGTTCTTTCTCTCTTTCTTTCGTTCCTTCTTTCCAGTTTTAATTTAATCTGTTCTCTCTTTCTCTGTCTCTCTTCCCATCTCTCCCTCTCTCTTACACACATAGAGGATAGGGAGGGAGAGACAGGTTGAAATAAACTTTATCTAAAATACGTTCCTTTTCTATCTTTCAGACTAATCCAAAATGTTTATTTCTAGTGAAACTTCGATATCAAATTTTGAGTCCAAAGCAATACTTCCTCTACCTTAATTAAGTGTTAGAAAAAGTGAAAGCGAGTGGATTGGATTACAGAGTGTGAATTTAATGAGCCTCAGAAAGACCAGAAATGTTTTATTTTACAACTGTGTCATCAGTCAAGTTCGTATCTTATCTGATTTTTTATGTAATATCTGTCAGTTTCTTAGCTTAGTGTAATGCAATCAATAAAATAAAAAAACAAAGATCATTATGGGAACAGAATGTTTCTCATTTTGCCCTTGCTGAAGACTTACAAAAATCTTTGCACTGTAACAAACCAGTAAAGTCGACAAAACGAAGCGAGCAAAAAATGGAGAGTATGGGGGAAGCTAGCAATGAAATCTTTGAAAGCACTCAGGAAAATTAAGATAAAAAGATTTTAAAAATGAGACGCCAAGTTCCCCTTTCTTTTTACGTCTCCTTGGTTGGACGGAATATGAATGGATATCCTTTTTAGGGAAGAAGGGAAGGGAGACAGTGATCGAAAATGGAACTGCTAAAGGAACTACAATGTCAGAGATACGAAGGAGAAGAAAAACGATCAGAACGTCGCCTTTAAGGGAATTGGGTGGAATAGCAATTGCCAAATTGTATATTTTGAATTCTGATACTAAAATTTTTTCCTTTGTTTTTATACACAAAAAATTCTAGGTACCCTTATTGTATTTCCTGCATAATTGACAACAAAATATTATTTTAAATATTTTCTGAGGTATACAATATTATAATATACGAGGGCTGATCAACAAAGACTGAGAGTGATTTTTTCACAGATGTTTATTACTCCAATTTAATGTTTACATGATCTTTTTCAAAGTAGTCCCCTCCTACATCATTGCACTTTTTATAGCGTCTCTGCCAGTCTTTGAACACGTGCTGCAGACCATTCTTTGTCAGGTCTTTGAGAATTGCCTCACTTTTCTTGAGCACTGCTTCAGAGTTCTCAAATCGAATACCCCTAAGCTTTGCCTTTAGTTATGGGAATAAAAAAAGGCACAGGGTGCAAGATCGGGGCTATAAGGTGGATGTGGTACACAGGTAATGTTGAATCGAGCCAGAAACTGCATGACTTGATTTGCGACGTGAGGCCGTGCATTGTCATGATGAAGTCGCCACCCAGTCCGAGAAAGCTCTGGTCGTTTCTTTGCAATGTGCTTCCTCAGTGTAGCCAATACTGACGTGTAGTATGCTGCTGTAACAGTAGTGTGAGGGGGTACTGCATGCTGGTAAATCATTCCATTACACTAAAAAAATGTGATCACCATCACTTTCCCTGCAGATGGAACAACTTTTTCATTTTTTGGTGTTGGAGAACCTGGCGATTTCCACACTGTGCTGGCTTGTTTTCCTTCAGGATCATAATGATGCAGCCATGACTCATCACCGGTGATAATCGATTTAAAAAATGCATCACTTCCATTGTCTGGTATGTGAAATGCACGTAGGGTCTACAAAATAGAGCATTACTACCAACCTACCAATATGAGAGTGCTGCCGCCTATCAACATTATACATAAAAACCCGCTATTTTCAAATATTTATGTTACAGATACGAAACTATCACGGAAGCTACAGGAAAAAATCAGTCTCAGTCTTTGTTGATCAGCCCACGTATTTAATTAATGGCCGTTACTAAATATTACATTCTCACTTAAAGGGCAAGCATTTCCTCAAAAGAATATTAGAAATAATTATTTAATATTCAACATATTATTAGCTTACCTCATAAGTAATGTCGGTTTTATAACTGGGCTAATACCGTACGCATATGTTATGCTTTTATTTTTTGCCAATACTTTGTATAGGGCGCTATAGTTTTTTTCCCTATTATTAACATGTTGGCAGCCAGAAGTTGGTAATACAATACTTTAAAATGGAGCTAACAAAAGTTTGAAGTTAGAGTCCTGCTGAACACATATTTATATATACAGATTGCTCCAAATCTGATCAGAGTAATGGCTGTGCTATATTTACTCCGAATGCTAAACTTAAGTACAAGCTTCCAGACTTGTTCTCTGTTTTCTCCTCTGAGCTCTGTGCTGTCAAACAAGCTTTGATTTACATTACCTCAGCACAGTATAAACACAGTGCAATTTCAATTCACAAAACACGTTTTAGAGTATCCGAGACCGCCCTACTGACTTAAAATCAATCCAAGATAACCAAATACTTAAATACTTAAAATAATTAAGAAGTTATATTCTTGTGGATTCCGACCCACTGTGGAATATCAGGAACTGAGGAAGCAGATAGGGAAGCCACAGAACCAAATTTGCTACCTGTAGTGGAAGAGTTGCAGTGCCCTACAGAGATGCTCAAGGTTATTTTTTTAGCAGACCAACTGTCAAATGGAAGCAAGACTAGACTATTAAAACATCAAAAAAACTCAATATAGTTAGGAAAACCTCCACAAAATCCTGAACATTACAGACTCTAAAAGGAAAAGATCAACTGATTATATGACGTTTACGAATAGGCCATTCACGCCTAACCCATTCCTTCTTACTCGCTAAAGAAAATGCTTCTCACTGCCAGACCTGCAATTGCCGTATCACCATCGAACACCTCATCACTAAATGCAGAAGTTATACCATGGAGAGAAGAAGACATGAAGATAAATTTTTAGTTTTAAACGATCCTACTCATTTCAAAAATATTATTTTCTTCTTTAAAGATATCAATCTGTATAACAATATTTAAATATAACACATCAAATAAAAATGTATAATAGGTAATAGATTATACCGTTCTAGCTCTTTTCAAGACTTAATAATGTAAAGTATGTTTATAACAATGTATTACAATTATTGCATTACTCTAATCAATGTGAAATATACAATGTATTATTGTTGTACTCGTATGCATGGATATAATTCGAGATATGACCTACTAGTCAAAGCGACTATAAATAAAAAATAACAACACCTACTGGAAACTGAGAAACGCGTTGTTGCTTCTCTGTATGGAAAGCCAATTTGAAGTACGAGTTGTATTGTAGTTCTTATGTTGGGGAGCCGAACTTGAAGTAGTTGCAACCGCACGCATGGTAAAAAGTTTCCTGTAGCCTTCGCCCCAAGTTTAAAAATATTAACTTTGTAATTTGACTGTTTCTTTAAATATTATATATTTACGTTTGCCTCAGCTGCGTCGTATTATTGTTAGAGACATGAATTTCTTAACAGGGTGTAGTGCGGCTGAAGAATGTAGGCTTACACAGATTATAATTTTTTACTTCACTCCTTTTATTAATCCGTTACACGATTTAAATAACACTTTACTGATATAAAGAGCTGAGAGATTATTTATTAATTACTTGCACTTTTTAACACGTAAACTGTTTTTGTCTTACTGAATACGTATTGAACTTCTCGAGAACGCGTCTCGCGTCCGGTTAGGAACGCTGTCTACAAGCAACTGACTTCCGAATTTGTACAATTTGCCCTATTTCAGTTTCTGATTGGATATTCCTACTCCAATATTATATACTTTTATTTAACTTAAGCTTTTTTCTGGTTGTTGATTGGCTACTTATAAACTGTCTAAAAATTACATTATTGCTGCTCCAAGAATTACCAGCAGTATTATTAAACTTTCTAATTCATTATTGCCACAAGGTTACCTCATTGTTAGCAACTTTTGAGCTGTTCTTCTCACAGCTCCTACATTATTAAACTGTACGTAATAATTTAAACATTAATACAATGACTGTTACATGCATTTTATATATTATATTACACACATATTGCTTTAAGTCGGGCTGTTATTATATTTTACATTATATAATTCGACTGAAATCATCTTAAATGTTAAAAATACTGTCTCAAAACAATATTATAAAACTGCTGACGCGGCTCGAAGAATATGTGAAGTCGAAGGTGAAGGTGTCGTTAGTGAGCGAGTAGCACAACAATGGTTCCAGCGTTTCAATAATGGAGACGAAAACATTAAAGATTTACAACGTTCTGGAAGACCCAAGTTATTCAATATTTAGAATACATCCTGAGGCTTGGAGGAAGGAAGGCACTCGGAAGCTGTCAGAAGAACTTGGTGCTTCAAAAGATATCATACATCGCCGTGTTAGGACACTTAAAAATCGTTAGAATGAATGTCTATCGTAAGCTTATCGCTAATCCCTGGGATGATAAGATTAATCAAGAGAACTGTCACATGCGATGAAAAGTGGGTGTATTACCTCAACCCTCACACCTCAAAACAGTGGCTTGATACCCATCAAGCTGCAAACGTTGTCGTTAAAATACAACAGCTCCAAAATAATATATGCCTGGTGTGATTCACCGGGAATTTGTTCCAAATAGACGTTCAGTCGATGCGAATCTTTATTCTCGACAAATGGAACGAGTTCATCAAGTTTTGAGGCAGAAATCCCCGGTATTAATTGGTAGAAACAGAGATCTCTTGCAGCAGGACAATGCGAGACCTCATACAGCTCAAAGAACAAAGGACAAATTCAGGAATTGAAAGGAATAGAACTGCTACCACATCCAGCATATAGCCTTGATATTGCGCCATAAGATTACCAGCGTTTAGTTCAATGGCCCATTTCCTACGTGAAAGAAATTTTGAAAACATTGAAGCAGTGAAACGGGTATCAACAATTCTTCGCATCAAAAATCAGAAACTGGTTCCGTTGCGGGATAGCAAACCTCGCTGAAAGGTGGCTCAAGACTATAGAATCCAACGGTCTTTACTTTGAAGATTAGAGTCATTTGCAGTAACAACGCGTTTGAAATAAATCTTTGCTTAAAACCGACATTAATTATGAGATATCATCTATAAAACACCATTTAGCTATGATTTTAAGATTTATAGTTTAGGAAGTATGTAACCATCATAGCTTCTATATAAGGAAATAATCTTGTGAATTTTTAAAATGATAAGCCATTAGATATGGATAAACACTGACTACAGAAACAGGCAATTTATGTAATTTTTTTAGTTTCAACATTTGGAGATATTCGTTGTTTTTAGTTTGAATTCTCCACTACTTTTATCAATTATGAAAGTGCTGTCATTATTCTTTTGTTTCACCCGATATAGTACAAAGAGCGTGGAATTTTAAAGCCAGAATACAACCTACTTTTTAAGCATTTGAGTATTGTTGCAGCTAGACTCTGGTGATATTCGGGTTGTTGAGTTACGTCCATGATCGGCAACTCCCCTTGAAATACGCACCTGTATTGCGAAGGTTAATTATATTCTGTACGTTACGTTGGCGCCCTGTTTTTGTATTTGGAGGTGTTCAGACTTTAGTTACCATCTAAAGCACTGTTTATAATATTAATTATATTATATATTTATATTATACTCATTATATTACTATTTATATTAGATTATAACTGTATTAATTAGGTTAATTATATGAGAATTTAATTATTAATTATTATTGTTATTATCATTAGGTTACGGTATTAGGCTATCACTTTATTATTTCTTAATAGGTCTTACCGTTCCAATTAACTAACGTTGTGTTAGATTTTGTTTTTAGAGGAGGAAGATATGCACAAAACAAAAGCAAGGAGTTGGTTTGGTCTGGGTAAATGTTTCTAACTCATATTAAAACGAAACTGTAAGCTGTTCTTCCTAGTATTATGTACAGTAAATTGCAACGTATAATAACATAAGCATGTTATATAAATTGGATTCATAGCACGGTTCAGTGTTTAATCCAATACTTAAAATGCATCCAGGTGAGGCAGTATGTTTAACACAAATGATATTAGTTTAATTATATAATATAAAAACTTAGTAACAGCCCGCCTTAAAACAATATCTGTTGCAATGGTTCCGCTGTTTCTCCCAAAACACAACACTGGAGCAAGGCAGCGAAACCATGCAGACGCTTAAGAAAGGTTTGACTGAGTTAGGGAACCCCGACCAAGCGAAAAGGGAAGCCCTAACGAGTGCCGTAGGGGAAAACAAAATGGAAACCAGAACTCTCAAAAATATACTACTATTGATAAGTTTTTTTGCGTACTTTAATGATAATAATAAACAAACATTAATAACCAGAACCGTAAAGCAACCGTAAAAGAATAACTGTAAAACAAAGATGGCTTAAATAATAAACCAACCAAAACCAATTGAGCAGAGCAGTAAGGCAAGTTTTAAATACAGCAAAAATTAAGTAAAACCAAAAATTCAACAAACAAAATCAATTTAGAAAGTTTATAAAACAAGGCCACTATAAACATCAGACCAATATATTTAATTATGTTTATCTAGTCAAAAGACTTGCTAAGAATGTTGATCAAGACCCAAAACAGACATTTATGAATTTCTAGTAACAGTGAGCTTCAAAGTCCAGCTGAGCTAGAAGTACTTTACAACCCAACCGTTTTCAGTTACAAAAGTTCAGCATGATTGGGTTCAGCATGATTGGGTTTTAACTGCAATTACTGCTCTCATAATTAACACAACAGAATTTCTGTAATTTTAAACTAACTATGCACTGAAAATCACGTACTGAAAATATAACTCAACTGCAATTACTGCTCTCCGAATTTCTGTAATTTTAAACTAACTATGCACTGAAAATCACGTACTGAAAATATAACTCAACTGCAATTACTGCTCTCATAATTAACACAACAGAATTTCTGTAATTTTAAACTAACTATGCACTGAAAATCACGCACTGAAAATATAACTCAACTGCAATTACTGCTCTCCGAATTTCTATAATTTTAAACTAACTATGCACTGAAAATCACGTACTGAAAATATAACTCAGCTAGAAAAGAACCAAAACACATTAAACATATGAACAATTCCAAGAGCCAGTCACTTTACGAATTCGTATTTTAAAACACACATTACGTTTTCCGCCCCAAAATTCACTCACCATTACCAAGATATAAAACTGATAACAAACCCTACCTTTACATAAGGCCGATCCACAAAAATCACAAAAGACGTTCCTTAAATCTATTACAAAAAACTTCCACAATCCGGATGAGTTGTTGCCGGGAAGAGAGCTATCCCTGCAATGCGACAGAAATCCACCACTCACCGCGTACGGCCAAAGCACATGCCACGTAAGCAAACCAGAGAGGAGAAAAAAGAGAGCACCAAGGAGTGCGTTAAGCAAGGGGACAAGCAACGTAAAGTGACTGGCTGGATGTATAACACAGATACAAAACATAAAAGGAACACATAACAGCACACTGTATACTACAATAATATATAAAATGTATGTAACAGTCCTTGTAATATGTTTATTTTATTATGTACATGTATAATAATGTTGTGTGAATGTATTATGCAATTTAACAATGTAGAGAATAGAAGCAAAATACCTTCCGTAGCAAACAGAATTATAAAGTAGAAACCAAAAGTTTCTAACAATGAGGTAACAATAAATTAGAAAGTTTAATAATGATACTAATAATTCTTGGAACTATAATGTAATATTTAAAACAGTCTATAAATAGCCAATCAACAACTAGAAAACCTGAAAGTTAAATAAAAGTATTCTATTGGAGTAGGCTTAGCCAATCAGAAACTGAAATAAAGTAAATGTACGAATTTAAGCGGTAGAAGCCAGAGGCTAGAAGGCAGCGTTCCCGAGCAGTTCGCTCGGTACGTATTCAGCGAGAGACATAAAAAATTCATTACGGCGTGAATAATATAAAGTTTACGTGTTAAAAAGTACAATTAACAATAACCTCACAGCTCTAAGTATGATACATCAGTGAAGTGTTATTTAATCGTGTGAAAGATGAGGCAGTGTTTTTAACACAAATGATTTCAGTCAAATTATATAATATATAAATTCAATAACAGCCCGCCTTGAAGCAATATGTGTATGTAATAATTTGTAAAATGTATGTAACAGTCATTGCATATGCTTATATTATTGTATACATGTTCAATAATGTTATATTAATGTATTACGTAATTTAATAATGTAGGAGCTGTGAGAAGTAGCTCAAAAGTTTCTAACAATGAGGTAACAATGAGATAACCTTGAGACAATAATGAATTTGAAAGTGTGATTCTTGGAAGAAATAATGTAATTTTAGTGACAGTTTATAAAAATAGCCAATCAACCACCAGAAAAATCTTTAGTTAAATGAAGGTATTCAATTGGATTAGGAATAACCAATCAGAGACTTGAAATACAGAAATTTACAAGTTTAGTCGGTTGAAATCAATTCAGTTGCTTGGAGAACAGTGTTTGTAACCGGATGCGAGATGCGTCCTCGTGAGATTTAATACGTATCGTGTGAGACAAAAAATAGTTTACGTGTTAAAAAGTGCAAGTAATTCATAAAAGAATCTCTCTATCATTGAAGTGTTATTTAAATCGTGTCAAGTATTAATAAAAGAAGTGAGGTAAAATTATAATCTGTGTAAGCCTACATTCTTAAGTCACACCATAACCCTGTTAAGAGAAACGTGTCTCAAACAAATACAGACGTAGCCGAGGTAAACATAAATATATAATATTTAAAGAAACAGTAAAAATACATTTGGGCGAAGGCTACCGGAAGCTGTTTACTAAACGTGCAGTTGCAACTACTACAAGTTCGGTTGAAATATAATACAACTCCTATAACAATATAACATCTTCAAAGATTAATAAAACGAAGTTAAATATCATTATAAATTGTGTAAGCCTTCATTCTTTGGCCGTACTACCCCTGCTAAGAGATACGTGTTTCTGCAAATTACTACTGACACAGCCGAGACATACATATATAATATTTAAATAAATATTAAAAATACAAAGTTGATTTTTAAACTTTGGGGCGAAGGCCACCGGAAAGAGAACGCGGGGCGAAGTCACCGGAAATTTTGTACCGTACGTGGGGCGAACACTCCAAGAAACATATCTCCCGCAATACGTGGTGCAAACAGCAGTAATAAACAACTTTAGGCTTGGCTGTCCAACAGTGGGGCAATAATCTATCTCAAGTTTGGTGCCCAAAGCGTGGTGCTAATAACGTAAAGATAGTCTATCTTCATAAGTCATAGGTAATCAGTGATTATAGCGGAGAAGGAAGGTAGCGACTAAACCTTTGCGCTGAAGAGAAGAATATTACAGAATAATATATGCGATATGACAATGACTTATAATGCTGGCAGAAGACCAAAATAGTGCGTCTTTAATTTGGTAATTTCTCTGATCGTATATCCATTATTCTTGTTATTATTATTATTATTATTATTATTATTACTCTATTTATCTTACATACCTTTAACTCCTTGGTCATATCGTTAATGGATAACTCTTAGAACGATATGTGATGGACAGTTTAGACTTCTAGGTGTCATCCCTGTAACCACTGCTCCCTCACGTGTCATAGAGACCCTAGCGAATAGGAATCGGATCTTCTGCTTCGTGTCGCGCAGATGGCATTAGGGTGCTGTCCAGTCTAACCGCCGCCTTCACACAGAAATGCGGACAGTTAGCCTTCTAGGTCTCATCCCTGGAACCATGCCATCTTGCTTCGTCACGTGTCGACAGAGACCCTAGCGCGTGGTAGCCGGATATTCTGCTTCGTGCCGTGCAGATGACAGAGTTCAGTCTACCTGCTTTAATTATCTGTGGATAGATGGCATAGTATTTGCTATTATCACTTATTTTTACTTTCTCTACTACGTATAGTAAGTAGGGGAAGTATTGTATTCCACCCAAAATTTCGATACCGAGATTTCACAGAAAATACATGTTTTGAGACCCCCTGAATCCAAAAAAAGCATTTTTGGAAACATGTCCGTGTGTGTGTCTGTGTGTCCGTCTGTGAACAGCATAACTCAGAAACGAACAGTCGGATAAACACAAAACTTGGTATTTAGGTTCAGTATCTTTCAGAGATGCGACACGATGGTTTTCAAGAAAATCCCCCCACCCCAGATTACTCTTTACATGGAACATTTTTAGAAAATTTCAATTTTCTCAAAAATGGCTCTAACGATTTTGATTAAAATATCATATGTTTAAGATACTTGCATGACAAATTAAATGTATATCTCGAATTTTCTGGGAATGTCTCCAAAAATATTCTTCATTGTGAACGACTTTTGCATAACTGGTAAACCATAAGAGATAGACAAAATTTTACCACACAAAAAATCTAGATCGCATTAAAATACACAATTTATGTCATATACATTGTTTTGTTGAGTGAACCGTTTTCGAGATATTGCTTGTTATTCCCTTAAATTTTCCAATACTTATACATTTTCTCAAATTCGTTATTCCTTTTTTTATGTCCTGAACATGTAAAGAGAATGGAATGCGCCACATAGCAACTAGCGCTTAAAACCTACCATATTCCCCTTGCATCTACAAGAAAATTAGCAATAAAATTGACATCTCGATATCTCAATTAACATGAAGCATATAGAGAATAAGCGTTTGTGAAAACAGTTTGTACAAGAGTAGAGAAAGTCATGTGAGCGTAACACATTAGATTTTTGGTATTGTTTTAGACTTAAGGTTGAACTTTGGGTCGTGGTATTAAATATGTAATCTGGTATTTACTTTCGCAACTGAGGGAAACCACGAAAAAACCTGTCAGATTGGTCGGCCTACGGGATTTAAACCGGGGCCTCCCAAATGCAGGCCAAAGACATACCGCCTGAGCCATTCCGCTCGGTATTATATATCTTGTGACTTAGTTACAAAGTTGACTACTCTGACATGCTACATCAGCCATATTTATGTTTTAGTAACCTGAGTTATGCTAGTTTTAATCACAGTAATGAATTGAAACGTTTTAATACACTGCTATAATTATTTTATTTAATAAATAATGACATATGCTTTATCATATAGAAAACCAGAGTAGTTAAAATGAATTCACTGCGCTCTGAACAACACCTCCAGAAATAAATTTATCTCCCTTTAGAGTACGCATTTCAATTTACAGTTATACTATCCGCAATCAGTTTCAGTGTATTTACATTTATTATCTCCAAAACAACCAGCATTGGTGCTACCTCCCATTCAGTAGCGGTAAATCTACACATTTAATTAAAATAATTACAATGCCAGCGTTAAATATTTAACTCAGTATTAAAATACCATTTTAATCTATTTAACTATAAGCTACTAATATTTGCAGTGTTTTAGAATAAACAGTTTGTTTCCCATATAGAAAAAATAGCAAATAATCGCGAGAAACAGCATTACACTTGCCTTTGTTCTGTCTTGTTGCTAAAAACTCAACAGAATACAGAATTACACATTTGTGTTTTAAGCCTGAAATAAAACATTTCTGTAATTATATAACATTGTTGCAAAAAGAAACAAACAAGTAACAAAGTGAGCATTTGCTTCTCGTTACAGTTGGCGGCTATGTATTACGTATTACTGCTATGGGGGTCATTTCTGAAAAGTCATGACGCCATCGTGTGCGTTACTGCACCTGTTACGTTTGAATAACGGCTAATACACCTGCTCTATATACCACGCCACCGTTCATGTATCATGTTTATATGCAAAATAAAAATATTATGTCTAACAGTCACTCGGCTTTCTTTAGTCATGACAAATATCCATAGAGATATGATTTTTACTTTCTCTACTACGTATAGTAAGTAAGGGAAGTATTGCATTCCACCAGAGAATTCGATACAGAGATTTCACTGGAAATACATGTTTTGAGGTGCTCTGAATCCAAAGGAATTTTTAGAAACATGTCCGTATGTGTTTGTGTGTGTTTGTGTGTGTGTGTGTGTGTGTGTGTGTGTGTGTGTGTGTGTCTGCGAACAGCATAACTCAAAAACGAAAGTCTGATAAATACCAAACTTTTAGTATCTTCCAAGGATGCGACACAAAGATTTAAAAACAAATTCCCCACCCCAGACTACCGATTATATAGAATATTTTTCGAAAATTCTAAATTTCTCAAAAACGGCTCTAACGATTTTGATTAAAATATCATATGTTTAAGATATTTTCATGATAATTGAAATGTATACCTCGAATTTTCTGGGAATGTCTCCAAAAGTATTCTTCATTGTGAACGACTTTTACATAACTGGTAAACTATAAGAGATAGACAAAATTTTACTACACAAAAACTGTAGATCGGTTAAAATACACAATTTATGTCATATACATTTTTTTGTTGGGTGAAGCATTTTCGAGATATTGCTTGTTATTCCCTTAAATTTTCCAATACTTATACTTTTTCTCAACCTCGTTATTCATTTTTTTTGTCCTGGTAATACAAAGAGAATGGAATACTCCACATAGCAACCACCTCTTAAAATATTTGACTATCCCTTAAAGCCTAGCAATTCCCCTTGCATCTACAAGAAAATTAGAATAAGATTAACATCTCGATATCTCGATTAACATGAAGCATATGGAGAATAAGCGTTTGTAAAAATAGTTTGTACAAGAGTGGAGAAAGTCATGTGAGTGTAACACATCAGATTTTTTTATGTCTTGGACATGCAAAGAGAATGGGAGGCTTCACATAGCAATCAGCACTTTAAAGATTTGACTATCGCTTAAAGTCTACCATATTCCCCTTGCACCCACAAGAAAACTTACAAGAAGTTTCTGCAAATGTTTATCTTTATTAATATGAAGTAGTTGGAAAATATGCGTTTGCAAAAATTAGTTCATATAAGAGTGGAGAAAGTCATGTGAGTGTAACACTTCAGATTTTTTAAGTAATATGATTTGCACACAGGAATTTGGTAGGCGACTGTTTTGAAGACAAGTGATGATAGAAGATTATTGCACCATGTTGAGGCGCCAGTGAGGATGATACTGCAATGATACGCCAATTTGAATCAATAACGATATCGTAACGTTTGATGTCGTTTACTTTACCTGCTTCGTTGTTGATTCCGCTGTCGTGATCCCGTAACTCGTTCTATTGTCTCGTGCGCCAGCTGCTCTACTGGTAAGCTATGAGATATTTGTATCAGGGTATGCATTAAAGGATAACACCAGTTTAAATTGCATGAGAAATTTAACGTAATCCAATACTTGAGCTTTTAAAGCGAGTTGCGATCGTTTGAAGACAAAAGAATGGAACTGATTATGAATCGTAGCACTCGATATTGTAACAATTGAATTATCATTACATCTTCTAAGTTTTGCAATATCAAAGTTACGGTTGTAAATAACTCTTTCCGCAATAAAAGAAACTAGTTGTGTAACTTGCCGTGAGTCGCTAAATTTCTTATCGGCGAGACCTTTCGCATTAGCCGCGAAATCTTACTCACACAAACGCGTCACTAAGCGCTTAAAATGTCGCACGAGCAGTAGATATCGGTGACGGTACCAGAAAGAGTAACTCTCTGATCTAAAATAGCACGCCTTTATTACTTTTAGCTCGTCTACTTCATTACTTACCACCAAAACTTAAGTGCCTCCTAACTTTGTTATTATGAGCCTAGCTGAAATCTCAGAATTTAAGTGCCTTTCTCTTTTCCAGAATTATGCCTACGTGATCCTACTGAGCTTATAACATAACTGAATTCTCAGAACCTTTAAGGTAATGCGTTCGCTACTTCGGCTATTACTAATAACTTTCGCTAACTTGACTTCCTAATTACATTCATCTTTACGGACAAACATTTCAACTCAGGCGTATTACATTATACATTGATTTAATATACGGAAATTCTTTATTGGAATTATCATTTTATTTATTTATTCATTTATTTATTTATATCTTCCCGTCAATAGTTACGGTATCAAGGAAGTAGTAGAACTATAAGAAATAAACCGCCTGTTGAGATGGGAGAATTTTTCTTTAATTATAATGAATCATTCATTTGTTACATTCATATAAGTTTCTCTAACCTCTATCGCTTATAAGTGAGTAGACAAATTATTCTTACGATAGCTTATTTTCGTATCTACTTCATTTTAATCGATATTTATCGAAGTTACCATGGCAACCGATAGACATGTTCAGCCTTATTCCGATCCTTCGAAAGAAACATTTGAGTTGTGTGATAATTGCTGTCTCCATCCTTAATGGGGATGAAAGAAAGTTGATATAGAGGACGAGGAAGCGTTTGCCGCTCCACAAGACAAAGTGAGATACGATGAAGGTTTAGTAGGCATACTGAGACTTGACAGCTCGTTCATTTGCTCCAGGAATGTGATATACACCGCTGTCTGTCTGACTGTCTAGTGGGTCAGTGGAATTCTGCTGAGGTTATAACCATAACTAGCGGCACAACTTGTATAACTCTACCGCAGTCTGTCTCTCTGCAGTGCGTGTGTTGCTCTATACCTACCCTGATGAAACACGTGTGCACTATAGGAGGTGCAATATGGAAATTAACAGTTCAGTAGCGTTTAATGCCCGTTCTTAGTATATACGGTACTACCAACGTGCCACAACACTACATGGAATGAAATAATAATTGGAAAAGGAAATTTGCAAAGGAAACATTCCAAGTCTAACTTCGGGCACCCCCCGACACTTGCCAGTTATGAGGACTGAGGAAAACCTGAAAAAAAATCTGATGTGTTACACTCACATGAATTTCTCTACTCTTGTACAAACTATTTTTACAAACGCTTATTCTCCATCTACTTCATGTTAATCGAGATAAACATTTGCAGACTCTATCTTATTGCTAATTTTCTTGTAGATGTAAGGGGAATATATATTTACAAGGCCAATATCGAAATACAGTAGCCTTTAAGCACATATATATCTCTTAATAGCTGGTTGCTAGGTGCAGCACCATTCCCTTTGTCACAGATTAATACTCTTTGCATATCCAAGACAAAAAAATGAATAACGAATTCCTATTTGAGAAAATAAGTATTTGAAAATTTAAGGGAATAACGAGCAATATCTCGAAAATGGTTCACTCAACAAAAACGTATATGATATAAGTTGTGTATTTTAACGCGTGTGTAGTAAAATGTTGTCTATCTCTTATGCTTAACAGTTATGCAAAAGTCGTTCACAATGAAGAATACTTTTGGAGACATTCCCAGAAAATTCAAGATATACATTTTAATTGTCATGAAAATATCTTAAACATATGATATTTTAATCAAAATCGTTAGAGCCATTTTAAGAAAATTAAAATTTTCGAAAGATGTTCCATGTAAAGGGTAATCTGGGATGGAGGGGTTTTCTTGAAAACCTTCGTGTCGCATCTCTGGAAGATACTGAACCTAAATACCAAGTTTGGTGTTTATCTGACTGTACGTTTCTGAGTTATCCTATACACAGACAGACACACAGATACACAGACAGACAGACAGACAGACAGACACACACACACACACACGGACATGTTTCCAAAGTGTTTTTTTTATTCAGGGGTTCTCAAAACATGTATTTCCGGTGAAATTTCGGTATCGAATTTTTGGGTGGAATACAATACTTCTCCTACTTACTGTACGTAGTAGAGAAAGTAAAAAATGATGTGTTGCACTCACAAAAAATTCTCTAGTCTTGTACTAACTATTTTTACAAACGCTTATTCTCCGTCTACTTCATGTTAATTGATATAAACATTTTCGGTAAGTAACTTATTGTTAGGTTTCTTGTAGGTGCAAGGAGAATATGGCGGCCTTAAGCGATAGTCAAATCTTTAAGAGCTACATGGAGAATTCCATTCTCTTTGTATGTCCAGGACATAAAAAATGAATAACGAAAGAGTACAAGTATTAGAAAATCTTGGAAATGCTTCACTCGACAAAAAAATATTGTGGCGTATTAATAATAGGGGTTACATTGTCATTGTCACTGCCACTGCCAGACATATTATAGCTCTACATTGTCATTACCAGACGCATTGGTAATGGCTGATAGCTTTGCTATCCACGAGTGGTGGGAGATATAGTGTCTGTCTTAGGATTTCGTGAGAAGCGGGTCGCGCGTGCAAGCCGGCCTTTGGATCGGTGACCATCTTCCCTCACCTTTCATATTTAATAATGTAGGAACCCAAAACGGTTGGGAAATAAAACTAGGATTGTGTAAGTAGATTTGTGTTATGTGTTTTGTACAGTGAAAAACCCACGTCTTCCTCTTAAACTCCACACCACGTTTCGGTCCTCCGTTGCCAAGTGAGTGCTGGGAACTAGAAATTAATTAATTTTCATGTGAATTTTTAAGGCCTCTACCCAGCATGTAACAATATGACATAAAGTCTGTGTTTTAACAAGATCTACATTTTTTGTGTAGTAAAATTATGTCTATCTCTTACGGTTTATCAGTTATGTGAAAGACATTCAGAATAAAGAGGACTTTTGGGGACATTTCCAGAAAATTCATGATATAGATTATTTGCCATGCCAGTATCTTAAACATATGATATTTTAATCAAAATCGTTACAGCAATTTTTGAGAAATCAACATTTTTAATAACTTTTCCATGTAAAGGCTAGTCTGAGGTAGGGGATTATCTTGAAAATCTTCGTGTCGCATCTTTGAAGGATACTAAACCTAAATACCAGGTTTGGTATTTTTCAAACTTTTCATTATTGAGTTATGCTGTTCACAGACATAGGCATATAGACACACACACGCACACGGACTTTTTTTTTCTAAAAATGCCTTTTGTATTCAGGGGCCTCAAAACATATATTTCCGGTAAAATCTCGGTATTGAATTCTCGGGTGGAGTGCAATACTTTCCATACTTACTATACGTAGTAGTAAAAGTAAACATTTAATAGTGTTTTAACACTTCAGAAAATATAACATAGTAGAGCATTCAAACCAACAGCATCGAATTTCTCGGAAATGGTCAATGCCACAAGTATGGTTATTTAATATTATATGTACCAAGAGTTTGTCATTCGCTTATAGTTTGCCAATTATACGGATAAAAATTCTAAAAGAATGAAAACGACTTTAAAGCATACATATTTTTCACATTTTAATTAAAAGTGGCTGAAGTAATTTTTGAAAAAAATAAAAAAAAAAAACACACAAATTTGCATATAAGCCGTAGATTCGGATGGGGAAGATTTTCTTCAAAATTTTCGTCGCATCCTTGGAAGATGCTGAAATGAAATACCGAGTTTGATATTTATCTTTCTTAATAATACTGTTCACAGACACAACTATACAGGCTTACAGGTAGGGAAAATTCAATACTTCGTCCGCATTACCGAAGCGGTGAGAGACGCATTTTATACAGTTTTAAGATGCAAATTTTTTATATCATCCGCAAATTTAGGGACAAATAGTAAATTTGGTGTTTTTAATAAACAAACAGATTATAAACTGACAAGCAACAGTCTATGGTTTTGTTCACAGTATCCAATTCCTCTGAGTGCGAATATTACAAAAGCTCGGCAAAGAAACTCTAAATATTGTTTCTAAATCTAAATAGATATCCTAAATTTAAGTTGTCTTCAGCCTTGTTTCCGTCATTGCAGGAGCCTACCTGAAATTCGACTCTATGGGTACATTTACTACCTTGTTCCTGCATGTTCACGGTTCTTAATTGCAAGGACGTTGTTCTGAATGGTGGGGCTGATGACCGACATAAAGGAACTAGGGAACATAATCGTAACATATTCCGCACAGGCGCCGCTCGTGTGATGAAACGGCCTCCTACTTTATAGTATAGCGGATTCCAGTCACGCTGTACAGTACGGGACATTAGTATTCCTACGGTGCCACTACACAAAGTGGTTTAAATGGGTGGGGTGTTGCAAGTCGATCTCTCGGCGCCCTTCCCTCTCCCGTTGCCGTGATTGATGCACCTGTTTCAATTTTCCTTTTCTGCTCTTTGGAAAGATACAACGGGTATCGATAGCGCCTGTTCGTGTGACCTACATTAAAGACAGATTGTTTGGAGCAAATGCGGATACCCATTATCCTGCTTACATGGGTTGCATTTTAACCGTGAAACCATTGTTACTAAGTGAATACCTGGTTCTGTAACGGTGAAAACATCTGGGTGCTGTTGTAAACCTCTTTGTTACTTTACTAGCTTATCATTGCGGGCCATTTTCCGATCCATTATTCCCATTTGATACCATTTCCAATATAGTTTCTCCAAAATTCAAATTTTCTAAAGATAGAAAGCTCCAAAAGATAAACCTTCGCAACTATTATATTCCTAACCTTAAATTCCCAAAGAAAAATATTCCGATAGGAAACATTTTCCGAATTATTATATTTCCCATATGATAAGCTTGAGTTGATATTTAAACAACACTTTGTGGTCAATATCTCGAGCATTAGTCATGATTTTGCTTGTTTTATTATATTCTTAAACAGTTTAGAGCGTACAGTCTGACTTAGTCCTGTGCTTACCAGTCACGATTTGGTTTCTTCTGCATGTAGCACTTCAGTTTGCGAAATACAGCTTCTTTCCGGTAGCTGACTAACGTATCGAACTTAGGACTCTTCTTCTCTCCTTTCCTCAGTTGACTACTGCTACTCGATCGCACGCTACAATAACTTTCCGAGAAAACAGCAAACTAAACTGAATCCAAGCTAGTGCCAGCGATCAGGTTTCTTTTTATTTCAAGCAGCATCTTCTAAAAGATTCACACAAAGCCAGAAGGGAGGGAGGAATCCTATTTTTATCCGCGTCCCGATAAGAGTTCTGGACAGTTCGCTACACTGTGATTTATCACAGATTCAGTGTCCGTCACAAACATAAAACGGCTGGGATAATGACAGCATAAAATCACTTCGATTGTGCCTCCCTTCACCCAACAACAATTTGTTGGTTGTTGATAATTCTTGTCTACCTGCCTCATACTCTTGTCTGCCTGCAATGTACTCGGAAATATTTGGCTTGATTGCTGCTCGGCACTTCATGAGCTTACCAAAATTCTACGTGAATGCCATAAAACTCAAAAAATATTAATTCAGTTTGCTTTAGAGATTTCTAGTTGCTTTAAGTGTTTTGAATAGGGACCAGGATTTGTGTTATGTTATTTTTTGCCCGTGATTAAGATTTTGGAATTCCAATACATCATACATATTTAAGAAACATTTTTAAATGGGGTCTAAAAAGTTATTAGCCCCTTGAAGTTTATTGTGCGGCATTTTCGCAAAACATATGTTTATTTATGTTCTCTTTCATTAATATGTTTAATGTTTTGAACTAGTTTGTTATATTATTTATTTAAATATCACTTAAATTCTTCAGTTATGCTCTTAATAATTATTTTGTAGTTATTCATGTTATCGCGTTAAGTCATTGATTTGTTCACTGCGCTTTCAAAACCAAGTGAGAGAGAGCGTTGTTCCTGACAGAGGTGGCTTTGATTACGCTCTCTTCAGATGTTTCCTTAGAGATGCAAAATGTCTGCAAATAGCACAGATAACACGTAGTAACGATCACCGCTGATTGCGGTGAATACTCCTAGGTCACTGGTGTTGGGGACACTGCCAACTGATTAGTTAGTGAAATGGACCCAAACGAGGAGAAACCTTTGTTGTCAGTGCTTCTACGGAGGAGAGTGAGGAGAAAACGTTCACTACACGTACATCCACTCTGTGTATCGGTTGGAAAAAGGATTGTCTTACACTTTCTGTGACGATCTGAGACAAGATGAGAGGGACTTTTTCAGTATTTTCGAATGTCAAAAACTTCATTTGATGAACCACTAGAAAATGTGAAAAATGAAATCACATAAATTGACACTATACTACGGAAAATATCCCGGCAGAAGAAAAATATTGGGCGACTATATACTTAGCTTCTGTAGGTACCACTGAGCTTGAGTGTGCTACAAAAATGACTGCCTGTCTCAAAGACTTTGTTTTTGTTCAAATCCACAACGCTGTGTCTGTGATCAGTGTTCCAGTGCGAACACTCCAATTCAAACTAATGCTTGTCGGGCGGTGACTACTCTGAACACAGTGACCTTGTCCGTCACATGTGGCGAGAGTGAGACACTGCTGCGTAGCAGTGGCCGGGTGAGGCAGTGTAGTGTCCCGGAGTGAATCCTCCAATTCAAGCGAATGTATCTCTACCAGTGACCATCGGTGATGGCCGTCACCAGTGCCCCAGTGCGAAACGAGCCTAGAACGAACACTGTCGGGAAAAGTCAGGTAAAAAACATATATAAATTCTACAAAGCAATGCCTATTTCAGTCTTATCGTGTGCCTGTGAAAAGCGGATTATAAAAAAAAATCAGAGAAAACGAATTGAAGCAGCAGAAATGAAACTGCTGAGACCCTGTCAGGGTATGCATTACAGCATCATAAAAGTAAGAAATATTCGATCCGAACTTAAAATAGAATGCATATTACATATTGGACACCTACCAAATACCCCAGAAAATCTTTAATTATCATCCCATTGCAAAAAAGAGGGCGGCACCGTGGCCGAGTGGTTAGACCGCTCGCCTCCCACCGAGGCGGCCCGGGTTCAATCCCAGGGACCTGCATGTGGAATTTGTGGTGGACGAAGCGGCGTTTGGGCGGGTTTTCTCCGGGTTCTCCGGTTTCCCCCGCCATTCATTCCACCAACTGCTCCATCATCACCTTCCTTTCATCCATTTCACAAACATTTCGTTTCATTTACTTCCTTCATCCCATACCAGGCATCGGGCTGATCATCCATCCTGGATGCTCTGTCTGATCCATGAGTGTCTGCTCCTCGACGGGCCCCTGACACCAGGCACCCGCTTGTAAGTCCTGGGGGGTGTAAGTCCTACATAAGAGAGGGTAAACAGATAATGGATGAATGAATGAATGCAAAAAAGAAACAGCCAGAACGAACTAGTAAAACATGGTGGAAAATAGACTATAACAATCTGATCTGTTACACTCACAGGACTTTCTCTACTCTTGAACAAACTATTTTTACAAACGCTTATTCTCCATATGCTTCATGTTAATCGATATCGAGATGATAATCTTATTGCTTATTTTCTTGTAGATGCAAGGGGAATTGGTAGACTTAAGCGATAGTCAAATATTTTAAGACTTGGTTACTATGCGGAGTATTCCATTCTATTTGTATGTCCAGGACAAAAAAAATGAATAACGAATTCCCATTTGAGAAAAACTATAAGTATTGGAAAATTTAAGGGAATAACAAGCAATATCTCGAAAATGGTTCACCCAACAAAAAATATGTATATGACATAAATTGTGTATTTTAACGCGATCTACATTTTTGTGTAGAAAAATTTTGTCTATCTCTTATGGTTTACCAGTTATGCAAAAGTCGTTCACAATGAAGAATACATTTGGAGACATTCCCAGAAAATTCGAGATATACATTTCATTTGTCATGGAAATATCTTTAACATATGATATTTTAATCAAACTCGTTACAGCCATTTTTGAGAAAATTAAAATTTTCGAAAAATGTTCCATGTAAAAGGTAATCTGGGGTGGAGGGATTTTCTTGAAAAGCTTAGTGTCGCATCTCTGGAAGATACTGAACCGAAATACCAAGTTTGGTGTGTATCCGACTGTTCGTTTCTGAGTTATACTGTTCACAGACACACACACACGGACATGTTTCCAAAAATGCGTTTTTTTGGATTCAGGGGGTCTCAAAACATGTATTTCCGGTGAAATCTCGGTATCGAATTTTTGGGTGGAATACAATACTTCCCCTACTTACTATACGTAGTAGAGAAAGTAAAAAGAGACAGCCAGAACAAGCTAGTAAATGATGGTGGAACATATACTATAAAAAAAAATTGTAATATTTCTAGAGAAGGAGCATTTTGGTCCAAGATCGAAAGTACATGATGATAATGACGATAACAAGGATGATGACGACGACGACATTGATGATGAAAACTCACTTTATATCAATAGTAGCAAAGCAAATGGCACAGGTGGCGACTACACAACGAAGACCATCTTTCTGGAAAGTATAAACGTAAAAAGACTAATCGACTTCCAGCCTCACGCCCAAGCTATAAGTGAATGACCATACAGCCAATAATGGAGGTGCTTTCCCAACCATAGGTTCCATAACCTATCGTAGCTCCTGAAATTCCATACGATGTTGATAGTCACCAATACTATAAATGGGCCGAAAAGTCCGCACCCTCCTTACGTGTCACCATGCCAGGACAACACAATTATACCTATTGACTCTACTTATGGCACTCCCTGTAGGGTACATATCTCGCCAAACTTCAGCCGCCTTTACCACCCTTCTATTCATCTCGGCGGTTGGATGGTTGGTTATCTCAGGGATCTTTTGCGGCGGAAGGTTGGCAGGACGATGCTATCGCGTTATGTAGGGGTTTCCCTTTCAACAACAAGCAGCCCGATTTGAATTTCCCAGCACGTCCTGAAACCTTCATTTATACCACGGGAGTCTTTTCTTATATCATACACATTTTCCTTTTGAAGGAAAATGTAGCAGAAAGCTTTATAAAGAAAAAGAAGAAGATGTAGTATTGGAGCGGTAAAAGCCCGTGAAATCTTGGTCAAGGGTGCGGAAGGGAAAACGTTTGTGTGGCAGGGAAATCCCCAACACACCTGAGGGACTTTCTCCATTCCGAACATGCAGCATGATTTATAATGCCGTGTTCCCCTTCAGCAAATATATCCATCCGCGAGAGAAAAGTGCTGACGTGAAGCTGGCAAATTCGGTGCATTCCCGAGGTCTCGCCTTCATTTTGACGCCCTTTCTGACAGCTAAACTGATATTATCATCCATCCCTCAACATCAAACAACTCTGGAATGCTGAGAGATCTCCTTTTTCTCTTGGTCGTATTCACGGAGATTGAACTTCATTCTCCACGTCATCTGAATCGCTTACTCCAGCGCTTTTCTATACGCTGCGGTTCAGTATGGAATCCCAATATCTTTACATATTTCTGTCACTAAGACCTTACTATTTCATAATTTGTTATTGAAGTCTTGCTTTCCAAGCAGGAACTGTTGACGACTGTCTTTCTATCTTTCCAAAAATGAAATAAATAATTCAAGAGCTACTGGAAACCGATCAATAAACCTATCATAATTTTTACTTTCTCTGCTACGTATAGTAAGTAGGGGAAGTATTGTATTCCACCCAAAAATTCGATACCGAGATTTCACCGGAAATACATGTTTTGAGACCCCCTGAATCCAAAAAAAGCATTTTTGGAAACATGTCCGTGTGTGTGTCTGTGTGTCTGTGAACAGCATAACTCATAAACGAACAGACGGATAAATACCAAACTTGGTATTTGGGTTCAGTATCTTCCAGGGATGCGACACGAAGGTTTTCAAGAAAATCCCCCCACCCCAGAGTACCATTTACATGGAAGATTTTTCGAAAATTTTAATTTTCTCAAAAATGGCTCTAACGATTTTGATTAAAATATCAGATGTTTAAGATATTTTTATGACAAATAAAATGTATATCTTGAATTTACTGGGAATGTCTCCAAAAGTATTCTTTATTGTGAACGACTTTTGCATAACTGGTAAACCATAAGAGATAGACAAAATTTTACTACACACAAAATGTAGATCGCGTTAAAATACACAATTTATATCATATACATTTTTTTTGTTGAGTGAACCACTTTCGAGATATTACTTGTTATTCCCTTAAACTTTTCAATACTTTTCTCTAATGGGAATTCATTATTCATTTTTTTGTCTTGGATATACAAAGAGTATTAAGCTGTGGGAAAGGGAATGGTGCTGCACCTAGCAACCAGTTATTAAGAGATATGTATGTGCTTAAAGGCTACTGTTATTCTATATTGCCCTTGTAAATATATATTTCCCTTACATCTACAAGAAGATTAACAATAAGATAGAGTCTGCAAATGTTTATCTCGATTAAAATGAAGTAGATAGAGAATAAGCGTTTGTAAAAATAATTTGTACAAGAGTAGAGAAAGTCATGTGAGTGTAACACATCAGATTCTTTTTCTCAAAGCCATACACGCATGTATACATACATAAATCACTAAATGAAGAAACAACATTAGTCCATGCTTATTGGTTTTGAGGAAAAATATGTTTAATTGTAAGATTAACGCTTTTTCTTTGGCAATTCAATTTTACTTTGTATGATAAAGCTTCTGATTATACCCAGACATTATTTTAAATGATGTTATGTTCAGGTTACCCATCGTGTTATTCATCATTTTATTTTAAAATTTAATTTTTCTCAACACAAAAACTGATAGTTTAAGTTTACGTACACAGCAACCTCCTCTTTTTAATATATTTCTTTTACTTTACGAATACAAGCAGAAAATTTAAATACTTACGTTTATGGCTTTTCCAATTCAGTGTCTAGCTTTGTAATTTAGTTTTGAGGTCTGTGCAAATTTCACAAGTGTCAGCTTGTGGACGGAAAGATGTAAGTGAAAACAGCTCTTTCAATATTTTCAGATAAACTTAATGCTTAATATTATTTGCTTGGGTGTGCCGTATTTTGAATCGATCTTGCATGATTTCGACATTCAGTTGCTCATTTAAATGATGAGTGTCGGAGTAATATTTTTTGGATCAGTTTTATGTGATCAATAATCATAGGTACATGATTCTGGAACGTTGATTTGATTTGCTGATGCATTTTTACCTCTTTGATCAGGACGGGATTTTCCACAAGCAAGTGGATTTTCTATCCTCCCGACCCTTTGCTTGTGACCCACGGATACTTGAGAAAGCGTTCTTATATACATCTGATCGTCCAGTGCTGGAATTCATGACATACTGAAAATGTTTGCATCTTGATTTGCAGTTAACTCCTTCTGGGATTCTTTCTTGCCTTCTTGCCTACCTACAGAAATCAATCCTTAAAGGTAAGAATTCTGTGCATTTTTGATGTCATTTTGTAGAAACATGAAAATATTTCATATATTTTCTATTCAATAATTCTTCAAAAGCAATTTTACGACATCTAGAAAATTAACATATATTCCAATCACACGATAAAACATTATCTTGCTAATTTTAATCGTACATGACCTTCATTACTTACTTGCAGTTTATACCAATATTTTTTTTTCTGAAACTAACTTGCCATTCTAATTTTCTACCCTAAACATTTAATTTATTTAAACCTTTTAATTATTTCACGTCGATACTCAACATTCTTCACACCTTTTTACTTTCTCTACTACGTAGTAAGTAGGGGAAGTATTGTATTTCACCAAAAAATTCGAGATTTCACCGAAAATACATGTTTTGAGACAACCTGAATCCAAAAAAAACATTTTTGGAAACATGTCCGTGTGTGTCTGTGTGTCTGAGTGTGTGTGTCTGTGAACAGCATAACTCAGAAACGAACAATCGGATAAACACCAAACTTGATATTTAGGTTCAGTATTTTCCAGAGATGCGACACGAAGGTTTTCAAGAAAATCCCCCCACTCCAGATTACCCTTTACATGGAACCTTTTTCGAAAATTTTAATTTTCTCAAAAATGACTAACGATTTTGATTAAAATATCATATGAGTAGGATATATAGGAGAGAGCTGGGCCACTTTTTTGCGTTTATATGGGAAAGGATAGGGAAAACGAGGCTGGATGGGGTGGTTCAAGGAGGAAAATGCGTTTATATGGGAGAGATAGGGAATACGACGACCGATACTATGCTAAAGAGGGTTGAAGGAGGGAAATACGTTTATATGGAAGAAATAGTAGAGAGGTGTTAGGGTAGGAGGGTTTAAGTATGCGTTTATAAGGAGAGACGAGAAAACGGAGAGAGATCCTATGTTAGGATACACAGGTGTTAAAGTTAGGTTAGATAGGAAACCAAAGAGATACTCAGCTAGACAGGGGACAGGAGAGGAATGCGCTTTATGAGAGGTAGAGGATACGGGGAGTGGTGTTAGGCTAGACAGAGGTTGAGAGTAGAGTATGCGTTTATATGTTTGAGAAGTATAGGAACAGGAAGAGGGTGCTAGGCTAGACAGAGGTTGAGGAGTAGAGTATAGGTTATATGAGAGGTATGGAAAACGAGGGGAGGTGTTAGGCTAGACAGAGGCTGAGTAATGTATGGTTTATATGAGCGGTATAGGAAAACGATGAGAGGTGTTAGACTAGACAGGGCTTGAAACGTAGTGCATGGTTTATACGAGAGATATAGGAAAACGAGGAAAGGTGCTAGGCTAGACAGAAGTCGAGGAGTAGAGTATGGTTTATATCAGAAGTATAGGAAAACGAGGAGAGGTATTAGGTTAGGAGAATTGAGTTTGTGTTTATAAGGAGAGACGAGAAAACGGAGAGAGATCCTATGCTAGGATAGACAGGTGTTAAAGTTAGGTTAGATAGGAAACCAAGGAGTGATACTCAGCTAGAGGGGGGGGTAGGAGGGAATGAGCTTTTGAGAGGTAGGGGATACGGGGAGTGGTGTTAGGCTAGACAGGGCTTGAAACGTAGGGCATGGTTTATATGTATGAGAAGTATAGGAACAGGAAGAGGGGTGCTAGGCTAGACAGAGGTTGAGGAGTAGAGTATAGTTTATATGAGAGGTATAGGAAAACGAGGAGAGGAGTTAGACTAAACAGAGGTCGAGGAGCAGAGTATGGGTTATGTGAGAGTCATAGGTAAACGAGAGAGGCGTTAGGCTAGACAGAGCTAGAGGAGTAGAGAATGGTTTATATGAGAGGTATAGGAACAGGAGGAGAGGTGTTAGGCTAGACAGGTAGTGTAGCAGTAGGAATATGGACTTATATACAGGAGAGATAGGGAATAGGAGGTGCTAGACTTGAAAGCGACTTTAGACGTGAACTTAGTGGAAAACTGTTTCATGTCAATGTTCTAGACATGCCCATCACGTAAGCTATTCAGGGAAAAGGTGACTCGTTCAGGGGAAATAGGTGACTGCTCAGGGAAAAAGGAGGCCTACAAAGGGAAAAAGTTGACTAGCAAAGGGAAAAACGTGACCAGTAAAGGGAAAAATGTCACCAGCAAAGGGGAAAATGTGACCAGCAAAGGGAAAAAGGTGAGCCATAAAGGGAAAAAGATGACCTGCAACGGGAAAAGCTAACCCACTAACACTAACAGGTAAGTAATTCAGGTAGTATTGCAAGAGGCTGACTGGATCATAGCAGTGTATGATTTCACAGGTAATTCAGCTAGTATCGTATGTATTTAGGCTAATTCGTCTAATAACACAGGATAGATTCCAGATGCTAACTGCATCATGGCTCTGCATGATTTCACAGATAATTCAGCTAGTATCGTAGGTATTTAGGCTAATTCAGCTAGTATCACAAGAAGATAGATTCTAGGGTTGGGTATAGCATAGTTTCATATTTCACAGGTAATTCAGGTAGTATCACGGGTGCTCGTGCTAATTTAGAGCAGGAATTCGTATCAGAGCTAGTTAAGGTAATTTCACATGATTCGGGTAGTATCACAGGTATTTAAATCATTTTCACAGCCAATTCAGCTAGTATCTTGAGCATTTAAGCTAATTCAGCTAGTATCACAGGAGGCTAGATTCCAGAGGCTAACTGCATCATAGCTATGCATGATTTCACAGCTAATTCAGCTAGTATCGTAGGTATTTAGGCTAATTCAGCTAGTATCACAGGAGGTTGGGTATAGCATAGTTTCATATTTCACAGGTAATTCAGAGGGTATCGTAGGTATTTAGGATAATTCAAGTAACATAGGTGTTTAGAGTAATTAAGCAAGCATTACAGGAGGGTAGGTTCCAGGGGTTGGTTATAGCCTAGTTTCGTATTTTACAGATAGTTCAGATAATATCGTAAGTATTTGGGTAATCAGCATAGTTTCACAGATGCTCGTGATAATTTTGATCAGAGATTTGTATCACAGCTATTTAAGGTAAGTGCAGGTGATTCAGGTTGTATCAATGGTATTTGTGTCATTTTAACAGGTAATTCAGATAGTGTCTAGGTATTTGGGCGATTCAAGCATCATAGGTGTTTAGAGTAACTCAGCTAGTATCACAGGAGGCTAGATTCAATGATCAGGGTTTCGTATCAGAGCTATTTAATGTAATTTCACTTGATTCGAGTAGTATCACAGGTATTTAAGTCATTTAACGGGCAATTCAACCAGTATCACAGGTACTCATGGTAATATAGAGAGTAATTAAATTATAAAACATTTCTCATCCAACGTTACAACAATTTATATACTTTTTTCTAAATCTTACAAACTTATTATATGTTAAACAGTTATTGTACGATGCGGAGAGGGATAAACTGCATATTGGTTCACAAATTGAAAAGCTTTACGTCAACATACCTTTATTTTAGTTCGGTGTAGATGTCTCTCCCCTTTTATCTAGGCTTGAGACTAGCACTAGGATTGCTCCTAATGGCAGGGTTACCACCTTCCCTTCCATCTTCTTCTTTCTTCATCAGGCGTCAGCTATCTGCATATACAGCACACAGATAACCTTCTTTTTAAGATTGTAGACTCACGATAAAATCTTTATCTTTAACTTACATTCTTTTAAGCACTGTTTGTAATGGCGTAATGTCCATACGCATATGTCGTTATCCCATCCTCAGCAATAATTCTTTTATCATCAAACGGAGTCAATGCAATTTTATTCACTTGCACTGTAGCAAGAGCATGCTTTCGTGATAGGATCAGATTCATAGGTGTTCTGATGATTTCACAGGTTTTAAGACAGTCTGTATAGCTGTCAAACGAAATGTACTCCTTAATAGCGCTACGTTTTATACCTTTAATCTTTTTTATCATTGACCCTTGAATATCTAAGGCATACATCTTAGGACGTAGTCCAACAAAGCGTAGGATGATTTTGCTATTAGCCTCATCTTTAAATTTTCCCAATACCTTTTTGTTCTGAGTAGAGTAACATATATGGTTGGCAGGGTAATCAGCTGTATCGAGATGCTCAAGAAAACGTAGCTTGTCCTGGTACACATCTTCAGTTGTTACACGATGAATGAACGAATCAGTGTCCATATACATAAGCTTCAGGTTTTTAGCTCCATAATAAGGCAACAAAACATCGTAATGATAGTTATACATTAATGTCTTGGAGATGTCCAACACACTCATACCAATGTATATAGGCTTGTTGAATACAATCTGACGAGAGGCCATATGTACAGCAGCTAGATTATCAGCATATATCGTCCTGTCGATAAACGTAGGCTTGGCGATCAGCTTCTCTAGAGTTTTTTCATTGGTCACCAGTCGTATATCCATGCGGTTACGCAGGTTCTCCATAGTTTTTCCAAACATAGCGTTGTTAAAGAGCTTGTAGAGATCCTTCTCGAAATCATTTGCAGCTTGTTGTCGTAGCCTGTTGTTAAATTCCACATAAGGTTTCAACCACTGAGACTGTCGGAATTGTAGCACACGATGGATTTTTGTTAGTCGTAGTCCATGACTAAGAGCTTGCTTCAAAGCCATGTAATGCACTACATACTTCTTTCGAGGTCCAAGATGAGGTATCAGTTTCTTTGTAGATGATTCCAATGGTTTCATACACTCTGGCAGGAAAGGTAGATCGTTGTGTAGATCGTGAAGTTCAGCAGGATACTCGATGTCAACTTCTAATATGTACCCATGAGGATCATCTTCTTGTAGTGTTTCTAAGTTGATTTCTTCAGGTGACACCCACTGAAATCCAGCAAAAGGAAGAGCGTGACACATTGCCCAACCATATTGGTTATTAGCGTCCTCGTATGTGATAAATTGGGTTGGTCTCGACGGATCAAACTTCTCCATATAAGTGTTATTAGCCTCAGCATACCGATGAGAAACTTGGCATAAACCTCCTCTTATACCTGATTCCACCATGAGTAGTTGATCATAATCTTGTAACAGCTCTAACTTAATTCCAGTATACAGTAACATGGCGTCCCATGTAAGACCTGGAGAGGTAAAATAATGGGCAGGATCAACTTTGTGTGTTTTAAGGGTTTGCTCTCTGAACGTCTCAAAGACATCAGCTAGAAGAAGTACATCCGAAGTTAAGTAGAGATCGCTGTACTCTCCCAGGTTTCTCACATTGAACAGCTCCCATACATTTCTAGCATGATCGTAGTCAGTATCAGTAATTTCTTCTTCATTTAATCTATTGTAGAAGGAGTCCTTAGGAGGCAAGCAGGTCTCGTTCAGGACATCCCATGACGTAACAAAATCATATGGAAATACACCCTTACGGGTCATCAACTTCAATTTGTCTTCTCCAAAGTACTTTAGCGTTTCAGGATACGAGGTTAGATTTTTTACCAACTTATCCAAGCTTGTACTGAGGAATCGGAAGCTATCCACAAATCGAAGCTTTATATCTCCTACATACTTGGTGAATGAGATATAGCTTTCTTCAGAGTTAGGAATTACCTCCACACGTTCACTTGTGCACCCCAGCTCCTTTACAATGAAATGCGAGTCATATCCGCTAAGGTTATGCATGAAGACTGGTATATATTTAGGTGTTTTACAGGCTAAATTACATTCATTATGAAGACTTCCACGATATTCACCGCTGATGTGATCATGGTCGCGTACTTTATAGTTCTCTTCTGTAAAGGGTTTTCCACACAAGTAGCATGCTGAAGAAGACTCAAAATCCTTTTGCTGTTGATCCGTAAGTTTCAGAGGCTTAGCAGATTTGTATATATTACCAATCATTTCTGCAAGTGATGTAAGGTACAGCATAAACTTCTGAGCAGCATCAGCACCACGATACGCATAGGGTTGCTTAGGAAGACCAGTTTCGAGATGTTCAACACTGGATGTAGGCTTCACGTAAACACAGAAGCTCATTGGTGTGTGCTCTTGATAAGGGGTTGTATAGGAAGTTTCAGGATTGGGTATACACGTTTGGCATGGAGTGAGAATACTCTCAAAATCAGCATAGATGACATAAGGTACTTTCAGCATCCTCTCAACATTTTTAAACTGAACAATTGATTTCTCCTTGGTAGGCATAACTACCCTCGCAACACCATGTTGAATACAGAAGGCTACATGTTCTTGCAGTTTTTCCTGTCCACTTCGTCCATATCGATCATCAAAATGTGTAAAGCAGCGCTTACAAGTATAAACCCGTCCATTATGGTTAGTTTTCTGGCGTCGAACGAGTTTCTCAAAATTCTTTATATACACGTAGTGATGTTTTCCACTGCTGTCATTCAATAGTAGCAGGTCGCGATGTTCAGGTAGTTCAATGTCAGCAACCTTTATTGGATACACTTCATGCTTCTCATCCAGCCCGAAAACGTTAATGGATATCTTGTTAAACTTCTCAAATTTAGGTATTTGAGAAAGTGGAGTAGGGTAGGAAACACAGCTGAAGTCGTACTTATCTTGAAGTTGTTTGTATTTGCTGACGCGTTGAGGCTTGATGCTCACGAATTTGGCCAGTATAGAGTACATGAAACATTTCTCGTCGCTAAAGTTCTGGATGTTTATACATGCTTTCCTTGCTTCAACAGCTGACGGTAGTGGTATGTAGCTACTTCCTCGTAACGGGTTGTACTTGTTGATACGAAGTCGAACTCCTTCCACAGCAAGCAAAGCCCAGCTGCTACCCTTAAGCTGAGACTCCTCCATTTCAGTCACCAATTTCTTGAATTTCACTTCCATCGTTGAGTCCAGATCAGTTTCCAGGAAAACAGCTTGATTCCGTGTTTTAAATGTTTTGTCACAGGTTTCTCCAATACTGTTAACAAATCGACACTCAGCCAGCAGATTAATTTTAACACTCTTATGAATGCTAAGCTCTTTATGCACAGCATGGATTATACGTTGTTTTGCCTCTTGCAGATACATATTTAGGTCCTTAGCTGATTCGCATCGTATAAAATACGATTTCAATCGTCCTTCGAATGAAGTTTCGTATTCTTTCATATCGCAGTCCTCCATTGTTGACAGCAACTGATGTTTAGTTGGCTCCAATCTTCTTTTCTTCTGAGGGCTGCTTATTTCACATATATCTTCGTGTCGCTGTCCCTTATAACAATCTTTGAAGGTTACATTACAATGTTTACATTTGAAGAGCTTCTTGCAGCTCATCTCGTGTCTTCTCTTGTCATAACCTCGGAGGAACTTCTTCCCACATTTTCCGCATGCATATCCAGTAGCGCTTGGAATAATATCCTTATACGCTGAGTTATTCATCTTTATTCTTGATGTAATAACGTATTAATCACTGATCAATGAAATGTAGACCTCTTCACCTTGACACCACTTTAGAAAGCTGATTATTCTTGGAGAGAACACGATGTTAACACCTCAAGACTAATTAGCACAATGAAGTCCAATGCCCTAGATCACCATATTTATAGAGGGAGCACGAACCTTTTAGATCAATCATAAACTCGCTCCATAACCACCTGTATATGATCGCTCAACGTGTACTAACCCCCCACCCATATAACCTCAAGTCTAGAGACAGGATGTTTATGACGTCACACCCAGAGACAGGATGTCTGGCAGCATCAAACACGTTTAAACTCGTCTCATAACTACCTGCTTATGCTGTCACACCAGCAAGAGAAGTATTCCCACACGCTCATTCAGACATATATTTCAAATTCAAGCCCACCACCACCATCACCACCTATTGTACCAAGGTTAATTCAAGCTGTATTATCACAATACTTAAAAGTAAAAGCTTAAAAGGAAACCTAGAAGATTTTCCCCCTTATTTACTTAATTATTTCATGTTTTTATTCCCTTTTCAATTCTTCCTTTCCATCTTCTCACAGAAAGACCATTACATTTCACTACAATCATGAGAAAAGCAATTTTTCCAGAGTTACACAGATTCTAAGCTTCTAAATCGAACCCGGTAATACTTTTAATAAATGTATTTTAGCTCCCCAATATCAGCATCTACCATTTAATCTTTACTCGAACCTGATATGATCCATAAGCTTGAAGATATATGATATCACCCTTCGGGATTCGATCTGAGTACTTTAAAGTAATATTTGTCACGATAACGATATTTAAGGACTAGATACTCTGTTTACGTTTACCTTGACATGTCTATCTAAATTAAATTACGAGTTATTAAATTTTTGCAAGTAAATTTCATTGAATCGGTATTCGAACCCAGAACACCAGGAACAAGATAATTTATAATATTAGTCTGACATGTTAAACAAAGTTGTATGCAGTTACATCATCGATCTAAGTGATATATTCTAGTGTACAGAGGAAAATTAAGAAAGTCATTAAAAATGGGGAATCGAACCAAGCACAACTGATTGGCAATTATATACAGCATTAATTACCCATCATAGAAGCTATCAATCATGCTTTAGTCCACTCCTCTACCTCACTTAGTTCCCGAGATAATGAAAATTTTAAAATTAGGATCGGACCCAGGACGTCATGTATCTAATTACACATCCACAAGATACTACCTAATAACATAAACGCAATAAAGTTTATTTGGCGTCTTTATCTTAATTGGTTTAGGAGTTATTAAATTTATAAGTAAATTCCATCGAATCAGTATTCGAACCCAGAACACCAAGAACAAAATAATTTATAATATGAGTTTGGTATGCTTAAAGGTGCTGTATGTAGTTACAGCATCAATCTAACTGATATTTTCTAGAGTATAGAGTAAAATTAAGCAAGTCATTAAAAAATCGGGATTCGAACTAGAGACAACTGATTAAAAATTATATACAGTATTAATTACACATTATAATAGCTATCAAACATGCTTTGGTCCATTCCTCTAGCTTTCTTAGTTTCCGAGATAATGAAGTTTTTAAAATTAAGGATCGAACCCAGGAAACCAGGTACCAAAATATACATTTACAAGAAACTACCTAATGATTTTAATGTAATAAAGTTTATTTGGCGTCTTTATCTTAATTAGTCTCCGAGTTATTAGAAGATGAATTTGCATTCACTCCTAGGATTCGAACCCAGGCATCCCGGTCAACTTGCAACAAGGTCCTAATGACGCGGCGCATTCCAAAGAATTGATTAGTTTTTATCCCAATGTTCTATCTCTTGTCATTCAGGAGATATAAGCGATTAAACAGTAGAAATATAATGGCGACTTGAGCCCACAGAGAGATGCCGACATCTGATAAAGTTCTTTGATCTATGCCGGCAAGCTCCGCCCATTCTATTTCTACTGTTTAATCGCTTATATCTCCTGAATGACAAGAGATAGAACATTGGGATAAAAACTAATCAATTCTTTGGAATGCGCCGCGTCATTAGGACCTTGTTGCAAGTTGACCGGGATGCCTGGGTTCGAATCCTAGGAGTGAATGCAAATTCATCTTCTAATAACTCGGAGACTAATTAAGATAAAGACGCCAAATAAACTTTATTACATTAAAATCATTAGGTAGTTTCTTGTAAATGTATATTTTGGTACCTGGTTTCCTGGGTTCGATCCTTAATTTTAAAAACTTCATTATCTCGGAAACTAAGAAAGCTAGAGGAATGGACCAAAGCATGTTTGATAGCTATTATAATGTGTAATTAATACTGTATATAATTTTTAATCAGTTGTCTCTAGTTCGAATCCCGATTTTTTAATGACTTGCTTAATTTTACTCTATACTCTAGAAAATATCAGTTAGATTGATGCTGTAACTACATACAGCACCTTTAAGCATACCAAACTCATATTATAAATTATTTTGTTCTTGGTGTTCTGGGTTCGAATACTGATTCGATGGAATTTACTTATAAATTTAATAACTCCTAAACCAATTAAGATAAAGACGCCAAATAAACTTTATTGCGTTTATGTTATTAGGTAGTATCTTGTGGATGTGTAATTAGATACATGACGTCCTGGGTCCGATCCTAATTTTAAAATTTTCATTATCTCGGGAACTAAGTGAGGTAGAGGAGTGGACTAAAGCATGATTGATAGCTTCTATGATGGGTAATTAATGCTGTATATAATTGCCAATCAGTTGTGCTTGGTTCGATTCCCCATTTTTAATGACTTTCTTAATTTTCCTCTGTACACTAGAATATATCACTTAGATCGATGATGTAACTGCATACAACTTTGTTTAACATGTCAGACTAATATTATAAATTATCTTGTTCCTGGTGTTCTGGGTTCGAATACCGATTCAATGAAATTTACTTGCAAAAATTTAATAACTCGTAATTTAATTTAGATAGACATGTCAAGGTAAACGTAAACAGAGTATCTAGTCCTTAAATATCGTTATCGTGACAAATATTACTTTAAAGTACTCAGATCGAATCCCGAAGGGTGATATCATATATCTTCAAGCTTATGGATCATATCAGGTTCGAGTAAAGATTAAATGGTAGATGCTGATATTGGGGAGCTAAAATACATTTATTAAAAGTATTACCGGGTTCGATTTAGAAGCTTAGAATCTGTGTAACTCTGGAAAAATTGCTTTTCTCATGATTGTAGTGAAATGTAATGGTCTTTCTGTGAGAAGATGGAAAGGAAGAATTGAAAAGGGAATAAAAACATGAAATAATTAAGTAAATAAGGGGGAAAATCTTCTAGGTTTCCTTTTAAGCTTTTACTTTTAAGTATTGTGATAATACAGCTTGAATTAACCTTGGTACAATAGGTGGTGATGGTGGTGGTGGGCTTGAATTTGAAATATATGTCTGAATGAGCGTGTGGGAATACTTCTCTTGCTGGTGTGACAGCATAAGCAGGTAGTTATGAGACGAGTTTAAACGTGTTTGATGCTGCCAGACATCCTGTCTCTGGGTGTGACGTCATAAACATCCTGTCTCTAGACTTGAGGTTATATGGGTGGGGGGTTAGTACACGTTGAGCGATCATATACAGGTGGTTATGGAGCGAGTTTATGATTGATCTAAAAGGTTCGTGCTCCCTCTATAAATATGGTGATCTAGGGCATTGGACTTCATTGTGCTAATTAGTCTTGAGGTGTTAACATCGTGTTCTCTCCAAGAATAATCAGCTTTCTAAAGTGGTGTCAAGGTGAAGAGGTCTACATTTCATTGATCAGTGATTAATACGTTATTACATCAAGAATAAAGATGAATAACTCAGCGTATAAGGATATTATTCCAAGCGCTACTGGATATGCATGCGGAAAATGTGGGAAGAAGTTCCTCCGAGGTTATGACAAGAGAAGACACGAGATGAGCTGCAAGAAGCTCTTCAAATGTAAACATTGTAATGTAACCTTCAAAGATTGTTATAAGGGACAGCGACACGAAGATATATGTGAAATAAGCAGCCCTCAGAAGAAAAGAAGATTGGAGCCAACTAAACATCAGTTGCTGTCAACAATGGAGGACTGCGATATGAAAGAATACGAAACTTCATTCGAAGGACGATTGAAATCGTATTTTATACGATGCGAATCAGCTAAGGACCTAAATATGTATCTGCAAGAGGCAAAACAACGTATAATCCATGCTGTGCATAAAGAGCTTAGCATTCATAAGAGTGTTAAAATTAATCTGCTGGCTGAGTGTCGATTTGTTAACAGTATTGGAGAAACCTGTGACAAAACATTTAAAACACGGAATCAAGCTGTTTTCCTGGAAACTGATCTGGACTCAACGATGGAAGTGAAATTCAAGAAATTGGTGACTGAAATGGAGGAGTCTCAGCTTAAGGGTAGCAGCTGGGCTTTGCTTGCTGTGGAAGGAGTTCGACTTCGTATCAACAAGTACAACCCGTTACGAGGAAGTAGCTACATACCACTACCGTCAGCTGTTGAAGCAAGGAAAGCATGTATAAACATCCAGAACTTTAGCGACGAGAAATGTTTCATGTACTCTATACTGGCCAAATTCGTGAGCATCAAGCCTCAACGCGTCAGCAAATACAAACAACTTCAAGATAAGTACGACTTCAGCTGTGTTTCCTACCCTACTCCACTTTCTCAAATACCTAAATTTGAGAAGTTTAACAAGATATCCATTAACGTTTTCGGGCTGGATGAGAAGCATGAAGTGTATCCAATAAAGGTTGCTGACATTGAACTACCTGAACATCGCGACCTGCTACTATTGAATGACAGCAGTGGAAAACATCACTACGTGTATATAAAGAATTTTGAGAAACTCGTTCGACGCCAGAAAACTAACCATAATGGACGGGTTTATACTTGTAAGCGCTGCTTTACACATTTTGATGATCGATATGGAAGAAGTGGACAGGAAAAACTGCAAGAACATGTAGCCTTCTGTATTCAACATGGTGTTGCGAGGGTAGTTATGCCTACCAAGGAGAAATCAATTGTTCAGTTTAAAAATGTTGAGAGGATGCTGAAAGTACCTTATGTCATCTATGCTGATTTTGAGAGTATTCTCACTCCATGCCAAACGTGTATACCCAATCCTGAAACTTCCTATACAACCCCTTATCAAGAGCACACACCAATGAGCTTCTGTGTTTACGTGAAGCCTACATCCAGTGTTGAACATCTCGAAACTGGTCTTCCTAAGCAACCCTATGCGTATCGTGGTGCTGATGCTGCTCAGAAGTTTATGCTGTACCTTACATCTCTTGCAGAAATGATTGGTAATATATACAAATCTGCTAAGCCTCTGAAACTTACGGATCAACAGCAAAAGGATTTTGAGTCTTCTTCAGCATGCTACTTGTGTGGAAAACCCTTTACAGAAGAGAACTATAAAGTACGCGACCATGATCACATCAGCGGTGAATATCGTGGAAGTCTTCATAATGAATGTAATTTAGCCTGTAAAACACCTAAATATATACCAGTCTTCATGCATAACCTTAGCGGATATGACTCGCATTTCATTGTAAAGGAGCTGGGGTGCACAAGTGAACGTGTGGAGGTAATTCCTAACTCTGAAGAAAGCTATATCTCATTCACCAAGTATGTAGGAGATATAAAGCTTCGATTTGTGGATAGCTTCCGATTCCTCAGTACAAGCTTGGATAAGTTGGTAAAAAATCTAACCTCGTATCCTGAAACGCTAAAGTACTTTGGAGAAGATAAATTGAAGTTGATGACCCGTAAGGGTGTATTTCCATATGATTTTGTTACGTCATGGGATGTCCTGAACGAGACCTGCTTGCCTCCTAAGGACTCCTTCTACAATAGATTAAATGAAGAAGAAATTACTGATACTGACTACGATCATGCTAGAAATGTATGGGAGCTGTTCAATGTGAGAAACCTGGGAGAGTACAGCGATCTCTACTTAACTTCGGATGTACTTCTTCTAGCTGATGTCTTTGAGACGTTCAGAGAGCAAACCCTTAAAACACACAAAGTTGATCCTGCCCATTATTTTACCTCTCCAGGTCTTACATGGGACGCCATGTTACTGTATACTGGAATTAAGTTAGAGCTGTTACAAGATTATGATCAACTACTCATGGTGGAATCAGGTATAAGAGGAGGTTTATGCCAAGTTTCTCATCGGTATGCTGAGGCTAATAACACTTATATGGAGAAGTTTGATCCGTCGAGACCAACCCAATTTATCACATACGAGGACGCTAATAACCAATATGGTTGGGCAATGTGTCACGCTCTTCCTTTTGCTGGATTTCAGTGGGTGTCACCTGAAGAAATCAACTTAGAAACACTACAAGAAGATGATCCTCATGGGTACATATTAGAAGTTGACATCGAGTATCCTGCTGAACTTCACGATCTACACAACGATCTACCTTTCCTGCCAGAGTGTATGAAACCATTGGAATCATCTACAAAGAAACTGATACCTCATCTTGGACCTCGAAAGAAGTATGTAGTGCATTACATGGCTTTGAAGCAAGCTCTTAGTCATGGACTACGACTAACAAAAATCCATCGTGTGCTACAATTCCGACAGTCTCAGTGGTTGAAACCTTATGTGGAATTTAACAACAGGCTACGACAACAAGCTGCAAATGATTTCGAGAAGGATCTCTACAAGCTCTTTAACAACGCTATGTTTGGAAAAACTATGGAGAACCTGCGTAACCGCATGGATATACGACTGGTGACCAATGAAAAAACTCTAGAGAAGCTGATCGCCAAGCCTACGTTTATCGACAGGACGATATATGCTGATAATCTAGCTGCTGTACATATGGCCTCTCGTCAGATTGTATTCAACAAGCCTATATACATTGGTATGAGTGTGTTGGACATCTCCAAGACATTAATGTATAACTATCATTACGATGTTTTGTTGCCTTATTATGGAGCTAAAAACCTGAAGCTTATGTATATGGACACTGATTCGTTCATTCATGTGTAACAACTGAAGATGTGTACCAGGACAAGCTACGTTTTCTTGAGCATCTCGATACAGCTGATTACCCTGCCAACCATATATGTTACTCTACTCAGAACAAAAAGGTATTGGGAAAATTTAAAGATGAGGCTAATAGCAAAATCATCCTACGCTTTGTTGGACTACGTCCTAAGATGTATGCCTTAGATATTCAAGGGTCAATGATAAAAAAGATTAAAGGTATAAAACGTAGCGCTATTAAGGAGTACATTTCGTTTGACAGCTATACAGACTGTCTTAAAACCTGTGAAATCATCAGAACACCTATGAATCTGATCCTATCACGAAAGCATGCTCTTGCTACAGTGCAAGTGAATAAAATTGCATTGACTCCGTTTGATGATAAAAGAATTATTGCTGAGGATGGGATAACGACATATGCGTATGGACATTACGCCATTACAAACAGTGCTTAAAAGAATGTAAGTTAAAGATAAAGATTTTATCGTGAGTCTACAATCTTAAAAAGAAGGTTATCTGTGTGCTGTATATGCAGATAGCTGACGCCTGATGAAGAAAGAAGAAGATGGAAGGGAAGGTGGTAACCCTGCCATTAGGAGCAATCCTAGTGCTAGTCTCAAGCCTAGATAAAAGGGGAGAGACATCTACACCGAACTAAAATAAAGGTATGTTGACGTAAAGCTTTTCAATTTGTGAACCAATATGCAGTTTATCCCTCTCCGCATCGTACAATAACTGTTTAACATATAATAAGTTTGTAAGATTTAGAAAAAAGTATATAAATTGTTGTAACGTTGGATGAGAAATGTTTTATAATTTAATTACTCTCTATATTACCATGAGTACCTGTGATACTGGTTGAATTGCCCGTTAAATGACTTAAATACCTGTGATACTACTCGAATCAAGTGAAATTACATTAAATAGCTCTGATACGAAACCCTGATCATTGAATCTAGCCTCCTGTGATACTAGCTGAGTTACTCTAAACACCTATGATGCTTGAATCGCCCAAATACCTAGACACTATCTGAATTACCTGTTAAAATGACACAAATACCATTGATACAACCTGAATCACCTGCACTTACCTTAAATAGCTGTGATACAAATCTCTGATCAAAATTATCACGAGCATCTGTGAAACTATGCTGATTACCCAAATACTTACGATATTATCTGAACTATCTGTAAAATACGAAACTAGGCTATAACCAACCCCTGGAACCTACCCTCCTGTAATGCTTGCTTAATTACTCTAAACACCTATGTTACTTGAATTATCCTAAATACCTACGATACCCTCTGAATTACCTGTGAAATATGAAACTATGCTATACCCAACCTCCTGTGATACTAGCTGAATTAGCCTAAATACCTACGATACTAGCTGAATTAGCTGTGAAATCATGCATAGCTATGATGCAGTTAGCCTCTGGAATCTAGCCTCCTGTGATACTAGCTGAATTAGCTTAAATGCTCAAGATACTAGCTGAATTGGCTGTGAAAATGATTTAAATACCTGTGATACTACCCGAATCATGTGAAATTACCTTAACTAGCTCTGATACGAATTCCTGCTCTAAATTAGCACGAGCACCCGTGATACTACCTGAATTACCTGTGAAATATGAAACTATGCTATACCCAACCCTAGAATCTATCTTCTTGTGATACTAGCTGAATTAGCCTAAATACCTACGATACTAGCTGAATTATCTGTGAAATCATGCAGAGCCATGATGCAGTTAGCATCTGGAATCTATCCTGTGTTATTAGACGAATTAGCCTAAATACATACGATACTAGCTGAATTACCTGTGAAATCATACACTGCTATGATCCAGTCAGCCTCTTGCAATACTACCTGAATTACTTACCTGTTAGTGTTAGTGGGTTAGCTTTTCCCGTTGCAGGTCATCTTTTTCCCTTTATGGCTCACCTTTTTCCCTTTGCTGGTCACATTTTCCCCTTTGCTGGTGACATTTTTCCCTTTACTGGTCACGTTTTTCCCTTTGCTAGTCAACTTTTTCCCTTTGTAGGCCTCCTTTTTCCCTGAGCAGTCACCTTTTTCCCCTGAACGAGTCACCTTTTCCCTGAATAGCTTACGTGATGGGCATGTCTAGAACATTGACATGAAACAGTTTTCCACTAAGTTCACGTCTAAAGTCGCTTTCAAGTCTAGCACCTCCTATTCCCTATCTCTCCTGTATATAAGTCCATATTCCTACTGCTACACTACCTGTCTAGCCTAACACCTCTCCTCCTGTTCCTATACCTCTCATATAAACCATTCTCTACTCCTCTAGCTCTGTCTAGCCTAACGCCTCTCTCGTTTACCTATGACTCTCACATAACCCATACTCTGCTCCTCGACCTCTGTTTAGTCTAACTCCTCTCCTCGTTTTCCTATACCTCTCATATAAACTATACTCTACTCCTCAACCTCTGTCTAGCCTAGCACCCCTCTTCCTGTTCCTATACTTCTCATACATATAAACCATGCCCTACGTTTCAAGCCCTGTCTAGCCTAACACCACTCCCCGTATCCCCTACCTCTCAAAAGCTCATTCCCTCCTACCCCCCCCCCCCCCCTCTAGCTGAGTATCACTCCTTGGTTTCCTATCTAACCTAACTTTAACACCTGTCTATCCTAGCATAGGATCTCTCTCCGTTTTCTCGTCTCTCCTTATAAACACAAACTCAATTCTCCTAACCTAATACCTCTCCTCGTTTTCCTATACTTCTGATATAAACCATACTCTACTCCTCGACTTCTGTCTAGCCTAGCACCTTTCCTCGTTTTCCTATATCTCTCGTATAAACCATGCACTACGTTTCAAGCCCTGTCTAGTCTAACACCTCTCATCGTTTTCCTATACCGCTCATATAAACCATACATTACTCAGCCTCTGTCTAGCCTAACACCTCCCCTCGTTTTCCATACCTCTCATATAACCTATACTCTACTCCTCAACCTCTGTCTAGCCTAGCACCCTCTTCCTGTTCCTATACTTCTCAAACATATAAACGCATACTCTACTCTCAACCTCTGTCTAGCCTAACACCACTCCCCGTATCCTCTACCTCTCATAAAGCGCATTCCTCTCCTGTCCCCTGTCTAGCTGAGTATCTCTTTGGTTTCCTATCTAACCTAACTTTAACACCTGTGTATCCTAACATAGGATCTCTCTCCGTTTTCTCGTCTCTCCTTATAAACGCATACTTAAACCCTCCTACCCTAACACCTCTCTACTATTTCTTCCATATAAACGTATTTCCCTCCTTCAACCCTCTTTAGCATAGTATCGGTCGTCGTATTCCCTATCTCTCCCATATAAACGCATTTTCCTCCTTGAACCACCCCATCCAGCCTCGTTTTCCCTATCCTTTCCCATATAAACGCAAAAAAGTGGCCCAGCTCTCTCCTATATATCCTACTCATATGTTTAAGATATTTTCATGACAAATGGAATGTATATCTCCAATTTTCTGGGAATGTCTCCAACAGTATTCTTCATTGTGAACGACTTTTGCATAACTGGTAAACCCTAAGATATAAATAAAATTTCACCACACAAAAAATTTAGATCGCGTTAAAATACACAATTTATGTCATATACATTTTTTTGTTGTTGAGTGAATCATTTTACAGATATTGCTTGTTATTCCCTTAAATTTTCCAATACTTATTTTCTCAAATGGGAATTCGTTATTCATTTTTTTTTGTCTCGGATATTCAAAGAGTATTAATCTGTGGCAAAGAGAATGGTGCTGCACCTAGCAACCAGCTCTAAAGTTATATGTCGATGCTTAAAGGCCACTGCATTCTATATTACCCTTGTTATTACAAAACAAGGGACATAGTACGCCTTAAGAGATAGTCCAATATTTTTAGAACTGGTCGCTATGTGTAAAATGTAATTCTCTTTGCATGTCAAAAGATCGTTTCTGTAAATGTTTATCTCGATTAATATGAAATAGATGGAGTATAAGATTTTGTAAAAATACTTTGTACAAGAGTAGAGAAAGTCATGTGAGTGTAACACATAAGATTTTTTGTAAAGTGAGTATTGAATATCTGCTCGAAAATCAGTATCGACATCGAGTATCGAGATAGTGGTATGTCACATCACTAATAAGAACTATACTTCAAACCTTTATATAATAGGAATATATATTTCCAGTGGTTTGCGAGCTATGTCTTGCGTACAGACACTAATGAATATTTAGGAGTAGTTAAAACAGCTTAAAAATAGGTTCTAGAAACTACCGTTGGGCAGCCCTCTGCTAAACACTATTATTTTAAAAAATATTGAATACTCTATTTTTATTTGAGAAACCATTTCCATACCTAACTGACATTGGCAGTATTCTGATCATTTTATTTCTAAGTGTTGCGTTGATTTCATTATTTTTACATGTTTAATACCACTACATTATTATATTACTTTTTATATTTTTCATTCACATATATCTTAGTATACTTTGTCCTTAAAGGCAATCCTTTCATTGGGTAAGTACAATAAAATAATATTATATTAGAATAAATGTAAAATACATCGAAAATAAAATCATTATTTGCTCTGTGTTTGGATAGCATGTAGTTATAAGTTTATTCTTTTTAAATGTAACTTACAAAACGACCATTGAACAGAACACTGTCGTGATGCGAAACCCCCAAATTATAAATATACATGCAAATGGTTTAGTTCCAGATCCTTTTAATTAAACAGCTGAATGACGGGTTGCGATTTCTCGTGCAGCACGCACGTAATTACTAGAAACAAAACCATTTTTGTTCCGTTTTCTGTTCTCGAGAGCATAGCTTTGCAGAAGCTGAACGGATTCTAATAAAATTTAATGCGCAGGCGCACAAACCGCGTTAGCAGAACGCACTGTGAATAATAAACCGGCGAGCCAGTGTCGCAGCATGCTAAATGCATTTATCCTTTAATATTTTACTTGCCCCATAGCGAGATACGTAGTAGACATTAATATTTACATTACGGGGTCTACGACGTGACACAATTCCGTTCTTCCGTTGTTTTTAGGCTATTCCTGGTTCAGATCCGGAGATGTTGACGTAGATATTAATTATGTGCTATCGCCACTTGAATCTGCCCACAACGGTGCATAAATTATGAATATGCAAGGGAGCTGGTTTCAAACTGCACTACCGATTGAACCCCATTTGGTACTGCTATAAACCAGGGCCCGACACATATATTATGTCTATATATACACACCCGGAACACCTGGATTTTACTCCGATAGAGCTTTGTTTAGGATGGGCAATAACTCAGACGATAAGCACTAAAACATAAATCGGCAATAACTATCAACACCTGTAATTAATCTCAACTCTATGAACTGGTCCGTTAAGCTTAGCTTATGTTTATCTCAGTACTTCATCTCGTGTAAAACGAATCAAAGATTCGGTAATGTTGTTTTAAATTAGTCCGATGTGCTTTTATTCGATAATATGAAGTAGGTGTTGTATTGTAGTAGTGTATTATATTTCAACTGTTGGGGAGCCGAACTTGAAGTTTGTTTCCAACCGCACGTATGGTACCCGGATTCCGGTGGCCTTTGCCCCAAGTTTAAAACAGTATTATTACTGTTTCTTTAATTATTAAATATTTATGTTTGCCTCGGCTGCGTCAGTATTTGTTAGAGAACGTTTCTCTTAGCAGGGTTGTGGTGTGTCTAAATAATGTGGGCTTACACATATTATAATTTTATTTCACTCCTTTTATTAATACTTGATACGATTAAAATAACACTTCACTAATATAATTTTTCGTTTCACGCGAATACGTATAAATCTCTCAAGGATGCGTCTTGCGTCCGGTTAGAAACACTGTTTGCAGGCAACTAAATAGATTTCAACCGTCTAAAGTTGTAAATTTCTGTATTTCAAGTCTCTGCTTGGCTAATCCTACTCCAATAGAATACCAGCATTTAACTAAAGCTTTTTCAGGTTGTTGATTGGCTATTCTTATAAACTGCCACTAAAATTACATTATTGCTTCCAAGAATCACAAGTAACATTTAAACTCTCAAACTCATTATTCACTCAAGGTTACCTCATTGTTAGCAACTTTCAACTTATTCTCACAGCTCCTACATTATTAATATTGCGTAATATATTCGCATAACATTATTACACATGGATGCAATAATATAAGCATATGCAATGACTGTTACATACATTTTACAAATTATTACATACTTATATAGCTTCAAGGCGGGCTGTTATTGAATTTACATATTATATAATTAGACTGAAAGTATTTAAGTGTTAACAATACTGCCTCAAATAATTCTTTTTAATTTTCTGTCCAGTTATTTAAAGTAAACATTCTGTAAATAATCCTAACTTTTAATAGGGCCGAACGCTGACAGTTAAGCAAAGTGTTCAATAATTATAATTTAGGATTTTTAACTTCTTATAATAACTGGTTCTCTAAGAATGTGTGAATATTTTTGTTCCACACTATCCGGAATTTCATGTTTTTCCGTCTTCAAACAAGTACTGGAAATTACATTTATCTTCCGTACTCTAACACTAACCCTTTAGTGTTTCCTTAAAATGTTTAATCAATATTTATCTGAAACATATGACTGCGTCCAAGACCAAATAATATGTAGTGCAATATTTAACCAATATATAAATTATTTTGACGTAGTATGAAACAAAGTATTGTACGTAACTGCAGGAAAGTGTTTTTTCAGCACTTACTTCGATATTCTGGTCTCAGCATCCTACTCGTTCTGAAAATAACTCACATTTACGTGGATATCTATTGATATTGGAGCGAGAATGAGGGATTTACGTGATAATTTAAGTAATCCTGAGCGGGGGATGTGGTAGCGCACTTGAGCTTTTTCTGATATATTTCTCAAAATTTTTAAAATATGTTTTTGCAAAATATTCTGGTAACCAGTTTCTAAATTAAGGATTTTAACTACAAGGATACATTATTTTATATGTGTTGTATAAGCAGAAATTCGGCCCGTTAATGTGAATACATTTTCCAATGCCTTTTCCTCGGTTGTAATATTTGAGACATATTCAGCGATTAAAATGCTACTTATGATTATACTTGGGTGTAGCAAAAAGAAAAAATACATTATTTTTGCGTGCAATTGAAGGCTTATTTACCATAGTTAGAATGATCCGATTCAGGTCAAATATGCGCCGCTTTGTTCGATAACGTATTGCCATTTTGAAGGTAATTTCATTATGCCTCTCTCATAGAAGTCCATTTTCACAAGCCTCTATTGAAGCGATTTTTTCAACAGAAAAAGCGTTTGCCATGGACAGGAACAGATGGTAATCACTTGGTGTCAGGTCTGGACTATAAGGCGGATGCATAAGAACGTCCCAACCAAATTCCCGGAGCTTCTGGCGAGTCACTATCGATGTGTGTGTCCTGCCGTTGTCCTGATGAAGTAAATACTGTTTTATAATTATTTAATTGAATTTAGATTTTAAGTAAAAATCTAAATCCTCTCCTACTGGCCAAAGCTGGCCGTTTCCGGGCGATTACTTCCTTCAGACGGTCCAATTGTTGACAGTACAGTTCCGAGTTAAGAGTTTTGCCATAGGGGAGCAGCTCATAGTAGATGTTTCCCTGCCAATCCCACCAAACACACAGCAAAACCTTCCTGCCCTACAATCCTGGCTTGGCCACCGTTTTAGCCGGCTCACCGCGATTCGACCACGACCGTATTCACTTGACGTTGCCGTAAGTGATCCACATTTCATCACCAGTCATTAACCGCTTCAGAAATGGGTCGATTTTGTTGCGATTCGCATTGAAATTCGGCCCATGAGGTATTTTAGCGTTAGCTCGTATGGCACCCATACATCGAACTTCTTTTAGTATCCAGGCTTGTTAAAGTGGTTCCAAATGGCTGTTTGTCCAATCTTTAGCTCCTGAGCAACCCAAACAATGCTTACATGACGGTCGGACTCAACAATTGCCATGATTTTATCAACATTTACGATAATTGGCCTTCCACTGCGTGGTGCATCTTTGACATCGAAATTACCGGAACGGAATTGACGAAACCAAAATTGTGCGTGATCAGTATCAGGACTATAAACACTATTCACATGTTCAGCCCCCTGGATTGTGTTTTCGTCTTTATCTAAGAAAAACTGTAAAATATGGCGTATATCCATCTTCTACGCGCATGAGTCAACCAATTACCAAACTGTCGAAAACGTTTCTTTTAGTGCGAAATCTCATCTTTCTAACGCCATCTAGTGTAACCCGATCGGACTTATACAACGCAGATACAGATAACTAAAGTCATGTATTGGAAAAATAATGGATTTCTTTTTACTACACCTGATATTATTAAGTTACTAAAGTGAAACTTCGGAAATAGTTTCCCAAAACATGCTAACTAAACTTGCTATGTAGTTATTAGTTGAGAAAAATCTACACTTCCAAGATTTTCTCTACCCGCTATCGTTTATTAGTGTGGTATACAAGCTATTCTTACTAAAGCTTATCTTTCTATTTACTGCGTTTTAATCCAAATAAACCTTTCCCGAAACAGCTACATTACACATTTCGTTATAGATACAAAGGGAACAGCGATAGTCAAATGTTTAAGAACTGGAGGCAATATGTTGACATTAATCTTTCCATGAAGTATTGTATTCCAACCAAAAAATTCGATGTCGTGATTTTACCAGAAATGCACGTTTCGAGGCCGCCTGTAATAAGAATTTTTAGAAAAAGGTTCGTATATGTGTGTGTGTGTCTGTATGTGTGTATGTGAACACCGTAATTCAAAAACGAAAAGTAGGATGATTACTGAACTTGCTATTTAGATTGAGTATTTTCCAAGGATGCGACACGAAGATTTTCACGACACCCCAAACTACTCTTTATATGGAGCTTTTTTCGATTTTTTTATTTTCTAATGTTTTCTAATTTTGTATCTTGTACAAGTGCTAAACGTTATGCAGTAGACTAAACGTACTATACAAAAAAGGTAGATCTCTTTGAAGCACAGAATTTACTTCCTGTAAGCTTTTAGTGACATAAGCCATTTCTGAGATATCCGTTCTTAAAGGTTCTAATTGTTTATTACTTGGTCATTGTTTATAATCCTTTCAGCATTCAGTTGTTTCTCCAGATTGCATGGAAACAGTATGTAATTTTAAGGTCAGCATATAGCGTACAGTTCTTAAACATTTGACTATCGCTGTTCCCTTGTTTATTTGGATTAAAATGTATTAGATATAAAAAGTATAATAAAATAGTTTTTATACTTACTGATAAATGATAGAGGGTAGAGAAGTTTATGTGAATGTATCACAGCATATGTTTTGATTTCTGTGATGTCACATACAGAGTAGGATTTTCATAACCAATTTTAATATGCTTCCTCGTACAATGGAACTAAAATATTTCCGAAAACATTTACCTGGATTAACATCAAGCGCATGGAAAATATTTGATGTTTTACATTCTCATTACTTTCTCTAACCAATCTTCTACGGCCCATCTCGTATAATTTAAAGAACTGAGTAAACGCACGTTGATGTAATTAGCTCTTGGAATAATTTTATTCTGCCTTCATTCAAATAAAATACCAGAAAAACAAACCAGAAGCAAATTTGCTGGTAAATATTTTTACAAAGGCTTGTTCTTCTTCCTACTTAATATTATTCTAAGTAAACGTTTGCAGGAATACACTAGTTTGAAGTAATAAGTGATTTTTTAAAGGCGGATTGCTATGTGATACTTTGAAATAAAGTAAAACGAATAGCTACTTAGCTGTTGTAAAAAGTGGAAATATTTTATAATTCAAACAAATAAGAAAAAATGCGTTGGAGGTGGTGAATGCTATAAAAATGTTATTTAATATAAATTGTATGGTTTAATAGGATACAATTTGTTGTGTGGTATTTGTTTATCTCTTACGGTTTATCACTTTTTTAAATTATAGAAAATTCATTTCAAATAGATTTAAACGTCTTGGCAGAAAATTTAAGTTAATGTGGATTTTATTTATCATGCAATACGCTAGTTTAATCTAAATAGCTAGAACAAACATTAAGAAAACACAAAACAAAGAAATATTTACATGTAAAGGATAGAATATAGTGGAGGATTGTTGTGAAAATATTCGTGTCGTATCCTGGAAGATACCAAACTTTACTAAGTTCCATTTTTGAGTTACGCTGTTCACACACACAACCTAAACTGTTTCTTAATTTTTTTGTGTAGAGAAAGTAGCCTGAATGTAGTGCATAAAATTTTGTTATCCCTTAAAGGTTTACTTTTGTGGACTAAAGTTATTGGAAACACCTCTCATCATATATCGATCTGTTCTTAATAATTGACTATTGTCAGATCTTACAGTCTAAATGGTTACCTACTTAACCACAAGCATTTATTTAAATATGATGATTAGAAAATACGTTTTTATTTTAGCTTTTATTAAGATAGGAAGTAAATATTCATGAGTTATGCAAGGACCCATTAGCTATTTGCCACTCATACTTCCAGTCACTTAAGGAGGATGGGGAATAATCCTGATTAAGGAAAAAGTCCCATCCTCCTGCCGAGGAGGCCTCTAAAGTGAGGACTTTGAAATTATGCTCTCTTTGCATGAAGACCAAAAAAAAAAAAGAACAAAAAAAGAAGAATACCGATCTGCAGTTGAGAAAGTATAAAGTATTTGACAATTCAGACCAATAACAAGGAATATTTCGGATATGATTAAAGACACAAAAATTTTTATTTGACGAAATTGTGGGCTTTAATGACAGCTTTTTACTTTCTCTACTACGTACAGTAAGTAGGGGAAGTATTGTATTCCACCCAAACATTCGATACCGAGATTTCACCGGAAATACATGTTTTGAGACTCCCTGAATCCAAAAATGGCATTTTTGGAAACATGTCCGTGTGTGTGTCTGTGTGTCTGTCTGTGTGTGGTGTCTGTGAACAGCATAACTCAGAAACGAACAGTCGGATAAACACCAAACTTGGTATTTAGGTTCAGAATCTTCCATAGATGCAACACGAAGGTTTTCAAGAAAATCCCCCCACCCCAGATTACCCTTTACATGGAACATTTTTCGAAAATTTTAATTTTCTCAAAAATGGCTCTAACGATTTTGATTAAAATATCATATTTAAGATATTTTCATGACAAATAGAATGTATATCTGGGAATGTTTCAAAAAGTATTCTTCTTTGTGAACGACTTTGCACAACTGGTAAACCATAAGAGATAGACAAAATTTTGCTGCACATAAAATTTAGATCGCGTTAAAATACACAATATATGTCATATACGTTTTTTTTGTTGAGTGAACCATTTTTGAAATATTGTTTGTTATTCCATTAAATTTTCCAATACTTATACTTTTTCTCAAATTCCTTATTCATGTTTTATGTCCTGAACATACAAAGAGAATGGAATGCTCCACATAGCAACCAGTTCTTAAAATATTTGACTATCGCTTAAAGCCTACCATATTCCCCTTGCACCTACAAGAAAATTAGCAGTAAGATTATCATTTCGATTAATATGGAGCATATGGAGAATAAGCGTTTGTAAAAATAGTTTGTACAAAAGTAGAGAAAGTCATGTGAGTGTAACACATCAGATTTTTTGTTTTGTTGTGTTTAGTGTTCTGGAATGAAAACTCCCTGTAGGCGGCAAAACTTAACTTGTTTTGGAAATGAATGCGGCCTATAGATGTGGCAACAATACGCACATGTCACGTAGTTTGAGCATGTTATATATCATCAGATGGCTTCAATATTCCGAAAATTTTCAAGCGAAGTGCACTTTGATAATGGAACAAGAGTCTATGTTACATCGCTTCAAGTACAATGTTACGAATTGAATATAAAATTAACATGTATACTCTAGTCAAGAGGTTCTTCGATGCCTCAGGTGTGTATTACGTTTTAGTTGGAAATTAAAAAGTGGTCTTGCGACCAGACAGCAGCAGTTATGGTGATGATAATAATAACAACAACAACAATAAAGGATATACCGAACGAAATGGCTCCGCGATAAGGTGCGAGGCTCGCATTCAGGAGGCCCCGGGTTCGATTCGTTAACAGCCCACTGTGACCTTGAGTTTTTTCGTGGTTTTTCCTGGACGGTAAGCGAATGCTGGTGGGGTTTCTCCTCTACCGCGATTTGCTTTCCATCGTTTCTCTTTTATTCCGTTTCCTTTTCATCTTACAGGTGTGGTTTCCTGGCGTAGGCAGTGCCGGACAGATGGCGCGGATGCTTGCATAAAGGAAAGAGTACTCCCCGTGGACACTAGAGGGCTCCTTGGTCGACGGGTAATTCATCGCACTCTCTATGGAGCTCCTGTAGGGGGACGGGTCTTCGAGCACGCGCTTTTCTGTGGCTTGTCTGCCTACAGCGTCCTGTGGTTCCATTACTTCATCCCTTCCTCCTGGAGGATGTTAGATACAATAGATCTCTGTAGGTCGCAGCGCGTGATATAACCTATACCTACCCTAGTTAACTTCAACGTTAAATCACTTTAACTGTGTGTTAAAATTTAACATCGGATGGTCAAACCGGCGCTAATGCTACTACTACTCGTTGCACTCTTGGTTTTTATTCATTTTTACCGTGAATCTCACGCACATTCGCTGCACTCGCAGACTTCCGGACCCTGCAGAGGGTAAGGAATGATTCTAGATAAAGAAAACTTTCTCCACCTTAGGCGGGAATAGAACCGGGTCCTTCGGGACCATCTTAACCTCTTCATCTGTGTATTTGCTGAAATATTTTCCTTTCAGGAGGCAATAACACCTTTGGTTGCTCGGGAACGCGCGATAGTGACGACTTAACGATGGCGTTTTCAGATTCTGAATATGAACGTTTAAAATCCCTCTCTCTTAGTTGCAGCAGCGAGAAAATTACCCTTCCCCCTCCTCATTCCATTTCAAAATGAAATATTTCCAACTATTAGCTTATCGCTCGTTGTAACTCACTTCCCCTCCAAGGCGTCTCGCTGATAGCGCATACACTGCCACCCTGTGTCAGCCAGATTCACTAGACGCTTGTAAAAACAAGAGATTATTTTTTTGAGCGCCCTCTTCCATTTTTACTCGGTTTAGCGAAATTTTAGTGCATCGAAAAATAGCTTCATTGCTAAACTTTTGTATTGCAATCCTGGACCATGTAACTTTTTCTCTATTACACACCTATAATACGAAAAGAAGTATTGTATTTACCCAAAAATCGATATCGAGATGCGTGTTTTAAGCTGCCGATTGCTCAGGCTGTAACGTATGTGTCCGCTCCTGGGTTCAAATCCCGTGGGCGACTATTCTGGTCTTTTTTTCGAGGTTTCCCTCAGTAGTTAATGTAAATAACGGATTGGGTATTTAATACCACGTCCTACAGTTCCACCTGAGGCAGTATTTTTAACACTTAAATGATTTTAGTCAAATTATATAATAAAAAGTAATAACAGCCCGCCTTTAAGCAATATGTGTATGTAACAATATATAAAAAGTGTATATTACAGTTATTGTATATATTTATATTTTCGTATACATGTAATAATGATATCTGAATGTATTACGTAATTTAATAATGTAGGAGCTGTGAGAATAATACGTTAAAAATTTGCTAACAATGTGGTAACTGAAACGGCAACTCTAGGCCGAGCCCAAGAACTGTAATTACAGATAATTTATTAATTAACTTTTATTGATGTTAAATCGTACTATGTAAATATCTTTTTCTCATACTGCTTGTATATTTTAAGAAGGGTGATTTAACGTTTTGTATCTATCTAGGTTACTAATATTAGTAGAGTTATAAATGGTTTAATGTAAATAATTTAAGCGCTATGTTAAAATACTGTCCACGATGGAATGTTTTAGCTACAGGAATAGTGCTTTCGAAGGCAGAAAACCTAGTTTTATTACCTCTCTTCGGTCGCCGTGCCATTATTCCTACAGCGAGGGTGTAGAGCCTTTGTCCCATTATTTGATAATTCGCCGTGACCAAGTGAGCGAGACAGACAACCTAACGGTAAATGTAAGAAAAGCCGCGATTTATATTAAACTTGGACCAATGAGATCCCTGAAAGTTTATTCGAAATAGTTAGACGCGTCGAGTCGCGCTAAAAATGGACCAATAGGAACGGAAGCAGCCTCAGAAGCCTGAGACTATAAATGGATCTGTTTGGGGAAAATTCGGGACAGTTTATGTCATGTGTGGTCAGGGAGAGATGCTGCAGGATGTGTGAGACATCGCGCCAAAAAGGGAATAAAGACAGTTTTATCATGGATTTGTAGCAAGACAGTTTTGGTAATGTGTGGTCAGGGAGAGATGCTGCAGGATGTGTGAGATATCGCGCCAAAACAGGGAATCAAAATAGTTTTAGCAACACACCTAAGATCCGCTACTCTGAAAGCGACAATAAGAATAGTTATATTTCGTGCCATATCCGCGCCATAGTTTAACAGCGGTGGACAGTATTTTACAGCGGCAATACCAGTTTTGTATACTACGAGTGTTAATTAAATAAAAAGAAACGGCAGTGTCATCTTTTCTTAAACAAAGCAACTCTATGTCTTCCTATATCACCACCCGAGATCTACGTTTTCCTTTACCGAGGATAAGTCCATGCTCCCATATAGTTTAAGAAAAATTACTGCAGCTAGCCGAGGATAAATTGAAGAGAACCAACCCACTGTGAACTTCTGGAACCATCGGGAGAAGCATCAAGGTAAGCCTAACAGCAACGGATGAGGAGGTGATCGCCGCATAACCTTGAGGCAACAATGAGTAAGAAATGAGCAACAATAATGCAATTTTTGTAACAGTTTATAAAATAGCCAATCAACAACCAGAAAAAATCTTAAGTTAAACAGAAGTATTCTATTGGATTAGGAATAGCCAATCAGAGACTTGAAATACAGAAATTTACAAATGTAGGCGGTAGAAATGAAGTCAGTTGCTTGTAGACAGGGCTCATAACTGAAGGCGAGACGCGTCCTTGAGAAATTTAATACGTATTCGTGTGAGACAAAAATAGTTTACATGTTAAAAAGTGCAAGTAATTAATAAAAAGAATCTCACACCTCTCTATATCAGTGAAGTGTTATTTAAATCGTATCAAGCATTAATAAATGGCGTGAAGTAAAATTATAATCTGTTTAAGTCTACATTCTTAGCCGCACTACTTCCTGCAAAGAAATCCATGTCTCTAACAATACTGACGCAGCCGAGGCAAAATATTTAAAGAAACAGTTAAATATTTTTAAATTTGGGACGAAGGCTACCGGGTACTATACGTGCGGTTGCAACTACTTCAAGTTCGGCCTCACAGCAGTTGAGCTACAATACAACTCCTACTTCAAATTGGCATACGTGAAGCAACAACATAACTTCACACCTCAAGTACAAAACAACAGCAAAAATGATAATAGATCATTTATCCACAGATAATTAAAATAGGAGGCTGAACGGCACCCTGCCATCTGCTCGGCACGTTAAGAAACAGAGATACATTGCTTAGCATTAAGTTCTCTGTGGACACGTATCCTAGCAGACATCTGCCCTCATGTATAGAAGCAAAGGTAGAGTTGCTAGCGCTAAGGCCTCTGTGGATATGCGACGAAGCAAGATGGTATGGTATAAGGATGAAACCTAGAAGGCTAGCTGTTACTTCGCGATATGACCACATAGTTAAAGCGACGTAAAATAAAGTAAAACCTGCCTTCAACGGACCCCTTGTCTGTAATCCGTCTTAAACGGTAATATTTCAAGGTCCCATGAATTTTGGGTTAAAAACATGCTAAATTCCCTTTATTAAAGGGCAACTGTCTTACGCGGATAACGGAAATCAAAGTGCGCCTTTTAACGGAAACTTTCCAGTTCCGGAATGCAGATTTTGGAAAATTTTCAGGCACCCTGTGAAAAAGTCTAATATCTTTAGAAAATAACTTTCTTAGCTTTAATTTAGGTTTACTGCAGTGCCAGGAAGAATTCTTTAAAAACGAAATTCCTTTTCCCTGGTCTATAGGCGAATGCTGGATGGTTCATCTATCACGATTTTCTTTTCATCGTTTCTCTTTCATTCAGTTTCCTTGGTGCCGAACAGATAACGCGAATGCTTGCTCAAAGGTAAAGTACTTCCGGTAGACACTAGAGGGCTGCTACGTCGACGCGTCGTTCATCGCCCTCTCTGGGCAGCTTCAGCGGTAGGACGAGTCTTCGAGCCTGGAACTTTTACGAACTTCCGCACGTCTCTGAGACCTGTAGCCTTCTGTGGTTCCTTCACTTCATTACTTCCTCCTGGGGTGTGGTAGCCCTATAGATCTATGTAGGTCTAGATAGAAGTATAAGCTTTTATTTATAAAAATAGCTTGTTGAAGAATAGGTATATTAATGTAGCACATCAGTTTTCTTTTTAAAAATTGATGCTAACCCGTTTTTGGGAGCACCCATTTAATTTCCCTTTTTTCGTTTAGCAGTTTGGTAGTCCGTAACGCTTTCAGAAAAGGTTTAGTTAGTGTAACAGGCAAGTTTACAGGTTTCACATCGCACAATTTTGTTACTACCATTACAACAGTGTACGCTGCGTGCACTAACATGCATTATGCTATCGGAACATGCAACATTGGATTGTTTTTATTTTCTTTTTCCTTTTTCATAATTTGCATATCCACTTACAGAACTATCCATAAACGGTTTACCACATCATTGCACCGAACGTTTTATTGCTTGCGGAACAACTAATACGAACAAAATTAGGTAACCCTTCCACCGCATATACTACTACAGTGAAATAAAATGTATGTTTGTGGTTTTTCCTCTTCCTCCACTAGGAATACTCATATAATTTTACAAAACAGTGTTTACTAGTGCTTGTTTATAGACTTTCGCTTCATTACGACTAACAGAACTAGCAAAACGCTGCAGAAAATAAAAGAAAAGGAGAAAGGAAAGAAACACAAAGTAAGAAAAACATATTCTTATAAAGTCCCTCTATGAATGGCTGGAAAAAATCTTAAGAAAGCAACATGTGCCATATAGTAATTTTAAACTCAGTATAAAACGAAGGTGGGATAAAAAAATAACACGTCTTAAAGACTCCTATTCTGATTCGTGTAAACAATGAGGTGAGCTATCCTAATATAACGTGATTAGCGCTTTGACCTGGTAAAGGGATGGGTGGCTGAGAAATGAGTTACTTGCAACGTTGTGATGCACAACAGCAATAATATTTATGTCAAATGTTGCTTCTAAAATGAATTCCAAAATGCTATTGCCGCTAAGAGGGCATTATTTTGATATATTTGTCAGCTTCATATACTTTGTTCATAAGCATTTAGATGCAATAGTAGTAATGATGGTAAAAATAATAATATTAATAAGAACAATGTTAGAGTGTCTCTAAAGAGTAAGCGGAAACATTAATTTTGAACAGAAAAGCAGATATCGTAAACATTGTGAAGACAGAATGCAAATTTATAAGAAAAAAATTTAAGTCCACAAGTCATAGGTGAACAATACAGACTCAGAAATAAAAATGAAATGTATATATCGGGTGAGTCTTCTCAGCCTGCGAATTGAGAAGTTATGGAGTCCTGGCGTTGTACAGGCTATACCATAAACGCTGTCCACTACATAGCGTCCTGTCAGTTTCGGCTGAAATGATGGCTTTGCACTGGTGTACGTGATTTGCACCTGTAGTGCAACAGTATGCGCGTTGGTCTTCAGTAATGAAGATTTCAGGTTCAAATACTGCCAATTGAAGGCATTTTTATGTTTAGTAAATGTAGCGAAAATTGATAGTTTGGCATGAAAGTGTCGTTTCACTTAATTACTTTAATTTTGTGAATTTCATTAAAACGCAAATTAATACTTGAGAATATGCTTTAATGAACATCATAAATAAATGCAAGAAATGAATAAAAAAATTCATTTATTCGCAAGCGTGATTTGAAGTTCCGACCTTCACATTGAGGCAGTATTTTTAGCACTTAAATGATTTCAGTCAAATTATATAATATTAAATACAATAACAGCTCGTCTTAAACCAATATTTGTATGTAACAATATATAAAACGTGTACATTACAGTCATTGTATATGTTTATATTATTGCATAATGTAATAATGTTACGTGAATATACTACGTAATTTAATAATGTAGGAGCTGTGAGAATAATAAGTTAAAGTTTGCTAACAAAGAGGTAACTTTGAGGCAACAATGAGTAAGAAAGTTTAACAGTACTACTTGTGATTCTTGGAGTAACAATAATGTAATTTTAGTGACAGTTTATAAAATATAGCCAATCAACAACCAGAAAAGGCTTTAGTTAAATGAAGGTATTCTATTGGAGTAGGATTAGCCAGAGTTCAGTTGCCTACAGACAGTGATTGTAACCGGATGCGAGATGCGTCCTCGAGAGATTTAATACGTATTCCTGTGAGACGAAAAACAAGTTTACGTGTTAAAAAGTGCAATTAATTAATAAAAAGAATCTTACAGCTCTCTATATCAGTGAAGTGTTATTTAAATCGTATCAAGTAATAATGAAAGAAGTGAAGTAAAATTATAATCTGTGTAAGCCTACGTTCTTGTCGCATCACAACCCTGCTAAGAGAAACGTGTCTCTAACAATAATACTGACGAAGCTGAGGCACACATAAATATATTATATTTAAAGAAACAGTAAAAAATTACAAAGATAATATTTTTAAAAACTGGGGCAAATAATAACAATACAACAAAATATCTTCTTCAGCATTGACTTTCCAGCATGATAACCGTTGCACTAATAGAGCACGTTAACAACGAGCACCACCGTAGCCCTAATCAGTGAATGCACCTGCATTTCGCATCGTCTATAAAATGCGCGGTTACCTAGTATCAATCCGAAAAATGAGAAGATTCACGCGGTCTAATACTTTGTTTTATTACTTTCTCTACTACGTATAGTAAGTAGGGGAAGTATTGTATTCCACCTAAAAATTAGATACCAAGATTTCACCGGAAATACATGTTTTGAGACCCCCTGAATCCAAAATAAAGCATTTTTGGAAACATGTCCGCGTGTGTGTCTGTGTGTGTGTGTCTGTGAACAGCATAACTCAGAAACGAACAGTCGGATAAACACCAAACTTGGTATTTAGGTTCAGTATCTTCCAAGGATGCGACACGAAGGTTTTCAAGAAAATCCCCCTACCCCAGAGTACCCTTTACATGGAAGATTTTTCGAAAATTTTAATTTTCTCAAAAATGGCTCTAACGATTTTGATTAACATATTATATGTTTAAGATATTTTTATGACAAATAAAATGTATATCTGGAATTTCCTGGGAATGTCTCCAAAAGTATTCTTCATCGTGAACGACGTTTGCATAACTGGTAAACCATAAGAGATAGAGAAAATTTTACTACACAAAAAATGTAGATGCCGTTAAAATATACAATTTATGTCATATATATTTTTTTTGTTGAGTGAACCATTTTCGAGATATTACTTGTTATTCCCTTAAATTTTTCAATACTTATTTTCTCAAATGGGAATTCGTTTTTCATTTTTTGCTTGGATATGCAAAGAGTATTAATCTGTGGGAAAGGAAATGGTGCTGCACCTAGCAACCAGCTATTAAGAGATATATGTATGTGCTTAAAGGCCACTGTATTTCCAAATTGCCCTTGTAAATATATATTCCCCTTACATCTACAAGAAAATTAGCAATAAGATAGAGTCTGCAAATGTTTATCTCGATTAACATGAAGTAGATGGAGAATAAGCGTTTGTATAAATAGTTTGTACAAGAGTAGAGAAAGTTATGTGAGTGTAACACATCAGGTTTTATTTTTATGTGGTTTGTGGTTTTTATCTTCTTGACTATATATACATATGGCAAAGAGCTGAAACAAATGACAAAAACATATGGAAAGGATTCAAAAGAAGGCTAAGAGACATCACCAACAGGAAATAGAATCGGATTGTAAAATTAAACCTTCTCTAAGTCTAGCAAATGAAATAAAATTGAACTGGAGTAAAGAGGCATATATACTAAATTTAGGAAGAAAGGAAAGATTAGGAATGGCATGGTTTAGACTGGGGGGCTGGAGGGCACAGAAAATGACTGACGATTCTGGCACGAGAATCTACCCATTCCGTGATTTGGATGAGGACTGGGTACATATTTTGGCGGAATGTGCACAGTGGGAGAACCAGCGAATAATTAAACCCAAAGAAAAATTCGTAAGTCCCTCAAGAAAGAGATTGGCATGTTGGGAGCTACTGGCTGAGGCAATTTCTTGGCTAAAGTGCGCGAAGCTATGTCAGATTTGTTCAGTTAGTCAAAGGTAATTTATCTCTATTTTACTTTTTCTTGCTCTTTTTGTTTTCTTTTCTTTTTATGTTGTTTATTTTGTCACCACACTTATATCAAATATGCATGTACGGTCAATGACCCATACACTAAATACTTGTGAAATAACTTCAATAATATGAAACCAATAAAGATACCTTATCTATCTATCTATTTACATAAATACATACATTCACCATGACATTAGGAAACGAAGGTTAAAATTTAAGGACATATTAAAGGAGTGAACTCAAACAGGCTTACAAAGCCAATAATGAAATTCTACGAAAATAGGAGTAAAGCACAAGTAGATACTATGAAGTAGATTGTTGAGGTAAGAAATGACAATTGGCAGGAATTGCGCAAGAAAATACCCTAAACAGATATCTTTAGAAGCAAAGTATTTAAGGGGCAAGTTAACCAAGAGGACAAACGGAAGAAAAAAACTGGAACAACATGGGCAGACGAGAAAAAGAAAGCCACAACCAAAGAATGAGGCCGCTATGGATTCATAGGAAAACAAATAAATGTCTCTAAATATTTTTCGCAGTCCTCCTACATGAGCTCATTTGCAAATGAATTATAATAGTAATAATAATAATAATGATTAGGTCTTTTCCGACTTCATGACATCTACTAGTATTCCTATACCCTTGGCTGGTAGGAAAACGAAGCCTTTGTACCTTTGGTTAGCTGAAATATATTATTATTATTACTATTATTATTACTATTATTATTAGTATTATCATAATTATGGTCCCTAAGTATTCCATACTATTCCATTTTAACATTTCCAATACTAATATTCTTTTTTCTTCAGAATAAAATCCACTAAATGAATTATTTAACTGCAAAAGCGATCGAGCAATGAAAGAAGATAGATTATTTTGTTGGTAACCTGAAACAATGCATGAACGGAGAGTGAGAAATAGGATCCGTGTACCAACATAGCTGTTTCAAAATCGCTAATGTTATTTACTATAGGGAATTGTCTGCTAAAATAAGCGTCCCTGTTAGTATGTATGCCTAATTTCTGATGAACATTTTGTTAGTTATAAATGCGCAGTATAATCCAAAACACAGGAGGGGCATTTTAAGAAATAAAACAAAATTTACATACAAATTTATATCCACATATATTTTCTGTTAAATGACATACAACAAAAATCAAGCGAGACCAAACCAGTAAGCATTAATAACATATTTTGTAGGTTTACACACTATAATATAATTTCTTTAGGCTGCAAAGTTATAAAATCTTAATTTGTTAGTAAATCAAAGCACTTATAATAAACTTGAGGGTTCATTGAGAAACAAGGTTGGTGGTCCTGAATCGGTGGCTTTGAGAAAAAGGCAGCCAGGACTCCTTTCAGCCGTGATGACGCCTTTTTGGAGTGCGTTGACGCGAATCTGCGAAACAAAAAAATAAAAATAAAACAAAAATTAACTTAAAAACATACTGGTTTGGCCTTGAATGAGTAGAGGTGGTAACAAATTAACAAAAATGTGTCTGGTATAGCTTTAAATATTTCAAAACATCGGGTTTGCTTTAGAATGCTTTATAATAGCATTTATTCTACATTTATTCGGATGAAGTGTCATACTTTCATTCAAATTAATGTCTATTGTTGTTGTTACATTGAAAAAACTTGATGTCAAATTTGGAACTTGAACTCAATTTCTTGGTTTCCCGTCCAGATGGTCTACCGCTGTGCTACCGTAGTGCGACATCCGAGAATACATATCAAACTTCTCATCTGATTCAGGTGTCTAGCGACACTTCAAGGTATCTTCAGTAACTATGTGTTATTGTGTCTTGAAGGTATTATTAGGTTGTCTCATAAGTACTGTCGAATTTTAAGTTTGGTATTTTATAAGATAGAATTGGTTTCCTTTGGTTCGCCAATGCTATTTACAGGATGCCATGGCTAGTATTGCGTATATTACGAGTGTGTGTCAGCCATCAGTTGTTAATACACAATCACAAAATGGAAGCTACAAAGATTGAGATTAGATTCCTTCTAAAGCACTACTGAAAACTTGATTATAAAGCTGCTGCTGCTGCGGCTGGAAAAATATGTGAAGTGGTAGGAGAAGGTTCTTTAGTGAGTGTGTGGCACAACGATGGTTCCAATGTTTTGACGCAGTATTTTATATCACAACACTGTGAATGCCAGAGTGATTGTAGTATAAATTTGCATTATTGTATGACAATGATTTGAGATGTTTGTTAATTATAAGCATTGTTAGGAAATAAGTTTACACGGCCTCACTGAAACTGACAATAAGAGCGGGTAACAATGAGCGAGGGGCTGAGTTGTTTATCAATTATAAGAGACAAACAAATGACGTCAGAGTAGCGCACTTTTCTTTAGAAATGGAGGGAATATCTTCCCTAGAGCATGTGTGTTCGTAATTTTGATTAGATATAAAAATAGACGCTAATGTTGGCGCGTTTTATTAACAAATAGCAGCTCTGTTATAATGTTTAGGCTTGTCGGGGTGAGGGAGTATAAATTCCGAGCCAGAGACGGGTAACACGCAGTTCTACAGAATAATTCACAAGGCAAACGTCGCGCAGTTTAAGAGAATCATTCGCGAGTTACATGTCATACAGTTTAACAGAATCATTCACGAAGTTCACGTCGCACAATTCTACGGAATCAGTCGCGTCGTAAAGTTAGTTACAGAAATGTGAAATACGCGAATTAATAATGTGCGGCAAATAAGTGATTATAGTTACATTCGAAAATATAACAGTTTCAGTCGGGCGTGTATCAACAGTAAATATGTGAAGTTAATGAAGTGTGACGGCAATAAAAGTGTAAAAACAAATTCTTTTATCAGTGTTATCTTTTAGTAACAACTCCTTTCCGTTTACACACCCTGTTCAAGAGATTTGCTCGCCTGAGTAATAATAGCTAGCCGGAGGACAAAGAACCCAAAAATTCAAAATAGTAAAACAATAAAAGGCGCTCAGCAATAAGATAACACGAACGATGCCGCGACAGTTTCAACACTGGAGAAGATAACTTTACACCATTTGGAGTAGAATTCATTGAAAAATTATTTCTCACACCCGGTTCGTTTCAAACGAATATGACATCGATCACTAGTTCAAACCAGCGATAGAGAGAAGTGACTAGCGCTGTGTGGAGTCAGGTGTTTGGTATACATATGGAAAAAACATTTCAATGAATTCTACTCCAAATGGTGTAAAAATAGAGTTGTCTACGCTAATGTTAACATGATAGGCGACTCGATATTGTAAAACGAGGTTTGAGTGAGAAATGAGTTGCTTGTTAAAATGCATGGCAACCACAAAGTTTCTTCATAAGAAGATATGGAAAAACAGAGTCTAAAATTATTGCCACCATCAACAGTGGTTCAGAACTGCTGAATAATGACGTAACTCGAAGAACCTAATTCTTCTTCTTGGTAAAATTATCAAGAAAAAGGCTATTATATTAAAGTACAGGTGTGCTAAAAGTCGCTTTCCTGAAAAATTAAAAGTAAGCGCTAGCTGTAATTATTTTTATTAAAATTAAATTGAATTTCATTTATGGACGCCCTTTAACCACTATGGTCCTTAGCGTTCCATTCTACATTGGGTGTGAAAGACCGGAAATTTTGCTCAGAGGCCTCTTTATCAGGCTTGAGGTTCTTTTACGTGCCGTAAATCTACGGCACGGGACTACCAGCTTTACTTCCCTTCCATCGCCCTCCCCGGTAGGAACCCGCGACTTGGGGAACTAGAAGCTAGAGTGGTGCTCCGGCAAGCTAGACCACGGTAAGGTTTTATATTACACATACTGATAAATTAAATATAAAACAGATGAAGCACTAATACATTCCTAATACACTATTACTATCCCTGTAGGGGTGGGTGGGGTGGTTCCGACCCATTCAGCTGCCGTGGTGCGGGTGCTGCGGGTCCTTAGCACTTGTGGTACTTCTAACGTTACTAGAAAAACACCGGGCCGTACATTTGAGCCCCTCCCGTAAGGGAGTTGTTCGGATTGGGTTGGACTCGGCGGGGCAGCGATACCCGATTCCCATGGGTGATTGGGTACGCTTGGCTGGTTTATCCGCCCAGGCGGGGTTGTGAGACGCCCCGATATTCTCCGGCACCAGCCATGAACGAGAGCTGGTAGATGGTAGCTAGGTACTGTCGCCCCCACCGACGTCGTCGGTAATCTCCCCAGGAGGGTTTTCCCCTATTGGCGTTTGGAAGGGATGAGGGAAGGACGTGTTCCTGACTCAACCCCGACCAGGCAGGGGGGGGCGGGTTATAAAATAGGTATCGCCCTAATGGAAAAATTTCGCGGGTTGCCGGGATTCAACTGGACTCTGAGTAGTCATAGGTCCAGCCCCATGCTTAGGTACTATTCCTATATTGCATCAGAGGCCCTTAACTCGATTATATGTATGTAATTCACCTAACATTTTCAGGAAAGCGATTTTTAACACACTCTGTCCGTCACTGCCAATAATTACTTTGCTCCATAAGCGTTTAGATGCAACAAAAATAACAATATCATTTGGAGCGTCAGATAAATATATCATTGTCAATGTTATTATTAGTATATATAGTCATCATGTGAAGTAATCAACAACACATATACAACTCATTAGAGTATTATTCTTGTTTACTTTTTGGGGTGAAGTAAGTAAGTTATCATTCAAACGGCTAGAATTAGGTAAGACGGAGGAGGAGAACAACGGCAGTTGAAGAGAGTGGAGCAGCGCATTAGACTGCTTAACTTGACGACCACACAAGCAGTCGTCCAAGTTAAGCAGCATTGGGCTTGGTCACCACATAGTCGCTAGTCCGCCCATGAGGGAACACCGAGACCCAGCCAATGGTAGCGCAGAAAGCTAAACCCCGCCCATGACAGTTTGACAAAAATCAAAAGCTTGTGTATATTCTTTTAACCTTCTTTATCGCACAGGTAAAGCCGCATGCGCGGCTAGGTACTGTGGCGATCACATTCCACCCAGGTGAACCTGGGCGACCTGTTCTCGATTGCTGGATTACCGTCTAATTTCGGCCACCTTTGTAAGCAAATGACGCTTTACGTATCCTTGAAAATAGGCGAGAGATGGGTATAGTTTTATCAATAAAGTGAATATTGGGTAATCTATCTAGAAGATGTCAAAATCAACAGTATTTGCAGAAACATATATATCAGCTGGTGTTTTCCAACTGCGGCACATTTTACCAGATAATTGTTACATTGTACATCGACCGATTAAACTTTGAACTGAAATGCGAGTGTAAAATTATCGCGCACTTTGGCTTACGGCAGTTAATTTGATTTTATCTTTAAAACAACTGCTGCTGTGTTCATATACAGTTGCTATTATTAATTCTTCAGGAAACACCATTTAAATACTTTACGAGTATTTAGTGCGATCCTTGTGTTGATATTAAATGTTGAATGCCTTTTGTTCTCTTGTTTCCAGTGCAGCATAGCTATAATTAAAATGTGTCTTTAATTATTTATCACGTAGAACCAGACGGAAGGAAAATAACAGGAATAAATAGCTCCCAATGATAGCTTAATAACAATATGTGACGCTATTCTAAACGGTGATGGAGTGATTATATTTTCGCTATATATTTGTATTAGTTAAATATGCAGTGGATTGTGGCGCATAGCTTATCAGAGAGGATAGTTATACAGTAAACGGTATTTTGTGTACAATATGGTTACTAATAGAAATCAAAACCTGAAATTCGTTAAACCTGTGACAGAAATTAAGAGAAAATATTTCATGTATAATCAAGTTATCTAAAGTTTATTAACATTTAGAGTATTATTCGTTTTGTTAAGACTGAAAGGTAAATTTATTGCCTTGATGGTATTATTAATATGAATTTTTTGTTTCGGCTTATTTTCTAAATTCATAAAGGTTTTCAGACTAATTCCTTAATATAGTTATAATAAATGAGCAAATAGCACTTCAAAATGATCCATGCAGAAGTTTCCTAGATAAGTACCTTCTTCAAAAGCTTTAAATGAGTTTTTAAACGCCAATATTGTATTTAACATACCTCACATTAAATCGCTGTATTTCTTGCTAAGTCTATCTTTAAACTTGTTCTTTATGATTTCAAGTGGTTCTACAAAGCGTATGCGCCACAATCCATAATAATTTAGGCATTATGATGTGACGTATACAGAGATTGTCGCGCATACGTCTCTCTGGTCACCTAGATTCGAGATGGCGGTTAAAGCTTGGGTGGGGGAATTAGCAGTTTTAGGTGGGGATAGTTTGGTTAGCGTCCCCTACGCTTTAGGAAGCGTGGCTTGGGACAGAGAGTCAGTAAGTTATAGTCAACCAGTACAGACGTGTAGTCGCCCTCTCCGTGCAGGAATGCATGATGGCCTCGCCCGACAGGCATGGACCTAAGAATGTGGGGCAACGTATCCAGTTTTATCTAATAAACCCTCTGTCATCTATATCTCCATTGTATTATTTATGATAGTGTAAAGTTCCTTCTTTGTTAATTTTCTGGTACCTCTCAAGCGAGTCGCCCACCTCCCAATGAGCATTAGATAAGAGGCTACGACATTATGGAAAATGGGCCCATAGTACCACGTGTTCCGTTTTTGCATATTAAGGTATTATAAACCAGTATAAAGTTGGTGCTGAACAATAGGAATATTGCAATAATACTGTAGGGTTGTTAAAAATATTAAATGCATTACAAACACTATTCCAAAAATAGACACGTCATTTGATTAGGCTTGACATGCTGTAGATATGACGGTGTGTTACATTCACATGACTTTCTCTACCCACTCTACTAGAAACTATTCTAACCAAAGCCTATTCTGCTATTTGATTCCTGCAAATCGGGATAAACATTTGCAGAAATTGTCCATTTTGTTATAGGTACAAGGGAAATACAATAGTCTTATGCAATCGTCAAATTTTTTAAAAGCGGGTTGCTATGTGATGACTTTGAAATTCCGTTCTCTATGCATGACCACGTGACCACGAAAAAAAAAGAAAGAAAGAAATACCAACTCAGCAGTTGAATAAAGTATAAAGTATTTTACAATTCAAACGAATAAGAAAGAATATCTCGGAAATGGTTAACAATAAAAAATAACTATTTGACATAAATTCAGTGTTTTAATGAGAACTACATATTTGTGCTCAAAGATTTTGTTTATTTTTTACGGTTTACAAGTTATGAAAGTTAAACATTTGACTTTTCATACAAATATCTTAAACTTATGGCATTTAATCAAAATCGTTACAGACATTTTGTCGCGTCTTTCGAAGATGCTGAAATTAAATACCAAGTTTGGTATTTAACCAACTTTTCGTATTTGAGTTATGCTATTCATAGACACACACACACACACACACACACACACACACACATGGACCTTTATCTAAATTTGCTTCCCCCTCTTTACATTCAGAACGTGTATTTCCTGTGAATTCTCGATATCGTAGTTTTCAGTAGAGTGCAATACTTTCCCTACCTACTAGATCTGTAACAGAGAAAGTGAAAATGAATGCAGTTTATCACCTCTTAAAAATCCGTACATTCTCCTTGTACTTAAACTTTTATTTGGTCGGACAATCTCCATACAAATAAGAGATGGATAAACTTTTATGCGATTACCGCAAAACCATTGCATTCTATTTTATAATTGTAAGATTTTAACATCTCAAGCTTTTAAGGTTCTATATCCGATGGACAGCAGAAACTTTATTAAATGGTATCCATATTTGAGAGCACATTATTCATTAATATTTTAGATTGTTTGAACAGTTATTTTCAGAAATTTTGTTTTAATACGCGATTACAAAGATCACCAAAGAAGATCCAAAATGTCTTAGAAAATAAATTTATACTGTTATCTCTTAGATTTTAGAAAAAACGATTGAATTATTTAAAGTTGTTAAATTATAGTTTTAGAGTGTTAATTATTTTTTATACTATTTACCTCAGTAATTAAAGCAAGTATTGTATTCCAACCATAAATTATATGTTGAAATTACACTACACATACACGCGTGTCTGTGAACAGAATAAGTAAAAAATGCAGAGTTCGTTAAACGCTAAAATTTTGAATTTAAGTTAAAAATCTTCCTAGGATGCAAAACAAAGATTTTTAAGAAAATCCCCTAAACTACCCTTTACATGAAAACCTTCTCGTTATTTTTAATTTTCTTAAAAATGGCACTAGCGATTTTGATTAAAATACCTTATGTTTAAGGTATTTGCATTACAAATAAAATCTATATATTGAATTTTCTGGGAATAGCTCTGAATGAATTTTGCATAATTATTAAAGCGTAAGAGATAGACAAAATTTTACTAAACAAAAAAAGTAGATTTCGTTAACGCACCAATTTATATCAAATAAATTTCTTTGTGCAATTAATTGTTCTTCTACACAAGCCATGCGTTGCAGAAGGTTGCAAAGGTGGAATCAGACGACTGAAAAATCCAACGCCATCGCCGGGATTTGAACCACAGATCGCACGGTTGCTCTAACCACTGAGTTACCAGGCAACATGCCGGTATGATATTAAATTCCCCAACTGATTCACATGGTAGCTCAGTGATTAGAGCAACCGGACAGAAACGGGAAGATCCGTGGTTCAAATCCCGGCGATGGCATTAAATTTTTCAGTCGTCTGATTTCACCTTTCCAAATTTCTTTGTGTTGTTAAACATTTGGGACGTATTCTTTCTTATTGGTTTCAGTTTACAGGTACTTATACCTTTTTACTTTCTCTACCACGTCTAGTAAGTAGGGGAAGTACTGTATTCCACCCAAAAATTCCATACAAAGATTTCACATGTTTGGAGGGCCCCTGAATCCAAAAAAAGCATTTTTGGAAACATGTCCGTGTGTGTCTGTGAACAACATAACTCAAAAACGAACAGTCGGATAAACACCAAACTTGGTATTTAGGTTCAGTTTCTTCCAGAGATGCGACACGAAGGTTTTCAAGAAACTCCCCCACCCCAGATTACCCTTTACATAGAATATTTTTCGAAAATTTTAATTTTCTCAAAACTGGCTCTAATGATTTTGATTAAAATATCATATGTTCAAGATATTTTCATGACAAATGAAATGTATATTTTGAATTTTCTGGGAATGTCTCCAAAAGCATTCTTCATTGTGAACGACGTTTGTATAACTGGTAAACCATAAGAGGTAGACAAAATTTAACTACACAAAAAATGTAGACCGCGTTAAAATACACAGTTTATGTCATATACATTTTTCTTGTTGAGTGAACCATTTTCGAGATATTGCTTGTTATTCCCTTAAATTTTTCAATACTTATACTTTTTCTCAAATGGGAATTCGTTATTCATTTTTTTTGTCTTGGCAATGCAAAGAGAAGCACATAGCAACCAGCTCTTAAAATATTTGACTATCGCTTAAAACCTCGCAATTCCCCTTGTGTCTACAATAAAATTAGCAATAAGATTAATAAATTATTACCGGAAGTATTTTTGGCATGCTGGGACTTGATTCTAAACAGTCAAAACTGGCCAAGCTTGAGCACATACTTGGCAGGTGTACGTATGTTAACAGATAAGGGGTTTATGTAAATTTGTGTGGTACTTGAGTATTTTTGTGCGTGAGGTGTGTGCGATTCAGAGTATTTTTCATTTGTATATGCATGTATATAGCGTGGTGATTATAAAATAGTTGTTTTCTTGTCGATTTTGCAAGCCAAGTTTACAGACCAGGCATTTTTCTAGAGAGCATGTAGAGAGAACATGATCTTATGACTCGTGCGATTGTGTTACGCAGTTAGTATAATACTAAGTACTTAATAAATACCACTACTACTATCTCACTTCACGTGGAATTACAACTATGTGTGGTAGGGACTCTGCCCTCTATGTGTACTGCCTCCTGGTTCGGCCGCCTGCTCTCTCCTCTATCCCCCTCCTTTCCTTCCGAAGGCGCCCCGCCAGGGGTCTAGGCACAAAAGATTTGCATAGGTCAAGGTGCTAAGTCCCCCCCCCCGTTTCTAGTCCTATCCTATAGGTGCTATGTGTCTTATGGTTTCTTTGATTTCATTGGCTGAAGAAGTACGCTCAATGGTGCAATGTGAAACTCGTGACTGCTAAGCTGTATGTTATCTGAGAGACTTCTTATAAATAAAGGTCAACGCATGTTAACTGTGAAAGAGGCACGACAATAAACAAAAAACATCCTCACGTCTGAATTGCATTTACTAGCGAGGCTGAAGCCTGCAAAATGTAGTAGTTTTCATTGTGTAAGTGCATTTTCTACTGCTTTCCCTTCACTCCCCTCTGATCCCTAGCCTCCTTGATGCTAGGCAGTGTCAGCAAAACTCTGGCGCCCTTCTCCAAGCGCATTCATAACGTGGCCGACAGTACAAATGCTATTATCCTCCTTAGGCGCGTGAGATAGGCTACCATAGAGCGATATCAATAAACCGATACTTGTGCGAATACTTAAATCAGGTTTTAACTTTCTTAAATAAAAACCATTGTTTTTGTAGTTTATGACGTGTTTTCGTGGAATAGGCTTCATAAATGCAACTCATGTTTACTTCTTTCCTAGAGCTAAATAACCAACTGATAATTTGCAATGTAAAATCAAATCTATGGATTCATTCATTTCATTATAATATATTGGCGTATGGGCCCTTTCTCCGTATGCGCTTTCTGGTATCAAAACTGCTTTATTAGTGCAAGTTGTGACTAAACTAACACTATTTGGTATTAAATTAACACATCAACCTTGATAGTGGGTTAATTACAATTGCTGAATATTTCGCTGACAATGAAGTAATTAATTTGTACTCACCACATTCTCCGGCGTGTAGGACGCGCGTATTCTGCTCCTGGTGACAGGCCTTCATCCTCATCATGCAGTGGTTAGTGTAGGTGACACCGTCTGTACCACATACAGGGGTGTACAGGGTGGGGCATTCAGCGGGACATTGGCACTCCGCTCGACCTTCAGGTGTCTGTACGCAACTGGCTCCGTACGCACAGAACGTCTTCTCACACGGTTCTGAAACAAAACACGCTCATTAGTGAAAGCCTTGACTGTTACTTAATATTTTCAAAGTTATTTTAAGGGGAGACTAATTTAAGGTGAGACTAAATGGCGAAGATTGTGAGGCAGTATAATAATACCTGAATAATTTTAATTGTATTTTATAATAAATAAACAAACAATATGTATGTATTAATTATTTAAAATGCATGTAACAGTCATTGTATATATACCCTAATAATGCAAGAGCTGTGAGAATAATAAGTTTTAAATCTCTAACAATGAGGTAATAATGAGGTAACCTTGTTGCAATAATGAAGTCATGATTACAGCAACGGTAATGTAAATTTTCTGACAGTTTAAAATTGGCGAATCAATAGCAAGGAAAAAGCTTTAAGTAAAATGCAGATATTCTATTGGACTAGAATTAGCCAATCAGAGACTTGAAATACCGAATCTTACGGGTTTTGACGGTTGAGAAATGTTCAGTTGCTGGCTAATCTTGGTAGTGAACAGACGGGAGATGTGTTCTCTACAGAAATATTACGTATTCGTGTGAATAGTAAAGTATGTCTGCGCGCTAATTAAGTGAGAGTATTAAAAAATTCTCACAGTTCTTAATACACGAGTGTAGTGATATTTAATTTGTGCAAAGATGAATAAAAGAAGGGAATTTAAAAACTTAAAATTTGAGTATGTCTACAATTACTGTCGTACCACACCTTGACCAAGAGATACATGACTCTACATACATTACTGACGCAGCCGTGGCAAATTCAAACACAAATTAGTATATATAGAAGCAGTCTTAATAACAAAGTTAAATATTATAGTGTAAAACCTGGAGTGTAACGACAATAATGCATTTTTAAAGCAGCTTCGCATACGTAGCATCATATTGTTTAACAACAGTGACCATTACGTAATCAAATTCAAACCGACGTACAAAGTGTGTTGCAATCTACTTAAAGCAACTAATATTTACGTAAATAAAATACGTAAGCACACATCTACTTCAAGTTGGCGCCCATACGTGGGGCAGTTAAACAATAGCAACAAACACTCTACTTCAAGTGCCAAAAACTGACATTTTTATTTTCTCTACTGTCTACTTATAGCAGCACCAAAAAATTTGATACCAGAATTCAAAGAAAATTAAATGTTGGAGTCTCTTAAATAAAAAAAAGGAAAGAATTTTTAGAAAAAAGTCAGTTGTGTGTGTGTGTATGTGTGTGTGTGTGTGTGTGTGCGCGCGCGTTCACATCACCCAAAAACGAAAAGTCGGTTAAATACCAAAGTACTCCAAGGATGTGACAAGAAAATGCTTCCCACCCCAATCTACCGTTTAAATGGAAAACTTTTCGTTAACTTTGACTTTCTTAAAAATGGTTTAACGATTTTCATTAAAACACTGTGTGTTTAAGATATTTGCAACACAAATAAATTTTTATCTTGAATTTTCTATTAATAATTTGTAAAGTTGTCTTCATTCTGAATGATTTTATTATAACTGTAAACTGTAAGAGATAGAAAAAGCTTACTGCACAAAAAATGTAGCTCTGGCTAATTCACACAATTTATGTCAAAATTTGTTCCGGGATTAACCATTTCTAAGACATTCCTTATTATACTTATAGGTTTAAATTGTGAAATACTTGTCACTTTTTTAACCGCAAAATCGCGGTTTCCTCGTGATCATGCAGACAGGCTGGAATTTCAAAGCCATCCTATAATGAGACGTTTTTAAAGGATGAGGCAGTATTTTTAACACTTAAATGATTTCAGTCTAATTATATAATATATAAATTCAATAACAGCCCGCCTTAAAGCAATGTGTATGTAACAATATATAAAAAGTGTACATTACAGTCATTATATATGTTTATATTATTGTATACATGTGTAACAATGTTATGTGATTGTATTACGTATTTTAATAATGTAGGAGCTGTGAGAATAATAGGTTAAAAGTTTCTAATAATGCGGTAATCTTGAGGCAATGATGAATTTGAAAGTTTAACAATACTACTACTCATTATTGGAGCAACAATAATGTATTTTTTGTGACAGTTTATAAAATAGCCAATCAACAACCAGAAAAAGCTTTAGTTAAACGAAGGTATTCTGGACTAGGATTAGCCAATCAGAAACTAAAATGAAGCAAAATTTACAAATTCAGAAGTCAGTTGCTTGTACACAGCGCTCATAACTGGACGCGTTGGTTGTAGACAGTGTTTCTAACCGGACGCGAGATGTGTCCTCGAGAAATTTAATACGTATTTTGTGTGAGACAAAAATAGTTTACGTGTTTAAAAGAACAAGTAATTAATAAAAAGAATCTCACAGCTCTCTCTCTATATCAATGAAGTGTTATTTAAATCGTGCCAAGCATTAATAAAAGGAGTGAAGTAAAATTATAATCTGTGTAAGCCTACATTCTTCAGTCGCACTACTCCCTGCTAAGACATTCAAGTCTCTAAAAAAATATAAATACTGACGCAGCCGAGGCAAACATAAATATATAATATTTAAAGAAACAGTCAAAATTACAAAGTTAATATTTTTTAAACATTTGAGGCAAAGGCCACCGGAAAGTACGGTTGGGGCGAAGGCTACCGGAAACTTTTTACCATATGTGCGGTTGCTACTACTTCAGTTCGGCTCCCCAACAGTCGAAATATAATATATCTTCTTCAAACTTACTTTCCATATGTAGCAGCAACAAACCTTCTTCAAAATATATCTGATTCTATAATAGATTCTCTTCTAAAGCTACAAGTTTGTGCCTATTGTTTTAAAACCCTTATCAGCTAGGATAATTTCTTGGTAAAGAAATCTCCCACGAAAGGATACACACTTATTGCAAAACATGGCTGTAAAATACATAATGGAAAATAGCTTCTAAGGTTAAGATCCATTTTCCTTATTGTTTATACTTTGAGAATAAGTAAAATTCGATAAATTTATTCACGTGTGGTCGTTAATGGTAATTCTTGTGTGGGATTGCAGAATAATAAACAAACTTTGTTATAAACAGTGTGATACATTTTAACTAGCAGTTGCACCCAGAGTAGGCTGTATGGTATGTGGGAGGGATTTCTCGGAATGCGTTAGCTTTGCTCATACCTCCTACTGCCTCATCTCATTATCATATGCGCTGTGTAATCCGCTAATCGGAGCGACGCAGCTCGGAAAATGAACTACGCGGCTGCCATCTAGCGTCTGAACGTGAACTCTTGGTGCCAGTAGAAGGGACATGCTTGCGTTTTCCACTGCTCACCAAGGCCTGTTAATCTAAAATTCGGGTCCGCACTAGCTGTTAAATCCACATCCATAGAGATTAAATTCATGCTGATTCCAATTTTCTCTATTTCAACGCATTTAGTTTGCTTGTGGTAAAATATTCTGTGATACACAAAAATCAATATTTCATATGCAAATTATATTTTCATATTGGAATTATGTACTTACTAGTAGTCATAGTGTTGCGCATTTCAGCTTTCAAATTTAAATCTATTTTTACTTTCTCTACCACGTACTTATAGTAAGTAGATAAAGTATTGTATTCAATATCGAAATGTTATCGGAAATAAATCTTTGAGGGCCCTGAATCAAAGAAAAGAAATTTTAGAAAAGGGTCCATGTGTGCGTCTAAGAATAATATAACTCAAAAACAAAAAGTCGGATAAATACCAAGATTGGTACTTAAGTTCAGTATCTTCCAAACATGCGAGACAAAGATTTTCAAGAAAATCCCCCAACACAAAGTACACAAAGTTACATGGAACACTTTTCGAAATGTTTGATTTTTTAAAACATGGCCCTAAGGACATTGATTAAAATACTGTATATTAAATATATTTACATAATAAATAAAATGTATGTCTTGAATTTTCTGGATATAGCCTGTGAAGCCCTCTTCATTCGGAAGGAATTTTGTATAATCTTGTATAACTGATAAACGTTAAGCTTGAGACGAAAACGTATTACACACAAATCTGATGTGGTACTTTCACATGACTTTTCTACCCTCTCTCATTATTAGTGGGTACATAAACTTTGTTAGTAAAGCTTGCTTTTCTATCTGCTACACTTAATCCAATTAAACTTTTGAAAAAATCTTATGTGCCGCACTCACATGCCTTTCTCTACTCTTGTACAAACTGTATTCATAAAAGCTTATTTTCCATACACTTCAGGTTAACCGAGATAAACATTTGCAGACTCTATCTTATTGCTAATTTTCTTGTAGGTGCAAGGGGAATATGGTAAGCTTTAAGCGATAGTCAAATATTTTAAGAGCTGGTTGCTATGTGGAGCATTCCATTCTCTTTGCATGTCCAGGACATAAAAAAGCGAATAACGAATTGCCACTTGAGAAAAAGTATACCTATTGGAAAATTCAAGCAATAGCAAGGAATATCTCAAAAATGGTTAACTGGACAAAAAAATGTGTAGGACATAAATTGTGTGTTTTAACGAGATCTACATTTTTGGTGTAGTAAAATTTTGTGCATCTGTCACGGTTTACCAGTTATGGGAAAGTCATCCATAATAAACAGGACTTTTGGGGACATTCCCAGAAAATTAGACATTTCATTTGACATAAAAGCATCTTAAACATATGATATTTTAATCAAAATCGTTAGCTTCATTTTTGAGAAAATCAAAATTTTCGAAAAATGTTCCGTGTAAAGGGGAGTCCTTGGTGGGGGATTTTCTTGAAAATAAATGTGTCTCATCCTCTGAGGATATTAAACTCAAATACCAAGTTTGATATTTATCCGACTTTTCGCTTTTGAGTTATGCTGTTCACAGACTGACAGGCAGGCAGGCAGACAGACAGACAGGCAGGCAGACCGAGAAATAGACACACACACTGGCATGTTTCCAAAAATGCTTTATTTGGATTCAGGGCACCTCAGAACATGTATTTTCGGTGAAATCTCGGTATCGAATTATTGGGTGGAATGCAATACTTCTCCTAATTAGTATACGTAGTAGAGAAAGTAAAAAAGGGATATCTTTAAAACACACAATTTAAAATAACTTTTTTGTGGCATAAGCTGTTTCCGATATATCCATTATAAATTTTTCGAATTGTTCAATATTTTGTATTCTTTTAAAGTCCTATCGTCATTCATTTGTTTTTCGCGATTGCAGGAAAGAATATGTGCTTTTCAGGCCAGCACATAGCGTTCGAACATTTACTATCACTTTTCCCAATGTATTTATAACGAAATATGTAATGTAGCTACTTCTACAAAGTTTATCTACATTAAGATGAAGCAGACAGAAAAATAAGCTTTCGTAAGAATAGCTTTTATACATAAATGATACAGGGTAGAGAAAGTCGTGTGAATGTAACACATCAGATTTTTTGTAGACGTTCGTTACAACTTTCTCGATTTCTTCGCCTGTCTATATAATATGCATGAAGCAACTCGTGGATCCTTGTATGTAGGTGGTTAATGTTGTGTAACTTTTTAAGTATGTCGATGCATTTCCATTTAAATCAAACCAGTAAAATATTATTTGTTTAAATTAAGAAGTTACAGTTTTTATGTAAATCATTTAAGGATGCACTTCAAATTTTATCCTAAGAACATATACGAATAAGGTATTTTAACAAATTAATCCCGAAAACTTACTATTTCTCCACGGCACCCATAGACCTGAAATATTATACAAGCAGGTTGGGACCATGGATGTCAATCCCCTAGATCAAGGTTGGCGAAAACGACTTCCTTCCGCGAGTCACAAAATATACAACACGCACTGCATCACTAAGCAGCATGTAAAAAACAAAGGGACAGTTGCAGAGAGGGAACGGCTCCTGCGAGTTAAAATAACTCGCGAGTCACCTTTTCGCCACCTCTGTATTAAGCAATTTAATAATGTTGGAGCTGAGAGAATAGAAGCCGAAAGTTGCTAACAATGAGGTAACCTTGAGGCAATAATGAATTAAAAAGTTTAATAATGCTACTAGTAAATCTTGGAACAATAATGTAATATTTAAACAGTTTTTTAAATAGCCAATCAAAAACTTGAAAAGCTAAATAAAAGTATTCTATTGGAGTAAAATTAGCCAATCAGCGACTTGAAATAGAGAATTTACAAATTTAAGCGGTAAACGCCAGTCGCTAGAAGGCAACGTACCTGAGCAGTTCAATACATATTCAGTGTGAGACGAAAATTCATTACGGAAAGAATAAAATGAAGTTTACGTGTTTAAAAGGGCAATTAATAAAAAAATCTCACAGCTCCACAGAGAATATATCAGTGAAGTGTTATTTAATCGTGTGAAGGATTAATAAAAGGAGTGAAGTAAAAATTCTAATTTGTGTAAGCCTACATTCTTTAGCCGAATCACCCCTGCTAAGAGATATATATTTCTACAAATTAATACTGACGCAGCAGAGGCAAACATAAATATATATATATATATATAATATTTAAAGAAACATAATAATACAAAGTTGATTCCTAAACGTTGGGGCGAAGGCCACCGGAAAGTGAACGTTGGGGAGAAGGCCACAGGAAACTTTGCACCATATGTGGGGCAGTTACTTCATCAAGTTTGGCTCCCCAACAGTAGAACTACAATACAACCTACTCCAAATTGGCACCTAAACGTGGGACTAATAACGTAAAGAAAATCTACTTCAAAGTGAATAAGTAAGAGTTACTTTTCGCTTCAGAGATTGCAACGTTTGGCAGGATTTTAAATAAGGCACTGAAATAACCGCTACTCTGTGAAAAAGAAAAACTTCTACTAATCCGCTGCTTGAAATTTCTCCCCAGACAACAATATTTGGAAAATTGAGCTGCTTCTCCATTAGCTCACAGGGGTTTGTGTCGGGCCAATGCACAAGATTAACGTTTTGGTTTGACTCCTTGGTAATATCGCCGAATAAGGTGCGTTGGTTTACCTGAGTAAGTGTACTATGCCAGACAGATGGCGTTAGTTACATACACCTACCTCTTACTGTACCAACTATTCTGTTAATATTGAGTTTTGGCGGAATCTGGACTTTGGAATCGTGAAACTGCTGGCTGTTTGATTTACACATCGTCATTGTAAACTGAGCACATTATGGTCTTAGTTGCGTAGTCGGTTTCCTGTAACACATTGACCGGTACAGGAATGGAACCCGCGACATCTCGAATGCGAGCCTACTCGCACGTTATTCCTGCGTCCATTTAGTTTCAAAATGTTGTTTCTTTATTGCTGTCAGTTAGTGTTACCGAATTAAACTTAAAACTAGGGCTGTCTTGTCTCCTTATTAATTACTGTGAAATGTGAAAAATGTCTTCAGCGCGTGGTTAAGCCCTAATTAGGACAGGTACACGCCTAACACACCATCAGGTTGCCCTCAGCCTGCCAATATGTCACCGTCGTCGTCAGAGAGGGTACGGCGCCTGCGAGTCACGTTTTCGCCATCTCTGCCTTAGATGATTCTATAAAGACAAATTCTAAAACCATGTTATATTATGTGAACGTTTATTTAAAAAAAATTGAGTACATCTGATTCCGTTATGTTTTAAAGAGGAAGCGATTAAGGGTATTAACTATGCAAAAGAACAGCAACTAATCCACAATTTTGTGATCTTCACTTTTTAACTTTCTCTACTACGTAAAGTAAGTAGGGAAAGCATTGCATTCCATCCAAAAATTCCGTACTGAGATTTCAACGGAAATACATGTTTTGAGATCGCCTGAATAAAAAATAAAGTAAATAATTTGTTTTAATTGTCTCAAATGGGTTTATAATTTCTTATATCATATTTTCAATTTATAAGTGTACACTTTCATATTCAAAAATATCACTTTTATTAATTAACACTCTATTTTTATTCGTAGCTTAAAATTAATATGTAGTTTTGGATCCTGCAATTTCTAATATTTTCCTGAAGCAAACAATTTTGTGGTTCTTATGTAAGACAATTTCTGTTTCCAAGTTTTACTACCACACTTAGTATTGCTTCTCCAAACTCTGGACCATTATTCTTGTGTAATACTTCATTTTGTAAATTTCGAAAGCCAAATAAATCTATTCCAAACTGTTTTTATCTTCCAAATTGTTAATCACTTCATAATTTTCATCTCTTCTGCTCTCGTTCATTCATACGATTGTATCTTAAATATAAACATCGTTACATACCAACGTGATAGTCACTTTTATTTCTTTTTATAGAATGTTTAAATAAAAATAACATGGTTTAGTTGTTATTTTAGCTTATTAAATGTTTACATAAAGTAATTTTATCGCTTTATTGTTCTCCTTCTATTGTTAAACAAAAACTCTGGAGCTATTTTGTTTGCTTTCACTGAAAGCTTCGATAAACACCTGAGAGCAGGATTCATAAAAGAGGTTATTTTTAACGGTCTGTTTCACACCGAACGTTTTGGATTTTGTTTCAAGCCAGTCATACAAAAAGGTGATAAGGCCTGGTTACTATCTATTGTTAGATAAACGTTACAAAACATTACAAAGCAAGAAACACTGTGCAATTTAGAGCAATGGACAACTATTTTGCTAACAAGAGTGTCATACATTTCACCATAAAAGTTTTATATTAGAATTGCATTAGATGCCATTAAAGAGAATATAAGTAATATGTAATTATATAGAGAATATATAAGGTATTGAATTATTGGGTTTTTACTTACTTCAGCGAACATATCGGGTAGAGGAAGTATTAATACGCCATGTGAAAGCTTCACATAGTGCATTCGTGGGAAAAGTTTTACTAAAAGGTTTACTAAATAAAATAAATTAGAAGAAGATAAAGCGCGGTAGTACGTGTGCAGAAATAAGTTCAAACACATAAAATCAGAAAATTCCAAATGTTATACCTAATTCAGGCATATTTTAACTACTGATTTATAAGAAATTACAGCGAAACAAAATAACCTTTTCTATATAAATTATTGTCTGTTCAATAATTAATTATGCAATTTCTGTGAATACTTCCTCCGTATGCTCTACATAACTGCTAAAAGAAATGGAGAAGAACTTTTTAAAGCTCATTAAAACAACCTTTATATCAAAAACATTTTCGTAATCTTGGTCCTTTTGAAATATGTACTATTTTGATATTTCGAAAAAATATCGCTTTTGTAATATTCATAAGGAAAAGATCTTAAAAGAATGTAAAACCGGGATCCAAATACAGTTTTGCCTTTCTGGACGCGTTCAGGTTTGTGCATGAAATTATAAACTTTATATTTTCACTATCTTGTTTTATTGCATTCTTCCCAATTTAAAATTCTTTCCATAATGAACCTTCTCTTAAGTTTCTTTCAAATTTTCAACGTGCGTCCTTTGAAGAGATCTATAGAGACTTTTTTAAATAAAGTGTAATTTTGTATTTAAGGTTTCAATAGCCTTTAGAAAATTAAAAGTGTTACGTGCTTTATTATTTTTTGATATTACACAAAATCTAATATTTAATTGTAAATAATTGTGGAATAGCATGGAATACTTAAAACCTTAAACATTAGAAATTTTCACCAGTTAGGGTATTTAATATAAGACTGCATTTTCATTTTTCTAAAATTATTTCCTTATGAAGTTAGATTTATAGGACAATGGACATTATAATTAAGTGTGCTATATAATGTTAAAACGTATGATAAAATTGTCAACTAAAGTGATTGAAATTTGCAGTAATTAGTCCCTTAAGTTTTTCGACAGTAAATTTGGTTTAGTGTGACATCCATATAAGATTTTGGAAAATTGGCACTTCTTTGTTATTTTGGCTAATCCGATAGCTCAGGCCTTAGAGCGGGACTGCCTGCTATATGAGAGGTCCTGGTTTGATTACCAGCTGGGATAGAGAATTTTTTCTTTAAATAAGAAGGTTTCTTAGTATACCCTGAGTCATGTGTGTGAATTTGAGTGTACTTCTGTGTGTGTTATCGTTATTTAATTTGTCCATTAACAAGATTTTTCATGATTGCCACTTGACAAAACCCTGAGCACATGTGCCAAATCAGAATTATATGATATCTAGTTAACCTATAATTATTAGCACTACACTATAGCACCGATAGTTGTCGGAAAGTTGACAAAATTAAATAATAATATAAATAATACATTTATTTTCCTTATAAGATCATTACTAATAAAAATTATTTGGGATATAAACACTGAGTATGGTGTCAGCATTGTGCAGTTGCATTCAAGTGCCTGGAATAGTGCCGATATAATGCGCAGTAGTTTATGTTGGTAATACTAAACCGTCTCTGCCACTCCTCCATCCCCACCCCTTATGTATGTCTTAACCCTTTCCAGCCTAATGCTACTATATGGCATCATTATGTATACTTGTTGTTCTAAGTTGGGTAAAACAATTTTCTTGCAAGGGTTAACCTTCAGCAACTCTCTATTTTTACTTTTTCTACTACGTATAGTAAGTAGGGGAAGTATTGTATTCCACCCAAAAATTCGAAACCGAGATTTCACCTGAAATACATGTTTTCAGACCCCCCTGAATCCAAAAAAAGCATTTTTGGAAACATGTCCGTGTGTGTGTCTGTCTGTGAACAGCATAACTCAGAAACGAACAGTCGGATAAATACCAAACTTGGTATTTAGGTTCAGTATCTTCCAGAGATGCGACACGAAGGCTTTCAACAAAATTCTCCACCCCAAAGTACCCTTTCCATGTGACATTTTTCGAAAATTGTAATTTTCTCAAAAATGGCTCTAACGATTTTGATTAAAATATCATATGTTTAAGATAGCTTCATGACAAATAAAATGTATATGTTGAATTTTCTGGGAATGTCTCCAAAAGTATTCTTCATTGTGAACGACTTTTGCATAACTGGTAAACCATAAGAGATAGGCAAAATTTTAGTACACAAAAAAATGTAGATCGCGTTAAAATACACAATTTATGTCATATACATTTTTTTTGTTGAGTGAACCATTTTAGTGATATTGCTTGTTATTCCCTTAAATTTTTCAATATATATTTTCTCAAATGGGAATTCGTTATTCATTTTTATCTTGTATATGCAAAGAGTATTAATCTGTAGGAAAGGGAATGGTGCTGCACCTAGCAACCAGCTATTAAGAGATATGTATGTGCTTAAAGGCTACTGTATTTCTATATTGCCTTTGTAAATATATATTCCCCTTACATCTACAAGAAACTTAGCAATAAGATAGAGTCTGCAAACGTTTATCTCGATTAACATGAAGTAGATGGAGAATAAGCGTTTGTAAAAATAGTTTTTACAAGAGTAGAGAAAGTCATGTGAGTGTAACACATCAGAATTTTTATGATATATACTTGTTTAAATTTTATATTAGCACAACCTAAAATAAAAAACAAAAATAAAAAGGGTATTTCCTTTCTTTATTTGTTAAAATATAAATACAAAACAGTTCAAATACAGTGCTAACAAAGTATACATATGCCAATCGACGTTTTGACGTGGATCCACCCCATCCTTTACTAACACCGCAGCAAGTGTTCGAAATCTTGCCTAGTGATATTTATTGCCAAGCTACAAATTCGAGATTAAGGCAAGCTTTAGGACATAAGTATCCATATACCATCAAGTTTCAAAAACTGGCTTCAGCTGAAAATACATTGGGCTGGAAAGTATTAACCCCCCCCCTTTCCTTCACTCCAGAGCCTGAAATGATCTGTGTTCATAGGTTAACTTTTAAGTACCAAACTTTTGAGATCAAAGTTGCCGCGATTTTATGTTTATTTATTTATTGAGCCCCACGTTTGGGAGCCAAATATGCGACAGTCTTTGTTAAGTTCCACGTTGTGGTAGCCAATTTGCGATGGTGTTAGTGTTTGTTTGAAAGAATGCTACTGTTTATTTGCCGCACGTATGGAATACAATTTGTCGCGGTCACTTCGTGTTATCTTTTACTGAGCGCCTGTTATTGTATTTAATTTTTGGGTTCACTGTCCTCCGGCTAGCTATGATCTCCCGGTCAAGCAAATCTCTTAATCACGGTGTGTAAACGGAAAGGAGTTTTTATCCAAAGATAACACTGATAAAAGAATTTGTTTTATACTTTTATTGTCGTAACACATTATGCACTTTCACATATGAATCTTGGCACTCGCCAAACTGAAACTGTTATAATAACTTCTTTACTGCCCCTTATTAATTCGCGAACTTCAACTTTTTGTGTAATTAACTTTACGACACTTGAGATTTTTCATAACATTGCTACGCGTAACCTGCGAATCGATAAACTATGTTATGTATTCACCATGACTGTTTTTGTTGAACTCAGCGACGTGTAATGTACAAATGTTTCCGATGAACTGGGAGGGATCTACCTCTGACTTAGCCCTTTTTATACTCCCACACCCCGATATGCGTCTATTTTTATATCCAATGAAAATTATGAACACATATGCTATAGGGAAAAATGTTCCAGCAAATTCTAAGAAAAAGGCGCCAATACTACGTCATTTGCTCGTCTCTAATAATGATAAACAGCTCACCCCCTCGCTACATTATTGCACGCTATTATTGTCAGTTTCAGTAAGGCTGTATAAACCCACTTCTCGACAATGCTTACAATCATCAAACATCTCAAATCAATGTCACACAATAATGCATATTCACACTACAATTACTCTTGACATTTACATAATTTGTGATACAAATTACTGCGTCAAAGTCATTCAGTGAGTGGTGTGGACCGTCTTTACGAAGCAGTCTTCTAGACACTCAAAGTGAAATGTTTTCATACTCCTCCCTTTCGCCTCTCCCTAGGACTGACCTCTGTTTATAGGCGAATGCCAATAAGAGATGCTGTGGAGTACAGTTGATAAAGAGATTTTTGAAACGTTAAATAAAGAAAAAACAGTATAGGAAACCAAAAGCATCAACGTAAAATGGACAGAAGAATCAACTTCTGTAGGAGTAACGTGTAATGCTATTGGGTAAAGGAAAACGAGACTGTTACCCATGTTTAAAAGTGAATCTGTGAAGCTTACATGCCTTTAAGTTCACGAAACCGTAAATATCCACACAGATAGTAACTCCTTGACGAAACATTTCCCTACTGGATATCTATTCGTCTGAAGCCACTCTTGGGAGATGAAGACTTCAATCAGACATCAAACAAGCAACATAGAAAACAGGAATGAAAAAGGTAGACTCCTTCGTCTTGCTAAAGGACACTTGGTATCCTTTCAGGTAAAAGAGGGCTCCTTTCATGTAATGAAATACACGTTGTAAAGCCTGGCTAGTTTAAGAAGAACCTTCTAAATTCCTAAATGAAAAGGATTTCTCTCTGGTGCAAGCAAAGCCGCGACTTTTTCAGGTTTTCTTTTGAGTGTTTGTCTATAGAGAAAGTGGTTTTATCAAAATTAGCAGGCCATGTTAATGAAACCGTGCTTCATGCCTGCTAATACGCACTAAGGTGTCAATTGCATGAAAACGATTTTAGCACTAGGGATAAACGCGAAAATCTAGTCTGTATATGGTATGAACATAAATTATAAAACGTTTTGCTTATAACTTTAATATCTTGATGTTTCTCTAAAATGTAGAATGTTACAGGTATGTAAACTTGAGTGCCAAAGAAACTCTTTCCATGACATAGCGTGAAACAACTGAATAACGACAGAATTTTGAAAAATGATAAACGTATTGGAAATTCAAAGCAATAATAATGGAAATCCACGAAATGTCTGGTGGTGTTTGAAATATATTGTCTGTCTTCACGAATGAATTATGTAATATATGTTATGTATTATGATGTACAGAGGTTGGAGCTTTAATAATATCAAGTATTTATTTATTACTATTACTATATTATAATGACACATGTCTAAAACTACTACAGTCCTTCAATGTAATCACCAGCATTATCAATAACCCACCGCCAACTATGTGCAAGTCATAGGATCTCTGTTGCAGTGCCTGTTCTGTTGAGGTGCGATCCAGATGGGGCGATCTAATATCCGTAGAATTTCGGCAACATTTCAGGAAATGGTTCCTCCATCTTTGGGATTAGCTTATAATTACAGGAGCCTAGAACCGGTGAATATGGTGGATGGGAAAGCACTTCCCAACCCAGCGACAGTACAGAACAGTTTTCAAGTTGTGCCCGTGGGCCTCAGCATTGTCCTGTGCGCCGGTATCTTCCTGTTTATAAAGGTAAAAGTACATATAATGGAGGGGCCCCCAAAACCGGCGCAGAGCACTGCACGCAGGCCAGTCGGCCCATTGTGTTTTCAACGTGACCCCTGGAGGGAGGGAAGATGAGGGGAGAGACCCGAAGGGTGACCATATTAGGATGCCGACGGGGCAAGCATGGGCGGGGTCCCTAACGTTTCCAGATAAAACGTATCCGACGTGTCTATCTCTTATGGTTTACCAGTTATGCAAAAGTCGTTCACAATAAAGAATACTTTTGGAGAATTCCCAGAAAATTCTAGATATACATTTCATTTGTCATGAAAAGATCTTAAACATATGATACTTTAATCAAAATCGTTAGAGCCATTTTTGAGAAAATTAAAATTTTTGAAAAATGTTCCATGTAAAGGGTAATCTGGGTTAGGGGGATTTTCTTGAAAACCTTCGTGTCGCATCTCTGGAAGATACTGAACCTAAATACCAAGTTTGGTGTTTATTCGACTGTCCGTTTCTGAGTTATGCTGTTCACAGACAGATACACACACGGACATGTTTCCAAAAATACTTTTTTTGAATTCCGGGGGTCTCAAAACATGTATTTCCGGTGAAATCTCGGTATCGAATTTTTGGGTGGAATACAATACTTGCCCTACTTACTGTACGTAGTAGTGAAAGTAAAAATTACAAAAATACTGTGCACTGGTATTCTGTCCTTTCAGTACGGTTTGTGTTAGGATAACGCTATTACAATTGTAACATAACTTTCTCAATTGTAGGGGTTTGGCGGACTCTTGTTTTGCGCGGTGACTCGTAATGGTACTATTGATTGGATTGTTGCTTAAATTGAGATTGGTACGATCCGGCCAATGTCTCATCAAGCACAACTATACAGCATGGGATGTGGGATGTATTTAACGGAGAGGGACCCCTCTACACTGTGAGATGATCTATTAAAGCTAGACCCCCGAGAGGCAGGGATGAAGTGAAGAAGCCGTAAGATTGCAAGTACGCAGGCAGACAGCCTCACAGAGACGCGCAGAGTCTCAATATCTGCAGATTGAATATCCGCGTACCAGTAGAGGCGAAGAGTTCTGAGAGAGGGAGACAAAGTGATCCTAACAGCGGAACAACGCACTCTGACTTCACAGGAGAATATTTTGAATGCGTAAGCAACTAAGCCATCTGCCCGACACCACCAGCACCGCAGGACCCGAAGACACATCTAAAACGTGAAAGGGAGAGATGAAATCGGAGGAAATTGGGAAAGGAGAAATTGTAGTGGAATACTCCACCCCGCATTTGCCTAGACGACCAGGGGAAAACCATCGTGGATGCATGAGCATTGGAAACATTTCTCCCGTGTATGCCAGAGTGAGCTGTCCCACCAGTTGGGTCGTTGCGTCACCCTCTTGAGGATTCTGTGCTCACTGGGGCGCGTGTGTTCAAACTGGAAATATTAGGGACTTCTGTGCGTCTTTGTAAGCCTATTTGCCTGCAGACCTGGGATTTTCTCCGACACCTTCGCATTATCCTGCCTCCGGGGGTGTGGCCACAATAGATCAAGCTGGTCGCAGTGCGCGAGGTGTCTTCCTCCAATGAATACATCCTATATCCTAGTTTAGATAAGTACCAGAGATAGCAAAAATGTGGCCCAGTCCTCTAGACAGCAATAGCATTTCCTTTCCTTCGTAGGGTTTACAGATGTACACTTAACAAACACTTATGCTCACTTATCATCGGTACTATTGTTATGTACTGAGGTGAGACCAAAAGGTTTGCAGCTAGATATTAAGTTTTAGTTACCCCAGTATATGCATTGGGAGGCACAGTTGCAGAGACAGCAAGAGGACCAAAATCCTAAACAATACATTCCAGAGCAGGCGTGGGATATTTATAACAAACTACAAAACAAAACATTTTCATATTAATCACATTACCTGTGATTTATTCAGTATAAGCACGGTGCCCCTACATCACACACAAAAAATAAAAGGGAAGAAATTGAGGGGTGATGCACACACGATTTCACATACAAGCTTTCAGACGCTCACTTCCCCCACTCTATCCACCTCTGGCCAGGATCGCTAGCCAAGAAGGTGGCGAGTCGCCACGCCAGACGAACTTCAAACCCATAGCCGAAAGAATTACCCCAACAATACTTTCGCCAAAGACACAATAATGTGTCTGGCGTGACAATACACACACATACACGCGACACTGTGACTGGATACAAATACCGAAAGGTACACATGGAGCAATTAATGATGGAAACAAGGGGGGGCGTCAGAATCAACTTTTCAATAAAGTATGCCCTGTGTGGTGTAAGAAAACTAGAACTGGGCCAGTGTAGTCTAACATGATTAACCGCTTGATACTGTAGAGGGATGTGTGGATGGGAAAATTATGCCAAATATTTCTTCTGAGGTGGACATAGAAACAAAGTGCAAAATTATCACCCTCGAATAGGGATGTATCACCGCAAACTGGTATCTTGAAGAACCGAAAGAAAATATCAAGAAGTACGCCATTGTTTCTGTATAACTTTCTCTTTCAATAACTGCTTTCGAAAATAGGTATTTTAGATATAAAACAATAATTATTGCATTATGTTTACACTGATACGATTAGTAATAAAAAGCGCCATTAAATAAATAAGCTATTATTATAATTATTATTATTATTGTTATTATTATTATTATCATAAACTGCATGGAAGTTTGTTTTTCTTTCATTTCGATATTAACATACAATTAAATTTTTGATTATAAAAGGTTGTTTGACACAACCATGAGGAATAAATACCTCGATATTCACCCAATTGAACACTACATATTGCGATTCCAGGGAGGAAGGAAGGTCTTGGAATATTTTCTTAGCCGGGCGCAATATATTGAAAGGGCTTGTGCAACTGCCGCAAGACGGGGTTCATATCGAATATCACGATAGAAATCCGTCTTGGCCTGAGGTTGTATGTTCTTATAACAATGCCGAGAATCTGCTGATTCGCTCTTCCACGATACATGTATAACCTTTAGGATTACTATAAGAAGTTTGTTTTACTTTCGCAGGAGCTAAGGCTCGAATCCAACTCAAAAGTTGTTTTTTGTATTTTTTGCAACATTATAGGTCACAAATAAAATTGTGGTTTACCATAGAAGCTTTCAAACTACACTTATAAATGTATTCAGACCTGAAAAGTTCGCTAAAGATCTGAATACTCGAGAAATTATATATTTAAGGCTTTTAATTTCCGGACTTTATAGTTAGACTCTGTTAATATGTGTGTGATAAATTGACATATAAGGTAAGTTTTTCTCCCAGTATTAAGTTTTCTATATCTTCTTTGAAAACAGTTTTGAATACATGAAATAAATAAGAGTCAACTCTGATGAAATTAAATAATTTGCACACTTGATAAAATTAATAAAACCTATCGATATTCGAAAGAAATTGAACAAAAGTTAAAAAATCTGTTACATTCGTATGACTTTCTATACCCATTCTTCAACAAACTAGTCTTAAAGAAGCTTAGTGTTCTATCTACTTCACGTTACTCAAGATAAATATTTTTAGAAATGCTTTTATCACATATTTCCTTGTAGATACAATGGGAATAGGGAAAAACAATAGGCTTAAGACATAGTCAAATCTTTTATGAGCTGGTGACTAACCATGAGAGAGGAAAGCAACAATAGCTACTTCCCATTTGAGACACGTATAAGTATTTTAACACTGAAGCCAATAACAATAAAAAAAAACTCGGAAATGGTTATCCTACACAAAAAAACATTTTTGACATAAATTGTGAGATATACATTTTTGTGTAGTGAGATTTTGACTATCCCTTGCGTTTATTAGTTATACAAAGGTTATTCAGAATGAGAGGATTTGGAGGCTATTCCCACAAAAGTCAAAATATGCATTTTAGTTGTCATTAAAATGTCTTAAACATATGGTATTTTAATGAGGCATTTTGAGAAAATAAAATTTTCTAAAATTTTCCATATGAAGTGTAGTTTGGGGTGTGGGCTTTTCTTGAAAATCTTGTGTCGCATTTTTTTCCCTTATTTATGTTTATGATTACTGTGTTTATTTATACTGCATTCGTTACCGCTTATTATCGCAATTACACAACACACAAACACACACAAGCATCCATGCCCATGGTGGGGCTCGAGCCAGGGGAGCGCCGGAGCTATACACTCTAGCGACTACGGTTACGAGGGCCGGCAATGTTTTGAAGGTATTGAACTTTAATATATGGGTTGGAACTGTAATAGTGGTGACACTGCTGTGGAAACAAAGCGAGAAGGAAGTAATTATTCTCACGTTTACTATGTGTTTGCCTATGTCTTACTCAGCGTCCAATAAATGGACTCAAAAGTGCATGCGCTGTGAAGAGTAGAAGACAGATCTGAGTGAGATACCGATATAAACTGAGAAAGTTTATTTTAGGTGTTGTTTTATTATTTGCCCCACGCTTTGGGAGCCAATTTGAAGTAGGTTGTTGCTTCACGTATGGAAAGCCATTTGAAGTAGGAGTTGTATTGTAGTTCAACTGGTGGGGAGCCGAATTTGAAGTAGTTGCAACGGTAGCCTTCGTCCCAAATTTAAAAATATTAACTTTGTAATTTGACTGTTTCTTTAAACATTGTATATGTATATTTGCCTCAGTTGCATCAGTATTATTGTTAGATACATGGATTTCTTTGCAGGGAGTAGTGCGGTTGAAGAATGTAGTCTTAAACAGATTATAATTTTTAATTCACTCCCTTCTATTAATTCTTGACACGATTTAAATAATATTTCACTGATATAGAGAGCTGTAAGATTCTTTTATTAATTACTTGCACTTTTTAAACACGTAAAATATTTTCGTCTCACACTAACTACATATTAAATTTCTCGAGGACGCATCTCGCGTCCGGTTAGGAACACTGTCTACAATCAACTGACTTTTGAATTTGTAAAACTTTGCTATATTTAAATCTCTGATTGGCTAATCCTACTCCAATAGAATACCTTCATTTAACTAAAGCTTTTTCTGGTTGTTGATTGGCTATTTTATAAACTGTCACTAAAATTACATTATTGCTTCCAAGAATCACCAACAGCATTTAAACTTTCTAATTCGTTATTGCCTCAAGGTTATCTCATTGCTACTTCATTGTTAGCAACTTTTGACCTATTTCTTACAGCTCCTACACTATTAAATTACGTATTACATTTACATAACATTATTACACATGTATACAATAATATAAACATATACAATGACTGTAATATACAGTTTTTATATCTTGTTACATACACATATTACTTTAAGGCGAGCTGTTATTGAATTTATATATTATATAATTAGAATGAAATCATTTAAGTGTTAAAAAATACTGCCTCAAAACTGTTGGAAGTTAGGCCTGTCTCAGGCATGTGGGAAACTTCGTTACCATATAGACCTGTGAAAGTTATGGTGCTTCTTGTGGTGTTATCCTAACAGGCACACGGTGTTATTGCACAGAATTTCTGTCATTTTTACTTTCTCTACTACGTATAGTAAGTAGGGGAAGTATTGCATTCCACCCAAAAATTCGATACCGAGATTTCACCGGAAATACATGTTTTGAGACCTCCTGAATCCAAAAAAAGCATTTTTGGAAACATGTCCGTGTGTGTGTCTGTGTGTGTGTGTGTCTGTGTGTGTGTGTCTGTGTGTGTGTGTGTGTGTGTGTGTGTGTGTGTGTGTGTGTCTGTGAACAGCATAACTCAAAACTAACAGTCGGATAAACACCAAACTTGGTATTTACGTTCAGTATCTTCCAGAGATGCGACACGAAGATTTTCAAGAAAATCCCCCTACCCCAGACTACCCTTTACATGGAACATTTTTCGAAAATTTTAATTTTCTGAAAAATGGCTCTAACGATTTTGATGAAAATATCATATGTTTAAGATAATGTCATGAGAAATGAAATGTATATCTCGAAATTTCTGGGAATGTCTCCAAAAGTATTCTTCATTATGAACGACTTTTGCATAACTGGTAAACCATAAGAGATAGACAAAATTTTACTACACAAAAAATGTAGATCGCGTTAAAATACACAACTTATATCATATACATTTTTTTTTGTTGAGTGAACCGTTTTCGAGATATTGCTTGTTATTTCCTTAAATTTTCCAATACTTATACTTTTTCTCAAATTCGTTATTCATTTTTTTTTATGTCCTGGACATGCAAAGAGAATGGAATACGCCACATAGCAACCAGCGATAAAATATTTGACTATCGCTTAAAAGCTACCATATTCCCCTTGCATCTACAAGAAAATTAGCAATAAGATTGACATCTCGATATCTCGATTAACATGAAGCATATGGAGAATAGGCGTTTGTAAAAATAGATTGTACAAGAGTAGAGAAAGTCATGTGAGTGTAACACATCAGATTTTTTTTAAGATCATCTCAGACCAGCGTTGCGAATAAATGGCATTATTTTGCAACACAATGCTCGGATGCACGTGGCACAACCTGTGACTTTTCCGTAGCATCGCTGCGGTTGTAAAGTGCTTTTCCATCTACCATATTCACCGGATCTAAGTTCCTGACGATGAAGGAACCGCTTTGTGGAATTCCCGAAATTCTACCGGCATTAGATCGCTCCCTCAGGAACATCGACAAAAGCAGGGCTGTAACATGGACCCTATGACTTCCACATTCGTTGCAACGGGTTATTGAAAATGTTGGTGATCACATTGAAGGATTGTGGAAGTTTCAAGCATGTGTCTTTATTGTAATAGCGATAAATAAATAGTTGCCACCATTAAACCTCCCACCTATGTACCAATTCTGTTGTTGATCCAACTTTTCATTTTTGATTTATCTGTTCACACACACGAACGTTTCTCTAAAATTGTTTTTTGGGTCAGGGGGCCTCAAAAGATGCATTTCGGGAAAAATAGTATTTTTGGTTGTAATGTAGTACCTTCTCTACCTCTATATATAAATTTATATTGATATAGTGACACCACAAATAATTAAAAAACGCGGATATTGCTGAGTTTTTTTGTTTATTATTTAATCGTTCATACAACAAACCCATAACGAATTTACTACACAAATAGCTGAGAAATAATTCCTACTACGTACAACGAATCTGTTTTAATGTATATATTCACTCGAAGCAAGCCAGTATGAGTTGTTTTCATCCGTTCAATAATATGTGGAGAACTGATTTAACGAATAAAAATGAGCATGTAGGATATACTTCACTTTTTCGTGCAAATAGGTACTCTTAATTTTGAGTACGTACTCAAGTATTGGAATCAGAGTACAGCATAATAAACGCTAGTATATTCTTAGTTTTTCAAGTTCATTCTGTTTTCACGTCTCAGTTGTATTGATTTCAGTACACTTAAAACTATATCTGAAGGGAATGGCAGAATTTATTAGCTAATATAGTGCTCATTGAAAAATCTGATGTGTTACACTCACATGACTTTCTCTACTCTTGTACAAACTATTTATACAAACGCTTATTCTCCATCTGCTTCATGTTAATCGAGATAAACATTTGCAGACTCTATCTTATTGCTAATTTTCTTGTAGATGCAAGGGGAAAATATATTTACAAGGGCAATTTGGAAATACAGTAGTCTTTAAGCACATGCATATCTCTTAATAGCTGGTTGCTAGGTGCAGCACCATTCCCTTTCCCACAGATTAATACTCTGCATATCCAAGACAAAAAAATGAATAACGAATTCCCATTTGAGAAAATAAGTATTAAAAAATTTAGTAATATCTCGAAAATGGTTCACTCAACAAAAAAATGTATATGACATAAATTGTGTATTTTAACGCGATATACATTTTTTGTGTTGTAAAAGCTTGTCTATCTCTTATGGTTTACCAGTTATGCAAAAGTCGTTCACAATGAAGAATACTTTTGGAGACATTCCCAGGAAATTCAAGATATACATTTTATTTGTCATAAAAATATCTTAAATATATGATATTTTAATCAAAATCGTTAGAGCCATTTTTGAGAAAATTAAAATTTTCGAAAAATCTTCCATATAAAGGGTAATCTGGGGTGGGGGGATTTTCTTGAAAACCTTCGTGTCGCATCTCTGGAAGATACTGAACCTAAATACCAAGTTTGGTGTTTATCCGACTGTTCGTTTCTGAGTTATGCTGTTCACAGACAGACACACACACGGACATGTTTCCAAAAATGATTTTTTTGGATTCAGATTCAAGGAATTTCAACTCCTCAGTTACTCCACGAAAATATAACCTATAAGTATAATTGAAAGTCAGCTCCTACGTTATATAAAATGTTAACTGAAGAATTCACTTACATATAACTTTATAAGAAAACTGGCCCGTAGTACAAATAGAGTAAATTTCTGGATTCTAGAAGCAGTCATGTTTTAGTCTTCATCCAGCATCCGAGTCTAATTTATTTACATCATATTGTGCCTATCACCTTCATGTTATGCATTATTTTTCTAATTTTATTTTCAGCTATGATTGTGTTAGTTGCTTTAGTTGGTATTAATTTCTTGAAGGTCTTAACATTTACCTTACATTAGTGTTGATACTTGGTAAATAACACAGAATACTTCCTGGGCAGTTTTTCTTAATGGGGCAGAACAAATTCAACAAAGCAGCATGAATAACTACCCCAAAGGATTGAGCATGACATCAAATAAGCTGTATGGTCAAACTGTGCAGATAACACTAATATATATAAAACGGGCGCTGAGGGCTCTGAGGTAGCGCAGTGGTTTCGTTTTCAGATTTCTTATCAAGGGTGCCGGTTCGATTCTTGGCTCTGAGGGGGCGATATTCAGTCAGCCCTATCCATGCCTTCAACTTTAACTTGATAATGTGAAGTATCTCCAAGGACCAACGTGGTTCTGAGTCCATGGTAAAAGCTGTAGGTCCTCTCATTCTCAACAGCATCCTACCATCGGGGGGGGGGACGGATTCCGCTCGCTGGGTGCCTTCACCTCGGAAATGGGTCTAGTCGTCGCTTGCTGGAATGAAGTAAACCCCGAAGATCATAAGCCATATGGGGAGCGTTAGAAATAACAACCATGACATTAGGATACATTCATATTTAAGAGGACAAGATGGTGTTGATATTGTGGGGTGGCTCAGGCATTCTTAAGGTCCCGGATTCGATTCCCGATGAACGCCCACTCTGACACATGGCCTTTTTCGCGGTTTTCCCGGGTCGTCAGGTGAATGCTGAAGAGGTTTCTTTCATTCTCCGAATTTCCTGTCCCTTCATTTCGTTCCGTTAATCATTTTATTCATCCTTGACCCCGTTTGGTCTGTTTTAGGGTTGGAAGTATCGGTGATGGTGTCTCGGTGCAGCGTGAAGGGTAAAAGGATGTTGTTTGTTGTCTGTGAATCTCGGACTTCGTCTGATTGCCGATGTATAAGGATCGTTCCTTGGGGGCAGTTGGACCCTGTGTGGGGCGGGTTTCTCTGTCTGCTTGTCCAACTGCAGGGGCCTTTTCATTGTTGTGCCGTCACTCTTGCTCCAGAGATATATTGTTTTTGAGAAAACGATTTTAGAACCAGAAGAATTTGACATTATATCTGTTATGCGACTGTATTCTTTAGTATGGGTGCAGGCATACGCAGCATTGACAGAAATCTGTATAGTATAAGACAAGACATGCCGTCACTCCTGGTTCCGGCTGCCCGGTGTCTCACTTCATCGGGAACGCCTCTCATGGTAGCACAGGTACAATATGTATTCACTGGATCGGTGCCGAATCCCCTCCGCTTCAAAATCCAATCCAATCTCCAGTTCTTACTAATTAAGCCACACAAACGGTGGTAATAACATGCAATAAAATTATATTTTGGAAAGGAAAGGTTCCACAGGTTCCCCGGTATTTTCCAGTTATGAGTGAGGAAAACCTAGAAAAAATGTCAGTCGGGGAGGACTCATCTATACGGAACTGTGGAGATGAGTAGGTGGTGAGATAGTAGGTTTCTATTTTTACAAAAACGAGTATGTTTTCATTGAGCTAAGCATATAATCTCAAAAGCTTACAGAATCATGAGTATAAACTTTGAGAAAGTACTTGCATTTTATACATATCACCGATTAGGAATATGGTTACTCCTGTTAACGTAACGAGTGAGGTGATAAGACTGCTGCTTAACAAGTAATGTAAAGAGAGGAGGGCAGGTCATTCTTTACTGATCTGTGTAACTCTGAAGGCAAATTAAAGTTTCTGCCCTAGCAGATATTAAATCAGTTTAAAGAATGGGTCTTAGAAGTGAAGCAGATCTAACTAGATTAATGACTAGAGACGATATTCTCCCCCTTTCGGCAGCAAAGAGAAGCTTGACTCTTAACACTTACACACAGTTGCATAATTAATTGCTGCTCTTCGCCCGGTCGATGCTCGCCCCTCGATGACGTCCATTGTCTCGAAAAGATCGATAACTCTCGAAAAGTTTTTTCCATAACCTTCCCGCGCTCGCTCGCTCGCGGCCACACAAAAGTAGCTTGGTCTTTGTGGCAGGTTAGCGGCCCATGGGGAAGTGGTACGTATTGTGTTCGCTCGAGCTTGCATTTTAAAACGAGGTGCAGCAACAAGAATTCTCTGCTGGTACAATATTCAGGCTTTCCCTCAGGCCAGCATCGATCTTGTGGCTACCTAGACTCCTCGCTGCCTTTCCGATCTCGACCTGCTACATTTCTACTGCTGCTATTTTTGTGACGAGGCGAAAAACAAAGTAGTGAACAGTTCTCCTTTTTACTTTCTCTATTAATGTACAGCATTGCATTTCACCCAAAAAGTTGATGTCGAGATTTTGATGGAAATAAATACTTTGTGGCCCCTGAATACAACAATATATTTTAAGATAGATATGGTATCTTTATTGGTTTCAAATTATTGAAGTTATTACACCGTACATGCATATTTAAGATACAAGGTACAGTGACAAAATAACAACAGAAAAAGAAAACAAAAGAAAAAAGAACAAGAAAAAGGAAAATAGAGATAAATTACCTATGACAAACTGAACAAAGTTGACTAGTTTCCCGCACTTTAGCCATGAAAATGCCCATGTTTTGCCAGTTCCTCTGGTCAGCCAGTAGATACCAACATACCAATCTCTTACTTGACGGACTTAAGAGCTTTTCTTTGAGTTTAATTGCTCGCTGGTTCTCCCACTGAGTACATTCTGCCAAAATATGTACCCAGTCCTCATCCAAATCAAGAATGAGCAGATTCTCCTGCCAGAATTCTTCAGTCATTTTCTGTACCCTCCAGCCCAAAAGTCTAAACCATGCCATTCTTGGTCTTTCCTAAGTTAAGTATATATGCCTCATTACCCCAATTAAATTTTATTTCATTTCCTAGACTTAGAGAAGGTTTAATTTTACAATCCGATTCTATTTCCTGTTGGTTGATGTCTCTCAGTCTTCTTTTGACACCTTTCCATATGTTTTTGTCATTTGTTTCAGCTCTTTGCTATACTGACTCCATCCCTATTCTCCTCAAACCCTTTTCCAAATCAGCTGCCCAAAACATGGGAGACAGGTTTTCTCGCTGGTATTTATAACATTTGGATCGTAGTGTGGAGTTATCCCCCTACATCAGCCTCAGCCAATACTTCACTGCTCTTATTTAAAGTGTATTGTCTTCATAACATCTCACCTCCTTCAATTAAACAAAAATATATTTATATTAAGGAAAATGTCCGTGTGTGTGCGTGTGTGTACAAGATAACACAAAAATCAGACGATAAATACCACACTTGGTACTGAATTTCAGAACCTTCCAAAGATGCGGCATGAAGATTTTAAAAACAATCTCTGCACCCTTTGGGATATATTTTTTATTAAAAATATATCCCTCATATAGAAAATATTTTCTAAAAAATGGCCCAAAGATTTTTGTTAAACCACTACATGGTTGAGCTATTTTCATCAAAATAAAATACATACCTACAATATTCTGGGAATAGCCTCTGAAGTCCTGTTTATTCTGAACTACTTTTGTATTGGCAAACCATAAGGATAGACAAAATCTTACTAAACAAAACATGTAGATCACGCCGAAGCACACAATTTATGTAAAATAAGATTTTTGTGGCGCTAATCATTCCCGAAATATTCCTTGTTATTAGTTTGAGTTTTCATATACTTTATACCTATGCAGCTCTAGGGAGTACGTTTTACCTGCTCCGCTCTCATTAGGTCTGCCGTAAGGAGAACTGAGCAGCAGGCCGGTTTATAAGCTCAGTGGCGTTTCCTGTAACTTCACGGGAGTAACTCTGCTATACAATTGATTTGAAATGTTGTAGTCATGTTGTTTTACGGAAGTATACTGCTTACATAATACTGCATTATTATATTAATATATTATAATATTTATTTATTTAATACAAGATATAAAATATATGCAAGAATACTAAGTAAAGGATTACGGCGTTTTATTATTAGAAGTACAAAACGGTTTTGGGACGATCCTGTGCGGATGTCACTTAAGCACATAAAAGAGAAAGGAAGGAAATTTGACCACGAAACTCATACACCTTTCATTGACTACGAGAAAGCGTTTGAACGTGTAAGCAGGTAAAAACTATGGGAAATCATGACTCCAAGAGGATATCTGTATCACTTAATAAACGTACTAAAATGTATATAAAGAGATACGACAATCAGAGTGCGGCTGCCCCCGTAGCTCAGTCGGTAGAGCACCTGCCTGCTGTGCGAGGTGTCCCGGGTTCGAATACGGCAGGGGATTGGGGCCATGATTATTCCCTATCCTTCCCAGAGTCTGAAAGTATGAATATGTGTGTGTATGTGTGTGTGATTTAATGATCCAAACCCCAAAACTGCAAGAAACCCAACGACAAGAGAATACGATTTAAGAAAATCAGCGTCCATGTTGGAATGGAAAATACAGTAAATGGATACATATAAATCAAGGTGTAAAACAGGGTTATAGTTTGTTTCCTACTTTGTTTTCAATTTATATAGACGATCTGATTAGGAATGGATGTTTAAAATTAATGGGGGCATTTTTATTGCATTAAATTTTATGCTTAACGCGATGCTATTTGCCGATGACCAGATAATTATAAGTAAAACTAAAGACGACCTGCAAGGAACAGTGTATATGTTGTTACAGGAGTTATATGAGAATTATAATTTTAAAATTTCGACAAATAAAACAAAAAAAAATCTTATGTGTTACACACACATGACTTTCTCTATTCTTGTACAAACTATTTTTACAAACGCTTATTCTCCATACGCTTCATGTTAATCGAGATATCGATATGTAGCTAATTTCCTTATAGATGCAAGGGAATTGGTAGGCTTTAAGCGATAGGCAAATATTTTAATAGCTGGTTGCTATGTGGAGTATTCCATTCGATTTACATTACCAGAACAAAAACAATGAATAACGAATTTGAGAAAAAGTATAAGTATTGGAAAATTTAAGGGAATAACAAGCAATATCTCGAAAATGGTTCACTCAACAACAAAAATGTATATGACATAAATTGTGTATTTCAACGCAATCTACATTTTTGTGCAGTAAAAGTTGGTCTATCTCTTACGGTTTATCAGTTATACTAAGTCGTTCACAATAAAGAATACTTTTGGAGATATTCCCAGAAAATTCGAGATATACATTTCATTTGTCATAAAAATATCTTAAACATATGGTATTTTAATCCAAATCGTTAGAGCCATTTCTGAGAAAATTAAAATTTTCGAAAAATGTTCCATGTAAAGGGTAATCTGGGGTGAGGGGAGTTTCTTGAAAACCTTCGTGTCGCATCTCTGGAAGATACTGATTCTAAATACCAAGTTTGGTGTTTATCCGACTGTTCGTTTCTGAGTTATGCTGTTCACAAACACACAGACACACACACACACACACACACACACGGACATGTTTCCAAAAATGCCTTTTTTGGATTCAGGGGGTCCCAAAACATGTATTTCCGGTGAAATCTCGGTATCGAAGTTTTGGGTGGAATACAACACTTCCCCTACTTACTATACGTAGTAGAGAAAGTAAAAATATACCGTTAGAACCAAAATTGTAATTAATGGTACTACAATAGTGCAAGTCTAGGGTTGTAATTCTTAGTAACATGTGTCAGCTATAAATGTGAAAATGATTTTAAAAATAAATTACGCATGTTTCAACAAATATGCGGTACAATAACATGGAAGTTTAAAAACTAAAACCAGAAAACAAACGAGAATATAAGTTTTACAAAGAAATGGCCATATCTGCTTTTCTTTATGGATGTATAACATGGACGTTGAGGAAAGCTGACAACAACAAGATACAGGCTGCCGAGATGACGTTCCTGAGAACGGTAAAGGGAGAAAATTTGAAATGAAAAAAATAATGGAGGAGTTAGAAATAAGTTCTATGGAAGGAACGTGTGAGTCGCCGTGCGGTGGCCACGGATTGAAGGAAAAATAATAGTGTAAAAGGTTATTCTTCTATCTAGGTTACGTTACGATAAGGTACCCCAGAAATGATTTCAAATTAAGCAAAAGTGTTTGGTTAGAACTTGCAAAAACAGCATTCAAATGTTTATTCGTGGTAACGAGCTCTTCCGATCAACAGACAAATGAAACGAATCGTGAACTTTTAATGATTTCAGATGAAAGCTAACTATAGGAACAATTTTATACGAACTGTGTATTCTGGTGAACATCCATATCTGCGTCTATCTCTTGTGGATTCCTAGTTACACAAAATTATGCAAAATACAATAATAAACTTTATAGCCTATTCACAAAAACTTATTTTGTTAGTCTTGAAAATATCTTCAACATACGTAATTTTAAACAAAATCTTTAGAGCAATTTTTGAGAAAATAATAGCAATAAAAGAATTTCAATATATGGGTAGATCGCAATACCTATGTAGATTTCCTTAAAAATCTTTGTGTCGCGTTCTTGGAAGAAAGCGAACTTAAATATCGCATTTAGTGTTTATCTAAGATTTCGTTTTTGAGTTATGCTGTTCACATTGCACGCATTTTTATCTAAAAATGTTTTATGGGTTTTAGGTGAAAATGCCGTTTGTGAAAATTGCAGCACCAAGAAGGAAACGCATGAATTCAATGAATTTAATCCCACAGGTTAGGTACATGATAAGTAACAAATGATAAACTTTTCAAATATGTACGTGACCTTTGAGCCCTAATATTCAGTATCTGGTGTGGCCTCCATGCGCTGCAATTAAAGCTGTTATACGCCATGGCCATCACTGTAGGACACGTTGAAGCGGGACTCGTCCGAAAAGATTTCATTTTGCCACCAGCACCCCAATGACGGTGTTCACGTGCCCATTGCAGTCGGAGAAGATCGTGGTTTCTGGACAATGGAAGCCGACGTAATGGTGTGCGTGCAACTAGTCCAACTTGCAGCAGACAGTGACGAACCGTTGATGCTGACAAGTTCACACCTGTTGCAGTGCTCCAGCGTCGAGCCAACACTGTGGATGAAGCTGTACGGTCCGTTATGGCCATGCGGGCAAGATGACGGCCATCCCGTGCTGTGGCCATTTTCCGTGGTCCAGTACCCGCTTTTCGCTGCGTACGAACTTCAGCTATCCAATGCTTCCACACACTCATCACTGTCTTAGTAGCATGCCTTGTACGAGCCGAAATGTCACGGTATGACAAACCCGCTTCCCGGAGACCGATCATGTCTGCCCCGGTCAAACTTGCTCACAGGCCGATATGGCTCCCTTTGACGTCGATGAGGCATACTGGCACTAACTTTATTGTTTCTTGTTTCCATCTTGTTTGTCAGCTGCACTGACTACACTGGGTGAAACAGTGACCTTGTCGGACCGACACGAGAGGGCTCTGCTAGGCCTACCTGTACCCCATCTCTCTGCAAACCTAATCTCTTATTGCTTGCACACCCTTCTACACTTTCACCAAGTTTGAAGTTATTCGGGAAGTTCTTTCTTGGTGTGGAAATTTTCACAAACGGCAGTGTACGTAGGTATATATTTTCCTAAAGTAGCGATATCGAATTTTTGGGTGTAATACAATATTTCCTCTATGTACTACAGAAAGACGATAAAGAAAGTAAAATGCTGTTTTCACAGCCTTTTTGGCGTTTACAATAAAAGTAACATATGTAATCGTTCCACTGTCTTTGAGCAGGGAAGTTCTAAATAACAAAGGGTTTTTCGTGGGGGAAAAAGGAGAAGCTTGTTCTTGTATGGCATCTAATTCTGAAATCCTTATAATCCCCACCACTTTTCAATGCATTTACTTAAAAACGAGTTTTTAACGGAAATCAGAAAATTAAATGCGTGGGCACGATCCTCAGATCTGTATGCAAATCCACGTTTATTTCTAATTAATGCTGAAAGTCGCAACATTTTACTCTGTGGCACTGTGTGCATTGTAACAAAATCAGTAGTAATAGAGGGGAAAAACCATTGTCTTCCGAGCCCAGTTTTGCCCTAAACATCGGTCTAATAAGTACATTAATTTGGTAATGCAAATAAAATATTAGATATAGCACTTGGGCAATATATAAAATCGCACAAAAACTCAATGGCTAGGGTATGAAACACTTGGCATGGCTTCCTTTGGAAGGGAGGTAATGCCAGATTAACTGTCCGCCTAACAGATCCGTGCGATATGAACAATTCGGACCTTTAACAACGGATATCTCAGAAACGGCTTATGCCACAAAAACTTATTTGAAATAAATTGTGTTTTAATCAAATGTACATTCTTTGTACTAACATTTTGTCTATCTCTTACGTTTTACCAGTTATGCAAAATTAATTCAGAATGAAGAGGACCTTCGGGGACATTCCCAGAAAATTCAATATATACATTTCATTTTTAATGAAAGTATCTTAAATATATGATACTTTAATTAAAATCGTTAGAGCCATTTTTAGAAAATAAAAATTTTCGAAAAAGTGTTCCACGTAAAGGGTTCTTTGGCGTGAGGAGATTTTCTTCAAATTCTTCGTATCGCGTCTTTGAAAGATACTGAACCTAAATACCAAGTTTCGTATTTATCCGACTTTTCGGTTTTGAGTGTCACAGACACACATCCATACAGAAACGCATACGGACTTTTTTCTAAAAATGTTTTTTTTTCTTTCTCTACTACGTATAGTAAGTAGGGAAAGTATTGTATTCCATCAAAAAATTCGATAACGAGATTTCTTCGGAAATGCATGTTTTGAGACCCCCCGAAGCCAAAAAAAGCATTTTTGGAAACATGTCCGTGTGGTGTCTGTGTGTGTGTCTGTCTGTGTGTCTGTGAACAGCATGACTCAGAAACGAACAGTCGGATAAACACCAACCTTGGTAGTTAGGTTCAGTATCTTCCAGAGATGCGACACGAAGCTTTTCAAGAAAATCCCCACACCCCAGAGTACCCTTTACATGGAACATTCTTCGAAAATTTTTATTTTCTCAAAAATGGTTCTAACGATTTTGATTAAAATATCATATGTTTAAGGTATTTTCATGACAAATGAAAAGTATATCTCTAATTTTCTGGGAATGTCTCCGAAAGTATTCTTCACTGTGAACGACTTTTGCATAACTGGTAAACCACAAGAGATAGACAAAGTTTTACTACACAAAAAATGTAGATCGCGTTAAGATACACAATTTATGTCATATATACTTTTTTTGTTCAGTGAACCATTTTCGAGTAATTGCTTGTTATTCCCATAAATTTTCCAATACTTTTTCTCAAATAGGAATTCGTTGTTCATTTTTACTTTCTCTACTACGTATAGGAAGCAGGGGAAGAATTGCATTCGACCCAAAAATTCGATACCGAGATTTCACCGGAAATACATGTTTTGAGACTCCCTGAATTCAAAAAAAGCATTTTTGGAAACATGTCCGTATGTGTGTGTGTGTGTGTGTGTGTGTGTCTGTGTGTCTGTGAACAGCATAACTCAGAAACGAACAGTCGGATAAACACCAAACTTGGTATTTAGGTTTAGTATCTTCCAGAGATGCGACACGAAGGTTTTCAAGAAAATCCCCCCACCCCAGACTACCCTTTACATGGAACATTTTTCGAAAATTTTAATTTTCTCAAAAATGGCTCTAACGATTTTGATTAAAATATCATATGTTTAAGGTATTTTCATGACAAATGAAATGTATCTCTCGAATTTTCTGGGAATGTCTCCAAAAGTGTTCTTCATTCTGAACGACTTTTGCATAACTGGTAAACCATAAGAGATAGACAAAATTTTACTGCACAAAAAATGTAGATCACGTTACAATACACAATTTATGTCATATACATTATTTTTGTTGAGTGAACCGTTTTCGAGATATTGCTGGTTATTACCTTAAATTTTCCAAGACATACTTTTTCTCAAATTCGTTACTCATTTTTTTATGTCCTGGACATGCAAAGGAAAATGGAATGCCCCACATAGCAACCAGCGCTTAAATATTTGACTATCGCTTAAAACCTACCATATTCCCCTTGCATCTACAAGAAAATTAGCAATAATATTGACATCTCGATATCTCGATTAACACGAAGCATATGGAGAATAAGCGTTTGTAAAAGTAGTTTGTACAAGAGTAGAGAAAGTCATGTGAGTGTAACACATCAGATTTTTTGTCCTGGACATACAAAGAGAATGGAATGCGCTACATAGCAACCAGCTCTTAAAAGATTTGATTGTCGCTTAAAGCCTACCATATTCCCCTTGCATCTACAAGAAAATTAGCAATAAGATTAACATCTCGATTAACATGAAGCATATGGAGAATAAGCGTTTGCAAAAATAGTTTGTACAAGAGAAGAGAAAGTCATGTGAGTGTAACACATCAGATTTTTGGGGGGATTCAGGAGGCCTCAAAATATGTATTTCCGGTGAAATATCGGTATAGAATTTTTGGGTGGAATGCAATACTTCCCCTACTTACTATACGTAGAAGAGAAAGTAAATACAAAAAAGCAAAAATTAACGGAAGAAGATGAAGTTGTACTTCGTCTGGTTTGATGCTATTGCTGTTATCTACTCCCTGTATCATTTTATACATTACTTGTTTTTCTGCCTTATGAAAACATTACAAACGTGTTATAGTGAAACAAATTGCTTACAAAAAATGAGGTACTATAAATTATAATATTTGAATACCTGAACATATTGATTGTGCTGTTACTCAATGATCACTATCAGAGAGAAGATCAATGAATAAAATGTAACACGCTGTTCCTTTCTCGTTTTAAGAGGCCGTGAAGGTGTATGTAATTAGCATTCTTATGTTGACAATGAGCTTTTAGGATTATCGTTGAGAAAGATACAGAGAGAAAGGTTTTGGGAGCTTTTGTAGGCTTAACATAAAATTAAGGGATTAATTTTGTGCAATGGGGCATAATTTCGAATTATAAGCTAGACAATAATTTTATTTTTGGCTTGTATTAAAGGTTATCTGTGCTAAGTTAGATCGAAGTCAGTGCCATAGTGTACAGGCCTATAAGAAAATCACGCACATACATACACAGAATTTTATATATTAAGATCATAATATAGATAATCATAAGGCATTACGATATTACAGTTCTAAGGGATAAAAGTAATGAAAACGTGTTTAAAATTCTTACACAGTAATTTCACTAAGTACTTGTGAGAATAAATTGAGATTTAATACATCACCCCTGAATCAAGTTAGTAAGTAATAAACTAATTGTAAAATGTTGGCTGAAAGTGACAGGTTTTATAGCTCTTCCATTTTTCTTTAGGCGAGCGGTACTCGCACTATATACCAAAACGAACAAGACATCTTCAAGTGAAGTAAATTACGGTACTGCATCGCAGTTTACCTCAGAGCCTTTTTAAGGTCTTTAGGACTTGAAGAAGAAGGGCAACAGCTTCCCAGGAGACAGGAGTCCTAAAACGGCCGGGACTAGGCACTTGACAGTGTAAACACAGCAGTCTGGAGATTGGATTCACTTCCCAGAACAGCCAATCAATAATTCCGTCCTCAGAGACAGTTTTAATTTGCCCAGTGGGTTGTGTTCAATTAGAAGGAATGGAGACTCAAGTTTTCGAAAAATAAACACTGCCAACAAAAATATTGGAGCACTCGTGCCAATCATGGTAAAAACTCTGTCTCTTCTTATTCGTCAAGGGAACATCTTAAAATCAAGATAAGTAATTGGATGAAATTCCGAGACGTTCATAGGAAAATTAAGTAAAACTGTAACACAGGACCTGCAGTAAAAAATGTGTTGCTTAGATTATATAACTTTCTTTACCCTACATTACTTATTTTCATATAATTTATCTATATTATGCAGTCCAACAGCATAATTCAAACACGAAATCTCGGATGAATAACAAACGGACGAACGGAGGAGGCTTCCTCCCGGTGGGGAGGAATGAGAGGAGGATCCCGAAGGACTCCAGATCCGAATGACGACGGACGTAAGCACAGACGGGGTCCGTAATGTTTTCAGGCTGAACGCCTCCAACGCCTCCCTAGCCCACTCTATTGGGCCTCCGCGAGCCTTCCGAAGAAGCTTACGCCCAAAACCACTCAGATGCGGGTTCCAGCCCAGCAGTCAGTCCCTGGACGTCAGGATGAAGCTTTCATAGAACGCACAGCGACAATCCAGCCGAACACCGTCGTCTGGTACTACAATCCTGAAACGGATGGTAAGGAAGATGGTGGTTAGGGGCGAGATAGTCGTGGTAGAAGATGAGCTACTCCAGCGTTCGCCTACCGACCCGGGGAAACCACGAAAAACCCATGGGCCAGAGTGGGCGTTCGCCGGGGATCGCACCCGGAACCTCACACGTTATCGCGGGGTCACCTTACTTGGTAACTTAGAAAGTAAGTTCCGCATTTTTTGAATATGGGATACGAATTTCAAGAAAATCTCTCCACACCAAATTAATTGTTACATGGAAAACATTTTCATTATTCTGATTTGCTCAAACATGTTTGTAATCAGTAAACCACATGTTTGTATGGGCAAATGTCCGAATTTCTGTGTGTATGTATGTGAACAGCAGAATTAAAATCTAAATGTTGGATGAATACCAAATTTGGTATTAATTTCAGTATCTTTCAAAGACGTAACGCAAAACTTTTAAAGAAAATTCCCACCTTAAACTAACATTCACACAGAAAATATTTCGTTATTGTTGATTTTATCAAAATTGCTCCGATTTTGATTAAACGATATATTTTAAAGATGTTTACATGAAAAATAAAATGTATTTATAATGAATTTTCTTAGATTGGTCTGTAAGGTCCTCTTCATTTAGAACGAGTTTTATATAATTTTGTGTAACTGCTAAACAATAAGAGACAAAAACTTTACTCAAGTTTCACTCAAAAATTTCTACAACGTTAAAACACAGTTTGTCAGTATTTTGGGCACTAGCGTTTCCGAGATATTCGTTGTCCTTGGTTTCAATTTTGGATTTTTTAAGTCCTTGTTCAAAATCATTTTACTTTTCCTGGTATTTAACTTGAGTATCTTCCAGAGATAAAACAGGAAGATTTTCAAGAAATTCCGCCTAGCCCAAACCATCCTTTTTATGCAGCATTTTGATTACAATACTGTGAGTAGCGGTTATTGCCCAAGGTTATCGGAGGGTCGTCGCCGAGCGGTCGGTGTAAACAACGATAACTGCGCTCGCCAGCATAAACACCGGGAGCGCTATCTGGAGGTAACTGGAACATTTTGGAAGCTTCTCCCTCCTCTCCTCCAGGAAGTATGTCGAAGAACGTTCGAGAACCTTATGGAAAGATTCCGCTGACTATAAGGGAGTTAAACATTCAGCACGAGGCGTCAGTCGGTCCAGACGGTTTGTGGTGGTTTTGTGTTTGATTCCCGAGTGAAGTGAACCGTCCGTGTGAAGAGGCTACGTCACGAAGGAAGTGAAGTGACAGAGAATTGAACTAGTTCTCTTTAGTGAAGTGAAAGTGTGAACGAAGTTGAACTAGATAAAAACTAAGCAGTGAAAAAGTGACAGTTAAAAACTGGACAGAGTCACAATACCACGTATTTAAGATATTTACACGAGAAATAAGATTTATATCATGAATTTCCTGGAAAGAGCCATGAAAAGCTTCTTCATTCGAAAATAATTTTGTATACTTTTGTATAACTGGTAACCCATAAACGACAGACAAGTTCTACTAATAAGAAAATGTGGATCTCTTTAAAACACACGATTTATTTCAAGTAACACTTTTTGTGACATCAGCCGTTTCCAGATATCCATTGTTATTGGTTTGAATTCTTCAATACTTTGTAGTCCCCTGTATCATTGAAGTAAACCGATTTTACCTCAATGATACAGAGAACACCCAGATTCTCACATATGTTAGTATTTGTGGGATCCCAACACCAAGAAGCGTTTAGTAGACCCTTTCCAGGAACTAATGGAACGGATTAGGCAGCTCTATCTGCGGTGTAGCGATTAGGTTTTGTTAAAGTTTAGGCTAGGCGTAGTTAAATTAACGCGTTAGTGTTGAGTGTACATAGCTAGTCCGTATAATTTAGTAAAAATGTATATAATTATACAGTTAGTGTAATTTAGTGACAAAAAAGAGTGTTGGCTGCATTACTTTGCGTGATGCAAGATGGAGAATTTGGCTGCCCTGCATTCTTTTATATGGCTACATCGCATCAAGTAAATAAATAATTATAGGGCTTAAATTAAGTCAATAAAACGTTTTCCAACAAGAACTCCAAGTACATACTACACCAAATAATCTGAAGCTGAGTTTCGAAAAAAAATATGCTACAAGCGTTGGACTTAGAAAAAACATCTCGCGTCACATGTTGTAAAGTTGAGCCGAAAACAATAAGATTTTCTTAAGTTCTGTCACTATTCAGTTGTTTCCCGTAATGTCATGGAAAGAGGTCGGAATTTTAACGCCAGCATATACAGATATGACTATCGCTCCAGTCCTCTGTTGCACATATTGCAACAAAATGTGTGACTATTTCTACAAAGTTTATCGCAATACGGTTTGGTAAGAATAGTTTATAGAACAGACATAAAAATGCACGATAGTGATTAGAGAAGGTAATATAAATAAAAAAAGTCTGATTTGTTACACTCACATGTAGATTTGTTACTCTACTCTTGTAGAAACTATTTCTACAAACGCTTATTCTCCATATGCTTCATGTTAATCGAGATGTTAATCTTATTGATAATTTTCTTGTAGGTGCAAGGGGAATTGGTAGGCTTTAAGCGATAGTCAAATATTTTAAGAGCTGGTTGCTATGTGGAGTATTCCATTAAGTATTGGAAAATTTAAGGGAATAACAAGCAATATCTCGAAAATTGTTCGCTCAACAACAAAATATATATGGCATAAATTGTGTATTTTAACGCGATCTACATTTTTGTGTAGTAAACGTTTGTCTATCTCTTATGGTTTACTAGTTATGCAAAAGTCGTTCACAATGAAAAATACTTTTGAAGGCATTCCCAGAAAATTCGAGACATACATTTCATTTGCCATGAAAATATCTTAAACATACGATATTTTAATCAAAATCGTTAAGCCATTTTTGAGAAAATTTTCTTGAAAACCTTTGTGTCGCATCTCTGAAAGCTACTGAACCTAAATACCAAGTTTGGTGTTCATCCGACTGTTCGTTTCTGAGTTATGCTGTTCACAGACAGACACACACACATACGGACATGTTTCCAAAAATGCTTTTTTCTTGGATTCAGGGGGTCTCAAAACATGTATTTCCGGTGAAATCTCGGTATCGAATTTTTGGGTGGAATACAATACTTCCGTTAGTTACTATACGTAGTAGAGAAAGTAAAAGACACTTATTTTATTCAGATTGTCTCAAATCTTGCACTCAATTGAATCGGTTATTGAATGCTTTACGTCAAGTGCAAAAGGAAAGGGCTAAGAAAGTAAACATATAGAAATACGTTTGCTATACAATCTAGCATTTTTTCTTTTTCTTTCAGCTTCTATTCACTGGTATGGCAGGTACCGAAAACTATTACGAGGCCGATTTTTTTTTTTTTTCGTTTCGAGAGCTGCAACCCCTGTGGCTGGACTAACGGCCATCGGTATGAGATAGCAGGTGTTGCTATGAGCAAACAGTTGACAAAACGGAAATCGATTTGCAACTGTCACACTTGCGAGTGTGTTTATCAAGTCCAATACCCCTGCCATTTCCCCAACACAAATAGCAAACCAGTTCCATTATTGGGAAATTTCTTCGTTTTCTGCGTCAGAAACTTTACAACCGGACGAGTGATTGTTACAAATAAATAATGTAGCAGATGTTACAAACGAGGGAACGAATCTATTACTTTAACACTCAGTACAAGAAATCACTATACAACTACAACATATGGGCGTGCTAAAAGTGGTGTTTTCAGAAAATATTACAGTATTCGGAATCTATATTTCATAAAGTTTGTGCATGATAATATTTAAAAAAAATTCTAAATATTCATTTGATGTCACTGCACTCTTCCCAAGCATACCAAAAGAAGAATTAATACCACTCCTAGAAACTTAATTACTTCAAACTAACAAAATTATGTCTGGACCAGAATTTCTTTTCATTCCACAACAAAATCTTTAAACAAACCACAGGCCTAACTATGGGAAACCCCCTTTCAACTATATATGAGCCATTTTGAATGGCATATTACTAAATCTTTCCCACTTCCATATATACCTGGTATAGGTACGTAGATGATATTTTTGCATTTGTTCCAAAAAAAATTACAGAAGATGCTTTGAAATTATTGAATTTACGAAAAAGATCTATAAAATTCACAATAGAAAGAGAAGAAAATGGCCTATTACCTTACCTAGACACCAGGATCATCAGAAGTAATGCACACAACATACTAACGTTCGGAATTTACAGGAAACCAACACACACAAAAAATTATATTAAAAACAATAAGTAGAAATACAACCAACAAACGACTACTTTACTCAGACAACAAGAACCACAAGCATATAGAAAGTTCATTTATCACCCTTGGACTCATCATAAATTTCACCACAATATACAGAAACTCCTATGCAACAGAACAAAAGACCCTATCTCCAACGATAAATCAGCTGGTATACATAAAGTAGTTTGTAATGACTGTAACCTGGTATACATAGGAAGAACCAAACGATATCTTGAAATAAGACTTAAAGAGCATATGAGATGCATTTACCAAAAACAGACGGATAAATCAGCAGTAGCACATCATTTCTGGTCTTCAAACCATGAAATCACTCCAAACATAAAACTCTTAAAACCGATCAACAGCAGCAATGAATTGGAGGTTCATCAGCCCGGCACCAGAGAACACCACTAACCACACACATTCCACAGACAGTAACCAGCAAAATCAGTTTGAAACATGCTGACGATGTGAGCAAACCGTTCTCCCGAAACGCGTTCAAGTAAGAACCTTTTAGTGATGTAGTGCAAGAACCTTCAACACTCTTTATTTTAAATTATGACACATCACTGTTACTAGCTTCTCAATCTTCAAAATTAATTAATGATAATATTCCTTCATATCACGCATTAAATATCCAGAACAAATTTTCGACATTACAGCACAAAAACTAAATGCCAAACACAGTATTTTTAAGCAAAGATTAATAACAGAGGACCAAAAAATAAGTGTATTTTTTAGATATATTTTCATCCATGAACTCAGCACTTACCGGCAAAGCGAAAATCATATCTTTTTATTCCGCTCATAATTTGTTTGTAAAACATTTGTTTAACTTGTGCTAATAGCACAAATCGTGAAGGCAATTCCTTCAGGTGGCCTTACGCTCTTAGTAATTTAATATTCCTCCGTGGGTTGTACTTCACGTTGGGTAGGGAGTCTTTCTTTATCTGTGCCAGCGGACACATCTGCAATTTGGTGAGTTCCCAAACGCTGGTGAATTATGAAATTTGCTCTTTGTCTAGAAGGTTTCTGACCGGTATATTTTTTTTCATAAGGCTTGGCCGTTGTGTTTTGCTACCTGCCCTCCGCTGTATAGACGGAGAAATTTAAAGGAGCTAGAGTCGACATTTGTTTTTTCCTTAATTTTATATAATTGTAACTCGGCCATGTGTATTAATATGGGTAATCTGGAACACACTCGTTAAGTAATCTGGTTCACTCCCCTGAGAGTTTAAAATAATTTTAAATACTTTAAAATGTTTTTACGTAGTTGTGCTTGTAATATGTATGTATTTATAGCCTGGAATATTATGGGCAACATGTTAAATACGGTTGATTATTGAAATTATTAATGTTGCCAGTGTTTACGAAATTGTTATTCTATCTGGAGTAAATAATTGTTCATGCATACAGAGTTTATTCAGGGTTACTTTGTGAATAATTTATTTATTACCTCACGGGGATTTGTTCAGCAGTTTATTCATACTAGGCTAGCATGAGGTGAATTTTGTGAACACACAGTTTGTACACTTATAATTTCAGGGTAAGTAAGGTCTCGGTTGAGTTAAATATTTCACTGTCATGTCATGATTGTCAACTACCTGTCGATAAACCTCCAACTCTATCTGTATCCAGCATGTGTTTGGTGAAGCCTAATAAACTTGATTTCTCTTTATAATAAATGATTTGCGGGGAATTCCTAGTCTTCACGCAGGGATTAGCTGTTACTCCTTAGTCTTGGTCCGTGGTTTCCTTTTAACTCTTGTATCTTCCCCTAGAATAGGTTTAGAATAGCTAATTAAGCAAGAGGTAGCCTAGGGTGGTGCAAACTTTTGTGTTCAGTTTTATTTCTCTATCTCTTGTCAATGGTAGATGATATTATATTCCGCCAATAGCCTGGTATCGGTGTTTCGTCGGAAATGCACGTTTTGAGGGATACAAAATCGCCAGCTGTAAGAGATAGACAAAATGTTTGTACACAAAAATGTATATCTCGTTAAAACATACAATTTGTTTATACTTTTTTTGTCGAGTGAACATTTCCGAGATATTCCTTGTTATTTGTTTGAATTTTCCAGTACTGATATCCCTTTTCTCAAATGGGAATTCCTTATTTGCTTTTCATGACTAGACACACAAAGAGAATGGAATGCTCCACATAGCAACCAGCTCTTAAAAGATTTGACTATCGCTTAAAGCCTACCAATTCCCCTTGCAGCTACAAGAAAATTATCAATAAGATATGTTCTGCAAATGTTTATCTCTATTAACATGCATTAGACGGAGAATAAGTGTTTGTATAAGAGTAGAGTAAGTCGTGTGAGTGTAACTGATGCTCGATTGGTGAGTGGTTCATTGCCCTCAGTGGGTCCAGCATGGAATGGGTCTGCAAGCTTTTAACAATAGATAAGCGCAATATATTCACATTGCGTTACTTTTATTAATCACTTTATATTTAACAGTATTAAACTGTATCTTAAAATATAAAAAATTTTGTGCATCTTGAAGATACATCTTTATGTATTTATTATTAAAACCCGTTTTTAATTAATATAAAATAAATTTACATAAATCAAACTGAAGTGGGTTTATTCGTTTGATCAGTAGGAATTACCGTTATTCTCGTATTATTACCTTTACCTACATCGTTAGCGTTATCTAGGAAAGAAACGAGGAACTGGTCTGCCGTTATTGCATAAATGGATTCGTATAGTAGTGCCGTGGGAGCGGCGGGCTGCCAAACCCCTTATTAAAGAGAAGGCGCTAAACTGATATTTTACCTCGATTTATGTTTTAAACTCTAAATGTTTCCGCCTAAAGAGGGGTCCATAATGGAAAACAGAGAAGCATTGTGAGATTTTTTTATGAATTTTTATCCAAAGTGCTTGTTATATAACCTCGAACACTGTTCTGTCAAGGACCCTCTGTTAGAGAACAATAGAGCGATTTTCACAGTCCCACACTGGTTTCTGAAACGAGGTTTAGACCGTGTTGTGCGGGTAGCTTATATTCTACCGAGGCAAGGCATTTGCAGACCGCTGTAATATACAGAATTAGTCACATTGGTTGTAAGCCACAGGCCAACTTCTCCACAAACCGCTGTGCATCGCATTGTCCTGATTTCCGACTTGAAGCTTTCTACCACACTGCAGTCGCGCTAAACAAAGCGCTAACTTGAGCCAGGCGTCTTCATTATGTTGGAAAGGTTTCCTGCGCCGTCTTGTACTTCGACACTAACAAGAACTTAACGCCAGCCACAAAGACGTCTATAGCTCAGGCGTCAATCTGCCACTTTCAGAGTTAGTATCTATCTTAGAATGGTTTGTCAGAGGAAAACTGATGCTTATCCAATAAAATGAAGTTCAAAATTGTTTTAAAACTTTCGCAGGAATTTTACTGCCCATTTCTATATTATTGGTCAATTACGATACATGGTTTGTGTATTTGTTATGCGCATTGCATTTAATTATTTATACGACAGATATTTTTATTTTTCGACCACTTACATAATGACTAGAGCAACTATTATATCCCTTCCAAAAATTCAATATTGATATTTCAATGGAAAAAATACGTAAGTGTATATGTTGTCGCAGTTCTCATGGCTCGTGTTATCTTATTTGTTGAGCGCCTCTTGTTTTATTATTTTAAATTTGGGTTCTTTGTCCTCGGCTAGCTATTATAGCTCAGTCGAGCAAATATCTCTAAGCAGGGCATGTAAACGGAAAGGAGTTATTGTTAAAAGATAAACTGATAAAAAAAAGTTTGTTTCTACACTTTTATTGCCGTTACACTTAATTAATAATTCATATATTTAATCTTTATACACGCCTGACTGAAACTGTGATATTTCTGCATGTAACTACAGTCGTATTAGTTGCCGCGTACCAATTACTTCGCGCACTTTACATTTTTGTAACTAACTCTGCGACGTACACCTCGTGAGAGATTCTTCAGAACTGTGTGAAACTTGCTTATGGCTCGAGAATATATACTCCTTCTCCCCGAATTGCCTAAACATTATAATAGAGCTGCTATTGGCTACCAAATCGCGCCCACTTTAGCGTCTGTTTTGTCAGCCAATCACTGCTGCTAAAACATATACTCTAGGGAAGATATTCCCTCCATTTCTAAAAGAAGCACGTCATTTGTTTGTCTCTTCTTAGTGATAAACAACTCACCCCCTCGGTTTATTGTTACCCACTTCTATTGTCAATTTCAGTGAGGCGGTGTAAACTTATTTCCTAACAATACTTATGGCTAACAAACATCTAAAATCCTGTACATACAATAGTATTAATTTACACTACAATCACTTTGGCCTTCACAGCATGTTATGATATAAAATACTGCCTCAATGTCGGCTAAATACCAAACTTGGTCTTCAAGTTCAGTATCTTCCATAGATGCGACACGAAGATTTTCAAGAAAATCACTTCACTCTAAACAACCCTTAATATGCAAAACGTTTCGTTATTTTTAATTGTCTGAATTGGCTAAAAGGATTTTAATGAAAATGCTATATGTTTGTGATATTTATATGATAAATGGGTGTCTTGAATTTTCTTGAAATAGCCTGCGAATTCATTCTAAAGCAATTTCGTATAATTTTGTATAGTTGGTGAAATAGATCTATTTAAACTATTCGTATTATTGCAAATAACTTCCTCGTTTTTTGTGGCTTTAGCAATTTCCGAGATATTTCCGTTGTTATTTGTTTGTATTGTTCAATACTTTGTCATTTTTCAAGTGCTGTCATATTTCAGTTACTTCTCGCGACGTTTGAAATGTGTGACTGCCACTATAGTTTCCTATATTTCGCTTATCCCTACAACAATGAGCAATGTAACTATTTCTGCAAATATATCTTAACATTCTGACGGTTATAGTTTTATTTTAAAAGAATGTGATAAATCCAATTCTATTAAGTTAGAGATATTCAGGGCAAAATTTGTTTAAGTAACCTCATGAAATGGGCTTTAGGATTCTTGTGAGTCATTTCCCAGATGCTTATGTAAGCAGGGATTAGATTGTATGACTTTTAGGGGAACTACTCATCTCAGGTTCATGGAAAGTTCGATACGTGAAGGGATTATCCAAATCATATTGATACCCGCTTATGTCACCGCTGTCTATAGCACTGATCAGCATACTCCTCAGGTATTTAAACGTGCGATTTTTTGACGACTCGCTCTCTCTCCTAAACATGTGCTAACAGGGCGACACTCAGTCTTTTAATCTTTAATCTAACCTTCAGGTACACCGCAAGACGTCGGGACTTGAACGCCCAACCTTCTTCGCACCTAGGTATACTTGTCTTTCGCAACCTTATCGTTGATAGACGTGTTTACAGTAATGTAGAGTAATCTTCATCCAGCTAAATCTTGCCGAAATTTTTATTGTATTTTAGAGCAGTACTCGAGATAATTAAACTAAATTTGGAACTAGATTTACACATAAATAATTGGACACCCTTCAGCAATGCTCCTTCTCGGCCACCCCTCTTCCAAGTTTTACCATCTGGAAACATGAAATACGTCCCCGTCCTCCCAGTGATTGCCGTGTCAAATAGACATGACGTCACATTATAACATATAAATAACGATACTAATTTAATCCTTTTTAAATTATAAAACTGAAAATTTAATATACAAGTTATAAAATAGGGTTTAGTCTATGGATTAAATAAATACAAAAATATTCAGGGAAATAGGAAATGCAATATCAGTGGTTTCCTTAATCTCCCACGGAGAGTTTCCAACTTTTATAAATTGATGTAGCCATGCAAATCAAAAAGATTCAGTTTATTTTGAATTACAGAAGAGTAATTAGAATAATTGTAACGTACATTTTACTGAGATTAGGTTATTGACAATACCTATATACAACATTTTTTAGCGCAATTGAAAGAATTATCGGAATATTCGTGTAGTTTTTGGATAATCACAGTAGCTGAAATTTTAAACTTTTTCTTAGCTCCGCAGTTTTTACATAATACGCAAGGCCCTGTTTGTATACACAATGCTTTTCCTTTATACTGTGGCTATTCGCGAGCCGAACGCCGCACTTCCGCCGAAACAGTTATAATATCCCCACAACCTCCTCACGTTTACATAGTTACAACTACAATTACAATGATAATGAGCACATACCTTATCATAAGAGATGTTGGAAATGTTATCCCTCTCTATCAGCATATTTTGGAATCTTATCAGGAAATTTTCATCCACATTGGAGAGCTTAATGTCCTAAAGTCAGTGAATTTCTTGCCTGATATTTTCTTTTAGTTCTTACAATGTATGGGAGTTGGCTGCTTGCTGCTTATTTTTAATGTGACCATGAAAGTCACATACATTTCTGTATTTGGATTTTGTGAAATTATAGAGTAATTGTTGATCACCTTAAAATTCTTCTCTGACCAAGCATGGCTGTATTTATACGGCTATGTTTTGTTGCAAAATAACAGATATTGGAGTACAGAGAAACTCGATTTTACACTTGGAATTCCCTTGCATGACGCGAAAATTAGTTTGCAGTAAATGTATACAGAATAATAGTACGTATATTTTTTAAACAACAATAAAAGCAACGAGTCACAGAAATGACACACCATTTTTGAATAGCTGATCGAAGTTGAACATCAGTGTGGATTATTAAACAATACTTTGTTACCGCGCATACGGTTGATGAGTTATTACATTTAATTGACAAATTTTTAAATAAAAGATAATTATGGCCCTCATTAGCCTCTGATTTAACTGTATTGATTTTAGTCTATGGGAGAACTTGAAAAATAAGAAAAGAATAAAATTAGGCGGTTTCAAGCCAAAGATGTCAACATTTTTCTAAACTGTGTTTTTATTTATTTTGTTCTTTGAAGTTTAACGATTAAACTGATATATTTAACATATAATTTAATACTACATTTATATTTTTAATCATACTGTGGCATGTATGTGTGTGTATTCTCACACCAGGCACATTATTGCGTCGTTGGCGACAGTATTGTTGGGGTAATTTTTTTCGGCTTTGAGTTTTGAAGTTCATCTGGCGTGGCGACCCGCCAGCGATTCTGGCCGTAGGTGGAGAGAGTGGGGGAAGTGAGCGTTACTTTTTTGTGTTGTATGTTAGCATCAGTTTAGGTCGAGTGTTGGGTATGAAAGGCTGTATGTGAAATCGTGTGAATGGAGCCTCGTGTGAGTAGCACCTCCCTTCAATTTCTTTCTTTTTATCTTTTGTGTGTGATGTAGGGGCACTGTGCTTATACTGAATAAACCACAGGTAATGTGATTAATGTGAAATTCTGTGTATTTTTTTAACTTTCCCAATTCCGCTCTGGAATGTATAGTTTAAGATATTGGTCCTCTTACTACCTCTGCAGCCATGCCTCGCAATGTATATGCTGGGGTAACTAAAGTTTAATATCTAGCTGCAAACATTTTGGCCTCACCCCAGTATATAACAACATGCTACATATGTCAAAATGGCAGTCAACTGACAGATAAAATGACAAGCTCTATTATGCTGTAACTTTCTTTCTATAAGAGATATATGGCTGAATCTTCAGTACAGAGGGATATTTCTTCCCTCGTTTTATACAAATAGCATTTGGCAGCCCTGCTTTGACTTCGAACCTGTTTGGTTACATTTCTTGTGAATTAAGCACATGGTACCAGATCCATAATAAATCTGTTTTTTGTGCGGTTGTGTCATTTCTTCCTGCTGTTTATGTGTTATTTTTTAAAACACAACATGAAAAAAGAACGAAAGTATTTATGAAGAGAGGAAAATTAGGGAATCCAAATCTGTTAACCTTAAGGTTCAGAATTTTACTCCTAACCTGGGTGTAAATGAAGTTCATGCTTCTGAACATAGCTCATCCTATAAAATGCTGAAACCGTTATTAGAGCAATTTGAAATGGGAACAGATGAATGTAATGATTTTCAGTACGAAATAGTAAATATATATTTATTACAAGCTGCACTAAATGAGTTAACTTCTTGTAAATGCCACAGTCTTGTTACAATATATGAGGAAAGAAATGTTGGTTTAGCCAGTAAAATGATATTTAATTGTAATATGTGTCATAGAGGGCATAATTGCATAAACTCAGAAACAAAGGAATTCCATAACCAGGACAAAACACATATATTGCATGATAGTTTTATGGTCTAAGAGCTATTGGCAAAGGTCCAACAGCAAAAAAAGTTTCTGTGGAATAGTGAATCCATCTAAACCTCCAACCCAGTTTACACATTATGTAATGGTTCTTAGTTCTGCTGTTGCTGGAATGTATGAAACAGCTATTGAGGAAGTTGTGGAATGTAATTCAGGGAGCAGAGACATTACTGTAGATTACACCTACCAAAAGCATGGCTATTCTTCACAGATAAGAGTGACAACAGCCACCTGTGTAGATACAGGTAAAGTTGTAGAAATGGTCTTCAAGAGTAACTTCTATGGGTGTAAGAATAAGTTACAAAAACCCATGAAAATGATTGCCAATTACCAAGTGATAAATGGAAGGAAGGAAGTTGAGGGTGCCAAGGATATTTTCAAGCACTCAGTAGCAGAATACAATAAAAGTTATGCTGTATATTTGGGAGATGGAGATACAAAGTCTTACAAAGCTGTTCTGGATGAACAGCCTTATGGAAAAGGTATAAAAATTAAAAGGTTAGAGTGTATATATCATGTACAGAAGAGAATGGGAAGAAGGCTAAGAAATTTAAAAATAAGTTTACGTTGGAAAATTCCAAGTAATGGCAAAACATTTGATGGTGCAAAGCGAGTTACTGACAGTGATATTCTTAAAACTCAAATACATTATGGAATGGCAATCAGAAGAAACGTTACAGACCTTCATAGCATTAGGAAAGATGTTTGGGCTATTTATTTTCATCTGATTTCATCAAATGAATAAGCTCAACATTGACTTTGTGATGCAACCTGGTGCAAACATTTGAAAGCAAAAGTAGATAAAAAGGTATATGACCATACAGAACACTTTGAACTTCATTCTCTCTGCGAGACTGAGATGAAACAAATATTAAAGATTTAGCTGACTCAGAGCTTCTAAGTGTCTTCATGGTGGAACACAAAACCCCAATGAATTATTATCTAATGTAATTTGGACTCGTCTCCCAAAAAAGTATTGGAATTAACACACTGCATGTTCAGGGTTTATGAGGTAATAGCATCATTCAATAGCGATTAAGTGCCAAGTAAGGTTGCTGGGAATGAAATTTGGTTTTAATTGTATCTCTACGATGAAAACCTTGGACCAAATGAGGATCAACAGAGGAGAGAAAATGTTAGAAACAAAAATAAAGGCTAGGCAATCAACCCACAGAGCAAAATGGAAGCTTGTAAGGACCTGCATCACCAAGAGGAGGAACTAGATGATTCAATAATAGTGCAGGTATGCATTAACGTGTGATTATAAATATTTTTCCACTTTAAAAGCAATTTACCAAAAACTACACTTATGTTCCTTTTTCCCAGGCCCTATAATAAGTAGAAGAATAACATGTTTACCACGTGTTCTCTACATGTATGTGGGACCTTTAACACAAGTGTCTGATGTGTTACACTCACATGACTTTCTCTACTCTTTTACAAACTCTTATTCTCCATATGCTTCATGTTAATCGAGATATCGAGATGTTAATCTTATTGCTAATTTTCTTGTAGATGCAAGGGGAATTGGTAAGCTTTAAGCGATAGTGAAATATTTCAAGAGCTGGTTGCTATGTGGAGTATTCCATTCTCTTTGCATTACCAGGTCAAAAAAATGAATAACGAATTCTCATTTGAGAAAAAGTATAAGTATTGGAAAATTTAAGGGAATAACAAATAATATCTCGAAAATAGTTTACTCAACAAAAACATGTATATGGCATAAATTGTGTATTTTAACGCGATCTACATTTTTTGTGTAGTAAAGTTTTGTTTGTCTCTTACGGTTTACCTGTTATGCAAAAGTCGTTCACAATGAAAAATACTTTTGGAGACATTCCCAGAAAATTCGAGATATACATTTCATTTGTCATAAAAATATCTTAAACATATCATATTTTAATCAAAATCGTTATAGCCATTTTTGAGAAAATTAAAATTTTCGAAAAATGTTGCATGTAAAGGGTAATCGGGGGTGGGGGGATTTTCTTGAAAACCTTCGTGTCGCAACTCTGGAAGATACTGAACCTAAATACCAGGTTTGGTGGTTATCCGACTGTTCGTTTCTGAGTTATGCTGTTCAAAGACACACAGACCAACACACACACACACACACACACACACACACACACACACACGCGCGCGCGCGCGCGCGGACATGCTTCCAAAAATGCTTTTTTTGGATTCAGGGGGTCTCAAAACATATATTTCCGGTGAAATCTCGGTATCGAATTTTTGGGTGGAATACAATACTTCCCCTACTTACTATACGTAGTAGAGAAAGTAATACTTCAAAATCCCGGAAAGCATATTAAAAAATTCTCCAACGAAAAGTTTGTAAATGTCTTCAAGAATATGTTGTAAACTTTTGGCTTCCTACATTTAGTAGTTACTGAGAAAAAGGAACATTGTCAAGATAGACCTTAATGAACAGGCGAGAAATTCACTAAATCTCCAGTGTGATTATAAGGTTTCTGAGAATATGCCAGAAATATGGATAGTGAAACGTGTGTTTCTGTCCTAATAGGAAATGGATTAAAGTAGGAATGATGGCAGATTATTAATTAACCATATATTACATAAATTAATTAATAAGCCCAATTTCTTTCTTTTAATAACTTTACACTTTATAGAAAATATAATTGCTATTTCAGAAACCCTTATGCTTACACAATTCCTTTAAATTCTTACGGCTTCAATCCATTGAATTAAATTAGAATTATTACATACTTGCTTTCTGCTCTCACGTTTACCGATATATTTCAAATTTACAACACCAATAAGTCTACGTTTGGCACGTCATATCTTTCCTGGTTACTAATTACTAAAGATAATTTTGAATAAGTTAAGCGAAAAGGAATTTAGAAATATCGTCCGCAAAGCCTTCTGTCTAAACATTGCCCTGCTGTTTACCTCGTGACATTCCTCACCGTCGAAGAAAGACCGAGTTGAGGAGAGCTGGGACTGAACCGGCGCCTGCGCATTCGACGTCCACATTCGCCGACGTACTACACGAATCAAATTAACGGTGCCCTTTCTTCTTGTTCATGACGTCTCCTTGACAAAGCACCACCATACTCATTTCACTCTTGTTCCCGTAGACGTCAACCTTCCTTTAGTGCAGCCCGTAGTCGCCGAGAATAGATTTCTCCGGGGAGGGTTCAATTTGGCACAATAGATAATGACCATATTTCCAAAGTCTCATATGATAATGCATGTGTTTATTATAATTATCTTTATTTTTAACTATAAGAACGTGAGGCATTTTTAGGATATTATAACTCTTTCGACCAACTGACCGAAGGTTTTTTCACAGTTTTCCTCGATTACTAGGGGAATGCTGCATTGGATAATTTGATCTGCGAATTTTCCTATCATCGCTTTCATTTCAATACCACTACATTTCATTTCCTTCTTCTTCACCTCTATACCAAACATTGAGCTGATCACCCATCCTGGAAGTGCTATAATCCAGAGGTTGCTTGCTCCTCGACAGTCTACTGACCCAAGGCATTGGCTTGTAAAGAAGGGTAGCTGTTAAAGAAGAGGAAGAAGAATCTATTTAAGAGACCAGTTATATTTTATGTTAAATAAATGTGCATGAAATAAACCGAATCTGAAATTAGGCACCAAAATTAACACGATGCCATATGCTGCTTGTATAAGATTTGATAGTTCACGCAAAGGTTTCATTTCCACAAAAATTGAAAGATAGATCCTAAGTACTCCTAGCTGGCCGCTTGCTACAACACTTATTTTCTTCTGCTGTGTTAAACTGTTTGGTGAAGGAAAACGTTTGCTCATTTTTATTTGCACTGCCACCCTTATCAGAGGTGCCAACCCCAGTGTAAGAAAGGCGTGACGTCTTTGTTCCAGGAGAAGAAACATGTTGGAACTCCCGGAGAGTAGCATCAGTCATGGTTTCCCTGGGGAACTGTCAGCCCGCCCCATCACGTCCTCGCTGTCTCACGCAAAGGAAATTTAACATTCACATCGTCTCCATTTAACGTCCATGTTAATGGCATACAGTGCACTGCCGGCAAACAGCGCCATGCAAAGTCAATTGGGTGAGATAATTGGGTGCTGGAGGAAGGAGCGAACTGCTGCTGCTGCAATGCAACACATGTTTTTATACGCGGCGACCACCTAGTGTTAATTATTCACTTGTTAAAAGCTCGCTACATATTCGAAACCAGTGGTTTGTGCTTACGAACTATTCTCAGTTTACCTGGCGAAGTTTAAAACTCTGCATACATTTATTATTCTTGTTTTAGCAATTAATTGTTAAAATAGTATCAATTATAAGTAATATAAGATGGATTTATAAAATATATATCTAAGAGTTCTGGCGCATTACATTCAGCTGACTTTCTATAGCCATTATCATGTATTACTTTCTCTACTACCTACACAGTAGATAGAGAAGGTATTGTATTCCTTCCAAAAATTCAATACGATATTTCACCGGAAATGCATGTTATGTGACTCCCTCAATAAAATGTTAAAAAAAGATACCTATGTGTGTCTGTATATGTGAGTGAACAGCATAACTCAAAAACGAAATCTCCGATAAATACCAAAGGTGGTATTTAAGTTCAAAACGTTTAAAAGAAGTGCCACAAAGGTTTTCAAGAAAATTCCCCACCTCCAATCTTCCCTTTACATGGAACACTTTTCGAAATGTTTGACTGAGAATTAAGGGTGGATTATTATACATCGGGTAAAAGTAGGGTTTTAATTTGCGAGCAGGAATATTTGTGAAACAAAGGCCGTCGAGCAAAACAAGACCAATTCTAACACCTGTGGCATACACTGTTTTTTTAGACAGCGCTAGAATTTGTAAAATATCAATAATATTATATTGATTCTGGAAAACTAACAGATATTAAGTTTAGAACGTATTCTTGAAACAAGCGACATGTCAGTTATTTTGATGTTTTGTTGATTCTCCAGCAGTTATTTTCAGTCAAACTATTTTCATGATGTTTTGCCTTACATCAGGCAATGAAGCTATTACGTTCTACATAATTTTGGTTTCCGTTTTTTTTTGGGGGGGGTGGGTTAAGCACTTTTAGTGTTATTATTTCTACTGCTTCTGTAATTTCGCCTGCATTTTCCATTTCAGCTTCTTCTGAATTCATAACTTCCACCTTTAATCTTTATGTAGGTTAGATAGATAAAAGAATACGGCTTTAGATCAACAGAAGGCTATCAATATACGTATAGGTTAACTGTACAATGAATTGCGATAAATTGAAGTATGACGATTTGTACTGTGAACAGATAATGCGAATCCATGAAAAATTAATTATGTACAAAGACATAAGAAAAGTAAAACCTAATCAATCCAAGTTGAGCTATTAAACATGTGCAAATACAAAGGGCAACTACCATGTGACTGGACTTGAAATCAATGATCACTAGTGCGAAAATCTAAAGCTTTTAGCTCTTGTGATCTGTGATAGAAGTTCCACTTTTAGGCCTTGCTGTCCAAAAAATGTATATACTGGATTTTCTGGGAATAGCCTGCGATGTCCTATTCATCGGAAGAAATTTTGTATAATCTTGTATAACTGGTAAACGTTAAGCGATAGACGAAAACGTACTACACAAGAAATGCAGATCTCGTTAAACACAGAATTTATATGAAATAACTTTTTCCGAGATATCCGTTATTAATGTTCCATTTGTTAAATACTTTGTTGTTCTGTGTTATGTAATTTTTAGTTATTTTCTTCGATTGCATGGGAGAGTGTGGAATTTTAAGGCCAGCATACAGCGTCCAGTTCTTAAATATATGTCTGTCGCTTTGTACCCTAAGGAAACGTTACGTGTAAGGTAGCTATTCAAATTAAGTATCTAGAAAAACAAACTTCCGTAAGAATAATTTCTATCATTCATTCATTATTCATTAGCTGTTTACCCTCCTCTTATGTAGGACTTACACCCCCAGGACTTACATGCGGGTGCCTGGGGTCAGAGGCCCGTTGAGGAGCAGACACTCATGGATCAGACAGAGCATCCCGGATGGGATGAAGGAAGTAGATGAAACTAAATGTTGGTGAAATGGATGAAAGGAAAGGTGATGATGGAGCAGTTGGTGGAAGAATGGCGGGGGAAACCGGAGGACCCGGAGAAAACCCGCCCAGACGCCGCTTCGTCCACCACAAATCCCACATGCAGGTCCCTGGGATTGAACCCGGGCCGCCTCGGTGGGAGGCGAGCGGTCTAACCACTCGGCCACGGCGCCACCCTAATAATTTCTATCGCCACTAATAAATGATACAGGTAGAGAATGTTATGTGAATATAACACATGGGATTTTCATGCATTTTTCATTAACAAATTTAGAAAAGATTACTTTTCTATTTATTTCCTGTTAATGCAGATAAACCTTGCAGAAATGGTTTAAATACACTTAAAGTGACAAAATATTAAAAATCTAAACAAATAACAAAGAATATGTCACAAGTGATTGACGCTACAAAATATCTATTTCATGGAAAGTAAGAATCTTATTTCTATCCCTTATGGTTTACCAATTATAAAAAAAATTATTCCGAATGGAGACTATTCCTAGAAAGTTAAAAACATACATTTTGCTTGTCATACAAATATATTAAACATTCGATATTTTAATTCAAATCGTTTAATTTTTCATGTAAAGGGTAATGTAGGGTGACAGAGTTTCATAAACATTTTCGTGTTACATCCTTGGAAGATCTTGAACTTAAAAACTTAAGTGTTGTATTTTTTCAAACTTTCGTTTTTGAGTCGTGTTGCTCACAGCCTCTGTCTCTTGTCTCTGTCTGTCTCGCTCTCGCTCTCTCTCTCTCTCTCTCTCTCTCTCTCTCACACACATACAGCTTTTCTAAAAAACATTTTTATTCAGGGCTCTCAAAACATGCATTTCCGACGAAGTCTCAACACCGAGTTTCTGGATGGAATTTAATACTTTCCGTTCTTGCGAACACGTGGTGGAGAAATTAAAATTGATGAAAGTATTGAAACCAATAACAACTAATATCTCAAAAATGGTTGATGCTACATAAACGTTTGTGCAAATAAATTTTGTGTTTTAAATAAATCTGCATGTTTGGCGCAGCAAACCTTTTTCTTTTGTTTCGCCAGTTATACAAAATTATACAATATTCGTTCAGAATAAAGAAGATCTAATAGGCTATTCGCAGCATATTCAAGATTACATTCTATTATTCATGCAGTCATATAAAACTTATTGAATTTTAATCAAAATTAAAAATGAAGAAAAATTTTCAGTTTGAAGGTATTTGCGATGAGGGATTTCCTTGAAAGTCTTAGTGTCTCGTTCTTGGTGGAAATGAAGATGTCGAATTTAAATGCGGAATTTGGTGTTTATCCTACTTTTTATCCCATATGCCGCCTCACTCTCACTCTCTCTCTCGCATGCGCGCGCTCAGACCTCTTCGTAAAAATGCTCTTCAACACATACAGCAGGTTCGTTATATTGCCGGGCCGGGATCGCGCGTATGCTAGCTCCGCGCAACCTATTACACTGCGGGGTTTTCCCTTCTAAAGCTTCCACGTTACTTACTGACGAGTGATAGTAACATGTACTATAATGTCTACTAACTTTGTTATAAGTTGGCTGGAAATGATACATTTCTTGAAACACTCCTGGTATTCCTCGTCGTCACGAGGTTGTAATTCATGAACTATAAACGCTCTGTGGGGTTTCAATTTTAAAACTTTAACAGCTCTATTAACACAGATTTTTGAAACGCCCACTTGCTGTGCAAACAAGTCTATAACACTTCTTTGGAGAGTGTTCGAATGATGCACCAATTTCATCAATCTTTTCTTCTGTTGGAACATACTCTTTTTTCGCATCTTAGGTTAAGAGTTTAGCGATCCTATTGTCTTAAATTTATGAACAATACATCTAACAGTTTCCCTACCTGGAACTAAGATACCAGTAGATTTGTCCTGAAAATGTGTACACATATTTTTACTATGTATCGTACATAAAACTTCTTGGTCCAAACGTGAATTTTTCGGTAGATGCAGTGCAACAATAGAATAATCTAATGCAATTCACACACAGCACAAATGTCTTGAAAAAACTTTCACTTTTGAGATGCACAATGAGCGAACTCGCCTTTACAGCTCGAACAGAAGGCAGCAATGTCACAGTATAACACAGCTGATAAACGTAGCCTTGAGCCAGTCATTAGGTCCCTGGTGCGCTAGTGGAACATACCGAGGTCACTGGATTACTAGCGAGCTACGCATTTATGTGATCTGCGGCCGGGCTATAAATCGAACGCATGGATACACGAAATCTGCGTATAAAATTTTTAGGTGGAATACAATTTTTTTGTAGTATTAGCCGTTTTATAAACAGCCGCGGTTACAGTATTTCTACGTTTAATTGTGATGCTGCATGTAGAAATAATCTTTGAAATTACGCAATTCCTTTTTATTGCCAGTATCGTTTATTTTGTAACAGAAATTTACATTTAGTAGTAATATGAACTATTATTCTGCTTCTTTCTTTCTTTTTGGCATAGTATAAGTAATCAAGTGCAGTTTGTTCAATTTGAGATCATTTCTATGTAAAAATTAATCAATAACCTAACGTGAATAGCAGAATAACAACTATTTATATGAATTGGGTAATATGCGGTATGAATTTGTAATGATCAAAGAAGGTAGGTTGCATGAGTGTGAGATGAGATTTTTTTTATTGGAGGACCGACTGTTTCCAAGGATGGCCCTTCAGGTGTAAGTTTTTGGCACGATTATTTAAACGAAATGCAATTCAGACATAATCTATATCAGTAATTGTGCACAGTCAAACGTAACTAATGACACTGTTCTGTTTCGCCAGACGGACCTGTGCATGTGGACGTCACATTACCAGAGAACTTGTGTACTTTTTGTGCCCTGGGGAACCGAAATAATTGGGAGACTCATTTTACAGCGACAGTTGCTGCTAATGAGCTGGCGTGAAATCTCCGCCCGATAAGAATTTCGTGTGTGTGTGCACTTCTACTATAATTTTGAAGAGGTCATCAGTGTATCTAAAGTCATTTCTAGTCGGTTTGTCTCGCCCTGGAGGTTTTTTAAAGAATAATTTCCGGAGTTCCAGACGCCTTGTGCATGGAAATAGTATCTCTTTCGAAAATGATAAAAAGTTTATCATTTATTAACAGATAATGGTACAAGGGGAAAAATACACCACTTTTAACGCATTGGCATATACTATTTTTACTTTCTCTACTACGTATAATAAGTAGGGGAAGTACTGTATTCCATCCAAAAATTTTATACCGAGATTTCACCGGAAATATATGTTTTGAGACCTCCTGAATCCAAAAAATCTTATGTGTTACACTCACATGACTTTCTCTACTCTTGTACAAACTATTTTTACAAACGCTTATTCTCCATCTACTTCATGTTAATCGAGATAAACATTTGCAGACTCTATCTTATTGCTAATTTTCTTGTAGATGTAAGGGGAATATATATTTACAAGGGCAATATAGAAATACAGTAGCCTTTAAGCATACACATATCTCTTAATAGCTGGTTGCTAGGTGCAGCACCATTCCCTTTCCCACAGATTAATACTCTTTGCATATCCAAGACAAAAAGATGAATAATGAATTCCCATTTGAGAAAATAAGTATTGCAAAATTTAAGGGAATAACAAGCACTATCTCGAAAATGGTTCACTCAACAAAACAAAAGTATATGACGTAAATTGTGTATTTTAACGCGATCTACATTTTTTGTGTAGTGTCCTATGGTTTACCAGTTATGCAAAAGTCTTTCACAATGAAGAATACTTTTGGAGACATTTCCAGAAAATTCAAGATATACATTTTATTTGTCATGCAAATATCTTAAACCTATGATATTTTAAACAAAATCGTTAGAGCCATTTTTGAGAAAATTAAAATTTTCGAAAAATGTTCCATTTAAAGGGTAGTCTGGGGTGGGGGATTTTCTTGAAAACCTTCGTGTCGCATCTCTGGAAGATACTGAACCTAAATACCAATTTGGTGTTTATCCGACTGTTCGTTTCTGGGTTATGCTGTTCACAGACAAACACACAGACACACTGACACACAGACACACAGACACACACACGGACATGTTTCCAAAAATGCTTTTTTTTTGATTCAGGGGGTCTCAAAACATTTATTTCCGGTGAAATCTCGGTATCGAATTTTTGGGTGGACTACAATACTTCCCCTACTTACTGTACGTAGTAGAGTAAGTAAAAAGCATTTTTGGAAACATGTCCATCGCCCTCCGCCGGGATTGAACCCGCGACCTCGGGAACTAGAGGCTAGAATGGTAACCACTACACCATGGTGGACTAGAAAATAAATCAGATTATCAGAGGAATGTGGTATAACTTATTCTTTTTACCTTCTGTACCACATATAGTAAGCAGGGGAAGTATTGTATTCCACCAAGAAATCCGATGTAGGTATTTTATCGGAAATATATGTTTTGAGATCCCCTGAACCCTCCTAAAACATATATTTAGAAAACGATCCGTGAGCGTGTGAACAGCATAACTCAAAAATGAAAAGTCGGTTTGAGAAAGTCATGAATATAACACATGGGATTTTTTTAACTTATTTGGTCATATTTCACATTCATGCTTCCAGATTTTGCGGCATAGGATATTATTCGTGAAAAAAATTCCCCTCCTCAGCCGGGCATCGAAACCGGAACCTCTGTGTTGCGAAGTAAGAACACTGCCCACTGACTTATTGCTCTTGGTTCGTATTTTCCAATACTTGTTTGTGCTTGACGATATTCTTTTTTTCCCCCGTGATGTTCGTGATTTTCAAAGCCCGCCTAAAGGGATCCACTTTTTACTTTCTCTAATACGTATAGTAAGTAGGGGAAGTATTACATTCCCTCCAAAAATTCCATATCGAGATTTCACCAGAAATACATTTTTGAGGTGCCATAAATCCAAATAAAGCACTTTTGGAAACATGTCCGTGTGTATCTGTCACTCTGCGAACAGCATAACCCAAAACTGGAAAGACAGATAAATACCAAACTTGGTACATGAGTTTACTATCTTAAAAGAATGCAACAGGAAGATTTTCAAGAAAATTTCTCACCCCAGACCATCCTTTACATGAAAGATTTTTCAAATATTTTGATTTTCTCAAAAAGGGCTCTAACGATTTTGATTAAAATATAATATGTTTAAGACATTTTATGGCAAATAAAATGTATATTTTGAATTTTCAAGGAATTTCCCCAAAAGTCTTCTTTATTCTAAATGACCTTCGTATAACTAGTCAAACACAAAATAAAATTCTACTACACAAACAATGTAGATCTTGTTAAAACACACAATTCATGTCATGCATTTGTTTTTGTCGAGTGAACCTATTCCGAGAGATTCGTTGTAATTTGTTTGAAATATCCAATACTTATACTTTTTCTCAAATGGGAATTCGCTATTCGTTTTTTATGTCCTGGACAAGAAAGAGAATGGAATGCTCCACATAGCAACCAGCTCTTAAAAGATCTGACTATCGTATTCCCCTGGCACCTATAAGAAAATTAGCAGTAAGATTAATATCTCAATGTCTTGATTAACATGAAGTAGATGGAGAATAAGCGTTTGTAAAAATAGTTTGTGAAAGAGTAGAGAAAGTCATGTGAGTGTAACACATGAGATTTTTAAAATTTGACTGTCGGTTCAGTCTCCTGCATTCTAATATATCTAAATGAAATGTGTAATGAAATCATTTATGCAAACATTTATCTCATTTAACATGAATACCGTAGAATATACGCAAAATAAACGATAGTGTGTAAATAAGGTAATGTAAACGTAATATATTACAGTTTTATATAATAGGACACAATTAGTTTACTGTAAAGCGTAAGGGTCAAAGGTAAACCTACTTCTTTATTTTTATAGATGAGGCTAGATAAATTAGTAAAGCAACATTCTAACTTTAATTCCCAGCAGATTTAATTACCCTTTATGCTTGAAAATCTGGTAATTAACAAGGAGCTACAGCATCACGAAATAGAAAAAAACGAACGTGTTACATCTGTGACGCAGTTGAAAATCTTGTGCATATTTTCTCATTTGCGCTTCACATATTCTCCTGGCAGTTGAGCGTTTGTATACGAACCCGGTTAGCTCAGTAAATCACAGGGTTAATGAGAAACATTGCTGTCAACTGTAAATAGACTGGAGAACAACACTCCTTTTTTAAAATAACTTTTCTAGACTGCCATGACGGACGCAGTGTGTGCAGTAGCAGTAAAATTCATCTCTGGTGGACTTTTAAAAAACGCACATAGATTTTCGTGTTGAAATAGCACCGTGTAAATATACACATACTGCTGTAAAAACAGAGAAAAGAAAGGTACTTTTTCATTAAAAATTAACCAACAGTTTTTCGGATGCATCTCCGAACAGGATGTTTCGAACATTTTACCTTCTCTGGTACCTACTGGCAAGTAGAGAAAGTATTGCATTCCATAAAATATTTTCATATCGGATTTCATCGAAAACACATGTCCCCTAAATAAGAACATATTTTTAGAAAAAATTCTGATGTGCTACAATCACATGACTTTCTCTACTCTAGTACAAAATATTTTTACAAACTCTTATTCTCAATCCATTTCATATTAATCCAGATAAACATTTCCAGAAACGATCTTTTGACATGCAAAGAGAATTACATTTTACACATAGTGACCAGTTCTAAAAATATTTGACTATCGCTTAAGGCGTACTATGTTCCACTTGTTTTGTAATTGCAAGAGCTATATAGAAATACAGTAGCCTTTAAGCATAGTCAAATCATTTAAGCGCTGGTTGCTATGTGGCGTATTCCAAACTCTTTGCATGTACAGAACATAAAAAAATCTGATGTGTTACACTCACATGACTTTCCCTACTCTTGTACAATATAATTTTACAAACGCTTATTCTCCATATGCTTCATGTTAATCGAGATATCGAGATGTCAATCTTATTGGTAATTTTCTTGTAGATGCAAGGGAAATATGGTAGCTTTTAAGCGATAGTCAAATATTTTAACGCTGGTTGCTATGTGGCGCATTCCATTCTCTTTGCATGTCCAGGACATAAAAATATGAATAGCGAATTTGAGAAAAAGTATAAGTATTGTAAAATTTAAGGAAATAACAAGCAATATCTCGAAAAGGTTCACTCAACAAAAGAAATGTATATGACATAAGTTGTATATTTTAACGCGATCTACATTTTTTGTGTAGTAAAATTTTGTCTATCTCTTATGGTTTACCTGTTATGCAAAAGTCGTTCACAATGAAGAATACTTTTGGAGACATTCCCAGAAAATTCAAGATATACATTTCATTTCTCATGACATTATCTTAAACATATGATATTTTCATCAAAATCGTTAGAGCCGTTTTTGAGAAAATTAAAATTTTCGAAAAATCTTCCATGTAAAGGGTAGTCTGGGGTGGGGGGATTTTCTTGAAAACCTTCGTGTCGTATCTCTGGAAGATACTGAGCCTAAATACCAAGTTTGGTGCTTATCCGACTGTTCGTTTTTGAGTTATGCTGTTCACAGACACACAGACGCACACACACACACACACACACACAGACACAGACACACACACACACAGACACACACGGACATGTTTCCAAAAATGCTTTTTTTGGATTCAGGAGGTCTCAAAACATTTATTTCCGGTGAAATCTCGGTATCGAATTTTTGGGTGGAATGCAATACTTCCCCTACTTACTATACGTAGTAGAGAAAGTAAAAATGAATAACAAATTGGAGAAAAAGTATAAGTATTGGAAAATTTAAGGGTTTAACAAGCAATATCTCGAAAATAGTTCACTGAACAAAAAAACTGCATATGACATAAATTGTGTATTTTAACCCGATCTACATTTTTGTGTAGTAAAATTTTGTCTATCTCTTATGGTTTATCAGTTATGCAAAAGTTCTTCACAATGAAGAATACTTTTGGAGACATTCCCAGAAATTTCGAGATATACACTTCATTTGCCATAAAAATATCTTAAACTTATGGTATTTTATTCAAAATCGTTAGAGCCGTTTTTGGGAAAATTAAAATTTTCGAAAAATGTTCCATGTAAAGGGTAATATTGGGTGGGGAAACTTTCTTGAAAACCTTCGTGCCGTATCCCTGGAAGATACTGAACCTAAATACCAAGTTTGGTGTTTATCCGACTGTTCGTTTCTGAGTTATGCTGCTCACAGACACACACACACACACACACACACACACACACACACACACACAGACACACAGACACACACAGACATGTTTCCAAAAATGCTTTTTTTGGAATCAGGGGGTCTCAAAACATGTATTTCCGGTGAACTCTCGATATCGAATTTTTGGGTGGAATACAATACTTCCCCTACTTACTATACGTTGTAGAGAAAGTAAAAATTGCATCCTAAAGAGCATTTTAAGTTTGGGAGATGTCTAACTATATAAAACGAGAAAAATAAATTCAAGATTTGAGGACATAATGCTGACGCACGGTAAAGCTTATTTAAGTTGTCACGTGACACGCTTAATTTTGCGTATATGATATAAGTAAGTTCCGAAAAATTCACAGAAACTTAAGACAGAAAGGTAAAAAATATGATGTGTTGCAGTCACATAATTTTCTCTACTGTTGTTCGAACTATTTTTATAAACGCTTATTCTCCATCTACTTCATGTTAGTTGAAATAAACATTTGCAGAAACTATCTTACGACTAATTTTCTTGTGGATGCAATGGGGATATGGTAGGCTTTAAGCGATAGTCAAATCTTTTAAGAGCTGGTTGCTATGTGGAGTATTTCATTCTCTTTGCATGTCCAGGACATAAAAAAAAACAAATAACAAATTCCCATTTGAAAAAAAGTATTGGAAAATTCAAACAAATAACAAGGAATATCTTGGATATAGTTCAGTGGACAAAAAATATCTGTATGATATAAATTGTGTATTTTAATGAGATTTACTTTTTTTGTGTAGCAAAATGTTGTCTCTCTTACGGTTTACCAATTACGCAAAAGTCGTTTAGAATGAAGAGGACTTTTGGGGACATTCCCAGAAAATTCAAGATATAATTTTTTTGCCATGAAAATATCTTAAACATGTGATAGTTTAATGAAAATCGTTAGTCATTTTTGATAAAATCAAAATTTTTGAAAAAATGTTCTATTCATTATCTAGTCTGGGGTGGGGGATTTTGTTAAAAATCTTCGGGTCGCTTCCTTGGAAAATACTAAACTCAAATACCAAATTTGGTATTATCTCCGACTTTTCGTTTGAAACACACATACGGTCTGTGAAATCCCGGTATAGAATTTTTGGGTAGAATGCAATAGTTCTCCTACTTACTATACGTAGTAGAGAAAGTAAGAAAATGTTTTGTTTTAAACCTTAGTATAGTTTTTAACCGATCGCCTGCCTTAAAAGTATACATAGCATGAAAAATTGCTACTGCAAATCTCCATTTTTGTATGCTCTTAAAATTCCAATATATGTTACAGAGTTTCTTTAATTTACACAGCAATTGTAAGTATAGCATTTATTTGCTGGGTTTATTTGCGTATGTATAATTTACTTCATTTTCATGTTTGGTTCATCTGTTTTATCTGGGACATATAAAAACGCACGCCATTCCACGAAGCCAGTACGAACTATAAAACAACAGTGTCCGTCCCAGAGTCACAGATAACTCATCTTTGCATCAAACTGAAAAAGAAACCGATTTTAGAGCATAATTTTGGCTCAGAACGGTTCACTGCGATATAAAACATTTTATTGGCGATTCGCTTTATTAAATATTCCCTGCACTTCGCACCAGTGCGTGGTTGTAAAATACGATCAGTGGTGACTGCGGTATGGTTTTAAGGGGTCCCAGAGCACTGGGTATCATAAACACTTCACTTTGGCGAGCATCACTCTGTGTTCCCCAGGTCTCTGAACGCAATCTATCGCCATCGACGTTTATACCCCACTCCCACGCTCGCCTGTCTCTCTGCCAGATATTGCATTGCTCCAGGGCCAAAATGAAACTTTCCTTCCTTCCTGTATCTTTGATTTCGTTTTAAACTCTCTCCACCATCAAATAGTTCTACTGAGGGATATGGTCATCCTGACGATTTTCATTTCTCTCTAATTTGAGGGGCTACCGAGAACAGTGAAAAACGCAGTACTTTATTGCTAAATTCAAACTAACAGTGAGGCAGTATTTTTAACACTAAAATGATTTCAGTCTAATTGTATAATATGTATATAATTCAATAACAGCCCGCCTTAAAGCAATATGAGTATGTAACAATATATAAAAAACTGTATGTAACAGTCATTGTATATGTTTGTATCACTGTATCCATGTGTAATAATGTTATGTGAGTATACTACGTAATTTAATAATGTAGGAGCTGTGAGAATAATAGGTTAAAAGTTGCTAACAATGAGGTAACAATGAGGTAACCTTGAGGCTATAATGAATTTGAAAGTTTAAGTACTATTAGTCATTATTGAAGCAACAATAATGTAAATTTTGAGATAGTTTAAAAATAGCCAATCAACAACCAGAAAAAGCTTTAGTTAAATGAAGGTATTCTATTAGATTAGGAATAGCCAATCAGAGACTTCAAATACAGAAATTTACTAGTTTAGGCGGTTGAAATCAGTTCAGTTGGTTGCAGACAGCGTTACTAACCAGACGCAAAAAGTGTCATCAAGAGATTTAATACGTATTCGTGTGAGACGAAAAATAAAAGAAACTCACAGTTCTCTCTCTTTATCAGTGAAGTGTTATTTAAATCGTATCAAGCATTAATAAAAGGAGTGAAGTAAATTATAATCTGTGTAAACCTACATTCTCTGTCACACCACAACTTTACTAAGAGAAACGTGTCTCTAACAATAATACTGACGCAGCCGAGGCAAACATAAATATGTAATATTTAAGAAGCAGTTAAATTACTAAGTTAATATTTTTTTAAACTTGGGGCAAAAGGCCACTGAGAGTACATTTGGGGCGAAGGCTACCGGAAACTATACGTGCGGTTGTAACTACTACAAGTTCGGCTACCCAACAGTTGAAATATAATTCAACTCCTACTTCAAATCCGCCTTTCCATACGTGAAACAATAAATCTTTCTCAACAGCTAGGAACAGCAGGAATATAAAATACAGGCTTCACAAATTAAATTCTTGGGCAGGATTAAAAAGTACTCAATCTCGACACACAAAAGTTAAATTATGCATCAACATGTCAATATTTTTAATGTTAATAATACATTGAGAGATTGGTTCGCTATGCAATCCTATAAAACATAGCAGGAAGAAATATGTGAGGAATGTAAATATTGGGATTCCTATAATATCAGAGAAACGGGATGGTCTGTGAATACCATGACAAAAACAAGTTGGGTAAATACCAAACTTAATATTTAGGTTCAGTATCTTTCAAAAATGTGACACAAAGATGTTCAAGAAAATCCACCCACCCCAGACTACCCTTTACATGGAGAACTTTCCGAAAGTTTTTATTTTTTCATAAGTGGCTAACGATTTTGATTAAAATATCATATGTATAAGATATTTTCATGGCAAAAGAAATGTATATCTCGAATTTTGTGGGAATGTCTCCAAAAATCCTCTTAATTCTGTATGACTTTTGGATAACTGGTAAACTTTAAGAGATAGATAAATATTTTGTACACGAATATGTAGACCTCATTAAAACAGACAATTTATGTCATATACATTTTATTGTCGAATGAACCATTTCCGACATCCTCCTTGTTATTTACAGGAATTTTCCAGTACTTATACGTTTCTCAAATGGGAATTCGTTATTCGATTTTTTATGTCCTGGACATGCAAAGAGAACGGAATGCTCCACATAGCAACCAGCTCTTAAAAGATTTGACTATCGCTTAAAGCCGCCATATTCCCCTTGCAACTACAAGAAAATTAGCTCTCGATATCTCGAGTAATATGAAGTAGATTTAAAATAAACGTTTGTAGAAATAGTCTGTACAAGAGTAGGCAAAGTCATGTGACTGCAACACGTCATATTTTTAGAAAAATGTCGTATGCAACTGTGTAACTGTGAACAGCATAACTCAAAAACGAAAAGTTGGATAAACACCAAACCTAATACTTAGGTTCGGTATCTTTCAAAGATATGACACAAATATTTTCATGGTAAATGACGTGTATACCTTGAATACTGAGAATGTCTCCCCAAGAGTGCTCTTCATTCTGAATGACTTTTGCATAACTGGTAAACCGGAATAGACAAAATTTTATTACACAAAAAATGTAGATCTCATTAGAATACATAATTTGTGTCACAAACTTTTTCTGGATTGAACCATTTCCGAGATATTCCTTGTTATTTGTTTAAATTTTCCAATACTTGTACTTTTTCTCAAATGGGAATTCGTTATTGGTTTTTTATGTCCTGGTAATGCAAAAAGAATGGAATGCTCCACATAGCAACCATCTCTTAAAATATTTGACTGTCGCTTAAAGCCTACCATACTCTCCTTAAATCTACAAGAAAAGAAGCAATAATTTAAATGTTTATCTGGCATGGAGAATAAGTGTTTGTAAAAACAGTTTGCACAAGAGTACAAGAAGTCATGTAAGAGCAACACATTCTATTTTTTACTTTCTCTACTACGTACAGTAAGTAGGGGAAGTATTGTATTCCACCCAAAAATTCGATACCGAGATTTCATCGTAAATACATGTTTTGAGACCCCCTGAATGAAAAAAAGCATTTTTGGAAACATGTCCGTGTGTGTGTCTGTGAACAGCATAACTCAGAAACGAACAGTCAGATAAACACAAAACTTGGTATTTAGGTTCGGTATCTTCCAGAGATGCGACACGAAGGTTTTCAAGAAAATCCTGACCAAGATTACCCTTTACATGGAACATTTTTCGAAAATTTTAATTTCTCAAAAATGGCTCTAACGATTTTGAGTAAAATATCATATGTTTAAGATACTTTCATGAAAAATGAAATGTATATCTAGAATTTTCTGGGAATGTCTCCAAAAGTATTCTTTATTGTGAACGACTTTTGCATAACTGGTAAACCATGAGAAAGACAAACTTTTACTACACAAAAATGACTGTCATATACCATTTTGTTGTTGAGTGAACTATTTTCGAGATATTGCTTGTTATTGCCTTAAATATTCCAATACTTATACTTCTTCTTAAATGGAAACTCGTTATTCATTTTTTTTGGTCCTAGTAATGCAAAGAGAATGGAATACTCCACATGGCAACCAGCTCTTAAAATATTTGAATATCGCTTAAAGCCTACCATCTACTAGAATCTACTAGAAAATTAGCAATAATATTAACATCTCGATATCTCGATTAGGATGAAGCATATGGAGAATAAGCGTTTGTAAAAATAGTTTGTACAAGAGTAGAGAAAGTCATGTGAGTGTAACACATCAGATTCTTTTTAATTATAATATTGTCACATTACTAGGCATTAAGGCTTGGTCGAACACAGTCTAACATAGTTACGTCAATTTGCAATTATCAACATTTCATCAAGAACGGGCAATCCACAGAAGTACCTACCCCTTTCCTATTTCACTCTCACCAGCAACAAAAAGCTTTGAGGTGAAAGTCATTGCACTGCAATAAACTACCTGTTCACATCTTCATTATGATGGAAGTAAGACTTGATGTCTGTCAAACCTCAGGATAAAATATTAGATGAATCTTGTTACTGTATTTTTGACATACGCAAGCGAAGAAAGTCCGTTCTCAATGGATATATATTATGCTCTTCTTTGTATATATATTGTGCTAAGAGGAAAGAGAAGTAATTCCTCTTTGCAGGAATTCATATATTAATATTCTTACAAACCACACATATGTAGGAATTCACAGAACCCGGATAAATTACAAGCGAAAATGAAAAGTACCTAGAAAGAATGGAAGAATTAAGGCTGACAAAACATAATGATGTACAGACCAATAGGTAGAAGATCCGTTGGAAGACCCAGACGGAGGTAGATGAAAGATCTTTTAGGAAGAATAGGCACACATGCTGTACCTTTAAGTGTAGTAGTAGAAGAAGAAAATGAGAAAGGTTATGCAAAAAATAAACAGGCTCCTCCTTTTGAAGGTTTTGTATACACGCACCTCATTAATTCTGTTAAAGAGTCTGCATGCAGGTTAAAATATAGTTATCAGCAATAGCAGACCAGTGCTCATAGAATGAGACGATTGAAAAACTCAATGTCTTAGATAGGATTTGAACCACGGTCTCCCGGTCTCCGTCCGTTTGGTGTAAGTACTGAACTACCATAACAAAATGCCGGCATCACATAAAATTCCTCAAATGATTCGCATTTTTCCCGGTAAACCACAAAGAGATCTCAAGCTCTATTGAATGACATATCCCAATGGCGACTTATAATGTTGTAAGTACTTTAAATCCCGGGCTTCATAGTTTCTACCACTATTAAGACAATTAATGGAATTAATTGTTTTTCCTCACAAGCCGTGTGTTGGGAAGGTTGGAAAGGTAGAATCAGATGACTGAAAAATCTGATGTGTTACACTCACATGACTTTCCCTACTCTTGTACAAACTATTTTTACAAAAGCTTATTCTCCATTTACTTCATGTTAATTGAGATAAACATTTGCTGACTCTATCTTATTGCTAATTTTCTTGTAGATGTAAGGGGAATATATATTTATAAGGGCAATTTGGAAATACAGTAGCCTTTAAGCACATACATATCTCTTAATAGCTGGTTGCTAGGTGCAGCACCATTCCCTTTGCCACAGATTAATACTCTTTGCATATCCAAGACAAAAAAATGAATAACGAATTCCCATTTGAGAAAATAAGTATTGGAAAATTTAAGAGAATAACAAGTAATATCTCGAAAATGGTTCACTCAACAAAAAAAATGTATATGACATAAATTGTCTATTTTAACGCGATCTACATTTTTTGTGTAGTAAAATTTTGTCTATCTCTTATGGTTTACGAGTTATGCAAAAGTCGTTCACAATGAAGAATACTTTTGGAGACATTCCCAGGAAATTCAAGATATAAATTTTATTTGTCATAAAAATATCTTAAATATATGATATTTTAATCAAAATCGTTAGAGAAAATTTAAATTTTCAAAAAATCTTCCATATAAAGGGTAATCTGTGATGGGGGAATTTTGTTGAAAACCTTTGTGTCGCATCCTTGGAAAACACTGAATCTAAATACCAAGTTTGGTGTTTATCCGACTGTTCGTTTCTGAGTTATGCTGTTCACAGACAGACAGACAGACAGACAGACAGACACACACACGGACATGTTTCCAAAAATGCTTTTTTGGGGTCTCAAAACATGTATTTCCGGTGAGATCTCGGTATCGAATTTTTGGGTGGAATCCAATACTTCCCCTACTTACTATACGTAGTAGAGAAAGTAAAAATTCAATGCCGTAGTCGGGATTTGAATCATGGATCTCCCGGTCTCCGCCTGTTTGCTTTAACCACTGAGCTACTATAGCGACATTACGGCAGACATTAAATTCCCCAACTGATTCGCAGGTTTCCTAGTAAACCACAAGAGCTCTCAAATTGTATTGAGATGTGAAGTAGTAGAATTAGCCCCAAGTTTAAAAAAAAAATATTAACTTTGTAATTAAACTGTTTCTTTATATATTTAATACTTATGTTTGCCTCGACTGCGTCAGTATTATTGTTAGAGACATGATATCTTGGCAGGGCGTGATACGACAAGAATGTAGGATTACACAGATTATAAGTTTTAATTCAATCCTTTTTATTAATCCTTGACACAAATTAAATAGCACTTCACTGATATCAAGAGCTGTGAGATTCTTTTTATTATTAATTACACTTTTTAACACGTAAAACTACTTTCGTCTCTTACGAATACATATTAAATTTCTTGAGGACACTTTTTGCATCTGGTTAGTAACTCTGTCTGCAGGCAGCTGACAAGATTTCAACCGCCCAAACTTGTAAATGTTTCTCCTTTTCAGTTTCTGATTGGCTAATCCTACTCGAATAGAATACCTTCATTTAAATAAAGCTTGTTCTGGTCGTTGATTGGCTATTTTTATAAACTGTATCAAAATTACATTATCGCTTCCAAGAATCACAAGTAGCATTGTTAAACTCTCAAACTCATTATTGCCTCAAGGTTACCTCATTGTTAACTCATTGTTAGCAATGTTTAACTTATTATTCTCACAGCTCCTACATTATTAAATTACGTAATACATTCACATAACATTATTGAACGTGTTTACAATAATATAAGCATGTGCAATGACTGTTACATACATTTTACAAATTATTACATATACATATTGCTTCAAGGCGGGCTGTTATTGAATTTATGTATTATACAATTAGAATGAAATCATTTAAGTGTTAAAAATACTGCCTCATGACATACCCCAATGGCGACTTACAATGTTGTAAGTACTGGTACTTTAAATCCCTGGCTTCATAGTTTCAACCACTATTGTCAATTAATAGAATTGATTGTTCTTCCACACAAGCCCTGTGTTGGACAAGGTTGGAAAGGTAGAATCAGACGACTGAAAAATTCAGTGCCATAGCCGAGATTTGAACCACGGTTCCCCCGGTCTCCGTCCGGTTGCTCTTACCAAGTTGGTTAGAAACCGAAACTAAATTGTCAAGTAAAACTACTAGAAGTGCTACTCGGCTAGATAATTACACGAAAAATTTATTATGAACTTGCCTAGTTTAGCACCCCACCATGTTTGTTAGTCACTGCACTGTAGATTATGATGCCTGTCTGTCAAAAGGAAACAAATGCGTGGGAGCTCTAGAATTGTATGATTTTATTGAAGCAATTAACTAAGTTAAGCGTAACTGAGGTTAGGGAATACGTTTAATAATTATTATTGATTTTGCATTTGCTGTATGTAGTTCTCGTCTTCTGGCATTTCGCGCATCTCTAGCTGCTTTCAATGTGACATCTGTGAAAGGATCTATTCTTCCCTAATGCTCATTATACAATTTTACTTTTATCATTCTAGTTGTTACATTATAGATCATTTTTACCGCTGTTTCTTTGTAATTCTCACCGTTCTTTCTCATATTATTACTCCAGTCCTGTAGAATGGAAGCAATCTCTTTGTCGCTAACTGAGCCGTCAATTTTATAATTTCTCTCCGTACAGAATTCTGAAAATTGGTTCCACACCATACTTTTATTCTTCTTTGTGTTAAATTATCTACAGCTGCTCTTATATTACGTCTCCAAAGCGCAGTATTTCCAGTTGCTATTATTGTAGTCACAGCCTACATGATCTCACTTATTGCTTTCGTACAAATTAAAAACAAGTGCACCACCATGAAATACAATCAGTGTAATACGGCTTTGATTGGTCAACTGACTAGCATACTCTATCTGTCATTGGCTAATGGCATATTCAGAGCGATTATCAGTATTTGTTTATTTCTTTGTGCTAGCAATCTTCCTTAAAATATGGCTATACATCAGCCCAAGCCGTATTCTTGCCATATTTTACCCAATATTTATATTACATTCTTTAATTATACATAAAAAGAATAGTAATAATAACAAAATACTAATCTAATAATACTAATATTTTAATAATGATAACATAATTACATAACTTTACATCACATGATGAAACTAATTCACATCTCTTTTTATTGTCCATAACCATTTCTTTTTTACTTTGGACAGGTACTCTCCTACCTTTTTACTATCCTTGTTAAAAATCTTGCTTAAGACTACTTTCCTGTCCAGTTTTAACCATTTACCATTTATAGTTTGTTTTCTCCAATGCTGTATACCTTTACAATCAAAAACGATATGTTCTAAATCTTCTCTTTCCCCACATATTGGACACTGGTTCTGTGGGAACCCATTTCTTATTCCTATTAGCCTCCATACACTTGCTCGTACCCAGGCTATACTTTCTCTTTGTTCCTTATTTGACTTATCCACATACTGTTCTCTAGCCCATACATTTTTACTTTCTCTACTACGTATAGTAAGTAGGGGAAGTATTGTATTCCATCTAAAAATTCGACACCGAAATTTCACCGGAAACATATGTTTTGAGACCCCCTGAATCCAAAAAAATCATTTTTGGAAACATGTTCGTGTGTGCGTGTCTGTGAACAGCATAACTCAGAAACAAACAGTCAGATAAACGCCAAACTTGGTATTTAGGTTCAGTATGTTCCAGAGATGCGACACGAAGGTTTTCAAGAAAATTCCCCCACCCCAGATTACCCTTTACATAGAACTTTTTTCGAAAATATTAATTTTTTTAAAAATGGCTCTAACGATTTTGATTAAAATATTATATGTTTAAGATATTTTCATGACAAATAAAATGTATATCTCGAATTTTCTGGGAATGTCTCCAAAAACATTCTTCATTGTGAACGACTTTTGCATAACTGGTAAACCATAAGAGATAGACAAAATTTTACCACACAAAAAATGTAGATCGCGTTAAAATAGACAATTTATGTCATATACATTTTTTTTTGTTGGGTGAACCATTTTCGAGATATTGCTTGTTATTCCTTTAAACCTTTCAATACTTATACTTTTTCTCAAATTCGTTATTCATTTTTTTGCCCTGGTAATGCAAAGAGAATGGAACACTCCACATAGCAACCACCTCTTAAAATATTTGACTATCGCTTAAAGCCTAGCAATTCTCCTTGCATCTACAAGAAAATTAGCAATAAGATTAACATCTCGATATCCCGATTAACATGAAGCATGTGGAGAATAAGCGTTTGTAAAAATAGTTTGTACAAGAGTAGAGAAAGTAGTATGAGTGTAACACATCAGATTTTTTATTAATATATATATATATATATATGATTCCAAGGAAATTTTCTTCCCAATGTTACTAAATAAATTTTGTATCTCTATATCTTCAAACCTCCGACTAGCTTCTTTCCGAAAACACTTAACATTATTTTCCCTCCTTCTCCATATTTCTCCCAGACCACTATTTTCCAAATTAGTATGTATACTAAAACTCCACCCCTTATCAGTATAGCTTTTAAACTGTGGGGCGAAATTGTAAAAAAACGGGATGTTCGACAAGGATGTAGTTTAACCCATATTGCTTAATTTGTATATTGACGACCTAGTTAAGAAATGGAAGAATTAAATACAATAAGACACTAAAATACATTTAAATGTATCTTTAATTATCTACTTATACGCTAATGATAAATAATTATCGAGGAAACATAAGATAAATCACAATGGTCAGTAAACATCTTAAGCCTAAATGCAATGTAGTATAATTTAAGGATGTTTTTACAAATAATTTTCTCTTTTAAATGCAAGAATTCTGTTAAGTCTAAAACATTAATGCGCAAACGGAATTATTTTGGAACTGGTGTCTCTCTTTCAATATAAAGGCTGTGATATTAGTTTTAAATTTGACAAAACATCGAGAGAAATTTAATAAATTTCAGCTATTTCCGCCCCAATTAGAAGAACTTCAGAAATCTAGGGGGAGAAAAAGCGAATGAAGTTCCCTAATGTGCCTTTTCTTATATATGGTTCCGAATGATTAATGGAGGACAGTGTATTCATTCTGGGATATGACATTTATGAGATACGTATAGGGTATAGTGAAGACCTATTAAGATTACCACCCCACAGGAAGAAGGAATGAAGTGAAGGAACCACAGGAGGCTACAGACTGGTTCCACTACTGAGCTGTCAAGATAGGGGAAGTAGTACCCACGGGGAACACATTTTCCTTGAAGCGAGCATCCGCGCCATCAGTCCGGCACCAACCAGCATTCACATACCGACCAGGGAAAACCACAAGAACCCAAAATTAAAGTGCGTAATCGACGGGAATCGAGCCCGAAAGCAAACCTGGCATGTTACCGCAGATCCAACTCACTCGGTATGAGGATATACTAGAGCTGATAAAAAAGAAATGGAAGTATAAGATTAGATTTAAACATAATTTCAACTAAGGAGTAGATAGATGATGGTAAAAAGAAGTGAAAGAACTTACTGGTATAACAGATTATTTTAGAAGACAATGAACTCTCAAGCAACTGCAAGGAGAGATTTCGATACCTCGAAAAAGTTGGGTTGATATTCAAGACAGGAATTCATATCGTCCCTGAAAGGAGAAGAAAGCACTTCTGTAGCCAGTTTCCAAAACTTACAGGTAGGTACGTTGTACACAGAGGGAGAGAAAGACAAGGAGAGCGATAGGGAAATATTTTCCACATTAAAAGCAATAATGTGAGTGTAAGTGTGGGTTTTGCTAGTAAGTAAATCATCTGTAATTCTAACCAGGAGTTAGCGCCACATCTTGCTATAAGGGAGGGCTTATGTGAGCACATATTGAAGTGTAGGTGAATAAGGCTTGCATGTTAGCAAGACCATAATCAGGAAAAAGAAAAACTGATGAGCTACATTAACACTGGATTATGAGGATATTGTACCGACGGCTCACGAGAGAGTGCTGGGTGGCCTAACCAGGAGTGAGGCACAGCAATGACAGGGTCCTTATAGTTTCCAGATATAGACACCCGGTTGTCGGACAGGCAACCGGGGGAGTCCAACACTCCTCATGGAGCGGTTATTTTACCCCGCAACCAGCCAGGTCTTTTTCCCAGCCACGCTGCACCGAAACACCATCGCCGACCTTCCACTGAAACAGAGCAAACGGGATCAAGGATAATTGAAGTGATCAATGTAGCACAATGGAGGGACACGAAGTTCCATGGGATGAAAGAAAACACTCCAGGATTCACCTGACAACCGCGGAAAACCCCTAGAAAAATCCATGGCTAGAGTGTGCGGTTGCCCGGGATCGAATCCGGCAGCTCTCAAATCTGGGCCACAGACTAGAACCATCCCGATCTGTTACATTCACATTACTTTCCCTACTCACTATAATTTATTTTGATATACTTATGGACGTTTATATTTTCTGTCTACCCATGATAATCGAGAAATAGTTTCATTACATATTTCGGTGTAGGTACTAGAGGGATAGAGCAGTCGAATCGAGAGTCAGATGTTTAAAAAGCAGACGCTAATATTAGCCTTGAAATTCCATAATTTTTCCACGACTTTGCGAGAAACAAGTGAATAGTAACCGTACTTTAGAACAATGACAAAATATTTTGAAATGAATGGTGTGTTTTAAAGAAATGTACATTTTTATGCAGTATGTGATTATACAACGTTCCCTCTGGATGAAAATGACTTAATTCTGCTTTCAGAAAATCCAAGACGTTTTGTTTTTTATGCAAATACCCTTATGGCATATTTTAATCCAAATTGTTAGAACCATCTTTCAGAAAAAAAAATATATATCGAAAATGTTTGTCTATGCTTCAGGTCTATGCTAAGATTTTCTTATAAATCTTCGTGTCACATCTTTGGAGGATGCTGAACTTATACAGTGTCTTCGTTTTATCCCAAGGCCACAACTGCCTTATATGCGTATCGGCCGAGACGGCAGTGACTTTCTTAGAAGTGACGCAGGGCGTATATCAGCTATGAGCAGTCTCAGTCGTTGCTTTGTCTTCGTGCTGTTAAGTGTTTCGGCACTACGTGGGTTCTGTGTGATTTCCTTAGGAATGATATTCTCTTATTAGTCCACGGAAATGCCTGCCAACAAATTAACGCTTGAACAGCGTATTTTTATGTACGATACATAAGTGAAACTGAATCGTGTAGACAGCTTTGTAGACAATTTCAGCACCAATTTTCTGGTTATCTAGTTCTTGGTAGAGACACTGCGAGATGTTTGGTCAATAAATTTGGAACAACGGGAACGCTAAACGCTAAAAAATAAAGTTTATAGGAAAAATCCTCACACTAGACGAACTTAAGGAAGCAGAAATTATTAACATTGCGCAAGAAGAACGTATACGAGTGAATGGTATTTCATCCGAAGATGTCAAGAATGTCTTCGCGCAGATGGACATCACTTTGAACCATACTTATAACAAGGTTAGGACACGTTACATATATGTAACGCGGGACTTAAGGAACAGAAGTCCCCGCAGTGTAGTAGACTGTGTGTGGAGCACGCATTCGTGCGAACCGCGGCCTTGGCATAAAACGAAGGCACTGTATAACAAGTTTGGTATTTATCGAACATTTCTCTTTAGACTTATGCAATTAAGAGACAGGTGGGTGGCAGAAAGACAGACACACACACACACTCTGAACCTTTTTGAAAAAAATATCTTTATTTATTCAGGGGATCCTCAAAACATGTATTTCGAAGAAATTTCGATGTCATATTTCGGGTGGATCCTATGCTTCCTCTACCTAAGAGTTATGCGATAGAGAAAGTAACAATGAGATGGACACTGTCGTATGGTGCGCTTCAAAATGTACTACATAACGAGGAAATTATAAAAAGTGGGTCAAGGGCAAAACGTACGCATGTATTCTTCACCGTAATGAGGACTTTTCCACATATGCTTCTTAATGTGTTAATTTCCGCGTTCACAGCCACGTCATTAACTCTTGCCTTCTCATTTTTCTGCCCATCCTACATCATTTCATCAACCACCTGCTATTTTAGTTTTAATTAATGGTATAAAGGCGGTTAAAATTATTTTAGGCATGTAAATGTAATTTTTAGCGCAACCCTAAGAGCTTTATACGTAATAGAAACACCACTTTTTATTTCCTTTAAAATTTCTTACTAATTCCAGAAGTTATTTTTTTAGGCGATTCTACGGTACTCTACACGCTGTTGCCGAATCGCCGTCTGCTTTGTTCGAATAGGCAACCAAAATGATAACATCAAGGGTGGTGAAATGTCTCTACTGTTTTGTAATTACATTACGTAAGAGTGCCTGCATCTGTTTCAGTAATTTTATTTACAAGAGCTCTGGTATTGCTAACACTGTCACCTCATAAGAGACAAGTATATGTGTTATGCTAACATTTACCTTTGATTGCTATATCGATCTAGGCGACATACTGTTTCTACACTATTATTTGTGTACTTCCTATAGTATTATGTTTGTAATATAAATATTAATGTAACATTCCATAAAACATTAGAGTGTTATTATTATTATTATTATTATTATTATTATTATTATAAGGAAATGTCCAATTACAGTAGTTGCACTTAGCTACATTAAATATAGATACACTGCCGTTTTTGAAAATAGCAACACCAAGAAGGAAACGTATGAATTCAATGAATTTAATACCACAGGTTAGGTACATGACAAGTAACAAATGATAAACTTTTCAAAACTATACATGACCTTTGAGCCCTAATATTCAGTATTGGGTGTGGCCTCCATGCACTGGAATTAGAGTTGCTATACGCCGTGACATCAAATCAAAAAGGTTCTGAATAAGTTCCTGAGGGATTTCCCTCCACGCAGTTTGTATTCGAGCCCACAAATCTCTGACACTGGTTGCTGGAGGACCATGACGTACCAGGTGCCGACCAACCATATCTCAACCATGTTCGATGGGCGACATGTCAGGCGAACGTGCAGGCCAGGGAAGCAATGGTACCCGTCGCTCTTCGAAGAAGGCTTGTACGTTCCTCGCAATATGTGGCCAGGCATTGTCCTGTTGAAATGTGGCCTGTGGAGATGCCTGAAGCAGGGGGAGTACCTCAGGCTCTACAACCACCGTTAGGTACCGGTTGCTGTTCAAAGAGCCCTCAATTCATAGAAGGCGAGATCGGTTGTTGCAACCAATGGCGCCCAAAACCATCACACCTGGTGATTGTCCGCTATGCCGCTCAACAGTGCAGCCCTCCAGGTTGCGTTCATCAGGGTACCACCGGACACGCATTCGACCATCACTGTAGGACACATTGAAGCGGAAGTCGCCCGAAAAGACATTTTGCCACTCAGTACCCCAGTGACGGTGTTCACGTGGCCACTGCAGTCGGAAGTTCCTGGACAATGGAAGACGACGTAATGGCATGCATGCAACCAGTCCAACCTGCAGCAGACGGCGACGAATCGTTGATGCAGACAAGTTCATACCTGTTGCAGTGCTCCAGCGTCAAGCCAACAGTGTGGATGAAGCTGTATGGTCCGTTATGGCCGTGCGGACAAGATGTCGGTCATCCGTGCTGTGGTCATGTTTTGTGCTCCAGTACCCGCTCTTTGCTACGTACGACCTTCAGCTATCCACTGCTTCCACTCATGCATCTCTGTCGTAACAACATGCCTTGTACGAGCCGAAATGTCACGGTATGATTAACCCGCTTCCCGGAGACCGATCATTCTGCACCGTTCGAACTCACTCACATGCCTATATGTCTCCCTTTGACGTCGACGAGGCAAACTGGCACTCACATTGTTGTTTCCACCTTGTATGACAGGTATGCACTGATTACACTGCGCGCAACACTGACCTTGTCGGATCGACACGAGAGAGCTCTGCTCGGCCTACGCGTACCCCATCTCTGCTAACCTAATCACTTATTGCTTGCACACTCTTCTACACTTCCACCAAGTCTGGAGTTATTCAGGACATTCTTTCTTGGTGTTGCAATTTTCACAAACGGCAGTGCATAATTGAGAAAAGAGAAGAATAACTCCGATGTGTTACATGTCTCATGTGTTTCTCTACCCTCTGTCGCTTATTAGTGAGTATACAAATAATTCTTACAAAAGCTCATTTTCCTACCTACTCAATTTCAATCGAGATGAACCTTTCCGGAAATATCTTCTTTACACATTCGGTTATAGATACAAGGGAACAGTGATAATAAAATGTTTAAGAACTGGACCGTATAGGCCGGCTTGAATATTCCATACTCTTTCATGACGTTGCGAGAAACAGCTGAAAATCGACAGGACTTTAGAATCGCTAAGTATAGAATAATTCCAACCACTAATAACGGATATCTTGGAAATGGCTTATGCCACAAAAAAGCTATTTGAAATACAAGTTTTGTGTTTTAATCAGATATAGATTTTTGTGAAGTAAGTTTTCGTCTATCGTTTAACGTTTATCAGTTATACAAGATTACATGAACTTCCTTTCGAATGAAGATGACTTTACAAGCTATTCCCAGAAAATCCAGGATGTACATTTTATTAGTTATGTAAATACCTTTAATATATGGTATTTTAATAAGAATCGGAGCCATTTTTCAAATTTGAACTGACACTGGACTTTCGGCAATGACGTTGCGTTTGCACACAGCACTCACCAAACCGTGTTTACCTGCCTTCAGTGACCCTTGGCCGCTGTTGTTTAAGTTCTTTGAATTGATATATGGTTTGAGTTACACAATTTGAAGCCAACTGCTTAAGAATTCCTATGCCTGATAAACCAAAAACAGGTTCTACTCTTAAAACTTCAAAGAAAAGAACATATTATCATTAGTTTGTAAAACTAACATTTTATTTAAGCTTCATTAATCATATAATTGTGAATCACGTGCAACTAATTCTTATTTTTAACTGTTTCTTTAATTGTTTGAAAGAAAGTTATGATTCAGGTCTATTGTTGAGAGTCCAATATGTTTAGATCATAAACTCAGAATAGGGGAGCTTTTATACGATGACGTTTTAGTTGTCCAAAATTGCAGTAGCTGACTAATAGGTAATCTGAAGATTTTTAGGGTCAGCTGCTTTTGTAACCGACATATACATAGCTATACTTTGTGTACGTGTGGTTACGGCAGCTGCGGATCTAAGAGGAGGTTCGAATCTTATTCCCATCTGAAGAGCTTTATTTATGTAATTCATACTGTGACGTAAGGTCACTTTGCCAAACCGGCGCCTATACCAGTTGTGACGGAGCTGTGGCGGCTCCACCACATGTGACGTCTCCAGGGTGTCTTCACTAAATGGGAGGAGGACGGGGATGTACTCAGGGATTCTACTGAGGAGGCTATCGGTTGCCTGGAGCTGGAGAGGTGTTGAAGGACGACACCATTAGATGTGTAATTCTAGTTCCAAGAGAGTCTAATATTTCCATAGCTGATCTGAGCTACAGTGCAAGAGGGAGATTGCTAGACAGCTTTTAAGTTTAATTGGCAGACAAAAGAACTCTGGCATTCCATCTTGGTCGTGCCTAGGACCTAGGACGAAGTTGAAAACAAGTACAAAATAAATTTAAAGGGTCCACCATCGCAGAGTCCTGTTATGCAAGTGATAAGCCAAGCGCAGGCCATCCAAAAACTCTACGTTTAAACATCAGCGGGCCATGTTGATCCACAGCTTTAGACAGCACTGACGTAAAACGAGTAAGCAATATTTGCCTAATCTCACTACATGTTGACATTTCCATGAATATGTGGTGAGCATTCCCCATACAAATACTATGATCTAACCCCTGCTTAGTCCCTGCATAAGCATACGGGAAATTAGTCACAAAAATTCTAAAGCCATATTACGTATTCAAACTTCGTCCTGAATATCTCGAACTTTAAAAAATTAGATTTACCGCATTCTTGTTTAATGAAACTGCAACCGTTACAATACCGTACTTTTCTCATACAAAAAAGTAGTACACAACTCGTAACTGACTAAGTTTGTACCACCCCTGAAGCTCCTGCAATATACAACTCAGTTTACCGCGCGTCGTGCACAACTACGAGATATAACTCCAAGATGTGGACAGGGTTTCGGGAACACCTTGTCTCATGTTGACTCTAAGGGAGAAATTAAGGGCCGAGTCTTGAAGCTGCTTTCAGAATACCCTACACACGGTAACATACCTGCCCTTCTTTCTATTTCCGTCCGGGAATAGCGTGTCGAGATAGATATGCTCATTAAAGTTCATCTGACAAAACCTTTTAGAAGCTGATTTTTTTTCTATCTTGAACAGCAGTATTTGATTGATTAAGAGCCCAAGGAACAATGTTTATTCTGTTAAAATAATGTGCAAATATTAACTATTCAACTCTTGTGGGTCTTTATTAGGCTTTACCTCACCTTGCATAGTGTAATTGGAAGTTGTGGTGTCTCTTCTTTCAAACAAAAGATACAAGCCAAGTAACAATAAAATAACTGGACTAAATGTATTGTCTATTTGTATTTTCTTTACCACATACTTATAGGTATAGGATATTTAACGGAGAACACTGTGACCTGCACAGATCTATTACGGCTACCACGCTCCAGGAGGAAGGCCTGAGGTGAAGGATCCACAGGAGCTATGGTCAAGGCAGACAAGTCACAGAGACGCGTGGAGTCCCCAAAATTTCCAAGCTCTCACACCCGTCATACTGTTGTAGCCGCCAAGAGAGAGCGGCGAACGACCCACCAATCAAACAGCCCTATGGTGTCCACGGTGAGTACTCTTTCCATTAAGCATGCATCCATGCCATCTGCCCGGTACCGCCAAGCACCACCTGAAGGATGAAAAGGAAAGGAATAAAAGGAAAATGATGGAAAGGAAATCGTTGTAGAGAAGAAACCACCCAAGCATTCGCTTGCCGACGCCGGGAAACCATAAAAACCGCATAAGTCAGAGTGGGCGGTGCTGGCAATCGAATTCGGGATGTCCTGAATGCGAGTCCCATACTTTACTGCGGCGCCACCTCGCTCGGTACCACGCGCTTATAGTAAGTAGATAAACTATTGCATTCCATCAAAAATGACGTTTCATTATTTGACTAGAAATAGGTGATTCAGATCTCCTGAACTTAAAGAAAGCATTTTTTGAAAACGTTTAAACAGTATAGGTAGTCTTCTAATTCGTCGGGCGTGTGGGGAGTTGTTGCATAAATCTTATCGTAAAGCATTCCCCACATATAATACAAGGATTTGTATACAAGAGCGAGCGAGCCGGTCAATTATTGTCATAAAAACCTGATGTGTTACACTCCCATGACTTTCTCTACTCTTGTACAAACTATTTTACAAACATTATTCTCCATATGCTTCATGTTAATCGAGATATCCAGATATTAATCTTATTGCTAATTTTCTTGTACATACAAGGAGAATTGGTAGGCTTTAAGCGATAGTCAAATATTTAAAGAGCTGGTTGCTATGTGGCGCATTCCATTCTCTTTGCACTATTAGGGCAGAAAAATGAATAACGAATTCCCATTTGAGAAAATAAGTATTGAAAAATTTAAGGGAATAACAAGCAATATCTCGAAAATGGTTCGCTCAACCAAAAAAATGTAGATGACATAAATTGTGTATTTTAGCGCGATCTACATTTTTTGTGCAGTAAAATTTTGTCTATCTCTTATGGTTTACCAGTTATGCAAAAGTCGTTCACAATGAAGAAAATTCAAGATATACATTTTATTTGCTATGAAAATATCTTAATCATATGATATTTTAATCAAAATCGTTGGAGCCATTTGAGAAAATTAAAATTTTCGAAAAATGTTCCATGTAAAGGGTAATCTGGGGTGTGGGGATTTTCTTGAAAACCTTCGTGTCGCATCTCTGGAAGGTACTGAACCTAAATACCAAGTTTGGTGTTTATCCGACTGTTCCTTTCTGAGTTATGCTGTTCACAGTCAGACACACACACACACACACACACACACACACACACACACACACACACACACACACACATACACACACACGGACATGTTTCCAAAAATGCTTTTTTTGGATTCAGGGGGTCTCAAAACATATATTTTCGGTGAAATCACGGTATCGAATTTTTGGGTGGAATACAATACTTCCCCTACTTACTATACGTAGTAGAGAAAGTAAAAATACGCGCTGTAGTGCGCGATTTTCTTACACTTCCTTCCCTGAGAGCTCCTGTCTCGTCTAATTTTTCCTCCAACTGTTGGCTGTTTCTTTTGTGTAACGATGTGTTTAAATTTTTCTACTGGCCTATCAATTGAAGGTTTGTGAGAAATGTAACACCAAGGAATTTAGTATAAATTCAAACTAACAGTCCACATGTGGCTCCGTTCGAGCAAAACTTAGTACAATAAACATATGCTGCTCTGTAGTATACACCATGATAGCTACACATAGGTTCATATAACGTTATTTTAGCCATTACAATGCCAAACAACGCTACACTGAACATCGAGTAGAAATACCGTTGCCCTACTTAGGAGCATGAGCAAGGCTACCGCAGAGCGAGGCCATTCAAACCCATACCTGCTTTGTGTGGAATACTATTTTTAGCTTGTTTTATTCAAAGGATATAACTCAAAGGTAGTTTCTTAAGACATTTCAATATATTTATGTTTTTTCTGTTATTATTTTCGTTTTAAATCAATGATTTCTAGCAAATGATTTAAATTCATATCTAGTAATTTTTGTTAGCCTAATTTAATTGTATTTATTATTTATTCAAATATTCTATGTTAGAGTATAACACTCGGAATAAACCCATCTCCATGCCAAACTTTTTTCGTGGGTTTCGTTGCGTAATATCTTCCCAAGAGCATCTGAAGGACATGTATCAAAGCTGTTTTTGTTTCCATCGCAAGAGCTCATTACCTATTCCCCTGTTTCCGCATTTTGTATTTAAATAAGCATTTATTGCCTAATGTTTAATAATTCTTCGGCAAAAATACACAGTTGAGGCAGTATTTATATCACTTAAATTATTTCAGGTAAATTATATAATATAAAATATAATAACAGCCCACCTTAAGGCAATATGTGTGTAATATAACATATAAAATGCATGTAGCGGTCATTGTATTAATGTTTATATTATTATGTACATGTGTAATAATGTTATGTGAATATATTACATAATTTAATAATGTAGGAGCTGTGAGAATAATAGGATAAAAGTTGCTAACAATGAGGTAACCTTGAGGCAATAATGAGTAAGAAAGTTTAGTAATGCTACCAGTCATTATTGGAGCAGCAATAATGTAAATTTTGAGACAGTTTATAAATAGCCAATCAACAACCAGAAAAAGCTTTAGTTAAATGAAGGTATTCTATTGGAGTAGGATTAGCCAATCAGAAACTGAAATATAGCAAACATTACAAATTCAGAAGTCAGTTGGTTGTAGACAGTGTTCCTAACCGGACGCGAGATGCGTCCTCGAGAAATTTAATACGTATGCAGTGTGAAACGAAAAATAGTTTACGTGTTAAAAAGTGCAAGTAACTAATAAAAAAATCTCACAGCTCTCTCTCTCTCTCTATATCAGTGAAGTGTTATTTAAATCGTGTCAAGCATTAATAAAAGGAGTGAAATAAAATTATAACCTGTGTAAGCCTACATTCTTCAGTCGCACCACTCCCTGCTAAGACATTCATATCTCTAAAAATTACTGACGCAGTCGAGGCAAATATAAATATATAATATTTAAAGAAACAGTCAAAATCACAAAGTTAATATTTTTTAAACATTTGGGGCTAAGGCCACCGGAAACATTTTACCATACGTGCGGTTGCAACTACTTCAAGTTCGGCTCCCCAACATAAGTACTACAATTCAATACCTAAAATAAACCTACCTCACAATGAAAAGCGTAACTTGGGCAAAAAACTACATTTTTATATTAATATTATACTAATGGATATACGGTACAGGCGCATAAAGTTGTGTGAGTGTAACGTCAGACTCTTTTCCTAGACGCTACGTTTTATATATTTGGTAAACAGAGCATGTTTAAATAAACTTCAAATTAATAATGCACCAAGTTATGCGAGTTATCAAGTCTTCGAAACTTTCATTTCGCTTTACAATTCATGATCTTTATTTCCATGTATCGTATAATTCTTAAGCTCAGCTAAAGTATCGAAAAAATTCACCATTTTAAGTTTTTCTATAATAAGTAATCGATACGGATATAATATTGTAGTGAATTTAGAGGAATTGCAACTGTCTATCCTGCCAATTTTATCATTTTATTTTATCACCTCAATGTGCAATAGTTTTTCTAGTACCGTCAACAGTATTATCCTGTAAATGGTTTTCGGATGGGAAGTAAGGCCGGTGGCACTTGTCGTAAATTTATGGCACGTAAAAGAACTTCAAGCCTGATGAAGAGGCCTCTGAGCAAAACTTCCGGTCTTTCACGCCTAATATAGAATGAGTCGCTAAGGACCATAGTACTTAAAGAGCGCCCATAAATAAAATTCAATTTAATTTTTGTAAATGGCTTTAATTTCGACTGTTAGAGGACGTTAAAACGCTGGACTGGACAATCGTGGCTAGGTATATTTGTGGAGACATTCATTTGTATAATTTTATTCCTGAAAGAGCAAACTCTGGAGCTGTAGTATTGTTACTGCAGATAATAAAAGTTAAAGCTTAACAAGCTAGAGGTTTGTTTAACCCCATTATTCGAGTTAAACCATAATTATGAGGGTCTCTGAAAAGGAAATAAATTCCGGATGGGTTATCCTAAGATTTGTAGATGTAATTTCTTGCGTACAGCCGCCGTTTCCTCACAAGTGAAGTAATTTAGAACCTAGGAAATTAGATTTGCCGTCCTGGACGATGCATTTGTGGGAAATTATTAGCGAACCCTGCCAACATTTCGAGTGTCTTTTTTATGGAGATAAATGTATAATCTCTGGTAAGTGAGGCCTGAAGCTTCCCCGCGCGGCGGTAAAATATTTTAAGGGACCGCTAACCGCCAATGTGGTTGGTATGTATGAAGGGTCTGGCGTTTGCGGTAAACCAAGAATAAAGATTTGTTCAGCTGCCAACACTCCTCTGTTCTCTTTAAAGGGAGAGAAGAAAACATTTGAAGGAAGTCTGTAATGCATGTTTTTCGTTAATTTCAGGTACGTTGGTTTTGTGGCAGAAATAATGCCGCATTGGTAATACTTATTTTGGAAAAAAATAATAAACTCCAAGGCACTAAAACCGAATTGGGCTAAGTCGTGCCGCAAGACCGCTGCATCCTCTGCCTCCACCTAACTGCAATGGGGATGGTACGCAGACATAACAGTCCCAGACTACCTCTTAGATGCTGTTCTCTCTCCCGGTTTCCAGGTTATAGTTATGACGTTCAAAAACACTGGAGAAGATATTGGTATTTTTCGCAGAAAATTCAGTTTATATTCATTTTGTTCATCACGACAACATCTCAAAGTATTAAACTTTAATCAAATTCAATTTAACTATTCTTCAGAAAGTAATAAAGGCATTTTTCATAAAAAGAAAGGCTTGGTTGGAGGAATTTCTTGAAACTCTTGTTGCAACCTTAAAGTAATATTTCTGTAAAAAACTAAAAATTTAAAATTTCCATTGAGGTAGTACTTTTAACACTTAAATGATTTCAGTATAGTTATATAATATAAAATATAATAAAGCAATATGTGTCATTGCATTAGTGTTTATATTATTGTGTACATGTTCAATAATGTTATGTGAATATATTACGCAATTTAATAATGTAGGAGCTGTGAGAATAATAGGTTAAAAGTTGCTAACAATGAGGTAACAATAAGTTAACCTTGAGGCAATAATGAATAAGAAAGTTTAAAAATGCTAGTTGTAATTTTTGGAGCAACAATAATGTAAATTTTGAGACAGATTATAAATCGCCAATCAACAACCAGAAAAAAGCTTAAGTTAAATGAAAGTATCCTATTGGAGTAGGATTAGCCAATCAGAAACTGAAATAGGGCAAATTCTACAAATTCAGAAGTCAGTTGCTTGTAGACAGCGTTCCTAACCAGACGCGAGATGCGTCCTCGAGAAATTTAATACGTATTCATTGTGAGACAAAAATAGTTTACGTGTTAAAAAGTGCAAGTAATTAATAAAATAATCTAACAGCTCTCCATATCAGTGAAGTGTTAGTTAAATTGTGTCAAGGATTACTAAATGTAGTGAAGTAAAGATTATAATCTGTGTAAACCTACATTCTTAGCCGCACTACTCCCTACAAAGAAATCCATGTCTCTAACAATAACAGTGCCGCAGCCGAGGCAAACATAAAATATAATATTTAAAGAAACAGTAAAAATAAAGGTTAATACTTTTAAATTTGGGGCGAAGGCTAACGGGTACCATAGGTGCGGTTGCAACTACTACAAGTTCGGCTCCCAACAGTTGAACTACAATACAACTCCATCTAACATAACCTTACTTAAAATTGGCGCCTAAACGTGGGGCAAATAACGAAACAATTCTACAACTTCACCATTAATTTTACTTAAAGTTAGGAATTATCGCTTTAAATGCCCTTCAAGTTCCTCTTCTTAATACAACTGCATTACTGGCTTCAGGGATTAATAATACTTGAACACATCATGGTTTATCAGAAAATAAGCCACACAAGCACCGATCTGGTCTTTTGGTCTTTAAGTTCAACACCTTCCAAAGATGCGACCTGAAGATTTCCAAGAAAATCCACAACCCAAAATACGCCTTACATGAAATTATTTCGAAATTTTTTAATTTCTAAAAAATGTCTCTTAACTGTTTTGATTAAAACACAATACATTAAATGTATTTACACGACAAATTTAATTGTTATCTTGAATTTTCTGGTAATAGCCTGTGAAGTCCATTTCATTTGGAAGAAGTTGTATAACTGGTAAATGTTAAGGGACAGACGAAAACGTACTACACCAAAAATGTACATCCCTTTGAAACACACAGTTTATTTAAAATAAGGGTTTTTGCCGTTTCTGAGATATCCGTTATTAAAGGTTTGAATTGAGCATTTCTCGGTCATTCCCTTAAAGTTGTTGCAACTCTCAGTTGTTTCTCGCGATTGAATAGATACAGTATGGAATTTTAAGGCTAGTATATAGCGTCCAGGTCTTAAAACATTTCACTGTCGCTGTTGTCTTTATGTCTATAACGAAACGTAGATAGTTAAATAAGCTTATGTAAAAGCCTTGTGATTATAAAAGACGCATAGTCTGCCACTATTGAGAAAAACAATATAAAATATTGTATCACTGGTTTCTAATATTACCAGTTTTCTCTCTTTATATAATTATTTAGCATGTCCGTCTAACGAACTTGATTACAACATTACAAAGGAAACACACCAAAACTTTTTTATCTGAGGGTTATTAGAAGTTAAGTCATCCAGAAACTTCATTGTGCACTTCTACAGAATTACAATAAAGGTTATTCAGAGGTTTTGACACTGTTTCATTAGATACATATACACTACGTGATCAAAAGTATCCGGACACATGGCTGAAAAGGACGTACAAGTTCGTGGCGCCCTCCATCGGTAATGCTGGAAGTCAATATGGTGTTGGCCCACCCTTAGTCTTGATCTCAGCGTTCACTCTCGCAGGCATACTTTCAATCAGGTGCTGGAAGGTTTCTTGGGGAATGGCAGCCCATTCTTCACGGAGTGCGTGACTGAGGAGAGGTATCGATGTAGCTCGGTGAGGCTGGCACGAAGTCGGCGTTCCAAAACATCCCAAAGGTGTTCTATAGGATTAAAGTCAGGACTCGGTGCAGGCCAGTCCATTACAGGGATGTTATTGTCGTGTAACCACTCCGCCACAGCCCGTGCAGTATGAACAGGTGCTCGATCGTGTTGAAAGATGCAATCGCCATCCCCGAATTGCTCTTCAACGGTGGGAAGCAAGAAGGTGCTTATAATATCAATGTAGGTCTGCGCTGTGAACGTGCCACGCAAAACAACAAGGGTGCAAGCCCCCTCCAGGAAAATCACAACCACACCATAACACCACCATCTCCGAATTTCACTGTTGGCACTACACACGCTAGCAGATGACGTTCACCGGGCATTGGCCATACCCACACCCTGCCATCAGATCGCCACATTGTGTACTGTGATTCGTCACTACACACAACATTTTGCCACTGTTCAATCGTGTAATGTTGACGCTCCTTACACCAAGCGAGGCATTGTTTGGCATTTTCCTGCGTGAAGTGTGGCTTATGAGCATCCGCTCGACCATGGAATCCAAGGTTTCTCACTCACGCCTAACTGTTATAGTACTTGGAGTGGATCCTGATGCAGTTTGGAAGTTCTGTATGATGGTCTGGATAGATGACTGCCTATTACTCTTTACGAGCCTCTTCAAAGGTCGGCGGTCTCTGTCAGTCAACAGACGAGGTCGGCTGTACGCTTTTGTGCTGTACATGTCCCTTCACGTTTCCACTTCAGTATCTCACCAGAAACAGTGGACCTAGGGATGTTTAGGAGTGTGGAAATCTCGCGTACAGACTTCTGACACAAGTGACACCCAATCAATCACCTGACCACGTTCGAAGTCCGTGAGTTCCACGGAGCGTCCCATTCTGCTGTTTCACGATGTCTAATGACTACTGAGGTCGCGGATAATGAGCATCAGGCAGTAGGTGGCAGCACAATGCTCCTAAGATGAAAAATGTATGTTTGTGGAGGTGTCCGGATACTTTTGATCACATAGTGTATTTGGTATTTGATAAATGACAATTAAAGAAACAAATACAACACAGGATCGATTATAGCTTTTTAAATGCCGCCTTCTGTTACTGAAGTGTTACATTATGGACATATATGTATATTTCTTGCAATAAAATGTAACCGCCTTATGTTTTTGTACTCTACTAGAGCAGCATTTATTTATATTTTGTGGAGTATGAGCTGTTTTCTACTCCATAGCTTTCTCAACTAAAGTCAAGGCGTTTTTCATAGGGATGTTTTATAACTATAACTACAATGTGTTGTATTCAATTACAAGGGCTTTGTAAACTTTTTTAATCTTTTAGTAATTTATTAAATGAAATTAAAAGGTGTTTTATAGCCCCATGTCCGACAGGGCGAACTGGGATTTTCAATGGCGAAAGAATTATGAAAGTCGGCTGAGTTTTTTGAGATTACCCTACGTACACAAACGCACATACACACACACACAAACACACACACACACACACACACACACAAACCTCCTCTGTTTATATCATTAATATAAATTGCGTGAGCAGTGAAAAAGTACAGGGTTATTCAAAAAGAAGGAACAGTCTTTAAATATTTATTTCTAATGAACGACAATAGATGGCGACACTTGCGGTACATCACAGAATAGAGAATAGTTCAAAATTTTATTTTATGTTTTCAAAATGAGCACCATTTGTTATGCGAGGACGAACAGTGCTTTTCCGTTTCTATACGCAGCCATCTTCTACGAATTTATTGTATCAGTTGTAAGATTATTTATGACGAGGCGGCTCTTTGTTGAACTTCCAACGAAGTGCACGTTGCAATGAAATAAACGGATTCACTCTTTGCATAATGCAGCACAAAAAATGACTTTTCCTGTGGCGTCGCCATTTTCTCGTAAACAAACACAGCGCTGCTGAAGGCACTGAATGGAACTAGTAGGTGCGGCTTAAAACTTTGAACTTTCCTATATTCAATGATGTGCGTATGTGACGCTATCTATTGTCGTTCATTAAAAATGAATATTTAAAACATGTTCCTTCTTTTTGAATAACCCTGTATTATTTGCCTGTGTTATAAGTGTACCTTTATCCTGACTAACATGACCTGGACTTCACATGAATTTTCTCTACCCTTTATCGTTTATTAGTGGTTAGGCATACGAGCTATTCTTACTAAAAATTATTTTTCTATCTACTACATTTTAACCAAAGTAAACTTTTGCAGAAATACCTACATTACACATTTCGTTATAGATACAAAGAAAACAGTGATAGTCTAATATTTAAGAACTCAGTGCTATACGCTGGCCTTAAAATTCCATACTGTTTCCATGCAATCGAGAGCAATAACTGAATGTTGACAGGACGTTTAAGAGAATGAAAAAGTAATGACAAATTCGAAACTTATTAACGGATATTTGAGAAATGGCTTATGCCACAAAAAGTTATTTTAGATGTTTTTAAATATATTGACATTTTTGTGTATTAGGTTTTCGTCTATCGCTTAACGTTTGCCAGTTAAGGAAAATTATACAAAATTCCGTCCGAATGAAGAGAAATTTGAAGTTTTTCCCAGAAAATTCATGGTTTGGATTTTACTTTCATGTAAATATCTTTAATATATGGCATTTCAATCAAAATCATTAGAACCATTTTTAAGAGAATAAAAACTTTCGAAAGCTGCTCCACGTAAAGGGTAGTTGGGGAAGGGGATTTTCTACGAAATCTTCGTGTTGTTCTTTGGAAGATACTAATTTAAATGCCGAGTTTGGCACTTATTCGACTTTTAGTTTTTGAACTATGCTGTTCTCAGGCACAGATACGAACTTCTTTTTAAATTCAGGGGGCCTCGAAACATATATTTCCGTGAAATCTTGGTATCGAATTTTTGGGTGGAATGCAATGTCTTCTTTACCTACTGCGTACGCAGTAGAGAAAGTAACAAATTTGAAATTGTTACTTTAGGTTCGATAAAACTTCCAGTATTTGATTTAATCTTGCTAATCACTGGCTGCCTCTGGGGAAAAGAAAAACCGCCGCATTATAAACAACAGAAGTTAGTGTTAACCTGATGCTATGAGATATTTATACACATTTGTGTAACGAGGCTGGGGAATAGATGAAGTCCCAGCAAGCCTCGCTCTTGATGTAGACAAATGCCGCACAGTAATAGAATAAGGGGCGACACGATGAACTGTCCCAATCTCTACAAATGAGGCCGGGAGGCCTTGTCTACTTTATCTTCATCTCGCCTTACTTTATCACGACAGATATTTTAAGGGCGAGATTCTTATTAAAACCGTTCTTCCAGCGAGGAAAACGAGCTAAGAGTTCTGTGCCTATGGCGTCAATATGCTAGAGATATAGCCGAGCGTATGGAAGCGGCAGAATGACAAACTAATGGCGCGATGATCGCCGGAGAATGTTTATATCTTAGGCGATTCAAATTAGGGATACCTCGCTCACTGCGATCTCTACAGATGTATTGACTTGGAGGAAGGGCTGAGATCAAGGAACCACAAGAGACTACACGCCGTAGGCAGACAGGCCACAGAGACGCGCGGAATTCCCTAACATTCCCAAGCTCGCAGACTCGTTCTACTGTTGGAGCAGCCGAGGGAGTGCGATGAATGACCCACCAACCAAACAGCCCTCTGTTATTCAGTGGGAATGCACTTTCCTATAGCATGCATCCGCGGCATCTGTCCCGCACCGTCATAAACACACCTGAAAGATGAGAAGAAAACGGAGTAAAATGGAAATGCTCGTGGTAGAAAAGAAACTAACCCAGCATTCGCCTGCTGACACCGGAGAAGTCACTAAAGATCCATGGGTCAGAGTTGCGACTGTTATCTTTGTTATAATGTTTGTGTATGTGTGTTTACTTCACGTGGTGATGCCATTTTGTGACGTAATTCTTTGTTAGGTTTGTAGCTCCATCTGGTTTTAGCAATTTGCGGTAGTATTAGTGTTTGTTTGAAAGAATGCTACTGTTATTTTATTTAATTTTGGTTTGCTGTCCTCCGGCTAGCTATTATCCTTTTGGGTCGAGCACTTCTCTTTATACAGGTTGTGTAAACGGAAAGGAATCTTTTATCCAAAGATAACACTGATGAAAGAATTTCTTTTATACTTTTATTGTTGAACACTTTCACTATCACATTTACACATTGATCTAGACACTCGCCAAACTGAAACTGTTATAGCAACTTCTTACTGATCACTTTTAATTCACGTACTTCAACCTTTTGTATAATTAACTTTACCATTCTTGAGATTTTTCATAACTCTTATACGCGTAACATGCGAATCGATAGCCGACGTGTAATATTTCTGCTGGACTGAAGGCGACGTGTATCATACAAATATTTTCGACGAACTGACGGACTGAAGGCGTGTAGTGTACAAAGAATCTTAGATGAACTGATGTGAAGACGATGTGTAGTGTACAAATATTTTTGATGAACTGAACTTACGCTACCTCTAACCTAGCCCTTTTATACTCATACACCCCGATATGCCTAAAGATTATAACTGAATTGCAATTGGCTAATAAAACGCGCCAACATTAGCGTCTATTTTTATATCCAATGAAAATTATGAATACATATGCTCTAGGGAAATGTTCCAGCAATTTCTACAGAAAAACGCGCCAACATTACGTAACTTCCTCGTTTCCAATAATGATAAACAGCTCACCCCCTCGCTGCATTATTGCACGCTATTATTGTCAGTTTCAGTAAGGCAGTATAAACTTACTTCCCAACAATAATTACAATCAACAAACATCTCAAATCAATGTCACATAATAATGCATATTCATACTATAATCACTCTTTACATTTAAATAATTTGTGATACCAATTACTGCATCACAGTTGGTGATCGCCGGGTATCGAACCCGGGACCTCTCGAATGCGAGTCGCATACGTTATTGCAGCGCCACCTCGCTCTGTCCGGAGAATGCCCTTTGTAGATAGTAACATAGGCTTTTTGGAGTATATCTGAAAATAGGAGATCACAAGGAGAAAATGTTCAGTGTCTATGTTTTGCAAACAAAAGTTACAAATTGTTACCTTCTAGGTAGGAAGAATTAGATTTGTATTCTACCCAAAATTCCGATATTAAGCTTTCACCGGAAATACAGGTTTTAGGAACTCTGATCCCAAACAAAAGAAGCGTTTTTACGTTCTCTGTCTCGTACATAGTAGGTAGAGAACATATTGCATTCGACCCAAACCTTTGTGATACCTAGAATTCACCGCAAATATGCGTTATGTGTTTGTGTGTATGAACAGCAGAAATCAAAAACAAAAAGCCGGATAAATGCCTGGCATTTAAGTTCAGGACCTTCCAAAGAAGCGACACAAATATATTCAAGAGAATCCCGCACCCCAACAACCCTTTACACGGAACATTTTTCGAAATTTTTATTTTCTCAAAAATGTCTCTAACGATTTCGATTAAAATAACTTATATTAAAGATAGTCACATTAAAATAAAATATATATCTTGGATTTTTTGAAAATAGCCCCTGTTATTAGGATGAATCTTATATAATCTTGTACAACTGGTAAAGTTTAAGCCATAGACGGAAACGTGCTTTATAAAAACTGTAGATCTTTTTAAAACATACAGTTTACTCCAAATAACGTTTTTCTGGCGTAAGCCATTTTGCGATATATCCGTTATTAATGTTCTAATTATTCAATACTTTTGTCATTCTTTTCAAGTTCTATTGATTTTCAGTTTCTCGTAGGGGAGGGTTTCGAACCCCTTCAGCTGCCGTGGTGCGAGCGCTGCGGACCCCTAGCACTCGTGGTACTTCTGACGTCACTATAAGTACGCTGGGCCGAACATTCGAGCCCCTCCCGATAGAGAGTTGTTCGGATTGGGTTGGACTCGGCGAGGCAGTGTTTCCCGATACCCATGGATTATTGGATACGTCTGGCTGGCTTTTCCGCCCAGGTGAGTTTGTGAGACGCCTCGATGCTAGATTGCTGAGGGCCCTAGCGAGGTTTTCGGTAGTCACCATTTTTAAGGTGACGCGCGTAAGTTGCGTATCCACTTCCAATCCCGCGAAAGCGGCGGTGGGCCCCTTTTAGGAAACGGTTTGAGAGGAGCTCGGATGGCGCTGACCCTGGGTTGTTAGGAGGGACCTTGGGCTTTGACTCTTGCCCGGGTAGACCTTCGCAGAAAATGTTTCTCGCAATGTCATGGAAAGGTTATGGAATTTTAAGACTAGCATATAACTTCAGTTCTTAAAAATTTGGCCATCTCTGTTCCCTTAGTATCTATAAATAAATGTGTAAATGCTATTTCTGCAGTAAAGTTTGGATCGTGTAATTCAATATCCAACTATAAAAAGCCCCAGGTGATACACGGAATTTGAATTCGCGACCTCCAAAATGAGAGCCACAGTTGCTACTAATCAGGTCATCGAACTGCGTATTGATTCCTATCAGCTTTATTTTTCCACTACTTTATCATAGCTTTTATATGTTAATTCTTCTTTTGCTTTAAGTGATGTAATGTAAAGAGTATGGAATTTCAAAGCCAGTATATAGCTACTTGCAGCTGCAAACTTTTATCACATTTAACACGAAGTAGATAAAGCTTAAACTTTTGTAAGAAAAGCTTGCAGAAGATATAAAAATAAAAAATAGTGAGTAGGGAAAGTCATGCAAATAAACCCAGGATTTTATGAGTGACCCGAAATAAATTTAGGGGATATAACAAGGGAATGCACAAATACAGTGCGTTCGTTACATTGCAGGGCCGCGCACCGCGCATATGCGTAATGATGTTACTTATACATGAGTGATCATAATATGACTAATAATGGCTACTAAACCGTGTTAAAACTTGTGTTGAATGTGGTTTCATCTCCATCGAGAGAATCTTGGCATTCTCGTCACAAGGTTGTAATTCTAAACTATAGTCAATCTGAGGGTTTCAATTTTAAAATATTAGATCACTATTGACACAGGTGTTTGAAACACCCACTTGTTGTGCAACACCTCCATGACACCTCTTTAAAGAGCGTTGCGATCATGCACAATTTTGAATAAAGCTTCACTTTTGAGAGGCACCTGAAGAAACCAGTATTTACAGCTCGAACAGAAGGCGAAAACTGGCACTGTATAACACAGCTGATAAACATAGTTATGAGTGGGTCATTCACCGCTAGTGCGCTAGTGAAATATACTAAGGTGCTAGCTAGGTACCAGGTGCTAGCGAGCTGCGTATATACGTGGCCTTTGGCCCGGATATAAATCGAACGCACGGTATAATGGAAGTAGGAAGGAATGTTACAAGTTTGCTGCGACCGGATGTCGCATGAGGTTTTAAGGGTGTCAGATGTGATTGGCTGAAACACTTTTCTCCTAGTTCAGCTATTTGTAAAAAAGAGGGACTGCTGGGCATTTCAGTGTCGACTGAAACCGCCATGCTGTTATATCGACAACATCTCTTGCACGTAGCTGTACTACGGTTCTCGTTAAACGCCAGATGGCAGCTTCTGTGTTGCTATAGAAGCCTGCAACTGAAGCATACTGTTACATGTTTGAACCTAATCTTGAGGACGATGTAAGGTCAAGATGTGTTACGCAGGAAAAGGCCCCGGGTGGCACAAAGGCTAGCTCCCTTCACGTACGACCCCTTTGAAAAGACTCTGGACGGTTTTAAGAGGGCAATTTCCTCCCACTCCTGCCCTGGACCCTTCTCACATCATTCAACGTGGAAAAGAACGGGAAAAAAAGACGATAGCAGTCAGCGTTTTAATGGAGTTCTCTGCTAGGGCTGCACAAAACACTTAGCTATTGTCTACAGCAGTACTTGCTTGCTATTTTTCTGATCTCTACCACTTCAGCACTTGCTTTCCTATTTTACCGATCTCTACGGCTTACATAAGGAAGGTAGAGACACTATTACATTCCAGATAAGAATTCTTTTCCGTGGTAAATCTATAATACCAATACCAAACCCACCGCCATGCTTGCATAGTTGGATAAATGTGTAGATTCTGGTGTGCACTTTCCCCTTTTACTTTCACTCTCACTTCATCTTTCTTACCCTCTAACATTTCTCCTACTTTCCTTTCTTCCCCTGTCACTCTCGCTCCCTCCCCTCTCTGTCACCCTCTTCCATGCTCTTACTCTTTCCCCTCTCTTCCTCTGTGCAGTGCAAATGCTACGTAATATTTTGTAAACCTGTAATAAAGCTACTTCTTCTGGATGTCTATAAACAAATAGTTAATGGTTATTTAGGATGTAAAACCATTATATAGAATCTTCTATGCGGTCCTAGTTATAATGTGGTCAAGTTGACTTCCTTATAACTGCCGAACTTTGTACGACATTTTATGAACTTTGAATGGTAAGCATTAAAAATAAAATAATTTCTTTTCGGTTTGTTTAGAGTAGTAATTGAAAAACTTTTTAATTTGTGCAGAATCTCTAGCTTCTTTGGTTGGTAAAAATTTGTTGAAAACAAAATAATGTTTGATAACAGTTCAAAATAACAGAAAATATTTGTTGTTACAACTGTTTGCTAAAACGTTAAAACGAGATTTGGAGTTGTTTCAAAGAAATGGGTATCGATTTAATCCCAGTTTAAGTATTGCAAAAACCTGAAGAGGCCAGAAAAACTTACACCTAAAAACTTACGTGTTACACTCAAATGACTTTCTCTATCCTCTAATTTGTGCTCTTGTACAAACTATTTTTACAAATGCTTATTCTCCATATGCTACATGTTAATCGAGATGTTAATCTTATTGCTAATTTTCTTGTAGGTGCAAGGGGAATATGGTAGGTTTTAACCGATAGTCAAATACAGTATTCCATTCTCTTTGCATTTCCAGAACAAAAAAAAAAAAGAATAACGAATTACTATTTCAGAAAAAGTAAAAGCATTGGAAAATTTAAGGGAATAACAAGCAATGTCTCGAAAATGGTTCACTCAACAAAAAATGTATATGACATAAGTTGTGTACTTTAACGCGATCTACATTTTTTGTGTAGTAAAATTTTGTCTATCTCTTATCGTTTACCAGTTATGCAAAAGTCGTTCACAATGAAGAATACTTTTGGAGACATTCCCAGAAAATTCAAGATATACATTTTATTTGTCATGAAAATATCTTAAATATATGATATTTTAATCAAAATCGTTAGAGCCAATTTTGAGAAAATTAAAATGTTCGAAAAATGTTCCATGTAAAGGATAATCTGGGATGGGGGGGATTTTGTTGAAAACCTTCGTGTCGCATCTCTGTAAGATACTGAACCTAAATACCAAGTTTGATATTTATCGAACTTTCCGTTTTTGAGTTATGCTGTTCACAGACACAGACATACATACATACACACAAAACTATGTTTTAATTCAGCGGCATCAAAACACGTACTTCCAGTGAAATCTCGGTATTCAATTTTTGGTTTGAATACAATACTTTCTCTACTTACTATATTTAGTAGAGAAAGTAAAAATACAGAATCTTTTTCGTAGCCTTACTTTTCTCAAGTATGCATCATCTAACTGAAATGCTTGAAATTTTGCAATTATTCTTTCTTTCTTTCTTTCTTGTTTTCGTGCCGAATAAACATTTGAATGGTTTTCCTTATATTGCAACTAAGCACTTCTTGCTTAGTTTGAAATCTTCCTAAATGTATATAAGAGTCCCTTGTATGATTACTGGTACGCATAACATACAACGGAGGGAAAGGATGTAGGACGTGGTTATCGGAGGGGAATACTTCGCCACTGCAACCAGCTTGATCTAATGTAGCTATAGCCCCGGGGTCAGGAATGAGGTGAAGGAGCCGTAAGAGGTCGCAGGTCCACAGACAGACAGGCCCACAGAGACGCGCAGAGGTCCCTAATATTTCCTAACGTGTGGGTCAACGCACTCTGTCGTTCACGGGGAGAAATCTTAAAATGCGCAAGCAAATACGCCATCCACCCGACAACGCCAACACCGCAGGACCCGAAGACACCCTGAATCATGAGAGGGAGAGATGGAATGAGACGAAATGTGGGAAAGGAGAAATCGTGGTAGACATTCGCTTAGGCAGTCAACGGGAATCGAACCCGGATCCTCCCGAATGCGGACCACAGACGTTACCGCTTCAGTCATCCCGCTCGGCACGGAGAGAAAGATGTATGAAAGTATCACATGGGGTTTTTGTAACAGAAATGCAACTATCGGCCACCTCTTCAGCATTCCGATGAGATGCTAAACCAGAAGAAATGCTGTTCGTCTTTATGCAGCCTGGCTTTGTCTTCAAAATTGAATTTTCCAATTTGCTTCCTCGCGTTGTTCTTAATTAGAGGAACATTAAGGTTTTGTATATCTGCTGTTTTCTTGAACCCAATATTTTCTTTTCTTTTACCTTAGGGATGATCTTCCAGGAAAGACTAACGCGAGCACACCCTTCCCCAGGGCTGCTCTTTTTTTTATTTTACCCTCCCCCTCCCCCGGCTCTCAACTTTTCTTTTCGTCATACTGCCTGAACTAATTTCTCTCTTGAAACGCTCTTGGAATATTTGTCTCGTACAACTCCTTTTTAGTTCTTCGCTTCCTTTCTTCGAGTTATTTTTTCTCTCTCTTTTTAATATCCCCCTTTTATGCTTTTTCTCTGTCAGTTCATCAAGTTGGTTCTTCTCTATGAATCTGACATTCGCTAACCGAGAAAGAAAAGAAAGAGAAATTAAAGTTAATTAGGTTCGCTTTTGCATTCTCGCAGGTCACAAGTCTGCTCTCTCTGCCACAATGGGCTACTGCGCTTGGCGTTTCAGCTTTAGCGAGTTGTCACCCTGAGGCAAGAGAATCTTTTGTTTTTTTTAATTTTAATTTCTTTATTTTCTGCATTATTATTTAGCGGCATCTGTAGCTCTCCCCTCTCGGTTTGTCCCAAAGCTTTTAAACCGCGGCGAAACACCTTTGTAAACAAAAGACAAACGTATTAAAGAGCAACGTATAATAAACTGAAATTCTGTATTGAGGCCTGGTAGTATCAAATTATACAAAATTTGAGTTTTGAAGCAATAAATTCTTAGAAAATCCATTTTCAACACAGCGTTCAATTTCTTGTTTTATCTCGAAAAAAATCGCGATCGATTTTGTCTAAAGAATAACACAACCTCGCGTTAGATTTGGTTTGACTGTTTCAGCGAATAATAAAAGAACAGAAGCCGAAAATAAATCCAAAGAGTAACTACTTACGCAAGTATTAGGTAACTTTGGTTGTATTTTCGCCATGCAAGGCCCTCTGAAGCTTACGAAATTTTTATAAATAGCATATATTTACTGTTAAGTGACTTTGGAAGGATACAAAGTTAAATTCTATTTTTAATAGTTATATAGCAATAAACAATACGGTTATGTAATATAATCCGAAAATAGTTTTTATATTTATTTGTAGCTGTTGCTTTTATAGTATTCTCTAAAAGAATGGAACAAAATTTAATAAAGTATTTTAAAATATCGATTATTAAAAGGGCAATTATTAAAATTAAAAGTTCATTCAATTTCTTTTTTTATTGCAAACAACAGATGTTCGGTTATTAGAGATAAAACTGGAAAGGTATATGTACATTCTCTTATAGGCTCTGGATTCCGTGATTTATTGATTATTCTCGAATGTTGCCGTTGATTAATTTGTTGCTGTATCGGTGGTGTGATCAAACAAGTTATGTGTGGAGATATCTCTCATTGCGAATTTTAACACAAACTGGCAACTGAATTTGTGTTGACAACACTGACAGAAAGCCTTATTATCAGCAGGAACCCATAAATTATAATCCCAACAACATTTACAGCAGGCATAGAAACGTTGCGACATCTCGCACCTACATTAATAATGTAATAATAATAATAATAATAATAATAATAATAATAATAATAATAATAATAATAATAATAATAATAATAATAATAATAATAATAATAATAATAATAATAATAATCTCCTGACGCTACAGCCCATGAAGGGCCTTGACCAACCCGACTCCCAGCCTCGTGTCCTCGTACACACGGTGGGTATCGTCCAACCGATAAGGGGAGGTGATGTGGCCAGCATCACGCATCCTCCAGCCAGATTGTTGGTCTCCCCAGTCGGGATCAGCCTATAGCAGGTCGCCACTTTCCTCACGATGCTGATTGGGACTTTAAACCCGCACGCCTATGGGTGCGATTGACCCTGGATGCATTCCGTGGATGCGAAGCAAAGCTCTATGCTCTAGCCCACAGCGCTGGACCACCTACAGGTATGCGAGCAGTTAACGCATTTTGCTGTCAATGCTTTTGACCTTGATGCGCGTACTCGGTATGACAGGTAAATACAGACGGATAAACCTCCTAAGTAGACATCCCGCCCCCTTTTTCTACCTTATTTAGCAGTGAAGTACTGGCTAAGGCTGATGCATGGAGATAACTCAAAACTACGATCCAAATGTTATACATACAAGCGAGAAAAACCTGTCTCCTAAGTTTTGGGCAGCTGATTTGGAAAGGAGTTTGAGGAGAATAGGCATGGGGTCAGTATGGCTTAGAGCTGAAACAAATGACAAAACACAAAGGTGTCAAAAGAAGACTAAGAGACATCAGCCAACAGGAAATAGAATGGGATTGTAAAATGAAACCTTCTCTAAATCTAGCAAATGAAATAAAATTGAACTGGTGTAAAGAGGCATATATACTTAATTTAGGAAGAAAGGAAAAATCAGGTATGGCATGGTTTAGACTGGGGGACTGGAGGGCACAGAAAATGACTGACGATTCTGGCAGGAGAATCTGCCCATTCTGTGATTTGGATGAGGACTGGGTACATATTTTGGCGGAATGTGCACAGTGGGAGAACCAGCGAACGATTACACTGAAAGAAAAATTCTTAAGTCCCTCAAGAAAGAAATTGGCATGTTGGGATCTACTGGCTGACCAGAGGAACTGCAAAACATGGGAAATGTTTTGGCTAAAGTATGCGAAGCTAGATGAATATTTGTTCAGTTACTCAAAGGCAGTTTATCTCTATTTTCCTTTTCTTGTTTCTTTTTCTGTTGTTTATTTTGTCACCATACCTTGTATCTTAAATATGCATGTACGATCAATAATCCATGCACTAAATAATTGTGTAATAACTTGAATAATTTGAAACTAATGAAGAACCCACCCACTTACCTCGAAATTGTTTCACTCAATAAAAAAATGCATATGACATAAATTGTGCATTTTAACGAGATCCATTTTTTGTAGTAAACTTTTGTATATCTAATACGGTTTACCAGTTATACAAAAGTCATTCAGAATGAAGAGGACTTTTGGGGACATTCCCAGTAAGTCCATCATATACATTTCATTTGCCACAAAATATCTTAAAGATATAATATTTTAATAAAAATCTTTAGAGCCATTTTTTAGAAATTCAAAATGTTCATATACATTTTTTTGTCGAGTGAACCATTTCCGTGTAATTCCTTGTTATTTGTTTGAATTTTTCAATACTTTTTATCAAATGGAAATTCGTTATTCGCTTTTATTACTTTCTCTACTACGTATAGTAAGTAGGGGAAGTATTGTATTCCACCCAAAAATTCAATATCAAGATTTCTCCGGAAATATATGTTTTGAGGCACCCTGAATCTAAAAAAAAGCATTTTTGGAAACATGTCCATGTGTGTGTGTCTGTGAACAGCATAACTCAGAAACAAACAGTCGGATAAACATCAAGATGCTACACGAAGACTGTCAAGAAAATCCCCCACCCTGAACTGACCTTTACATGTAACATTTTTCGAAGTTTTGTATTTCCTCAAAAATGACTAACGAGTTTTATTAATATGCCATATATTAAAGATATTTGCATGACAAATAAAACACATACCTCTAATTTTCTGGGAATAGCCTCGCGAACTACTCTTCACCTAACTGGTAAACGTTAAAGGATAGACGAGAAAACAGTACCTAAAAGTATAGACCTCTTTAAAACACCAATTCATTTCAAATAACCTTTTTGTGGCATTAACATTTCCAAGATAATAGTTTCGAATTTTTCAATACTTTTTCATTCTTTGAAAGTCCTGTCGACATTCAGTTGTTTCCTGCAGTAGCATGAAAATAATATGGAAGTTTAATGCCATCATTTAGCGTCCAGTTCTAAAACGTTTGAGTATCGCTATTCGCTTTGTATCTATAATGAAATGTGTAATTTTTGCAAAGGTTTATATCGATTAAATGAAGTAAATAGGAAAACAGACTTTTGTAAGAATAATTTGTATACCCACTAATAACTCCATTACCTTGGTGTGTACGTGTGTGTATGCATTCATTTATGTATGTGTGTATACCTATGTATTCACTGTAAATGGGCAGGGTTAAATATACAAAATAATGTTACAAAAAACAAGTGCACAAACAATAGTAATACAAAGAACAATAAATAGTAATGTGAATAAAACTGTCCTATTTATTGTAGCTACCTGTTTATGGTTTTGCAACATAACAGCTAAAAGTTTTGAAATCATTAATTACTTTACCATTTACATTCACTAATTACCTATCCAGTCAGTAATGCCAATACGTTTACTACTAGTATTCACAAAAATTTGTATAAGTAGTCATTATTAGATGGTGGAGGATAAAGAGTTTTTGTAGTTTTCATCGACGAACGCCTCTAAAATAGCGGAGAACCGTCTATTAATATTAACCTGGATTTTAATTCCAGTGTCGAGGGTTGCTATGTTTGAATTTTATTGCAGTGCACGTGAACAGGTGTGTAAACAGAATCCTACACAGACGAACGAGTTCATTATTTCCCTCCCATATAGTTTTAGCCGACATCAGTGCATTTCAAAATTGCTAATTACCTTGCTCTGTCAAACGCACTGCTGCTTCAAAGAATATGAAAATAGCTTCGCCGTTTTAGTATTTATGTAGCCAGTAGGTGAGGGGCTATTATTACGGAGCTGCATCAAACTTTTAAACAGAAAAAGTTGGCTTTGTGAAAAATAAAACAAGAAACATCTGCAGCGTGAAACACAAACTAACGATACCGTTTCCAAGTATGCGGAAAATAAGTAGAATAAAAGTAAGTAAAAAGAATACCATAAACTCAAGTTTCACAATATCAGATGCTATTAGACACACACCTCCGTAGGTACATTAAAACGTTGTGTGTGGACATTTAAATGACTAGAAGAACAAAACTCTCTGCGACGTGTGAGAGTTGTTTTGTTTGGAAATTCTATAAAAGTGTTTTTTTCGAAATGATGTTAATTTCAGTATAGGGTAAAAGTTAAAAAATCTGATGTGTTACACTCACATGACTTTCTCTACTCTTGTACAAACTATTTTTACAAACGCTTATTCTCCATATGCTCCATGTTAATCGAGATAAACATTTGCAGAGTCTATCTTATTGCTAATTTTCTTGTAGATGTAAGGGGAATATATATTTACAAGGGCAATATAGAATAACAGTAGCCTTTAAGCATACAGATATCTCTTAATAGCTGGTTGCTAGGTGCAGCACCATTCCCTTTCCCACAGATTAATACTCTTTGCATATCCAAGACAAAAAAATGAATAACGAATTCCCATTTGAGAAAAGTATTGAAACTTAAGGGAATAACAAGTAATATCTCGAAAATGGTTCACTCAACAGAAAAAAATGTATATGACATAAATTGTGTATTTTAACGCGATCTACATTTTTTGTGTAGTAAAATTTTGTCTATCTCTTATGGTTTACCAGTTATGCAAAAGTCGTTCACAATAAAGAATACTTTTGGGGACATTCCCAGGAAATTCAAGATATGCATTTTATTTGTCATAAAAATATCTTAAACATATGATATTTTAATCAAAATCGTTAGAGCCATTTTTGAGAAAATTAAAATTTTTGAAAAATCTTTCATTTAAATGGTACTCTGGGATGGGGAAATTTTCTTGAAAACCTTCGTGTCGCATCCCTGGAAGATACTGAACCCAAATACCAAGTTTGGTGTTTATCCGACTGTTCGTTTTTGAGTTATGCTGTTCACAGACACACACACAGAGAGACACACACACAGACACGCACACGGACATGTTTTCAAAAATGCTCTTTTTGGATTCAGGGGGTCTCAAAGCATGTATTTCCGGTGAAATCTCGGTATCGAAATTTTGGGTGGAATACAATACTTCCCCTACTTACTATACGTAGTAGAGAAAGTAAAAAAACAAATCACCTCATCGCCATATATTGCACCATTAGTGCCAACTGTTGGAAGAACGCCTAACTACACGCCTAAGACAAAATGAAGTGTAAAATGTCACAATAATAGAATAAAAATGCAAACTCTCTGGAGGAGCAACATTTATTACTTTTTATAAACCTTGTCTACAGGCTTAGGGTTAGGTTTATACAACGGATGGATCCCCGACGACCACTCACTCTGGCCCATGGGTTTTTCGTGGTATCCCCGGGTCGCTAAGCGATTGCTGCGGATCTTCCTTGTCATTGTTTTAGGATTGTAGGACCAGGCGATGGTGTTCGATACTGGGCGGTATCGATCAGTTAGGTCTCTCTCAAGCGTGGGGCTCGGCTCCGAGCTCCCTGGAGTTTGGTGGCTTGTGGGAAGGGACCGTGCGGTGTCGAATACGTTTTATCTGGAAGCGTTAGGGACCCCGTCCATTCTGAACTCCTCGTCATCCGGATCTGGTCATCTTTCGGCTCTATCCCCTCATCCTTCCCTCCCAGAGGTCACGTTGCAAGCAAAAAGCGCTGACTGACCTACTTGTGGTACTGCACCCCGGTTCTGGCGACCCTTCCGTGTTATGAACTCTTTCCTTTACTTTTATACAACGGAGGGGGTCACTTGCGAATTAGACCCATATAAGAGTGCTTGCTACATGTTCCATTGTAGCTACCACCCCCAGGAGGAATGTATGAAGTGAAAGAACCACAGGAGACTACACGTCGCATGCAGACATGCCCCAGAGACGCGCGGAAGTCCCCAACAATTCCAGACTCGACAACCCGTCACACTGCTGGAGCTGTCTAGAGGCGGCGATTAACGACCCTTTGATCAGCACCCTCTAGTGTCCAAAGAGTATGCTTTCCTTTGAGCAAGCATCCGCGCCTTCTTTCCTGCACCGCTAATGCCACAAGACTCAGAAGCACACCTGTAGCATGAGGAGGAAACCTAAGGAATGGGAAATGATGGAAAGGAAGTCGTACTAGATGAGAAAGTACCCGAGCATTCGCCTACCGACCAGGTGAAACCACGAAAGTGAAACCACGAAAATCCCATGGTGAGAGTGGGCGGTTCGGTCTTATCTATAGTAAACTGAGGAAGTTTGTATTCCACCAAAAATTCTACACCGGGGTTTCATCGGCAATACACGATTTGAGGCTCCTTGAATAAAAAGAGCATGTGTGTCTGTGTGTGTGCGTGCGTGTGTGTGTTTGTGAGCAGCAACACTTAAAAAGAAATGTCTGAGAAACACAAAATTCAAAATCCTCCAATTTACTTCAGTTCTCACACATCAAAATACCCCTTATACGGAAAATTGTTCATTATTTTTGATTCTCTCAAACCTGTTTCATCAATTTTGTTTAAAATATATGCATGACAAATAACATGTATATCCCGAAATTCTGCCCTTGGCATATGAACTCCGCTTCCTTCCGAATAAATTTTGTATACCTTTGTTAACTGGTAAAGCGTAAGAGATAGATAGAAGCATACTACGCAAAAAATGTAGATCTCATTATAACATCCAACTTATGCAATTAAAATGTTCGTTGTTATCTTTGAAATTCCAAATATTTTAAAAGTTGGTGATGCGCTAAGGCCCAGCTCGTTTGTATCTCGCGATATGCTAAAGAGTGAAATTTCAAATGCAACATAATAGTCATCAGCTTTTTAAAACATTTGTCTATACCTCGTTTCAACACAGAAAATGTAATGAAGCCATTTCAAGGTTTATATGGATTATGGATACCTATCTGTGAAATTTTAAAAATCTCAGGTAGACTGAATTAAAATTTGAATAGCAATCAGGATTAATATATAATAACTAGAACAATTTTCGTGCATATTTCTAAATTAGTTGTATAGAAATTCATTTTTTATATTTGTTTTGCTGTTTTGAAGAATTACTCCATAAGATGCAATTATTTTTTTAAAAAGTTAATATTTTATAGTTAAACTTTTTAATGGTATTGTGGCGTATTAGGTAATTAGTAGTTATTGTCATGCCAGACACATTTTTGCGTCGTATTGGCGACAGCATTGTTGGGTCCGAGCTAGCGAGAATTGGAGAGGGGGGAAGCTTAGCGTTACTTTTCTTTGTGTTGTGTTAGCGTTACTTTGGTTTGAGAGTCGAGTGAGTGCGGTTGTATGCGAAGAGTGTGAATGTAGCTCGTGTATGTAGCATCTCCCCTCATTTCTTCCTTTATCTCTTTTGTGTGCGATGTAGGGGCACCGTGTTTTTATTGAAAAAAACCACAGTTAATATGATTAACGCGACTTCTGTGTATTTTGTTATAAATATCCCACGCTTGCACTGGAATGTAATGTTCAAAGTTCTGGTCCTCTTGCTGCCTCTGAAGCTACGTCTCCCAATGTGCATGCTGGGGTAATTAAAACTTAATATTTTGGCGGGAAACCTTTTGGCCCTAACCCCAGCATGTAGTAGTATATAAATAAGTTGTAGAGATGAATGTTTCATTATCTTACTGATTTGAGAGAAAATAAATGTTAAATAAAAAATTTAAATTTTGCTTAAAATTTACGCATTATGAGGGGATTCGGCACCGATCCAGGAATGCGGATATTGTACCGATGCCCCACCAGGGGGCGCCACCGGGAGAGAGGAGGTAAAGGAAGACACCGGGTGGTAGGAACCAGGAATGTGGACACAACACTGGCAGGGTCCCTACAGTTTTCAGACTGACGCTTCGGGATTCCGATAGGCAGACCGGAGACCCCGCGTCATTTAGCCCACCCCGGCAACCAACCGAAGGCTGAAGGATGGAGTAAGTTCACAGAGAGCACCTTTTTTCCCTGCCACGCTGCACCGAAACACCATCGTCGACGCTTCCAACCCTGAAACAGATCAGACGGGGTGAAGGATGAGAGAAATGATTAATCGAAGGAAATGGAGTGACAGAAAATTCGGGGATTGAAATAAACCACTCCAGTATTTGCCTGACGACCAGGGAAACCTCCGAAATAAACCATGGGTCAGAGTGGGCGGTGCCGGGGATCAAACCCGGGATCTTTTGAATGCGGGCACAGACGTTACCATTCCACTCTGTATACCGTCAGAACTAAGTATGTTAAAAACATTATCTCATCATTTTTACTTTCTCTACTACGTGTAGTAAGTAGGGGAAGTATAGATAGCATTCCACTCAAAAATTCTATACCCATATTTCACCGGAAATGCAGGTTTTGATGCACCCTGAATCAAAATAAACCATTTTTGGAAACATATCCGTTTGTGTGTCTGTGGACAGCGTAACTCATAAACGAAAAATTGGATAAATATACCAAATTTGGCATTTGAGTTTGGTACCTTCAAGAAAATCTCCATCCCAAACTACCCTTTACGTGGAAGACTTTTAAAAACTTTTGATTTTATAAAAAATGGCTGTAACAAATTTGATTAAACTACCAGATATGAAAGGTCTTGCATGAAAAATACAATGTTTATCTTGAATTTTCTGGTGATAGCCTAGGAAGTCCACTTCATTCGAAGAAATTTTGTAGATTCTTGTATAACTTGTAAATGTTAAGCGATAAACGAAAACGTAACTGACAAAACATGTAGATCTCTTTAAAATACACAATTCACTTAAAATACCTTTTGTGGCATATGCCGTTTCTCAGATATCCGTTATTAAAGGTTCGAATTGTTCAATAATTATTCCTTTAAAATCCCGTCCACATTCAGTTGTTTCCCGCGATATCATGGAAACAGTATGGAATTTTTAGGCCAGCGTATAGCGCCCAGTTCTTAAATATTTGAATATCGCTGTTCTCTTTGTATTAATAACGAAATGTGTGATGTAGGCTATTTTTGCAAAGGTTTATTTGGATTAAAATGAAGTAGATAGAAAAATAAGCTTTAGCAAGAACAGTTTGTATATCCACTAATATAGATAGAGGATAGAGAGGGTCCTCTCAATATATCACATTAGACTTTTTATCGTGTTATTAACAAGGATACACAACATTGATTTATACCGGAAAGTATATCGTGTGATATAATACGAGAATATGCCGAGAAAAGAGAGTTAAAAAAATAATAATGCTAAAATACTACTGTTTCTGAATTAATGTTTAAAAAGCATTTAGTGCATATATAGACCCTTCTTATCTTTTTTTACTCCTTTGCAATTAATTTAGTATTTGAAGCTTCCTGAGCTGTCTCATGATGGATTTATCATTTATATATAGACAAAGGTTATCGTTTTATTACTTTCTCTATTCCATATCTAGTAGGTAGAGAAGGTATTGCATTCCACTAAAAAATTCTATATCAAGATTTCACCGCAAATACATGTTTTGAGGCCCCTGAATCCAAATAAAACATTTTTAGGCAAATGTCCTATCGCCCTCGTGTGTGTCTGCGAACAGCATAACCCAAAAAAACTGATAAATACTAAACTTGGTATCTGGGTTCAGTATCTTCCAAAGATGCGACACTAAGATTTTCAAGAACCTCCCCCCAAACTACGTTTTACGTGGAACGTTTTTTTTTTTTTTTTTGAAATGTTTGATTTTCCAAAAAATGGTTCTAAGAATTTTGATTAAAATTACCATATATTTAAGATATTACAAATAAAATTTATATCTTGAATTTTCTGGGAATAGCCCGTGAAAGTAGTCTAATTCATTTGAAAGAGATTTTGTATAATCCTGCATAACTGGTAAACTTTAAATGACAGGCGTAAACATACTACAAAAGTATAGATCTCTTTAAAAAACACAATTTATTTAAAGTAGTACTTTCTGTGGCATTAGCATTTCTGAGATACCCATTATTAAAGGTTCGAATTGTTCACTTCTTGGTCATTCTCTTAATGCCCTGTCAACATTCAATTGTTTCTCGCGATTGTATGGAAACAGTATGGAATTTCAAGTCCAGCATATAGCGTCCAGCTCTTAAACATTTGACTATCACTGTTCCCTTTGCATCTATAACGGAGTGTGAAGTAGTATTTCTGCAAAGGTTTATTTGGATTAAATAAAGCACAAAGATAAATAAGCTTTACTAAAAATGGTTAGTATACCCACTAATAAGCGATAGAGGGCAGAGAACTTCATGTGAGTGTATCACATTAGATGTTTTACTGCAAATGTTAAAGAAGTCTAGGCTTACAGGCAACACTTAAATCACTGTAGGACATGATTTAAGAGGTCGTGGATTTATAAAACCTACGTGTAACTAAGGTAGAAGATTTATAGTATTTAATAACACCTAAATCAATATTATGAATTTGGCAATTTTCGGATATTTTTTCTCAGATGGGTATCCTTTAAAATAAGCTTTTAAAAGAATTAGTGATTGGATAATACCACTATTTTTCGATACGATACCGATACTGATTTTTGTGCATCGATTTTCGATATTTAGTTTATAAAACACTGAAACGCAATAGCTTTTTCACTGAATTATGTTCTTATTAGTAGTTTTGTGTATAAACGTATGTAATTAATTTTGTATTGTATGTTAAGCAGTTCAGAAATTGTCCGTGTTTAAATTCTCCAATTGACATCAATTTTTACTTTCTCTACTACGTATAGTAAGTGGGGGAAGTATTGCATTCCACCGAAAAATTCGATACCGAGATTTCACCGGAAATACATATTTTGAGGGCCCCCTGAATCAAAAAAATCATTTTTGGAAACATGTCCGTGTGTGTGTGTGTGTGTCTGTGAACAGCATAACTCAGAAACGAACAGTCGGATAAACACCAAACTTGGTATTTAGGTTCTGTATCTTCCAGAGATGCGACACGAAGGTTTTCAAGAAAATCCCCCCACTCCAGATTACCCTTTACATGCAACATTTTTCGAAAATTTTAAATTTCCCAAAAACGGCTCTAATGACTTTGATTAAAATATCATATGTTTTGGATATTTTCATGACAAATGAAATGTTTATCTCGAATTTTCTGGGAATGTCTCCAAAAGTATTCTTCATTGTGAACGACTTTTGCATAACTAGTAAACCATAAGAGATAGACAAAATGTTACTACACAAAAAATGTAGATCGCGTTAAAATACACAATTTATGTCATATACATTGTTTTTGTTGAGGGAACCATTTTCGAGATATTGCTTGTTATTACCATAAAATTTTCCAATACTTATACTTTTTCTCAAATGGAAACTTTTTATTCTTTTTTTGTCCTGGTAATGCAAAGCGAATGTAAAACTGCACATAGCAACGAGCTCTTAAAATATTTGACTATCGCTTAAAGCCTAGCAATTCCCCTTGCATCTACAAGAAAATTAGCAATGAGATTAACATCTCAATATCTCGATTAACATGAAGAATATGCGTTTGTAATTTATATAAGAGTAGAGAAAGTCATGTGAGTGTAACACATCAGATGTTTTTCCTGATAATGCCATATATGTATGTTTTCATCCAGTAATAAATAATTCGCCATAAGTACTCAGAAACATAGTTAGTTTTAATGGATTAGTCCTCTCTACTACCCATCCTTATAAATATACATGTTTAATGCAAAGGCATGTTAGATACAATTAAAAGTTGAAGACAAAATCAGGAACGTATTATATGAAATGCAGAGATACGAGTATAAAGGAATTAAGGATTTTTGTTTAAGAACACGAGCACTCATGAAAGAACGAATATTTTCATACCTTGTACTATCTCACGTCATGAGATCTGATTTGTTTCTGTTGAATTCACAGATTTTGGTCACCGGAGTAGGTAAATGTAACGCCTGAGAGGGAGTCACCAAGCCAGGCTGTTGCAGAAACGTGATTTAATGTGTCAGCTAAATCATCTACATTCACAACTCAGTTAGCGCTGCATGTTACAGTAGAGTACCTCTACTACTTCTGCATGTTTTCATTTAGACATAAGAGTCTATGGAATGTTGCATTCATCGTAGTCAAGGTCTATCAAGAACTATAGTCCAGCGAGGCAATAACATGCAGTCTCGACTCCTTTATTCCTTATTTAGCACAAAGTTACACGGAACAACTTTCAGTAATGCAAAACTTAAACATTTAGACATATCGAAGACTTATCTCAAAGTATTAGACCTACTTAGATACCCGAGTAGTAAGAATAGTAGATAAAGTTTGAGAGTGGTTTACTTGTAATGTTTGTGTATTTGTGTTTACTTCACGCGTTGAAGCCATCTTGTGACGTGATTCATTTGTTAGGTTTGTTAGCTCCATCTGGTGTTAGCAATTTGCGGCAGTATTAGTTTTTGTTTGAAAGCATACTACTTTTATTTTATTTAATTTTGGTTCTCTGTCCTCCGGCTAGCTATTATCTTTTGGTCAAGCACTTCTCTTTATACAGGTTGTGTCAACGGAAGGGAGTCTCTTATCCAAAAAAAATCTGATGTGTTACACTCACATGACTTTCTCTACTCTTGTACAAACTATTTTTACAAATGCTTATTCTCCATATGCTTCATGTTAATCGAGATATCGAGATGTCAATCTTATTGCTAATTTTCTTGTAGATGTAAGGGGAATATCGTAGGTTTTAAGCGATAGTCAAATTTTTAAGCGCTGGTTGCTATGTGGTGCATTACATTCTCTTTGCATGTCCAGGACATAAAAAAAATGAATAACGAATTTGAGAAAAAGTATAAGTATTGGAAAATTTAAGGGAATAACAAGCAATATCTCGCAAACGGTTCACTCAACAAAAGAAATGTATATGACATAAATTGTGTATTTTAACGCGATCTACATTTTTCGTGTAGTAAAATTTTGTCTAACTCTTATAGTTTACCAGTTATGCAAAATTCGTTCACAATAAAGAATACTTTTGGAGACATTCCCAGAAAATTCGAGATATACATTTCATTTCTCATGACATTATCTTAAACATATGATATTTTCATCAAAATCGTTAGAGCCATTTTTGAGAAAATTAAAATTTTCGAAAAATGTTCCATGTAAAGGGTAGTCTGGGGTGGGTGGATTTTATTGAAAACCTTCGTGTCGCATCTCTGGAAGATACTGAACCTAAATACCAAGTTTGGTATTTATCCGACTGTTCGTTTTTGAGTTATGCTGTTCACAGACACACAGACACACACAGACACACACACACACACACACACACACAGACACACAGACGGACATGTTTCCAAAAATGCTTTTTTGGATTCAGGAGGTCACAAAACATGTATTTCCGGTGAAATCTCGGTATCGAATTTTTGGGTGGAATGCAATACTTCCCCTACTTACTATACGTAGTAGAGAAAGTAATAACACTGATGAAAGAATTTGTTTTACACTTTTATTGTCGAACACATTTACTATCACATTTACACATTGATCTTGACACTCGCCAAACTGAAACTGTTATAACAACTTCTTACTGATCACTTTTAATTTGCGTACTTCAACTTTTTGTATAATTAACTTTATAACACTTTAGATTTTTCATAATTCTGCTACGCGTAACTTGTGAATCGATAGCCGACGTGTAATATTTCTGCTGGACTGAAGGCGACGTGTATCATACAAATATTTTCGACGAACTGACGGGGTCTTTACCTCTAACCTACCTTTTATACTCATACACCCAGATATGCCTAAAGATTATAACTGAGCTGCAATTGGCTAATAAAACGCGCCAACATTAGCGTCTATTTTAATATCCAATGAAAATTATGAATACATATGCTCAAGGGAAATGTTCCAGAAGATTCTAAAAGAAAAACGCGCCAACATTACGTAACTTCCTCGTTTCCAATAATGATAAACAGCTCACCCCCTCGCTGCATTATTGCACGCTATTATTGTCAGTTTCAGTAAGGCCGTATAAACTTACTTCTCAACAATAATTACAATCAATATACATCTCAAATCAATGTCACATAAAAATGCATATTCATATTACAATCATTATTTACATTTAAGTAATTTGTGATACAAATTACTGCATCAAGTTAGGAAAGTTAAATAAAGTTGTGTGCATCAGTAAAAGAATTGGACATTATTCCGCATCTGGGTAGCATCTATGGAATGTTACACGCCTTTATGAAGTCACTTATCCTTCCTAAATGTCGTAGATGCGCATAATAATTCGTAATGCGCCAATTGCTTTACGTTTTCAGGGCATTTATGAAATATATTGCGAGTTTTATTCAGTTTTCATAAGCAACATATTGTTAGCAGAACACGCATCTCAAAAGAGGCAATCATGGTGGCGTTGCTGTCGCTGTGATTCTGCTGCCGAGATTCTAATGAAAAATTAGCGGAAGATATGTGCCGCCAACACCTGACAGAACAGCCAGCATCTGAAAGCGAAATGGATTACAAACAACGAGCTTGTTGGTTGCTACTTGTTTAGGGCCCTAAGCTGCAAAGCGTAGCCGAGGGTTGTTTTTTTTAGAAGGTGAGTGGACAGGAGCACTTTCGCAATAAAGATGGAAAACACCTACTTAGAAAGTAATTTTATTTGTTTAATGGTACTAATATAGAGAATGAATTTTAATGCACTTATTCTTAATGTATTTAAGGTCTGAAAATCGGCGGAACTTAATAAAAATAAAGTATTGAACAAATCCAACCATTAATAATAGATATTTCGCAAACGGCTGATGCCACAGAAAAGTTATTTGAAATAGATTGTGTGTTTTAAAGAGATTGTATTTTTTGTGTAGTACATTTTCGTCTATCACTTAAAGTTTACCAGTTATACAAAATTCCTTCCAAATAAAGAGGACTTCACAGGCTATTTCCAGAAAATTCAAGATATACATTTTATTTGTCATGTAAAAAGCTTTAATGTATTGTATTTTAATTAAAATCGTTAGAATCATAGTTTAAAAATTAAAACATTTCGAAAAATGTTCCAAGTAAAGGGTAGTTTAGGGTGTAGGATTTTCTTTAAAGTCTTTGAGTTGGATCTTTAAAAGATACTAACCTAAATACCAGGTTTCATATTTATCAGACTTTTTTTTGAGTTATGGTGTTCACAGGCACTCCCGGACCTTTTTCTAAAATTGCTTTCTTTGGATTCAGCGTGCCCCAAAACATGTATTTCCATTGAAATCTCGGTATCAATGTTTGGTTGGAATGCAATACCGTCTGTACTTGTGTATGTGATAGAAAAAGTAAAAAGTCAAGAACTGAGACAATATTCGTTGCACGCCATGTTACTCTTCCCTTCTACTTCTCGGTTTTAGGCCTTTTAGCCGGTTCCGGCTCCAAAATCTTATAATGTCCATCTCTTTTCTGGTCGTCGTGGGCTCTGTGTCCTTGGGGTTTGTAGTTATATATTGCTCGCGGTATCCTATTTAATGAGATTCCTTCTAAGTGTTGTTTCCAGTTAGCTCTATACCCTATTATTACTTTATTTAACTCTTCTATTTTTACTTTCTCTACTACGTATAGTAAGTGGGGGAAGACGTATTGTATTCCACTCAAAAATTCGATACCGAGATTACACCGGAAATACATGTTTTGAGACCCCCTGAATCGAAAAAAGCATTTTTTTGGAAACATGTCCGTGTGTGTGTCTGTGAACAGCATAACTCAGAAACGAATAGTCGGATAAACACCAAACTTGGTATTTAGGTTCAGTATCTTCCACAAATGCGACACGAAGGTTTTCAAGAAAATCCCCTAACCCCAGATTACCCTTTACATGGAACATTTTCGAAAAATTTAATTTTCTCAAAAATGGCTATAACGATTTTGATTAAAATATCATATGTTTCAGATATTTTCATGACAAATGAAATGTATATCTTGAATTTTCTGGGAATGTCTCCAAAAGTATTCTTCATTGTGAACGACATTTGCATAACTAGTAAACCATAAGAGATAGACAAAATTTTACTACAGAAAAATGTAGATCGGTTAAAATACACAATTTATGTCCTATACATTTTGTTGTTGTTGAGTGAACCATTTTCGATATATTGCTTGTTATTACCTTAAATTTTTCAGTGCTTATTTTCTTAAATGGGAATTCGTTATTCATTTTTTGTCTTGGATATGCAAAGAGTATTAATCTGTAGCAAAGAGAATGGTGTTGCACATAGCAACCAGCTATTAAGAGATCTCTATGCTTAAAGGCTACTGTATTTCTATATTGTCCTTGCAAACACAAAACAAGGGGAACATAGTACGCCTTAAGCGATAGTCAAATTAATTTTTAGAACTGGTCGCTATGTGTAAAATGTAGTTCTTTTTGCATGTCAAAAGATCGTTTCTGCAAAGGTCTATCTCGATTAATATGAAATAGATGGAGAATAAGAGTTTGTAAAAATAGTTTGTACAAGAGTAGAGAAAGTCATGTGAGTGTAACACATCAGATTTTTAACTTTTGACTTATTCCGTTGTTTGGCTTTTTATCCAGTGTTGTATATCCTGCTATAGGTCTGAGAAATTTCATTTCCTCTGTTTGTATCCTCCTTTTATTTTCTGCTGTCACTGTGCATGTTTCAGACCCATAAGTTACTGTGGGGATGGCCATTGCTTTATACAATTTTATTATTGAATCTTTTCTAATTTTATTTTTTAGTGTTCTCTTTATGGTTCCCGTTATGTAATTGAATTTGTTTATCTGTTTATTAATGTCTATTTCAGACCCATATGTTTTTTCACATCCTAGAAAATTATATATTGACACTTGTTCCATACTTTTATTTTCTATAATCATTTTAGACCGGACCGAGTGAGTGTCTTTAAATGCCATAACTTTAGTTTTTTCAGCTGCAATTTCCGTGCTGTATGTTTTTTATATTAAATTTAGTTTGTATGTCATCCCTTGAAGGTCTTCTTCATTTTTCGCTATTAATATCTGGTCATCTGCGAAGACTATGGTCTTTACTGTTCTTGACACCAAATTAATTCCTCCTGCTGTTCGTTGCTTCCATGATCTAATCATGTCGTCAAAATATTACTGTTCTTGACACCAAATTAATTCCTCCTACTGTTCGTTGCTTCCATGATCTAATCATGTCGTCAAAATATAGATTAAAAAGAGTGGTTGGCATTGGACAACCTTGTCTAACACCTTTTAGAATTATTATGGGTTCTAGATTATCTATTACAATTTTAGTTTTCACATATAAATTTCTAATTACATTTATTAAGTGAATTGGTACTCCTATATTTTCTAACATTTCCCATATTTTTTCTGCTTACCTTGTCAAAGGCTTTCGTATAACCTGAGGCAGTATTTTTAACACTTAAATCTTTTTCGGTCTAATTATATAATATATAAAGCAATATGTGTATAAATAACATAAAATATATGTAACAGTCATTGTACTATGTTTATATTATTATGTACATGTTTAATAATGTTATGTGAATGTATTAAGTAATTTAATAATGTAGGAGCTGTGAGAATATAGGTCAAAAGTTGCTAGCAATGAGGTAACAATAAGGTAACCTTGAGGCAATAATGAATTGGAAATAATAATGCTAGTAGTAATTCTTGGAGCAACATAAATGCAATTTTTGAGACGGTTTATAAACAGCCAATCAACCAGAAAAAGCTTAAGTTAAATAAAACTATTCTATTGGAGTAGGATTAGCCAATCAGAGACTTGAAATAGAACAAATTACAAATTCAGGCGGTAGAAATCAGTTGCTAGTAGACAGTGTTCCTAACTGGACGCGAGACGAGTCCTCGAGAAGTTTAATACGTATTCAGTGTGAGACGAAAATTTATTACGGTGAAAATATTATAAAGTTTACCTGTTAAAAATTAGTAAATAATCTCACAGCTCTCTATATCAGTGAAGTGTTATTTAATCGTGTGAAGGATTAATAAAAGGAGTGAAGTAAAAATTATAATTTGTGTAAGCCTACATTCTTTAGCCGCATCACCCTCTGTTAAGAAATGCCTGTTTTTACAAATTAATACTGACGCAGCCGAGGCAAACCAATATATATATATACATATAATATTTAAAAAACATAAAAAATATAACCTCCTTCAAATCGATAAAGAGAATATGTGTTTCTAAGTTGAACTCTCGATTTTTCGATTATTTGCTTAATGCAGAAGACGTTATCTATACAACTTCTACATTTTCTGGAGCTTGTTAATTCTGTTAATAATACATTTGTTATTTTTGATAAACTATTGTTTTTCATTTTTGTATAAATCTTATAGGTAGAGCTCAGCAATGTAATACCTCAATGAAACACTCTTCACTGTTTATGTAACCTGGTATTCCCTAAAATCTTATGTAATATGCCCTTATCACCTCAGTTTAACTACTTTTTACATTGCTTCGCGACATTCCGTAAGCCACAATTTTTACTTTCTCTACTACGTATAGTAAGTAGGGGAAGTATTGCATTCCACCCAAAAATTCGATACCGAGATTTCACCGGAAATACATGTTTTGAGACCTCCTGAATCCAAAAAAAGCATTTTTGGAAACATGTCCGTGTGTGTGTCTGTGTGTGTGTCTGTGTGTCTGTGTGTGTGTGTCTGTGAACAGCATAACTCAAAAACGAACAGTCAGATAAGCACCAAACTTGGTATTTAGGTTCAGTATCTTCCAGAGATGCGACACGAAGGTTTTCAAGAAAATCCCCCCACCCCAGACTACCCTTTACATGGAAGATTTTTCGAAAATTTTAATTTTCTCAAAAATGGCTCTAACGATTTTGATGAAAATATCATATGTTTAAGATAATGTCATGAGAAATGAAATGTATATCTCGAATTTTCTGGGAATGTCTCCAAAAGTATTCTTCATTGTGAACGACTTTTGCATAACTGGTAAACCATAAGAGATAGACAAAATTTTACTACACAAAAAATGTAGATCGCGTTAAAATACACAACTTATGTCATATACATTTCTTTTGTTGAGTGAACCGTTTTCGAGATATTGCTTGTTATTCCCTTAAATTTTCCAATACTTGTACTTTTTCTCACATTCGTTATTCATTTTTTTTATGTCCTGGACATGCAAAGAGAATGGAATGCGCCACATAGCAACCAGCGTTAAAATATTTGACTATCGCTTAAAAGCTACCATATTTCCCTTGCATCTACAAGAAAATTACCAATAAGATTGACATCTCGATATCTCGATTAACATGAACCATATGGAGAATAAGCGTTTGTAAAATTAGATTGTACAAGAGTAGAGAAAGTCATGTGAGTGTAACACATCAGATTTTTTTTATCACGTTGGCACTAACACCTTACAAGATGTCCGCCGTTGCTACGCTGTCGCCAAGAAGGGTCAATATTATGATCAAAATAACTCCTGCGTACTTTAAGAATACAGTATACACAATAGAGTGTACATATAAAAAAAAACAGCGATTCCGTAAGTTTTGTAAAGGTTAATACCTTCTACCCGGATACGGAATAATGCCCGAATAATTAATTAAATGCCTAAGGCTATTCAATGCTTAAACCTGCCATTTTATTTTAAAATCTCCCGAAGTGTGAGTCATATGACACAGAGGGCACCACTATCGGATTGCTATTTCCTTAAACGTTATTCGTTTATATGACGTTAGATGAGTGAATTAGCCACCCTAACCCCCTGCTTTGCGCGAACAATGAGTGTGCACCAGAAGGAATAGTTGAAAAAGGTAAATTTAGCTACTTTTGCTGCTCCCCAAAGCCCTATTTGAGCCTTGTGTGTCCAGTTCACAGGTTAAGCCGAAACGAGAAGAGATTCCCTTAGGCCAAGTTTGATAATTACAGAAGTTACGAATAAAAAAAAAAAGACACATGACACAAGGGGGAGTGCGTAAACGCGTGTACCGCCACTTTTATGTGGTCCAGTGTATAACAACAAGAGCTGCATGTAAATTGCCACGACAAGGGAGAGATACCCCGTGACACTGACAATGAAAACTTCAAAAGAGCACCCCCTACTCTTGCGTCACAAAGCCTTGGATACACACACACATACACGAAATTTTAAATTAAATTCGAAACATCCCCTACAGAGGTGAGGAGAGCAAATTGTATTCTTTAACGTTTGCATTCTGTACTCCACACTTTTTTTTTCTTTTGGTTAGAAAGAGGGATGGAATAACAGTGGAGGCAAAATGTACAGTGCCAAAGGCATGTCAATAATATGGCATTAATGTGGCCATGTTGCAGTGTGTTTGTTGCCTTTCTTTATTTACAACACCACAATCGTGAAAAAAGGGCATTAGGTATTCCTTTTTATGAAGCGGTGTGTATTTGTTACCAGAAAGAGAATGCTGATGTCAGTCACAGGCATTTTCTACCGTTTTACAGGGATTCCATGTAGTACTTGTATAAACCTTCTGTTACCTTCTCGACGGTTAGGTGTGCTATTGTATTCCAAGTAAAAAATTCTATATCGAAACCCAATGGATCCAAAAAATTGTTATTGTAGCTTTTATCACTATTTCTCTAGCTACACTTTAGTTATCTTCTCTGCCCAGACCGCTTCAAATAACGGCGCACACTCAGCCTCTTCTCTCTTCCGGTCTCTCACTAACATGTCGAACTCAGGATTCTCCTTCTCTTCTCACTTAGACAACTGCTATTCACATTCAATATGATGTTGATAAGAAAACAGAAGATCAGAAATGAATCGATTCGGGCCAGCGATCACCTTCCTTTTATACCCAAGAGACATCTCAAAGATCCTCCCGGTTCAGGGAGGAGGAAATTCTGGATACTTCTACCCGCATCACGATAAGGAGTTCCGGACAGTTCGGTAGGCTGAGAGTGCTTCCCCATTTCTCTTGCCAACCGGTCAGATGCCGCGCCACTGAAACCACGCCCTATCACAAGGCATGGGAAGCAAACAGAAAAATTAAATTCTGTTTTTATTTATGGATCCTGTTTAACTACATGATTCTTAGCGTTCCATTCTATTCCGGGCTGGGAACTTTGCTCACAGGCCTCTTTGTCAGGTTTGGGGTTCTTTTATATGTCATAAATCTACGACACGGGACCACCGGCTTTACTTCTGTTCAGAAGGAAGCCATGCTAAGGTTTTTTACGACCGAAACTTTCAGTCATCCTCCACTGGGATTGAACCCGCGACCTCGGCAACTAGAAGCAGACAGAGGCGCAGTATTTTAGAAAAATGTCAATGTACCTGTGCGTAAAACTTTAAATAGTATATCTCAAACACAAAAAAGCTAGAATAAACACATCTCATATTTAAGTCGGTCTTGTTTAATAGATGTAAGGTAAAGATTAGCAAAAATTTAACAGAATAAAATTTGTTCATTCTTCTCGGTATATCAACAGTGTTAATAACACAAAATTCAAGCTTTCGGCTCTGTGATTGAAAGTTTGAATTTTATTTCACTGACACACCGAGAAGCTTAGGTCTTGAAAGTTTGGAATCTTACAGAAAAAAGGTAATATTTTATTCTTTAAAAATTTCCTGAAATGGTTTTGATTAAATTAGAGTGTTTGAGGCATTGACATGGCAAATAAAATATTTCTTGAGAAATTTATGTGGATTGCTTCTAAAACCTTCTTTACTCATATAATTTTTCCCGTGATAAATAAATAATACTTTACTATAGGTTATACGATTACATTTTTACTTTCTCTACTACGTATAGTAAGTAGGGGAAGTATTGTATTCCACCCAAAAATTCGATACCGAGATTTCACCGGAAATATATGTTTTGAGACCCCTTGAATAAAAAAAAGCATTTTTGGAAACATGAGCGTGTGTGTGTCTGTCTGTCTGTCTGTCTGTGAACAGCATAACTCAGAAACGATCAGTCGGATAAACACCAAACTTGGTAAGCGTTAGTAAAAATATTTTGTACAAGAGTAGAGAAAGTCATGTGAGTGTAACACATCAGATTTTTTCCAGTTTGAATCTTACTTTAATGCACGATATGAGATATTTGACAATGGTAGATATTTTTTTCGAATGAGTTAGGTAATAACAAAAATATTGTGAAATAAACAATTCAGGCCTAACTAATTAACTTCTCTTCCACACAAGCCGTGCGAATCAGTTGGGGAATCCTGCCTATAGCATTGAATTTACACTCTGATTCTACCTTTCAAACAATTGAGGTCTCTCCCTACAATCTAATATTAATCTTTGGCACGACAACCCTGACGGATCTATATCGACCAACATGATTGCCCACATGCGCAGGACAGATATGTACAATAATACAAACATGCAGAGAGATAATGTCAGCTAACCATTCTTACCCCAGCCGGCATGTTGTTTCATTACCAAAACGTTGCTACCTATCGCACCTCCTCAAATGACTCCGATGCTGTATTCGGTCTACTATATGGGTCACTTCGTGGGTGGAAACACTACGCTGCAACCCACTACGTTACGACTAGAACATTCTCCATATTCTGCATAGCTTGTTCTTAGTGACCAGAGGCAAGGAAAAACATAAACGTAGGTCGAGTTGTACAGTGCTAAAATATCAGCCTGAGTTATTTAAAATAACTTTATTAATTACTCTATCTATTTTACATCGCTTTAACTACAGAATCATATCGCGACGGATCTGTTAGTGGATAACTCTTAGATGGAGGTGTGGGGTCAGTTAGCCTTCTAGGTCTCATCCCTGTAACCACCCGCTTCGTCGTGTCCACAGAGACCCTAGTGCATAGCAACTGAATCTTCTACTTCGTGCCGTGCAGATGCCATTAGGGTGCCGTACAGTCCAACTGCTACTTTCATATAGAAAGGCAGAGACAGCCTTCTAGGTTTCATCCCTGTAAACACCCGCTCCGTCACGTGTCACAGAGACCCTAGCGCATAGCTACCGGATCTTCTGCTTCATGCCGTGCAGACGGCATTAGGGTGCCGTCCAGTCCAACCGCCGCTCCCATATAAAGGCGGACAGTTAGCCTTTTAGGTCTCATCACTGTAACCGCCTGCTTCATGCCGTGCAGATGGCATTAAGGTGTCGTCCAGTCTAACCGCCGCCTTCACACAGAAAGGCGGACAGTTAGCCTTCTAGATCTCATCCCTGGAACCATGCCACGTGCCCACAGAGACCCCAGCGCATGGCAGCCGGATCTTCTGCTTCGTGCCGTGCAGATGGCGTTAGGGTGGCATCCAGTCTAGCTGCTTACAATGTCTGTAGATAGATGGCATAGCATTCGCTATTACCACTTATTTTTCATTTTACTATTGTTTTAAGGTGGAACTTTGGGTCGTGGTATTAAATACGGTATTTACCTTGGTGACGGCGGAAAACCACGGAAAAACCTCAGACAGATTGGTCGGCCCACGGGATTTGAATCCCGAATGTGGCCACAGACTTTACCGCCTTAACCATCCCGCTCGGTTTTAGAAAAATTATTTTATTTTAAATACACATATTTCATTATTTATCTGGGGAATGGATACCAATGGACTACTACTTTAAAGTGTTAAAAGGTATGCGCTGCGCGCCGCTGATTAAGATTATAATAGTCGGTGAAGTATTATGGATGCCATAACTGTTCACTTACGTATATGTAATCGGCGTAATATAGTGTGCTCGACCAAAATATATATTAATTGTATAATAATCACTGTGACGATGGATTATGAAATATTTGCAGGTACGAAATATATATGCAGTTATATTCAACTAGCTTTACTTGGTGGCATGCTTTTGCTTCGCGCATAGCTTCTCATTTGTTTCGCGGGATAGTTTACTTGGCGCCGTCTACATAAAGGTATTAGAAAGCACTGGGGCTGGAGTTCGCCACAGAACTAATTTAATAAGGGTTTAATAATTTAATTTTCAGCCGTTTTTCCATTAGTGAACCTGCAGGTCGATACTTACCTTCACGGGCATCTCATTCATAATTCAACTAACCTCCTCTCCAATATTTCTTAAGGAAGTCGAGAGTCAGGGCGTATTGATGTCTCTAGAATGGAAAGGAAGAGATGCAGCGTGTTTCTTTGTTCGTATCATGCTTTTATTACCTGCTTCTCCTCAGGGCTGATTTCAAAAATAAGAAACTACCTTCAGGTGGAGGTAGGAATCGTCATAATACTCTTATTTATTCCTTTTAATGTTTTATATAGGCGTTTCATTTGAGCTTCTTCATGTCTAATTATCTAAGCTTTAATATTTCCTGGAAAACGTATTTATTTATTCTCTGTGGTTATATTAATTCTATTGCATGAACATCTAATTTCAATACTTTCCTGACACTCGCTCTCAGTATGCAATTAGCCAATGACAGGTAGAGTTTGCTAGTCAGTGGCCAATCAAAGCCGTACTACACTGATAGTATTTCATGGTGGTGCACTTGTTTTTAATTTATATGAAAGCAGTGAGTGAGATCGCTTAGGCTGTGACTACAATACAAGCAACTGAAAATGGCGTTTTGGAAGTCAAAATATTGGTAATATAAAGAACAGCTGTAGATACTTTTAACGCCAAAAAACACAAAGAGGAATAAAAGTATGGTGTGGAAGCAATTTTCAGAATTCTGTACGGAAAGAAATTATAAAATTGACGGCTCAGTTAGCGACAAAGAGATCGCTTCCATTCTACAGAACTAACAAACATGGTTGGTACTAAATTAGCTAAGTTTATAATAAGTTTTTCGTGTAATTCTCTAACCGAGTAGTACTCGTGCTACTAGTTTTGAGGCAGTATTTTTAACACTTAAATGATTTCGGTCTGGTTATGTAACATAAATTCGATAACAGCCCGCCTTAAAGTTATATGTGTATTTAACAATACATAAAAAGTCTATATTACAGTCATTATATATGTTTATATTATTGTATACTATTTTATAGATGTTCAATAATGTTATATAAATGTATTACGTAATTTAATAATACAGTAGCTGTGAAAATAATAGGTTAAAAGTTGCTAACAATGAGGAACCTTGAGGAAATAATGAATTTGAAAGTTTAAATGCTACTAGTCATTATTGAAGCAACAATAAAGTAAATTTTGAGACAGTATAAAAATAGCCAATCAACATCCAGAAAAAGCTTTAGTTAAATGAAGGTATTCTATTGGATTAGGATTAGCCAATCAGAAACTGAAAAGGAGAAACAAATTCAAAAGTCAGTTTCCTGCGTACAGTGTTTGTAACTGGATGTGTGATACGTCCTAGAGGAATATAATGCGTATTCATGTGAGACAAAAATAGTTTAGGGAGTTAAAAAGTGCAAGTATTTAATAATGAAAGGAATCTCACAGCTCTCTATATCAGTGAAGTGTTATTTAAATCGTATCAAGTATTAATAAAAGGAGTGAAGTAAAATTATAATCTGTGTAAGCCTACATTCTGTCGCATCACAACCCTGCTAAGAGAAACGTGTCTCTAACAATAATACTGACGCAGTCGAGGCAAACATAAATATAATATTTAAAGAAACAGTCAAATTACAAAGATAATATTTTTTTTAAACTTGGGGCAAAGGCCACCTGAAAGTACACTTGGGGCGAAGGCTGTCAGAAACCGGGTACCATACGTGCGGTTGCAAACAAACTTCAAGTTCGGTTCCCCAACAGTTGAAAATAATACTACTCCTTCAATACAAACTACTTCAAATTGGCGTCCATACTTGGGGCTAATAAATATTTTTCTCAGTTTTACATGACCATTTAATTTCAGTTTCAAACTCGTGCATCTTTTAATAAGATAGTTATTTCGAGACCAAAGGTCATGAAAAGAAGCATTCGTTAACCTCAATTAAATTGTCGTAACACTATCAGCACTAGTGCTTACCGTTGGTAATTAACGTTTATAAAGCCCTTTGAGGAAATAAAAAAATCTGATGTGTTGCATTCACATGACTTTTTCTACTCTTGCACAAACATTTTTACAAACGCTTATTCTCCATATACTTCATATTAATCGAGATATCGAGATGAAGTCCTCCGTGGTGTAGTGGTTACCAGCTAGGTCGTGGGTTCAAACCCGGCGTAAAAATTCTTAGTATGGCTTCCTTCGGAAGGGAAGTAAAGCTGGTGGTCCCGTGTCGTAGATTTACGGCACGTTCGAGAGCCTCAAGCCTGATGAAGAGGTCCCTGAGCAAATGTATCGGCCTTTCACGCGCAATATAGAATGGGACGCTAAGGACCACAGAAATTATAGAGCGTCCATAAATAGAATTCAGTTTTTAATATCGAGGTGTTAATCTTATTGCTAATTTTCTTGTAAGTGCAAGGGAAATTGGTAGTATTTAAGCGATAGTCAAATCTTTAAAGGGCTGGTTGCTATGTGGAGCATTCCATTCTCTTTACATGTCCAGGACATAAAAAAAATAACGAATTCCCATTTGAGAAAAACCATAACTATTGGAAAATTGAAACAAATAACAAGGAATATATCGGAAATTATTCGTTCCACAAAAAAGTGTATGACATAAATTGTATGTTTTAACGAGATATGTATTTTTTGTGTACAAAGATTTTATCTATCTCTTACGGTTTACCACTTATACAAAAGTCATTCACAATAAAGAGGACTTTTGGGGACATTCTCAGAAAAATTCAAGATATATACTTCATTTGTCTGAAAATATCTTAAACATGTGACATTTTAATCAAAATCGTTAGAGCCATTTTTGAGAAAATCAAAATTTTCGAAAAAATACTCCCTGTAGAGGGTAACTGGGGTGGAGGGATTTTATTGAAAACCTTCATGTTGCATCTCTGGAAGATACTGAACCTAAATCCGAATTTTGGTCTTTATCCGACTGTTCGTTTCTGAGACATCTGTAAAGATACATTTTACTTTCTCTACTACGTATAGTAGGTAGGGGAAGTATGGCATTCGACCCAAAAATTCGATACCGAGATTTCACCGGAAATACGCGTTTTGAGGCCTCCTGAATCCAAAAAAGGTATTTATGGAAACATGTCCGTGTGTGTCTGTCTCTGTGTGTGTGTGTCTGTGAACAGCATAACTCAGTATTCTTCATTGTGAACGCCTTTTGCATAACTGGTAAACCATAATAGATGTACAAAATTTTGCTACACAAAAAATATAGATAGAGTTAAAATACGCAATTTATGTCATATAATTTTTTTTTTGTTGAGTAAACCATTTTCGAGATATTGCTTGTTATTCCCTTAAACCTTCAAACACTTGTACTTTTTCTGAAATGGCAATTCGTTATTCTTTTTTTTTTGTCCTGGTAATGCAAAGAGAATGTCTACTGCACATAGCAACCAGCTCTTAAAATATTTGACAATTGCTTAAAGCCTACCAATTACCCTTACATCTACAAGAAAATTGGCAACAAGATTAACATCTCGATATCTCGATTAACATGAAGTATATGGAGTATAAGCGTTTGTAAAAATAGTTGGTACAAGAGTAGAGAAAATCATGTGAGTGTAACACATCAGATTTTTTAGGAAAAGGTTCATATTTGTATGCCTCTCTGTTATACTCGCAAGAATTTGTGTAGCCAATGCACAGCTTCTACAAACATTCTTAAAAAAGTTTTATTTTTCTACCTACGTCCTGTCAATCGAGATAAACACTTGCGAAAAGTGCTTTTATTACATACTTCGTTGTATATATGAAGTGGTTACGGGAATTGAAGCGATAGTCAAGTCTTTAAAAAGCGGCTCGCTACATGCTGGCTTTGAGTTTGCATATTCTTTCCGAAATCGTGAGGAACAAATGACTGATGACAAAACTTCAAAAAGTTACTGAAAGTACAAAACAACAACAACAAATATCTCGGAAATGTGTGATTTATTTTTACTTTCTCTACCACTACATATAGTAGATAGAGTGGGTATTGCATTCCAATCGGCAATTTGATACCAAGATGTCACCGTAAATATTTGGAAATTTGGTTCAGTACCTCCCTAAAATGCGACACGAAGATTTTCAAGAAAATACCTTCAGCCTAAACTACCGTTTACAAAGACAATTTTTAATAATTTTTTGTTTTGTAAAAAATGGCTGTAAAGATTTTGATTGAAATACTATATGTTTAAGATGCTGACCTTAAAATTCCATGCTGTTTCCATGCAATCGCGAGAAACAACTGAAAATCAATGGGACTTTAAAAGAACAGGTATTGAACTATTCGAACTTTTAATAACGAAACAGTTATCTATCTCAGAAATAGTTCATGCCACAAAAAACATATTTTAGGTAAATTGTGTGCTGTAAAGCTATATTTTTTGTGTAGTACGTTTTCATCTATTACTTAATGTTTACAAGTAATACAGGACTATACAAGACTAATACTTTTTATTTATCATATAATCATCATTCATGTAGGGTATTTTAATCAAAATCGTTAGAGCCATTTTTTAGAAAATAAAAATATTCTAAAAGTTTTCCATGTAAAGGGTAGTTGAGGTGGGAGATTTTCTTGAAAATATTTCGTGTCACATCCTTGAAAGATACTAAACTCAAATACCAAATTTGGTATTTATCCAAATTTTCGTTTTTGAGCTATGCTGTTCACAGTCAGACACACACACATGGACATGTTTCCAAAAATTATTTATTTTGAGTCAGAGTCCCTCAAAACATGTATTTTCTGAGAAATCTGGGTATTGAATTTTTGGTGGAATACAATACTTCCCCTAATTACTAAACACAGCAGAGAATGCGATGTGAATATAAAATATAAGCGATTTTTATACATTTTCACGGACTAGGTAGGGAGAGGAAGTATTGTATCTCATCCAGATATTCTACCATAAGGAAGCGTAGAGAAAGCAAAAGAAACACACCCCCATTGATTTTCGAGAATCACACACGCTTTGTGACGTACAGCATCACAATAAATTCAATTTTCTACGGATTAACTCATCTTTCAGAAAGCTAAAGTAAATCGCTTGTAATACCCATCCAAGCAAATTCATGTTATGTTTTCGTAATCATTTATACAGCATTTGCATTTTTTAGCGTTGTAATCCACCACTGCTGCAAGCTCTTTTACCTCGTTTGTGTTTTGTTTTTTCTCATTCTCTTGGTCGTCCGTTTCGGAACGTGAATTATTTACACTAAACCCTGCCCGAAGGCAGCTACTGGCTCTAAATTCCATTATTTCGCTTCGACTAACAATTACCAGTGAGGCGTGTAGTCAACAAAACGGGCCAAACTTCAAAGACGAGTAGCTTTTATATTCATAAATAGCCGCCCATCTTGAGAAAAATTCAATTACTTGCAAAGGCTTCTGATCTATATGGTCTGCCTCAAGTAATGTGGCGGTCAGGAATTTCTTTCACCGTTCTTTCTGGCCCAAAAATCTGTCTGGCCTCTTCAACCTGAGGAGTATGGATTTCCGTGATTATCTGATAGGGAGGAGTTAGAAGTTAGATAGACGGAGGGGCCACCAGTAACTGCAGAACAGCACCACAACAGGTGGACGCTTTGTGCCTGTTACGTGATTCGTGAAGAAGAGGACATTCGAAGGGCGACCAGATATGGACGGCGATGTGCGCTAACAAGAATGGGTTCCCTAACAATCTCAACAGGACACGAATCCTGACGCCGGTCACCTCTGACTTAGCAACCCGAAACCTGGAGGTCCCGGGAGTAGACGAGACACTCCAAGCAGTGTCGCCAAGCGCCAGGGAGCAATTTTTGCAACACTGTAATTTCACCGTTCTGCCGCAACACACAAACCGCCGTCACCTGGTCCTACAACCTGAAACCAGTTAAAAGAAATGATGAGGATGAGACATGAACAACTGGAAATTCATCGCAGAAGGAGAACTGCCCAAGGATTCTCTACCGATCCGGGAAACCACGGAAAACCCATGGGACAGTGGGGAACTTCCCGAATGCGATCCACACGCTTACCGATGAGCAATCTAGCTCGGTATATGATCGGGAAATACATGGTGAAACTTTTCTGGCGGCGCAACATGAATCGTTGACATCATTAAGGAGTCGCTGTCAATTCCAATAAAATCATAACAAGTAGAAATATGTGAGGAATGAGTATATGTGAATTCCTATAAAATTGGAGGAATGGCATATGTTAGTTCCTACAGTTTTATAGGTTGACAAAATATTCTAAGCAACAGGTTGTTGAGGTTAAAAAAATTATCGTTGTTCTTAGTTTAAAATTATAAAGAGTGTCTCCGTGATCTGGTTGTTAACAAGGTTCCCTGGTTCGATACCCCGCTTACGGATGGAAATTGTTCTTTATCCAGGATTATTCCCTATCCTCCCTCCTGTCTGGAAGTATAAACAAGAGAGTAAATGTGTGTGTGTGTGTTTAATGTTATAAAGAAAAACCCAAAGCAAACAAACCCAAATATTAACACAATAGTAAACCAGGTGAACATCATTGCCGATGAGCAATTCCTTCAAACGCGAAGCCGCCGATATGACCTTGGATGTTAAAGGCGGCACATAAATGAATCATATATATGCCTATCTGTTTGATAATTATATATATTACATAATATGTGCAAGCTGCGAGTTTTTGTCGACAGTATGGCAAGGAGAAGGGGGTGTCAGGGTAATCTGGAACTGTAAACAGTAGCGTCATGAGTAGAAGGAACATAAACACAGAGCACCAGTAACGCAAGTGAACTACTGACTGTCGAATGCGCAGCCCTGGGTTTATGTGTTCAGTACGACGTCACTTGTACTGGGAGGATGGTAGTTACGTTGATTCATGCTCAATGGATATTTGTTCTAGCTCTAGTCATTATCAAACAGCTTGGACAAAAATGTTTAAAGTATGTATATTCAATAATAGTTTTCAATATCTCTTCATCAAAAAGTGACAATCCAAATAATTGCCTCAACAACTTTCCTATTTCACACTCATCAGAAACAAAATGTATTGAGTCGCGCATATTATCACAGTCAATAGTCAGACATCTTCGTCCCATGTATGTAACACGTGATGTACTTCAAGCCTCAGGATAAAAAAATCTTATGATACATTCAAATGACGTTCTCTACCGTTTATTACTGGTATATAAATTATTCTTAGCAAGGTTTATTTTTCTATATGCGACATTTTAATCCAAACAAACCTTTGCAGAAATAGCTGCATTACACATATCGTTATAGATACAATGAGAACAGGGATAGTCAAATGTTTGAGAACTGGACGTTATATGGTGGCCTTAAAATTCCATACTCTTTCCATGCAATGGCGAGAAACAACTGAATGTTGAAAGGACTTTAAAAGTATGACCAAGAAATGAACAATTCAAACCTTTAATAAGGGATATCTTAGAAACAGTTTACACCGCAAAAAAGCTTGTTGGAAATAAATTGTGTGACTTAAAGAGATCTGCATTTTTTGTGTAGAACGTTTTGGTCTGTCGCGTATCGTTTAGTATTAACACAAGACTATACAAAATGTATTTCAAATGAAGCGGATTTCATAGACTATTGCTAGAAAATTCAAGATATACATTTTGTTTTTCATGTAAATATCTTTAATATATGGTATTTTAATCAAAATCGTTACAGACATTTTTTAGAAAATATAAATTTTCGAAAATTGTTCCATATAAAAGGTAGTCTGGGATGAGGGATTTTACCGAAAAACTTCGTGTCGTATCTTTGGAAGGTACTGAACTTAAATAGCAAATTTGGTGTTGACCCGACTTTTCGTTTTTGAGTTATACTGTTCACAGACACACAGATAGACACACACGGACTATTCTCTAAAATTCTTGTTCGCATTCAGGGGTCCTCAAAACATGTATTTCCGGTGAAATCTCGATATAGAATTTTTGGGGTAGAATTTAGTATTTCCCCTACTTGCTATACGTAGTTGAGAAAGTAGAAATTAGCATTCAGGAAATGGCTGATGGCACAAAAAGGTTACTTGAAATAAATTGTGTGTTTTTAAAGAGATCTATATTTTTGTGTTGTACGTTTTCGTCTATCGCTTAATATTTTCCAGATATACAATATTATACAAAAATTGTTGCTTCCAAATTAAGTGGACTTCACAGGATATTCTCAGAATTTCAAGATATGCATTCTATTTGTAATGTAAATATCCTTAATATATCGTATTTTAATCAAAACCGTGACAGCAATTTTTAGAAAATCAAACATTTCGAAAAAATAGTTTTTGTAAAGGGTAATTTAGGGTGGGAGGATTTCCTTGAAAATCCTTATGTCGCTTCTTTGGAAGGTGGTATTTACTCTACTTTTCGTTTCAGAGTTACGCTGTTCACAGAACCACACGGACTTTTTCTATAAATGTTTTTCTTTTTGGAGGGGATTCAAGACGCTTTAAAACATTTACTTCCGGAGCAATTTTGGTATGAATTTTTGTGCGGAATGCAATACCTTCTCTACCTACTTAAGTAAATGGTAGAGAAAGGAAGAAAAGACACTGAAGAAAGAAAAATCTCTACAAGAGACAATGAATGAATGTTCACGTAGGCACATCACAAGTTGGATTACCTTAAGAAAGTGCCCTACTGAAATAAAATATAAAGAACTTTTCATATTTATTTTAGAAAATGTTTTGACTAAGGACTTAATGCCCAGCTGTTTGGTAATGTTATATCTCAAATCAATGAATACAAATACAATTTTAACCTCACCAGCCTGTATTAGAACTGCTCATTATCAAGTCTGTGCTAAATGGGGAGGCAAAATTTTGCTGTAGAAATTCACATATCAACATTCTTACAAACCCCAACCTTTTAGGAATTCACAGAAACCCACATTCTGGGATCGGAGTTGAGAGTTTGCCCGACCTTAAGTACTAGACTGAACGTTTTTGAAATGCTTATCATATCATAAGCGTGTACAAAGAACTGTTTTTGTAAATCTTCATGTTTATTAGATAACCCGTTTCTGAATTAATCATTTTTAAATATACAAATATAAGATAATTCATAAAATCGCTCCTAACGATTAAATTTTTATAATTTTTAAACAAACTTCGGATTTATGTTACATATTGAGTTATGAAATACGTTTACTAAGAAATAAACTTTTGAAATTTATCACATTCTTGAAAATATTGCTAATAGAACTATGATGAACTTGTACATTTGCTTTAGACTAATAGCTGTATAGCAAGTTGTTATAGCATGTAGGTATAAGGTAAACTATGACCAAAATTGCACTTCGATAACAACAAAGTTGCATGGCAATTTTAAACGCTGAAAAGTGTATAAAATACGAGGGCGAGTCAATAAGTACCCGCACACCATTTTTAATTGTTTGTAAGTTGGCTGTAACTGTTTATGCGCGCGCACGTCGACATGTTGTTGCTCTGTCTCCGCTTGTGGAATGTTTGACCGTTATCACTCCAGTGAGTGTTGCATTGTTGCATAATAAGCATGGCTGCACCCCTCACCGTTTGCACCAAAGAAGAATAGCGTGCGGTTATTCGTTTTTCGTCGTCAAGATGTAATTACCAGGAACCGAAATCCATCGAAAACTTTTCGCACAATAAGGGGTCAATGTTTTACCTCTACGAAATGCGTACATATGGATTAAAATGTTCAAAAATGGCCCGACAACTGTAAAGAGCAGGACGCCCATCCACAACCACTAACGACGCCAACAATAAGCAAGTGCGTATCCTGATTCAGATGATCCGAAGATTGACTGTCGATGAAGTGGAAACCCTATCTTTTTTGGTCCACTTGAAAATGCCTTAAGGAGCCGTCGATTCACCACAGTCCTAGAAGTGAAGGAAGCAGTGCATACATGGCTTGCTACTCAGACGAAAATCTTTTTACTTGCTCTACTACATATAGTAATTAGGGGAAGTATTGTATTCCACACAAAAATTCGATGCCGAGATTTCACCGGAAATACATGTTTTGAGACCCCTGAATCCAAAAAAAGCATTTTTGGAAACATGTCCTTGTGTGTGTGTGTCTGTCTGTCTGTGAACTGCATAACTCAGAAACGAACAGTTGGATAAACACCAAACTTGGTATTTAGGTTCAGTATCTTCCAGAGATGCGACACGAAGGTTTTTCAAGAAAATCCCCCAACCCAGATTACCCTTTACATGGAAAACTTTTCGAAAATTTTAATTTTCTCAAAAATGGCTCTAACGAATTTGATTAAAATATCATATGTTTAAGATATTTTCATGACAAATAAAATATATATCTTGAATATTCTGGGAATGTCTCCAAAAGTATTCTTCATTCTGAACGATTTTTACATAACTGGTAAACCATAAGAGATAGACAAAATTTTACTACAAAAAATGTAGATCGCGTTAAAATACACAATTTATGTCATATACATTTTTTTGTTGAGTGAACCATTTTCGAGATATTGCTTGTTATTCCCTTAAATTTTTCAATACCTATTTTCTCAAATGGGAATTCGTTATTCATTTTTTGTCTTGGATATGCAAAGAGTATTAATCTGTGCAAAGGGAATGGTGCTGCTCCTAGCAACCAGCTATTAAGAGATATGTGTGTGCTTAAAGGCTACTGTATTTCTATATTGACCTTGTAAATATATATTCCCCTTACATCTACAAGAAAATTAGCAATAAGATAGAGTCTGCAAATGTTTATCTCGATTAACATGAAGTAGATGGAGAATAAGCGTTTGTATAAATAGTTTGTACAAGAGTAGAGAAAGTCATGTGAGTGTAACACATCAGATTTTTTTTCTGAGGCCATCAGAAAGCTTGTGAACGATGCACCATGTGTATTGAGAAGCAAGGGGCCTACGTTGAAAAATGAGGTAATTGTAAGTTTCTATTGCTGTTATTATAAATTTGAAAAATAATGTGCGAATACTTATTGACTTACCCTCGTATTACAGCCGAGAAAAACACATTTGAAAATCGGTGCATATTAACAGACCTGAAAGTTTGCATATAATGTAGAAAGTAACTAAAACGTATGCATCAAAATTTGCAAAACTATACCTTTCTTATGTGAAAAATCACAGGAAAGCTGCAAATCCGATTCCACGCCCTAGGGTAACGGTTGTTTAAATCTTCAGAGACTCGCCCAGCGTCATTCGGTTAGCAAACATTTTTCAAGAAAAGAATGTTAACGAATTTCACTTAATAATATGTTAAAAACAAAAACATTGAATTTGTGGCCATTTTTTCCCAGTTTTCACCGATTAATCCCTTTAAGATCTAGTTTCTATATCTTAGTTTAAGCAACTGTTTCAGACGCGATAGTGACTTAGAGGAGAGAGAAGGCATCATTTAGTACAGTAGTATGAAACAATCTGATGTGTACACTCACATGAATTTCTATACTGTTGTACAAACTATTTCTACAAACGCTTTTTTACCATTTGCTTCATGTTAATTGAGATATCGAGATGTTAATTTTATTGCTAATTTTCTTGTAGATGCAAGGGGAATATGGTAGGCTTTAAGCGATAGTCAAATATTTTAAGAGCTGGTTGCTATGTGGATTAGTCCATTCTCTTTGCATTACCAGGACAAAAAAAAAATGAATAACGAATTTCCATTTGAGGAAAAGTATAAGTATTGGAAAATTTAAGGGAATAACAAGCAATATATCGAAAATGGTTCACTCAACAACAAAAATATGTATGACATAAATTGTGTATTCTAACGCGATCTACATTTTTTGTGTAGTAAACTTGGTCCATCTCTTATGGTTTACCAGTTATGCAAAAGTAGTTCACAATGAAGAATACTTTTGGAGACATTCCCAGATAATTCGAGATAAACATTTCATTTGTCATGAAAACTTCTTAAACATATGATATTTTAATCAAAATCGTTAGAGCAATTTTTGAGAAAATTAAAACTTTAAAAAAATGTTCCATGTAAAGGGTAAACTGGGGTGGGGAGATTTTCTTGAAAACCTTCGTGTCACATCTCTGGAAGATACTGAACCTAAATAACAAGTTTGGTGTTTATCCGACTGTTCGTTTCTGAGTTATGCTGTTCACAGACACACACACGGACATGTTTCCAAAAATGGTTTCTTTGGATTCCGGGGGTCTCAAAACATATATTTCCGGTGAAATCTCTGTATCGAATTTTTGGGTGGAATACAATACTTCCCCTACTTAATATACGTAGTAGAGAAAGTAAAAAAGTTTGTCTATATAGGGTCACTTAGTTTCAGTTTATGTTCAAACGTTTAACAGTTCCTCTTTCATTACCTACCCTTAGTTTCTGCCTTCCGAGCTATAGAGGGAGACGTAATAGGTTATAGCTACACAAGTAACGTCATCCATCACCTGCTCCCCTCAAGGTTACAACAAACCGGGCCAGCACATGTTCAGCTGATTTACCAGCATCTTCGGCAAATATTTTCTTCCGTATTGTTTTCTCCTTTATTTCACAAGATTTAGCTGAAATCAGTCATATGAAAGAGGAGAAGGGTTGGTCAAGTTCATATGTTAATTAGCCAACTGTGGCTATTCAGGAAGGAAAAACTATTATCATTTAAACTGTACGTTTTCATGGAACTACAGAATTGCACTAAGTGAAGCATTGTAAAGTTTCTTAGTTTTCGTTTTCATTTCTTTATTAGAAAGACTAAGTATTATTATTATTATTATTATTATTATTATTATTATTATTATTATTATTATTATTGTTGTTGTTGTGCCAATTTCCGGTCACTCGTTGTGGGACACGTCGCCAGCTCAGGAACACTCAAGCATGTTCTAGAAGTATGTCATATCTGACGTAGCGCTGGTAAAATGACGAAATGGTCATCTAGTACTGCTGTTTTCTGGCTTGTCCACGTTGCTGATCGCAGCGCTCTCCTAAACGTGAGGAGAAACGGGAAGCTCCCGGGCAAGTCAGCCATCCACGAGGGACAGAGCGAGCAGACCGCCAGAGCATCTAGCTCTGCTTTGCTTCGGCGAGGTTTCGCATAAGGTTACCAAGGGCAATGTTTCGGCTATTTATAAATTTTACTATATCACCTTGATTGAAAATTTATCTTCTCACCCTTGGTCTTCAAAATTTAAACTCGCGGGAGAAGCGTTCTTTATTAGTGTTTTGTATTTATATTGCATTTTGTAATGACGGGAAATAAAATACTTTTAACATTGTAAAACAGATTAAATAGCGCAAAGAATGGTGAAAGAGAATACACGATAGACTTGTACTTGACAGGTATTAACCTTGGATTGGTTAAATGTTTAAAGATACTGCAAGCTTTACTGAAACTTTATAGAATTATTAAACACAAAGTTTTTCTATAATAAACCTTTATTATATTTGGTGTGAATAATTTAAATCCTAGCTCCGACCATAACCCACGCCATCCACGTTACGTAACTAAACCAACTAATGTCGCAAATGGGTCGGTAGGTAACAATTATTATTATTATTATTATTATTATTATTATTATTATTAACTTAACAGTACTGAACCAGCAAGAACCTACAGAACTCTTGGAAAAAGTTGCGCTGCGCGCAATTTTTGGAATGACAAGCAAATTGTCGATTAAGTATCTAGATAAGAGGACAAATAGAAAGGTGACACTAGGAGAGGGAGAGCAACACATTTCAATACCAACTTAAATTCCTCTTTCCTATATAGGTCACTTGTTTTACTTCTAAGCCTACGACTTCTAAGGATGACATATTCATTCGAAAGGCATAAAAATAACAATGCATTTAATCTTCCTGTACACACAAGCGGCACCTAGTTACTTAGGCAGCCTTTAATACTCCATTTAATGTACATTTACTCGCTAAAATTGTTGTCTTTTAAGAGTGCCGCTGTTTCAGTGATACTGATGTAAATGAATTAAGCAAATTCAAAGATATAAATGAATTAAATAAAATATTGAACTCTAAGTTAAATAATTACTATGAGAAAAATGTAATGTTATAAGGAGATAACTTTAACTTTATAAAAAGTTCTTAATTAAGGAAAATTTTAAATAAAATATAAATATAAATACATTTATTAAAATGATTAGTAGTTTAGTAGAAACTTTTGTGCTGGCTACCAGTACATTTTCGCAGGTTTCCAGTGAATATAGTTAAAAGTAGTAGTATATAGTAGCTGGTTACCTATTGCTAAGTTTGCTGGTTTCCAGCAAATATAGATAAATATAGAATTTAGAATTGTAATTAAGTTTTTTACGCCTTTACTTTAATCTAACAATTTATATTTTTCTTTGTTTCTTCTATTTTTATTTATTATTATATTATTATTTTGTAGACATAGAGTAGTTTGTAGTTATTTTATCTGAAAAAATTTGATGTAATCTGAAATGTAAATGTATTGTAAGAATAAATGTAAAATTTCAATGTATGTCCCGGTATAGTAGCCAAGGTGCCGGCATAGTATATTCATATTTATTTGTTTATTTATTTAGTGGTACTGAAAATCAATACACTAAAAAGAAATTATATTGCAAAAAAGAATGAAAGAAGGAAGGAAGAAATGAGGGGGGAGGGGCGACTTCATTATTTAACGTGATAATGGGAGTGAGCCCGCGGGTTCTTCTAATGCCCAATAAAGTGGTTAATGGTTTGGATAAATGCTTGTTTTATATTCATACCGTAGTTAAAAATTGCCATTTCCATTTACTTTCATTTCATCATAATAAAAAGACCATACATTCAAAACGTCGCGACCCAGAAAACATAGCGTTTAAGCCTCACGCGACGTGAAATATTCACGGCTATGACTATGCTACATTTATTTTCCTAGCTACCATGCTAATGAGGGCATTCGTTTTTACTCCTCCATTAATATCAGAATGCGACATTCCAAGTTGCAAATCTCTTGGTGCTAAAAGAGAAGGTGAAATATTAAGGCCGTAATACGTTTTTACCCTCAACTTAATGAAAACAATATATTAGTCCCAAAATGATAAATGAGCACAGAGCACGCATCTCCTTCCTCATAAATATCAAAGCATTAAATAAATGTTTCGCTTTTTATCTCGCAAGAAATTGTGCAGACAGTAAAGCATCGAGCAGCGCTGCCATGGAGACGCTACGAGACAAAAGAAGATCTGAACTCAATCACTTGGAAATGGCGCTGCTTGCACTTGTGTTTATTTGCTTAAGTACATCTTAAAGACTTTCCCGGCGTCACTTTAACGTTTCTCTCTTCACGTAAAGAAGTGTGCAGGAATTTTATGGGCACTTGCTTTAGGGGGAGGAATTATTCAAGAACAATATATTTAACTCACCGTTCCTCTCCATTTTGTGGGTAGGCTGCTAAACGTTTAATGCTTACCTGAAAGAGAAAAGGAAAAAGAAGGTTTCAGTTTGCATTAACGATTAAAGAACAGTTGTATTCTATAAATATAACCGTTAAAACTATTAAGAACTATAGTTAAACTATGCATAACCTAAAAACCACTATAACCTATTACAACTGAAACACTCAAATTGATAGCTATTTTAAGCGTATAATTTCACTATAAATATGTAATGTGTAACCTAATACACGCCATTCTATGGACACAAAAGGCTATTTAAATATAAGCACATTGCTTTCTCTACCATGTACTTATCGTAGGAGATGAAGTATTGAATTGCGCACAGAAATTTAGAAATTTACGTTTCGAAACACAATGAACCACCTAAAAAGCAGTTGTAGAAAATTATGCGTTACATTCATATGAATTTCTCTATTCATTATTGTTTAGTTTATATAATTTCTACACAGTATTCTTACTTTTCTATCTAATTAACATTAATCGAGATAATACTTGCATGAATAATTACATTACACATTTCGTTGCAGATACATTACAGTTAATAAATGTTTAATGTGAGTGGCTAATATGCTGACTTTGAAGTGTCATACTGTTTCCGTGATATTAAGTGAAAAAGCTGAAGGTTAACAGTGCTTCAGAAAATGAAATAAAGTACTGCAACATTCAAACAAATAACAACGAATATCTTGGAAATTATTGATACTAACATTTGTTTTATATAAATTGCGTGTTTTAAAGAAATCTAAATTTTTGTGCAGTACTATACGGATTTAAAACCATGCCATATAAAGAGGCACACACATAAAAATAAAATTCCTTAGGTCTGTGGTAGGTTATAGCCTGAATAATTGGAAAGATGAAGATATTACAACAGAGTTTTCCAATAAATAAAAATCTGATGTGTTACACTCACATGACTTTCTCTACTCTTGTACAAACTATTTTTACAAACGCTTATTCTCCATATGCTTCATGTTAATCGAGATATCGAAATGTTAATCTTATGGCTAATTTTATTGTAGGTGCAAGGTGAATTGATAGGCTTTAAGCGATAGTCAAATGCTTTAACAGCTGGTTGCTATGTGGAGTATTCCATTTTCTTTGCATTACCAGGACCAAAAAAATTAATAACGAGTTTCCATTTGAGAAAAAGTAAAAGTATTGGAAAATGAAAGGGCATAACAAGCAATATCTCGAAAATGGTTCACTCAACAAAAAAATGTATATGGCATAAATTGTGTATTTTAACGCGATCTACATTTTTTGTGTAGTAAAATTTCGTCTATCTCTTATGGTTTACCAGTTATGCAAAAGTCGTTCACAATGAAGAATAATTTTGGAGACATTCCCAGGAAATTCGAGATATACATTTCGTTTGTCATGAAAATATCTTAAACGTATGATATTTTAATCAAAATCGTTAGAGCCATTTTTGAGAAAATTAATATTATCAAAAAATGTTCCATTGTAAAGGGTAATCTGGGGTGGGGGAATTTTCTTGAAAACCTTCGTGTCGGATCTCTGGAAGATACTGAACCTAAATATCAAGTTTGGTGTTTATCCGACTGTTCGTTTCTGAGTTATGCTGTTCACAGACAGACAGACAGACAGACACACAGAAGGACATGTTTCCAAAAGTGCTTTTTTTGGATTCAGGCGGCTTCAAAACATATATTTCCGGTGAAATCTCGGTATCGAATTTTTGGGTTGAATACAATGCTTCCCCTACTTACTATACGTAGTAGAGAAAGTAAAAATATATCTGAGTACAAAACAAAACGAAAAGAATACTCAGATCTAAAAGGTCATAGCCAGACAAATTCGTACATTATATAGCCAGAGACAAAAACAGTGGTCACAGTAATATTTTACGGCTGGAGCGAACATGAATTCCTAAACTCTGAAAGAAGAAGATAAGACGACGTAAAGGATAGAGAATTCAATTTTTATAGAGAAGGAATTTTAATCGAGATAAGCCATTCCGGAAATATTTCAGTAGCATTCCGTTATAGATACAAAGGGAGTAGTGACAGTCAAAACCTTTAGAACTGTGCGCTATACGTTGGCCTTGCTTTCCATACTCTTGCTATGGCATCGCGAGAAACAACTGAAAATCGACAGGTTATTAAAAGAGTAACTAATTATTGAGCAATTCGAGCCATTAATAACGAATATTTCGGAAATGGCTTAAGCCACAAAAAAGTTATTTGAAATAAATTGTGTATTTTAAAGAGATTTACAGTTTTTGTGTAGTACCCTTTCGTCTGTCGCTTCACGTTTACAGTTATACAATATTATACAAAATTCTTTCTAAATGAAGTAGACTTCGTAGGCTGTTCCAAGAAAATTATATACATTTCCATACAGTTCCATATATAGATTTTGTTTGTCATGTATATATTTCTAATATGTGGTTTTTTATGAAAAGTGTTGGAGTCTTTTTATAAAATAAAATATTTCGAGAAATGTTCCATGTAAAGGGTAGTTTGGGATGCGGATTTTCTTGAAAATCTTTGTGTTCCATCCTTGGAAGATATTACACTGAAATAGTTTGGTAATTATCCGACTTATGCTGTTCACAGACACACACACACACACACACACACACGGACTTTTTTTCTGAAATTCTAATGTGTTACATTCATATGAATTTCTTTACTTATTTACATATAGATAGTTGAATCATGAAATTAAATAGGATCCAATAACTCGACAACGATGATGGATGTTTGCGGGCCCTTAGTAATGCCCTTAGTGAAAGAGAAAATGATATGTAAAGAGTAATGTGTAGAGATAAAATTATGTATTATGGAACTTATATGAGAATTAATTTATGTAACTAACGAAGTGAAATAAAATATCTATCTATCTAGAGGGGATAGGTAATTTCTACTCCAGGCAAGACAGCTGAGATTTGGGAAGGCTGATAGTAGAGAAACAGGGGTGTTGGAGTAGCTATTCGTTGGTGTGGGTGCTTTATTTTTATGCCTTTTTTCACTTATTGTTTGTGAGCTGTATATATTCTCTTAACTGTTCTTTGTTTATTATAATAGGGTATAATAAGGCATTGGAATATGGTTTACCAGTGTTTTGGAAGTTGTGGATATTTAAGGTGATATATTTAAATATGTTTTACTTTTTTCGCGCAATAATGTGGTACTTTTTGTGGTTTCCTTCTATTTGTTGTCGTTTCTTCTTCTTCTTAATCTTGTTCATTTTTCTATGTATTATAACAGCACTACGTTCTATGGACCTGTGCGATTGATAGAAATCTATGTATGTATATCGTTATGTATATAAATACACTCATTCATTCAATGCCGTTGCCTCATTGGTTAACCTTTTACAGTGTTGGCCAGTTCACAGACAACCAGTACAGTTACGGTATTGAAGTACATTTAGAATAGTATTTAAAGGTATTTTGAAGACATAGGAGAACTTTCGGATAAACTGAGGTGTACATTTGACCATTCATGTTCCTAGAAAGAAAGAAAAGCAAATATGTAATCATAAGTTTTATTATTAATGCAGAAAGTATTAGAATTGAACCACTGGAATTGCTTATAATACTCCAACGAACAGGAACGCCCCTCAGCTCACCCTGTAATATCCCTCTCAAATACAGAAGGAAAAGCAAAAGCTAGTAGCAAATGAGATGCACAGAATTTTTCCTTGGAACAGCACTAGCAGTAAAAGTGAAAAAGATGCAGGCACTTTTGTGCAGGCGTCTTGAAGAAATATGGCACGATGCAAAATGACGAAAAGTTGGAAAGAAACCTGACACTTGTGTTGTTTAATGTTTTAAAACACGCTAGTGTTCTTGTGCCATGATATATCGGTGTGTTTCCCTCGCTTGCAGGGGACATGCCATCAATCAAACAGAAGGAAGCAATCCATTTACACAAAAACCGTCCCGTCTCCTAGGCAACCGGCTGCGCAGCGCGTCGACAAGACAACTATGTATTATTAAAGGCGAGCGAATCTTCCTCTAATTGCATTTAGTTGTGATTGCCGTGTTGTAGGCCGATAACAAGGAATGTCACAGTGGAGACAGATGGCGTAGCTCAGTGTCGCACTGGCTTCCTTTTTTATCCCGTCTCCCTCCAGACAAGATAGCATAGGCCTGACACCCGCTTCGTTTAGGAAGGTTTTTAAATTGCCTCGAGTGTTTGGAGCGCAAATGGAGGTTTAAGATGAGCAGAATTATTCTTGTTCTATCTTTCTGCAATCTGCCTGGCTTTCCCTGTTTGTAGCTCCAAAGCCAGTGCAAGAGGATTTTGTATGATCTAAGTCCTGTAACAGGCGCACGTGATAAAGTATCTCCGCAACTTAAGAATACTCGGTATTGAGATTTTTATTACAGTCTTATTATAATACACAGGGTGGACCAGAAGTCACCTTAGCCCCTAGTATCGATGCTAATTGATTTATTTTAGCACAAGTACTTACGTATTAAGTGTCCCATATATCTTTATGTTCCCCATCATGCTGTAAACACAGTTCCATACACCTCCATGTTCTTCTTGACATATTCTTGAGCATGTCCGGTGTTTTTGTAGCATAACGACGTGCAGATACAAGCGCCTTAATCACTCCCCATAACAAGTTGTCAAGTGTGGTGAGATAAGAACTTGGCCATTTCAAGGGAGCTGGTGTTGCTGATGAACCACGACCTATCCACCGGCCTGGAAAGCTTTCATTTAGGAACTTGCGCACTGCAAGAGCGTAGTGATGAGGTGCTCCATCTTGCTGCAACCATATGCATTCTGTGAGGCCCCTTTCCTCAAGCTGAGGTATTAACCATGTTTATAACACGTGTAAATAATTTACGTCATTCACAGTCCCTTCAAAAAAGTACGGTCCAAGCAGATGTTGTGATGTCATCGCTGTCCATATCATTACCTGAGGCTGGTTCCTTTCTAACTCGACTGTGTAATGATTCTCTTTGACCCCCCCCCAAAAAAAACAATATTTCTAGCACGTGAGCTGCGATAAATCGCACGTTCATCATAAACATAAACATGAAAACATAACTTTGGCACGGTTCACTGCGTTTGAAAATTGAATTAATAAAGCATGGCATGGTAAAATGCATTCATTCCGGTCTCTATCCTATAACTCGTTTACCAACGTCGGTCAAAAAGGTCTGAGCTTAAGGTCTTTTTTGATGTGATCTCGCACTGTTGTCCTCGGCATACCGAGTTCCGAAGCACGTTTACGTGTTGACTTCATAGGAGATTGTTCAAACGAAGCAGAGACTTCGGCACATGTTTCTTCTCGTCTCTTCTCTCTTCCACTCTGCGGCCTGTCTTTAACACTGCCAAAAGCAAAAGCACATCTTTACCAATACAGAAGTGTTGCTTTTCACGGTGGAGTCTTATTAAATGTTTCCTGGATGCTCCCATAACCTGTCTCATTGTCTGCCCTGTGTGTTGTCGTTCGTGCACCCACACACTTGTCACTAAGCGTAACTATGTGTAACTATGACCGCTCACATCTGCCATGGCTACAAGTTAAAACTCGACTGCGAAAACATGTAACCACGAAGTTCAACAATTGATAAGATGTAACATTGCTAAAAAATTGAGTTTTATTTATGGACGCTCTTTAACTACTATGGTCCTTAGCGTCCCATTCTATATTGGACGTGAAAGACCGGTAATTTTGCTGAGGCCTCTTTATCAGGCTTGAGGTTCTTTTACGTGTCGTAAATGTACGACACGGGACCACCAGCTTTACTTTCCTTCCGAAGGAAGCCATGCTAAGGATTTTTACGCCCGAAAAAATCCATCGCTCTCCGCCGGGTTTGAACCCGCGACCTTGGGAACTAGAGGCTAGCACGGTACCACCATTCCACGGAGGACGACTAACATAGCTGCATAACATAATAACATATGATGCTACCAACCTGAATAATGACATTTGATACTCGCAGGGGTACGGAGTACGAGGACTTCTAGCCCAATCTGTATAACATTAATTTTCCTGGTTTCTGGTTCATTCATTTCCAAAAAAAAAAAAAAAATGAAAATCAAGCCATATAGGAAATGTTCCTGTGATGAAATGTGGAAAACTTTAAACCTTTGTATTTTGAAAATCTTTGTAATAAGAGATTAATTTTGTGTAACATTAAATTTTTCCTGATGAAAGTAACAAAGTACCTATGTGACACTTTTAATTTTATGAAAATCGATTACATATTAAATTACATTCATTCATTACCTGTTTAATCTCCTCTTATGTAGGACTTACCCTCCAGGACTTACAGGCGGGTGCCTGGGGTCAGAGGCCCGCCGAGGAGCAGACACTCATGGATCAGACAGAATGCCTGGTATGGGAGGAAGGAAGTAGATGAAACGAAATGATGGTGAAATGGATGAAAGTGACGGGGGAAACCGAAGAACCCGGAGAAAACCCACCCAGACGCCGCTTCGTCCACCACAAATCCCACATGCGGGTCCCTGGGATTGAACCCGGGCCGCCTCGGTGAAAGGCGAGTGGTCTAACCACTCAGCCACGGCGTCGCATATTAATTACTGAAACTTTAAATCCAAAACATACTTGATATCAACAAGAGGTTCTTTACATCTCTTCACTCGTCTTTAATGAATGTATATCCATAAATTAAGAGGATATTTTTGATTTATCGATTCATATCGGAGGCTTTGCCCTTGGGACTATTGCTCATCGCCAGTATGTTCACTCGTTTACTAGTGTGTATCTTTGGGTTTGTTTACGTTAGATTTTCTTTATAAACAGTACTTTCACATACACATTTATACTTTCACTCATACTTCCAGACTGTAGGGAGGATGGGGAATAATTCTGGCTAAAGAAAAATTTCCATCTTCCAGCAGAGAATCGAACCCGGGAACTTTAATTTGGAAGCTAGCATGACCAGACATCAGAGACAGGCTAAAAGGAACTGAACAAGACCTGCGACCACGAAGAAAACAAAAATCCAAGCGACTCAAGTTTTACAATTTTACGCGGTATTTGTACTCACCTTGTGCTTATTCGTTTATGCGTCGGGTTTTGAACGTTTAAATGGCAAGAAGAGAAAAAGTGATATTTGACTGTTTAGCTATAATATTTGAGAATTTATTCTGTGAACATTACAAAAACTTTCTTTTTGGCAATTCTGACAGTTTTGTCGAAAATTCAATAATAACAAAATAAACGTAATTTAAAAAGTTATAGTGAATAAAATGAAGAGAAAATTATCATTTGAATAATAATATAGTAGAATAAATGTAGCTCACATAGGAATGAGGGGAATAAGTTGTTACTGAATTGGATTGGCTACGGAGGGAACTCGGCACTGATCCACATAGGGGATATGTACCTACGCCCCATAAGGGGGCGTCCCCGGGAGGAAAGATGAGGCGAGAGGAGTCACCGGGTAGTCAGAGCCAGGAGTGACGGCATAGGAATGGCAGGATTCTACGTTTCCAGATAGACGGACACGGACCCCAGCCCACACAGACGGGTTCCAACGCCTCTCAAGGGGGCTCGGATACCCCGGCAGCCAGGAGAAAGCCGAGGGACGGAGAGAGTCACAAAAAGCATCCTTTTCCCTGCCCCAGTGCACCACACATCGTCTACGCTTACAACGAATTAAAGATGAAGTGAGAATGGAGATGAAACGGAGGAATAGGAAATTTAGGAGATGTGAGAATCCTTCCCAGCATTCACCTGGCGACTCGGGAAAGGTCACGAAAAAACCCATAGTTCAGGAAGATCGGCCACGGGGATCCAACCCACGACTTCCCGAATGCGGGCCACAAACGAAACCACCTGAGCCATCCAGCTCGGTGATTGGGTACTGAAATCTGTAGTTGTGCCCTCTCCCACTTGATTGATAAATTTCTTACGTCATCCCAAAAGACGGAGCGTAACACTAGCACTAGTGTAACATTATCTATGTTCATGGTGGTCCAGTATCATTAAGTTTACATTAATTATGTGAGACCGGAATGACGTTTTTCCACGACTAGGTCCACATCGCGATCGGTGCAATTATACAACAGCAACAACGCCAACAACAATAATATCATAATAATAACTGTATTATTATTTATATAAACATTCGTATTATTATGTGGTGATGTTATGTTATTATCCTGGTATATCCTTACTTTTGGACCAAATCTGTCATTTAAATTGCCAAGCATTCGAAATAATATCCTTTCGGCGGTAATCGTTTTAGTCTTTAATTCTACTTCAGGCACCCAGACCTCCCCCTAAAAAATCGAGTTACTAACCACATTACAATGGGCTAGCTATTTCTACTTATTTACAGGAATCAGAGTAGAATTAATTAGGAGAGTTTTTTCTGATACCCCTTGCATTTCCACACCAACCGAGGATGTAATGTGACTCAAATTAGTTCTAAATCGTATATTGTAGATAAAAGATAAATCTACGATAATATGTATAATAAGTTATTCTGAAATTGGTATTAATGTTCCAGAGAATGAATTGTTTTATTGCTTTCGAAAAAGCTTAAATTTGTGCTCATATTTTACGCGTTTTCACCTGAAGAAGGTGTTTTGTTGGAGTTGTTTATTTATTTAGCTTCACGTATAGGCACCAATTTGAGGTAGTTTGTATTGTATTATAGTTCAACTGTTGGGGAGCCGAACTTGAAGTAGTTGCAATCTCACGTATGTTAAAGAGTTTCCGGTAGCCTTCACCCCAAATGTACTTCCAGGTGGTCTTTGCTCCAAGTTTTAAAAAAATATTAACTTTGTAATTTGACTGTTTCTTTAGATATTAAATTTATGTTTGCCTCGGCTGCGTCAGTATTATTTTTAGAGACATGGATATCTTGGCAGGGCGTGATGCGACAAGAATGTAGGCTTACACTATTATTTTATTTCACTCCTTTTATTAATACTTGATACGATTTAAATAACACTTCACTGATAGAGAGCTGTGAGATTCTTTTATTAATTACTTGTACTTTTTAACGCGTAAACTTATTTTTCGTTTCACACGAATACGTATTAAATCTCTCGAGGACGCACAAGCAACGCACAAGCAATGCACTGTCCTTAGGCAACACGTATGGTTATGAGCACTGTTTGGAGGCAACTGAATTGATTTCAACCGTCTAAACTTGTAAATTTCTGTATTTCAAGTCTCTGATTGGCTACTCCTAGTCCAATAGAATACCTGCATTTGACTAAAGCTTTTTCTGGTTGTTGATTGGCTATTTTTAAACTGTCTCAAAATTTACATTATTGCTGCTCTAATAATGACTAGTAGCTTTTAAACTCTCAAACGCATTATTGCCTCAAGGTTACCTCATTGTTAGCAACGTTTAACTTATTGTTCTCACAGCACCTACATTATTAAATGACCTAATGCATTCACATAACATTACTGCACTGGATACAATAATAGAAACATTTTCAATGACTGTTACATACGTTTTACAAATTATTACATCCACATATTGCTTCAAGGCGGGCTGTTATTGAATTTACATATTATATAATTTGACTGAAGTGTTAAAAATAATGCCTCACACCAAATTACAAAATGAATTTTAAATTTTCTAAAAGTGGGGAATTTATAGATACCTAGCTTCAGTTAATAACACGTTATCGAGATAAAAGCTAGAATTTAATATAATTATACTGTAATTAATTGATTTAGCAGTTAAGTAGTAGTTTAAATCCAAAACACCAAACTGTATTCTTGTGCAAAAGAAAAGCTGAAGAAAGAAGAAAAAGACTTACACATAGATCATCTAAAGAACCAACAGTACCTCCCAAACCATCCACTTGTCTCCAAATGAACCGTGGTAAAGACCACAATAAAAGAAAAGGGCTGCGGTCGATGTATCGATCGTTACGAATCAGGCACAAAATCCTCGCAATCGATTTATTGTCGTTAGCAGTCGAGTTACAAAATATTTTTGTATATTCGTCATTAGCAACCGGTAAATCATTCAGTAGTAATCAGGACTCAGAATCCTCATGGCCAGCCTTTCTGGTATACATCAATCACCAGTAAGCAGAATACAAAATTATTATGACCATTATATCGGCCGTTAGCGATGAAAGGGTAGGTTCAATAAAATCCCGGAGCTATCCAGTATCTCTCTTTACTTTTAAATATTCCTTTTTGGTATTCTATTTTGCATTCTAATGCTGACATATGTGCTTTCTCTAATTGGATTTCTGAAGCACACTCCATGATCGCTATCCTGCTGGCCTATTTCAAGCGGAATAAAATAAGTGCGATAAAAGTTGGAGTGGTATAAATTCGAACTCGGAACCTCTGCAATGAAATCGATGGAGCAGTCTGGTGGAGGTCCCAGCTGGCAAGCTCAGTGCTCGAATCTCGCGTTAAGAGGGCATTAAATTGTTTTACTGGATATTGGATTACAATGCTTGCTCCCTTATTGCCAACTGAGCGTTTGGTATTCTCCTGGCACGGATTCCACACATCTTTCAGCAGGACCGTGTTCACAGATATATCTCCAGTGAGTACAAGGCCAATAAGTGACATATCTCACAGAAAAATGCCACTAACAGATGTTTATTTCATACAAAGAATTTTTCTAAAAATATTCCGCCCAAAATTTCGATGTCGAAATGTTACCAAAATACACGTTTTGAGGTTACCCGAATGAAAAAATCTGATGTTTTACACTCACATGACTTACTCTACTCTTGTAGAAACTATTTTTATAAACGTTTATTCTCCATATGCTTCATGTTAATCGAGATATCGAGATGTCAATCTTATTGGTAATTTTCATGTAGATGCAAGGGGAATATGGTAGCTTTTAAGTGATAGTCAAATATTTTAAGCGCTAGTTGCTATGTGGCGCATTCCATTCTCTTTGCATGTCCAGGACATAAAAAAAGAAAAACTAATTTGAGAAAACGTATAAGTATTGGTAAATTTAATGGAATAACAAGCAATATCTCGAAAACGGTTCACTCAACAAAAAAATAAAAAAATATGACATAAATTGTGTATTTTAACGCAATCTACATTTTTTGTGTAGAAAAATTTTATCTATCCCTTATAGTTTAACAGTTATGCAAACGTAGTTCACCATTAAGAATACTTTTGGAGACATTTCCAGAAAATTCGAGATATACATTTCATTTCTCATGAAATTATCTTAAATATATGATATTTTAATCAAAATCGTTAGCCATTTTTGAGAAAATTAAAATTTTCGAAAAATGTTCCATGTAAACGGTAGTCTGGGTTGGGGGATTTTTTTGAAAACCTTCGTGTCGCATCTCTGGAAGATACTGAACCTAAATACCAAGTTTGGTGTTTATCCGACTGTTTGTTTCTGAGTTATGCTGTTCACAGACAAAACACAGACACACATGGACATGTTTTCAAAAATGCTTTTTTTGGATTCAGGGGGTCTCAAAACATGTATTTCCGGTGATATCTAGGTATCGAATTTTTGGGTGGAATACAATACTTCCTCTACTTACTATACGTAGTAGAGAAAGTAAAAAGAAAGCAAGTGTGTTTGTCTGCGAACAGTATAACTCAAAAACGAAGGTTTTCTTAGTATTTATGTAGAGAACTTTCCAAAGTTTTCTTCATCTTTTATTTCCTCGAAGGCTATGCCACTTTTGATTAAAATTCTATAATTATAGAAAGGTAGAATTCAATTCCGTAACCGGGATTTGAACTACACATCTTCGACTTGAGAACACCTTGTGGTTTACCGGTAAAAATGTGAGTCAGTTGGGGAAACTAGAGAAATAAACAGATAAGTAGACGCGGGAGCGTAAAGAAGCGCTATCGTCAGATAACCAGAATCTTCTAGAAGTTTCACTTCTGCCTCCTTCCAAGACACTCCAGAATTTTCTGTGGAAATTTGCAATAGCTGTAAGCGAGCACTCTCGCAAAATAAGGTGAATACGTTTCTAGAGCGATGAAAGGTGCTGTTTGTAACGACTGCTATGATAGTCGTGCTGTTCCCCAAGAGTTTAGAGACGTTTTGTATTCGACTCACCAGCGAGTGAAGTGAGCCAAAGAAAAGGTCATGTTGTACGCATTTTATTACGTCGTGAAGAAAGTGAAGTGACAGGCAAAAGTGAAGTGACAGGGTAAAGTGAAGTGACAGGGGAAAGTGAAGTGACAGGGTAAAGTGAAGTGACAGGAGAAAGTGAAGTGACAGGGAAAAGTGAACTAGTTCACATTAATGAAGTGACAGTGTGAACTGAGTGAAGTCAGAGTGAAGATTAAATTAGATAAAAACAGTGAAATGACGGTTAAAAAAGCTGGAAGCATATTGTCGAAATTTCAGATTATTTTTAAATTTCAGAAAACAACTTTTGTATACTAATATCTACACCAGATTTATAAAAATATAACATGTGTGTGTGTGGAGGGGGGTGGGGGTAATCTCGGAAATCACTCAACTTATTTTCATAATTCTTTCGCCCTGTCCTTCAGAACGCACTCAGGCTATAAAATATTTCCAAGTATTTAAAACTAGGAGTTCACATTCATGTCCCCTAAATCAACCTTTTCGTTGTATGTGAATATCAGAGAATATTTTGTCACCGTTTACTGACATCATTTCCTAAAGGGGTGTATGAGATAGCTTAAAAAGTTTTTAAAGTTGGTTTATTGGTGGTGAGTTGTTGCATATAATGTCCATATTTTCAAAGGTTTCTGCAATTTCTCTATATTTTAATCGTGAGCGTTTTTTGGTAAGAGTTTGATAAAACGTGTTAAATTTGGGCTTCAGAATGAATCACAACATTAAAAAGCTTTCGCTACTCTAATTTTGTCCGTTATTCCAATCCTTAACATTTAAATCAACACTCTTTGACCTTTCCAGACACAAGTTGCAGACTTATACTACAGGGTCCATCCCAAAAGAATATTGGCTACTTTATAACTCTACCATATTTTCAACCCTTATGTAGAAATCTGTACTGTTTAACACACCCGGTCAAAATATTGTGCCGTTATACTACAGGGACTAGCAAAAATCATAGGTTACCTTAGAATTGCCATAAGTAACCAAACCTTATTATGAATCATATAATGAGCGGTATACATAAAATGTAGTAAATTCTTTTCCTACGGTTCTGAAAGGAAATACTACGATCAGCATGCATAAAAAGCTTATTATATGTTGTTCCTCTTAGAAAATTATCAATATAGTAGCTTATACTTCTACCCTTGAAATTAACTATGATTGTCATGCATAAAACGTAGGAAAAGAGTTTTCTTCGTAGGATATACTAACAAAAATAATAGCAGGCTTCGCTTGCTTAGCAAATGTCCACAATAAAGCTGTATTTCTTCAAGTTCGGACTGGAAACACGCTTAAAGAAAGAAAACAACCTAGAGATTTTATAAACAGAATGTGGAGTCGTTAATTGATTATTTTATTGGCAACAAAGACGAAGGATGGGGAGGAGGAATAAGTTCTAACACAAAATGAGGATTATTTTAGGTATCTGGCAGATGCTGGCTTTCAGAATGGTATTGGGGAAGAAATAGAAGTCTTCCATAGTAGTATTTTAGGTAAAAGAATTGGAAACAGTGGATATGTAGATTAAATTTCCTTCAAGTATTGACGAAATCAAAACAGCTAAGACTAACTGGCAGCATTAGTGCAACTTCCCCACTACAATAGAAATACTGAGCTGCACGCACGTCTGGATTAGAAACCTATTAGACCACGGAGATGGATATATTAATACAATTTTCGTGTTGTTTATGTTTTTAAATAACTGTTTCTCAGTGACTGTTATATCCGAAACGCATTCCATAGTCTTCTTTAATTCCTGCACTGCTGAAGCATTATCACCGCAGGGATTTGTCATCTATTAAGTAGCACTGGATATTGCTTCATGAAATTTACGAACAGTATTTGTTCTCTTTGTTTCTCATACTCCTCAGACAGGTTATGCTGATACTATATAGATTTGCGATTGTTGAAGTTTGCCACATTCTCCTGCATATAATCTGTCGCGTTAAGTTTTAAATGCGAATAACCCTGACGAGAATGACCGAATAGAAGCGGAAGCGCCCGATTAATGGTAAATTCGATTATTATCGAAAGGTGGAATGGAATTATAAACTTCTTACTGTTTATACATACGAAATGAATAATATGCTGTTCCTTCGAGATTTTCCCATAAGTAAAACAAAACGTAATACTATTGCATCTTATACTTACAGCTCAATATCTCGACATTTATAAAACCTACTCTTGCACTTAATTTTACAACTCTTACACAGAACTATACTGCTTAGCTAATCAGAACACAAATTTGCATACTTGACAAAAAATGTGGTGTTACATTCACATCACTTTCTCTACCTTCCATCGCTTATTCTTACTAAAGCTCTTCTTACTAAACCTTATTTTTCCATCTACTATATTTTAATCCAACCAAGCCGTTGCAGAAATAACTACGTTACACATTATAGATACAAAGGGGACCGCGATACACAGATGTTTAGGAACCAGACGTTATATGCTAGCCTTAAAATTCCATACTGTTTCCATGTAATCGCGAGAAACAACTATATATTGAAAGGACTTTAAGAGAATGACCAAGAAATGAACAATTGGAATCATTAATAACGGATATCCCAGAAATGGCTTATGTCACAAAAATTTAATTTAAATAAATTTTTCTAGAGAGGTTTCTGTAGTGCGTTTTCGTTTATCGCTTAACGCTTACCAGTTATGCAAGATTATACAAAATTTCTTCCAAATGAAGTAGACTTTACAGAATATTCCTAGAAAATTCAAGATAAACATTTTATTTTTAATGTAAATATCTTTAATATATAGTAATTTAATCGAAATGCTAGAGCCAGGTTTTTAGAAAATAAAAAATTTCGAAAAATCTTACACGTGAAGTGTAGTCTGGTGTGAGGGAATTTTGTTGAAAATATTCGTGTTGCAGTTTTTAAAGGTACTGAACCGAAATATCAAGTTTGGTATGTATCCGAATTTTAGTTTTTGAGTTATGCTGTTCACAGACATACACACACGGGGATATTTTTCTAAAATTGTTTTTTTATTTATTCAGGGGCCTCAAAACATGTATTTCCGGTGAAATCTCGGTATCGAATTTTTTTATAGAATACAATACTTCCCCTACTTACTATACGTAGTGGAGAAAGTAATGTACCTCTGCAAGATAATTTGTATAGCCATTAATTAAACAATAGAAGACAGAGACAGCCATTTGAATGTAGACAAGAAGTTTTTCTCGTGGCCATGAAAATAGTAAGGAATTTTAAAGCCCCACATAATGCCATACTTTTTAAAAATCTGACTATTGCCTTGTCCTAATGTATCCTTCTTACATCTACAATTACATGTGTAAATATGTAATTAAAGTTTACCTCGATTAACAAAAACAAGGTAGATGTCGTGTCGTAGATTTACGGAACGTAAAAGAACCTCAAGCCTCTGAGCAAAATTACAGGTCTTTCATGCCCAATATAGAATGGGACGCTAAGGACCATAGTAGTTAAAGAGCGTCCACAAAAACAGGAAGTCTTCAGAGGTATACAGCTCTAAATTTCTGTAAGAAGTTTGTAGAAGAATGAGTAAAGAAAGTCCTGTGAATGCAATACCTGGAATTTTTATTTTTAAACTTTTCTTAGGTTCTGTGTTGAATGTCCTCTTGGAGTGTAGAATCCCTAGGAAATGGATAGTGAAAGCGGTGTGACTGTTGTACTTCAGGCTATTAATACTGTAACCTGGTTTTATAAAGGTAATTTTACCGCCCATGATAGAACATATTAACATCGTTCCATCTCGCACACCTTGATGAAGACGCACATATCTTGTTGTCTTTCAAAGCCCACTATCGTGCAGCATCCCGCTGAGATGATGAACGTGTAACAGGACCTGCACTGTAATTGTGTTAGCCTGTGCATCGCGGGTTGCCTTCACCGCGCGGCGGGCGCATGTTTTGCCATTAAGCTTCTCGGTTTCATTACATACGTCATCAACTCGTGTCACTTTTCTTCTGCAGAATACCTTACTGAGGTAGCATGTGTAGGAAACAGAGGCTGTAAAAATGTATACGAGTTACAAGTCCCGGTGATGGATAGATCTGTACCACGTGGATATATTTTGTAAATCCATGCGCAGAAACTCTACCGTTAGGTTTGAAAAACTTAAAGCACAAATTTATGAAGTCGACAAAGATAAAAGGGATATTTACACATACTTCCATACTTCAAGAAATAACATGGTCTCAGTAATATCATAGCTGATGGGTAACTCCGGGCCTCAATACCTCTGCTTTTCAACACTGAGGCAGTATTTTTAACAGTCAAATTATATAATATGTAAATTCATAACAGCCGGCCTTGAAGCAATATGTATATGTAATAATTTTTAAAATGTATGTAACAGTCATTGCATATGCTTATAATATTGTATACATGTTCAATAATGTTACATGAATGTATTGCGTAATTTTATAATTTAGGAGCTGTGAGAATAATAAGTTAAAAGTTGCTAACAATGAGGTAATCTTGAGGCAATAATGAGTTTGAGAGTTTAAATGTTACTTGTGGTTCTTGCAAAAAATAATGTGATTTTAGCGACAGTTTATAAAATAGCCAATGAACAACTGGTGGGGGTTTTAGTTAAATGAAGATATTCTATTGGAGTAGGATTAGTTAATCAGAGACTTGAAATACAGAAATTTACAAGTTTAGACGGTTGAAATCTATTCAGTTGCCTGCAGAGTGTGCGCATAACTGGATGAGTTGCTTGTGCGTCCCTGAGAGATTTAATATGTATTCATGTGAGACCAAAATAGTAAACGTGTTAAAAAATACAAGTATTAAATAAAAGAATCTCACAGCTCTCGATATCATTGAAGTGCTATTTAATTTGTGTCAAGGATTAATAAAAAAGGAGTGAATTAAAACTTAAAATCTGTGTAAGCCTAAATTCTTGTTGCATCACGCTTTGCCAAGATATCCATGTCTCTAAAATAATACTGACGCAGCCGAGGTAAACATAAATATTTAGTATTTAAAGAAACATTCAAATTACAAAGTTAATATTTTTTAACTAGGGGCCAAGGCTACCGGAAACTGTTTACTATACGTGGGGTTGGAACTACTACAAGTTCGGCTCCCCAACAGTTGAAATACAATACAACAACTCCTACCAAAATAGCTACTTCAACATCTGGAACACGTTTGGATTGAAGGGCCCCTCCCCCCAAAATATGATGTGATACATTTACATGACCTTATCTGTCCTCTATTTTTATTAGGGTGCACACAACTATGCTTACTAAAGCTTATGTTTCTATCTACTACATTTAATCCAAATAAAATAGCTACATTCCGTTATAAATACAAAGAGAACAGCGATAGTCAAATATTTAAGAGCCGGATGCTATTTGCTGTCTTTAAAATTCCATACTGTTTCCATGCAATTGCGAGAAACAACTGAAAATCGATGGGACTTGAATGACAAGTAATTAACTACTCTAATCTTTAATAATGGATATCTCAAAAACGCCTTATACCCTAAAGAAACTTATTTTAAGTAAATTGTGCGTTTTTAAAGAGCACTACATTTTTTATGTGGTACGTTTTCGTCTATCGCTTAATGTTTACAAGTTATAAAAGATTATACAAAATTCCCTCCAAATGAAGAGGATTCCCCAGACCATTTCCAAAAATTCAAGATATACATTTTATTTGTGATGTAAATATCTTTTATATGCTGTATTTTAATAAAAATCGTTAGACCAATTTTTTAGAAAATAAAAATTATCGAAAAATTTTTCATTTAAAGGGTAGTTGAGAGTGGGAGGATGTTCTTGAAAATCTTCGTGTCGCATCCTTGGAAGATACCAAATTCAAATATGTTCCAAGTTTGGTATTTATCCGACTTTTCGTTTTTGAGTTATGCTCTCCACAGACACACAGACGCGCACTGACGTGCTTTAAAAATGCTTTATTTGGATTCAGGGCGCCTCAAAATATGTATTTTCGATGAAATCTGAGTATCAAATTTTTGGGTCGAATGTAATATTTTCCTACTTACTGTACGAAGTAGAGAAAGTAAAACTTATATCGATAATAAGAGGATCAATTGTGCTCTAATATTAACTGTATAATAATCGTTTTAGCATGTTTATAGTTATTATCCCATTGCTATAAGTTACTTACCATATATAATTTTCTATTATTCGGTTATAGTAATGTTTCAATTTTATTAATGCTTTGTTCTGCATAGAATTTGTTAATAATTTGCTTTACTCTATTCTTGTTGGCAGCCCGAAGATATAGCGAGCTCTTATTGTTGATGTTTCAATAAATAAATAAAAAAAAGGCTAGAATTTGAGAAATGGGAAAGGGGGATGGTGTAATAAAAATCATAGACGTCACATTTATTAGTTAAGAGTTGTTTACCAATGGTACTGAATCAGCTGTTATGTGATGCATAGCAGTCCTTCATCATACCTACAGCAAACTGTAGCGTTTACGGTATCATTCTGTTTAGTATTTTCATACCTTGCACGTATGGCTATCATCAAATAGGTATAAATAATGACGGCCTTGTACACGAATGTGAAGTGAAGCGAGATGCTTCTCATCTACGGGGAAGCCCGAAGAAATGCAAGACAGACTTGCTAGCTATCAACAACGTTACCCCAACAGGCGTCACCCAGGCGTCTCTATGATAAAATATCCTACTTTCGTATCATTTTTTCTTACTTCTTTTTTTTTCCAATATATGTAAATTATGGCACGTAACTAATTTTGTTAATAACATCCAATTGAATCAAACATAAATTCTGAGTGTTTTGGTACGATTCCTGGTACAATGTAGTTATTGTTTGTTCACGTTTTACCTGCCTTTGAGCTATATCCCTAGCCATGCCCACGAGGATAAGTGAAGCTGAAACTATTCTAAAGCTTGAGGCAGTATTTTTAACACTTAAATGATTTCAATCAAATTATATAATATATAAATTCAATAACAGCCCGCCTTAAAGCAATATGTGTATGTAAAAATATATAAAACGTGTATATTACAGTCATTGTAAATGTTTATATTATTGTATACGTATTCAATAATGTTATGAAAAGTATTACGTAATTTAATAATGTAGGAACTGTGAGAATAATAGGTCAAAAGTTGCTAACAATGAGGTAACCTTGAGGCAATAATGCATTTGAATGATTAAAAATGCTACTACTCATTATTGGAGCAACAACAATGTAAATTTTAAGAAAGTTTAAAAATAGACAATCAACAGCCAGAAAAAGCTATAGTTAAATGAAGGTATTCTATTGGACTAGGATTAGCCAATCAGAAACTGAATACAGCAAAATTTACAAATTTAGGCGGTAGAAATCAATTCAGTTGCTTGTAGACAGCGCTCATAACTGAACGCGTTGCTTGCAGACAGTGTTTCTAACCGGACACGGGATGCGTGCTCGAGAAATGTAATACGTATTTTGTGTGAGACAAAAATAGTTTACGTGTTAAAAGGTGCAAGTAATTTTTAAAAAAATCTCATATCAGTGAAGTGTTATTTAAATCGTGTCAAGCATTAATAAAAGGAGTGACGTAAAATTATAATCTGTGTAAGCCTACGTTCTTCAGTCGCACCACAGCCCTGCAAAAAGAAACATGTCTCTAACGATAATACTGACGCAGTAGAGGCAAACATAAATATATAATATTTAAAGAAACAGTCAAATTACAAAGTTAATATTTTTAAACTTGGGGTGAAGGCTACCGGAAACCGGGTACTATACGTGCGGTTGCAACAAACTTCAAGTTCGGCTCCCAACAGTTGAAATATAATGCAACTCCTTCAATACAATCTACTTCAAGCTATAGTACGTATCATAACAATATCTGGTTGACTAAAGCAGGCGTATATTCCAAATATATAGTTTATTAATCAATAGGTATTACATCATTTGTTTCTATTAATAATTGTACCGATATATTGTTTATCTACTAAACACAAATAATGAAATAAAACAAAATATGATTTAAGATACTCGTAGTAAACAATTGAAGTGGGAGGAAAGATCCCTCTTAAATTTGTCGTCATAACCTCTAGATTTAGTTCATTCTCAACAGACTTGTAGGGTATTAAAACATCCATTGCCTGAACTCGACATGATGGTTGGAGATCAAAGCTGTCCAACCAAGTCAATGCAAACATTTCCAAAAATTACCGCAAACCTACAGCAACACCTGTTCAGACCCATAACAATACATTTCAGTCCCAAAGTTCGTTGTGCTAAGATGCTCGTATAGATGTTCCATTTTGCGAGCACCCTGTATATGTCGTCGTCTTACTACAGCAATCTGCCTGATAACGACGTTAAATCGATACGAGTTGAGTTCCAATATAATTTTTGCTTCTTTTTAGTTACTTCCTAGTTTGGCGACACATTTCATTGGTGTTTGCAATAAGATGATATCGATAACCTGTTTGCATCATATTTCAAGGGAACAAATTGAAAGTGTTTATTACGGCAACAAAATTGCTTGTAAAGGTAGCGGTGAAGGTCTGACTGATTTTAAGATTATGCTCAGTTTTGATGAAATGTTAATTAAATGAGAAATTAAAATAAAATTCAATCATTAGCTTTAAATACATAAATATTCACGCGTGTAATTGGTAGGCTTTAAGCGATAGTCAATTATTTTAACCGCTGGTTGCTATGTGGAGTATTCCATTCTCTTTGCATTACCAGGACAAAAAAAAATGAATAATGAATTTGAGAAAAAGTATAAGCATTGGAAAATTTACGGCAATAACGAGCAATATCTCGAAAATGGTTCACCCAACAAAAAATGTATATGACATAAATTGTATATTTTAACGCAGTCTACATTTTTTGTGTAGTAAACTTTTGTCTATCTCTTATGGTTTACGAGTTATGCAAAAAGTCGTCCACAATGAAGAATACTTTTGGAGACATTCCCAGAAAATTCGACATATACATTTCATTTGTCATGAAAATATCTTAAACATATGATATTTATTCAAAATCGTTACAGCCACTTTTGAGAAAATTAAAATTTTGGAAAAATATTCCCTGTAAAGGGTAATCTGGGGTGAGAGAATTTTCTTGAAAAATTTTGAGTCGCATCTCTGGAAGATACTGAACCTAAATACGAAGTTTGGTGTTTATCCGACTATTCGTTTCTGAGTTATGCTGTTCACAGACACACACACACACACACACACACAGACACACACAGACAGACACACGGACCTGTCTCCAAAAATGCTTTTTTTGGATTCAGGGGGTCTCAAAACATATATTTCCGGTGAATTCTCGGTGGAATACAATACTTCCCCTACTTACTATACGTAGTAGAGAAAGTAAAAATTCAAAATAACAAATATTCTTCCATGTAAAGCATAGTTTGAGGTAGGGGAATTTTCTGAAAAAAAATCTGATGTTTTACACTCACATGACTTTCTTTACTCTTGCAAAAACTGTTTTTACAAACGCTTATTCTCTATCTACTTTATGTTAATCAAGAAAAACATTTGTAGAAATTATCTTATTGCTAATTATCTTGTAGGTGGAAAGGGACTGTGGTAGGCTTTAAGCGATACTCAAATCTTTTAAGAGCTGGTTGCTATGTGGATCATTTAATTCTCTTTGTATGTCAAGGATATAAAAAACGAATAACGAATTTCCATTTGAGAAAAAGTATAATTATTGGAAAATTAAAACAAATAACAAGGAAAGTCTCGGAAATGATTCACCCGACAAAAAATGTACATCACGTAAGTCCTGTGTTTTAACGAGATCTACATTTTTTGTGTAGTAAAATTTTGTCTACCTCTCGCGGTTTACAAGTTATGTAAAAGTAATTCAGAATGAAGAGGGCTTTTGGGGACATTCATAGAAAATTCAAGATATACATTTAATTTGTTTAAATATCTATTAAATATATGCTATTTTAACCAAAATCGTTACTAAGTTTTTAGAAAATAAAAAGTTTCGAAAAATGTTCGATGTAAAGGGTAGTTTAGTGTGGGGGGATTCTCTTGAATATCTCCATTTCGCATTCTTGGAAGATAGTAAACTCAAGTACCAAGTTTGGTATTTATCCGTCTTTTCATTTTTGAGTTATGCTATTCACAGAGAGACAGACATACCACACGGACATGTCTCAAAAATGCTGTATTTGATTTCAGGGCATTCTCAAAACATGTATTTCCGGTGAAATCTCGATAACGAATTTTTTGGTGGAATACTATACTTCCCTACTTACTATACGTAGTAGAGAATGTAAAAATATTCGTGTCGCGGACTTACAAGGTGCTTAGAATCTGAATGTAGGCAAAGATCAGCATTGGAGCTACAAAATGAAATAAAAACTAGGTGGGGTAAGAAAACATATATTTTGGAATTGGGTATAAAACAGAGGACTGGAATAGCATGGCTTAGGTTGGGAGGGTGGAAAGCTCGCAAGATTGTTGATGACGATGGCAGGAGGATTTGCCCATTATGCGGGTAACAAGAAGACTGGACGCATATTTTGGCAGCATGCGTGCAGACGGAGGGTATTTGGAAAAAACTATTACCGGAAGTATTTTAGGCTTCCAACAGACGGAGGACAGCATGCTGGGACATGATTCTAAACAGCCAAAACTGGCCAAGCTTGGGCACATACTTAATGGAAGTACGTGTACTAAGAGATAAGGTGTTTATGTAATTTTTCTTTAAATATATGTGGTGCTTGAGTACTTGTGCGCGACTGTGTGTGTGTGTGTGTGTGTGTGTGTTTGAGTGTGTGATTCAGAGTGTTGTTTCAATTTTATATGTATGTATATAGTGCGGTGATTATAAAAAAAATAATTGTTTTCTGGTTGATACTGCAAGTCACGTATATAGACCAGGTATTTTTCTAGAGAGCATGTACGGTCTTTTGACCCATGTGACTGTGTTATGCAATTAATGTAATACTAAATACTTAATAAATACCACCACTACAACTTAAAATACCAAATTTATCTCTATCCGATATTTCGTTTTTGAATCATGCCGTTCAGACACACATATATTGATTTTTCTATCATACATAGAGGTGAAGAAGGTACTGTATTCCACCCAAAAATCTGATATCTAGGTTTCACCAGAAACGCATGTCTCGAGGCCACCTGAATAAAACAGGCATTTTAGAAAAACGTCTATGTGTCTGTGAACAGCATAACTCATAAAGGAAAATTCGGATAAATAACAAACTTGGACTTAAACTCAGTACCTTCCAAAGATACGACAAGAAGATTTTCAATAAAATCCCTCTATCCCAAACTATTCTTTACATGTAGCATTTTTAGAATTTTTTCGTTATAAAGTGGCTCTAAACATTTTTATTAAAATGCCATATATTAAAGACATTTACATGACAAATAAAATTTATATCTTGAATTTTCCATGAATAGCCTATGAAGTCCACTTCATTTAGAAGGAAATGTATATTATTTTGCATAACTAATAAACGTAATACACAAAACTATAGGTCTCCGTAAAATACACAATTTATTTTAAATAACACCTTGTGACATCAACCATTTCCGAGACATCTTTATTAATGGTTGGAATTGTAAAGGTTTAGTCATTCTTATAAAGTCCTGTTGATTTTCAGTTGTCATTGAAACAGTGTGGAATTTTAAGGCCAGTGTATAGCGTCCAGTTCGAAAACATTTAACTATCGCTGTTCCCTTTGTATCTATAACGAAATATGTAACTCAGCTATTTCCGAAACGTTTTATCTCGATTAAGCAGATGGGAAAATAAACATTCGTAAGAAAATTTTGTATACCCGTTAATAAGTGAGGGAAGACAGAGAACGTCCTTGGGTGTAACACATCCGATTTTTTTCTAACAATGTTATTTTGTGATTCACCTCAAAACATTTACTTTCGAAAATATCGATATTTAATTTTCACTGGAATGCAGTACAACAACTAGGTAACGTGTGCTAGAGAAAGTAAAAACTACAAGCTGTTGTGGTGTTATATAAAGAAAACACGGTAAAGACTATAATGCTTCTACGAGTTTAAGCTTCACGTTAGAGAGAGACGGAAATAGGATTAATTATTGGGAAAATTCAATTTCCAATAAAGTCTGAGATGGTATCGACTTTTCAGAGGCCTGTACTTTAACCCAGATTTAATTCTGCGGTTAGTACCTTCCATCGAGGGTGCGCTGCCGGGCACTCAAAGTAACTTAAGCGTTGTTAAAAAGAATTGTTTTTCCCCATGAGTTTGTTGTAAATACCAAAGTTGGCAACTGGTCATTTAGATAGGAGTACTTCATTGAGTTTATCAAGCATATTAATTGGAAAGGTGATCTTTATCTAAAAAATCTAAAATTAATATGGTTTATAAACAAGGAAAGAAACACGCTTTAAAATGGAAACATCAAGAGAAAAGAAGTAAAATACTGAATATTAGGTGTGAACACAAAAAATGTTCTTTACTTAAAGACTTTATTTCAAATATCTGTTAATCTCTATTATACCAAGTGAGTCAGGTTCTTTATTTTTACTTTCTTTGCCCTTATATATGGTAGGCAGAGGATAATCAATAAAAAATATGTGATTACTGTCTACCCATTGTTAAACAAACTATTCTTACAAAAGTTTATTCCTCTATCTACTCCATGTTAATCAAGATGAACATTTGTAGAAATGGTTTTATTACATATTTCCTTGTAATGGCTTCGCATTTGGGAAATAAGTATTTGAAAATTCAAACTAATAACAAGGGATACCTTCGAAATGTTTAATTCCACAAAGAAATTTTCTTTGACATAAAGTGTGTTCCAACTAGGTGCACGTTTTTTTTGTAAGATTTCTTTTTATCCCTTATGGTTTACTAATTATCCAAACGTCATCCAAAATAAAGGGTACTTCACAGCCTGTTCCCAGAAAATTCAAGATATACACTTGAATGCATGTTAAGCTTATGATATATCAATTAAAACCGTTGGAGCCATTTTAAGAAATCCAATTTTTGAAAAATATTCCATGTAAATGGTGGTCTGGTTTTGGAGAATTTTCTTCAGAATTTTCGTGTCGCATCCATGTAATATGCTGAACTTAAATATAAGTAATGGTACTTAATGGATCTTTTGAGTTATACTATTCACGGTTACACGTACATACACAAACATACAAAACACAGAGCTTTTTTAAAAATTCTTTTTTTTATTCAGGGAGCCTCAAAACACACATTTCCGGTCAAATTTCGGTATCGAATTTTTGGGTGGAATACAAATACTCTCTCCACTTAGTCTTAAGCGGCAGATAAAATAACACATTACATACACGTGACGTGTTCTATCCATTGAAACCTCACGTCGTATTCCCTTTTATATTACAGTATTTATAGAAAATGTGATTGTTCCATTCACGTGGTTGCACGGAAATACAGAACGCAAAACACAACTGTTCAAATATCTAAAAACAGCTATCTCTCACTACTGAACACAGGGTAAAGTATATGAATAATTTAAGATGCTTTAAAAGTGCCGTATGACAGTTTAACCCACGAGATGATTGGAAACGAAATAAGGAAAAATTCTAGGTAAAACTAGGAATGCGAGCCTCAATATTTAAATGCTCAAACGCGACTTTTAAATAGAGCGCACAGGTTTGTGCAGATTTTGTAAATAAATTTTCTTTAGCCTTATTTCCTCAGATTTGTGCCACTTTAAACTGTTTCTCTTGGAGAATTTTTGTTCATTTTCTTTTAAATTTTCGATATCCTTCTTTAAAGAGGAATAAAAGCTCTAAATATACCTTTTTGTTAGGATATATAGTTTTAGGGGTTTATTTATTTAATACTTGATTGATTGCTTAGAAAATTAAATGTAATATTTTATTATTCTTACAAAAAAATTTAATCTTGTACGACATTTAATCTTTGTTTATAAAATAATTATACCCGAGAAATGAAACGTGGTATTATAAAAGTTAAAAAGAATTCAAATGTTCATCACGTAAGGTAACAAATTTAATTTTGTTTTTAATCATTATCTTAAAAAATTAGGTACATAATGTCCCAAAACATAAATGATAAAAGCTACAAGGAAAAAAGTCTGAAATTAGCAATTTTTCTATTGAGTACCCCTAAGGGTTGTCACTCCATTATACATCCTCTCTCTCTTAAACGACAGCCGAGCTACACATAGTTTCTATGGAAATAAAGCTGCCGCGCTGTTTTCCTACAGTAAAGGTTGCACCAAGAGTTGAACTGGTGGTGGTGGTGGTGGTGGGAGAAAAGCACTTTCCTTTGGACTAACACCCTTACTTGTAGATATTGATCACTCGAAACGTATCTGAGACTTTCTGTCGTCTTATTGCGTTCGAGATGTGTTGAAAGATAGAACAGCATGCCTCTTTCTTGTGGATGGAAGAGCAAAATTCCCTGGGGACCACGAGAAATATCGAGGCTGCAGTATTTCTTTCTGTGGACAGGTCTTATTGGCTTTCCTTTTATTATTTCAAGTAGAAATATATTTCTGTTTCGTATTGCCCGTATATGGCTATTTAAGTTTGTCACCCGCCTCTTTATTTTATTGTTTTAAAGTGTGCCAAAATATATCTTAAAATAACTGTATGGGTGAACAGAACATATTCTACGAGGTGAATCAGGGAGACAGTGTTCGTATCTCTGCAACCTTGCAAATTATGTCTTATGTGATGATATTTCCCTCTTGCAAAAAAAGTAGATGCGCTAAGTTTAGCATATTTAAAGAACCCCCCCCCCAAAATACGAAAGCAGAATGAAGCGAAAATTGATGTTTCGGTTTAAAGAATCTTACTAAAGATTCATTGCAAATGTGTAAACTAGATTTCTGAAATTAGCTATGTGAACCCTGAGGCAGTATTTTTAACACTTAAATCATTTTAGTCAAATTATATAACATGTAAATTCAATAACAGCCCGCCTTAAACTAATATGTGTGTATGTGGTAGTTTGTAAAATGGATGTAGCAGTCATTGCATATGCTTATGTTATTGTAAACATTTTCAGTAATGTTATGTGAATTACGTAATTTAATAATGTAGGAGCTGTGAGAGACAGGTCAAAAGCTGCTAACAAAGAGGTAAAATTGAGGTAACCTTGGGTCAATAATGAGTAAAAAGGTTTAACAGTACTACTTGTGATTCTTGGAGCAACAATAATGTAATTTTAGTGATAGTTTAAAAATAGCCAATCAACAACCATAAAAAGCTTTAGTTAAATGCAAGTATTCTTTTGGAGTAGGATTAGCCAATCAGAGACTTCAAATACAGAAATTTACAAGTTTAGACGGTTGAAATCAATTCAGTTGCCTGCAGACAGTGATTGTAACCGGATGCGTGATGCGTCCTCGAGATATATAATACGTATTCGTGTGAGAGGAAAAATAGTTTACGTATTAAAGAGTGCAAGTATTTAATAAAAACATTTCACAGCTCTCTCTATATCAGTGAAGTGCTTTTTAAATCGTATCAAGTATTAATAAAAAGGAGTGAATTAAAAATTAAAATCTATTTAAGCCTACATTCTTAGTCGTATCTCAACCCTGCCAAGACTTCCATGTCTCTAACAATAATACTGACGCAGCGGAGGCAAAAATAAATATAATATCTAAAGAATCAGTCAAATTACAAACCTAATATTTTGAAACTTGGGTCCAAGGCTACCGGAAACTCGTTACCATACGTGCGATTGCAACGAATTTCAAGTTCGGCTCCCCAACAGTTGAAATACGATACAATCCTTCTAAAATACTCCTTTCTCAACCCGAAAATCGATAGTTCAAACCTGGTAAAAGTTCGATACCGAGATATCACCGAAAAATATTTAGAGGTCCACAGAATCCATAGAAGCATTTCTATAAAACGTGTGTGTCTGTGAGCAGCATAACTCAAAAATGAAAACCTGGATAAATACCAAACTTAGTACTTAAGTTTAGCATCTTCCAAAGATGGGACGCGATGGTTTTCAAGAAAATTCCCCACTCCAAACTCTCTTTACCTAATTTTTTTTTTAAATTTCTTATTTTCTCAAAAAGATTCCAACGAGTTTGATTAAAATACAATATATTAAATACATTTACATTAACAATAAAATGTATACCTTGGTTTTTCTGGGAATAGCCCATGAAGTCCTCTTAATTCGAAAGGAAGTTTGTATAATCTTGTATAACTGGCAAACGTAGACAAAAACGTACTACACAGCAGATGTAGATCTCTTTAAAACACAATTTACTTCAAATAACAATTTCTGTTAAAAATTAAACTGAGTTTTATTTATGGACGCTCTTTAACTGCTGTGATCCTTAGCGTCCATTCTGTATTTGGCGTGAAAGACAGGAAATTTTGCTCAGAGGTCTCGTTATCATTCTTGAGGTTCTTTTACGTGCCGTAAATCTACGACACGGGGCCACCAGCTTTACTTCCATGCTAAGGATTTTTACGCCAGAAAAATTCATCGCCCTCCGCCGGGTTTGAACCAGTGGCCTCGGGAACTAGAGACTAGCATGGTAACCACTACAACACGGAGGAAGACTACTATTTTTGTGGCATTAGCAATCTCCGATATATTCTTTCTGGCGATTGCATAGAACGAATATGAGTTTTAAAGCCAACATTCAACTATCGCCATGACACTATCGTGATGACACTGCTTCTGCAAAGGTTTGTATCGTTTAAAAAGAAGTGATAGAAAAACGAACTTTCATTAGAATAGTTGTTATACCCATTAATAAATGCTAGAGGGCAGAGAAGGTCATGTGAATCTGAAATTAATAATAAATGTATAAATTACTTGCTTTTGATGTTGTAGAGAAAAACCAGTGACTTTAAACATTTATTTGTATGTGTACTTTATTTTTACTTTCTCTACTACGTATAGTAAGTAGGGGAAGTATTGTATTCCACCCAAAAATTCCATACCGAGATTTCACCGGAAATACATGTTCTGAGACCCCCTGAATCCAAAAAAAAAAACATTTTTGGAAACATGTCGTTGTGTGTGTGTGTCTGTGAACAGCATAACTCAGAAACGAACAGTGGGATAAACACCAAACTTGGTATTTAGGTTCAGTATCTTCCAGAGATGCGACACGAAGGTTTTCAAGAAAATACCCCTACACCACATTACCCTTTATATGGAACATTTTTCGAAAACTTTAATTTTCTCAAAAATGGCTCTAACGATTTTGATTAAAATATCATATGTTTAAGATATCTTCATGACAAATGAAATGTATATCTCGAGTTTTCTGGGAATGTCATTTTCGAGATATTGATTGTTATTCCCTTAAATTTTCCAATACTACACCGGTTCTCAAATTCGTTATTCATATTTTTTGTCATGGTAATGCAAAGAGAATGGAATACTCCGCATAGCAACCAGCTCTTAAAATATTTGACTATCGCTTAAAGCCTACCAATTCCCCTTGCATCTACAAGAAAATCAGCAATAAGATTAACATCTCGATATCTCGATTAACATGAAGCATATGGAGAATAAGCGTTTGTAAAAATAGTTATACAAGAGTAACGGTTTCCTTTAACGGTTTCTTTAGAATTGACGGTCCTCAAAACGTGTATTTCCTATAAAATCATTAGACTAGAGAAAACGAAAGATACATAAAAGGTACATTTGTATGTTGATCTGCTGCTGCAAATTAATTTGCTCATTTCAGATGATTCTGTAAGCTGAAAATCATTTGAGCGAACTTGAAAGAGGCAAATGTGCATACAAAGCGCCGGTACATACAAAGGCCATGACGTATCGATTCCAGACGCATCATTATCGTCATCACTTTGATGACAGTCATTAACCCAATTAGAGCTAATATAATCACCGTCACCGAAGTGCATTCCGCCAGAGAGGAACGCTGAATGACATTTGTGCATTTATAAAAGTTTGCCCCAGTCAGTACGATTTCTGTTTATAGAATAGAGGAAGTGGTGGTTTGATGTTTGAGGTTACCAAAAATGTAATGTCTCACCCACACGACCGTCTCTGTCCGTTACAACTTCATATAATCCTTTATGTATTGTAGTGTTCATTTAACAAGGCATTGTTCTGTTCACGTTTTGCTACTCATGACTAGGGACAGGATTTAAATGCAATTGCATATGTCTTCTCTGCTCACTTGATATGTGAGTTAATCGCTGAATTTACAACAATTTAAACAGTGTTTTATATTGCATATAATGCATAATTTGTCTGTTTTATTAAAAAGCGTAATATTTCAGCAGTTTGCAAGTTATTTTGCATATTCGCTTGTTTTCATGTATATTTTACACACATAATCTAAGAAAAAGCATTTTGTGTGTGTTGTGAACAACATAACTCAAAAACGAAAAGTCGAATAAATACCAAACTTGGTATTTAGATCCAGTATCTTTTAAAGATGTAACACGAAGATTTTCAAGGAAATCCCCCTACCCCAGACTAACCTTTACATGGAAGATTTTTCAAACATTTTGGTTTTCTCAAAAATGGCTCTAACGATTTTGATTAAAATATCATATATTTAAGATATTTTTATGACAAACGAAATTTACATCTTGAATTTTCTGGGAATGTCCCCAAATGACCTCTTAATTCTGAATGATTTTTGCACAACTGGTAAACCGTAAGAGATAGACAAAGATTTGGTACACAAAAATGCAGAGCTTGATAAAACACACAGTTTATGTCATATACATTTTTTTGTGGAGTGAACCATTTCCGAGATATTCCTTGTTATTTGTTTGTATTTTCCAACGGTTATACCTTTTCTCAAATATGAATTCGTTATTCGTTTTATTATGCTCTGAGCATACAAAGAGAATAGAATGCGCCACATAGCAACCAGTTCTTAAAATATTTGACTATCGCTTAAAGCCTACCATATTCCCCTTGCACCTACAAGAAAATTAGCAATAAGATTAACATCTCGATATCTCGAATAACATGAAGTAGATGGAGAATATGCGTTTGTAAAATTAGTTTTTTCAAGAGTAGAGAAAGTTGTGTGAGTGCAATACATCAGATTTTTATGTTATTCATTTCATCTTCATATTTTATTTTATAGCATATTTCCGAATGTGTCACTGAGTCATTTCTGAAACTTGACACTGATGGTGCCTAATACACTAACGCAATCAATACAGAGGTTATAATGTACAAGAGGTTCTAAAGTGCAACTTTGACATTTTTCCACCATCATGGGATAAGTCACTAGAATCTGGTGATATTTGGGTTGTTAAGTTACATTCATAACCGACAACTCCTCTGCAAATACGCACGTGTATTGCAAAAGTTACTTATGCTGTATCTGTTTCGTTGGTGCCCTGTTTTCATATTCGTAGGTGTTCATACGTTGACAATATAGTCACCAACTGACGCACTGATTATAATATCAATTATATTATATATTATTATCATTATACTATATTAATTATATTACTGTTTATATTAGATTACTTATATGTATATTATTTATACTACGAGCATTTAATTATTATTAAGTAAAGTAATTATTTATTGGGTCTTACCGTTGCAATTAACTACACTTTGAATTGTTGTAATTTTTACTTTCTCTCCAACGTATATTAATTAGGGATAACATTGAATTCCACCCAAAAATTCGACACCGAGATTTCACCACAAATACATGTTTTGAGACCCTCTGAATCCGAAATAAAGCATTTTTAGAAAACGTCCCGCGTGTGTATGTGTGTCTGTGTATATCTTTCAAAGATGCGACACGAAGATTTTCAAAGAAATCCCCCCCATCCCAGACTATCCTTTACATGGAACATTTTTCGAAAATTTTGAATTCTCAAACATTGCTCTAGCGATTTTGATTAAAATAACATATATTTAAGACATTTTCATGATAAAAATTTTCTGTTAAAAAACCCGAAAGTCCTCTCATTCTGAATGGCACTTGCATAACTGGCAAACGTAAGAGATAGACATGTTTCTACACACAAACTGTAAATCTCGTTAATACATCCAATTTATGTTATATATTTTTAATATAGAGTCAACTGAAAAATTCAACGCCATAGCCGGGATTTGAACACGGTTCTCCCGCTCTGCATATATTATTATATTTTTTTGTGATTATATAAATGAATTATACAACAAAAAATAATTAAAACCCTTAGTAATAATATATGCACCCAGTACTGAAGTGCTTGCAATAAGCAGGTCGCCGCTAAGTTTGTCATCTCGAGGGAGATGCCTTGGTAGGTATGTCTGGGAAACAACTTGAGTCAATTGGGGAATTCAATGCCCCACCAGCATGTTGTCACAGTAGCTCAATAGTTAGAGCAACCGCACGGAGAGCGGCAGAACCGTGTTCAAATCCCGGCTGTGGCGGTGAATTTTTCAGTTGACTCTATAATAAAAAGTTGCCCTAGACCAGGCTAAGGTCTATTAAAAGTATGATTAATTTATATAATAACAAAAATATGTTATATATATATTTTTTTCTTTGTGGAGTGAACCATTTCATAGATATTCCTTGTTATTTGTTTGAATTTTCTAATACTTTTTAACTTTTTCTCAAATGGGAATTCATTATTCTATTGTTTTGTCCTGGTAATGCAAAGAGAATGGAATACTCCCCATAGCAACCAGCTCTTAAAATATTTGACTATCGCGTAAAGCTACCATATTCCCCTTGCACCTATAAGAAAATTAGCAATAAGATGGTTTCTGCAAATGTTTATCTCGATTAAGTAAAGTAGATGGAGAATAAGGTTTGTAAAAATAGTTTCTACAAGAGTAGAGAAAGTTATGTGAACGCAACGCATCAGATTTTTAGTGTGAGTGTTAAACTGTTTGTGTGGGGTTTTATTTTTAGAGGAAGAAGATGTGTGTAGAAGAAAACCAAGAAATTGATTTGTTTGGTTTAGCTAAGTACGCCGAAATCATATAATATACCCACGCGTGTTATATAAATCAAATCCATAGCAGAGTTCAGTGCTTTCGCCGCTCACCTAGACAGACCTTGGTTAATGGACTAATGCGTGTGTTGAACTTGAGATCAAACAAATAAGAGAACACACATGATGAGCTTAGTGCCAACTTTAAACAATCTAACATTCACTTGACTTTCTTTATCCCCTATCATGAATTAAGGGGTATTAAAACCATTTTTACAGAAGCTCACTTTTCTATCCACTTCATTTCAATAGAGACAAAGCTTTTTAGAAGTATCTACATTACACAATAAGTTATAAATGCAAAGAGAATAGCGATAGTCAAATGTTTAAGAACTGAACGCCATGTGCTGGCCTTAAAATGTTTAGTGTTTCTATGCAATCGCGAGAAACAAATGAATGTCGAAAGGACTTTAAAAGAATGACAATATTGAACAATTCAAAGCATTAATAACGGATCTCAAAAATGGCTGATGTTACAAAAAATGTCATTTGAAATAAATTGTGTGTTTTAAAGAGAACTACATTTACGTTTTCGTCTATCGCTTAACATTTACCAGCTATACAAGATTATACAATATTCGTTCCGAATGAAGAGGACTTCAAAGGCTATTCCCAGATAATTTAAGATATACGTTCTATTTTTAAATATCTGTCATATATGGTATTGTAATCAAAATCTTCGAGTGATTTTGAGAAAATAAAAAAAATTAAAGTGTTCCATGTAAGCGATAGTTTGAGATGGGGGGATTTCTTGAAAATCTTCGAGCCGCATCTCTGGAAGATGCTGAACTTAAATACAAAGTTAGGTTATAATAAACAGAAATACTTTTTATTGTGACGTTATCATATGACAATTTAAACTCAGTCGTTACTTATTAATTCTCATCACATTAGCGCTAGATGGAGCACTTTCCGGAGATATGTTTCTCCCATCTTCAGGTGCGGCCGACTTAAATTATATTAAGAAAATGGTTACAAACCTCAACTTATCAATAAATTAATTACTAGATATACAAAGAAACGTAGCTTACATATGATTAGTACTCTACAAAATCCAAATAAAAAGGATTTAGTATACAAGAAATTTACATACCACTCAGTGATGTTCAAAGTGTTTGAAAAAATTATTTAGAAAATATCAGATCTAATTGTCACCACAGAATACTTACAGTTTAAGAAATATGCCGAATACATCTTTGACTAATACGACTGATAACTTAAAAAATCAGGAATTTACCAGATTTCATGTCATGATTGCCAAGGCTCACATATAGGTAGAACTAAAACCAATTTAAAAAATCTGATGTGTTACACTCACATGACTTTCTCTACTCTTGTACAAACTATTATTACAAACGCTTATTCTCCATCTACTTCATGTTAATCGAGATAAACATTTACAGAGTCTATCTTATTGCTAATTTTCTTGGGTGTAAGGGGACAATATATTTACAAGGACAATTTGTAAATACAGTAGCCTTTAAGCACATACATATCTCTTAATAGCTGGTTGCTAGGTGCAGCACCATTCCCTTTCCCACAGATTAATACTCTTTGCATATCCAAGACAAAAAAATGAATAACGAATTTCCATTTGAGAAAATAAATATTGACAAATTTAAGGGAATAACAAACAATATCTCGAAAATGGTTCACTCAACAACAAAAAATGTGTATGACATAAATTGTGTATTTTAATGCGATCTACATTTTTGTATAGGAAAGTTTTGTCTATTTCTTATGGTTTACTAGTTATGCAAAAGTCGTTCATAATGAATACTTTTGGAGATATTCCCAGAATATTCAAGATGTACATTTTATTTGTCATGAAAGTATCTTAAACATACGATATTTTAATCAAAATCGTTAAAGCCGTTTTTGATAAAACTAAAATTTTGGAAAAATGTTCCATGTAAAGGGTAATCTGGGGTGGGTGAAATTTCATGAAAACCTTCGTCTCGCATTTCTGGAAGATACTGAGCCTAAATACCAAGTTTGGTGTTCATCCGACTGTTCGTTTCTGAGTTATGCTGTTCACAGACAGACACACAGATAGACAGATAGACACACACGGAAATGTTTCCAAAAATGCTTTTTTTGGATTCAGGGGATCTCAAAACATGTATTTCCGGTGAAATCTCGGTATCGATTTTTTGGGTGGAATACAATACTTCCCCTACTTACTATACGTATTAGAGAAAGTAATAATATTAAGTGAACATCAAAGAAACATAAAACTGAAACAAATAGACAAATCTGCAGTAGCCAACCATTTTTGGAACAGAACCATGAAATAGGACAAGAGATAAAATTACTAAAATCTATACAGCTTCCTTCACACTTGGAAATTTGGGAAAAGATTCTTATTCATCTCAACATTAAGAATGCTTTGAATTTTGAAATACCGCCTACAGACTACTTAATGTAGCTGATCCAATCAGATTATAAGAGAGAAGGAAGACAGATGAGTTCCCAACCTTCACTACAGATGGCAACAAATCCAACACCACCAGTTTCCAATTCTTCACAACAGAGGGCAAAAGAATCGCCTAATGAAATACTTCTTGGGGTTAGGGGAGAGAACGAGTCGCCAGTCGGCCGAAGCTGATGATGGGAGAAAAATCTCCCGAAAGCGCTCATTAGTTAACATCTAGCGCTAATGTGATGGGAATTAAAAAGTAACGACTCAGTTTAAATTATCAACTAAGTTAGGTATTTATTCGATTTTTCGTTTTTAAGCTATGCTATCTGGAATACACACACAAGTGCCTATTTCTAAAAACTCCCTTTTTGGATTCAGGGAATCTCAAAATTTTATACTCCTCGGTATCAAATTTTGGGATAAAAGGCAATACCTGTACCTGGTAAATAAACAAATAAAGAAAAACACAATAGAAAACGAAAAGTATCGGCACGTTTCGGCGCACTTGTCTGTACCTACAACGAAGTGTATAGCGAAAACATGCTGAGCAACAAAGTGAACTAATATCAGGCCGGTAAAGGTTCTGACAGGAGGAGCGCAATAAGTTGTGTGATGTTTACTGTGGAGGATGGTAGCGTATCAACATTTGGACACATTCAGGGGATTGGCGGTGTCAAAACAAAACTGACAAGTGGGCGATGACATTCCCGCTCTATCATTTGCAATTATTACAGTCATTGTCACAAAGCTCATGCAAATCCGTTGTATGTGTCCTATCACTTCCGTTTTGTCTCATTCATAATTTAAAATATAAATCACCAGTTTACATTATTACGTTTGTCAACATGCAGGGTGGGGAATGTGTCATTTTATTTTCGTCGGTGCGTGTAAATAAATATGTAGTTGGGTTAAACTTTTTAATTTCACCCATACAAAACAGTTCCTAAAAGCTGAACAGCTACGTAGCCATTATACTAAAATAATACTGTTTTAAAACAAAAACGCACATGTGATACAGGAAGGGCACCTTTACGATCATAACAGTTATTTATGTTAAGGTCGTAAACGGGCGATTTATGTAACAGACCCGAAACACATAGGCCGAGCGATGTCACCCATCCAGTTGTACACAAGCGTCAGTAACTAACATTGAGGCAGTATTTCTAGCACTTAAATGATTTCAGTCTAGTTATATAATATGTAAATTCAATAACAGCCCGCCTTGAAGCAATATGTGTATGTAATAATTTGTAAAATGTATGTAACAGTCATTGCATATGCTTATATGATTGTATACATGTTCCATAATGTTATGTGAATATATTACGTAATTTAATAATGTAGGAGCTGTGAGAATAATAGGTTGAACGTTGCTAACAATGAGGTAACGATGAGGTAACCTTGAGGCAATAATGAGTTTGAGAGTTTATTAATGTTACTCGTGATTCTTGGAAGCAATAATGTAATTTTAGTGACAGCCAATCAACAACCAGAAAAATCTTTAGTTAAATGAAGGTATTCTATTGGAGTAGGATTAGCCAATCAGAGACTTGAAATACAGAAATTTACAACTTTAGACGGTTGAAATCAGTTCAGTTGGTTGTAGACAGCATTACTAACCAGGCGCAAAAAGTGTCCTCGAGAGATTTAATACGTATGAGACGAAAAATAGTTTTACGTGTTAAAAAGTGCAATTAATTAAGAAAAAGAATCTCACAGCTCTCTATAACAGTAAAGTGTTATTTAAATCGTGTCAAGCATTAATAAAAGGAGTGAAGTAAAATTATAATCTGTGTAAGCCTATATTCTAAACGCATCACGCCCTGCCAAGAGAAGCGTGTCTCTAACAATAATACTGACGCAGCCGAGGCAAACATCAATATTTAATACTTAAGAAACAGTCAAATTATAAAGTTAATATTTTTTAAACTTGGAGCAAAGGCCACCTGAAAGTACATTTGGGGCGAAGGCTACCGGAAACCGGGTACCATACGTGCGGTTGCAAACACATTTCAAGTTTGGCTTCCCAACAGTTGAAATACAATACAACTCCTTATAAAATACAACTCTCTCAAATTGGCGCCCAACGTGGGGCAAACAAGTTATAATACAACTCCTGCAACAATAAAACAACTCCTTCAACACAAACTTTCTCAAATTGGTGCCCAAAACGTGGGGCTAATTCCACTTTCTCAATACATACATTGTATGTACTTACAATAGGAGCTTTTCATTTTAATAATAAAGACGGTTAACATACAATATACGAGTGCCGGGGGAATCTACTGAATGAGTATCGTGTGCACAGTGAAGTCACTCTCTTAATTCGACGTCTCCTTAAAACAGCATATGATCAGAAGAGAAGGGAAGGAGGAATTATGGAACAACAGTAGAAGTTTTTTTTAGAACAGAATAAGAATAGACTTTATTTGTACATTTTTTAAACACAATCCTTTTTACAATATTTATTTATTCCTTACATCCGGTCTCGTTTCGCTATCAGCCCCAGCACATCTTACTCGTCCTGAAAAAACACTTTCCCATACAGTTACTCCAGTAACATTTTTCTTGTATTTTTTTATTATATTGCGAACAGATGCACCCTAGAAACTTACGGACTGCTATTAATTTCGCTGATTTTATTGGTCTCAGCATGGAAGTTATGTTTATTCCTGATTTAATAAAAATATCACTTGTATTTTTTTTTACCATAAAGGCGTTTTGATTAGAGAATACGATTAAAATTGCTTTTTGAATGAGAAGGGTTGTTCTTGCCCAATTGAAATCCAATTGCTACTTTCTCTAACACTACTTCTAGCAAGTACAGAAGTAAACATACTCGTGTTGAGAAAACTCAGTTTTCTATACAGTTACATAAATAACTATTGTGAACTACCTAATGTGTTTTTTACTTTCTCTGCTACGTATAGTAAGTAGGGGAAGTATTGCATTCCACCCAAAAATTCGATTCCGAGATTTCACCGGAAATACATGTTTTGAGACCTCCTGAATCCAAAAAAAGCATTTTTGGAAACATGTCCGCGTGTGTGTCTGTGTGTGTGTGTGTGTGTGTGTGTCTGTGTGTCTGTGAACAGCATAACTCAAAAACGAACAGTCGGATAAACACCAAACTTGGTATTTAGGTTCAGTATCTTCCAGAGATACGACACGAAGGTTTTAAAGAAAATCCCCCCACCCCAGACTACCCTTTACATGGAACATTTTTCAAAAATTTTAATTTTCTCAAAAATGGCTAACGATTTTGATGAAAATATCATATGTTTAAGATAATGTCATGAGAAATGAAATGTATATCTCGAATTTTCTGGGAATGTCTCCAAAAGTATTCTTCATTGTGAACGACTTTTGCATAACTGGTAAACCATAAGAGATAGACAAACTTTTACTACACAAAAAATGTAGATCGTGTTAAATTACACAACTTATGTCATATACATTTCTTTTGTTGAGTGAACCGTTTTCGAGATATTGCTTGTTATTTCCTTAAATTTTACAATACTTATACTTTTTCTCAAATGCGTTATTCATTTTTTTGTCCTGGACATGCAAAGAGAATGGAATGCGCCACATAGCAACCAGCGCTTAAAATATTTGACTATCGCTTAAAACCTACCATATTCCCCTTGCATCTACAAGAAAATTAGCAATAAGTTTGACATCTCGATATCTCGATTAACATGAAGCATATGGAGAATAAGCGTTTGTAAAAATAGTTTGTACATGAGTAGAGAAAGTCATGTGAGTGTTACACATCAGTTTTTTTTATTTTCTAAAGGCACGTATCACAGAGGGGCCCAAGGAATCGGGGCATAGCACCGCACGCAGGCCAGTCGGCGCATTGTGCTTCCAAAGTGACCCTTGGGAGGGAGGGAAGATGAGCGGAGTGACACGAAGGACAACCAGATTCGGATGTCGACGGGCGCAAGCATGGACGGGGTCTCTAACGTTTCCAGATAGAACGCCTCCGACGCCGCACGGTCCCTGTCCACAAGTCACCAACTTCCAGGGACCCCCGGAGCGGAGTCCCACGCTGAGGAGAGACCTAACTGAGAGGTACCGGTGCAACGCCAGGGAAGAAACCTTTAAAGAGCGCAAGCCACCACCCAGTCACAACTCGCCTGGTCCTTCAATCAGAAACACATGGTAAGGAAGATGATGGGTACAGGAAATGTGAGGAAAGAGTCGTGGTAGAAGATGAACCACATCAGAATTCGCCTGGCGACCCTGGGAAACCACGGAAAATCCATAGGCCAGAGTAGGGGGTCGCCGGGAAGCGATCTCGCGACCTCCCGAATGCGGGAAACTGAGGCAACCGCCCGGGCCATCCCCTTCGGCTGTTTACCTCTTATGTTTTACAGTTATACAAAAGTATAAAAGGTTATCTGAGAATTAAAAGAACTTCATAGGATATTCGTAGAAGGTTTAAATTATATATATTATTACTCATGTGTATGCCTTAAACATTTTGTACTTTATTCAAAATCGTTACAACATTTTGAGAAAAAAAATCACTTAACTATAGATTTATATAGAGGGGGGGAACTTGAAAATCTGCTGGGAAGATGGTGAACTTAAGTACCAAGTTTGCTATTTATCTGACATTTCATTTTTAAGTTATGCTGTTTATTACTTTCTCTACTACGTATAGTAAGTAGGGAAGTATTGTATTCCACCCAAAAATTCGATACCGAGATTTCACCGGAAATACATGTTTTGAGACCCTCTGAATCCAAAAAAAGCGTTTTCGGAAAATGTCTGGGTGTGTGTATGGCTGTCTGTGTGTCTGTGAACAGCATAACTCAGAAACGAACAGTCGGATAAACACCAAACTTGGTATTTAAGTTCAGTATCTTCCTGAGATACGACACGAAGGTTTTCAAGAAAATATCCCCACCCCAGATGACCCTTTACATGGAACATTTATCGAAAATTTTAATTTTCTCAAAAATGGCTCTAACGATTTTGATTAAAATATCACATGTTTAAGATATTTTTATGACAAATAAAATGTATATCTTCAATTTTCTGGGAATGTCTCCAAAAGTATTCTTCATTGAGAACGACTTTTGCATAACGGTAAACCATAAGAGATAGAGAAATTTTACTACACACAAAATGTAGATCGCGATAAAATACACAATTTATGTCATATACATTTTTTTGTTGAGTAAACCATTTTCGAGATATTGCTTGTTATTCCCTTAAATTTTTCAATACTTATTTTCTCAAATGGGAATTCATTATTCATTTTTTTTCTTGGATATGCAAAGAGTATTAATCTGCGGCAAAGAGAATGGTGCTGCACCTCGTAACCAGCTATTAAGAGATATCTCTATGCTTAAAGGCTACTGTATTTCTATATTGCTTTTGCAAATACAAAACAAGGGGAACCTAGTACGCCTTAAGCGATAGTCAAATATAACATTCTAAATTCAGTATTTAAGATCTATTAAACCCAGAACACAGTATCAAGTTACGCCACTGTTTTATACCCACTAATAAAGATAGAAGGTAGAGAAAGTCATCTGAATGTATCACAGAATTTTTTTTATCCATGGTGCTTTAAAACATATATTTTGGTGAAATATCTATATGGAGTACTTGGATGTAGTAGCACTATGTCGTAGGGAAAGTAAACATGTTTTTCAGCGGCAGTTAACTGACTTCTAAATTAAAACCTGTAGCAGTACATATTACGCGATAACTACGTCAGCTAGCTTTGTTTGCGTATGCTCTTTACGGAAGACGAAGGTTGTTGGATATGTGGTCTGTGTCTGTCAAGAAATGAGACTGGTAAGCCGGTTTTACTAGTGAAGTTTCATTTGGCGTGACGTTCGTTCCTTCCTGTGACAGATGAAAGTCGCCGTGTCGCTCCTGGCTTTCTACCTATTTGTATACCGCATATAACACTGCAACGCTAATATTCCAGCGCTAGCGACTTTCTCGACGTTTTTGATAGAATATCAAGAAAGTTTCGCCTTAAACTTGCGGGAGCTCGCCTCGCTTTTGTCAGTGTAGAACTTGTACGTTAGTTAGAGCATAGCAACGAGGTGGGCAAAAACTGATTCACAAAATAATAACCTGCTCCACAAAGTCTTTCCTTGTTTCTCCACGTAATTACCTTGTAACGTCAAGAAAACTTGCTTGCATTTGTCGGTAAATTACTTCCACTGCCTTATATAAATATGTATTTATATTCTGAATTTTGATTGACGTTTAAAAAGCTATGCTGTTTAGGAAACATACCTAAAACTCTCTGCGCTAGTTATACAGGGTGGACCACTATGTTAAGACTGTATATTATCTCCAAAACTAAGCGTTGTAGAAAGAAATGTCATGGTCATTTTAGGTCAATGTAATTTTTTAAAATCGAAACCTACATTTAATTTAAATTGACCTTAAAATGGCCATTACAACGTCATCCAAATATAACACAACTAATGGAATTTAACTTCCCCCATAATATCAAGCAACTTTTATTCAAGACATTTCTTTCTACAACGCTTAGTTTTGTAGATATTGTACAATTTCAACTGGAATGGTCCATCCTGTATATTTTTAACTGTTACATAATTAATTTATACAAATGCTTGCTTTTCTATACATTTCCATGCCATCCGACGGGTTTGAACCCGCGACCTCGGGAACTAGAGGCTGGCATAGCACCCCTATATAATGCAGAATGACGCAGAAGTGCAGTTGCCAGCATTAAACCCTCTATGGGGCGACGTTAAATAGAGAGATAGTTTCATTATTTCGATGCATGTCTTTAAATACCAGACGTTTACTTAAAAATGGTATAGTTAATAATAATTATTGGGTAGATTAAGGTAATAACGAAGTTAGAAATAACTGCCTAATTAAAAACCACGCCACCTTCTCTTTGTTTCTTTATTTCTATTCCTTTTTTTCTTCCCAATCTCTACTTTTATTCATAATTGGTTTTTGTTAGGCATGAATTATTTATGTGACTGTGTTTAGTACTGTCTGTTCAGCCATATTTTAGCTGGTGGTAGGGGCGCCCTTCCAAGTAACTATGTAGAGGTTTAGCTACTGGAGCGAGAAAGTATATACTTGGTAGGAGGTAAGTGAGAGGTGAAGACACGCGGCAGTGAAACACTATTTTCCACTGCGCATGCCAGGAGCGGCAGCAGTTCAGCATACTGTATACTCCTAGATCACAACAGTGTATATACTTCCGTAATGTTTCCACATTTATCTAACCAACTCTAGATTCCACTCAGTCTTTACCTCATTTCGCTATGGTTGACTTGATAAAAATCATATGAAACAAACAAACGAACGAGGGATGTTACATTCCTTGTGGAACAATGGAGCAGTCAGAAATAACGTCTCTTAATGAACTCTACTATGATTGGTGTAAACAAATAGAAATGGACAGTCAATGTAACATGATTAGCGATCCGACCTTGTAGAGGGAGGATTGGCTAGGAATGAGCTACTGTCCATTCCAAACCACAGTGCCTTTCACTGAAAACAAACTCTTCGTATTATCCGCGCGAAAGTAGTTCGCAATCTACGCCCATAATGGCTGCTTGTTCCCCTCCCACTGCTTGTTGAACACTATTTAATCTATAAAAAGGCGCCCTGCGTGAGAATCATAGTTCAAAATGCAACCTGAAGTAACAATCGATTTTATAAGTATGCGACAATGAACATTTTACTTACGTTAATCACAATCCTCGGGCAAAAGTGCAACATCCAAATCCGAATCCTCCGAAGATGACTCAGCTGCCGTATCAGAATCAGAACTATTCTCCAAATTAATGACAAGCTTATCCACAATTCCACGGTACTGTCGCACTTAAAACAAGTTCCCACATTTTATCCCCTTCTATGTTGTATTATGTCTGTTTCTATTCCCTGCTCGCTTTCGTTACAATTCTCACTGAAATGCCTGTAAAATCCGATATTAGTTTCGTAATATGCAATAATGCAAGTGTTGGGTGAGTTGAATATATGAAGTATTGTTTGTTTTAGCAACTTTTTAACTGTTTCCCGCTTCTGTGTTTGAACAGTTTATTCGCACTACACGCACCTTCCTCTGCTATGTGAGCTCAAATACCAACTGACTAAATCACAAGATTTGACCTGAGCTGAGCATATGTGTGTTAGTGTATTATGAATGACTGTTCGCTTATCATATATCCTGTGTTACGCAAAGTGTTTATTCGGTACTCAGATAGCGCCTCTGGGAATTCATTGCTGCATTTCTTGTGCATGTAAGAGAGTGGCAGTCGTGCATGTCGGTTGGTATCAACAAGCAAGATGCTCTCGGCGTTAGCGCAATAGCAGGTGAAAATCATATTTTGTAATCTCCTAGCAGCTAGTATATATCCATTACCTTTAACGACGAGTTCTTATGATAACCGCAATAAAATGTGCAGTTCTATACCTTTCCTGTTCTAATATTTCATAATACAATATATGTATTAAGGAACTACTTACGTTGGCGTAAGAGTATATTCTTGGGTTTGTGACAAGCCGAAGCACATGCTTCTGTTTACATAAGAGGGAACTCTGGTTTGGAATGGACTATAGTTATCTGCAACGCTGAAATTCACAACAATATAACTGCCAGAATTTTCTTCAAGAGTGGATATGGAAACGAAGCCACAAACTTATACCGCCAAGGTGATAATATTTCGGTGTATTTGTCAATTTCAATGATTACTTTGGTCATCATAAAACAACAATATTAATATGTGCATATAATTCATAAAAAGATGGCTATACATTATTAAAATGTAATTTATAAGAGCGAGTAACAGTATATACTCTTCTTCTTCTCCTTCTTCCTATTATTTGATAATGAAAATATGAATATAATAGCCAAAAACCATCGTTAAATAAATTAATTATTATTGCCAGTGTATTAATATCATTATGATTATTACGAGATTAATTCGAAGTTTCCAAATGGCAATAACATAAGACAACTTGCTGGGAGTGATACGCCCCGCCCATCTTTTGGGATGACGAAAACAACTTGTCAATCAAGCGGTTAGAATTGCACAAAAGGTACAAACATGATGCTTAAGCTTCACATTTACACATTTCAGCACCAAGTTAAATTACTTGTTCCCATATATGACACTATTTCTTCTCTGAAGTGTTCGCAGGGTCATCTCGGGCGACAATCTACTCTTAAAAAGACAAGTCGAACATACAAGTCTTTCAATTGCATATTATTTGCTTTGGCGACTGGAAAACACAGAACGAATAGGTGATTTCAATAGTGCATGCCCTAACATATAGGAAAATTCAAACAAGCAAAAGAAAATACATGGAAAACGGCTAAAACTAGAAACATATGTATATTTTATTAGCTTTACATTTCTTTGCAGTTGTTATGGTTTTACAGTTATGTAACATAATTTTATTTTTCCAACATATGTGTCTTTTTAATCAAAATATTTACAGCGATTCTTGAGAAAATAAAGTTTACGGCAATTTTCTCTAAAGCTTACCTATAGTTAATAGAAGAAGTAGTGTGTTCGAAAAATTCGGTGTCCAGATTTCAACGGAAGCAAACATTTTAAGGTTTCCTGAATCTGAAGAAAAGCATTTTCGGATAATGTTCTGTGCATGTGTCTGTGAACAGCATTAACAAAACCGATGAATATTGAACTTTCTGTTTAAGCCCGAATTTTTAAAAAAACAAATTTAAAAAACATTTTATTTGTTAACAACGCTATCAATTACCAGGGTCATAGCGCCGCCGGTATGCCGGAATTTCGTTCCGCAAGAGTTCTTTTACATGCCAGTAAATCATGGGGCTGTCGCGTTTAAGAACACTTAAAAGCCATTGGTCTGTGTTTTTGAACCCGGGACCTTGGAGTCCGTAGGCCAGCGCCTAACCAAATGAGGCACCCAGACCGACAACACCTTTGAAGAAAACACCACGAAGCTTTTCACGAATTCCCTTTTGCATAAAAATGTTTCCTGCTGATTGCATTTTGTACCACTTTTTGTAACTAGAAAATCATGGCAAATAGACATACTGTGACGCAGCGGCTAAGGTCATAAGGTTATCGGGAGGTTGGCGTCGGGCAGTCGGAGATACACAAAGATAAGTAGCGTTCTCGCCAGCGTAAATACCATGCACCGAAAACGAAATATAATGTTCCAATATCTTTGTGATTTTTGAGAATAATCTGAGCAACTTAAATAATAAACAGGGTTGTAGTTTATAATAACCTTTTATTTGCACTCAAAAAGTATATAATTATCAATTTTCCTTAAAATAATTAAGAAACAAACTTATTGTAATCAGCTATCGTCAGAAAACCTAAATATTCTGAATATTTCCCCTTCTCGAACTTCTGGAACTCTGTGTAAATTTCCAATGACTTTATAAGCGAGCGCTCTCGCAAGTCAGTCTCTGAATTAGTAAGTTAGCGAGTTGGGGACGGCAGAAAGTGGTGTTCTCCGAGCGAGTTGGTGACGATTGCTGAAACGTGTAGTGATACCAGAACTGCAGGAGATTGGAGAAGTCTTGTGTTCGACTTCTCGTAGGGTGAACCGTCTGGAAAGAGAGGCTACGTCGTATGTAATTCATTTCGCGCTACGGCACGAAGAAAGCGTACTGATAGGGGAAATTAATTAAAGCGGTAGTGGAAAATTGCTATATCAAAACAGCCAAGTGACAGTGAGCACTTAGTAAAGTGACAACTAAAAGCTGGATAAAGTCACAAAACACTGCAGACGAAATGCTGTGTTCATTCAAGTACACACTTTGCGTTAAATGATGTTTTTCATACTTTATCTATTTTCGAAATATTCCATGTTTTAGTTACACGAGTTATGTATTAGAAAATTTGAAAACTGATGATTATTATATTTTCTTCTCTTCTGCAAGAGCTCCTTTCTATTACTATTCTATGCTGTATAGCATATGTAAATTTGTAATTGATAGAAAAAGTCGTATGTGTGTACCGCATCAAAGGATTGTATAAGGTAGCGAGATTTTCGCGAAAATTACGCCGTGAAAGATCTTTCTTCGTCGATACTAGGCTAAAATAGGAGTTTGATGTCTCCCCAACTTTTCTTCTTCTTCTTTAACGGATTGTCCTCCTCGTTGTAGGACTAACAACCCCAAGGACCTAAAGCCAATGCCTTGGGCCAGTAGCTTGTTGTGGAGCAAGTAAACTCTGGATCATAGCATATCCTGGATGGGTGGTCACCTAACTATCTGGTATGGCGGTGAAGAGGAAGGAAATGAAATATAATGCTGAAAGGGATAATATGAAAATTCGGGGACCAAATTATCAACCCAGCATTCGCCTAGTGACCGAGGAAAACCGCGAAAAGAATCTTCGGTTATTTTGGTCGGTCTCGGGGGTTTGAACCCTGATCCTTCCGAGTGGGGGCATCAGACGTTGCCGCCATACCACTTTTCACGTCTAGTTATTCCCTCTCTCTCACATACGCAAGATTCAAGGGACTACAAAACGCATTTTTAGTGAAATTTGCAAATCGAATTTTTGGGTGGGATACAACACTTAAAGCACGAAGACAGGTGTTTTCCAAGTTTTTCTCAGTGCTCATAACTGGCAAATGCCACCGGTCTTAGACCTAGAATGTTTCCTTCCCAAATTTGCTTTTTCAATTATAATTTCATTTCAACCACCTGTTGCACCGTATGTGGTAAGAGAGGGCGTTAGACGCTATTCAAAAACAAAAATACCATGGGAGAGTACGGATTCTTCGGCCCATGTGTAGGACTAGTGCCCACTTCATCGCGAGGAATTTGAGGAGCTACGATAAGTAGTGATCTGTAGATCACGGTAATCAGCATTCCGGCTGGGGAAAGCATGGTGCTGCCATAACATCTCCCCGTATGGATTGCATGATCCTCCACTTCTACCTTCCAAGTGTGGGCGTGAGGCCGGTATTTGGTTTAGTTGGCCCAAGCACGCCTGGTCTGTCGTGCCACAAATTTTACGATGCCTCCACTAACTGTAAGCAACAAAGAAAGTCAAAATCACTTTTCAAAGGAAACGAACGAATATTTTTATCACTTAATTTTTATTGCGGCTTTTATAGCAAGCAATAAACGCTGATACAAACGTTTTTACTGGATCACTTGTTTAGTAATCAATATTTCAAATACCTTATCCCTTTATTATCCTCAAACAGTCATAGTTGACACTTAATCTATATAAGCGCTACTGCCGACGCACACTGTAAACCAAAAGCAAACACAAAGTTAAATATTTATCAATCTTTGTATTCGTTCTGCCACAGTGAATTCTAAGTTTAATCTGTAGCAATATTTGGGGAAGAATTAGTTTAATATCAAGTACTAATCAAATAAGTCCTGTATGACATAACTTTGGTAGATTGAATTTTAATGGAATTATTTGCCTGCATCACAAATGAGCAGTGAGCGGCACGAGTGTGCATTAGATAGCGTGCTTGGCTGTGACATGCCTTCTGTGTTTTGTTTTCAGCTGTTTAAAATAGTTGCCTGTCGACAACCTTTAAAGTGTACTGTTACATACTACAGAAATAAAAGGATTGCACGTGACTGCTAGGAAAAATAGAGTTCTCTTTGTTACTGCGCTAATCCTGGAGATTCTTTTTTCTCCTCACTCTCATTCTCTACTTCTCCTTCGTCTTCACTTCTCCCTCTCCCTAATCTTGGAAGCAGAAAAAATGGCTCATATAGAAAGGGGGCATTTGAGTTGGTACTGAAATGTTTACTCCGCCTTTCCAAGCGTCATTTTTACCTCCCATATTACATAATTCTAGCCACTTGATTGATAAGTTGCTTACATTATCCCAAAAGATGGGCGGAGCGTAATATTTCTACCGAAGTGGTTATGTTTTTGTTAGTTGAATATCGTGAAGTTAATAACAACGATGATAACATTAATTACTCTTTTTGAGTATAAAGGTCATTTCAGTGATTTTGCATAATAATAATAATTATAATAATAATAATAAAGGAATATTTCTATTACCATAAGTTATATTTTCCTATAAGCCAAAAGGGTATTCGGTCAAAGGAAAATCCTTATACCAATGGTAGGACCAATTTTAACATCTTCAGTTTGAAGCAGGGCAGACGGGTAATATTTATTTAATAATAATAATAATAATAATACTAACAACAACAATAATAGAACACTACAAATTACAAAACGTTATATTTTCCTACAAGCCAAAAGGGTGTTGGGTCAGAAGAAGATCCTTATACAAATGGTAGGAACAATTTTAACATTTTGACGTTGAAAAACGGCAGACGAATTATTCTTGTTTAATAATAATAATAATAATAATAATAATAATATTAAAGGAACATTTCAGATTACAAAAAGTTATATTTTCCTACAAGCCCAAAGAGTATTAGGTCAGAAGAAGATGCTTTCACAAATATAATATAATATAATATAATAATAATAATAATAATAATAATAATAATAATAAAGGAACATTTCAGATTACCAAAAGTTATATTTTCCTACAAGCCAAAAGGGTATTCGGTCAGAAAAAAATCCTCATACAAATGGTAGAGCCAATTTTAACACCTTGAGGTTGAAAAATGGTAGACGAATTGTCCTTGTTTAATAATAATAATAAAAATAATAAAGGAACATTTCAGATTACCAAAAGTTATATTTTCCTACAAGCCAAAAGGGTATTCGGTCAGAAGAAAATCCTTATACAAATGGTAGGGCCAATTTTAACACCTTGAGGTTGAAAAATGGTAGAAAAATTATTCCTTGTTTAATAATAATAATAATAATAATAAAAATAATAATAAAGGAACCTTTCAGATTACCAAAAGTTATATTTTCCTACAAGCCAAAAGGGTATTCGGTCAGAGGAAAATCCTTATACAAATGGTAGAGCCAATTTTAACACCTTGAGGTTGAAAAATGGTAGAAAAATTATTCCTTGTTTAATAAAAATAATAATAATAATAATAATAATAATAATAAAAATAATAATAAAGGAACCTTTCAGATTACCAAAAGTTATATTTTCCTACAAGCTAAAAGGGTATTCGGACAGAATAAGATCGTTATACAAAAAGGTAGGGCCAATTCTAATCTATTGAGGTTGAAATAGGTCAGACAACTTATGCTTGTTTAATAATAATAATAATAATAATAATAATAATAATAATAATAATAATAATAATAATAATAATAATAATAAATTAGAACCGTATTACCAACACGGGTCGTTGAAGCACAAGCCCGTGAACGGGAGGTCTAGGGTTCAAATCCTTCCTGACAGAGAATTTTTTCAGGTTTTCCCCAATCTTCGTAACTGGAAAACTTAGGACCTGGAACGTTTCCTTTACAAATTTACTTTCCCAATTATCATTTCATTTCATGCATCACCATTGCCAGCATATGAAGTAAGAGCGGGCGTTAAAGGTAATTCAAAAAAAGAAAATATAATAAATGATATGTCTACTTCAGAAGTAAAGTTTGACACACAAAATATTATGACTGCTGTGCATTTCAATGCTGCGGGTAACTCATTTCTCGCCCGCCCATTTCTGCCTCACAATGTCGAACCGCTAATTATACAGGTTATTCAAAAAGAAGGAACATACTTTAAACATTTTTATAATGAACGACAATAGATGGCCATACGTGCGATACATCACTGAATAGAGAAAAGGTCAAAATCTTATTTTATGTGTTCAAAATGAGCACCTTTGTTATGCGAGGACGCCCAGTGATTTCCCGTTTGCATACGCAAACATCTTCTGCGAATTTATTGTATCAATTGTAAATTTGTTATAACGAGGCGGCTCGTTGTTGAACTTACAACGAAATGCACGCTGCAATGACATAATGAATTCAATATTTGCATAATGCACCACACAAAACGACTTTTCCTGTTCCGTTGCCATTTTCTCGTAAACAAACACAGCGCCGCTGTAGGCACTGAATGGAACAATAGGTAGGGCTTAAAACCTTGAACTTTCCTCTATTCAATGATATGTCGTATGTGCCGCTGTCTATTGTAGTTCATTAGAAATAAATTATTTAAAATCCGTTCCTTCTTTTTGAATAACCCTGTATTACATTGGCCTAGACATTTCTACTGGAAGAAAAAACAACAGTATTGTAATCTAGGGGAATGGGCCACCCTTTCTGCTGCCAAATGTATTCCGTTGTGTTTGTGGGGACCCTATAATTGTTTAAATTACATTATTATTATTATTATTATTATTATTATTATTGTAGTTATTATTACTACTGTTACTCTATTATACGAACTCATTTATGGAGCATGCGGTCGAACGTGCGTTCAGAACCCACGTGTTCATGCTCTTTCAACTAATGAAGCCTGATGGATTGGGGGCGTTCGCGATAAATTGAATGGGACGGATGGCTGGGTGGAACATACTGGAATCGAAGGGATGGATGGAATTGACGTGCTGGGATTTGATGTATGGAATAGGACGAATTGGGATAGGTAAGGGTGGGGAACGCACTACATTAATCTGATGAGCTAGAAGGACGGGGTGCTACTTTTGGAGCAAAATGCAGCCATGATAACCTCATTTATTCGAATCGCTGCGACGAACGTTTGATTCGTCATTCATCAGTACGTCCTAATAACATTTTGGTAAGCTCTTCAATATGCCCACAGGAAGGGAGTGCAGTTGTTAAAATTAGCTACGAAATGGGATTAAAAACCGTGCCGTTGTGGCGATGTATCCGGGGAATTATCGGCCATGTACAATGACGTGGCGCTATGGTTCACCTATACGGGTGACAAAGCAGATCGATGCTTGCAATCAAAATCGTGCGCTTTTGATTCGCTTCCTGCGGATGTTCAAACTGTTATTGCTTTGTTTCAACTCAGACATTGTGCAAACGTAACAAAAACAGATAAACAATAGGCTATTTGGTGTCTTAATTACTTTCACTAAAAAGATGAGACAGAAATCAAAACAGTTCCAGGCTTTAACTCACACGCCACTTTATCTACCGATTAAACCTCAATAGAAGCTTCTTTTTTATATAATTTCTATAATTTGTAACAAATATTAGCCACAAATTAATTCCGTTTTAAAATAAGTAAGCAAAAACTACTTTCGTACCATTATATAATTTTTAAACGTGTCCCTAGCTTCTTGATCTTATAGGCAACGGATAATGTGGTTTACGTGATTTTATGGTTTATGCCAGGATGGCCTTCATTGTGTAGTCGCCCTCCTGTACAGCTTATTTTGTTTCTATTGGGTTTTGACGAAATATCTGTTCTTTTGAGTGTACATGTAGTGATAGTGATGCTGGGTAGCTGTACTAATTACCTAGTCTCCTTGATCTACTATATACTGTCACGGCCCTAGATTAATTTAACAACTGTACTGAACTTTCCTTACTTCAGGTCATGGCAAATGGCGTTCGCAACGTATACACGCTTCGTTTGTTACTTTTAAATGTTCTCCATTATGCACCTTTTGTTCAGTTTCTTTCAGAGTTTTAATATAGCTTCTTTTAAGGTTAACGGAGCGATCTAAACGCTTTTCAAGCATAATTTTGGATTTACACTATTCATAATTTAATATAGCATTGATTTTTGAAAAATTAAGATGTTTAACAATACGTTATTTTTCCTTGTAGCTTATTTAATGTTATACAAAATTTAACATTTCATTGTAAAACCAATGGAACTCGATGTACGTCATTCGAACATTATTTTCTTGGAAAGTTAGGTGCATAAGAGCATGGAAGTAGGTTTTATTTAAATAATTATGATAAAACATTTAGTTAAATTGGTTGGAATTTGAAAGAATTAGCGATTTAAGTGCCTCAAAAGAAACAATTATGGAATTTTTCAAAATCAAGTGCCAGGTTAGGATTCAGATTAGGATTACGCTATGCAGGGGACATCTAGCACCTCGACCCATACAGGGATTTTTGTACATGCACCCCCGGGAGGAACGGATGAGATGAAGGAACCGAAGGCGACTGCAGGACCGGCCGATGGAGCGACAGAGAAACTTAGAGGTCCCCTCGACACAGCTGCGGAGACTCGAGCGGCTTCCATTTGACGGGGCCGAGAAGACGTTCCAAAACTCAAGCCATCTGCACCATCTGTCCGCAGTCATTCCAGAGCCAACCTTAAGGTGTAAGAGGAAGGTGAAATGAGCGGGAAAGAGGGAAATTCGGGGGAGACAATGAGCTATCCCAGCATTTACCAAGCAACCGGAAAAAAAACCCGAAAAAACCCATGAAAGGTCGGCCGCGGGAATCAAACCCGCGACCTCCCGAATGCTAGCTACAGGTGCAACCGCCTGAGCCATCCCTATTCAAAATAAATGGTTGAAGGTTGAAAAAATAGCGTTAATTAAAATAAAAAAATCTTACGTATTGCACTCACATGACTTTCCCTACTCTTGTACAAATTATTTTTTATAATATCTTATTGCTAATTTTCTTGTAGGTGCAGGTGAATTTGGTAAACTTTAAGCAATAGTCAGATCCATTAAGAGCTGGTTGCTATGTGGAGCATTTCATTCTCTTTGCATTATCACGACAAAAAAAAACGAATTCCCATTTGAGAAAAAGTATAAGTATTGGAAAGTTTAAGGTAGTAACAATCAATATCTCGAAAATGGTTCACTCAACAAAAAAATGTATATGACATAAATTGTGCATTTTAACGCGATCTACATTTTTTTGTGTAGTAAAATTTTGTATATCTTTTATGGTTTACCAGTTATGCAAAAGTCGTTCACAATGAAGAATACTTTTGGAGACATTCCCAGAAAATTCGAGACATGCATTTCATTTGTCATGAAAGTGTCTTAAATATATGATATTTTAATCAAAATCGTTAGGGCCATTTTTGAGAAAATTTTCGCAAAATGTTCCATATAAAGGGTAATCTGGGGTGGGGGGATTTTCTTGAAAACCTTCGTGTCGCATCTCTGGAAAATACTGAACCTAAATACCAAGTTTGGTGTTTATCCGACTGTTCGTTTTTGAGTTATGCTGTTCACAGACACACACACACGGACATGTTTCCAAAAATGCTTTTTTTGGATTCAGGGGGACGCAAAATATGTATTTTCGGTGAAATATCAGTATCGATTTTTGGGTGGAATGCAACACTTCCCCTACTTACTATACGTAGTAGAGAAAGTAAAAAATGTTTGTGACATAAATTGTGTGCTTTGAAGAGATCTATATTTTTTTTGTGTACACAAATTTTATCTATATCTTAGGATTTACAGTTATGGAAAAGTCATTCGCAATAAAGAGGGCTTTTGGGACATTCCCAGAAAATTCAAGATTTACATTTCGTTTGTAATAAAAATATCTTAAACATGTGACATTTTAATTAAAATTGTAAGAGCCATTTTTGAGAGAATCAAAATTTTCAAAAAAGGAATGTAAATAATCTCAGATTATTAATCGTATTTAAGTTATGAAATGGATCTGATGGGTAAACTAAATTGAAATGTGTAGCATAAACCAGTTTGTTAATTATAAAGTGTAATAATAGTTTGTAACAGCAATGTATGAGCTATCAGCAATAGTTTGTGATGCAGTAATTTGTATCATAAATTATTTAAATGTAAAGAATGGTTATAATATGAATATGCATTTTTATGTGACATTGATTTGAGATGTTTGTTGATTGTAATTATTGTTGAGAAGTAAGTTTATACGGCCTTACTGAAACTGACAATAATAGCGTGCAATAATGCAGCGAGGGGGTGAGCTGTTTATCATTATTAGAGACGAGGAAGTTACGTAATATTGGCGCGTTTTTCTTTAGAATTTGCTGGAACATTTTCCCTAGAGCATATGTATTCATTATTTTCATTGGATATAAAAATAGACGCTAATGTTGGCGCGTTTTATTAGCCAATAGCAGCTCGGTTATAATCTTTAGGCATATCGAGGTGTGGGAGTATAAAAAAGGCTAGGTTAGAGGTAAAGTCCTTCAGTCCGTCAGTTCGTCGAAAACATTTGTACGTTACACGTCGCCTTCAGTCCAGCAGAAATATTTGTACAGTACACGTCGGCTATCGATTCACAAGTTACGCGTAGCAGAGTTATGAACAAATCTAAAGTGTTGTAAAGTTAATTACACAGAAAGTTGAAGTACGCGAATTAGAAATGATCAGTAATGAAGTTATTATAACAGTTTCAGTTTGGTGAGTGTCAAGATCAAAGTGTAAATGTGATAGTGAAAGTGTTCGACAATAAAAGTATAAAAGAAATTCTTTCATCAGTGTTATCTTTGGATAAAAGACTCCTTTCCGTTTACACAACCTGTATAGAGAAGTGCTCGACCAAAAAGATCATAGCTAGCCGGAGGACAGTGAACCAAAATTAAATAAAATAACAGTAGGATTCTTTCAAACAAACACTAATACTGCCGCAAATTGCTAACACCAGATGGAGCTAACAAACCTAACAAAGAATCACGTCACAAAATGGCTTCACCACGTGGAGTAAACACAAATACACAAACATTATAAATAATACCGTCGCAAATTGGCTTCCAAACGTTGGGGCTCAACAAATTAAATAATAACATTTGAAGTATACCACCCCAATTGTTTTGGATTGCCTTGAGTTGAGGCAGTATTTTTAACACTTATATGATTTTAGTCAAATTATATAAAAAAATATAATAACAGCCCGGCTTAAAGCAATATGTGTATGTGACAATATATAAAAAGTGTATATTACAGTCATTGTATATGTTTATATTATTGTATACATATTCAATAATGTCATGTGAATGTACTACGTAATTTAAATGAAGGAGCTGTGAGAATAATAGTTTAAAAGTTGATAATAATGAAGTAACAATGAGGTAACCTTGAGGCAATAATGAGTAAGAAAGTTTAATAATGCTACTAGTTATTATTGGAGCAACAATAATGTAAATTTTGAGACAGTTTGTAAATAGCCAATCAACAACCAGAAAGAAAGCTTAAGTTAAATGAAAGTATTCTGTTGGAGTAGTATTAGTCAATCATAAACTGAATAGGGCAAATTGTACAAATTCATAAGTCAGTTGCTTGCAATTTAATACGTATTCATGTGAGACGAAAATAGTTTACGTGTTAAAAAAAAGTGCAAGTAATTAATAAAAAAAAATCTCACAGCTCTCTATATCAGTGAAGTATTATTTAAATTGTGTCAAGGATTAATAAATTTAGTGAAGTAAAAATTATAATCTGTGTAAGCCTACATTCTTAGCCGCACTATGCCTTGCAAAGAAATCCATGTCTCTAACAATAATACTGACGCAGCCGAGGCAAGCATAAATATATAATATTTAAAGAAACAGTCAAATTTACAAAGTTAATAATTTTTTAAACATTTTTCAGAGTAAGGGCTTCCGGAAACTTTTTACCATACGTGTGGTGGCAACTACTTCAAGTTCGGCTCCCCAACAGTCGAAATATAACACATCTGCTTCAATACAACTACTTCAAATTGGCTCCGAAAGCGTGGGGCAAATAACAACGTAATAACAAATCACCTACTTCAGAGTAGAACCTGGGTTAGTTCTAGGCCATATAAACATTGAAAGAGCTTAATACAAATAAATAAATAAATAAATATGTAAAGTTGAAGATTATTTAATGGGTAAGGTGTGCATATTGGAGTGAAATTGTCAGTATTAAGTGCTTAGCATCATCCAATTCTGTAGATAACGCTTCTGTATAATAATTTACATGGTTAACTATATAAGGATTTAAAACAAACTGTTTTATAAACATTCCATTAAAACTTATTAAATATTAATGGATAGATAAATTGACATGAATGCGATGCATCATATTTTCAAAGCTACGTACTTGTGGAATATCATTACCGTTATCATCAAATGAAAATTGTTAACAGCTATTTGGACGGGACAGAACATGTGGTTTACATTTAAATTCGTAAAGGTTCAATAAAACATTTAAACGAATAATCTATTAAATCATTTACGAAATAACATTTTGAATATTTAATGGTCATTTGTGTGCAATAAAGTAAACATGCATGCGTAATGGTCACGACCCGCCGTATTCATTGCGTTACTGTCATATACCGCTTTGTTTTTTCAGATATTTACGCGGTTATACTTGGCGCCCGAGGCGCTTTTGTGGATGAGGAAGGAAATAAATTAGTTCCAGAAACGGAGAAAAAACGTTACATTCCGCTGGGACGCCAAAAAAAAAGAAGAAAAAAGTGTGGGGAAAGAGGTGGACTGCTTCTGAATTTCGCTTAGTCCCCACCAACCCTCTCGTTTACCAAAGTTTCTTTACAACGGGAAACATTCTGGCGATGTTAACTTATCTATTTAATGGTATTTATATTAGAACTACCTTAACTTAGCTTACCAATATAGGGCAATAAGTTTCTCCCTTTCTTTCTTTTTGGTGTGCCATGTGCAAGGACGTGCTTGATGATGAAGTTATAAATGCTATCGTACGTTGATAATACCGACGATCACCGAGCGAGCTAGCGCCGTGTAACGAGGTGGCGGCCCGCGCACTCTGGGTTTTTCGTGGTTTTCCCGGGTCGGAGGCCAATGCTGGAGAGATTCATCTTCTATCACGACTTTCCTGCCGTTGTCCTCCGTGGTCTAGAGGTACCATGCTAGCCTTTAGTTCCCGAGGTCGCGGGTTCAAATGTAGCGGAGGGCGTAACAATCTTAGCATGGCTTCCTTCGTATGGAAAGTAAAGCCAGTGGTCCCGTGTCGTAGATATACGTCACGTAAAAGAACCTCAAGCCTGATAAGGAATCCTCTGAGTAAAAGTTACGGTCTTTCACGCGCAATATAGAATGGGACTCTTAAGAACCACAGTAGTTAAAGAACGTCCATAAATAATAAAATAAAATAACTGTCCGGCATCCCCACATTTCCTGTAACCCATTTTTCTTGTCATCTGTTTCAGGGTTTTAGGACCAGGTGACGGTTGCAGCTGGACGGTGGCCGTGCGCTCTCTGGTAGTTTCGTCATCCAGGGAGTGCACAGCTGCAACTCGACTCTGCGTGATTTTGGGAGCGAGATCCTTCGGGGGACCCCAGAGGCTCCGGGCCCACTAGAGTGGGCTCGGGTGGTGTTGGAGGCATTTAATCTGGAAACATTAGGGACTCCGTCTGTGCTTGCGCTCGACGACATCCGGATCTGGTTGCCCTTAGGGTCTCTCCCTCCCTCCTAGGGTCACGGTAGAAGCATAAGGGTCCGGCTGACATTGGTGCGGTGCTCTGCCCAGGTATCAGGGGCTCCCCTCCTTCCGGCAGTACCTTTACCCTTACCTATAATACTGACGATCAGTGATTCGAGTCTCGATGAAGCACTAAACTTCCACTTTCTCTACCATTTTCCTGCATTATAGAGTTACAATCTACGTGAGGCAACCTTATTGGTTCCATTCATAACCCCTCAGAAAATACACACCTGCTATATGTATTAGGAAGGTTAGTGATATTGTATATGTTACGTTGGCGCCCTATTTTATATTCGCAGCTGTTCAAACTTTGCACACCGATCAACTAATCACCAACTGACGCACTGATTATAATATTATTATTACATTTCATATTATTATTATTATTATTATTATTATTATTATTATTATTATATTACTGTTTACATGATATTATTTATATCTATATTAATTAGGCTAATTATACGGGTTTTAATTATTAATTATTAATGTAGGTTACATTATTAGCTTATTAGCTTATTATTAATTATTAGGTCATACCTTTCCAGTTAAATATTTTTAATATCAATTATATTTCCATGTTATTATATTACTGTTTACATCATATTAATTATATCTATATTAATTAGGCTAATTACATGGGGATTTACTTATTAATTATTACTATTACTAGGTTACATTATTAGGCTATCAGGTTATTATTGATTATAAGGTTTTACCTATGCAGTTAAGTTGAACTGCTTTTGAAATGTTTAGTATAAACTTTATGTTGGGTTTAATTTTTGGAGGAAATGCAATCTCATATGCTCTTTAAGTCATATTTCAAGATTTCTTTTGGTTCTTCCATAGGAAATAAGACGTAAAGAGCATATGAGATGCATTTACCAAAAACAGCCAGATAAATCAGCAGTAGCACATCATTTCTGGTCTTCAAACCATGATATCACTCCGAACATAAAACTCTTAAAACCGATCAACTGCAGCAATGAATTGGACATCTGGGCAAAAATACGTATCGTCAAACACTTCGAACTGCCGCCAACCAGCAGCCTTTGGAGGTTTATCAGCCCAGCACCAGAGAACACCACTAGCCACACACATTCCCCAGACAATGACCGGCAAAATCAGTTGAAAACATGCTGACGATGGGAGCAAACCGTCTCCCAAAACGCGTTCAAGTAAGAACATTTCAGTGATGTACTGAACAACCTTCAACTCTCTTTATTTTAAATTAATGCACATCACTGTTACTAGCTTCTAAATCTTCAAAATTAGACATTCTGTGATATTTAGCACTTAATTCATAAAATATAGGTAATAAATACCTACAACTCCAGCTCCAGATTATCTCAAGATAATTTCTGGGGATGTAAAATCAGGTGGTCTATTTGCGCCGTCAGCTGTTAAATTATGATTTTAACCAAGTAGACCATGCTAGACAGCACCAACGTAAAGGTACCGCCCGCGCTCCGAGGAAGGGATGAAGTGAAGGAACAACAGGAGGCTACAGGTCGCAGGTAGATTGGTCACAGTGACGCATGAAAATCTCTAACAGTTCCAGGCTCTAAAACTCATCCCACTGCCTAGGGAGGGAGATAAACGATCCTAGACAAAGCAGCGCTCTAGTGTCCACGGGAAGTACTATTTTCTCTGAGCATGCATTTCCGCCATCTGTCCGGCATCGCCATACACCACGAAACCTAAAAATGAGACAGACATGGAATGAAAGGGGAATGATGGAGGAAGCTTTGGTGGATGAGAAACGACCCCAGCATTCGCCTACCGACCAGGGAAAACCACGAAAAACCCAAGTTCAGAGAGGGCAGTCGACGGGAATTTTACTCGGGTCCTCCCGCTCGATTTTATCAAGTAACACCACAAACTAGATTTGAACTCGGGCAATCCGGGATATGAGGAAGATGTGCTACCTCCATTCTTTTCCACATTTTACATTGGTTTGCAAGATGTTCCTTGTAATCCCTGTGTTAAGCCATTTGTTGGTTTAGCTTATTTACTCCAGTTGTTCGTCCCAAAGGCACAGGTAGCTCGGCTTGCCCGTTGCCGCCGCTTCCTCTCTTTTCTGATAACCCTCCCCTTAGGGAATCTTAACGGCTAAGATTTACGCGACTGCTTTTGGCAAGGATTTCCTAATGCAAGGCGGGCGACCCATGGAAATCACGGGATCTGGCAGCTATTCTGCCGCAGTGAAACAATTACAGTCACGTGATTAACATTGCGTGCCACGCGTGAGTTACAAGGTGCTCCATAATCCAAGTTCCGAAACACGAAACTCAAGATGCAAATTCCGATTTTATTCTGCCGCGAAGTATGGGAGTGTAGAGGTAATTTTAAAATTCTTAGAAATAGCAACTTAAGAGAAAAGGATAAGCCTTTCAAGACGAAGGAGGGAAAAGTCATACAGCTCACATTACAATGAACATAATTTTATTATTTTCTCTATTACTTACCAGCAATTACAGAAAATATTATGTTCCACCCAAAAATTCGGTATTCAAATGTTTAGAAACAAGTCCCGATCTATCTGTGAGTGTATGAACTCTAAAACCTAACCTGAGATAAATACAAAAATTAATATTTCTTCTAAGGTGGGACATAATCAAGAAAATAACCCAAAAATGTTATATGTTACATTCACATGGCTTTTCCTACCCTCTATCGCTTATTACTGGGTGTACAATTTGTTATTACTTAATTTGTTTTCATATTTACTGTAGTTTAATCCAGATAAACCTTTCCGAAAATAGTTGCATTACACATTTTTTATATACATAAAGGGAATATCGATAGTCAAGTGTTTTATAACTGGACGCTATATGCTGGCCTTAAAATTCCATACTCTTTCCATGACATCACGAGAAGCAGCTAAAAATCGACAGGACTTGAATGGAATAGTAAAGTATTGAACAATTCGAACCATTAATAAGGGATATCTTGGAAATGGCTGATTTCACAAAAAAAGTTATTGAAATAAATCGTTTTAAAGAGATTTAAATTTTTTTTTTTTGTAATATGTTTTCGTCTATCGCTTAACGTTTACTAGCAATGCAAGATTATATTAACTACGTAGCGAATAAACAGAACTTCAAGCTAGTCACGAAAAACTCAAGATATACAATTTTATTTTCCATGTAAGTATTTTAAATAAATATTTGGTATTTTAATTAAAACCGTTGCTGCCATTTTTCAAGCAGAAAAATTGAAAAATGTTCCATGTTGGGGGGCGGAGATTTTCTTGAAAACCTCCATGTGGCATCTTTGGGAGATACTGAACTTCAATACCAAGTTTTTTGTGTTTATCGATATTTCCTTTTGAGTTATGGTGTTCACAGACACACACGCGCGACCACGTATTCTAAAAATGAACTTTTTGGATTTAGGGCCTCAAAGCACGTATTCCGGTGAAATCGAAATACAATTTGGGCAAAACCTTCTCTACCTACTTTGTACGTAGTAGAGAAAGTTAGAATACCCTGTATGGGAAAAATTCCCTATTTTTTTAATTCTATAAAAAGTTTTTGTAACGGTTTGAGTGAAATATATTTGGATATTTAGATGAAAAATCTGATGTGTAACACTCATACAACATTCTCTACTCTTGTACAAACTATTTTTACAAACGCTTATTCTCCATATGCTTCATGTTAGTCGAGATATCGAGATGCTAATCTTATTGCTTTAAGCGACAGTCACATGTTTTAAGAGCTGGCTGCTATGTGGAGTATTCCATTCTCTTTGCATTACCAGGACAAAAAAAATGAGTAACGAATTTCCATTTGAGAAAAAGGATAAGTATTGGAAAATTTAAGGCAATAACAAGCAATATCTCGAAAATGGTTCACTCAAAATGTATATGATATAAATTGTGTATTTTAACGCGGTTTACATTTTTTGTGTAGCAAAATTTTGTCTATCTCTTATGGTTTACCAGTTATGCAAAAGTCGTTCACAATGAAGAATACTTTTGGAGATATTCCCAGAAAATTCAAGATATACATTTCATTTGTCATGAAAGTATCTTAAATGTATGATAGTTTATTCAAAATCGTTAGAGCCATTTTTGAGAAAATTAAAATTTTCGTAAAATGTTTCATGTAAAGGGTAATCTGGGTGGGGATTTTCTTGAAAACCTTCGTGTCGCATCTCTGGAAGATACTGAACCTAAATACCAAGTTTGGTGTTTATTCAAGTGTTCGTTTCAGTTATGCTGTTCACAGACAGACACACACAGACAGACACACTGACACACACGGACATGTTTCCAAAAATGCTTTTTTTGGATTCAGGGGGTCTCAAAACATATATTTAAGGTGAAATCTCAGTATTGAATTTTTGAGTGGAATGCAATACTTCCCCTACTTACTCTACGTAGTAGAGAAAGTAATAAATATTTAACTTGAATATTTGACGATGAGTCGTAAATTCCTCTACAGCTGAAGAAATTGTATATACTTTTTTGTAATTTGTAAATTGCAAGAGAGAGAGAGAGCGAGAGCGAGAGAGAGAGAGAGAAGGAAGGAAAGAAAGAAAGAAATAAAGAAAGAAATAAAGAAAGAAATAAAGAAAGAAAGAGAGACAGAGATAAAAGCATAACCAGATAAAATTAATGAAAAATGACGAAAAATTTCCATCTAATGTGCAGTGCGGTAATTTTCTTGAAAGTCTTCGTGTAGCATGTTTGGAATATTCTGAACTTAAACCTCATATTTAGCATTTACCATATATTTCGTTTTTGGAATTATGGTGTTCACAGACAGTTAAACACAAACACGAACACTTTTCTAAATTCTTGGTTTGTGATTCAAGTGAACTCGGAACTTTTATTTCTTTTGAAATCTCGATACAGAGTTTTGCGGCATATCTAAAAATTTCACAGAGAGATTTCACCACATATATACGTTTATATACCAATCTAAATAACTTAATTCAATAAAATAGTCTACTACCTAAATTAACCAACATTTCCTTTAGAAACTTCAGTATACACAAATTCGCATATAGGTTAATGTTAATATAAACAATTTAAAGCAAGAATAAAACTCAGATATATATTTCAGGGGTAGTGGATGTTTGTTGGTATAGTTAAAAAATCAAATTTCGGATAACAAACTTAGTGTTTTAAGTTTGGTACCTTTCAAGAATGTGATACGAAAATTTACATGAAAATGTACTTACTTCAAACTACCCTCTGAAAAATATTTCCTTATATTTCATTTTCTGAAAAATTAAGATGCCATATGTTTAATGTACTTGCATGACTAATAAAATTATATAATGAACTTTCTGCGAATAGCCTGTGAAGTCCTCTACGTTTTGAAAGAATTTTGTAGATTTCTGTTTAACCAGTAAACCATAGGGAAAAGATACAGGATTAAAACATAAAAATGTAGATTTCGTCAAAAAATAATTTATATCAAATAATTTTGTGGCATTAATCATAACCAAGATATTCCTGATTATTGGTTTGAATTATAAAATACGTCATACACTTAAATGCTAAGCTAGCATTCTCTTCTTTTTGGTGATGTCATGAAAAGAGTGGAATTTCAAAGCGACCTTGCTTTTAAAGATCTGTCTGTCGCCTTCGCCTCTTGTAACACCTTTGTAGCTGCAACGAAATATACAGTGTAATTATTGAGCGTTTGAGGCAGTATTTTAACATTTAAATGATTTCAGTCAAATTATATAATACAAAATATAATAACAGCCCGCCTTAAAGCAATATGTGTATATAACAATATATAAAAAGTGTATATTGCATTCATTGTATATGTTCATATTATTGTATACATGTTCAATAATGTTATCTGAATGTATTACGTAACTTAATAATGTAGGAGCTGTGAGAGTAATAGATTAAAAGTTGCTAACAATGAGATAACGTTGAGGCAATAATGAGTAAGAAAGTGTAATAATGCTACTAGTCATTCTTGGAGCAACAATTATGTAATTTTGTGACAGTTCATAAAATAGCCAATAAACAACCAGAAAAACACTTTGGTTAAATGAAGGTATTCTACCGGACTAGGATTAGCCAATCATAAACTTAAATATAGCAAAATTTACAAATCTAGACGTTATTTGCTTGTAGACAGTGCTCATAACTGGACGCGTTGCTAGCACACAGTGTTATTAATCAGACGCGAGATGCGTCCTCGAGAAGTATAATACGTATTCAGTGTGAGATGAAAATAGTTTACGTGTTAAAAAGTGCAAGTAATTAATTTAAAATATCTCACAGCTCTCCCTATATCAGTGAAGTGTTATTTAAATCGTGTCAAGCATTAATAAAAGGAGTGAAGTAAACTTATAATCTGTGTAAACCTACATTCTTCAGTCGCACCACAACCCTGCAAAGAGAAAAATGTCTCTAACAATAATACTGACACAACCGAGGCAAACATAAATATATAATATTTAAAGAAACAGTAAAAATTAAAAAGTTAATATTTTTAAACTTGGGGCGAAGGCTACCGGAAACTTTTTACCATACATGCGGTTGCAACTACTTCAAGTTCGGCTCCCCAACATTTGAGCTACAAAATTAAGTAGACAGAAAAATAAAGTTTTATAATGTGGAAGAGAGATGAAAAAAAACGATAATGGGTAAATAAATTCATGTCAATGTAACACATAAGATAACTTCTGAATTAAAATTGAATGATGCCATTTTATTTACTTTTGTGCCCGATGTGTCTTCCCTTTGGTGGTAGAGCACCGCAGTTTGAGAACCAAGACTTGCAAGGTCTCTTTTTCATTTGTTTTCTGAAACTTAAGGTTTTCTTCGCAGATGTTTACAGAGCCATTACGTTTTATTTGTTCTTTCATCTGAAACTCTCCAAAAGTTATTTGGTTAGATGCGCTGATGCTCCTATATTTGACTTATGGGTCAGTCCAACTGTTAACGCTTCCCACAACCCTCAATTTAATTTTTTTTCCTGTTAGTTTTCTGGTCTAATTAGAACGTCGGTGCAGTACGTCGCGTTTCGCTTCGTTTCAAAAAATTTAATTAAAAACATAAATTTTGCACGCTATGTTCAATTTCCTTGGCCGCGTCTTTCATTTAATATGAGCTGGACCAGTCGCCAATAATGCCGCGTTTTACAAAGACACGATGGAGGCTGTGAAACCAGTCCCACTGTCCATTGCTTTGATGTACGCGCTTTTATCACCCCATTGGCTTGTCTCGTTTCTCAACGTAAGATCCTACTCAGTCTTTTACACAGATGGCTTTGAAAGACGAGAGAAATGAGTTTAGGCAACACTGGAGCGAAAAACAAAAATGAAGTGAGACTGTAGAAAAGAGAAGCCTTGTAGCAAAGGAAAGAAATGAATATTAAACTAAACAGATTTAAAATCTGAAGTTAAGTTTTTTTGTTGTATTGTTATTTGCACCACGTTTTGGGCGTCAATTTGAAGTAGATGTTTGCTTCACGTATGGAAAGAGTTTGCATTGTAGTTCAACTGTTGGAAGTAGTTGCAACCGCATGTATAGTAAACAGTTTCTGGTAGCCTTCGCCCCAAATGTATTTTCAGGTGGTCTTTGCCCCAAGTTTTAAAAAAATTATTAACTTTGTAATTTAACTGTTTCTTTAAATATTTATGTTTGCCTCGGCTGCGTCAGTATTATTGTTAGAGACATGATGTCTTGGCAGGGCGTGACGCAACAAGAACGTAGGCTTACACAGATTTTAAGTTTTAATTCACTATTTTTTAATAATCCTTGACACAAATTAAATAGCACTTCACTTGTATTCGAAAGCTGTGAGAATCTTTTATTTAATACTTGCATTTTTTAACACGTATACTATTTTCGTCTCACACGAATACGTATTAAATCTACCAAGGACGCACAAGCAACGCATCCAGTTATGCACACGCTCTGCAGGCAACTGAATAGATTTCAAACGTCTAAACTTGCAAATTTCTGTATTTCAAGTCTGTGATTGGCTAATCCTACTCCAATAGAATACCTTCATTTAACTAAAACCTTCTTCTGTTTGTTGATTAGCTATTTTTTTAAACTGTGTCAAAAATTTACATTATTGCTGCTATAATGACTCGTAGCATTTAAACTTCCTTACTGATTACTGCCTCAAGGTTACCTCATTGTTAGCAACTTTAAACTTATTATTCTCACAGCTACTACATTATTAAATTACGTAATACATTCATATAACATTATTGAACATGTTTACAATAATATAAGCATATGCAATGACTGTTACATGCATTTTACAAATTATTACATACACATATTGCTTCAAGGCGGGCTGTTATTGAATTTACATATTATATAATTTGACTGAAATCATTTAAGTGTTAAAAATACTGCCTCAAATCTATCATATAAAAACTATCTGACTTATTAAAAATGGAGGTCTTTAATTATTTTAATAGCACTATAAAAAGATGTTTGAAAAATAAAGCAAGAAAAGACAATACTGACATTTTATAAAGTAATGTCAGTGCCAAAAATACTGTATGGAAGTGAAGCATGGATTATAATAGTCAAACACTTCGAAAGGGTAGTTTGGGCTGGGTATTTTCTAAACCTCGTGTCGCATCCTTGGAAGATGCTGAAGTTAAATTCAAGTTTGCTAATTAACTCACTTTTCGTTTTTGATTTATGCTGTCACAGACATGTGGGCTCACACGCACGGACCTCGCTCTAAAAATTCCATTTTTATTAAGAGGCCTCGAAATGTGTATTTCAAGTGAATATCCAAGTTTTGGGTGGAGTGCAATACTTCCTCTACTTGCTAAAGGTAAGTAAAAGAGAAAGTGAAAATGGGTTGGTTCGTTTTCAGTAGTTGTAAGATAAGCTATGAGTTTTGACGTCCATGTGGTATTTGTACACTATTCTGTTTCGATGGATTAAACAGTGCAAATTTCAACGGAGTTGAAAATTGAGGCAGTATTTTTAACACTTAAATAATTTTAGTCTAATTATATAATATGTAAATTCAATAACAGCCCGCCTTGAAGCAATATGTGGATGTAATAATTTGTAAAATGTATGTAACAGTCATTGCATATGTTTGTATTATTTTAAACATGTTCAATAATGTTATGTGAATGCATTACGTAATTTAATAATGCAGGAGGTGTGAGAATAATAAGTTAAAAGTTGCTAACAATGAGGTAACAATGAGGTAACCTTGAGGCAATAATGAGTAAAATGTTTAATAATGCTACTAGTCATTATTGGAGCAACAATAATGTAATTTTAGTGACAGTTTATAAAATAGCCAATCAACAACCAGAAAAATCTTTAGTTAAATGAAGGTATTCTATTGGAGTAGGATTAGCCAATCAAAAACTGAAAAGGAGAAACATTTACAAGTTCAGAAGTCAGTTACTAGTAGATCGTGTTCCTAATCAGACGTGAACCGTCCTCGAAAAATTAATACGTATTCATGTGAGACGAAAATAGTTTACGTATTAAAAAGTGCAAGTAATTAATTAAAGAATCTCACAGCTCTCTATGTCAGTGAAGCGTTATTTAAATCGTATCAAGCATTAATAAAAGAAGTGAAGTAAAATTATAATCTGTGTAAGCCTACATTCTTGTCGCATCACAACCTTACTAAGAGAAACGTGTCTCTAACGATAATATTGACGCAGCCGAGGCAAACATAGACATTTAATACTTAAAGAAACAGTGAAATTACAAAGTTAATATTTTTTTAAAATTTGGGGCAAAGGCCAACTGAAAGTACATTTTGGGGCGAAGGCTACCGGAAACTGTTTACCATACGTGCGGTTGCAACTACTACAAATTCGGCTCCCCAACAGTTGAAATATGATACAACTCCTTCAATATACCTACTTCAAATTGACGCCCAAAGCGTGGTAAAAAAATAACCTAATAAATAACTTCTTCAATTTGGCTTCCATACGTGGTGCAAATAACGCAAAGATACAATCTTCTTCAAACTGGCTTTCCCTACGTAGCAGCAACACGTAATATCTACTTCAAATTGGCGTCCATACGTGGGACTAATAAGATATCTTGCTTCAAAATATGGTAGGCATAGTTTCTCAGAGTTGCACGGTAGCCTATAATTTTCGAGAGTACTCGTGTAAATATGCAAAGTTTTGTCGAGATAGGTCATTGAAGCGTTGATGTGTATGTTTAGGGATTTGAAATAGGAATAAAATGATGGTAGCTGAAGTTTTGAAATATTTAGGACAGCTTATCATTCTTAACCCCCATAGGGGGTTCCCATTCCTTCAGCTGCCATGTGCGGGCTCTACGGGGCCCTAGGACACGCGGTACTTCTGACGTACGCCGAACATCTGAGCCCCTGCCGGAAGGGAGCTATTCCGATTGGGTTTGGACTCGACGGGACAGTGGTTCTCGATACCCATGGGTGATTGGGCAAGTCTGAGCGAAGCCCTGGTGGGGTTATGAGACGCCTCAATGTCCTTCGGCACCAACCTAGAGAGCTGGTAGACGGTATGCTAGGCACTGTCACCCGCAAGAGGTCTTCTCCTCTGGGGTTGACGCGTATAAGTAATGTGTCCATTTCCGTCCCTGTGAAAGCATGGGGGAGGGTATATAAAACGGGACTGCCCTAATGGAAAGACCATTGGAGGTTAACACTTCCCTAGGGTTAGGGCAGAGCTGGGTTGCCGGCTCTTCTCGTCATGGTTATCATACTTACCAGATTCTAAAACCCCAAGTTTTGACAAAAGCATACCAAAAATACGGCCAGCAAAGTTCAGCTTAAAGGGAGAAGTTTGGTGACATGAATATGATATGCAATGCCCTTCTACAATTACTCAATTTGAAAAGATTCTAAGCTTTTCCATTTATCCCTTTAGACTGGAACTTATTATAAATCTCCCATGTTAGCCATAAAATGTAAAAAAAAGTCCTCTGATATTCATATTCAACGAAAAAGATGGCATGAAAATGAAAACATCCTAAACTCCCCTCCAGCTTTAAACATTTTGGAAATCTTTTAGAGTCTACACTTGTCCATCCAGAAGAACAGAGCTTTCCTATGTCAAAAGAATTAACAAAATTGGTTAAACAGTTTCCGAGATTACTTTATAGACACGCACGCGCGTTCTTATTTTCTCTCTTTACAATCTTGGTTTAAGCCATTAATTCTTAAAATTCTGACTAAGTTTTAATACAATATATAACATCATGTATGTAATAAAGAAAAAACCAGAGGTCCGTAAATATTTAGATGGAATGAAGTCATTACTCTCGTGTAACAGCAACCCCATACGTACGAAGATAACAATACTAGCAGGCGTTCACCTATGGTTAAAATCAGTAAAAGTGTCTAGCGAAAAACTGTTAAATCCAAAATTGCAGCTTTTAACATTTTATGTTAATTAACATTAAACTGTTATCTGTTTCAGGTTTATTGACCTGAGCAATACAATTTATGGTAAGAGCCATTCCAAAATCTTCATAACGCAATTAGGAGAAGACATCTTTAAGGGGGAGTGAATAGGATGCGTGACGCAACACTCCAGTTTTGGGGTAACTGATAGTCTTCGTTTCAATGGCAGTGTGCTACACAACCGTCTTATCATGAAACACACTTCATTATCTTACTATCATCATTCTCCAGGGATACATCAGCGTATCCGGGATACAGTACGATGGCATGTATGTGCGATGACGGTGTTGATGACAAATTGCACGTGTTATTCTACTTTTGTTCACATCAACTTTTGTTCTACTTTTGTTCAACGTATCACATCATTCGATTTAAGAGACGTTGTAGGGAAGGAGCTGAAACAAGAAAACATTGTTTCGGGCCAATGTTCATGCAATATACACTGGTGTGCAAAACCTAAGGACGCATGCTGTAACACTGCCATGTAACATAGCTCGATGAAACTTGAATCATACATAGAGGGAATTGCTACGGTATGCTATATAAGACAACTAAATGAAATATGCAATGAGACGAACGGATATGCCACTTTTATTCATAGACCATAAGCTACACTAAAGTCAATACGACATATGATGGCTCTCTAGATTTACAGAAACAGATACATGGTGCTTAAAAGGGTGTATGTTCACCACGGACAGCAATGCATGCTCTGCATCGTGCTTACATGCTGGCCACAAGGTTGGTGAACAGTATTGTAGTGTGGTGTTCCATTCCTCCACCAGGGCTGTTGACAACTGGTGCATGCGTATGTGCTACAATATGACTCCACAAAGCATCCCAAACGTGTTCGCGGGATTTAAACTGGGGGAACGGGCAGGCCAGTCCATTCGCCGAATATCCTCTCGTTCCAAGTGATCCTCCACCTGCACTGTTCGATGCGGTCGCGCACATGGGGAAGGAGTACAGTATGACAAAGAAGTTGACCAGTGAGCGTACCATGTTCAAAGATTTGGAGGTCGGTGCGCCCATGCAACATTATGCCTCCTCAAACCATAACACCCGGACCACTAAAACCATCATATTCAAGGATGTTCCTGGGTTCATTACGTGTCCCACCTCTCGCCAGATGAGGGTACATCGAGAATCACTGCTTAGACTGAATCTGCTCTCATCCGAGAAGAGCACGCGACCCCATTCCTCGTTGGTCCAATTATGATGCTCTTGGGACCATCGCAAACGGTGCCGCCGATGTGCTGATGTCAATGGAATACAACGTAATGGCCGTTGGGTGAATAGACCACCTCTGAGTAGTCGCCGTGCAACTGTGTATCGTGAGATTGCGTGCCTAGCTGTCCTGTTAAATGTGGTTGCAATTGCACCCGCTGTTTGGCATGGATTCCTTCTTGCCTGTTGCACAATGTAGCGGTCATCTGCTGCTGTAGTTGAGCGTGGTCGACCACCACCTCTCCTTGGAACAGTAGTGCCTGTGGTTTGGAAGGCTCCCCATGCACGTGAAACAATGCTGTGAGTAATTCCAAACTCCTGAGCAACACTCCACACAATTCGCCCTTCTTCCAGTTTCCCGATGATTCTTCCCAGTGCGAAGTCATCCAAATGGTATATACGGGTCATGTTACAATGAAGAACACCACTACAGTGCACCGTAACAGCTCGCTAATTGCCACACACCGTCTTGTCCTGTTTCGTCAATTGCGCGATCAGACCCATTTGGTACTATAGGCTCGCTACACTCACGCCATGTGACGTCCAGCTTTCTGTGTATGTGTGAGAGACTTCTGGCAACATGCACCCGCACCTTCATCTACTTCCACCGAGTAGTTCATTTGTTATGTTACCCATCTCGTCTTTAGGTTCTGCACACCAGTGTATTTTCATCCTGTATATGAACGAAAAATTCCCCGTGTTATTTTAGCGTATATGTAAATGATAATGGTTGTTCTACCCGGGGGCAGATCAGTCCCCTCCGGCTAAGCCGCAGGTGACAACCTCGGCTCACCCAAGGGTGTTTTAGGTAATGTGATTGTGGTAGTTTGCTATTATCTTACTCATTATCCAGTTATTTAACCAGAATGAAATTCTTTTTACAACCGAAATATCCCTACAAGCTTCATGAAGCTATTGTACGATCATTAATAAATATTAGGAATATCAGTGAAAGTTTTCGGCTTTTCATTATCTCACACTATAATTCGTATTTTACCGAATAAATGTATATTGCTTCAGTTGTTTATTGGAAAACAGAGCTTAAGGAATTTTATATCGTTGTTTTACCAGAAATATTTGTTTTAATGCTAAACACAGGCATCATTTTGTATACAAACGCGAAGATTTTAAAGAATATTAACACTTAATTTGGAAAGTATTCCACCATTCTTCTATTGGCGCTTACAAAAATCCAATGTGATACATTTATATGACTTTCTCTACCCTCTATCGTTTATTAATGGGTACACAAACCATTCTTAATGAAGCTTATTTTCTGTGTACTACATTTTTTGCAAATAAACATTTGCAGAAACAACCACATTTCGTTATGGATACAAAGGGAACGTGGGTAGTCAAATGTTTAAGAACTGGACGCTATTTGCTGGCCTTAAAATTCAATAATGTTTCCATGCAATTCGGAAAACAACTGAATGTTGAAAGGACTTTAAAAGAACGACCAAGAAATTAAAACTTCGAACCATTAATAGCGAATATCTCAGAAATGGCTTATTCTACAAAACATTATTTGAAATAATAAAAAATGAATGATATCTAATTTTTGTGCAGTAAGTTTTTGTTTATCGTTTCACGTTTACCAGTTATACAAGATTACACAAAATTCCTTCCGAATGAAAAGGGCTTCAATGGGTATTCTCAGAAAATTCAAGATATACACTTTATTTGCCTTGTGCATATCATTATTATATATGTATTTTAATCAAAATAGTGTGAGCTATTTTTTTAAAAAAATCAAAATTTTCGAAAAGTGTTCCATGTAAAAGGTAGTTGGGTTGGGGGGGATTTTCTTGAAAATCTTCGTGTCTCTTTCTTGGAAGATACTGAACTTAAATACCAAGTTTGGTACTTATCTGACTTTTAGTTTTTGAGTTATGTTGTTCATAGACAGACAATCAGACACACAGATACACACGTGGACATGTTTCCAAAAATGCTTTATTTGATTCAGGGTATCAACTGTATAAGTGGAATGCAGCTCTACCCCTAATTACCCCTATTTTTCTGTGAAAAGTACATTAAATTCACTAAAGCGTGAACAAAAAACTATGCAAAGCTTGTTAGAGAAAACGTTGGATGTCTTTATACCCTACACAGTTATATTGTGTTAGCTTGTTTGTAAATATTCACTGTTGTACGTATAATTGTTCTCAGATTATAAGCAGTAGGTATACATTTCCCTGCAGAGGGTAAAATTACTGACAAATACATGAAACACCGAATACTGTTTATAACAATGCCATGTGAATAAGCTATTAATTTATTTAAACCACGGTCCGGCAGCCGCGTATAGGGAAGTTGACAGTTAGCACCAAAACCTCTATAATCATTTATGTAATCCTAGCATTATAAACGCGTTGTTACGATGGTCAAAATCGTGCATAATTGCGACTTTCTAACACGGGGCCCATAATGGTTGCTCAACGACGTATAAATCTGTTTAAACGTATGCACTTATAATCGATTTCATTCTAATTCCCGTCTAACCCGCAACATTTCCAAAGCCTAGGTTCCATTTTATTTGAGTTGGCAATGGAAACGATTACGTTTAGACTCAAAGACCACACATTTGTCTTATGTCATTACCTACTAGCATTCAATTAAGTAGGAATCGAAATCTTTATTAACGTTATGCAAAACAAGTTAAGTTCAATACTGATCTGGGGTATTAATACAGGTTATTTATAGTTTTTCTCTTAAATAAACATTTCCTTCTTTAGTGAATCATTGAACAAAGTAGAAAAGCCGCAAACCTAAGGTACATGAGTTTAAACGCTCCTGACTTCCTGCATATGAGTTCACAATTCGTTATAACTAGTGATGGAGCAATACCACTATTTCTCGATACTCGATATCGATGCTAAGTTGACACCGATACTCACTATATAAAAACTATAAAGGGGATATCATGCAATGAAACATGCTCTTGTGTATAAACGCAGCTTAACCATTTAATTGTAATAATAATAATTATTTATTTGCTTCCCTTTTTACTTTCTCTACTACTATAGTAAGTAGGTGAAGTATTGTATTCCACCCAAAAATTCGATACCGAGATTTCACCTGAATCCAAAAAAAGCGTCTTTGGAAATATGTCCGTGTGTGTGTCTGTCTGTCTGTGAACAGCATAACTCAGAAACGAACAGTCGGATAAACACCAAACTTGGTATTTAGGTTCAGTATCTTCCAGAGATGCGACAAGAAGATTTTCAAGAAAATCCCTCCACCCCAGAGTACCCTTTACATGGAACATTTTACGAAAGTTTTAATTTTTACAAAAGTGGCTCTAACGATTTGGATTAAAATATTGTATATCTAAGATACTTTCATTACAAATGAAATGTATATCTTGAATTTTCTGGGAATGTCTCCAAAAGTATTCTTCATTGTGAACGACTTTTGCATAACTGGTAAACCATAAGAGGTAGACGAAATTTTACTACACAAAAATGTAGATTGTGTAAAATACACAATTTATGTCATACACATTTTTTTTAGTGAACTATTATCGAGATATTGCTTGTTATTCTCTTAAACTTTCCAATACTTATACTTTTTCTCAAATGGAAATTCGTTATTCTTATTTTTTAGTACTGGTAATGCAAAGAGAATGGAATGCTCCACATAGCAACCAGCAACCACAGCAACATCTCGATACCTCGATTAACATGAAGCATATGGAGAATAAGTGTTTGTAATAATAGTTTGTACAAGAGTAGGGAAAGTCATGTGAGTGTAAAACATCAGATTTTTATGTAATTATATTTTGTGCTGAAAACCTTCTTTTAAAGGATTGTCTGTACATATTATAGAAAATAGTCGTAAAGTATACCTGTAAGCTATACTCCTGGTCCGAGTTTGACTTGCTTAAACACGAACTAACAGATGTATTGTATTATCTCAAGTCTTAAGTTCTGCTTTGTTCCTGTTGGATTAACAGACTTTGGTCACCGGAGTATGTAAACTTAATGACTGAGAGCGAGTCACCAAGCCAGGCTATTGCAGAAATGTAATCAGCTCCATTCACAACTCCGTTAACGCTGCATTTTACATAAGTACCTCTAATCCTTCCTCCATTGTTTTGTATGGTTTTATTTAGACACAAGAGCCTATGGAATGTTACATCGATTCACCCTCAGAAACGCAATAATGTGGAGTCATGACTCCTTTCATTCCTTATCTAGCATAAAGCTAAAGGCAAAAACTTTCAAAAATGCAAAACTTAAAAAATTAAAAGCATCGAACTTTATTTCTAAGCATTAGAAAACTTCGATACCACCGGTATCGAGACTATCGAAGTATCGACGGTATCACAGTCACATTCCTAGTTATAACCATTCTTGTTTTGCTGTTTTCCCTCATATACGATAATTTAGACTTTTGTGGAATTGGTTGTGCGTCAGCCGAATTATTTTATAAGTAAGCAACCACGCTTGGCGCTCTAACAAATAAGCAAGCTTCTCTCTGTTGCTGTGAAACCATTACGTAATTTTTTCAGCTAACAATAAATTAAAATTGTTATACTTAATTCTGTAATTTTTTATCAATTTATAATCCTAATATACGAGGGCTGATCAATAAAGACTGAGACTGATTTTTTTTCACAGATAATTATTACTCCATTTCAATGTTGACATGATCTTTTTCAAACTAGTCTCCTCCTAACTGAATGCACTTGTTATAGCGTCTCTGCCAGTCCTCGAACACATGGTGCAGGCCATTCTTTGTCAGGTCTTTGAGAATCACCTCAATTTTCTTTAGCACTGCTTCTGTGCTCTCAAATCGAATGCCCCGGAGCTTTTCCTTTAGTAATGGGAATAAAAAGAAATCACAGGGGGTAAGACCGGGACTTTAAGGCGGATGCGGCACACAGGTAATGTTGAATTTAGCCAAAAATTCCTGGACTTGATTTGCGACGTGAGGCCGCGCGTTGTCGTGATGAAGTCGCCACCCATTCCGATGATGTTCTGGACGTTTCCTTGTAATGTGCTTCCTCAGTGTAGCCAATACTGGCGTGTAGTAGCTGCTGTAATAGTTGTGTGAGGGGGGAACTGCATGCTGGTAAATCATTCCATTCCGAAACACTAGGCCCAGCTTGCTTAGCACAGAGGACTCGCTCTACTTTGAAGTCTTTGAACCACCTAAACACCGTTGCACGAGGTAGTGCATCTTCACCGTATGCTTGCTTTAGCTTTTCGAAAGTTTCAAGGCTGTATGATTTAAACGAAAATAAAATTTTATTGCGCTGTATTGCTCCTCTGGTGTCACCTCCATTTTGTGGTATGTGAAATTCAAGTAGGGTCAACAATATACAGCATTACTACCAACCTACCGTTACGAGAGTGCTGTCGCTTATGGACATTATACATGAAACCCTGTTCTTTTCAAGTATTCGTAGTAGAGTCATAAAACTATCAAGGAAACTACAGAAAAAAATCAGAATCAGTCTTTATTGATCAGCCCTCGTAGTATAAAACAGTTTTACTCTTTTCTACCATGAACCTAGTAAATTGAATTAAAAAGTTCAATGTCAAAATGCAATTTCGACATAGGCCCTAGGCACGAAGAGGATGCAACGCCGGACGTCTTCCGTCAACCAGGCAAATGCATAAGCTGTCTAACTCACTCCCTCCCGTAATGCAGCTTAGGCTACTTATTAGAAAAATTAAAACCTCTCTTGGAATCAACACGTCTAATAGTGTCACCCTTTCACCATCCTTCTAGCTACCCGCAACCTAATCCTCTCCATGGCATCCCAGAGCTACGTCTCCGTCCTCGTCACATCTGGTATAAGTACCAGTTTGAGCGAGTACCGGTGTGATCTTACGTCACAATATGAAGATTCCGCACTCCCAGGCCACTGAGTTAACCTATTTGTAAAATACACATATTCTGCGACCATTCAGAACAATAATTTCTCAGTTGCTAATTATAAAATTTCAGTTCACTGATTTGATTTTTAATTTCAGCTGGTTGCATATTTCTTTCTTTATACAATTTTTAGCACACTCTTCTAACGAAATTGATTACAACACACAAAAGAAATAAACGATACTTCATTATATGAGGGTTGTTAGAATATGATAGCATTAATATCACATACATTTCACTACGTGATCAAAAGTATCCGGACACCTGGCTGAAAATGACGTACAATTTCGTGGCGCCCTCCATCGGTAATGCTGGAAGTCAATATGGTGTTGGCCCACACTTAGCCTTGATGACAGCGTTCACTCTCGCAGCCATACTTTCAATCAGGTGCTGGAAGGTTTCTTGGGGAATTCTTCACGGAGTGCGGAACTGAGGAGAGGTATCGATGTAGGTCGGTGAGGCCTGGCACGAAGTCGGCGTTCCAAACATTCCAAATGTGTTCTATAGGATTCAAGTCAGGACTCTGTGTAGGCCAGTCCATTACAGGGAGGTTATTGTCGTGTAACCACTGCGCCACAGCCCGTTAAGTATGAACAGGTGCTCGATCGTGTTGAAAGATGCAATCGTCATCCTCGAATTGCTCTTCAACAGTGGGAAGCAAGAAGGTGCTTAAAATATCAACGTACGTCTGCGCTGTGATCGTGCCACGCAAAACAACAAGGGGTGTAAGCCCCCTCCAGGAAAAACACTACACCAAAACACCATCACCTTCGAATTTCACTTTTGCCACTACACACGCTGGCAGATGACGTTCACCGGGCATTCGCCATACCCACACCCTGCCATCGGATCGCCACATTGTGTACCGTGATTCGTCACTCCACACAACGTTTTGCCACTGTTCAATCGTGTAATGTTGACGCTCCTAACACCAAGCGAGGCGTCGTTTGGCATTTTCCTTCGTGATGTGTGGCTTATGAGCAGCCGCTCGACCATGGAATCCAAGGTTTCTCACCTCACTCCTAACGGTCATAGTACTTGGAGTGGATCCTGATGCAGTTTGGAATTCCTGCGTGATGGTCTGGATAGGTGTCTGCCTATTACTCTTTACGACCCTCTTCAAATGTCGGCAGTCTCTGTCAGTCAACAGACGAGGTCGGCCTGTACGCTTTTGTGCTGTACATGTCCCTTCACGTTTCCACTTCGCTATCACATCAGAAACAGTGGACCTAGGAATGTTTAGGAGTGTGGAAATCTCGCGTACAGACTTATGACACAAGTGACACAAAATCATCTGACCACGTTCGAAGTCCGTGAGTTTCACGGAGCGTCCCATTCTGCTGTTTCACGATGTCTAATGACTACTGAGGTCGCGGATAATGAGTACCAGGCAGTAGGTGGCAGCACAATGCACCTAAGATGAAAATAGTATGTTTGTGGGGTGTCCGAAATCTTTTAATAACATAAAATGAAATATATGTGGCTGTTGCTGAGGAGTAACAACAGCTTTTTAATATTCTAGTAATTTATGTACTGAAATTAGGTGGTATTTTACAGCCCCATGTCCGTCAACATGGGCTTTTAAATAGCGAAAGAATGATTAAATTCGGTTATGTGGCTTTTGAGGTAGCTACACACACGTGTGCGCGTTCTTTCTTTATAATATTAATATGGATTTACAGAGTTTATTGTCTTCAAAATGGGAAAATCTCAAGCTTGATCATTAAGGCACGTAGTGTAAGCAACAACTGCATGCTAGCAACTGGTAGGCTATTTTCCGAAGAGCGCCTTTTTCCTTGAATGAAATATTTGTTGGGAGAGGTTACAGTGTTTGAAGAAGCTCTGCATGTGGCCGTTACCACGGAGCAATACAAACACACCAAGTCAGCAGTTTGTCTCTCGGTCTCATATCGATTCGAACCCAGATATTGCCCATGTCTGCTAATTAATGCAGCGGTTTATGACCTTTTCAAAGGGCCAGCAGCAGCTCGATGGCTGGACTTCATCCTGCAGGGATTACACAGGTGCAGCCTAGCACAGTTTGGAGTCAAAAACATGTCATGCGGAAATTCATTTACATAATACACCCAGTCGCTCAACTGAATGTTGATATTTCTCAGTGCTAAAGATCTCTTCAGACATTTGAAGCTAATTGGAATTGTTACGCCATTCGGAATTCAAAAACAATATCATCCATGCATGAAGAAACACATCTCTGAATTGTGATGTATATGAACCTTTTAGAAGTAAATTAGATGCTCACATGAATTTCTCTCGTCTATCGCTTATTGGTGGGTATACAAATTATTCAACGAAAGTTTATTTTCCTCTCTGCTTCATTTTACTTGATCGAAACCTTTCCAGAAATTGCTACATTACCATTTCGTTATAGTTACAAAGAAAACAGCGATAATCACATGTTTAAGAGCTGGACGTTATACTCTGGTCTTAAAATTCAACACTGTTTCCATGAATTGCGAGAAACAACCGAAAATCAACAGGTCTTTAAAAGAATAGCTAAGTACTGAACAATTCGAACTATTAATAACGGATATCTCGGAAATGGCTGAGACACAAAAAGTTATTTGTATTAAACTGTATGTGTTTTAAAGAGATCTACTTTTTTGTGTAGTACGTTTTCGTCATCGCATAACATTTATACAAGAGTATACAAAATTCCTTCCGAATGAAGAGGACTTCACAAGCTATTGCCAGAGAATTCAAGATATACATTTCATTTGTAAGTAAATATCCTTAATATATAGATTTTTAATAAAAATCGTCAGAAACGTTTATAGAAAATGAAAAACTTCGAAAAATATTCCATGTTAAGGGTAGTGTGGGGTGGGGAGATTGTGGAAAATCTTGGTGTCGCATCTTTAGAAGGCATCTAACCTAAATACCAAGTTTGATATTTATCTGAATTTTGGTTTTTGAGTATTAAAAATGTGTATTTCCAATGAAATCTCCGTATAGATTTTTGGGTGGAATGCAATGCATTTTCTATTTACTATGAACGTAACGTAAGCACAGAGGCTTGTTTCGTGTTATCGTAATACACTCGTTCGCAATGGCTGACATTGACACAAACACGGCCATGAACTCTTAGTTAAACATGGAAGTTTGTAAGCTCTATGCATTTCATGTTTATTTCCACGTGAAACAAGAAACTGGCCAGTCCGGAGTAGCTAAAATCAAGTAATAAGCATACTGGTTGAGAGCTTGCCTGCTCGTTACATAAGCGTGATGGGAGCAGCTGAAAGAGGAGCAAAGGAGAAAATGTTGAGGTCATTCATACCCTCCCTCAGCACAGCGGCTGTTCTGTTGGGTAGTTTTCATTTATCAAGAAGCGTAGATCAACACCAACTAGGTTCAACCCTACTGTGAGGAAACATTTTATTACAGCACAAGATAATGGTGGAAAGGTTTAATTTGCAACAAAATGTTAAACCATATAAAAAAGTTTAATCTACAGCGTCATTATTCATCTTGTCATGCAAGTCAGTATGAAAAATACCAAGGGGACGAAACATCAACTTTATTGGAACAATTAAAATGTACACCGTTTGTGGATTAAGTCCAATACATTTTATACTGTAATTTATTGCTATTGCTGACTTTGGTCATGCTGATCAGAATTCTCACTTATTTATTTTGCTTTTGAACATACGAATTATCGTGTTTTTATTAAACACTTTACTATTTCTTACTTGTATAATTCCTCTCAGAATGCAATGCACAAATTCATCATATCTCGTCGTATTGAATGTTGCTAATTATACAGGGTGATTTATGAAGAATTGGCACATTTATTTCTTTAATAGTTTCAAAACGAGTTATGCTAGCGACAATTTATTATACCAGAAACGCAGAGGAATTTTGGAAGATTATTTAACGCTATAGTAAATGTTGAAAATGTCCTCCTTCCTGCATAAGGCACAACTCAACACGTCGTTTTATGTTACTGACCACTCGTTGGAGGACTCTTGTCAATAGCTTGAAACTCCTGTGTAATGTTGTGCTTCAGATCGTCCAATATCTGGGGACATGTGGCATAAACCCTGTCTTTTAAGTAACCCCATAGAAAGATGTCCGGCGTTGTCAAATCCGGAGATCTCGGTAGCCACACATTCTTGGAAATTATCCGGTCGTCAACAAAACTTGCAAATAGTGCCATGGATTCATTTATGTATGACATGTAGCGCCGTCCTGCTGAAAATATCCTTGGCTCAACTCTACGTAGTCTAGTTGTTCAGCAAACTACATGAAAATCCACCGATACTCTGCAGTGTTCACATTGTTTTAAAAAAAAATTGGTCCCAATATTCTCTGTACGGATATTGCGCACCAAACTCAGATTTTAACCGGATGCATATGTGACTTCACCTAAATGGAACTATGCTTCATCCGTGAACCATGTGACGAACCATATGGTAGAATTTTGCACAATGAACGCCTGAAACCAACGACAATAATTCATTCGTCTATCCTTATCTGGTTCCTGTAACTGATGAACAACCGTAATCCTATACGACTTTAGGCCTGCACTTTTCACAGCTCTCTGACACATTGAGTAGCTGTACCCGGTCTCCTGCGACAAACGTCTTAATGACTTTTTGGTTGACTGATCCAGTAGTGCTCTTACGTCAACAACCGTGGGAAGCCTAGATGAAGGAGTTTTGCCTTTTTCACTCACCAGAGATGCAGTTGCTTCCAATTCGTTAACCAGTCCCAGTATTGGTAGGAGGATTCCGAACACCAAATTCTCTCTGGTATGCTCTTTGAGTAGCTGTAATTGAATTCGTAATCCAGTATTGCTTTACAATGAAGAGTCGTTATTTTAATGTGTACTCCATTTTCACGTTCACTATAACAAAATCTCAAACAGTTGCCGACAATAAAACTAACAATTACGAATAATTCATGAACTTGGCAATCGAAACTCCAGTACAGTCCGCTTAATTTGGTGCTAAAATTGGGGCATTGAGTGAATTTGGAACAGAATAATTAAAGATAGAAATGTTTAGGTTCTTTATAAATCATCCCGTATTACTTAATAATGTCATATAAGCAATATACTTCCATAATATAATATGATAATACTTCAGATCAATTTGTATCGCAAAGTTACTCCCGTACAGTTACGGGGAAAGTTAAGTAAAATATGGTAACTTATTGAGGCATTGTAACGCTTTCTATCCAATTTTATAGGTAAATTTGTAACTAAGCGCTCTCCACCATGCTCATTCTAGCAAACAGAGTCGAGGAAAACAATACGAAAGTAAGAAAAAAAAGGCAGATGATAGGGTCTGATAAAACAGACTCGTTTTAAAGATAAAGCTTCCAAATTGATGATGAACGTCATTAACCATTATCCTCTTCACAAAAAGGAACCACCATAAAAACTGAAAGAGATCTGCCGTGAATCTGATCAACGAGAAACCTGCCCGGTTTACCAGAGGCTTCTTAATGACTCTATTGATGGAAAATACGGGGCCTTTGAAGTTCAAGCGCATTAATAAAAAGAATACGGTGTATCCTGTGCCCTCATATTAGTGTGGATTGATAGAGAATCAGCTCGAGCGTATACCATGTTGCGACTAAAGGAGGAAGCAAATAAAACGATTAAATAAAAAGTTTCATTTATTACACTCACGCGACTTTCTCTACTCCAGCTTTACATACTTCCTTTTATGTTGTAGGATCATAAAATAAACTGCTTTTCTATTCACGTTGCGTTACTTATGATGAAGTTTTGACTAGAATTTATTTCGAACTTGCTGGCATATAAACACGGAAAACAAAACAACATTTCGTATCATAAGTCAGTTTTATTACAATGATTCCATGCGCAAAAAAGAAGTATCGCGTACGACCAGTGGCGGCTGCTGTAAACATCCTAACTTTTGACACCTTGGGGATTTACTGGTATTTTTTCTCTGAATGGTATTAAACGTATATATATATATATTATATATATAATTATTCAAAAGGAAGCAACAGACTTTAAATATTTATTTCTAATGAACGACAATAGATGGTGACCAATGTGATACACCACTGAATAGAGAAAAGTTCAAAATTTTATTTTGTGTGTTCTAAATGAGCACCATTTGTTATGCGAAGACGACCAGTGCTTTTCCGTTTGTATACACAACCATCTTCTATGAATTTTTTGATTCAATTGAAATTGTTTTATGACGAGGCGGCTATTTGTTAAACTTACTATTTGTTAAACAATGGATTCACTCTTTGCATAATGCAGCACACAAAAACGCTTTTCCTATAGCGTTGCCAGTTTATCGTAAACAAACACAGAGCTGCTGTAGGCACTGAATAGAACTAATAGGTGGGGCTTAAAACTTTGAACTTTCCTCTATTCAATGATGTATCGCTATCTATTGTCGTTCATTAGAATAAATGCTTAAAGTAGCTTCCTTCTTTTTGAATAACCCTGTATGTGATAATTTGTAATGCACGGCGTTTAAATCTGTCATGCTACTCATTTAAATCGATGAAATGTGGCAACAGCGTCGTTACCATATCTAAACATGTGCAAGTTTTAATGGGGTTTTTGCGCATGCGCAATTAGTATGAGTCAACTGTGGGCCAAATGCATACAATCCGTGCACACTTGAAGACGTGTGCGAAGCTTCTCCCGCCTGTTTACATACAACACTGCAATTTTACGTTGGTGTCACTAGATGGTAGCACTACCGCAGAAGTAGGTAACGTGAACGAACGCTGAAACTCAACTTCAATTTAATTTACAAATTACTTCATTCTTGCCCTAAAACGCTGTTCTTAGTTATGCACACAACATCCAGAAAACAAACCTTTTTTTCGTCAGACAACTTATACATTATTTATTATTATTATTATTACTACTATTATTATTGTTGTTGGAGCGGCTGCGTTTATATCAATTTGTTCGTAATCACAACTATTTTGCAGCAGGTACTGTTTCACATTTTCAGGACTATCTGCAGGATGTAGGATGTGTTTATCGGAGGAGGACATCTTGCGCTCCTGCATTCCAGCAATCGAGAGCAGGTCGCCCAGGTTTACCTGTGTGGGATGTTAATCGCCACAGTATCTATGCGCATGTGCCGCTTTACCTGTGCGATATGTAAGATGAATAAGCATTTTCGCAAGATTTTATGTTTGTGGTCAATGGGTGGAGTTTAGCTTTCTGCACTATCATTGGCTGGTTCTCGGCAAACCCACTTTGGCGGTCATGCGTCCAAGTGGTGACCAAGCCCAATACTACTTAACTTAGGCGGCCGCTTGCGTCGTCATCAAGTTAAGCAGGTCGGCTGGAAGGGAAGCAGGATGGAATTTGGGTAAGGGCTTGAGGATTATCCCAGTTAACAGTCCGGCGGGTAACTCATCCAGCTAGTGACCAAGCCCGATACTGCTTAAGGGGCAAGGTACTCTAAAATGGTAAAAAAAAATCACACTTTTTGTTTCAGGCACCAATAAAATCTCTATTATATCCAGTTTCAGAAAATATATACTTTTTGGAGGTTAAGATGTTTTTAAGACATTTAAACAGAATTTAAATGCTTGTCTGCATTCCTTTAAAGCTGTCAAGCAACGCCCCTTATTAAAACATTTTTGTATCTTTCAACAACGAACGACTATATCATGTCCAGAGAGCAGTTCAGCAATTAACAAAAGAGGCCAGAACCAAGAGAAGGCAATCAAAAAGCTGCAGTAATCCACGAATGAAGGGGCAGATGATTATGATCCTGGAATGTATTGAAGTGTGCTGTAAAGTTCAAACTTTAAATTCAGTTTTCTCAAAACAACATTTTTGGATACTTGTGTGCCTTTTTCTCAGAAAGTACGGAAGGTAGAGAGCTGAAATGTTCAGTATATGCACAAAACACATAGTTAAACTTTGTGAACCACAATAATAATTTTATAACGTGTATTAGTGATATTAAGAAAGCAACAATGTTGCAAATTTTCCACATTTTTACTTTGCATTTAATTTTTTTTTAAATTTCTAGTGAACTGATGCACATAACTAAATAATTGAGGTTCATAAGATAGCTGATTATACTACGAACAAGCATGCAAAAGTGTGATTCTGTATTGAAAGTAGTATCAGAGAAAAAGGTAATGAATTTAAATCACTATCGTACTGCTGACAAATTTCAATGCGCAAAGCAGTTTTGGAATATTTGCATTATTTTCGCTAGTTAAAATATTTAATGGTCCTATATGAGAAATGATTTGAGCTAGAGCTTTGAACTTATGCACAGTCATTTCTTTACTTACTTATATTGAGGGTACCAATTTTCAAGTAAATAGGTTTAAAATTTAAAAAAGTTAAAAATTCAGTTCCAGTGTTCCTTACATAATTATGTGACACTTTAATCGTAAAACTAATTAAAAAAATTAAGAGAATATTGAAACTATTTCCATGTAAAGGGTAGTATGGGTGAGGAATTATCTTCAAAATCTTACTATTACATCGCTGAAAGTTGCTGAACTTATATACCAAGTTTTGTATTTAACAGACTTTTTTAGTTACTGTTCATAGATAGACAGACGGATTTTACTCTAAACTTTTTTTTAAGTTCAGAGGATCCCAAAACGTGCATTTGCGATTACATTTTGATATGTTACTTTTGGATGAATTAAATTACTCCTCTTATTTATTATAAACCGATATAGAACAGATATATTTGCGAGCGTAAAAGGGGATTTAACGCAAATTATATATTTTAAAAAGCTCTAATATTTTCATCAAATAAGTTTTTGTCTAACCCTTAAGATTTCATGGTTATACAAATTTATACAGATGTCAGTTAGAGCTTAAATGACAAGTGTTTTATTAATGCGACTTTTCGTTTTTGAGTTATGGTGTTCGTAGACTCCCCAGGCACCCGCTTGTAAGTGCTGGGAAGAGTAAGAGTAAGACTAGGACTAACTGCGGTGAGGGACTTAGACCTCGACCTACAAGGTCTGTTGTGAGAGAGGAAACAGACGGCGGCCGGACCAAAAGGCACGACAGGGCAGAGGGCTGAGTCCCTATCTTTACAGATTGAAACTCCCCGGATGGCAGCTGCTGCAACCGGATCCCCTCTCCCTACAGGTCTACACACTCCACTGGAGCCCTGGGACTCGTAGAGTGCCCCCGTTCTGGGGGATGAAGGTTTATAAAGAGCGTCATTTTCCCATGCCTTGCAATGCCGAGATCCCCGCCGACACTATCAACCCTGAAACAGTCCAAGCAGATAAAAGGTGAAGTAAAACGAAGGGATAGGAAATTCAGGGGGATGTAATGAACCTTTCCAGCATTCACCTAGCGACACGGGGAAACACCCGAATAATTCATGGGCCAGGAAGGACGACCGCTGGAATCGAAACCACACCTCCCGAAAGCGGGCCACAAATGCATCCGCCTGAGCCTTCCCATTCGTTCCTCGGGGTGTAAGTCCTACATACGAAGAGGCCGGCTCTCATAGCCGTGGTCCCTGGGGCGTATAACTTCGGCGCTCCGCCAAGGTGAGGATCGCGGGTTGGAATCCCGCCATGGGTATGGGTGTTTGTGCGTGTTGTATGTGTAATTGTGATTATAAGCGATAAAATAAACAATAACACACAGTAATCATAAACCGTGTACACAAGGAAACTTTCAAAAAAATAAAAACAGGGAAATGTGAAAAAAAAGGGTAAACGGAGAAAGTAGAAGTAGAGTTGTTCGCAGACACATACAGGTGCGCATGCGCACAGTTCATTTTCTTACCATGCTTTTTTGAATTTAAAGGGACGTCAAATCTTATATTTCGAAGTCTTCAAACTGAATTTTCGGGTGGAATACAGTACGTTCGTTACCTAGCTTTAATATGTTGTGGAGATAGTGATAATTAATATTTTCCATTAGTAATATTAACTCGGCTATCTGCTCCTTATCTATTAAACTAGGTCATACAATTCCTATTCATAAACTGTTATCTCAACATAGACGTTCAAACTGACAGTTTGTGCCACCTTTTTTCGAAACATTGCATTTATTTTCCCTCCGTGTTTAACATTTTCCCAGCATTTATTGATAATAAATTCATTTTAATCTTTCTGGCTCAATGATTTTGCATGAGCTCAAGTTCATTGATTAAAATGTCACGTACCTTCTTCACAAACGCGGTGGTACTGTAAAGTTATTAAAATTGAATATCTGATATACATGAGTAATGAAAAGCTTTCTAACAAGGTTTCGGCCCTAATTGGATTTACATATTGAAAGGCAATAAAACTTTGCTATCTAGGTCACCTGAAACGCAATATCTTACATTGGGAGCGAGTTAATACCAGCGCTCACTTGAGTACAGTGGAGTTATGTTTCTTTTCTCTAAAAAAGTTAAATTCTGCAATAAATAATCGAATTTAACTGCTGAAAACCTGTAGTATTACATAGGTAATGCATATACTGTACTATAGTGGTTAGAAACATCAGATATTATAGTAAATATAGCCTAGAAATAAATGCAAAGGAACAAGGAATACAAGTGATGATATTGTTTTGGATTCCATTACACCAACAAATACGGGGCAATGAGAGAGCGAACGAAGTAGCTAAAGCGGCCATCCAAAAACCAACATTTAACACAGAGATAACAACAAGGCATTCAGACTTAGCCATATATATCGAACAAAAATGATTACTTCATGGAAAAAAAGTCTGATGTGTTACACTCACATGACTTTTTCTACTCTTGTACAAGCTATTTTAACAAACGCTTATTCTCCATATGCTTCATGTTAATCGAGATGTTAATCTTATTGCTAATTTTCTTGTAGATGCAAGGGGAATTGCTAGGCTTTAAGCGATAGTCAAATACTTTAAGAGCTGGTTGCTATGTGGAAAATTCCATTCTCTTTGCGTTACCAGGAAAAAAAATGAATAACGAATTTGAGAAAAAGTACAAGTATTGGAAAATTTAAGGGAATAACAAGCAGCATCTTAACACTCAACAAAAAAATGTATAGTAAAATTTTGTCCATCTCTTATGGTTTACCAGTTATGCAAAAGTCGTCCACAATGAAGTGACATTGGAGACATTGTCTTTTGGAGACATTCCCAGAAAATTCGACATATACATTTCATTTGTCATGAAAATATCTTAAACATATGATATTTTAATCAAAATCGTTACAGCCACTTTTGAGAAAATTAAAATTTTGGAAAAATATTCGCTGTAAAGGGTAATCTGGGGTGAGAGAATTTTCTTGAAAAACTTTGAGTCGCATCTCTGGAAGATACTGCACCTAAATACCAAATTTGGTGTTTATCCGACTGTTCGTTTCTGAGTTATGCTGTTCACAGACACACACACGGACATGTTTCCAAAAATGATTTTTTTGGATTCAGGGGGTCTCAAAACATATATTTCCGGTGAAATCTCGGTATCGAATTTTCGGGTGGAATACAATACTTACCCTACTTACTATACGTACTAGAGAAAGTAAAAATGTGATCTCAAAATCAGGGAAACAAGCTACTTCTGTAATAGGATCTTCAAACAACAGTATATATTTTTACAAACTTAAACAGGAAACGTCAAGTTATCATTAACCGCTTAATAGCTGGACATACAAAAATGACACAGTCCTGTCTGATCACCAAAGAAACTCAGCCGCAATCTTTAACATGCAAAGCTCCATTGACAGCTTCCCATGTACTCAGAGAATCCCAACGTTATAACCCACACATGAAAATATATAACATCCCAAATAATACCTATTAGCTGTCTTAATGATACAACAATGTATAAAAAGAGTATAATGTTCTTACAAAATATGCAACTGTATAATGAAATTTAAAACAAATGTAATATAATTATAACTGTTCTTTAATTGTATTGTTCACACAAGAAGAGCATTATCTGTTTATTACCAAATGATATAATGTACGTATATTGCTAGAAATCTATCGATGTTCAACCACCACTGAATTAATGTAAAAGTCGCAAATAGACCTTTGTAAGTTAAAGCTACTTAAATAAATTTTAAAAACTATGCGTAGAACTACTTAAAGCCATTTTGCGTACGTGCTGCATACAATAGTTTTTAGCCAAAACTCTCTAAATTATAGTAAATACAATAAATAAATGTAACTTCTGAATGGATTTAAAATACATAGTCATTAATTTGTTGACATATTCTTACATTCGCCTATAACCTACGCTATGAACCGTACCAACGTTGACCGTATCAATACGAGATGCGCATGTAGATGGTAGTTCTTATTCTGAGCGCTCGTTTCTAAAAACAAGCTTGACCGAAAATATGGGTGAAAATCCCGACGAAATTTCAATCATCCAAGCCAGAAACATTAAATTGGAGCATTAAATTGGAGCATAGACTTGGTATGACTGCTGGCTACTAAAGGTTTTACGCCGCAACAGTCAAAAGGACTTTCTTTTTTGCTGAAAATTTACATTCTCTACTACCTATAGTAAATAGGGGAAGTATTGCATTCCACCCATAAATTCCATACCGAGATTTCATAGAAAATATATGTTTTTAGGCCCCTTGAATGCAAAAAACCACTTTTAGAAAAAGTTCCGTGTATCTTTAAACAGCATAAATCAAAAACTAAACGTTGGATAAACATCAAACTTGGTATTTAGATTCAGTATCTTTAAAAGATGCGACACAAAGATTTTCAAGAAAATGCCCCCACCAGGGACTACCCTTTACATGGAACTTTTTTCGAAATTTTTGATTTTCTCAAAAATGGCTCCAACGATTTTGAATAAAATCGTTTCATGATAAATGAAATGTATATCATGAATTTTTTGGGAATGTACCCAAAAGTCCTGTTAATTCTGAATGACTTTTACATAACTGGTAAACCGAAAGAAATAGACAAAATTTTACTACACAAAATGCGGATCGCCTTAAAACACACAATCTATGCCATATATACTTTTTTTTAATTTTCCAATACTCAATACTTTTTCTCAAATGGGAATTAGTTATTCGTTTTTTTATGTCCTGGACATGCAAAGAGAATGGAATGCTGCATATAGCAACGAGCTCTTAAAAGATTTGATTATCGCTTAAAGCCTCTGGGGTGGGGAATTTTTTTGTAAACCTTCGTGTCGCATCTCTGCAAGATACTGAACCTAAATACCAAGTTTGCTGTTTATCCGACCGTTTGTTTTTGAGTTAAGCTCTTCACAGACACACAGACAGACAGACAGACAGACAGACAGAGAGACACACGGACATGTTTCCAAAAATGCGTTTTTTGTATATTAGGGATAGAGCGTAAAATAGCATAAGCAAATAAAAAATATCATTCTGGTTGAATATGAACTGGAGTAACAAGAGGATTGGCTGGGTTTTTCCAGATTGATTATTGAAGTTTTTGCTAGTAATTTCTGTTTTAACAATATTTATATCTTTAGTGATAAATCCCCAACTATGTAATCTTCTCTATATAAAATTACTAAGGATGAAATTAATAAAACAAAACTTATAAATATTAAAGATATTCAGGGGGCCTCAAAACATGTATTTCCGGTGAAATCTCGGTATCGAATTTTTGGGTGGTATACAATACCTCCCCTACTTACTATACGTATCTACCATGCTACCTTAGACAAAGAAAAAGGTGCTTCTTAAAAACTGTATGATTATTTTATGGACAGGCGGCAACTTCTATTAGCATGAGCCACTGAAATTTATTCTACACCAGAATGAGAATTCAATTGGTTGTGAAAACTGGTGGAAAGAAAGCTTAAATTATATAGAATGGATTAATAATGCGTTAGCTTAAATATTAAGTTGTTATTTTATTGCTTAATAAACCTTACTTCAAAAACATCCTTCGTATATTCTAGCGGAGCATTTGTGACCCTCATTGTACATGTGTTGTTTCTACAAAGTTGTACTGCAGTAGGGGACAGACAGGGAGATATTCAACCACACAGAGCATCTTATCATTATGATCCTTCTAGCTCATTTTCCGATGAATGCAGCCGCTCTGTGATTGTAGAGAAGAGAATGGTATCACAGTGATTTAGGCTGCTGCAACTGCAGCAGTAATTTCTCGTACCTGTAGCGCAATGCGGGCGCTTTGTGTGGCGATGTCATACGAAATCAATGTACTGTAAGATGCCAGGGATGACTAAATGCTAATCAGCTAATTCGGACGCTTTGAGTGTGTCGAATAAATACGGGTACTTTGCTTACTGTGCTAATAGACACAGCATTATATTCCCCAATATAGGTCCCGATAAGCAGTAACAAGTATTCAATTATTGACAGAAAAGCTACCCTATCTAGTATTTTACTGGTGTATTTTTACTTTCTCTACTACGTATAGTAAGTAGGGCAAGTATTGATTTCATCCAAAATTTCCATACCGAGATTTTACCGGAAATACATGTTTTGAGATGTTCTGAATCCATCTGAAGCATTTTTGGAAACATGTCCCTGTATATGTCTGCCTGTGAACAGTATAACTCAAAAACGAAAAGTCGGATAAATACCAAACTTGGTATTTGAGTTAAGTATCTTCCAAGGATGCGACACAAAGATTTTCAAGAAAATCCCCCACCCTAGGCTACCCTTTACAGGGAACATTTACGAAAATTTTGATTTTCTCAAAATTGGTTGTAACCATTTTAATTAAAGTATTATAACTTTAAGATATTTTCATAAAAATTAAATGTATAGCTTAAACTTTCTTCATTGTGAGTGACGTTCACATAACTGGTAAGTCATCCCCCGTGGTGTAGTGGTTACCATACTAGCCTCTAGTTCCCGAGGCCGCGGGTTCAAACCCGGCGGAGGGTGATGGACTTTTTCGGGCGTAAAAATCCTTCGGAAGGGAAGTAAGGCCGGTGGTCCCGTGTCGTAGATTTACGGCACGTAAAAGAACCTCAAGCCTGATAAAGAGACCTCTGAGCAAAATTACCGGTCTTTCACGCCCAATATAGAATGGGACGCTAAGGTCTACAGCAGTTAAAGAGCGTCCATAAATAAAACTCATTTATCACATAACTGGTAAACTGAAAGAGATAGATAAAGCACACAATTTATGTCATATACATGTTTTTTCTTGAGATATTCCTTGTTCTTTGTTTGAATTTTCCAATACTTATACTTTTTCTCAAATGTGAATACGTTATTGGTTTTTTTTTTCTTCTTTTTTATGGCCAGGACATGCAAAGAGAAAAGAATGCTCTACACATAGCAACCAGCTCTTAAAAGATTTGACTATCGCTTAAAGCCCACCATATTCCCCTTGCACCTAAGGAAAATTAACAATACATTTCTGCAAATGTTTATTTCGATTAACGTGAAGTAGATGGAGAATAACCGTTTGTAAAAATAGTTTGTACAAGAGAAGAAAAAGTCATGTGTGTGCAACACATCAAATTTTTACTTTCTCTGTCGCGTACTTAGTAGATACAGTAGGTATTGTATTTCACCCAAAAATTGGATATGAAGTTGTCATCGGAAATATATGTTTTAAGGCACCTGAATTCGTAACATTTGGTATTTATGTTACCATATTCCAAGGGTACGAAGCAAAGTTTATCAAATAATCCACCTTCCAAAATACCCTTTACATGGAGTATGTTTCAAAATGATCTATTTTCTCAAAAATGGCTCTAACAATTTGGATTAAAATATCATATACTAAAGATATTTACGTACATGACAAATACTAGGTGTACATTGAATTTTCTGGGAACAACCTTTTTAAGTCCTCTTTCTTTTGATGGAATTTTGAATAACTGGTAAACGATAAGGGGTAGACAAAAACGCACTAGAAAATATAGATATCCTTAAAACACACAATTTATCTCCAATAGCTTTTTTGTGAAGTCAACGTTTATTGATCTGAAATTATCAATATCTTGTCATTCCTTTAAAGTTCTCTCGCTATTCAGTTGTTCCTCGCGATGTCATAGATACAGCATGGAAATTTAGGGCTAGCGTATAGCACCCCGCATTGAAACATTTGGCTGTTGATTAGGCTTGCTCTATTCCCCTTGTACTACAGCGAAATGTGTGATCGAACTACCTAGTCCTGCAAATGTCTGTTTCAATTAATATGAAGTAGATGGAAAATAAATCTGATGTGGTACATTCACATGATCTTCTCTGCCCTCTATCTTTATTAGAGTGTATACGAACTACTCTTACTTAAGCGTATTTTTCTATTTACTACATTTTAATCCAAATAAACCTTTGCAAAAATAGCTACATACGCATCTGTTATAGATACAATGAGAACAGGGATAGTCAAGTGTTTAAGAATTGGATGCTATATGCTGGCCTTAAAATTTCATACTGTTTCTAAGCAATCGGGAGAACCAGCGGAAAACCAATGGAACTTTTAAAATAATGAAAAGTACAGATTTTAATAAGGGATATCTCAGAAACAGCTTATGCCACAGAAGAACTTATTTGAAATAAATTGCGTGTTTTAAAGAGATCAACATTTTTTGTATGATACGTTTTCGTCTGTCGTTTAACATTTACCAGTTATACAAGATTATAAAATATTCTTTCCGAATGAAGTGGATTTCACAGGCTATTCCCAGAAAATTCAAGATATACATTTTATTTGTAATGTAAATATCTTTAATATATGATATGTTAATCAAAATCTTAAGAGTCATTTTTTTAGAAAATCAAAATGCTCGAAAAATGTTCTATGTAAAGGGCAGTTGGGGGATTTTATTGAAAATCTTCGTATCGCATCTTTAGAAGGTACTGAACCTCAATACCAAGTGTGGTATTTACCAAACTTTTCGTTTTTTAATGATGCTGCTCCCAGACACACAGACGGACCTTTTTCCAAGAACTTTGTTTTGGGTTCAGGGGGTATCAAAATACTATTTCCGCTGCCTTACATTCAAGAGGTCCCGAGATCGAATCTTGGTTCGATTGAGCTACCCGAATAACGTTTTTTCCGGGGTTTTCCTTTATCCTGAAAGGTGAATGTCAGCTAACTTTAACCTCTATGGATCCCGAGCTCATTTGAGCATCATTTCATTCATTCATCGTCCGATATAACCTAAACAGTTAAAGCAGGCTAAATTAAAAAATAGAAATATCCCACAATGAATATCTCAGAAATTGTTAATGCCATGAAAATTTATTTGGTACACATTGGGTTTTAAGAGATCTACAAAAATTTTATAGTTTTCGTCTTTTTTATCGCTTACCAGTTATAGAAAAGTATACAATATTAATTCAGAATGAAGAGGACAGGCTAATCGCAGAAAATTAAATAATATTATTCATGCAAATATCTTAACCATATGCTATTTTTATCAGAATCGTTAAGACTATTTTTAAGAAAATAAAAAGTAACAGAAAATCTTTTCATATATGGTGCACTGTTATACTGTACACACACATACACACGCCGTGGACCCTTTAGATGGAAATACACAGCTCTCAATATATGTATTCCGGTGAAGTTACGATATCTAATTCTTCGGTGGAATGCCATAAATAATGTAGATACTTGGTGGAGAAGGTAATTTTCCACTACAATAAATCAAATTTAAAAACTATAATATTCCAGGAGCAATGCAGGTTTCAGTGGGATGGACATCCCTATTTTAAGAGGAGCAGATCTGCATGTTTCGTTCCTCTCTCTTATTACCAATAGTACCTACGCTACGTGATCAAAAGTATCCGGAAACCTGGCTGAAAATGACGTACTACAAGTTCGTGGCGCCCTTCCTCGGTAATACTGGAAGCCAATATGCTGTTGGCCCACCCTTAGCCTTGATGACAGCGTTCACTCACGCAGGCATAATTTCAATCAGGTGCTCGAAGGTTTTTTGGGGAATGGCAGCCCATTCTTCACGGAGTGCGGAACTGAGGAAAGGTATCGATGTAGGTCGGTTAGGCCTGGCACGAAGTCGGCATTCCTAAACGTCCCAAAGGAATTCTATAAGATTCAAAACAGGACTCTGTGCAGGCCAGTCCATTAAAGGAATGCTATTGTCGTATAACCACTCCACCACAGCCCGCGCAGTATGAACAGGTGCTCGATCGTGTTGAAAGATGCAATCGCCATTCCCGAATTGCTCTTCAACAGTGGAAATCAAGAAGATGCTTAAAATATCAATGTAGGTCTGCGTTGTGATCATGCCACGCAAAACAACAAGGGGTGCAAGCCCCTCCAGGAAAAACACGACAACACCATAACACAACCACCTCCGAATTTCACTGTTGGCACTACACACGCTGGCAGATGACGTTCACCGGGCATTCGCCATACCTACACCCTGACATCGGATCGCCACATTGTGTATCGTGATTCGTCACTCCACACAACGTTTTGCCACTGTTCAATCGTGTAATGTTGACGCTCCTTACACCAAGCGAGGCGTCGTCTGGCATTTTCCTGCGTAATGTGTGGCTTATGAGCAGCCGCTCGACCATGGGATCCAAGGTTTCTCACTTCACGCCTAAGTGTCATAGTACTTGGAGTGGATCCTGATGCAGTTTGGAATTCCTGTGTGATCATCTGGATAGATGTCTGCCCATTACTCTTTACGACCCTCTTCAAATGTCGGCGGTCTCTGTCGGACAACAGACGAGGTCGGCCTGTACGCTTTTGTGCTGTACATGTCCCTTCACGTTTCCACTTCACTATCACATCAGAAGCAGTGGACCTAGGGATGTTTAGGAGTGTGGAAATCTCTTGTACAGACTTATGACACAAGTGACACACAATCATCTGACCACGTTCGAAGTCCGTGAGTTTCACGGAGCGTCCCATTCTGCTGTTTCACGATGTCTAATGACTACTGAGGTCGCGGATAATGAGTACCAGGGAGTAGGTGACAGCACAATACATCTAAGATGAAAAATGTATGTTTGTGGGGGTGTCCGGATACTTTTGATCACATAGTGTACTTTCAGATAGGCGGTCATGGTTGTCCAGTAAAATTAATTAATGTATATTGCTTCCTTATAGGTCTAATGCGTGACTGAGCGCTCGATATCTGAACGCTGCAGGTATTTTCTAAGCGCTGAATGAGGGTTTCGGAAATAGGTATAGGATTGGAACTTTTGATACTTCCTTGCGAGTATCGAGGATTCCGAGGTGGTGAGATAACTTGACCCTAATGGCGTTTATGATCTGCTGTTTACAAGTAATGTTTGCTATAACACTTCTGAAAAATCGTTAGGTAGAATTGAGCAACCATATACACAGTGCGCGTGACCTAATTTTTCTTTAGTGGATTTTCTTTTCTTTTTTTCCATTAATAAATTACTTCCGCAGTAAAAAGCGCAGCCATAAAGTACAGGTTCCAGACACGAAATAGTGGGTATTCAACTAAATGTCCTCGCTTCGAGCACGCCAGCTTCTACACAATAAAGTAGACATATGGGATATGTATATGGTCACCTACCCATATGACAGCAATATTGCAGGGCAGGGCAACCGGCAGGAAACGACATTTCGTTGTTAATGAGAGAATGCATTTACATTATAATGAAATTTTGCTAGTTAAAGATTAGATTAGTTATTAACAACATCCTCTAGGGATAAGAAGAATCTTGGCTATTACTTAGTGTCTCGAGAAGGTAGTGGTCTCCACTTAAAAAAAATCTAATGTGTTACATTCACAAGATTTACTCTACCCACTGTCGTTTATTTAGATATGTAACTTATTTAAATGGATGTGTGTTTTAAGGAGATTTACATTTTTGAGCAGTACGTTTTTGGCTTTCTCTGATGGTGTCACAGCTACAGAAAATTATTCAAAATTTCTGCAGAATAAAGAGGGATTCACAGGCCATTCCCAGAATATTTATTCAGCATAGTAAATTTCATTTGTCATAAAAGTCTTAAAGACATGATATTTTAATCAAAATCGTTACAGCCATTTTTGAGGAAATCCATAATTTCAAAAACACTTCTATGTAAAGGGCGTGGGGTATGGAATTTTCTTGAAAAATGTTGTGACATCGCCTTTGAAGACGTTGAAGAGAAATAACAAATTTGGTATTTATGCGATATTTCGTTTTTGAGTTACGCTGTTCGTAGAGAGACACATAAAAACTTGGACGATTTTATAAAAACGTTTTGTTTTTATTCTGTGAAGTTTGTTATTTTGTTGTATTGTTATTTTTACGTCGTTATTTGCCCCACGTTTTGGGTGCCAATTTGAATAGGTTGTATTGAAAGAGTTGTATTATATTTAAACTGTTGGGGGCCGAACTTGAAGTTTGTTGCAACCGCACGTATAGCACCCGCTTTCCGGTAGCCTTCCCCCAAATGTACTTTCCGGTGGCCTTTGCCCCAAAAATGTTTAAAAGTTTTAACTTTGTAATTTTTACTGTTTCTTTAAATATTATATATTTATGTTTGCCTCAGCTGCGTCAGTATTATTGTTAGAGACACGTTTCTCTTTGCAGGGTTGTGGTGCGACTAAAGAATATAGGCTTACACAGATTATAAATTCTTCTTCACTCCATTTATTAATGCTTGACACGATTTAAATAACACTTCACTGATATAGAGAGCTGTGAGATTCTTTTGTTAATTACTTGCACCTTTTAACACGTAAACTATTTTTGTCTCACACAAAATATGTATTAAATTTCTCGAGGACACATTTAGTGTCCGGTTAGAAACACTGCCTACAAGCAACTGACTTGATTTCTATCCCCTAAATTTGTAAATTTCTGTATTTAAACTCTCTGATTGGTTAATCCTACTCCAATAGAATACCTTCATTTAACTAAACCTTTTTGATTAGCTATTTATTAAACTGTCTCAAAATTTTCATTAGTGTTGCTCCAATAATGACTAGTAGCATTATTAAACTTTCTTACTCATTATTGCCTCAAGGTTACCTCATTGTTACCTCATTGTTAGCAAATTTTAACCTATTATTTGAAGTAACATTATTTGTATATGTTTGTATTTGTTAGCCCCACATTTGGGAGCCAATTTGCGATGGTAAATTTATAATGTTATTTGTGTATGTGTTTACTCAACATGGTAAAGCAATTTTGTGACGTGATTCTTTGTTAGGTTTGTAGCTCCATCTGGTGTTAGCAATTTGCGGCAGTATTAGTTTTTTTGTTTGAAAGAATGCTACTTTTATTTTATTTAATTTTTTTGTTTCACTGTCCTCCGGCTAACTATGATCTTTTTGGGTCGAGCACTTCTCTTTATACAGGTTGTGTAAACGGAAAGGAATCTTTTATCCAAAGATAACACTGATGAAGGAATTTGTTTTACACTTTTATTGTCGAACACAGTCACTATCACATTTACACATTGATCTAGACACTCGCCAAACTGAAACTGTTATAACAACTTCTTACTGATCACTTTTAATTCACGTACTTCAACCTTTTGTATAATTAACTTTACCATACTTGAGATTTTTCATAACTCTTATACGCGTAACTTGCGAATCGATATCCGACGTTTAATATTTCTGCTGGACTGAAGGCGACGTGTATCATACAAATATTTTCGACGAACTGACGTGAAGGCGACGTGTAGTGTACAAAGAATTTTGATGAACTGACGGACTCTACCTCTAACCTAGCTCTTTTATACTCATACACCCCGATATGCCTAAAGATTATAACTGAACTGCAATTGGCTAATAAAACGCGCCAACATTAGCGTCTATTTTTATATCCAATGAAAATTATGAATACATATGCTCTAGGGAAATGTTCCAGAAGATTCTAAAGGAAAACGCGCCAACATTACGTAACTTCCTCGTTTCCAATAATGATAAACAGCTCACCTCCTCGCTGCATTATTGCACGCTATTATTGTCAGTTTCAGTAAGGCATTAAAAACTTACTTCTCAACAATAATTACAATCAATAAACATCTCAAATCAATGTCACATAAAAATGCATATTCATATTACAATCATTATTTACATTTAAGTAATTTGTGATACAAATTACTGCATCATATTCTCACAGTTCCTACATTATTAAATTACGTAATACATTCACATAACATTATTGAACATGTATACAATAATATAAACATATACAATGATTGCAATATACACTTTTTATAAATTATTACATACACATATTGATTCAAGGCGGGCTGTTATTGAATTAACATATTATATAATTAGACTGAAATTATTTAAGAGTTAAAAATACTGCCGCAAATGGGAGTCTCAAAACGTGCATGTACGGTGAAATCTCCACATCGAATTTTGGGTAGAGTACAATATTTCCTCTACTTACAGTAAGTGCGCAGTAGAAAGAAAGATATAATAAAGAATCAAGGATTAGAAAATGCTCATTCTCATATGCGGAAATAAGAGACGGCATTATAGGGGAAACAATTTAATGGCATTTCGCAGGAATTTAAGGTGGCTAACTTTACACTAAAGTACTGCTAACCTTACAATGGGAATTACTAGTTTCTCATTCAGTGAATAAAATCTTGTGTGGAAACACCACCAGTTGATTAAATCACTTCCCAGTGCTATCACATTGCACTGAATTTAATGGGATATTATGGTTGTAAAAACAATTAAAAGGTGCGAAACACTTATATGTAAGCACTAAACTATTCCAAATAAACGGCCTCTACCCAACCAAAGATTAACAACCAAAACTCAACAGTTGGTCTGCAAGATGAATTTTGTACTGTCAATGTAACAGCTATATCTTTGTCATGAGTATATTTCAGGATAACTTGTTAGTATGGATAAATAAACAGAATGTCACCAGAGAACACCATAGTGGGGAAATATGTCACGGTTAGCTTTTGGTGAATACCAGTAGCTTGCGTTCCTTATAACGTTTCCCTGGTAGCCTTTCGTGCTGTTTAACGTTATTTTTGAGAAGGTTTAATTTTAAGGAGGAGTTGTATTATAGTTCAACTGTTGGGGAGCCAAACTTGATGATTGAATGTCTCACGTATGGTACAAAGTTTCCGGTGGCCTTCGCCCCAATGTTCACTTTCCGGTGGTCTTCGCCCCACTGTTTAGGAATCAACTTTCTATTTTTATGTTTCTTTAAATATTATATATATTTATGTTTGCCTCGGCTGCGTCAGTATTAATTTGTAGAAACATGTGTTTCTTAACAAGGAGTGATGCGGCTAAAGAATGTAGGCTTACAGAAATTATTATTTTTACTTCACTCCATTTATTAATCCTTCACACAATTAAATAACACTTAACTGATATAGAGGGCTGTGAGATTATTTACTAATTACTTGCACTTTTTAACACGTAAACTTTATAATGAGTTTTCGTCTCACACTGAATACGTATAAAACTTCTCGAAGACGGGTCTTGCGTCCGGTTAGGACGCTGTCTACTAGCAGGTCGCGCCTGAAATTGTACAATTTGCTCTACTCCAATAGAATACTTTTATTTAACTTTCAGGTTTTCTGATTGTTGATTGGCTATTTATAAACTGTCTAAAAATTACATTATTATTGCATTACATTACTAGTAGCATTATTAAACTTTCCAATTCATTATTGCCTACACGTTACCTCATTGTTAGCAACTTTTGACCTATATTCTCACAGCTCCAACATAATTAAATTATGTAATACATTCACATAACATTATTATACATGTACATAATAAAAATAAACATATACAATGACTGTAATATACACCTTTATACATTGTTAAATACACATATTGCTTTAAGGCGACTGTTATTGAATTTTATATTATATAATTGGACTGAAATCATTTAAGTGTTAAAAATACTGCCTGATTTTAAATGCATTTAGTAAACTGGCGGAAAATAAATTCGTAAAATTGCAAACACCGAGGCGTTAAAGGTTGATAATTCCTGACTGTGATATATTTTTTCCTCCATATTTTAAAAAACTAATTTCACCACAATTTCAGATATTTCCAAAATTATACTTATAGAAAAAAATGTCTTGAAAAACGTTGCTTGATACTATGGGGGAAAGTAGATGCCATTAATCGTGTTTTATTTTGAGGCAGTTTAAATCGTGTCAAGCATGAAGTAGGTATGATTTAGCTCCACGCTTGGGACGCCAATTTGAAGAAGGTATTTTCAACTGTTATTTGGTTCAGGTAATAAATTAGTAAAATTATTTAATCTGCCTCGCAATTGGGAGCCAACTTGTAGTAGTTGTTTTCTTCTACTGTTGAAGTTTTACTGCTGCTGCTGTTGTTAGCTACACGCTTGGAAGCTAACTTGAAGTAGATGATTTGCTGCTGTTGTTGCGTAATATATGTTTAAGTAAACTTGAAATTGTTATGTGTAGTTTGTAACACGCTTTGGGCGTCGGTTTGAATTTTATGCTTACGTAATATTCCTTATGTTTGAATTTGCCTCGGCTGCGTCAGTCTTACTTTAGAGTCATGTATCTTGGGTAGGGCGCGGTATGGCAATTATTGTAGACATCACAGAACTAAACTTTTAAATTAACTTCTTATATTTAAATTCTTGCACATATTTATACAGCACTACACTTGTTTGAAGAACTGTGAGACACTTTTATAGATTCACTTAACGAGTATATCTGTTTTTACTATTCACCCGTAGAGAACACATTTTTCCTTTTATACTCTACCAAGTCTCGCCAGCAACTGAGTAACCTCAACGGTCAAAACCTATAAGTTTCGGTATTGCAAGTCTTTGATTGGCTAATTCTAGTCCAATAGAATTTCTGCATTTAACTTAAAACTTTTCTTTGCTGTTGATTGACTAATTTAAAACTGTTACACAATTTACGTCATCATCGTTCTAATCATGACCAGTACATTTAAAACACATTATTGCCACAATTACCTCACTATTACTCATTTTTAGCAACTTAAAAGTTATTATTCTCACAGCTCTTGCATTATTAGAGTATGTAATGTATTCCCATAACATTACTAAAATATGTTTACAATAAAAATAATGATTTGCAATGACTGTTACATACTTTTTAAATAAATATTATATACATATTGTTTCATGGCGTACTGTTATTGAATTTACTTATTATAAATTACAATTGAAATTATTCAGGTATTAAAATACTGCCTCAATCATTAATAAAAGGAGTGAAGTAAAATTATAATCTGTGTAAGTGTACATTCTTTAGTCGCACCACTCCCTGCTAAGACATTCATGTCTCTAAAAAAATTAAATACTGACGCAGCCGAGGCAAACATAAATATATAATATTTAAAGAAACAGTCGAAAATTACAAAGTTAATATTTTTTAAACACTTTTGGGGCAAAGGCCACCGGAAAGTACATTTAGGGAGAAGGCTACCGGAAACTTTTTACCATACGTGCGGTTGTAACTACTTCAAGTTCGGCTCCCCAACAGTTGAACTACAATACAACTCCTTCTAACAAACCTTCTTCAATTTGGAGGACATTGTGATAGTCATTTTAGGGTGAATTTAAGCTTTTTTTAAATGGGAACTATTATTTTATGTTGTTTTATCACTTCTCATAAATATCCAAACGATATTTGTATAACAACGAAAGTTCTGAATGTTGGTTCCCAATTACGAAATGTAACTTCACCCTCAAATCATTGCGCTCTTCGTACAAAGCCATTCAGCATTTTTGTTAGGAAAAATATTTCACGAAACTTGAATATAACTACAATCATTCCGAATTTGTTGTAAATGTGTATGAACTCATCGAATGTTTTATAATTGGGGAAAAACCATTAGAGCATGCAACAGGAAAAAAGAATGAATGTGTTATTTGTTACAGTATCATGCAGTTGTTTACACATAGAATTTCTTCAGCCGCTTCTTTATCTCTGCAAATATAACGAAGGCTCCAGAATTCATCTTTAGAGAAACTTTAGCTCTCTGGAGTTGTGTTTAGTTTGAGTATTTCACAAAACAATTAAAGTATTTATCTGTAAAAGTCTCCCAATTAAATACTAAACATTGTATATACCGTTTAACTATGCAATTTATGTAGTTCGTTTCTTTTTTAGCATTAATTATTGTTTTTCTGACAGTCTAAAATTCCCCAGATGTTATGCAGTGTTAGTTTACAATGTTAAGTGGGCATTCTTTTGTTTCTCAATAGCACGTGGTTTTGCTAGTCCCAAATGTACAATGACGGGGTTATTGATTTAAACAAAATGTGGAATGGTAAGAATGGAAGCAAGGAAGGAAGAGCACGTTTCGTTGCCAGGCAACTGCCAGACATGTAGAACACCATGCTCCATTTTGTGGGCATCGTCTGACTCGCATCTGCACGCGACACTGTGATGTAGACTTTATGTTCCCCTTACGAGAGCATTTGTTTTCCTTGACTAAATTATACGAAAAACTGTTTCAGCGAAACAGGCTCTAGCGAATTTGGTTTAAATATGCATGAGCTTATGTAGAGGATAAAATAAAAGTGTATAAAGACCGCAGCTGGTTAATAATTGAGTACATACGCTACAAAATATATCAAAATCATTCTGAATGTTTATATAACCTATCGGCAATACTTTCCTGGTATTATACAGGGTGATTCATGAAGAACTGACACATTTGTTTCTTTAATTATTCTGTTCCATACTCACTCAATGCCCCAATTATAGCACTAAATTAAGCAGAATGTTTTGGAGTTTCGATTGCCTTCACTAGATGCGCAGATGTTATTGACATTTTGTTCTAGTCAACGTGAAAATGGGGTACACATTAAATGAACAACTCTTCCTTGTAAAGCAATACTGGATTACGAATTCAATTACAGCTACTTAAAAGGCATACCAGAGAGAATTTGTGTTCGGAATCCTCACCAAAGAAACACAATACTGGGACTGGTAAACAAATTAGAAACAACTAGATCTCTGGTGAGTGAAAAAGGCAAATCTCGTTCATCTAGGCTTCCCATGGTTGTTGTTGACGTAAGAGCACGACTGGGTCAGTCACTCAAAAATCATTAAGACGTTTCTCGCAGGAGTCAGGGTAAGCTACTCAATGTGTCAGAGATTTGTGAAAAGTGCAGGCCTAAAGACGTATAGGATTACGGTTGTCCATCAGATACAGGAACCTGATAGGGATAGACGCCTGAATTATTGTCGTTGGTTTCAGGCGTTCATTGTGCAAAATCCTGCCATATTGTCCATCACGTGGTTCACAGATGAAGCATGGTTCTATTTATCCGGCTATATGAACTCAAATAAATCTATGTTATTCATGCAGCATCTATGCACCCGCTTAAATTTGAAGTTTTGTGCGCAATATCCGCACATAGAATAGTGGGACCAACTTCTTTTTAAACAATGTGAACACTGCAGAGTACCGACGGATTTTCATGGAGTTTGCTGAGCAACTAGACGATGTAGAGCTGAGTCAAGGATATTTTCAGCAGGACAGCGGTACATGCCATACATCAAATGAATCCATGGCACTAATTGCAAGTTTCTTTGACGTCCGAATAATTTCCAAGAACCTGTGGCCACAGAGATCCTCGATTTGACATTTCCGGACTTCTTTCTACGAGGTTACTTAAAAGACAGGATTTATGTCATACGTCCCCAGACATTGGACGATCTGAAGCACAACATTACACAGGAGATTCAAGCTATTGACAACAGAGCCCTCCAACGAGTGACCAGTAACATGGAACGACATTTTGAGTTGTGCCTTATGCAGGATGAAGGACATTTTCAACATTTTCTATAGAGGTAAACAACCTCCCAAAATTCCTCTGCATTTCAGGTATAATAAGTTGCCGCTACCATAACTCGTTTTGAAACAATTAATGAAATATATGTATCAGTTCTTCATAAATCACCCTGTACAACGTTAGTCTAAGTCCATTATATTTCTACTTCTCCACCACATGTGTATTGCGGTAGAGAAATTACTGTATTCCACAAAAAAATCGATAAAGAGATGTGACTGAATACACACGTTTTAAGGTCCCTGAAGCCAAAAATGAATTTTTATAAAAGTTCCATGCCTTTGGGTGTGAACAGCAGAATTAAAAAGAAATTCAGGTGTATTACGTTCATATGACTTTCTCACCTACCACGTTTATTTTTGTATAGTATAGATATTTTTTTTTTATAAATGTGCCTACAAATACATCTTCGCACTCTCTTGGTTTACAAAAACCAAAGAGTAGGAATTCGTTGTCGCAATTTGCACATCTGTACCATCTCTCTCCTGATGGCAACAATATAATAATAATAATAATAATAATAATAATAATAATAATAATAATAATAATAATAATAATAATAATAATAATGGAAATATTGAATAAGTGTTGCCCCTAATTTTCTAAATCTAACATGCTTCTAGGTCCATAGCACGTTTTAGCTTAAGAAAAATCATTTTCTTTAACGAATACCCTTAAGGGGACAAGGTAGTCTGAACTCATGGAAATTACACCTTAAGGTGTTAAATTACCACTGCTCGTAAAGTTCTCAATGGTTTTTCCTGAAATTTTATGAATTCTCCTATAAATTATGACAATTATTTCAAGTGGTTTTTTGCATTGATAACTTACGTTGTTCAGTCCGCATAAATTACTTCATTCAGCAGAAAAATAGTAAAATTTACTCCTAAAACATATAAATTCATGTACTTTTTCTGTGATACTACTTAAAATACATAATCACACTTTTGCCTGCTTGTTCTTAGCATAATCAGCTATCTTGTGAACCTCAATTATTAGTTATGTATATCAGTTCACTAAAAATTGAAAAAAAATTGTTTGCAAGGTCAAAAGAATAAAAATGCAGAACATTTGCGACGTTTTTGCTTTCTTAATATCACTAATATGCATTATAAAATTATGATTGTGATTTAAAAAGTTTAGCTATGTGTTGTATACATGCACTGAAAATTTCAGCCCTCTACCTTTCATACTTTCTGAGAAAAAGGTACATAATTATCCAAAAATGTTGTTTTGAGAAAGCTGAACTTAAAGTTTGAACATTAAAATTCTGACACACTTCAGTACATTCTAGGATCATAATCATCTATATCTTCATTCCTGGATTACTGCAGCTTTAGTGATTGTCTTCTCTTGGTCCTGGCCTCTTTTGTTAATTGCTGAACTACTCGCAGGGCATGTTATAGTTGTTGAAAGATACAAAAATGTTCTGAAAAGGGGCGTTGCTTGACAGCTTTAAAGGAATACGGACTAGCATTTAAATGGTACTTAAATGCCTTAAAAAGCCAATTAACCCCCAAATGCATATATTTCTGATACTGGAAATAAGAGAGATTTTATTAGTGCCTAAAACAAAAAATGTGATTTTTTACTATTTCGGGGTACCTTGTCCCCTTAAAATTAAATTTAATAATTCCTCTAATCTATAAGCAAAGTGAAGCAAGAAAAGGGATTTCCATTTGTCACACAATTTCAACGAGGGCTTATAAAGAAAAGCATAAACAGTCCCACAGGAACATCCTATACGGCCTGATCAAGCATTCGATTACGCCATTACAAGTGTTAGCTCCCCTTTAAAATAAAAAAGGGTCCACTAATGCCCCTTGTGTTCCCTTAGTCACGTTTACGCTATTTCTTTCTTCCCTTTTTTCTTGTTTTGCGCCACAGAGCGATTACCATCAGCTCAGCGGGGCCATTAGGAGAATTTCTGTTTGTATTCCAAGACGACAAGCAAGCTTTTTACCTCTTCCAACGAGCAGTGAACACTTCCTAAAACAACTGCCGTGTGATACGCTTTAGTCCACGATTGGTTTTTCTTCTCATGGGATGTTATTGTAGTACCTGATCATACTTTGAGTAGTTAAAAATATTTATTCTACTTTAGATCATCATTTGTATGCAAAAATATATTTATACTTGTTTTAATGAAACTATTGCGACGTTAACATATTAGAGTATTAGTTGTAATGATGATAAGCGATCATTGGTGGCTTTCGAATGTGCCCCCGAATTTGCCATACTGCGCATTGAAGAAGTTATGTTCTTCAACTGTTGTAGTTTATTATTGTTGAAGTTTTACTATTGTTGTTAGCTACACGCTTGGGAATCCAACTTGAAGTAGTTATTGTCTTGGAGTTTATTTATTTAATCAGCTACATGTATAAACGTCAATGTTGAAGTGGATTGTTTATTACGTAATATGCTGCTACGTATGAGAAGCCGATTTTTGAAGATGTATTTTTGTTATTACGCCCCAAGTTTAAAAATATTTCTTAACTTTGTTATTAAACTGCTGCTATAGGTAGTGTTTGTGTTTATGTTTGCCTCGGCTGTTGTTTTAGAGTCACGTATCTCTTAGGCAGGGGTTGGTACGACAAGAATGTAGGCTTACACAGATTTTAAGTTTAAATTCACTTCTTTTTATTAATCCTTGACACAAATTAAATAGCACTACACTGATATTAAGAGCGGTGAGATTCTTTAATTTAAAACTTGTGCTTTGTTAACGCGTATATTTAATTTTACGATTCACACGAATAAGTAATATTTCTTTAGAGAACACATCTTCCATCCGGTCACTACCAAGGTCTGCCAGCAACTGAACATATTTCAACCGTCAAAACCCGTAAGCTTCTGTATTTCAAGTCTCTGATTGGCTAATCCTAGTCTAATAGAATATCTGCATTTAATTAAAGCTTTTTCTAGCTGTTGGTTGGCTATTTTTAGACTGTCACAAAATTTACATTATCGTTGCTCTAATCATGACTAGTAGCATTTAAACTCTCAAACTTATTATTCCTTCAAGGTTACCTCATTGTTAGCAACTTTAAACTTATTATTCTCACAGCTCTTACATTAATAAATTACATAATGCATTCATATAACGTTATTAAACATGATTACAACAATATAAGCATATGCAATGACTGTTACATACATTTTAAAAATGATTACATACATATTGCTTCAAGGCGGGCTGTTATTGAAATTACATATTATATAATTCAAGTGTTTAAAATACTGCCTCAGCATGCGTCCCAATGTGTTTTGGTTAGTTGTGTTTAGAGTGCGAACAAGGCAGGACATCCGCACCTTAGTGATTGTAAGATTTATTTTGGCTTATCTTCTCTTTCTTCATTCACTTGTGAAGTCGATTATTTGTTAGCTCCACGTTTGGGTGCCAATTTGAAGTAGATATTTGTTGGTAGTTGGAAAATGCTTTATTTTATCTGCACAACGTATGGGAGTCAATTTGTCGCGGTAACTCCGTGTTATCTATTGCTGGGCGCCTGTTATTGAATTAATAGTTTGAATTTTGGGTTATTTGTCCTCCGGCTAGCTATTATTACTACTCAGTCGAGCATATCTCTTGAACAGGGTGTGTAAACGGAACGGATTTGTTACTGAAAGATAACACTTATAAAAGAATTTGTTTTTACACTTTTATTACCGTCACAATTAATTAATTTCACATATTGACTCTTGATACACGCCAGACTGAAACTGTTATATTTTCTAATATCACTATAATCACTTATTTACTGCACGTTATTAGTTCGCGTATTTCACATTTATAACAAACTTTAAGACGCGAGAGATTCTGTAGAATTGCGCGACGTATAACCTTTGTATGATTCTGTTGGACTGAACGACATATTACCCGCGAATCCTTCTGTTGGACTGAACGACATATTACCTGTCTCTGGCTTTAGCTATTTATACTCCCTCACCCCAATATGCCTAAACATTATAACAGAGCTGCTATTGGTTAATAAAACGCGCCAACATTAGCGTCTATATTTATATCCAATCAAAATTACGAACACATATGCTCTAGGGAAAATATTCCCTCCATTTCTACAGAAAAGCGCGCTACTAGGACGTCATTTGCTTGCCTCTTCTAATTAATAAACAACTCACCCCCTCGCTCATTGTTGCCCGCTCTTATTGTCAGTTTCAGTGAGGTCGTGTAAACTTATTTCCTAACAATGCTTATAATTAACAAAAATCTCAAATCAATAATGCTTATTTACACTATAATCACTCTGGCATTTACAGTGTTGTGATATAAAATACTGCGTCACTTGATGCATTAGACTTATTAGTCTGTTTCGTCTCCAAATTTATCCATCCATATCTTTTTGGGTCTTCCTGTTTCCACAACCTCTTGGTTTATAACTTAAGTTCTTCTTGGGTATCTTCCTTCTGATATGCGTTGTACACATCCCACAAGAAGTAATCTACATCCGATTTCTGATCGTCTGTAAGGGCGTTAATAGCGTGTGACTTAAGATATCCACTGCGCCTCCTTCACCCTTAGTGCGTTGAAGAAGGAAGGGGCTATAGTGTGCCTGTTTAAAAACATGTAAATAGCTAGGAAAACGTTAGCTTATATGAGGACCTATAATTAATGTTTGAGGACTAATATGTTAACATCTCAGGAATTTACTCATATGCAAGAGCATTTCCAAATGGACATGCTGTATATTCTGGATTAACCTCGCGAAAGATCGACAAAATCGGTCTCCACTAGGGATGGGAATTCGATACCGTCGATACCTCGATATTATCGATACTCGGCAGTATCGAAGTGGGTCTAATGCTTTGAGATAAAACTTCGATAACTTTTCGATACTTTTAAATTTGTGATTTTGCATTATTGAAAGTTGTTGCGCTTAACTTTATGCTAGATAAGGAATAAAAAGAGTCAAGACTTCATGTTACTGCCTCGCACATGTCCCCAAAGAGATGCTGTGCTATAATTCTTGATAGACCTTGAACGCAATGAATGCAATGTTTCATAGACTCTTATGTCTAAGTAAAAATATGCAAGTAAATGGGAGAGGGAGTAAGGTACTCATGTAACATGCAGCGTTAACTGAGTTGTGAATGAAGCTGATTTAACTGACGAACTAAATCACGTTTCTGCAATAGCATAGCTTGGTGACTCACTCTCAACCATTACATTTACCTACCACGGTGACCAAAATCTGGGAATCCAGCAAAACAAGTCAGAAGTTATCACGTGAGATAATACAGAGTTTGGAGATGTTTGTCCTTTTATGAATGCTCGTATTCTTAAACAAAAATATTTGATTCCTTTATATCTGTGCACTTCATATAATACTTCCTTGATTTGTACTTTATCTACTACGTATAGTAAGTAGGGGAAGTATTGTATTCCACCCAAAAATTTGGTACCGAGATTTCACCGAAAATACAAGTTTGAGACCCCCTAAATCCAGAAAAAGCATTTTTGGAAACATGTCCGTGTGTGTATCTGTGTGTGTGTGTCTGTGAACAACATAACTCAGAAACGAACAGTCGGATAAACACCAAACTTAGTATTTAGGTTCAGTATCTTCCAGAGATGCGACACAAAGGTTTTCAAGAAAATCCCCCTACCTCAGACAACCCTTTACATGAAATATTTTTCGAAAATTTTAATTTTCTCAAAAATGGCTCTAACGATTTTGATTAAAATATCATATGTTTAAGATATTTTCATGACAAATGAAATGCATATCTTGAATTTTCTGGGAATGTCTCCAAAAGCATGCTTCATTGTGAACGACTTTTGCATAACTGGTAAACTATAAGAGATAGACAAAATGTTACTACACAAAAATGTATATCGCGTTAAAATACACAATTTATGTCATATAATTTTTTTTTGTTGAGTGAACCAATTTCGAGATATTGCTTGTTATTCCCTTAAATTTTCCAATACTTAAACTTTTTCTAAAATGGGAATTCGTTACTTATTTTTTTGTGCTGGTAATACAAAGAGAATGTTATTCCACATAGCAACCAGCTCTTAAAAGATTTGACTATCGCTTAAAGCCTACCATACTCACCTTGCACCTACAAGAAAATTAGCAATAAGATTAACATCGCGATATCTCGATTAACATGAAGCGTATGGAGAATAAGCGTTTGTAAAAATAGTCTGTACAAGAGTAGAGAAAGTCATGCGAGTGTAACACATCAGATTTTTAAATACAGTAAGCTATTATTGGCAAATGTAACAAGTTGAAGTTTGTATAACCCTGGGTTGCGCCCGTCGAAATACAGGAAGGAAGCGAGACCGGATCTCGCGCGATGATGGACGCCTGTCGTGACGTCACTTCCCGCTCATTTCCTCCATTGTGAAGCGCAATTAAGCGACACCAGGTCTTCCTGACCGCATTTAACGCAGCTTCGTAACTGCTAGGACTGGATTACTTTCTTGCGAACAAGGGTCACCATTAATTTGACACCCTTAATTAAAAATGGAATTTAAAAGCATCAATTCCTGGGAGCATCATCTTAAATGATTATGTCGGCCTGCGAAATTAAGGACCGCAAACGCTTTTCCCCTATATTTGCTACGTTTATCTTTAAAGTCGAATGATTTTCAGTACTTAAAATTAGAAATCTGATGTGTTGTATTGAAATGACTTTCTATATTTACTATCATTTATTTTGATGCATCTAACTTCTACAAAACATTCTTAAGAAAGCCTATTTTCCCATCTTATGCATTATGAACGAGATAACCTTTGCAGAGCTATTTGCATTACTCATTTCGTTAAAGGTACAAGTTGGAGAGAGGAAACTGAATCCTTAGTCAGAGGTTTAAAAAGTGGGTCTTTGTATGCTAGGCTAGATGTTTCATACTCTTTCCACGAAATCGTGAGAAACAACTGAATAGTGACAACACTTTTAAAACATCTTATGTGTTACGTTGACATGACTTTCTCTGCTGTATATAATTTATCAATGGTTATAAAAGCTATTTTTACGAAAACTTATTTTTCTATCCACTTCATATTAATGGAGACAAATCTTTGCAAAAGAAGGTACATTACACATTTGGTTATAAATGCAAAGGGAATAACGATATTCAAATTTTAAGAACTGAGTGATTAAACGCTGACCCTAAAGTGTCATAGTTCCTTCTACGAGATCACGAGAAAGAGATGAAAATCGACACGACTTTAAAAGAGTGGCTAAATATTGAACAATTCGAACCATTAATAAGGATATCTAAGAAATGGCTGATGGAACAAAATGTTACTTGAAATAAATTGTGTGTTTTAAACAGATTCTACATGTTTACTTTCTCTACCTGTACAGTAAGTAGGGAGAGGATTGCATTCCACACAAAAATTCCATATTGAAATTTCATTGAAAATACACGTTTTGAGGTTCACTGAATAAATTTTTTTTTTAGAAAAAGGTACGTGTGTGTGTATGACTGTGAACACTATAACTCAAAGATGAAAAGTCGGATAAATACCAAACTTGGTATTTTGGTTCAGCATCTTTCAAACATGCGACACAAAGATTTTCAGCAAAATCCCCCACCCCAGACTACACTTTACATGGAACATTTTTTGAAAATTTTTATTTTCTTAAAAATGGCTCTAAGATTTTGATTAAAGTATCATATGTTTAAGATATCTTGAATTTTTTGGAAATGTCACCAAAAGTCCTCTTCATTCTGATTAACTTTTGTATAACTGGTAAACCGCAAGAGATAGACAAAACTTTACTACACAAAAAATGTAGATATCGTTAAAACACACAATATATGTCCTATACATTTTTGTGGAGTGGCCCATTTCCGAGATATTCCTTGTAATTTGTTTGAATTTTCCAATACTTATACTTTTTCTGAAATGAGAATTCGTTATTCAGCAAGCAGCTCTTAAAAGATTTGACCATCGCTTAAAGCCTACCATATTCCCCTTAAACATACAAGAAAATTAGGAATAAAATTTCTACAAATGTGTTTCTGGAGATGGAGAACAAGGTTTTTTAAAAATACTTTGTACAAGAGTAGAGAAAGTCATGTGAGTGTAACACATTCAGATTTTTTGTGTAGTATTTTTTCGTCTATCGCTTCACACTGTTCCAAGAAAATTCAATATAAATATGCAAATACTTTAAAGATACGGTATTTTTATGAATATCGGTCGAAACAATTTTGGAAAATCCAAAAAGCTAAAAATATTTCATGTAAGTAAAAGATAGCTTGGGGTGAAGATATTTTCTTCAAAATATTCCTGTAGCATCTTAGAAAGATTCGGAGCTTAAATACCTTGTTTATTACTTATAAATTTCATATTGGACTAAGATTTTCACAAATACGAGCATTTTTGTAAAAATTGATTTGGTAGAGATAGTAAAAACATAATTCGATGCGTGGTGTATATAACGGCGATTTCAAATAAACGAAATATGTATCATATCTCAAAGGGAACTTGCAATGTTGCAAGTGCTTTTAAATTCTGGACTTTATAATTAACCTTATTTAGGGTCAATTTGGTTTTATTCCTTTATTCAGGTTTTGTCCTTCATGTATGGACAATAAGATGGAAATTCCAATCACTCAGACTTGAAATTTTCATTGTCAGTGGGACAGTATGATGAAAAACTTAATCGCATATAACTGGAAGCGGAAAAAGCGGCTCACTCCGCTAGATCCAGTAGTGTTTTTCCGCGATTTCATTGAAAATCACATTTTTAGGTCCCCTGAATAAAGAAAGCATTTTTGGAAAAATGTCCGTGTGTCTTTGAAGAGACGCAACTTAAAAGCGAAAAGTTGGTTAAATACCACAAGTTCAGCACCTTCCAATGATGCGAAACTAAGATTTTCGAGAAAACTACCCAACATTGAAAATTTTTCATAATTTTGATTTTTTAAAAATAGGTATAATGATTTTGATTTAAAATAGTTTCAGGACAAATGAAATGCACATCTTGGATTTTCTGGAAATTGCCTCTGAAGTCTTCTTCATTCTGAAGGCATTTTGCACAACTGGTAAACCGTAAGACTTTTTTGTAGATGTTGCTAAACCACATAACTTATGTCAGTTTTTTGAGGGGTGAAGTTATCCATTTTTCAGAAATTTCTTGTTAACCGTTTTAAATTTCAAATATTTATACTTTTATCAAATGGGCAGCTGTTATTCGTTTATTCTCCAACTGGTCATGCAAAGAGAATGGATATAGATTAAAAGTTTTAACTATTGCTTAGATCTATTGTATTCTCCTAACCCTATTGCATTTATAAGGAAATATGTAATAAAACCATTTCTACGAATGTTTATCTCGGTTAACATGAAGTAGATAGAAGAATGACCTTTTATATAAATTTTGCTGAAGAGTGGGTAGAGAAATTCATGTGAATGTAACACATGAGAAATCTTTTTCCTAAGGTTTCTACATTTACCCATCACTAGCTTCCACTCAGCCCTTGTCACGTCTTTCTGTCTAGATTAAAACAACTCCCGAGTAACGAACCCGAACCAATGAGTGATGTTAACATTTAATATAAAACGATACCTGTAAACAGGCAGACAGATAATTCAATATACCACGATCAGGACTTGGCCTAGTAGAGAGAGCGGCGGTTGAGAAATGAGTTACCTGCAGTATTTAAATGCAAAACCCCATAATAATAAGGTTAAACATTTCTTCTGAAACAGATTATACAATCTACTTCAGAGGAATTCATCGACATAATATTCTATTATAGAAAAATTATTGCCGCCAAGAGAATTTCGATATATTTGTCAGTTCAGTTTGAATAATTTATTATTATTATTATTATTATTATTATTATTATTATTATTATTATTATTATTATTATTATTATTATTATACAAGGATTAGTCCGCCTGATCTATTCCGGTGTTAAACTGGTCCTGCAATTAGGGTGTTTATGTGTCCCTATACTGGGAGTTGGGAAAATAGAACCTTTAGTCAACCTTTGGTAATCCGGAATTAGATTACTATTACATAATGACAATAATAATTAGTTCTAGAATTAAGTGATGGTAAATAAATGGACAATTAACGTCGTCCTTTAGAAAATTATCCTGATTATTATTAATTCTACGATAATCAACTAATAACACCATATTAGCGGTGTTACTCCCGCTTAACCAAAGGGATGAAGTAATTAGCTTGTCAATCAAGAATTAAGCAAGAAGAGAGATAGAAAGTTGGAGCTTAGAGAGAGTGGAGCTATACATTCTAGTAGCAACTTAAACACCTCGTTAATGTATGGGTTACTTTTTCTTTAAGAGTACTTCAATGGTAGGGGCCCTAGCAGGAGAGCCGAAAATACTTGGGGCACTGAATTTTTCAGGTCAGATTCAACTTCTCCAATTAGTACGAAGGAACAGTAATATATATTGGATACCAAATTTGTGAATTTTCATCCCAACACGACCCTAACATCGCTGATAGAGATGCATTTTCAAAATGACTGTGATAATGCGTGTAACATATAAGTTCTGAAACTTTGAGATCTTTATATGCAATAATGTGTCAGTAAACGTTGGTTATGTAGCTAAGAATTCGGGATAACCTAAGAGTGAAGTGAGGTTGACTGTACATCGAGTAAGGTGGAGTGAAGTGGCGCATTGGTGTGTTGTTTATCTGTGAGGCCGTGTATAATCCGCTTCGTGACTAGACTTTTAATACACTCGGGTCACTCATTCCGATGTATGTATCTTACTTCATTTTCCACCATTACTATACTGTACTATTTGCAGTAGAATAACGCAGCGCATTGGCGTCTTTGTTTACATCAACAGTACTGTGTTTAGTAACTCTATAGTAAGGTTGCACATACGCTGATTGCTAACTTGTCCCGGATCCTTAGCCTGGTTATGTAAAAAGGAATAAATTTTTTATATATCCAGCTTTAAGGAGATATTAAATAATTTTGATGTATGCTACACTATATATGCATACTGCCGTTTGTGAAAATTGCAACACCAAGCAGGAAACGCATGAATTCAATAAATTTGACGTGACAAGTAATAACAGATGTCAAATTTTCAAATCTATACATGACCTTTAAACCCTAATATGCAGTATTTGGTGTGACCTCCATGCGCTGCAATTAGAGCTGCTATACGCCGTGTCATTGAATCAATAGGTTTTGAATATGTTCCTGAGAGATTTCCCTCCACGCAGTTTGTATTCGAGCCCACAAATCCGTGACACTGATTACTGGAGGACCGTGACGCACCAGGTGCCGACCTACCACACCCACATCCCGGACATGTTCGATGGGCGACATGTCAGACGAACGTGCAGGCCAGGGAAGCAGTAGTACTGGTCGCTCTTCGAAGAAGGCTTGTATATTCCTCACAATATGTGGCCGAGCATTGTCCGGTTGAAATATGGCCTATAGAGATACCTGAAGCAGGGGGAGTACCTCAGGCTCTACAACCGGTAGAGGTACCGGTTGCTGTTCAAAGTGCCCTCAATTTGTAGGAGGCGAGGTCGGTTATTGTAACCAATGCCGCCCCAAAACATCACGCCTGGTGTTTGTCCGCTATGCCGCTCAACAATGCAGCCTTCCAGGTTGCGCTCACCACGGTACCGCCGGACACGTATTCGGCCATCACTTTAGGACACGCTGAAGATGGACTCGTCTGAAAAGACTACATTTTGCCATTCAGTACCCCAGTGACGGTGTTCACGTGCCCATTGCAGTCGGAGGAGCTTGTGGTTTCTGGACAATGGAAGCCGACGTAATGGCACTCATGCAACCAGTCCAACCTGCAGCAGACGGTGAAGAACCGTTGGTGCAGACAAGTTCACACCTGTTGTAGTGCGTCGAGCCAACACTGTGGATGAATGTGGAACGGTCCGTTATGACCATGCGGACAAGATGACGGTCATCCCGTGCTGTGGTCATGTTCCGTGGTCCAGTACCCCCTTTTCGTTGCGTACGACCTTCATTATCCACTGCTTCCACCACGCATCACTGTCGTAGCAGCATGCCCTGTACGCGCCAAAATGTCACGGTATGACAAACCCGCTTCCCGGAGACCGATCATTGTGCCCCGTTCGAACTCGCTCACATGCCGATATCGCTCCCTATGATGTCGACGAGACATACTGGCACTCACTTTATTGTTTCCGCCTTTTTTGACAATTCTACACTGACTACACTGGGCGCAACACTGACCTTGTCGGACCGACACGAGAGGACTCTGCTCGGCCTACGTGTACCCCATCTCTCTGCAAATATAATCACTTATTGCTTGCTAACCTCCACCAAATTTGGGGTTATTCGGGAAATTGTTTCTGGTGTTGCAATTTTCACAAACGCCAGTATATATATATATATACCAGGTGAGTCTGCTCAGACTACGGATTGAGAAGTTATGCAGTCCCGGCGTTGTACAGGCTATGATGTAAACACTGTCCACTGCATCGCATCCTATCAATTTCGGCCGAAATGACTGCTTTGCACCGGTATGCGTGCAGTAACTTGCACTCGTAGCGTAACAGTGTGCACGTTGGCGTTCAGTGGTGAAGGTCCCAGGTTTAAATACTGCTACTTGAAGGTACTTTTTATGTTTAATAAATTTAACGATAATGGGCATTTGGCTTAATTAGTTTAATTGTTTGAATGTCACTAAAACATAAATTGTTACTTGTTAGAATATGCTTTAATGAATATCATAAATACATGCAAGAAATGAATAAAAATATCATTTATTTGCAGGCGGGATTTGAACTTCCGACCTTCAAGCATGTTAACTTAACTAGAAAACCTTATAACCAGCAACACCGTAGCCCTAATTATCGGGAATGGTGAATGCCGTGTCAGCACCTGCATTTCGCATCGTCTGTAAAATGAAGAGTTGCTTAGTACCGATCCGCAGGATTAGAAGACTCACGCGTCATATACATAGGTATAAAACCGATTACAAAGACATGAATGTTACATGAATGTTATGTCAATTTAACCAAAAAGATTACAGTATTCTTAAACATAGCAATCTAAGTTTCATATATGTATAAATATGTGTATAGCCCATGTGTGTATTGTGGGGGTAACATGTCTGCCTTACATTCAAGAGGTTTTGAGTTCGAATCTCGGTCAGGATAAGGATGTTTTCCGGGGAATTTCCTTATCCTAAAGGACAAATGTCGAGTATCTCTAAGCTCAGGCTCCGCAGGTTCGTTTATACAGAAGTGTGTGTGTGTGTGTGTGTGTGTGTGTGTGTGTGTGTGTGTGTGTGTGTGTCTATCGGATTGCTTACACTTGGAAGTAAAAAATCTGATGTGTTGCACTCACATGACTTTCACTACTCTTGTACAAACTATTTTTACAAACGCTTATTCTCCATAGGCTTCTTGTTAATCGAGTTGATAATCTTATTACTAATTTTCTCGTAGATGCAAGGGGAATATGATAGGTTTTAAGCGATAGTCAAATGTTTTAAGAGCTTGTTGCTATGTGGTTCTCTTGGCATTACCAGGACAAAACACTGAATAACGAATTTGAGAAAAAGTATAGGTATCGGAAAATTTAAGGGAATAACAAGCAATATCTCAAAAATGGTTCACTCAACAAAAAAAATGTATATGACATAAGTTGTGTATTTTAACGCGATCTACATTTTTTGTGTATTAAAATTTTGTCTATCTCTTATGGTTTACCAGTTATGCAAAAGTCGTTCACAATGAAGAATACTTTTGGAGACATTCCCAGAAAATTCAAGATATACGTTTATTTGTCATGAAAATATCTTAAACATATGATGTTTTAATCAAAATCGTTAGAGCAATTTTTGAGAAAATTAAAATTTTCGAAAAATGTTTCATGTAAAGCGTAATCTGGGGTGGGGGATTTTCTTGCAAATCGCATCTCTGGAAGATGCTGAACCTAAATACCAAGTTTGGTGTTTATCGGACTGTTCCTTTCTGAGTTATGCTGTTCACAGACACACACACGGACATGTTTCCAAAAATGTTTTTTTGTGGATTTAGGGGGTCTCAAAAACATATATTTCCGGTGAAATCTCGGTATTGCGTTTTGGGTAGAATACAATACTTCCCCTACTTACTATACGTAGTAGAGAAAGTAAAAATGTGGCCCACATAAGGTTCTAATTTGGTACTGAAATATGTAGCTCCACCCTCTCCAAGACTCACTTTTCAACCTCCTCTCTTGTATAATTCTAGCCACTTGATTGATAAGTAGCTTACGTCATAAAATGGGCTGAGCGTAACACTGCTAATGAGCTCCTATGTTCTTGGTTGAGTACCGTTAAGCAAATAATAATTATGTTAGCATTATTAAGGCTGTCAACGGTTGTCCATTTATGTAACACTGTCTATTGACTGGTAGTGCAAATCAATAGCCTTATGCATAAAAAATAATAAATTAGTTTTAAGTTGCTTTGATGTTGGTATCTGGATGCTTGCTTACCAAGTAACCACGGAGATTGTTCAATAATCGAAGTACTATTCTCTTAGCTTCAATAATTCGATGTAGGTAATATTTTAGTCTTTATTAACTTATAAATTTCAAAAGAAATGTTTTTAACATTAATATTATTTCCGAGTTACAGATAACTCATTTCTCACCCGCCCTCCCTCTAAGTCTGTAATCATATTAGATTGGGCTAGCCATCTCCACTTGTTTACACAAATCATTTATTCATGTATGTTTCTTTCATGCCAGTTTTAGAGAGGCGCGATAAGGACTGTGTGAAAACCAGTGTTGGTAAAACCTTACGGATGCAAAAACACCATTACTATCTAGCCACTGGACCACTTCTTCTGCTCCCAAGTATACATTTCTAACGTAATTTCCATTTATATCTTTTTGGGTTAAATGCAGTTAGAGGGCAGTAGAGATAACCCAAACTGTTTAGAATATCCTGAAAAGTTACCGAAATATATTTTTAAAAGCTATAGACACAAAGGGATTTAATAACGAAGGATGTAGAAGCCTGTTTAGTTAATAGGCCACGAATGGTTGCCAAAGTCACATCAATTGGTATTTCCGCACAAAGGCTTATTGCAGTATCGATACCATCACAGATCACAAACATAAACAATTGAACAAACGAAAATATATACATAAGGCCTTGTAATTATCTGATTGGCGGTTAAAGGGAGATATATACCCAAGCCGGTCGACATATACAGACACGCTAACAAGTTCTGACAAACAGGAAATAGTTTTCACTCCAATAACTGCACATAGTTTGTAACAAAGTTGCATCCACTAACATTCCGTGCCATTATTATTTGCCCGTTACCTGCCAACAGGAATGCCAGACAGCAAAACAGATGAATGCGGTTGAGTTATTAAAGGTGTAGCGCGAAATTTCTTTTGAAGTCAGTACTTTATTAGGTGAAAGAACTAGATATACCTGAATGTTCATCTTCTCAAAAATGGATCTAAAATTTTGATTAAAATATCATATGTTTAAGATATTTTCATGACAAATGAAGTGTATATCTCAAATTTTCCAGCAATGTCTCCAAAAGTATTCTTCATAGTAAACCACTTTTGCATAACTGGTAAACCATAAGAGATAGACAACATTTTACTATATAAAAATGTATATCGCGTTAAAATACACAATTTATGTCATATACACTTTTTTGTCAAGTGCACCATTTTCGAGATATTGCTAGTTATTCCCTTATATTTTCCAATACTTATACTTTTTCTCAAATTTGTTATACATATTTTGTCCTGGACATGCAAAGAGAATGGAATACTCCACATAGCAACCAGCTCTTAAAATAATTAACTATAGCTTAAAGCCTACCAATTCCCCTTGCATCTACAAGAAAATTAGCAATAAGAGTAACATCTCGAAGTATATAGAGAATAAGCGTTTCTAAAAATAGTTTGTACAAGAGTAGAGAAAGTCATGTGAGTGTAACACATCAGATTTTTAGGAAAAGGTCCGTGTATGTGTGTGTGTCTGTGAGAAGCATAACTCAAAAACGAAAAGTCGAATAAATACCATACTAGGTATTTAAGTTCAGTATCTTTCAAAGTAAGACTTTCAAGAAAATTCCCCACCTCATCTATTTACATCGAACTTTTGGATATTTTTTTATTTTCTTAAAAACAGCTGTAACGATTTTTATTAAAATACTATAAATTAAAGTTATTTTAATGAAAAATAAAACCCTTATCTTGAATTTTCTGGGAATAGCCTGTGAGATCCTCTTAATTAGGAAGGAATTTTGTATAATCTTGTAAAACTGGTAAACGTTAACCGATAGACGAAAACGCACTACAAAAAATGTGGATACCTTTAAAACACACAGTTTATTTCGAAAAACGTTTTTGTGGCATAAGTTTCCGAGATATCCTTTATTAATGGTTCGATTTTCTCCTTTGTCTTTCTTTTAAATTCCTGCCGTCATTCATTTGTTCTCGTGATTGCATGGAAAGAATGAGGCCAGATATAGTAGCGTGCTGTTCTCAAATATTTGTCTATCGCTATTGCCTTTGCATTTATAACGAAATGCGTAATGTAGGTATTTCTGCTTACGTTTATCTCGATTAAAATGAAGTGGATAGAAACAGCAATCTGATGTGTTACACTCACATGACTTTCTATACTCTTGTACAAACTATTTTTACAAACGCTTATTCTCCATCTACTTAATGTTAATCGAGACATCGAGATGTTAGTCTTATTGCTAATTTTCTTGTAGGCGCAAGGGGAATATGATGGTCAAATGTTTTAAGAGCTGGTTGCTCTGTGGAGCATTCCATTCTCTTTGTATGTCCAGGATATAAGAAAACCAATGACGAATTCCTATTTGAGAACAAATATAAGCATTGGAAAATTGAAACAAATAACAGGGAATATCTCGGAAATGGTTCACTCCACAAAAAAGCGTATGTGACATAAATTGTGTGTTTAACGAGATCTACATTTTTTGTGTAGTAAAATTTTGTCTATCTCTTACGGATTACCATTTGTGCGAAAGTAATTCAGAATGAAGAGGACTTTTGGGGACATTCCCAGAAAATTCAAGATATACATTTCATTTGCCATGAAAATATCTTAAACATATGATATTTTAATCAAAATCGTTAGAGCCATTTTTGAGAAAATCAAATTTTTTGAAAAATGTTCCATGTAAAGAGTAGTCTGGATTGGGGGGGGGATTTTCTTGAAAATCTCATGTAAACTCAAATACCAAGTTTGGTATTTATCCGAGTTTGTGTTATCGGGTTACGCTATTTACATACTGACAGACAGACACACACACAGACTGTTATTGAGATAATTAATTATCGTTTAATATTATTTATAAAAACTAAGATGATAAAAAAGACAAGACAGACACACATACGGGCATTTTTTTCAAAAATGCTTTATTTGGTTTCAGGGCGCCTCAAAACATATATTTCCGTTGAAATCTCGATATGGAATTTTTGAGAGGAATTCAATGCTTCCGCTATTTACTTTACGTAGTAGAGAAAGTAATAAGGTTTCGTAAAAATAGCTTTTATATGCATTAATAGATGATACAGGGTAGAGAAAACCACATGAATATAGCATTCCGATTTTTTGGTTTGCTTATACCATAAGGCTCCATTCCAACTTATAGTCATTGATTTTCGTTTAAGAATAAAAATATTTCATTAATTTAAGTTTCTATATAATCGTCATAAATGTCTTATTCCAAAAATTGCATTAGCGACATGCTTTAATAATTCGTTTTCTTTCAGTTTCTTACATTTAATGTAACACCCCTTAATTAAACTGCCATTCGAGGATTAAATAATTCACCTGTTAGCCACCAAGTTAAACTATAAGCAATATCCTTTAATAGAAGATCTATATGACAGCCGTTATTATTTGTTGCTAGGAATTTTCCCAAGTAATAGTCAATTATGAAAGTTTTCCATACAAGGACGGCGTTGAATGTAGACCTCCAACAGGCCTTGGGATTATTTCGAACAGGGCACATTTATAAGCTCCAGCTAACAGCTGTCAAGGACCCTATGCGCAATATGCTGGAAATTAATAATCCTTTAATCCTATAAACATGGAGCAGGGACCAGTATCCTGAAATTCATCAATTAGGTCCTACTATTGCATCTCTTGGCTGTGGGTTTTGTTTGGCTAATGGCCTGCGATTGTTTAGGGGCAGAGTGCTCTGCAATATCAACTTCTGCGGGAAACAGCTTTTTCAGTTAGAATGTACATTAGAGCATCGCTCTTTCGGATATTAATTTCATGATGCACAGAGAGAAGTCGTTCGTTTGAACGTAATTTCAGGGACTATTCAAACGATTTGGACCAGTATTCCACCACTCAAAAATTGTTTTGTTTTCTCTACCACTTAGTAAGAAAAGTAGTCAAAATCTGCAATCCACCCAAGGCTATATATTAAAATTTCATTGCAAATACCGATTTACATTCACAAAGCACTTTATATCCACTATCTTCTACATAGCAATCTTACTAATCTTTATTTCCCTGTGTATTATCGAAGACATAGTCTCATTTCACATTTTCTTGTACATACCAGGTGGCCTAAACAAGCCATCGATTGCAGTTTCTCCCATACATAGGTGCAAAAGAAGTTGCCGTATCACTGCTGTGGCAGTGCAAGCACAAACCGAAAAGTCATTGAGATAGTGCTGCTGTCTGCAGGTGTTTACATGGTAGTTTCGTATTGATAAGCGTCGCGTGGTCGCCTGCATGTAGTTCGAGTCAGGTCATTCAAACAAAAAGGTAACGTTCGCCAATAACGAACACGGGATATGGAAGTACAGAAATAACATTAAGGAATAATGGATTATTCCAGGTAGAACGTGGGCCTGAGAGATTCTTACATCAATTCGTCCACCAAGGCGAGCATGTTGCACATGCTTACTATGAATAATGCACGAATAGAAAATAATTTAATTCTAATTCTTTGAGGGTACATAAGTATAATAACATAGAATTTGGTTTAATCTTGTTAACTTTGCAGCAGCAATTGGTGCCATATAGTTGTACAAATAGTAGATTAACTGTGTTCGAACTAAATGACTTAATAAATGTGCTCAGGTTTGCGCCAAGCGGCAATCCTGAATTCGTATTAATGAGCGGATTGCTTATTAAACAATCGATAAAAAACACACCACACGCACACACATTCAAACAGCAGACTCTGGACATAGTCTGAAATCTTTTTACTTTCTCTATTACGTATAGTAAGTAGGGGAAGTACTGTATTCTACCCAAAAATTCGATACCGAGATTTCACCGGAAATATATGTTCTGAGACCCCCTGAATCCAAAAAAAGCATTTTGGAAACATGTCCGTGTGTGTGTGTCTGTGAACAGCATAACTCAAAAACGAACAGTCGGATTAACACTAAACTTGGTATTTATGTTCAGTATCTTTCAGAGATGCGACAAGAAGGTTTTCAAGAAAATCCCCCCACCCCAGATTACCCTTTACATGGAACATTTTTCGAAAATTTTATTTTTCTCAAAAATGGCTCTAACGATTTTGATTAAAATATCATATGTTTAAGATATTTTCATGAAAAATAAAATGTATATCTTGAATTTTCAGGGAATGTCTCCAGAAGTATTCTTTATTGTGAACGACTTTTGCATAACTGGTAAACCATAAGAGATAGACAACATTTTATTACGCAAAAATGTAGATCGCGTTAAAATACACAATTTATGTCATATACATTTTTTTGTTGAATGAACCATTTTGAGATATTGCTTGTTATTCCCTTATTTTTTTCAATACTTATTTTCTCAAATGGGAATTCGTTATTCATTTTTTTTCCTGGACATGCAAAGAGAATGGAATGCGTCACATAGCAACCAGCTCTTAAAATATTTGACTATCGCTTAAAGCTTACCAATTCCCCTTGCACCTACAAGAAAATTAGCAATAGGTTTAACATCTTGATTAACATGGAGCATATGGAGAATAAGCGTTTGTAAAAATAGTCTGTACAAGAATAGAGAAAATCATGTGAGTGTAACACATCAGATTTTTTCATTTTGAGTTGATGTGCACACGTAGAGAAAGAGAGTTTTTTTTTCTGGATTCAGGAGACCTCAATACATTTATTTTCAATGCAATATCGATTCAAATTGCACTATTAAAGTTGTTTCTTCTCACATTTTGAGTTACCAAAATAGAACTATATACCAATACCAAGAATCGTTCTGACCGTAACATTGAGGAAACGACAAGGCCAGTACAGGGAAAGGACTGGCCCGCAAATATTACAAACTAGGACCAAACAAATGGAGCTGTAATGCTCAAAAGTTATAATCGAACAAGGCATATGACATACAAGTTCTGTTTATGACAAAATTAGCAATATGGTTTCGCGCAATGACTTACTTGCATTAGCATAATTACATTATTAAATTAATGATGAATACAGGAAAGGAGAATTGAATGAAAACTACTCTCAAAATATTTGCCTTATTTCCCAGCAACATCCCGCCACAACACACGTGCCAGCAAAGGAAACTGACAGTTTCTTTGAATATATGTAACGTAAGATACACTTTAAAGGATTAACGGATATATAAATCCTAATATTTTAAACATCCAAAGATATTAAAAGCGAGAAAGCAATATAAAAATAAACGTTTTAACGTTAATCTGAAGAAGTGGGTTTGTTATTATTGTTATATGCCCCACGCTTTGGGAGCCAATTTGAAGAAGTAGGTTGTTGCTTCACGTATGGAAAGCCAATTTGAAGTAGGAGTTGTATTGTAGTTCAACTGTTGGTGATCCGATCTTGAAGCAGTTTCAACTGCACGTATGGTAAAAGGTTTCCGGTAGCCTTCCGCCTAAATTTGCTTTCCGGTGGCCTTTGCCCCAAATGTTTAAAAATGTCAACTTTGTAATTTTGACTGTTTCTTTAAATATTATATACTTATGTTTGCCTCGGCTGCGTCAGTATAATTGTTAGAGACATGTTTCTCTTTGCAGGGTTGTGGTGCGACTGAAGAATGTAGGCTTACACAGATTATAATTTTACTTCACTCCTTTTATTAATGCTTGACACGATTTAAATAACACTTCACTGATATAGAGTGCTGTGAGATTTTTTTTTTATTAATTACTTGCACTTTTTAACACGTAAACTATTTTTGTCTCACACAAAATACGTATTATACTTCTCGAGGACGCATCTCGCGTCTGGTTAGTAACGCGTCCAGTTATGAGCGCTGTCTACAAGCAACTGACTTGATTTCTACGGCCTAAAGGTGTAAATTTCTGTATTTCAAGTCTCTGATTGGCGAATCCTAATCCAATAAAATACTTTTATTTAACTTAAGCTTTTTCTGTTAGTTGATTGGCTATTTTATAAACTGTCACAAAAATTACATTATTGTTGCTCCAAGAATGACTAGTAGCATCATTACACTTTCTTACTCATTATTTCCTCAAGGTTACCTCATTGTAACAACTTTTAACCTATTATTCTCACAGCTCCTACATTATTAAATTACATAATACATTCAGATAACATTATTACATGTATTATTACATATGTATGCAAGGACTGTAACATACACTCTTTATATATTGTTACATATATATATATATATTGCTTTAAGGCGGGCTGTTATTGAATTTATATTATAGAATTAGACTGAAATCATTTAAGTGTTGAAAATACTGCCTCAAATCACACGCAGCCAAAATTGAGGCACAGCAAAGGATTTAGCACGAGTAATAGCAGACCACCCAAATTTCACTAAGACATGAAAACAGTGTGATTTGAAACGCTTTTGACTGCCGAAAACACATTATAAATTAATTTGAAATGCCAGCCTGCTTTCGAATAAATACAACAGTCGCACCAGGAAAAATTGCGATCAGGGTAGAAACAAGCAAATAGTTTACAAAGAGCCATAAGGGAACTCGCCGTATCATTGACGTGTGCACCCGAGCTGAAAATCATAACCAAACTACTCGTCAAGAAGTAGCTCGGACACACTCAATCAGCTCTCCTGGCGCTACACACGCCGACAAACGTAACTAAAATTTGCCCATGGCACGGCATAGCAACAACAATTTGTATTAAGTGAAAATAATGAAGCAAATTTCATATAACCTAATATGCTATTAGTATAACTTTTTAGGTGAAACACAGTACTTTCTCTGCATTGCATGTCGTACTTCGTAGAGTAGTGGTTATTGTACTAGCCTCTGGTTCCCCAAGTCGCGGGTTCAAACCCGGTGGAGGGCGATGGATTTCTTTTGGGCATAAAAATCCTTAGCATAGCTTCCTTGGAAGGGAGGTAAAGCTGGTGGTCCCGTACCGTAGATTTACGGTACGTAAAAGAACCTCAAGCCTGATAAAGAGGCCTCTAAGCGAAATTACCGGTCTTCCACGCCCAATACGCTAAGGACAACAACAGTTAAAGAGAGTCCATTAAATATAGAAAACAACTCTGCATAGCATAGGTTAGCGGTAGAGATGGTACATAAAATTTTGGGGAATTAAGTAACTTTAGGATCGCTCTCCTCTCACCGAGGCGGCCCGGGTTCAATCCCAGGGACGCTCATGTGGGATTTGTGGTGGACAAGCGGCGTCTGGGCGGGTTTTCTCCGGGTTCTCCGGTTTCCTCCGCCATTCATTTCACCAACTGCTCCATCATCACCTTTCCTTTCATCCATTTCACCAACACTTCGTTTCATCTACTTCCGTCCTCCCCTAGCAGGCATCGGGCTGATCACCCATCCTGGATATTCTGTCTGATCCACGAGTGTCTGCTCCTCGACGGGCCTCTGAGCCCAGGCACCCGCCTGTTCCTGGGGGGTGTAAGTCCTACATAAGAGGAGGTTAAACAGAGAAAGAAGAAGAAGAAAAGTAACTTTAGGCATAATTTATGTACACTATTTTGCAGACCAAATCATAAAAACAATTCTCTACCCTCTATCGTTATTAGTGGGTATACAAACTATTCTTATTAAAGCTTATCTATGCATTAAAATCTAAATAAACCTTTGCAGAAACAGCTACACATTTCGTTATGGTACAAAGGGGACAACGCTAGTCAAATGTTTTAGAACTGGATGCTTTATGCTGGCCTTAAAATGCCATACTGTTTCCATGTAATCCCAGGAAACAAGTGAATATCTACAGTTCTTCAAAATGACAAATATACCTCGGAAATGGTGATGCAGTAATTTGTATCACAAATTACTTAAATGTAAATAATGATTGTAATATGAATATGCATTATTATGTGACATTGATTTGAGATGTTTGTTGATTGTAATTATTGTTGGGAAGTAAGTTTATACGACATTACTGAAACTGTCAATAATAGCGCGCAATAATGCAGCGAGGGAGGGTGAGCTGTTTATCATTATTGGAAACGAGGAAGTTACGTAATGTTGGCGCGTTTTTTCCTTGAGAATCTGCTGGAACGTTTCCCTAGAGCATATGTGTTCATAATTTTCATTGGATATAAAAATAGACGCTAATGTTGGCACGTTTTATTACCCAATTGCAGTTCAGTTATAATCTTTAGGCATATCGGAGTGTATGGGTATAAAAGCAGTAGGTTAGAGGTAAAGTCCTTCAGTCGGTCAGTTCATCAAAAATCTGTGTACACTACACGTCGTCTTCAGTCAGTCAGTTCGTCGAAAGTATTTGTACGGCATCCATCGGATATAGATTCACAAGTTACGCGCAGCAGAGTTATGAGAAATCTAAAGTATTGTAAAGTTAATTATACAAAAGATTGAAGTACGTGGATTAAAAGAATTATCAGTAAGAAGTTGTTATAACAGTTTCAGTTTGGCGAGTATCTAGATCAATGTGTAAAAGTGAGAGTGAACGTGTTCGACAATAAAATTATAAACAAATTTCTTCATCAGTGTTCTTTTTGGATAAAAGATTCCTTTCCGTTTACACAACCCTGATCAAGAGATATGTTCGACCGAGACATAATAGCTAGCCGGAGGACAGTAAACAAAAATTAAATCAAATAATAGTCGCATTCTTTCAAACACTAATACTACCACAAATTGCTAACACCAGATGGAGCTACAAACCGAACAAATGAATGACGTCACAAGATGGCTTCACATGAAGTAAACACACATACACAAACATTTGTAAGTAATACCGCTACAATGGTTATGCCTCAAAATAAGTTATTTGGAATAATATGAGTGTTTTAAAGAGATCCACATTTCAAATTCCTTTTGAATGAAGTGTTTACTGTCTATTCCTCTAAAATTCAGGATATACATTCTATTTGTAATTAAATATCTTAATCAAAATCTTTAGAGCCATTTTTTAGAAAAATGTTTCATGTAAAGGGTAGTTGGTGTGGGATAGTCTTTCTTGAAGATCTTCGTGTCGCATCTTTGGAATGTACTGAACCTAAATACTAAGTTTGATATTTATTTTCATTTTTGAGTTATCTCTTCACAGACATACACACAGGGAGCTTTTTCTGAAAATGCTTTTTATCGATTTAGGAGGCCTCTAAACTGTGCTTCAGGTAAAATTTTGGTATAGAATTTTTGGGTGGAATGCGATTCCTTCTCTATCTACTATGTACGTGGTAGAGGAGGTAGCATTACAATTAAATGTATACAAGATGCTTATACTGACTGTGAAATGTTTAAGGTATGATTTAATATTTCTATTATTATTTCTGATTGCGTGTTTCATCGTGTACCGTGAGCTAATGCGAAGTTCATTATGATCCCGGATAATATAGTTCCATTCCCCCCCTTTTTTTCAGGGGACTCCATCTCCCGGCCAGGTGGATGAACAAACGCATGCTAGTCACCTGGGACTGGCAGTATCACGACAAAATGTTTTGTGATGATTATTATCGGATTAGCTTCGCTAATGATGCGGCTAGTGACGTTTGGATACACTGATTTCATTGAGGACACGCACTGCACAGAGATAATTTTCATGTCATATTGTGCCAGCTATTGCCTGCAGCTCTCAAACATATCTACATGACATGTGCTACTTCATCCTTTTTTTGGGAAAGGACATGCGTTCAGAGAGATGGTTCAAATTAAAATTCAGTGCAGGTGAACAAACATACGTAGCAAAATCCAGAGATCAGTTAATCAAACATCTGCTATTTATCTTTTCTCCTGTTCAACCCTGTCGGCTTGTTTTAATAGTTAGGTATCTCTAATTAATTGCAGGTTTGTACAATTTAATGAAACCAAGTGAGATGTCTACATGGTAACGTGGGGCTCGCACTCGGGAGGTCCTGGTTTCGATTCCCGTCGCCGCTCACTCTAACCTTAGGTTTTGATACAGTATTTTTAACACTTAAGTGATTTCAGTCAAATTATATAATATATAATATAATAACAGCCCGCCTTAAAGCAATATGTGTATAATATATAAAATGCATGTAGCAGCCATAGTATTAATGTTATGTGAATGTATTACGAAATTTAATAAATGTAGGAGCTGTGAGAATAATAGGTTAAAAGTTGCTGACAGTGAGGTAATAATAAGGTAGCCTTGAGGCAATAATGGATTAGAACGTTTAATATTGCTACTGGTAATTCTTGGAGCAGCAATAATATAATTTTTGAGACAGTTTATAAATAGCCAATCAACAACCAGAAAAAGCTTAAGTTAAATAAAAGTATTTTATTGGAGTAGGGTTAGCCAATCAGAAATTGAAATGGAGCAAAATTTACAAATTCAGAAGTTAGTTGCTTGTAGACAGCGTTACTAATCGAACGCGAGACGCGTCCTCGAGAAGTTTAATGCATATTCAGTGTGAGACGAAAATAGTTTACGTGTTAAAAAGTGCAAGTAATTAAGAAATAATCTCACAGCTCTCTATATCAGGGAAGTGTTGTTGAGTGAAGTACAAATTATAATCTGTATAACCCTACATTCTTAGCTACAAAGAAATCCATGTCTCTAACAATAATACTGACGCAGCCGAGGCAACCATAAATACATAATATTTAAAGAAACAGTCAAAGTTACAAAGTTAATATTTTTAAACTTGGGGCGAAGGCTACCGGAAACGTTTTACCATACGTGCGGTTGCAACTATTTCAAGTTCGGCTCCCCAATAGTCGAACTACAATACAATTCCTCCTTCAAAATAACCTATTTCAGGTTTTGTGGTTTTTCCTGGTCTGTGGGCGAATGCTAGGGTGGTTTCTCTTTCCATTATATCCCTTTTATTCAAATTCATTTGCATCTTACAGGTGTGCTTCTAGGTTTCGTCGCATGAAAGTTCACAATGGTAATAGACAACCAAGATATTGTGGCAGATATTGTAAACATGGTATTTTAATTAAATTCGTTAGCTCTATTCTCTTTAAAATGCTTGTATCGTATCTTTGGAAGCCGCTGAACTTATGTTTTGAGGTCTCCTAAATAAGAAAATGCATTTTAGAAAAAGGTCTACGTGTGTCTGTGAACAGCCTAACTCAAAGACGAAAAGTTGAATAATCTTCCAAGGATGCGAGAAGAAGATTTTCAGGAAATTCTCTCTCTACCCCACTACCTTTTGCATGGAAAATGTTTCGAAATTGTTTTGTTTTCATGAAAAGTGGCTCTAACCTTTTTTAATAAAAAATACCTTATATTAAAGATATTTGTATGACAAATAAAATGTTTATCTCGTTTTTCTAGAAATAGCCGGTGAAGTCCGCTTCATTTGGAAGGGATTATATATAATCTTATAATGGTAATCGTTAAGCGAAAGACGAAAATATACTACACAATAAATATGATGTGTTACACTCACATGGGTTTCTCTACTCTTGCACAAACTATTTTTACAAACGCTTATTCTCCATATGCTAATTTTCCATTCTCTTTGCATTACCAGGACAAAAAAAAATGAATAAGGAATTTGAGAAAAAGTATAAGTATTGGAAAATTTAAGGGAGTAACAAGCAATATCTCGAAAATGGTTCACTCAATAAAAAAAATGTATATGATATAAATTGTGTATTTTAACGCGATCTACATTTTTTGTGTAGTAACGTTTTGTCTATCTCTTATGGTTTACCAGTTATGCAAAAGCCGTTCACATTGAAGAATACTTTTGGAGACATTCCCAGAAAATTCGAGATATACATTTCATTTGTCATGAAAATATCTTAAATATATAATATTTTAATCAAAATCGTTGGTACCATTTTTGAGAAAATTAAAATTTTCGAAAAATGTTCCATGTAAAGGGTAATCTGGGGTGATGGAATTTTCTTGAAAACCTTCATGTCGCATCTCTGGAAGATGCTGAGCCTAAATACCAAGTTTGGTGTTTATCCAACTGTTCGTTTCTCAGTTATACTGTTCACAGACATACACACGGACATGTTTCCAAAACTGTTTTTTTTTTTTGGATTCAGGGGTTCTTAAAGCATATATTTCCGGTGAAATCTCGGTATCGAATTTTTGGGTGGAATACAATACTTCCCCTACTTACTTTACGTAGTAGAGAAAGTAAAAAAGTGTAGATATCTTTAAAACACAATTTATTTAAAATAACTTTTTGAGGCATAAGCCTTTTCCGCATATAGCATCCAATTCTAAAAACGTTTAATATTGCTAACGAGACTTTTAATACTGATATTTTCGGAAAGGTTTATCTCGATAAAAATGAAGTAGATAGGAAAATAAACTTTCGTAAGTATAATTTGTATACTCACTAGTAAACGATAGAGTACAGAGGAAGTATTGTGAATGTAATACATCAGGTTTTTTGAGTTATGCTATTCACACACAAACATGCCTTAATATTTTAAGTTGTCACAGGAGCAAATTAATTCTAAAGTTTCAAATACTATGTTGATTAATGAGACATTTAAAATAGTTTAATTAACATCTCTTAAGCTAACTAAAGTAGCAACATATAGTTTGTATACTATTATGTGATAAGCTTTCTAACAGTTAGTTAAAATTCTTAAGCAATCTATTAAAATTATGAAAATCTGAATTTCCATAATGTTGGAAAGCTAAAATGCCTAGAGGTGATAATCCATGCATGTTTAAACACTGTTCTCTCTTGTATTTGATGCAGCTTAGCTATATTTTTGCTGACATAATCCCTAGACCCTGAAGTTTGCAATTTCTGCCCATTTTGCCCTTGTATCTAGGTGCACGTGGAATTATGCATTGCTATAAAGATAAGACAACCTATGAAGCAAGCAGGAAACGTGGGCTACACGCTTAGTTCGTTACGCGACGTACCGTAACGGTTGGCAAACATGTATTATGGAAATATCGGCATGTTACGTTAACTTATCACTACCAGTAGACACACAAGTAGTTAATGCGTTGAATATGATACAAAATCGACTACTCAGCTAATTTACATGCTGACATTTGCATAAATAAACCAAGAATCTTCACCTCATATGTCAGGTACTGTAATTAACGTGGAATAGCTATTTCCCCTGTGAGTGACCGCCTGCATCTTTCTCCAGCAGTTCTGACTGTGAACAGCATAAAGGAAAGTCGGTTAAATAGTAATGTTGTATTTGAGCCAGATACTGCTTAAACATCCAATGCTACGATCTTCATAGCCTTCTCAAGCCTCCCTTTAGTACAAAATATTTAATTACTCGTATTTTTTATTTATTCAAAAATGATTCTAATTGCTTTAATTAAAATGCCGAATATTGTGAATGTTATACCCTGTGTAGTCCTCTTCAATCTGGTACGAGTGACATGGCGCCGCGGTAACGTGAGCGACTGGCATTTGGAAGTCCGATTCAATCTCTGGCGACCGCCTCTCTGACCCATGGGTTTTTGTGGTGTCCCCGGGTCGGTAGGCAAATGCTGCGGTGGTTCTACCACGACTTTCCTGACCCTCATTTCCTTTACCCATCATCTTCCTTGTTATCTGTTTGAGGTTGTAGGACCAGCGACGTTGTCCAGCGGGTTACGGCTGGGCGGTTGGTGAACGCTCTGCAGAGGCTTCCTCCATGGCGTCTTTGCTGCATGGTCAGCTAGGTCTCACCTCCGATTGGCCCTGTGAAAGGACCGCCAGGGGCTCGATAGCTTGTAGTAGGCCCGGGCGGCGTCAGATGCGTTCTATCTGAAAACGTTAGGGACCACGCCCATGCATGCGCCCATCGTCATCTGGATCTGATCGTCCTTTGGATCTCTCCTCTCATTCCTCCCCCAGGGGTCACGGTAGACGTAAAAAGGGCCGAACCTTTACTCTTGCCTCTGAATACATTTTCTGCAATATTGAACTGGTAAGTCAGTTAAACCACCGCACGAGAATGCCGATAGAACGAGTAGGCCTACCGCTTTTATTGCGTCGTTGTCCTTGAGGGTATTTCATATAAGCTAGTCATAGATGAAGAGCTGGTTAGAGATGAATAAAACTAGTCACCCCATAGCCAGAATTCGAATAACGGACCCTTCGTACAAGCGTCAAGAGCTAAAACCCTAGGCTACACCGGTGACCATCTTCTAAATGGAATCATTTTCAAGTAAATTAGGAAGACTTATCCGGACACCTCCTATAATTTTCATTGATACTTTTCCTTCTTTACTTCTAAAATTACTAATTTATTTTGCCATAGTTAATTAATATATTGGTGAAAGTGGGATTTCCATAATGAATATTAAAGTACTGTTTATAATACCATTAAATACCGAAATGAGGCTGAAGAATATATTTTGTCTTTACATTGGGGTTGTTTGTTTATTTAGTTCCACGTATGGACGCCTATTTGAAGTAGAATTGTTCTTTACGTTGTCTGCTGCTACGTATGAAAAGCCAATTTGAAGTAGTTTGTATTGACGGAATTGTATTATATTTCAACTGCTGGGGAACCGAACTTGTAGTAGTTGCAACCGCACGTATAGTAAGCGGTTTCCGGTAGCCTTCGCCCCAAATATAAATTTTAGGTGGCCTTTGCCCAAAGTTTAAAAACTTTGTAATTTAACTGTTTTTTTAAATATTATATATTTATGTTTGCCTCGGCTGCGTCAGTATTATTTTAAAGACATGGAAGTCTTGGCAGGGCGTGATGCGACAAGAATGTAGGGTTACACAGATTTTAAGTTTTAATTCACTACTTTTTATTAATCCTTGACGCAAATTAAATGGCACTTCACTGATATCGAGAGCTGTGAGATTCTTTTATTTAATACTTGCACTTTTTAACACGTATACTATTTTTCGTCTCACACGAATACGTAATTAATATCTCGAGGACACATCTCGCATCCAGCTACAAACACTGTCCGCAGGCAACTGAATAGATTTCAACCGTCTAAACTTGTAAATTTCTGTATTTAAAGTCTGTGATTGGCTATGTTTACTCCAATAGAATACCTGCATTTAACTAAAGCTTTTTCTGGTTGTTGGTTGGCTATTTTTATAAACTGTCTCTAAAATTACATTAATGCTTCCAAGAATCACAAATAACATTTACACTCTCAAACTCATTATTGCCTCAAGGTTACCTCATTTTTACCTCACTGTTAGCAACGTTTAACTTATTATTCTCACAGCTCCTACATTATTAAATTACGTAATACATTAACATAACATTATTACACATGGATACAATAATATAAACATATACAATGACTGTTACATACATTTTACAAATTATTACATACACATAATGCTTTAAGGAGGGCTATTATTGAATTTACATACTATATAATTGGACTGAAATCATTTAAGTGTTAAAAATACTGCCACAAGGCATAATATAAAATAAAAAAAACATTATCTTCATGCTCACCGAGCGAGATGGCTTCACAGTAACGAGTGAGGCTCACATTCAGGAGGTACCAGTTTGATTCCCATCGAACCGCCCACTCTAACCTTTAATGTGGTTTTCCCTGGTCGGTAGGCGAATGCTGGGCTGGTTTAACATTTACCACAAAATCCTATCCATCATTTCCCTTTTCATCTTTCAGGTGTGCTTCTAGACTTCATGGTTTATGGCGGTTCCGGACGGATGCTTGTTCAAAGGAAAGAGTAATGCGCGCGGACAGTGGAGGGCTGTTTGGTTGACGGGTCGTTCATCGCCCTCTCTGGGCGGCTTCAGTAGTGGGACGCATCTTCAAGTCAGGAACTGTTGGGACTTCCGCGTGTCTCTGTGGCCTCATATTGTTCCTTCACTTCATCTTTTCCTCCTGGGGGTTGGTGTCGTAATAGACCTCCCGTAGGTTACAGATGCCCCCCTCCGTTGTATGCCCTATACCCTATAATCTATCTTGATCCTCTCGAAATCCATCCCTGCCTACGCCACACTTTAACGTAATGTACAAAATTCATTACTAGTGGTATATAATCGGCGCAACAGTTCTAGACACGTGAAAATCTTAATGAGAGCTATGATCCGAATTGCTTACCAGATCAGGTGGTGACCGGTCGTCTGCATGGTTCAGGAGTGCGTGGGACAGTCATCGTCAAATATCCACACCGGTTATGCACTGCTTTGCGCTGATAAACTTAGTTATATACAGTACATTAAAATCCACGCTGTAAAAAGCGCTTAATATAAAAAACGCTGTCAATCATTGCCTCCAATTCTTCCACATCTAACAACCCTTCCTCTTCTGCGGAATCACTCACATTATTGCCGTCATCACTGCTGTCACTACTTTCTGCACCATTATCCTGGATGAGAATTATTTCTATTTGATTTTCTGCAATTCCGTATTTTTCGGAATAATGATTCTTAATTTATTCAGCATGTCGCCATACATTTTCCCATTCTGGCCTTCCAATTTCAGTAAATTTCTGGCGTTATAACTGCTCCACATATTTTAATTTAAAAGTGATATTTCTGCATGCCACCCATTTTTACTTTCTCTACTACGTATAGTAAGTAGGGGAAGTATTGCATTCCACCCAAAAATTCGATACCGAGATTTCACCGGAAATACATGTTTTGAGAATCACTGAATCCAAAAAAAGCATTTTTGGAAACATGTCCGTGTGTGTGTCTGTCTGTGTGTCTGTGTGTCTGTGTGTCTGTTTGTCTGTGTGTCTGTGTGTCTGTGTGTCTGTGAACAGCATAACTCAAAAACGAACAGTCGGATAAACACCAAACTTGGTATTTAGGTTCAGTATCTTCCAGAGATGCGACACGAAGGTTTTCAAGAAAATCCCCCCACCCCAGACTACCCTTTACATGGAACATTTTTCGAAAATTTTAATTTTCTCAAAAACGGCTCTAACGATTTTGATTAAAATATCATATGTTTAAGATATTGTCATGACAAATAAAATGTATATCTCGAATTTTCTGGGAATGTCTCCAAAAATATTCTTCATTGTGAACGACTTTTGCATAACTGGTAAACCATAAGAGATAGACAAAATTTTACTACACAAAAAATGTAGATCGCGTTAAAATACACAACTTATGTCATATACGTTTCTTTTGTTGAGTGAACCGTTTTCGAGATATTGCTTGTTATTTCCTTAAATTTTCCAATACTTATACTTTTTCTCAAATTCGTTATTCATTTTTTTTATGTCCTGAACATGCAAAGAGAATGGAATGGGCCACATAGCAACCAGCGTTAAAATATTTGACTATCGCTTAAAAGCTACCATATTCCCCTTGCATCTACAAGAAAATTACCAATAAGATTGACATCTCGATATCTCGGTTAACATGAAGCATATGGAGAATAGGCGTTTGTAAAATTAGATTGTACAAGAGTAGAGAAAGTCATGTGAGTGTAACACATCAGATTTTTTTATATCAGCCCAGATTAATTCGATTGGGTTTAGATCTGGGCGATACGATGACAGTCTAAGTACATTATGGCGATGTTGTATTACTATCTGGTCAAGTATGTATGACTTCTGAAGCTGTTTGTTGGCTTTAATTAATTTATATAGCTTTGTTTTACTCATGCTTTCATCTAAAGCTTTATTATGTCTAAGTAACCAAGCTCTCATTTCTTCTTTCAAGGAAGTTGAGGTAAGTGGTTTGTAAATTTGAGTGTTGACGCATTGTGAAGCATTGTCGATGACCAGAACAGACCCAGCAGGCATATTAGTTATCAACATGGCGTTGATTCACTTCATGTAATTTTCTGTATTCATTTCTTGATGAAAATCTCCTGTTATTTGTTGCGACTTGTAAAAGAAGGGCATTTGGAACGAAGCCGATCTTTCCAACAGCATGAACGATAATAAGTATTTGCCCTTGGCAACAGGTGCCTGCAAACCTAATTCGCTATCGTCACTCCAACTTTTAGATGCTGTATGACTGCTGTGTATGACTCATCTTCATACATTATAGTATTTTTCTGAAATTTGTAGCACCACCTTGAAAATTGATGCTGATATAAGTACACATTATATAAGTACATATAAAATTAGTCATTTGGAAAGGTAGAATCAGACTGAAAAATTAAATGCCATAGCCGGGATTTGAACCACAGATCTTAGGCTTTCCGTGCCGTTGCTCTAACCGACTAAGCTATCATGGCAACATTTAATTTTTATTTTTATTTCTATTTTTTTATTTTATTATTATTTCATTTTATTTATTTATTTATTTTGCTTTTCTGTTAGAACTCTTCTATTTGATTTCGGTTTCTTCCACTTGAACCCTAAATCTTTAATAATTTTTCTGAGATTTGTAGCACCACCTTGAAAGTTTCTGCTGTGTTTCAGCTGGATGAGCAATCTGCTTATTATTAGCACAGTTTTTTCTTCCACATAGGAATTGTGAATCGTGCGCCGAATGACGCATTCGAAATCGTCTATTTCTGTAATACGTTTAGGGACCTTATGTTTCTTCCCAGGTGTGTCAAATGGTACTCTTTCATCCATATGTTTTTTTTCTTATCTTTGAGAACTCTGGGAACGGAACTCGGTGAAACACCAGTTGCTTGACTACTCTTTCTTTCACTCTCTTAAGGCTTTTGTGGAACTCGGACGAACATATATTTTCTTCCTTCATCTCTGCTTCTTGCTTCATGAAGTGGAGGACATTTGCAATTATTTCCCTACTTTGACTACGTAACACCTTACCACTTAACTTTGAAAACATAGGAGCCATGGTTATAAATATAACAAATATAAAGTAAGTACTATTTAGATATTACTCTCTTTAAAATTACAACCAGATGCAGACACTTTCTATGCGGATTGTATGTGTTACGCACTGTGAGTAAGCAAAGGTATTATATCGCTTTCGTTGATTAAGCTAAACATAAACGATTCCTAGGCTCGGCAGCTGGGGTGGTAATCAAGGTCACGATTCCAGAAGTTTTGCGCGAGTAATACCTACATAATTATTTCTGTTATAAGATAAGATACTTACATCCCTTTAGGGCACTTACCTCCTACTCTAGATAGGATAGCTTGTGTAAAAACTCTCTAGGTGAGCCAGTCCATAAGAGAATCAACTTTTACTTATCTTTTCACTTGACCATTTTCATCAAAGTTTAGTCCAAAACCAAGTCCTGTGTTGGCTATAGTTTTAATCTTGGCGGTGACTTCCTTCCATAGTTGGCGGTCCTTGGCTAGAGTGGTCCATCTTCTTTCAGCTCCTCCAACAGTTCGACTAACTGTAGGAAATGTCCGTTGCCTCATCGCGTCTGTTTGCTTGAAAACTTGTTTCGCACCCACGAAATACAAAAGGTGGTTTCGAATTTTATGGCTCCACGCTCGGAAAACATAATGGACAGCCTAAAACGAAGCCACTCTTACTCTTGTCTAAATCTTGCAGTTTTCTCATGCAATTACGCCTTTATTTATTTTACAACATTATGGAAACTTAGAACATATTTACAGCTTATGAAGGGCTTTCGATTGATACAATTTTTAATCCTATGGCTTTAAAATTATGGAAATTTATTAAATTGAATATTAATTAATTATTTATAATTTCTAACATATAATTATTATAGAGTTCCTTTTTATGTGTTCTTAATCGGCGGAAATATCGCTACAAATGAGAATATGCATGTGTGAGTTATTTAATGTACAAAATCCAAATTGAAATAGAAATCCGAAGCCAAATGCATATATATTGCCAATATAGCAAAATGTTCAAAAGGTGATACGCAACCGATACGACTATTGCAGTTAAGACGGAAATAAATGGAAGAAATATAAAAGTCTGATAACTTTCTCTACCCTTGTACAAACTATTTTTATAAACGCTTATTCTCCATCTCCAAATTCATGTTAGTAGAGATATGAGATGTTAATCTTATTGATAATTTTTTGTAGGTGCTTTAAGCGATAGTAAAAATCTTTTAAGAGCTGTTTGCTATGTGGCACATTCTGTTCTCTTTGCTTGTCCAGAACATAAAACAACGAATAACGAATTCCAATATGAGAAAAAGTATAAGAATTGGAAAGTTGAAACAAATAACAAGGAATATCTCTGAAATGGTTCACTCAAAAAAATGTGTTCACATTTATTGTGAAGTAAAATTTCGTCTTTCTCTTACGGTTTACCAGCTATGCAAAAGCCATTCAGAATAAAGTGGACGTTTGGGGACATTCCCATAAAATTCAAGATATGCATTTAATTTGCCATAAAATGCCTTAAACATTCATTCATTCATTCATTATCTGTTTACCCTCCTCTTATGTAGGACTTACACCCCCCAGGACTTACAAGCGGGTGCCTGGGGTCAGAGGCCCGTCGAGGAGCAGACACTCATGGATCAGACAGAGCATCCAGGATGGGTGATCAGCCCGATGCCTGGTATGGGATGAAGGAAGTAGATGAAACGAAATGTTGGTGAAAATGGATGAAAGGAAAGGTGATGATGGAGCAGATGGTGGAATGAATGGCGGGGGAAACCGGAGAACCCGGAGAAAACCCGCCCAGACGCCGCTTCGTCCACCACAAATCCCACATGCAATCCCTGGGATTGAACCCGGGTCGCCTCGGTGGGAGGCGAGCGGTCTAACCACTCGGCCACGGCGCCGCCAAAATGCCTTAAACATATGATATTTTAATCAAAATTGTTAGTCACTTTTGAGAAAATAACAATTATCGTAAAATTTTCCATATACAGGGTAGTCTGGGGTGGGGGATTTTCTTTAAAATCGTTGTGTCTCATATTTGAAACATTCATTCATTCATTATCTGTTTACCCTCCTCTTATGTGGGACTTACACCCCCCAGGACTTACAAGCGGGTGCCTGGGGTCAGAGGCCCGTCGAGGAGCAGACACTCATGGATCAGACAGAGCATCCAGGATGGGTGATCAGCCCGATGCCTGGTATGGGATGAAGGAAGTAGATAAAACGAAATGTTGGTGAAATGGATGAAAGGAAAGGTGATGATGGAGCAGTTGCTGGAATGAATGGCGGGGGAAACCGGAGAACCCGAAGAAAACCCGCCCAGACGCCGCTTCGTCCACCACAAATCCCACATGCAAGTCCCTGGGATTGAACCCGGGCCGCCTAGATGGGAGGCGAGCGGTCTAACCACTCGGCCACGGCGCCGCCTTATTTGAAACATACTGAACCTAAATGTCAATTTTGGCATTTATCCCATTTTTCCTTTTTGGTTTATGCTGTTCACAGACACAAATACACACTCTCTCTCTCTCTCTCTCTCTCTCTCTCTCTCTCTCTCACACACACACACACACACACACACGGATATTTTTCTAAATATACTTTTTTGGATTCAGGGGCCTCAAACCATGTGTTTCTGGTGAAATCTCGATATCGAAATTTTGGGTGAAATACAGTACTTCCCCTACTTACTATACGTAGTAGAGAAAGAAAAAAAAAATCTTGAGGAACCCCATAGATTTTCACCAACATAACGATAAAACCCCTCTGAAAATTCTAACTGTGCACTGATATATGTAACGCAAGGTATTATATCTGTTATTTTGGTATTTTAAATGATAAACTAGTGAATATGTTAATTACATGATGATAGAAAACTCTAAAATAATACTCATGTATACAATTTTTTTGTAGGTTTGCAAGTGATAGAAATTTATGCAATTACCACAACGCAAGAGACAATCTAGTACGTAACGTTATTATGCGATATTGTTTTATTTGTGCTGCACTAGACATACGAAGCTGTTTTCATTGCTGGTTCGCTATACGTAATTATTAATTACACTTTGGAAAAAAGAAAACGACGTTCTCTCAGACAACAATATACCTACGTATTGTTACAAGCTGCGTTGAAATTACATTAGGATGATTGGAATTCGTGTTGAAAATCAAGACAAATACAGCGCTGATTACACGACATAAATGTCGTGCTGATTTATTTTTATGGAAACTAATTTTAGAAAGCTTTTTGAATTAGCTTAGATGTGCTAAATAAGCGTTTCTCCCATTTTACTTTCTCTACCAAATACTTACAAGTAGTCCATTAAAAAAATCGATACGATACTTCGAAATACATGCTTTAAGGCCCCCTAAATCCAAAAAGTCTTTGTATGTGTCTGTAAGCAACATAGCACAAAAAAGAAATGTTGACTTTCCAAATTTGCCAAACAAGACTCTAAAGAAAAATGCCACACCTTAAAACAACCTTAAATGGGCCATTTTATTTTATAAAAATGGCTAAATGATTTTGATTAAAATAGCATATATTAAATATATTTGCACGCGAAATAAAATGTATTCTCTATAAATAGTCCTCTTTATCAGAAGAAATTTTGTATAACTGGTAAACATTAAGCGATAAACGTATTAAACAAAAAATCTAATCTTCAAATAACTTCTTTGTGACATCAGTCATTTCCGAGATATCAATTATCCATTATTTTAAGCTTCTGTCGATTTTCAATTGTTTCTCGCGTTATCATGAGAAGAGAGTGGAATTTTAAGGCCAGCGTGTAGCGTCCAGTTCTAAAACATTTGACTATCCCTTTGTGTCTATAATGAAAAGTATAACACAGCTATTTCCGGGAAGTTTATCTCGATTAAAGTGAAGCATATAGGAAAATAAACTTCCGTAAGAATAATTTGTATACCCACTAATAAACGATAGAGGGCAGAGAAAGTCGAGTAAATGTTACGCATCGGGTTTTATTTATTTTGTTTACTTTATCTACTACGTAGAGTAAGTAGGGAAAGTATCGTGTTCCATCCAAAAACTTGATGTGAGATTTCATGGAAAATTTTGCGTTTTGAGGCACCCTAAATCGTAAACAAGCACATGTAGAAATGGATATATGTGTACGTGTGCGTATGTGTGTTTGTGAAAAGTATAACTCAGAAATGAAATTAAAAATTTGGATAAATACCAAACTTGACATTTAAGGTCAATCTTCCAAAGATGCGACGGGGGATTTTCAAAAAAGTCCCACACTCCCAACTACCTTTTACATGGAATATTTTTTGAAATTTTTATTTTCTAAAGAATGGCTCTAACGATTTTGAATACAATACCGTCTATATTATATACATTTATATAACAAATAAAATGTATATCTTGAATTTTTTGGGAATAATTTGTAAGGTCCTTTTCATTCGGAAGCAAATGTATAAAATCTTGCATAACTGTTAATCGTTAAGCAATAGACGATGAGGCAGTATTTTTAACACTTAAATGATTTCAGTAAAATTATATAATATACAAATTCAATAACAGCCCGCCTTAAAGCAATATGTGTATGTAACAATATCTAAAAAGTATATATATATATATAACAGTCTTTGTATATGTTTGTATTATTGTATCCATGTGTAATAATGTTATGTGAATATATTACGTAATTTAATAATGTAGGAGCTGTGAGAATAATAGATTAAAAGTTGCTAATAATGAGGTAACAATGAGGTAACCTTGAGGCAATAAGGAATTTAAATGAGTTTAAATGCTACTAGTCATTATTGGAGCAACAATAATGTAATTTTAGTGACAGTTTATAAAAATATCCAATCAACTACCAGAAAAAGCTTTAGATAAATGAAGGTATTTTACTGGATTAGGAATAGCCAATCAGAGACTTGAAATATAGAAATTTACAAGTTTAGGCAGTTGAAATCTATTCAGTTGGTTGCAGACAGCGTTACTAACCAGACGCAAAAAGTGTCCTCAAGAGATTTAATACGTATTCGTATGAGACGCAAATAGTTTGCGTGATAAAAAAGTGCAATTAATTAATTAAAGAATCTCACAGCTCTCAATATCAGTGAAATGTTATTTAAATTGTATCAAGTATTAATAAAAGGAATGAAGTAAAAATTATAATCTATGTAAGCCTACATTCTTAGTCGTACCACAACCCTGCCAAGACATCCATGTCTCTAACAATAATACTGACCGGCTGAGGCAAACATAAATATATAATATTTAAAGAAACAATCAAATTACAAACTAATTTTTTTTTTTAAAACTTGGGGCAAAGGCCACCTGAAAGTACATTTGGGGCGAAGGCTACCGGCAACTATTTACTACGTGCGGTTGCAACTACTACTACTACAAGTTCGGCTCCCCAACAGTTGAATACGATACAACTCCTAAAGTACTCCTTTCTCAAATTGACGTCCATACGTGGGGCAGAAACAAATGTCTTTCTCAAATTGGCGCCAAAACGTGGGACTAATAAATAATGTAAAAATAACAAAAAGAAAAAACAAACCTTTCTCAACGTAAAGACACACTATCTTGCTCAAATAACTTATTTTGTGGCATCAGCCACTTCCGAGATATCGGTTATTTGTGGTTCAAATTGTTCAATACTTAACCATTCTTGTCGATTTTAGCGTGGAGCGATTGCATGCAAACAGTTTGGAATTTTAAGGCCAGTATATAGTGTGGAGTTCTAAAACATTTTACTATCGGTATACCCTTTGTATCTATAACGAAATGTGTAATATACCTATTTCTAAAGGTCTGTAATTAAATTGAAGTAAATGGGCAAATAAACTTTCGTAAGAATAATTAGTATACCTACTAATGTGTAGAGAAAGTCATGAGAAATGTAACACATCAGAAGTTTTTTACCAGAAGCACCATATTAACATTTTGTTCATCCTTGACTCACCACCCTACGTAGCTGATATTAATAATGGAAGTGCAGCTGCAACTATGCCAGATAACAAACAGGACTACATTCCCGATGGACTTGATAAATTACAAAATTTGCATTATATGATTTGATTGGTCGTGCACGAGATCAACACAAAACGCTCATAATCGGAACATTTGTTGTTAGGTAAAGGAAGTAGGTCAATGTTTGATATCGGCCAGTCATCAATTACAGTTCAAATAATTGAGTTACGGATACAGGTCCCTAACTAATCTCCTGTAAACGACTCCCAAACGCGTTTCATTCTCATTCCTGTCTACAGATCAAATTACAGACCTCTTCATGTTTAACATACGTAGCAGAGAAAAAAACCGTAGAGGCTTTAATGCGATTTTATTTGCTCTTGCCCCTAGCCAGATCAGAGGAAGTATTCAATGCGATCCGAAAGTTCAGTATCGAGATTTCAGTGTAATTACAGGTAGGAAAAAAAGACGACCATAGATCCGTTTATGCAGCGCGTATCTGTGAACAGCGTAGCTCAAAAGCCAAACTCGGATATCTACTGAACTTGATTTTTGAGGCAGTATTTTTTATCCCTTAAATTCTATTAATTTAATTATGTAATATAAAAATAATAGTCCGTCTATAAGCTATCAGTAATTGCTATCAAGTGTATATTACAGCCATTGTTTTATGCATATGTAATGTATATATATGTAAAATATTATGTAAATGTATTTCTTAATTTAGAAACGTAGGACCTGTGAGGGTAGAAGCAACCTTTTTTTTGTAGCAAACAGTGTAATAAAATGGAAAACCAGGGTGGCTAACAGTAAGTTGTAACCTTGACAGAACAATAAGTTAGAGAGCTAAGGAAGGCTACCAACAGTAGATGGAAAAATACTGATGTAACGTCGAAAAGTTTGTAAATAGTCACACGGGTGCAGTATATCTCCTTATTTTGTTAATTATTAGTTTTTATTGAATGTTATTTATGGACGCTCTTTAATTGCTGTGGTCCTTAGCGTCCCTTTCTATATTGGGCTTGAAATAAGGTAATTTTTCTCAGAGGTCTCATTATCAGCTTTGAGGTTCTTTTACGTGTCGTAAATCTACGACACGGGACCACCGGCTTTGCTAAGGATTTTTACGCCCGAAATAATCCATCGCCCACCGCTAGGATTGAACCCACTGTTAATGATAAAGTAAGTAAGACAAATTAATTCTAATTAGTTTCTACCAATTCTTGGAAGTTTTCATGAATGAATTACATCTTCTGATGTAATTAAAATTCGTGTTAGTATAAAAAGCCAATGAAAGTCTAACCAACAGTGTTCTGCTAGAGTAGGCTTAGCCAATCAGAAAATAGAAACATTACATTTAAAATTCTAAGCTGTGGACGCTAAGAGGCAGCGTACCCAAGCCAAGTCAGTTCAATAGATGAAGCTCAGAGTGTGCAGATGTGAAATATTAGTGCAGTGCGCAGAAGATAAATTTTGACCTCTAAAAAAGTGTAGTTAGGAACAGATAATTACTACAACCGTAAAATACATTTCGTTATATATTCACAGAGATATAAATTTGTGCGATTTATAATGTTTTAACGCAAATACAGAACTTAAGAAATTCTCTGTAAACTGCAGTTTGTTAGCACTCATACTACCATATTTAGGTTCAGTATCTTCCAAGTATACTGAAACGGCAACTCTAGGCCGAGCCCGAGCTATGGAATTATTAATAATTTGGGTAATTACTTTTTAGTGAAATTAAATTACTCTATATACAACTATTTTTATTTTCCTGCCTGTGTAGCTTAAGAAAGATGATTTAATGATATGTTTGTGTTTAGGTTACTAATATTAGAGGAGTAATAAATTGTTTAATGTAAATAATTTAAGGGCTATGTTAAAATACTGTCCACGACGAGATATTTTAGATGCAGGAAGAGTGTCTCCGAAGGCAACCAGTGAGTTTTACGATGTCTCTCTGGTAGCAAAAGTATTGTTCGTACAGCGAGGGTGTAGAGCCTTTGTCCTTTTGTACGGTAATTCGCCGTGACCGGAGTGAGTGAGACAACAAGCTTAACGGTAAAATTAGGAAAAGCCGCGATTTCATGTTAAAATTGAGCAAGACGCGGTGGAATAGGACCAATGAGATCTAAGTAAATCGATATGAAATAGTGAGACGCGTTGAGTGGCGCTAAAAATGTACCAATAGGAAATTAAGTAGTCCAAGAAGCTCGCGACTATAAATAGATCTGTTAAGACCAAAAATGTAGGAGTTACTTCGAAACTACAGGCAGAGAAGGATGCTGCGGGTGCTTAAGAGATGTCGCGACAAAAGTTAGCGAATTAAGACAGGTTTCGCTACACACATAAGAATTGCTACGAGTAAAGAGATTTGTTAAATATATAAACTTCGCGTCATATCAGCGCCGTGCTTCAACAGTAGTGGACAGTGTTTTAACGGCGACAATATCAGTGTTGTGAACTACCAGAAGTAACGAAATAAAGAAAACAGTGGTGTCGTCTTTTTGTAACTGAAGCACGTCTATTTTCTCTCCGTTACCACACCCGAGATCTACATTTCCTTTACCGAGGAAAAGTCCCTGCTCTTACATATTTCAGAAATTATTTCAGCTAGCCGAGGATAGAAATGCAGAGAATCAGCCCACGAGAACATCCGGAGTCTACACGGAGGCTGCAGAAAGGTAAGCCGCGAGCTACGGACATTACGAACCAGAACAACTTCGGACCGGAGGTGCTACTGCCGCAATACCTAACGAAGACTTCTAATAAAATCCCCCAACACCAAACTACCTTCACATGGAACACGTTTTGAAACTTTTTTTTTTTCTCAAAAATGGCTCTAAGGATTTTTATTAAAATACATAGAGGGTGGACCATTTGAGTTGAGACCTACAATATCTCCTAAACTAAGCCCTGTAAAAAGAAATGGCTTGAATAAAAGTGCTTCATATTATGGGGGGAGTAAATGCGTTTAGTCGTGCTTTATGTGGAGGACGTTGTGATAGTCATTTTAGGGTCAATTTAGTGTTTTTAAGGGGATAAGGTACTCTGAAATGGTCATAAATCACATTTCTTGTTTAGGCATTAATAAGATATCTATTATTTCCAGTTTCAGAAAATATATGCTTTTGGGGTCAAGAGGGTTTTAAATACCATTTAAATGCTAGTCTGCATTCCTTTAAAGCTGTCTTGCAACATTCTTTTTAGAACATTTTTGTATCTTTCAACAACGAACGACTATATCACGTTCGGTAAACGGTTCAGAATTAACAAGAGAGACCAGGACCAAGAGCAGGCAATCAGAAAAGCTGAAGCAATCCAGGAATAAAGGTGCAGATGATTATGGCCCTGGAATGTACTGAAGTGTGTCAGAATTTTAATGTTTAAACTTTAAATTCAGTTTTCTCAAAACAACATTTTCGGATACTTATGTACCTTTTTCTCAGAAAGTATGAGAGGTAGAGAGCTGAAATTCTCAGTACATGTATACAACACATAGTTAAACTTTCTGACCACAATAATAATAATTTTAAAATCATATTAGTGATATTAAGAAAGCAACAACATAGCAAATTTTCCACATTTTTACCTTTTTGACTTTACAAATGATTGTTTTTAAATTTATAGTGAACTGATACACATACCTAGGTAATTGAAGTTCAGAAAATAGCTGATTATACTAAGAGCAAGCATGCAAAAGTGTGATTCTGTATTACAAGTAGTATCAGAGAAAAAGGTGCATGAATTTACATGCTTTAAGAATAAATTTTATTTTTTTTTCTGCTGAATGATATAATTTTTAGGGATTCACCTACATAAGCTATCAATCGAAACAATCACTTGAAATAATTGTCATGATTTATAGAATAATTCATAAAAATCAGGAAAAACCTTTGAGAACTTTAAGCGCAGTGGTAATTTAACCATTTAAGGTGTAATTTCCAGTGTTCAGACTACCTTGTCCCCTTAAATGGAAACCCAGCTTTTTATGTTGTTTTCTGACTCCCATTAAAGCTAAACAATATTTGTATAAAGCACTTTGCAATTGTTCTTATACCAACGTAAATAACAACGAAAATTCTGAATGGCTGTGTATGAAGAGCGCAATGAATGACTGGACCATCCATGGACGGCCATTTGAGGGTCAAGTTACGTTTCGTAATTTCGTTTTTGATTTTGTTTCCTTATTCCTTACCGTAAAATAAACAGCTTTTCAGAAACCATTTTCTATTGAGAAAACAATATAAAAAATGGAGCTTCCCATTTAAAAAATCCCATGTGTTACACTCACATGACTTTCTCTACTCTTATACAAACTATTTCTATAAACGCTTATTCTCCACATGCTTCATGTTAATCGAGATATCGATATGTCAATCTTATTGGTAATTTTGATGTAGATGCAAGGGGAACATGGTAGGTTTTAAGCGATAGTCAAATATTTTAACGCTGGTTGCTATGTGGCGCATTCCATTCTCTTTGCATGTCCAGAACATAAAAAATGAATAACGAATTTGAGAAAAAGTATAATTATTGGAAAATTTAAGGGAATAACAAGCAATATCTCGAAAACAGTTCACTCAACAAAAGAAATATATATGACATAAATTGTGTATTTTAACGCGATCTACATTTTTGTGTAGTAAAATTTTGTCTATCTCTTATGGTTTACCAGTTATGCAAAAGTCGTTCACAATGAAGAATACTTTTGGAGACATTCCCAGAAAATTCGAGATATACATTTCATTTCTCATGACAATATCTTAAACATATGATATTTTAATGAAAATCGTTAGAGTCATTTTTGAGAAAATTAAAATTTTCAAAAAATGTTCCATGTAAAGGGTAGTCTGGGGTGGGGGGATTTTCTTGTAAACCTTTCGCATCTCTGGAAGATACTGAACCTAAATACCAAGTTTGGTGTTTATCCGACTGTTTGTTTCTGAGTTATGCTGTTCACAGGCACACAGACACACACACACACACACGGACGTGTTTCCAAAAATGTTTTTTTTTTATTCAGGGGGTCTCAAAACATGTATTTCCGGTGAAATCTCGGTATCGAATTTTTGGGTGGAATACAATACTTCCCCTACTTACTATACGCAGTAGAGAAAGTAAAAATTAAATTGACCCTAACCACTGAGGTACCATGGCAAAATGCCTGAAGGACATTAAATTCTCCAGTTGACTGCATTTATCCGGTAAACCACAAGAATATTTCAAATTGTTTTGAGGTGACATACCCCAATGGTGACTTATAATGTCAAGTACTTTAAGTCCCTGCTTTATTAGTTTATGCTCTATCAGATAGGTAAATTAATGAATTAATTGTTCTTCCACATTGACATGTGTGTAGGACAAGGTTGAAAAAGTAGAATCAGAGGATTCGCAAATTCATTGTCATAGCTGGGATTTGAACCGCGGGTCTTCCTGTTTCCGTCCGGTTACTCTAACCACCGAGCTACCATGGCAACATGCCTGTAGGACATTAAATTTCTTCAGCTGACTTGTATTTTTCTCGGTAAACCAGGAGATCTCATGGTAGCTTAGTGATTAAAGCAACCGGACGGAGTCGGGAGATCCATGGTACAAATCCGGATATGGCATTGCATTTTTCAGTCCTCTGATACTATCTTTCCAGCTTTGTATGAATTATTTGTGGAAGGTATGTAAAAATAAACGATACTGGGTAGAGGAAATCATGTGAAGGTGGATTGCATTGAATGCATTTAAATCAGTTATTGCTTGTAAAATCAGTGAATGCGTGTTTGGTATGAATCTGGGGACACTGTACAACACGCGCTTAATAAATTAAACATTAATGGTCCAAAACTAACTAGCTCAGTGCCTTTAGGGAATACTGCGGACCCTTTCAGCGCAAGAAGCACTTAAGTCGACCTCGATTGGCATCTCTAACGAGCATTTCCAGCCCGAAGCTTTTCTGGCTTAATTAGGAACGGCGAGGGTTATTCATTTGTTGACGTTTTTGTGACATGATATATCAGGGCTTATTGCCGTCGAATGGTTCGCGGCGTTTTTCATAATTCCCTTTTAAAAAGATATTTCCCGCATTGCACAGCTGTGATAGAGATGGAGGATGAATATCTAATTTGGGACGGGGCAATTCAAGTGGCTAATTAAAACACAGAGGAAAATATGGAAAACGGATGGTTTTTCACCGCATTTCTACAAAAAAGAAGGGAGAAAGAAAATCTCTAAAGCTTTGGGGATGGCCTGAAACCCAGATACAGTAAAGAAAACTGGAAAGGGGGGTATTAGGAGAAAAAAAAGGACTTTATGTTTTTAAAGTTTAATGGAAAACTTGGACCACCACTTCATAATTATTCTCTCTAAAGCAAAAATTAAAAGGAAAATACATACAAGAGTCTACATAAAAAGTGCAGAAAAATATTAAACATTTTCTGACAGTTCAGAAATTACAACTGGAAAGGATTGTCAGTTTAGTAATAGAAATAAGATTATATTTTTAAAGTTTTATTTGCACCATTGGAAACAGCATTAAAGATTTTACTTTTAATTTCACTTAAGGTAAACAAGGACGATTTGAAATATTACGCACCTCTGGAATTATGGGTAGATATTTGATTCGCGTATAAGCAGTCGAGGTGAAGATGATATAGCAAGGAGTGGCATGTAAAAATTTATTGTTTCATTGTGGTTGTTTGTTTCGACAATAAACCTGATGTGTTATACTCACATGATTTTCCCTACTTTTGTACAAACTATTTTTACAAACGCTTATTCTCCATATGCTTAATGTTAATCGAGATGTTAATCTTATTGGTAATTTTCTTGTAGATGCAAGGGGAATTGGTAGGCTTTAAGCGATAGTTAAGTATTTTAAGAGCTGGTTGCTATGTGGAGTATTCCATTCTGTTTGCATTACCAGAACAAAAAAATGAATAACGAATTTGAGAAAATGTACAAGTATTGGAAAATTTAAGGGAATAACAAGCAATATCTCGAAAACGGTTCACTCAACAAAAAATGTATATTAAATAAATTGTGTATTTTAACGCGAGCCACATTTCTTGTGTTGTAGAATTTTGCCTATCTCTTGTGGTTTACCAGTTATGCAAAGTCGTTCACAATGAAGAATACTTTTGTAGACATTCCCAGAAAATTCGAGATATACATTTCATTGTTATGAAAATATCTTAAACATGTGATATTTTAAGCAAAATCGTTAGGGCCATTTTTGAGAAAATTAAAATTTTCGAAAAATGTTCCATGTAAAGGGTAATATGGGGTGGGGGATTTTCTTGAAAACCTTCGTGTCGCATCTCTGGAAGATACTGAGCCTAAATACCAAGTTTGGTGTTTATCTGACTGTTCGTTTCTGAGTTATGCTGTTTACACACACACACACACACACACACATACACACAGACGGACATGTTTCCAAAAATGCTGTTTTTGGATTGAGGGGGTCTCAAAACATGTATTTCTGGTGAAATCTCGATATCGAAATTTTGGGTGGAATACAATACTTTCCTTACTTACTATACGTAGTAGAGAAGTAACAATGTTAAGAATAAACTATATGTAAGGTTGAAAGATTTGCGGTGCAATCGTTTAAATTTTTATGACATATAAAAGGTCTGCAGTGAAGTCTGGTTGGATAAACTGAACCCTGTGCTATATATGTAACTTTGTTCCGTATCTCTTAACTATCACGTGCACTAGTCATCCCTCATTGGCTGCTGTCTGGAATAGGTTGTTGTGCGATCTTGTCTCGTCTTATCTTGTTCGATACACTTTTCCGTCATTACTTCGGAAGCACTTAGCCTTGGGCTTACTGTGCTATGTGTATCGTTTTAAAGCCAATTCATTTTGCCTGCTCCCTTTACCAAGGAATACAATGTCATAACATATGGTTTTAACTTCTTCTGCTTCTAAAAACATTTCGCCAAAAGCAATATATCTCCTTTAAGTCAAAGTCTCACAAGAGCATATAATGTGCTGGCCATTTTTTGGTTTCTTGCTTGCACAGTCTGCAATATAAGTTACCCTGAAACACTCCCATCGTGTTCAGATGCTTTTTCACAGGAGCAAGTCCTTGAGAAATGCAATAATTGTTTTAACTGAAGTCTGTTACATTTAGGTAAGCTTTTAGCTCTTGTCTTGCGTGTTTTCCTAATAAATAATTTACCATGTTTGTTTCCTGGAGTCCTAAGCCAGGTTTTATCATCTTCATTCGACCAGTTCTTAATAGCCTCTCTTATTAAACATCAAGATGTTCCTAGAGCCGGCTCTGGCCCAATAAATTGTGAAGCTGCTCCTCGTCTTGCAAGTTCATCAGCTTTTTCATTTCCCTCCATACCACTATGACCCGGCACCCAGATTACTTGAAGTTCATTCTGCTATGCCAAGCTTGTGAGCACGTTTAGACAGTTTAAAACCAGTCTTCTTTACCTTATGAACCTTAAGCGCAGCCTGGCTATATGAGATGATAAGGGCCTGTTTACCAGTGCAAACTCTCCTTATGTTTTCACATATACGATGAATAATAGCAGAAATTTCTCTTTAAAAAACAGTAGCATATTCATTTAAGGGAAAAACATTTCCACCTCGGTCTTAAGCCATGTACTCCATATTGTGTTCCTGATCAATCCTTTGAGCCATCTGTAAATGACATCAACATTTTACAAGTTTTATACGTCCAACTTGCAGAATCAATAATGATCTGAAGTTAGGTTGTTGTGCGACTCAAACTGGTTCCTTACTTAACATTATTATTTGTCTTAATATATTCATTGAGAATTGCCAAACTTACATTTTCATGAACATTACGCCCTTTGTTGGCACTTTACAGTGTTGTTCTGAGGTTTTAACATCTGTTGGGCAGGTGGCATAATATTATTCCTTTCTGCCATGTATATTTTGCTAGTAACTCGAAATTCTCACTAGGGGTTTTGGGTTAAACGCCGGTTAGCGCGGTCTGAATTTTGCGCTCTTTGTGGTTTGCTTGTTTGGGTGTTGCTTCTACCAGCCGCTTAGGTCGGTGGATGGGTCTGACGTAGTGGTTTGGGCCGGGTGGAGACTGGGTGGCTTTGCCTAGTGACAGTTGCGACGAGATTCGAATGGTGACAAGATGTTCCTGGTTCTGGAGTTTCGTAGACTCCAGCGAAACAACATCATGGCTGCGGTGTGACTGCAGGTAGGACGGTCTACTTTTGGGCATTTTAAAGTTCATTTAAGAATAATTTACCTATAAAGTCACCTGGAGGCTGCAATAGACGAATGTCGATTGCTGTAAATGGTGAAAAATAGATTTATGCAAAATACGGATTTAGCAGCCCTAATTGTATGCACTGTGTCTTTCTCATGTTATTAGGTATATACATTTTTCAATGATAGTTATATGTATTGGAAGCTGAAATTCATTTTTATCCTAGAGGTTAATAAAATCCTTCAACTACTGATATCTATCTATATTTTTACTTTCTTTACTATGTATAGTAAGTAGGGGAAGGATTGCATTCCACCCAAAAATTAGATACCGAGATTCCACAGGAAATACATGTTTTGAGGTGCACTGAATGCATATAAAGCATTTTTGGAAACATATCCGTGTGTATGTGTTTCTGTGAACAGCATAACTCAGAAACAATCAGTCGGATAAACACCAAAATTGGTATTTAGGTTCAGTATCTTCCAGAGATGCGACAGGAAGGTTTTCAAGAAAATACCCCACCCCAGATTACCCTTCACATGGAACATTTTTCGAAAATTTTAATTTTCTCAAAAATGCCACTAACGATTTTGAATAAGGTACCATAAGTTTAAGGCATTTTTATGGCAAATGAATTGCGTATCTCGAATTTTCTGGGAATGTCTCCAAAAGTATTCTCCATTGTGAACGACTTTTGTATAACTGGTAAACCATAAGAGATAGACAAATGTTTACTACATAAAAATGCAGATCGCGTTAAAATACACAATTTATGTCATATACTTTTTTGTTGAGTGAACTATTTTCGAGATATTGCTTGTTATTCCCTTAAATTTCCCAAATACTTATACTTTTTCTCAAATGGGAATTCGTTATTCGTTTTTTTATGCCCTGGGTTGCAAAGAGAATGAAACGCTCCAAAATAATAACCAGCTCTTAAAAGATTTGACTATCGCTTAAAGCCTACCATATTCCCCTTGCACCTACAAGAAAATTAGCAATAATTAATGCAAACGTTTAACTATTTAACACGAAGTAGAATAAGCGTTTGTAAAAACTGTTTATATAAGATTAGAGAAAGTCATGTGAGTGTAACACATCAGCTTTTTTGTTATAGACATAGAAAAATAAATAATTTACATCTTACCGTCTTTACTTCTCTTTATTTGGTAACACATACTTACAATTTAATTCATGCAGCATTTAAATACAACTCTTTTGGCGCAAGCAGCCATCTTACCTTCGGTTGTTCACTAGCTTGGTCAATACTACCAAGCGTGACTAGTTGAATACCAGTTTGAAAGGCTAGGGCAGTAGACCTTGATACTGCTTTTGAGCAACTGACATAATTTAGTTTATTTTATCGTAAATATTTTTATTATTCACCATCGTCGAAAACACAATACTCAATAGACGTTTTGCCTTGTTATGCAAAGATGCACTGAGCGCACTTTTATACTATTACATAACTTAAAATAAAATTTTGTTCTTAACAATCTCTTTTTGGAACATACATTAAAAGTGTTGTTATCAAAACTGAATGAAGGATTCTTAGTTTGTTTTGATATAGCGACTATGTCGTAATTAGAAATTGAAGAGATGGAAGCAGAATTTTGTAATTTATTCAGTAATTTCCGTACTATGCGCTTCGTTAGTGGAATTGAGAAGATGAAAGAGGAAGGTAGAATAATCTTAAAACAAAATAATGAACCTGCAAAATTATCGGAAAGTGAGGCAGCGATTGGTTAAACTTCAACGCTGGATTAAATTTTGTTGGTTGAAAGTGAAATGAAACAGTTATAAGTGATATCACAAAATCACGTGTGATATTTATTTATTAGGACTATTTAACGCATAAAATAAGAATTTGAAATGGATTTTCCTAAACTTGACTTACTAAATATTAATAATAGTATATTTGTATTATAAATTCTAAGTCTTTTTAAGCCATCTTGTTTGGAATTATTCGGATGTCCAGTAAAATCAGAATGAAATAGAACACAATTACACATCGCGGCCGTAAAGGAATTTGGTCATTTCATTGCGATATATAGATGTGATTAGTCATAATTCAGCATGCTCTTTCGTTTAATTTGTTCACTTTCTGATGCCATCACATAAGTTAAAAAATCCGAAGTGTTACACTCACATGACTTTCTATACTTTCTACTTTGTACTCTTGTCCAAACTATTTTTATAAACGGTTATTCTCCAACTATTTCATGTTTATCTAGATGAACCTTTGCAGAAACTTATTGCTAATTTTCTGTAGGTGCAAGGGGAATATGGTAGGCTTTAAGCGATAGTCAAATCTTTTAAGAGCTGGTTGCTATGTGGAGCAGTTATGAGCATTGGAAAATTCAAACAAATAAGAAGGAATATCTCGGAAATGATTCACTAGGCAAAAAATGTATATGACATAAATTGTGTGTTTTAACGAGATCTACATTTTTTGTGTAGTAAAATTTTGTCTATCTCTTACGGTTTTCCAGTTATGCAAAAGTAGTTCAGAATGAAGAGGAATTTTGGGGACATTCCTAGAAAATTCATTATATACATTTCATTTGCCATGAAAGTGTCTTAAACATATGAAAGTTTAATAGAAATTTTCGAAAAAGGTTCCATGTTAAAGGAATTAAATGTAGGGGATTTTATTGAAAATGTTTTTGTCGTATCTTTCAAAAATATTAAACCTAAATACCAAGTTTATTATTTATCCGACTTTTCGTTTTTGAGTTATGCTGTTTACAGACACACACCCACAGACACGGACCTTTTTCTAAAATTATTTTTTTGGATTCAGGGGGCCTCAAAACATGTTTCCGGTGAAATCTCGGTATCGAATTTTTGGGCGGAATACAATACTTCCCATACTTACTATACGTGGTAGAGTTTCATGAAAATATTTGTGCTGTATCCTTAAAAATTCTAAACTTAGATAGGAAATTTGATACGCAATTCAATTTTGATCTATACACCTGCCTCGCTACATGGAATTTTTCATAAAAATGATTTTTTGGAGCCTGAGAGGACTTAAAAATATTTGCGTGAAATTTCGATATCGAAATATTGTATGGAATACAATACTTACTATACTCGAAAGTCTCGAAATCTGGATGTTAATGAAGGCAATGGACTGGCATTGTTTTAAAATTAATCTGCGTTGGTTTTGTCACTTCTTTTGTGTTCTAGAAGAAAAACACGGATGTATAATTCTATAATTTACAACCTTTCTTAACATTCCTCAAAGTAATAGCTGTAGAACGTATCATTTACATAGTGCACACTTTAGGCTTAGCATATTTGACTTACACCAAACTTGCAACACGTACCACAAAAGAACAAAAGGCAGAATCACATAGCAATGCCATAACGCGAAAAAAGAAGCTATGTTGCGGCAACATGGACGGTAACCGCAGTGTCATAACAATAAACGTTAATAATACAGTTCCTTCTCACTGTGGTAGCCGACATAAATACGGTTTTATGTGCTGGAGTCGCGGGGCATCTGCAGAACGATTAATATTTCAGCTGGGAAATCGGAACTACTCGCATTCGGAAGAAATCCGCTGGGGACATGCGAGCATATTATTGTCTCTTTAGTTTGTGGTGTGGATATATACGCCTACTGAAAGGGTATAGCACTTCAGGGGTACTCAAAGTGGAGGACTGCATCTCTTCGATCACACGCAATTTATAAAAAGGGATTGCGGACAAAAGGGACATTCGCAATAAAAATTCTCTGAAATATAGTGAAAAACCTGCAGAGCTCCGATTTTTTGTTTTTTTGCGTTTTTATTAGAATACTTGTATAACTTTCATGCTACAGGATTGGGTTGTTTAATATCAACAATTTTAAAGCCACAAATGATTATTTGATCGGTTCTTTACCATTTAGATAAAGCACCGCATTGTTTTTTTTATAATAAACCAGAAGTATTGTTTATTGTGATGTTGTGTAGTATTTAAAATTTGAGTTGGAAAATGTTGATTCACATCACATACATGCGCTAGTTGTTATCGTAGGAGCGCTTTCGAGAGATGTTTCTCCCAAACTCTAGAGATGTTTCTCTAGAGGTAGTTGGGTCTCAGCTGAAGATGGGAGAAACATCTCTCGAAATCTCTCCTACGATAACAACTAGCGCATGTATGTGATGTGAATCAACATTTTCCAATTCAAATTTTAAATACACCGCATTGGTGTTTAAACTCCAATTTTCTGATTTTCTTTCAGCATTCTTATTCAACGGACTCCTCTCTTCAAGGACTTACAAGACAATGTCTTGACTGTCAAGCACCAAGCAAAACTCTGGATCATAGCATATCGAGGATGGGTGAACAGTCCAATGCCTGGTATGGTGATGAAGAAGATGGAAATGCAATGTGGTGATAAAAGGCATGATAGTGTGGTGTATTAGTAAGTATCGTCATACCAGACACATTATTGCGTGGCATTGTCGACAGTATTATTGGGGGACTTTTATCATTTCTTTCGACTGAACGAGCCTTCTCCTTTTACGCCGACCACGCCAGAGAGAGTAGGCTTTGTTGGAAGTTCGTCTGGTATGACACCGCCAGCTCTGGCTAGCATGCCTAGCCAGGGTTGGAGAGGGGGATCGATAGCGTTACTTTTTGTGTGAGCGTCACTTTGTGAATAAGGTGTAAGGAGTAGGTCACATGTGGCCAGTCCTCGACAGCGTGGCAGCTCCCTCCATTCCTTTGTTCCCCTAATGTAGGCCCACAAAGAATTTTATGAATAAATCACAGGTAATGTGTGATGTGAAATTTATGTATTTGGTTAAAAAAACCTCACGCCTTCATCTGAATGTAGACACCAAGGTTCTGCCTCTTGCACTTCTTGCGCTACATTTCCCCCATGTGCGTGTTGGGGTGATCCAAATTTAATAATTTTCTAGGAACTTTTCGACCCTCACCCCAGCATGTAACAATAGGACAATTCGCGGATCAAGTTATCCAACTCAGCATTTGCCTAGCGCCTCAGGAAAACAGCGAAAAAAAACCTTCGAAATCGTTGGTCGGCCCCGGGTACCTTTGAATGTTATTCGAAAACGCCACCTTGCTCGGTCAGCGCTTTTTACTATTCAATGCGCTCCTTGGACCAAAGTTTACAACTTATTAACTCAAAAATATCCAGAAGACCCCTTGGAATTATGGATTTAAAAATTGTTGTGCACTGATTAAAGCTGTTAAATAGTTTTGTTGAAATTAATTATTTCCCATAACTTATCCTGAAAAGGTTGAAAAATTCAATATGAAGCCGACTCCAAGGCCGCGATGGTCGTCACTTTTTAAAGCCATATCCTTTGCTTCAATATCTGCTGTTGATTCTGCTGCCGGCTGTTACAGTGGTTGGCTATGAGATAAAAAAAATTAAACTGTATTGTATTTATGGACGGTCTGTAATTGATATTGGTCCTTAGCATCCCACTCTATATTGGGCGTGACAGACCGGAAAGTTTAGCTCAAAGGCCTCTTTGTCAAACTTGAGGTTCATTTATGTGCCGTAAATCTACGACATGGGTCACTAACTTTACTTCCCTTCCGAAGGAAGCCATGTTAAGGATTTTTACACCCGAAAAAATCCATCACCCTCCGCCGAGTTTGAAACCGCGATCTCGGGAACCAGAGGCTAGCATGGTACCCCTAGACCATGAAGGACGACCTTCTTCTCAGGGTATGCGTGGGCGTATTTTGAAAGGATAACACAGGTTTAAGTTGACTGAGAAATTTAATGCGATCTAACACACCAGCTCTTGAAACGTGTCGCCGACGTTTCAAGATTTTTAAACATAAAGAATGATACTGATTATGAATTGTAGCACTCGAAACTATAACAATTGACTTATTATACCTGCTAACTTCCGCAGTACCAATTTTACAGGTTGAAATAACTGTTTCCCCTATAAAATAAACTAGAAGCGTAAGTGTCGTCCACCGTGGTTTAATGGTTACAATCTAGCCTCAGTTTCCGAGGTCTTCTCAAACCCGACGGAGGGCGATGAATTTTTTCGGGCATAAAACTCCTTAGCATGGCTTCCTTCGAAAGGGAAGTTGAGGCAGTAATTTTAACACTTAAATAATTTCAGTCTAATTATATAATATTTAAATTCAATAACTGCCCGCCTTAAAGCAATATGTGTATGTAACAATATATAAAAAGTGCATTATACAGTCATTATATATGTTTATATTATTGTATACTATTGTATACATGTTCAATAATGTTATATGAATGTATTACGTAATTTAATAATGTAGGAGCTGTGAGAATAATAGGTTAAAAGTTGCTAACAATGAGGTAACAAAGAGGTAACCTTGAGGCAACAATGAATTTGAAAGTTTAAATGCCACTAGTCATTATTGGAGCAACAATAATGTAAATTTTGAGAAAGTTTAAAAATAGCCAATCAACAACCAGATAAAGCTTTAGTTAAATGAAGGTATTCTATTGGAGTAGGGTTAGCCAATCAGAGACTTGAAATACAGAAATTTACAAGTTTAGGCGGTTGAAATGAATTCAGTTACCTGCAGACAGCGTTACTAACCAGACTCAAAAAGTGCCGTCAAGAAATATAATATGTATTCGTGTGAGACGAAAAAGAAGTTTACGTGTTAAAAAGTGCAAGTAATTAATAAAACAATTCACAGCTCTCTCTCTATATCAGTGAAGTGTTATTTTAAATGATATCAAGCAATAATAAAAGGGGTGAAGTAAAATTATAATCTGTGTAAGCCTACATTCTTAGTCGCACCACAACCCTGCCAAGAGAAACATGTCTCTAACAATAATACTGACGCAGCCGAGGCAAACATAAATATATATTTAAAGAAACAGTCAAATTACAAAGTTAATTATTTTTTTAAACTTGGGACAAAGGCCACCTGAAAGTACATTTGAGGCGAAGGCTACCGGAATGTGGGTACTATACGTGTGGTTGCAACGAATTTCAGGTTCGGTTCCCCAACAGTTGAAATATAATATAAACGCCTTCAAAACAATCTACTTCAAAGTAAAGGCGGTGGTGCCGCGTTGTAGTTTTACGGCACGTAAAGGAGCCTCAAGCCGGTAAAAAGGCCTCTGAGCAAAGTTTCCGATCTTTCACTCCCAATATAGAACGGGGAGCTAAGGACCACAGTAGTTAAAAGGTGTCCATAAATAAAACTCAATTCAATTTAATTTTTAGCACGCACGGTGTGTTGAACGCTGCAATTGATAGGTATCAGTGTATGTACAACTTTATTTAAATAAGTACACTCCTTCATTCATTAATTACTTTCTCTACTACGTATGGTAAGTAGAGGAAGCACTGTATTCCACGCAAAACTTCAATACCGAGATTTCACCGAAAATACATCTTCTGAGACCCCCTGAATAAAAAAAAAGCATTTTTGAAAACATGTCCGTGTGTGTGTCTGTGAACAGCTTAAATCAGAAACGAACAGTCGGATAAACACCAAACTTGGTATTTAGGTTCAGTATCTTCCAGAGATGAGACACAAAGCTTTTCAGGAAAATCCCCCACCCCAGATTACCCTTTACATGGAACATTTTTCGAAAATTTTAATTTTCTCAAAAATGGCTCTAATGATTTTGATTAAATTATCATATGTTTAAGATATGCTCATGACAAATAAAATGTAGATCGCGTTAAAATACACAATTTATGTCATATACATTTTTTTTGTTCAGTCAACCATTTTGGAGTTATTGACTGTTATTCCCTAAATTTTCCAATAATTTTCTCAAATGGGAATTCGTTATTCACTTTTTTTTTGTCTTGGATTGCAAAGAGTATTAATCTGTGGCAAAGAGAATGGTGCTGCACCTAGCAACCAGCTATTAAGATATATGTCTATGCTTAAAGGCTACTGTATTTCTATATTGCCCTTACAAATACAAAACAAGGGGAACATAGTACGCCTTAAGCGATAGTCAAATATTTTTAGAACTGGTCGCTATGTGTAAAATGTAATTCTCTTTGCATGTCAAAAGATCGTTTCTGCAAATGTTTATCTCGATTAATATGAAATAGATGGAGAATAAGAGTTTGTAAAAATAGTTTGTACAAGAGTAGAATAAGTCGTGGGAGTGTAACACATGAGATTTTTTTTTGTAGTGCCAGTCCTTTGAAACAAATGAAGTATGAGCACGAGTTGGCGCATGCGTCAGCAGTTTGAGATATCTAGTTGAAGGCAGCACGTCTTAATCAGGGCGGCTTAACGGAACTCAAAAGATTTTTAATTAAGTGCAGTAGACGTTTTAGCTCGGGGTGAAGTTGGTGTGTCCTTTTAACGACTGGGTTGGAGCCGAACTTTGTGATGTCTTAATCACTTGACATTAAGCTAACGACCACGCCACTGGAAAAACGAGTGCTTCCCTACCCCTCGTGCATTTGTATGCAGTGACGAAACTGCGAAGTGAGTGCAGGGCCACGTATGTGGCATTTTCCGCCGTCATATTAGCCAAGGGAATTTCATCACACAGTGTAGCGTATGGTTCCACGTAAATAACCAACAAATGCCTGAGCGGAATTCAAAACTACTAGTACGTTAACAAAGAGCGTCTTCTACTCCAGCGGAAACGAACTACAAAGAATTATTTTTTAAAATTTATTTATTTATTTATTTCTCATTTAAAGCTCCAATATCGATTACAAAATTCGATATATTACATTCATCTGTCTATACAAAATCCCTAATTTTTATATTTTTATGTTTCGCTGAAGTAAGGACAGCAATACTATTTTAAAAAATCTGATAATACGTTTCTTAGACATTCTCTACCCTCTATCGCTTATTAGATTATACAAATCATTCTTTCGAAGGTTTATTTTCTTCGTACTGCATTTTAATCGAGGAACCTTTGCAGAAATAGCTACATTACACATTTCGTTATAGATAAAAAGGGAATAGCGATAGTCAAATGTTTAAGAACCGGTCGCTGTACGCTGGCTTAAAACTCTAAACTCTTTTCTTGACATCACGGGAAACAAAGGAATATCAGCAGGACTTCAAAAGTATGCCTAAGTGCTGAACAATGCGGACCGTTAATAACGTATAACTCGGAAGCGGCTTATACTATAAAATTATTTGAAATAAATTGTGAGTTTTAAAGACACGCAATACTTTTTTGTGGGGTACGATTTCATCAATCGCTTAAAGTTTATCAGTTATATAAGATTATATAAAATTCCTTCCGAATGAAAAGAACTTCATAGGCTTTCCCCAAAAAATTGAAAGTTTACATTTTACTTGTCATGTAAACGTCTTTAATAGTGTTGTAGATAGACAGGTATTTTATTTCACTTCGTTAGTTACATAAATGAATTCTCATATAAGTTCTATAATACATAATTTTGTCTCTACACACTACCTTTTACTTATAATTTTCCCTTTCACTAAGTTGCTGCATTTCTAAGGGCCCGCAAACATCCAACACCATGGTTGTCGAGTTATTGGGTCCTATTTAATTTTATGATTCAACAATCTACATTTTCTTTCTATTCCCTATTTCTAATTTTTTTTCAGCCATTTATTTCTCACTACACTAAAATATTGTCCTATTTCAATTAAATCCTTTTACCTGTAATTTCATTCGGTAATATAGACCAATTGTTTGTTTGCAATTTTTTCCTCATGTTCATTGTTCCTTCACATTCTAACATTAAATGCCAGTAATTATTAAATTTACTATTACGCTATTTTAATCAACATCGTTAGAGCCACTTTTTAAGAAAATTTCCCAACCTCCAATTACCGTTTACATGGAACATTTGTCGATTTTTTTTTTATTTTCTACAAAAAAATTCCTGTGATGATGTTGATTACAATACCATACATCTAAGATTTCTATATGCCAAATAAAATATCTTGAATTTTCTGGGAACAACCTATAAAGAACACTTCATTCCGAAGAAATTTGGTATAATCTTGTATAACTGGTAAACGTTAAGCGAGACGAAAATGTACTACACAAAACATGTAGATCTGTTTAAAACACACAATTCATTTCCAATAATGCTTTTGTGGTATAAACTATTTCCGAGATATCCTTATTAATGATTCGAATTGTTGAGTACTTAGCCATTCTTTTAAAGTCCTGTCGATTTTCAATTGTTTCTCGCGGACATAGCCTTAAATAATTCCAAAGAAATTTCCCCCTCCCAAAAAGAAGGATGAAGAGGAGGATGGAGGAGAATGATAACGGGCGAGGAGCAGGATGATCAAGGGCAGCTGATAGCAGATAAAAGTGGGAAGCCTGGAGCGAGAGGTGGTGAATGGAGGAGTTAGGAGACAGTAGTGGTAGAGCGAGAGGAAGAGGATGGCGGCGAGGGAAAGTGGAATGAAAAATGCTAGGTGGAGATAAAGTGGATATAGTAGTAAGTAAAGTGAAATATTTTTTATTTTAAAGAAAGTATAGTTTCATAGCAGAGTGATAAATATACTGATTACTGTATTAAGGGAAGTGAAAAATTATAAGGAAATTATGTGAGTGTAAGTGAAGTCAATGATAAAAAGCATAAGGGAGAATTAATTTAATCCAGAGTGAGGATAAGGTCAATAAAATCACTAATTACTGTAATATATCCAAAGTATATTAGGAAAAGTAAATGGTTAAAGTGTATATTTCTGAAGAAAGTGTTTTGAAGCAATACAGAAGGGGTAAATAAATAAAATATAGCAGTTAGAATTTTGAATTTTGTTATAAATTTACAAAAAAAATATTTTTATTTTAAAATCTCTATGATTAGTTGAAAATGAATACACACAAACACACTCACACACACATACATATATAGGAATATACATTCATAAGTGTAGCTTGGGTACTGGATACTAGTAACTCTGCTATTGGAAACCAGTGGTTAAAATGTAGTTCGGATTAGTTCAGAATGTTTTGTTACATTTATCTTGTTCAATTTAGTAATTATTTATAGAAATAAAGGATAGCTGGATAGCAGTTATTTTATTTGCCGGATTAAATATATTTTTTATTTAAATTTCAATCATAATTATTACACTTTGTATTCTTCCTTTAATATTTTTATTTTATTCATTTTTATTTTATTTATTTTTATTTACTAAATTATAAATAAAATGTGTACAATAACTACGTATAAAATGAAAGAAGTATTAAATAAATCACAAATTTGGAATACACGTCCAAGTGTAGAAAACAGATTTTATTTTATTCTTGTCTTTTTAAATTTATTTGTGTTTAAAGTCGTTTAAACACTAATGTTATAACGTGACTATTAACATCATCATAATGAACTATTCACAAATTATTTAACACAATCTTTATTCACAGTAATGATTAACATAACAAAAATTATAAACTCTGATATGAATGTATGTGTTTAAAGAAGTGAAGAACCTCAGGGTGCTTTGGCCAAATCTATGGAGATGTGGTGTAGATCTCTTTTTTCATTGAAGATGGAGCAACGACGTGCTTGATTGTAATGAAGGTGTTGCAGTCAGAGCACATAGAGGGGTCATTACGTGGTAGGTATGCGTGTGTCAATGAGGTGTGGCCAATCCTTAACCTTGTTAGAGCAACTTGTTGCCTTCTTACTGCGAACGTAAGAGGTGGTGTGACTTCAGGATAAAGCCTTATCTCGTGGAGTTTGGTGGCAGGTTGGTTTATCCATTGTTGTTTCCAGTGGTGTTTGAGGTGTTGTTGTGGGGCACTGGGATGGAGTGGTCCCTCACTGGGTGTTTGGTAGATTCTTTGGCAGTCGAATCTGCCGTTTCATTGCCAGTGATACCCACATGAGATGGCAACCAGCAAAATACAACTTCTTTACATTGGTGTTGCAAATCTATATTTATGCTGAGAATATCTTGAACCAGTGTGAGACGCGTGTTTCTGACCTGAAGGTTTGTAAGTCGTTTAGCGAGTTAGGATTAGTAGTGATAACTAGTAGTGATAAATTGAAACGCTTTTTTAACAGCATAAAGTTTGGCAGAGGAGATGGAGAAGAATTCAGGAAGTCTGTAGAGCATTGTGTGCTCTGGATAGACAATTGCACATCTACATCTGTCATTTAGTAGAGAACCATCAGTATTTATTTCAGTATGTCTGGGGTAGGTTGATAGGAGTTCTTTGAATAGTCTGCTTAGTGCTGTATTGATAATAAATTTACTAGTTTTTCAAGGAGTTTATTTGTTTCTTGCGATGTCATGGAAACAGTATGGAATTTTAAGGTTAGCGTGTAACGTGCAGTTCTAACATTTGACTGTCGCTGTTTTCTTTGTATTATAACGAACTGTGGAATGTAGCTATGTCTGCAAAGGTTTGTTTGGAGTAAATGAAGTAGATAGAAAAAAATCTGATGTGTTACACTCACATGACGTTCTCTACTCTTGTACAAACTATTTTTACAAACTCTTATTCTCCATCTATTTCATATTAATCGAGATAAACATTTGCAGAAACGATCTTTTGACATGCAAAGAGAATTACATTTTACACATAGCGACCAGTTCTAAAAATATTTGACTATCACTTAAGGCCTACTATGTTCCCCTTGTTTTGAATTTGCAAGAGCAGTATAGAAATAACGAATTCCCATTTGAGAAAATAAGTATTGAAAAATGTAAGGGAATAACTGGCAATATCTCGAAAATGGTTCACTCTACAACAAAAATGTATATGACATAAATTGTGTATTTTAACGTGATCTACATTTTTTGTGTAGTAAAAGTTTGTCTATCTCTTATGGTTTACCAGTTATGCAAAAGTCGTTCACAATGAAGAATACTTTTGGTGACATTCCCAGAAAATTGAAGATATACATTTTATTTGCCATGAAAATATCTTAAACATATGATATTTTAATCAAAATGGTTAGAGCCATTTTTGAGAAAATTAAAATTTTCGAAAACTTTTCCATGTAAAGGGTAATCTGGAGCGGGGAGATTTTCTTGAAAACCTTCATGTCGCATCTCTGGAAGATACTAAACCCAAATATCAAGTTTGGTGTTTATCCGAGGGTTCGTTTCGAGTTGTGCTGTTCACAGACAGACACACACACGTACATGTTTCCAAAAATACTTTTTTTGGATTCAGGAATCTCAAAACATGTATTTCCGGTGAAATCACGGTATCGAATTTTTGGGTGGAATACAATACTTCCCCTACTTACTATACGTAGTAGAGAAAGTAATAATATTATGATCACTGATCGTCTATAGATTAGATTTGCGAGTCCCTGTATGTCCTTCAAACGATCGAAAACCTCTTTACTTCAGTATATCCTTATACGGAATATTTAAGGTGTAGTTGTGAGTCCTTGTAAAATGTTGAAGGGTTGAATCATACTTTAAGAATGCTGCTACAATGGAGACTCGAGTCATGGATCTTCGGTTCTATGTCCGGGTGCTCTTAACGCTGAGCTGTCTTGAGGAGATACCCGTAGGTGCATTTAACCCTCTGATGTTATTCAAGTAATCGCTCGATATTCTCAAACGTTTGAGATGTCATACGTCAAACACGATGTGTACTGTAGCGTTGTTTTAAATTCCCGGCTATGCAGTTAAATACTATTGGGATTAATTGGTTTGTTACAATGGTAATGTATGCAAAAGTGGATAATATTGATGATTATGGCGCGAATGAATGCCATAAGAAAGACAATTTTCACGAATTCATATTAAGGCTACTCACGAGTTGGATACAGCGTTTTAGGGTATCTTAGCTTCATAAATTCTAGGTAATTAATTATGAAATAATTTAGCACCATAGCTGATATAAGTGAGGACGTCTTCATATGTTACCATCGATGGAAACATTAGCTTCTCTTCCTGAATTTCAACCTGGTGTGCTGAAGCGATAAGAAAGACACTCACTTGCATGTATTTCCTTCCTGGGAGTGAAGTGAGTAGGTGTTACCGACTGTGGTGCACTCTATTACCAGCATAGTATGGTAAATATTAACCGAGCGGGTTGGTTCAGGTGTTTACGTCTGTTGCCTTCATTCGGGAGTTCCCGGGATTGATCCCGGCGACCGCCCACTCTGGTCCATGGATTTTTCGTGGTTTCCCCGGGTCGCCAGGCGGATGCTGGGGTGGTTATCCAGCACCACTCTCCCTTCTCTCATTCCGTGCACACATCATCTTCCGTGTCATCTGTTTCAGGGTTGTAGGATCAGGCGACGGCGTTCGGACGGTTGCGGTTGGGCGGTGGCTTGCGCTCTGTAAAGGTTTCTTTGCTGCGGTACTGCACAGTTAGGTCTTCTCAGCCTGGGGCTCCGCTCCGGGGGACCCTGAAAGTTAGTGGTTTGTGGGCAGGGACCGTGCGGCGTAAGTTGCGTTCTATCTGGAAACATTAGGGACCCCCGCCCCGATTCCGGGCCCCTGCGTATCTTTACCTTTATGTACGTATTTATGAACTGAAATCCTAATTATTCTATATTTAATAATATAGAGATTTTTGCATTTTCATGTTTCATCTACCCTCAATAGCAACGGCAACTTGGGGATACCTGTATTACGTCATTATGGGAGTGGCATAATGAGCCAATTATGCACGGTAGCAACCGTTTTATAACGGTAGGATTTCATACAATAAATTATTCACATAAAGGAACTAAGAACTAATGTAAAAACTAAGGAACAGTGGGTGAAGACTGGAAATTTTAGTAAAGCAGCTGTCCTTGTAAGTACTGTGTTGTTTCCCTGGTTTTAACAGTATGTATAAGAGACAATGTAACTATTGCAATTCCTAGATGTGTTGGAAACTATTACTAAAACTCTTAAGCACATTATAACTCAACCAAAATTCCAGATATTTAAAACAGCGGTGGAAATTCAAAGCACGCAGCCAAGTGTCCTCAGGAAAGATATTCTTGAGATCAAAGGCGAATGAATTACTGCTCTGAAGAACCTTACCTGAAGCAGAAAGATGATTAACAATTAAGGTTGAGAGAGAAACGTACGAAGTCTGAAATGAAGCGAGAAATTTCTACTTTATAATTAAATACCTTAAACGGAACTACGGCAAAAAGACGAGCAAGAAGATGCAATTGAGAATAAATTATGAGACTCTGGAGTTATTATAACGGTTAATTATCTAGACATGTATACGGTACAAGACTCTTATTTTTGGGGTTATTTAATCTAACATTGATTTTCAACATAGCTGGTAATTACACACAGATTATTAGCGGGGAGTTAGTGTATGCATAATAAGAAGTATAATAAACTACTTGCCTTTTCAAGGTTTAGGTGTTATAATCACCTGTTCCGGTATCTATCATCCATCCACCTCTTCAGAGGTCTACCAAGATCTCTCTTTCCAATTGGCCTATAATTATTTTCTTTTTTTCAACATGATTCTTCCATTTCATACTATTTTCTTCTTATCGTTAACAGAAATATTACTTTCTCTACTACGTACAGTAAGTAGGGGAAGTATTGTATTCCACCAAAAAAATCGATACCGAGATTTCACCGGAAATACATGTTTTGAGACCCCCTGACCAAAGAAAAGCATTTTTGGAAACATGTCCGTGTATGTGTGTGTGTGTCTGTGTGTGTGTATGTGTCTGTGAACAGTATAACTCAGAAACAAACACTCGGATAAACACCAAACTTGGTATTTAGGTTCAGCATCTTCCAGAGATGCGACACGAAGGTTACAAGAAAATCCCCCCACCCCGGATTACACTTTACATGGAAAAGTTTTGGAAAATTTTAATTTTCTCAAAAATGGCTCTAATGATTTTGATTAAAATATCATATGTTTAAGATATTTTCATTACAATTAAAATGTATATCTTGAATTTTCTGGGAATGTGTCCAAAAGTATTCTCCATTGAGAACGACTTTTGCATAACTGGTAAACCATAAGAGACAGACAACATTTTACTACACAAAAAATATAGATCGCGTTAAAGTACAAATTTACGTCATATACATTTTTTTTTTGAGTGAACCATTTTCGAGATATTGCTTGTTATTCCCTTAAATTTTCCAATACTTATACTTTGACCTTCTTTGTTAGTGGTGCAGCATTGTTGCTCGGATAGTTTGAATCGCGTTTGTTTTTCTATGGATTTGTAACCTATAGTGAAAATCGTTTTCTTAACTTGACTCATAAAAGGTTAAACCAAAAGTGGTATACTAATATTAGTAATTAAATGAATGATTTCTAATACCTAAAGTTAAGAACAGTTTAATCCAGTAACTTTAATCATAGATGCCGAACTGTTCAGGCACTTCTATTATGTAATAGAAGTTTAGTATAGGAATAAGACATACGATGTTTAAAAGCTAGTGATCCCCAGATTGTGTTTTCTTTTTATTTATGGACGCTCCTTAACTGCTGTGTTCCTTAGCGTCCCATTGTGTATTGGACGTGAAATATCGGTAAATTTGCTCAGAGGCCTCTTTATCAGACTCGAGGTTCTTTTACGTGCCGTAAATATACGACACTGGTCCACCGGCTTTACTTCCCTTCCGAAGGAAGCCATGCTAAGGATTTTTACGCCCGAAAAAAAATACATCGCTCTCCGCCGGGTTTGAACCCGCGATCTCGGGAACTAGAGGCTAGCATGGTAACCATAATGATCCCCAAACTGCGCAATATACTGCATTCGCATTCTGTGTGAAGCAATTTCCTTTCACGGGTCTTAGTTCTCGTCATCCTCCACGTGGTGCTGCCATGTGCTCGGCGGAGTGATACATTTGTTTTGCTTACTTCTCCTTTAAATTTATGGTGAAAAAGGTATAGGTTGCGGCGGTATTACTTATAATGTTTGTGTATGTGTATTTACTCCACGTGGTGAAGCCATTTTGTGACGTGATTCTTTGTTAGGTGTGTTAGCTCCATCTGGTGTTAGCAATTTGCGGCAGTATTAATGTTTGTTTTAAAGAATGCTACTGTTATTTTATTTAATTTTGGTTCTCTGTCCTCCGGCTAGCTATGATCTTTTTGGTCGAGCACTTCTCTTTATACAGGTTGTGTAAACGGAAAGGAATCTTTTATCCAAAGATAACACTGATGAGTGAATTTGTTTTACACTTTTTATTGTCGAACACATTCACTATCAAATTTACACATTGATCTTGACACTCACCAAGCTGAAACTGTTATAATAACTTCATTACTGATCATTTCTAATTCGTGTACTTCAACTTTTTGTATAATTAACTTTACAACACTTTAGATTTTTCATAACTCTGCTACGCGTAACTTGTGAATCGATAGCCGACGTGTACTTTACAAATATTTTCGGTGAACTGACGGGGTCTATCTCTAACCTAGCCCTTTTTATACTCCTTCACCTCGATATGCCTAAAGATTATAACTGAGTTGCTATTGGCTAATAAAACGCGCCAACATTAGCGTCTATATTTATATCCAATGAAAATTATGAATACATATGCTTTAGGAAAAGATGTTCCAGCAAATTCTAAGAAAAACGCGCCAACATTACGTAACTTCCTCGTCTCTAATAATGATAAACAGCTCACCCCCTCGCTGCATTATTGCACGCTATTATTGTCAGTTTCAGTAAGGCAGTATAAACCCACTTCTCAACAATAATTACAATCAACAAACATCTCAAATCAATGTCACACAAAAATGCATATTCATACTATAATCATTCTTTACATTTAAATAATTTATGATACAAATTACTGCATCAAGGTTAGCGGTTTCAAAACGTTCCCATGGTACAAGTTTAGACCTTTCCTAAGCGTCACTTAATAGACATTATTTAAAGTTTGCGATTCTTTTTTTTTTCCCCCTTTTCTTTTCTTAGGGCGGTTTGCAAAGTCGTTACCTTGAGGATTCCTCAAGGTTTCCTTAGCAATCTGCACGAATTTCGTATGTAGAGTTTGAAGTAGTTTGTATTGAAGGAGTTGCATCGTATTTCGACTGTTGGGGAGTCGAACTTGAAGTAGTTGCAACCGCACGTATGGTATCCGGTAGCCTTCGTCCCAAATTTTAAAGATATTAACTTTGTAATTTGACTGTTTCTTTAAATATTATATATTTATGTTTGCCTCGGCTGCGTCAGTGTTTATATTTTTTTTAGAGACATGAATGTCTTAGCAGGAAGGTGGTGCGGCTCAAGAATGTAGGCTTACACAGATTATAATTTTACAGATTGTAATTCTTGACACGATTTAAATAACACTTCACTGATATAGTGAGAGAGAACTGTGAGATTTTTTTTTATTATTTACTTGCACTTTTGACACGTAAACTATTTTTCGTCTCACACTGAATACGTATTAAATTTTCATGAAGACACATCTCGCGTCTGATTAGTAACACCGTCTACTAGCAACGCGTCCAGCTATGAGCGCTGTCTACAAGCAACTGACTTGATTTGTAGCGCCTAAATTTGTACATTTCTGTATTTCAAGTCTCTCATTGGCTAGTCCTAATCCAATAGAATACTTTTATTTAACTTAAGCTTTTTTCTGGTGGTTGATTGGCTATTTTATAAACTGTCACAAACATTACATTATTGTTGCTCCAAGAATTTACACTTTCTTATTCATTATTGCCTCAAGGTTACCTCATTGTTAGCAACTTTAAACCTATTATTCTCACAGCTTCTACATTATTAAATTACGTAATACATTCACATAACATTATTGAACATGTATACAATAATATAAACATATACAATGACTGCAATATACACATTTTATATGTTGTTACATACACATATTGCTTTAAGGCGAGCTGTTATTTAATTTATATATTATATAATTAGACTGAAATCATTTAAGTGTTAAAAATACTGCCTCAAGTTAAAATCTTAAGGAGGGCTTGAGGCTTCCTCAAGGAACATCGAACCTTGTCGTCTCCTTAAGAAATCCTTAAGTTAACCTCAAGGTAACGACTGTGCATACCGCCCTTGCTATCGCAAGAGCTGTTACCACTAACAAACATTGTTATGCTATTTCCGCATGTTGAAAGCTTTTTGTTTACTTTTAAACAATTCATAAGTAAACCTAATTCGTAAGGAACGTAGCGAGGATGGAACAATTACTTTATATATGAATATACATGGCAACGACGGCATCAGCGCCTTTACCATTCTTCATTTAAAGGATGGGGATGTAGCAGAGGATGACATCGAGAGGATAATAGATTGTGCTGACACTATCAGACATGTAATTCTGCTCCCAAGAGAAACTTTAATTTTTCTAATAACAAACTAAAAACTAAACTACATTTCATGAGGGAGAGAGAAGGAGAGCTTGTGGGTTTACCTGGTGGACAGAAGAAGTCCGGCGTTCGATTTTCATCGTGCCTGGGGCCTACGTTAGCACAAAATAAATTTAAGACACTGACCAACACAGGTCGTGCTAGGTAAGTGATAGTCCGAGAGACATCCGTAAAAAATCCTGTTTAAATACCCGACAGAATACTGACTAATCCCTAGCTAGCAACTGCGTAAGTATGTCAACAGAAATTATATAACTCACCCAAGTGTCGGACATGAGGCAATCTTTCCCTTAAAAATCAGTCACCAAAACCTTGCTTATGTCAGCAACCGCGAAATAGCTCGCAAGATCTCCAAAGCTAATTTTCTGGCTTAAACAAAATTTTTTCTCAATATCTGGAACTTTATAAAATAAGAAAGTTCACATTCTTTAAAATAAAACTATAATCGTCGCAATATAATAAATTTATGCGAACTATTTAGTGGTGGTGAAAGTCGTGTGAGTGCATTACTCCAGATCTTTTTATTCATGTTTTTATGGTTTAATTCTTTGACATAAACGACTGTGTATGTATCTTCTTTGGTTTTCTTTCGCTAATTATTGCGTTTGGCTGTTTTATACCTATAATGTTTGGAAATCCTATGAGAGTGTAATGTAATTCATTTTATGATGGTAAGGCTACAAACTCTGCAACACTGAAACACCCAGCACTAGCAGAACACACACATTATGCAGTCGCTCGGCGATTGGGTGGTATTTGAAGTCAGATTAAGATATTTTATTGCTGTAAACCGATGTGTAAAGTCCCTCTAAACCACAACTGTTTGTTTTACCCTACTCAGCTAGGCAGTGAGGCAGAAAACATGGCTTATTCAAGTGAAACTGGCTCGTGAACACCCGCTCGTATCCCATTATTCATACTCTACAGCGAACGACCTAACAAGAGGCGCCGACGAATGAATACAACCCTCCTTTCAAAATGAAACTATTTTCCTTCCCCTCACATAAATTATAATGTGTAATTTCGTCGCATTAAGCTAGTTTTGAATTCAGTTTGCTTCGCTGCTAAAAGGTAGAGTTTTGCATTGGTTCCAAGATTGCTGCAAGTCAAACACAGACAGTTACAGTTTAACATACGCCTAACGCTATAGGCAGCACTTTGTGTGTTCAAATTCAAGGCATTTACTCCATTGCTTGTTAAATAAACAAACAAGCTTTAGATTATATTACTGCAGGCAGAGACAAATTCAACAAGATAAGGATGTTCATTTTCACCAAAGTTAATAATAATAACAATAAAATAACACTTACGTGCAAAAAATATTCCTCACTACCTAGTTTGTAATATTACTTTTCTTTCGTAAGTTTTCCAGACGACTATCTAGCTAATGGTCCAAAATAATCAATGGCTTCCTGCTGATAATTTAAGGCTTCCGGCCAGTAACACTAACAAAATTCAGTTGCCGGTTTCAATGTTAAAATTCGCAATGAAACATATCTCCGCACACAATTTCTTTGACCAAACTATCGATACAGGGACAAACTAACGAACGTATTATCCGAGAATAATTAAAAAATTGCGGAATCCAGAACCTACAATTAAGAATGTACATCAACATCTTCCACTTACGTCTTCAATAACAGTACATCTGTTGTTTGCAACAAGAAAAAGATTGCACCAACTTTTAATTTTAATAACTGTGTTTTTAATAATTTTACCTTTTAAAGTTGCCCATTAAATTTTGTTCAATCAAGCTGCATTCTCATCATTTTAGCAAATAATGCAAGAGCAGCAGTTAAAAATAAATCTAAAAAATTCCGATATAATACACTCACATGGCTTTCTCAGCCCTCTATCTTTATTAGTGGGTATAAACACCATTCTTATTAAAGCTTATTTTTCTATCTACTACATTTTAACCCAAATAAACATTTGCAAGAATAGCTACATTATACATTTTGTCATAGACACAAAAGGAACAGCGATAGTTTAAGAATTGGACGCTATACGCTGGCCTTAAAATTCCATAATGTTTCCATGCAATCGCGAGAAACAATTGAAAAACTATGAGGCTTAAAAAGAATGACAAGTAATGAACAATTATAACCTTTAATAACGTATATCTCAGAAACGGCTTATGCTACAGAAAAGTTATTTTAAATAAATTGCATGTTTTAAAGAGATCCTGCGGCGATCACCTCCTCATCCGTTGCTGTAGCTTACCTTGATGCTTCTCCCGTTGCTTCCAGAAGTTCTCAGCGTGTTGGTTCTTCAATTTATCCTCGGCTAGCTGCAGTAATTTTCCTTAAATTATGTGGGAGCATGGACTTATCCTCGGTAAAGGAAAACGTAGATCTCGGGTGGTGATATAGGAAGACATAGACTTGCTTTGTTTATGAAAAGATGACACTGCCGTTTCTTTTTATTTAATTTAACACTCGTAGTATACAAAACTGGTATTGCCGCTGTAAAATACTGTCCACCGCTGTTAGACTATGGCGTGGATATGTCACGAAATATAACTATTCTTATTGTCGCTTTCAGAGTAGCGGATCTTAGGTGTGTTGCTAAAACTATTTTGATTCCCTGTTTTGGCGCGATATCTCACACATCCTGCAGCATCTCTCCCTGACCACACATGACATAAACTCTCGAATAAAATGCAATACTAAGCTGACATGACAAATTTGACTTGATTCCCTTTTTGGCGCGATATCTCACACATCCTGCAGCATCTCTCCCTGACCACACATGACATAAACTGCCCCGAATTTTCTCCAAACAGATCCATTTATAGTCTCAGGCTCCTGAGGCTGCTTCCTTTCCTATTGGTCCATTTTTAGCGCGACTCGACGCGTCTAACTATTTCGAATAAACTTTCAGGGATCTCATTGGTCCAATTTTAATATAAATCGCGGCTTTTCCTACATTTACCGTTAAGGTTGTCTTTCTCACTCACTTGGTCACGGCGAATTATCAAATAATGGGACAAAGGCTCTACACCCTCGCTGTAGGAATAATAGCACAGCGACCGGAGAGAGGTAATAAAACTAGGTTTTCTGCCTTCGAAAGCACTATTCCTGTAGCTAAAACTTTCCCTCGTGGACAGTATTTTAACATAGCGCTTAAATTATTTACATTAAACCATTTATAACTCTACTAATATTAATAACCTAGATAGATACATAATGTTAAATCACCCTTCTTAAAATATACAAGCAGTATGAGAAAAAGATATTTACATAATACGATTTAACATCACTAAAAGTTAATTAATAAGTTATCTGTAATTATAGTTCTTGGGCTCGGCCTAGAGTTGCCGTTTCAAATTGCCCTGTTCTGGAAAAGAATAAATTTTTCAACACTTGATACAATTTTCTTTTACAGAATAATTCCTCTGATTATGGCCTTTGTTCGTTTGTTTTGTTGACAGAGACCCTTCGCTATACCTGCTCCTTCACAAGGGCTCTGACAAACCGGTGATGTTTATATTTGGGTCATTCACTCTACACTCTCCCTTTAAAAACAGGTTTCCGAGAGACATTCTTATACACAATACATTTCCCGCACACGAATAACTTGTGACGCATACAAATACTCTAATACCCAATTTAAGTTCTAAAATTAAATCTATTTACATACATGTTGGTACATAATAATTATTATGCATTTATTTATTTCCTTATGTCCTTATTTATCGGGTGTATTACCTTTACTATTTGTAGGGTTGCTACCTAATTCTGAGTAAAACTAACCTGATTGTTTTCATTACATTCTTCACCCTTCTCATTCTCTAAACATTTGTACGGTTTGAGCAACTGTTTATGGTATCTCCCTACGATCTTGGAATTCTTTATTTCTTGTAACTCAAATGTATCCGAGCCAAAAATGTTAATCACCCGGTATGGACCTTTAAATAAATTTTCCATTCTATGATACCTTTTGTTCAGAATGCTAGACTTTTTCTTGTCCCGTACCAATACTAAGTCTCCCAATTTGATCAACCAGTGTTTTCGTTTCTTCTTCTTAAACTTTTCTTTTCTTTTCTGCGCCTTATTGGCCATTCTTTCAAAAGCTTTCTTAAACATCTCTTCTTCCGTTAGTGCTTTCGGATCTTTAGCTTCTAGTGTCTGTGGTAATTCCCCTTCGAGTGTTTCCATTAATTTCCCCTTCATCAGCTCGATGGGCTTATAACCGGTAGTAGGGCTCACACTTTCATTTAAAATACTTTCGATGCGCTGATAGTGATTTGCCCAATCACTGTGTTTTTTATTGGCCAAAATTCTCAAATAAACCGAAATGTCCCGTATTATTCTTTCGCAGGGATTGCTTTGTGGGTGGTATTTTGAGCAATGATACAACGTGATTTCGTTTTCTTTTAAGGTGTCTACAAATTTTCTGCTGGTAAATATTGAAGCATTATCACATAAAATTGCCTTCATCTTTCCAAATTGTGGAACATACGACTTCATTATCTTCCTTAGGCATGTTTCACTTGTAATCTTCCGGACTGGGTAAATTTTCACAAATTTTGAAAATACATCTATTAACACTATTATATACCTAAATCCAAATTTACTACGAGGCATCTCACCATGACAGTCCAAGGTCACTAACATTCCTGGTTTTTCTCTTAGTATTGAGTTTGTCTCGTATTCGTATTGTATATTCAGTGGCTTTGCTTTTTGACATTGTAAGCATGTCGAAATTATTCTCCTTACTTTATGGTGTAATTTTGGAATATACAGGTTTTCTTGGATCATTAAAGCGGTGCGTTCTGAGCCAGAATGTGCTAGAGCTTGATGGAACGTGCTTATGAGTTCATTCTCCATGTTCTTAGGTATATATGTCTTCCATTTCTGTATTTCACTGCCATGTAGTTTATATAACACGCCCCCTTTTAACCCTATGTTTCCCTTGATATTTTCATCTATTTCTGGGGCCTTTTTTATTAATTTATTTAACTTCTCATCTCGTCGCTGCTGGTCCCCTATTCCTTTTAATTCTTTTATCAATCCTTTACTCAAGGGTATTTCAATACTCATTAATGTTACTTCATTTTTAGGGCGTTCTATTCTCTCCGGTATTTCACTGTTGTTATGTAACCTAGACAGCAAATCGCTAAAAACATTTGTTTTTCCTGGAATGTGTTTCACCTCAACATCATACGAAAGAATCTCATGGATGTACCTAGATAATTTAGTACTCGTAAGCCGACAACGTTTCATAAATGAAAGACTCACATGATCTGTGTATATAATAACCTTCTGTAGATATATATATGATCTAAATTTCTGTAGTGCGTAATACACAGCACAGATCTCTAATTCGGTGACCGAAGCATTTTTCTCTATTTGACTTAAACCTCTTGAAGCGGTACTTATCACGTGCAGTTGATTTTCCTCATCTGATTGGGCTAGGACACACCCATATCCGTGACCTGAAGCATCCACGTAAATCACATATGGTAGGTTGTCCTTGGGTCTCTCTAGTAGAATTGATTTTGCAAATAGTTCTTTTATCTTTTCAAAAGCTTTCTGGTGTACCTCGTCCCATTTCCATCGCACTTTCTTTTTAAGCAATTCGCGCAAAGGTGCTATTTCTGCGGCGTACCTCAGGATAAATTTGCTTTGATAATTTAGCACTCCAAGAAACGACCTAACCTGCTTAACACTCTTGGGCGCTGGTATTCTTCTCACAGCCGCTACTCTTTCTTCGTTTGGCTTTATTCCTCTATCATTAATTACATAACCTAGAAATTCCACCTCACGGATGCAAAATTTGGATTTGTTAATGTTCACCGTCATACCGTTTTCTCTCAGCTTTCTAAGCACATAATCCACATGTTTAATATGCTCATCAAAATTTTCATCAACTATTAGAAAATCGTCGATATATTGGATCAAAAATTCGTCGGCTGAGTCGCCAAATATTTTATCGATGGCTCTTAATAGTCCACTACATGACGTAAGCATACCAAAAGGCATTCTCAAAAATTCGAACTGTTTCCCAAAAAATAAAAAAGAAGTATACTTTCTAACATCCTCGTGAAGCTCAATCTGCCAGTATGACGCCGTTAAATCAATAGTGGAGAAATACTTGCCTTTGGTTATTTTTGACAGCAATTTTTCTACACTTTCGCTCCGAAATCTGTCTGGTTGTGTATATTTATTTATCCTTCGAGCATCTATTGTCATCCTAAGTTCGCCATTGCGTTTCGTCACCCAACATAATGGACTGCTGTACGGAGAATTTGACGTTTGTATTATTCGGTCTCTCAACATCTTATCGATCACCTGTTTGGCTCTCTCCCTTAATGCAATCGGAATATCCCGATACTTGTGTGTGAAGGGTGCAATATCTTGTACCTTAAAACTGTGTTTGTATGCTTTGCACTTGCCTGGGACGTCCGAAAATACCGCTTTGTTTTCTTGTAACATTCGCCTTAATAGATGCCTTTGTGTCTCTGTGAGGTTCTCGGCAAGGGTCACTTTCTCCTCTACTGCTTCTACCTGGCTGCCGGTATCTTGGAATTCTTTATTTCGGGCGTAACCATAATCTTTCTCATTGTGCTCCGTATACCCGTTGTAAAACCTGTCAGCGAACGCATGCATCTCATCGGTTTCTTCCCCTTGTACTATAGCAATTAATTTCTCACTCCTACCTGTTTGTAATAATTGTACGAAAAATCTTTCTTCGGCTATATCTTCTTCTCCTTGGGTTTTGTTATAAGTATCCTGCTTCATACCCTCTACAAAAGGGATTTCTAATGTTTTTCTGTTCTTCTCTATTTTCAAAACTTTATCAGCAAAATCAACCCTAGCTCTTAATTCAAACAAAACGTCACACCCAATCAAAATGTCACAAATCAAATTATTGATTACCAGAAAAATAAACTCAAAATTTTCTTCTCCTATTTTCATGTTCAACATTACTTGCATTTTTATTCGGGTAACCTCTTTGTTAACTGCTACCCGGCATACCGTGTTCCTTATGGGTAATGTCATTAGCTTAATTCCTTTATTTACCAGGTTCTGATATAACCTCAGGCTGCATACACTCACATTGGCTCCAGAGTCTATTAAAGCGTTATATTCTTCATCCAATAATACTACTTTTATGCTAGGGGAATCTGTCAGATCCTTTTCCGAGTGATTTTGAATAGTAGTTATCAGTTCTCCCAGTATAAATTCATTTTTGAGCCCTGTTTCACATTTTCTGTTTATTTGAGAATTTTGCGCGCTTAGAATCCGCTCCGAGCTCTTGAATGGATCCTGTCTTAGTTTTCCGGGTTATCGACACTATTTGGTGCTCCGCTAGTCTCTTCCACATTTCCCTCTCTCTGCATTTGCCTATAGTTTCCTCTGCTTCCTCTAAAATGTCCCCGGGAATGTCTCTCTCTCCTTTCGTTTCTTTCTGGATAATTTTCGTCATACCTTTCTCCTACATCACTTTCCCCTCGGTCAGAAAAATAATGTTCTCTGGATCTGTTTTCATTGTTTCTGCCTCTCCTATAATTAAAACGGCCACTATATCTTGGTCTGGTTTGTATAGCATTTATGTGATATTGGTTATCACCTTCCCTCCTGAAACGGTTATTTTGACAGTTTCTGTTCCCGGATTGAGGTACGTCGTTCCAGTATCTCTCTCTGGGGTTATAGTTCCCTCTCGCGTTTCCTCTCCAATTCGCATTCCTTGAATTATCCGGTAATGTTCGAACTGTATAGTTTTGTACGTGGTTCCTACTACTTGTCTCGAATGATGATACCAACTCAATCAATTCGGGAATAGAATTTGGCTTCGCAATGAGTAGGTAATGGTGTATACGTTCTGGATAATGTGGTACAATCATATTAATGAAATCCCTCTCGCTTATGGGTGGCTCGATTAGTCTACTACTCTGTGCTTTAGTTAGCAAATAATCTACCATGCTTAGGTTTCCGCGTTCATCGTACTTGCCATTAACTAGGATAGATCTCACCTGGTTCTGAGTATTAGTACTCCAGTACTTATTCAAAAATGCCCTTCTGAAATATTCAAAATTATTATTCTCCCCCAAAGTCAATCTTACCCATTGGAGAACCCTTTGACGTAAACCTTTACGAACGATTAACATCTTTAGCTCGTCCGGAATCTGCTTCAAACGGAAATACTCCTCAAGGTCATTTAGGTATTGTTTAGGATTATCAGCCGAATTTTCCTCGAAAGTAGGTACCCCTATCTCATTTAATAAATGGTAGTTTGCATTACTTGCATGGTTAGATGTACATTGGTGCCCTGCATTGACATTATATGGGTCGGCAGCTGGACTTTGGCCTCCATTTGCCTCCCTAAAAGTGGTGCTAGTTTCACTGGGTGAGCTATCATCACTCTGTCTCACACTTATCCCTAGTCTACCAATAGAGCGTTTTAACTCCTTTACACAATTTTCATGCTCTTCCACCCTCTTCACAATTTCATGATGATTTGAGAGCTGTTCAGTCATTTTTGACGAAAGTTCATTCATCTTTCCCTGATCCTTTTCTAACACTATTCTAAATTCTTTGAACTCCCTTTGAATGTTAGATTCTAAGGTACTTTGTTTTTTTTCTAAAGAAACATTTACAGCTCTTAAGTCATCATCCAATTGTTCCTTTATGGCTAAGCTGGTAACACTTAATTCTGTTTCTACATCCTTCCTTAGTTTTTCTACATCGTTTCTTAGACATAGTTGTCCTGCCTGAATTTCTTGCACTACCATCCCTTGCTGACTGAATTTGGAGTCCAATTGACTTTGTAATCGGGTGACCTGTTCACCTAAATATTCCCTCATCTCCTGAGCTAATTCCCCTCTCATCTTCCTGTTTTCCTCTCTGACATATTCACCTATCTGTATACTCTGCTCATTTAATTTCCCTTCCAAATTTTTATTTTGTTCACTCAAATTTCTTTTTGACTCCTTACTCAGCTCCTTTAATTTCCCTTCTAAATTTTTAGTTTGTTCACTCAAATTTCTTTTTGACTCCTTACTCTGCTCATCTATCTTTGCGCTCAAATGTTGAAGCAATATTAGCAGCTGGTTTTGACCTGCGTCAATGACCTGCTCAATCGGTGATTGCCTTTCCCTAACTTCTACTTCAGCTGCACCCATATTTTCTCCATCTGTTGTTATGCTGACAATAGCCTCCCCATTCAGTTCTTCCAAATCTTCCCTTGACCTACTCATGGTTCCGTTAGCAAGTTCTACCTCCCTAATAATGACTTTACCCCCTCTCAATAACATGTGTTCACAAAACTGAGTCACTACTCTGCATGCCTTTTTGTTTGTTTTTGAATAAAAGTTCTAACCTGTATTTTTTTTCAATGTTAACTGATGCGTTCCGGGTTCGAATCCTGGTGAAGTTCTAGAAGCGATGTTCTCAGCTGTTTTGTTGTCCCACGTAGGTAGACTAGAAGTTCGCGTTGTAATTTTTGTTCTACTGTGCCCCTTTCCTCTGAAGATTCTTCGTCTGTTCGTTGTTTCCTAGTCCTCCGTTCGTGTCGTTCTTCCCTTCGAGCCGCACGTTATGGCGCCAGTTTGGGGCGATCACCTCCTCATCCGTTGCTGTAGCTTACCTTGATGCTTCTCCCGTTGCTTCCAGAAGTTCTCAGCGTGTTGGTTCTTCAATTTATCCTCGGCTAGCTGCAGTAATTTTCCTTAAATTATGTGGGAGCATGGACTTATCCTCGGTAAAGGAAAACGTAGATCTCGGGTGGTGATATAGGAAGACATAGACTTGCTTTGTTTATGAAAAGATGACACTGCCGTTTCTTTTTATTTAATTTAACACTCGTAGTATACAAAACTGGTATTGCCGCTGTAAAATACTGTCCACCGCTGTTAGACTATGGCGTGGATATGTCACGAAATATAACTATTCTTATTGTCGCTTTCAGAGTAGCGGATCTTAGGTGTGTTGCTAAAACTATTTTGATTCCCTGTTTTGGCGCGATATCTCACACATCCTGCAGCATCTCTCCCTGACCACACATGACATAAACTCTCGAATAAAATGCAATACTAAGCTGACATGACAAATTTGACTTGATTCCCTTTTTGGCGCGATATCTCACACATCCTGCAGCATCTCTCCCTGACCACACATGACATAAACTGCCCCGAATTTTCTCCAAACAGATCCATTTATAGTCTCAGGCTCCTGAGGCTGCTTCCTTTCCTATTGGTCCATTTTTAGCGCGACTCGACGCGTCTAACTATTTCGAATAAACTTTCAGGGATCTCATTGGTCCAATTTTAATATAAATCGCGGCTTTTCCTACATTTACCGTTAAGGTTGTCTTTCTCACTCACTTGGTCACGGCGAATTATCAAATAATGGGACAAAGGCTCTACACCCTCGCTGTAGGAATAATAGCACAGCGACCGGAGAGAGGTAATAAAACTAGGTTTTCTGCCTTCGAAAGCACTATTCCTGTAGCTAAAACTTTCCCTCGTGGACAGTATTTTAACATAGCGCTTAAATTATTTACATTAAACCATTTATAACTCTACTAATATTAATAACCTAGATAGATACATAATGTTAAATCACCCTTCTTAAAATATACAAGCAGTATGAGAAAAAGATATTTACATAATACGATTTAACATCACTAAAAGTTAATTAATAAGTTATCTGTAATTATAGTTCTTGGGCTCGGCCTAGAGTTGCCGTTTCAATCCACATTTTTGTGTGGTACGTTTTGGTCCAGCGCTTAATGTTTATCAGTTATACAACATTATACAAAATTCCTTCCGAATGAAGAGGACTTCAAAGGCTATTCCTAGAAAATTCAAGATATACATTTTTTATTTGTCATCTAAATATCATCAATATACGAAATTTTAATCAAAACCATTAGAGCCATTTTTAAAAAAATACATATTTTCCAAAAAGGTTCCATGTAAAGGGTAGTTGGGGTGGGGAAGTTTCTTTAAAATCTTCGTGTCGCATGTTTAGAAGGTATTACCAAGTGTGATATTTATAGGACTTTTTGTTTTTGAGTTATGCACATAAAGAGACATACACACATGGACATATTTTTAAAAAAATATTTTTTCGATTCAGGGGGTCCCAAAACACGTATTTCCGGTGAAATCTCCTTGTCGAATTTTTGGCTGGAATGCAATACCTTCTCTACCTAGTATGTACGTATGTACGTAAAATTACTTACAGGTTATACTGCATAAACTTAGTTGTTAATTGTCATGCAACACTTAAAAATAACATTTCGTTTTGTACAGTTCCAATGACATTTAATAGTAAAGATATGATATTTATGTTAATCCGGTAAGCTTCCGAGGGCCTTATTATATTCCGTAAGTAGTTAGCTTTTAGATTTATTTTTAACGTCTGCTTTTGTATTATTCGCAGACATATCCAAAACAAATCAAACGCGATGTTTTGTTACTCCTTAGACAAAATCACTCGTGACTTGCAGTCGCCAGCGATTTTTTGGAATAATAAAACTTCTTGTTAGATTACTTATGATAATTACTCTTTAGACAATATTCGGTGTCACTGATGCCTTATTCAACAATCACAATCGAACTTAATTGATGGTTTTAATATATGGTGTCCAAAAATTAATAACTGATAGGTTTTTTTTTCCCCTTTACATTAATTTTTTATTCTGAAGCTCTGCTTCGATTTGCCTAGGGCTATTGTTGACGCTTGGTAAACAGTGTAAAAATAGCGAGGTTTGCTAATCTGCAAACTAAAAATTTAAAAGCTGTATAGTATATAACGTCGCATAATACGAGATTAAATCAAATGATGATGAAATTGAGTTTTATTTATGGACACTCTTTAACTACTATGGTTCTTAGCGACCCATTCTGTGAAAGACAGGAAATTTTGCTCAGAGGCCTCTTTACGAGGCTTGAGGTTCTTTTACGTGCCGTAAATCTAGGACACTCCCTCCCTTAGAAGGAAGCCATGCTAAGGATTTTTACGCCGAGATTAAATCAGGTAAGCCACTTTGCTGATTATACTGAAAGTACGAATGTGTTTTTTTCGTTGTACGGGTCTATATGAAATTCGTGAAATATACTTTCATAAAATGAAACTATGTATATTATATATATATATATATATATATATATATATATATATTGATGTAGTAAGCTATGTAACTTGGCAACTTCCTAAAGCAATCAGCATTTTTTGGTTTTTTAAGTCAAAAAATAGCTTCTTTTCTTCGACCTTTGGTCTCGAAATAATTATCCTGGCCACAAACAATCCTTTTAACCTCAATTAAATTCCTAAAAAAGCTATCAGCACTCGTGATATTATTGAAGATAATTCCATCCACTGTCTTGAAACAAATTTCAAGGAATAACATAGAACGATGTAAATAAAGGGGGTAAAAAAGATCATCCATTAATGAATACTGCTACAACTGGTGTAAATTATATGTGGGCAGTTAATGTAATATAATTAGAGACACGACTTTGTGAAAGGAGCCTGAGGAATGAAATGATTTTAAGGTGGGGGGGATTGGTCCAAATGTCTATTTTAAATTTCCTATGTACTTGCAAAGGCATCACTAAGCTAAGATGTCAGCTCAGCTTAAAAACACTTATTTATTAACCTGTTTCATGTTAATCGATATACACGTTTGCAGAAATGCTTTCATTATACATTTAGTTGTAGATACAAGGGAGATACAGGGGGCTGAAACAATGGGAAAATGTTTAAAAATCCTTTGAAATTCCATACTCTTTGCACGTTTAGGGAACAAATAAATGGCGAATTAGCATATCAAACATAAATCAAAGTATTGTAAAATCCGAACCAATAGCAACGGTTGTTAATGACACGAATTAATTTATTTCATCTAAATTGTGTGTTTTAAAGAGTGAAGTTGTTAATTCACGGTGCTTTATTATTTGTTCCATGCTTTGGGAGTCAATTTGAAGTAGGTTGTTGTTTCAAGTATGGAAAGCCAATTTGAAATAGGAGTTGTATTGTAGTTCAACTGTTGGGGAGCTGAAATTAAAGTAGTTGCAACCGCACGTATGGTAAAAAGTTACCGGTAGCCTTCGTCCCAAATGTACTTTCCGGTGGCCTTTGCCCCAGGTTTAAATATATTAACTTTGTAATTTGACTGTTTCTTTAAATATTATATATTTATGTTTGCCTCGGCTGCATCATTATTATTGTTAGAGACATGTATTTCTTTGCAAGGCGTGGTGCGGCTGAAGAATGTAGCCTTACACAGATTATAATTTTACTTCACTCCCTTTATTAATGCTTGACACGATTTAAATAACACTTCAGCGATATAGGAAGCTGTGAGATTCTTTTATTAATTACTTTCACTTTTTAACACGTAAACTATTTTCGTCTCACACGAATGCGTATTAAATTTCTCGAGGACGCATCTCGCGTCCGGTTAGGAACACTGTCTACGACCAACGCGCCAGGTTATGCGCGCTGTCTGCAAGCAACTGACTTCTAGATTTATAAATTTTGTTATATTTCAGTTTCTGATTGGCTAATCCTACTCCATAGAATACCTTCATTCAACTAAAGCTTTTTCTGGTTGTTGATTGGCTATTTTATGAACTGTCACAAAAATTACATTATTGCTTTTAAGAATCACAAGTAGTATTGTTAAACTTTCAAATTCATTGGAATTAATTGTTCTTTCACACAAGCCGTGTGTTGGACAGGGTTGGAAAGGTAGAATCAGATGACTGAAAAATTCAATGCCATAGCCGGGATTTGAACCACGGATCTCCGGTCTCCGTCCGGTTGCTCTAACCACTGAGCTACCATGGCAACATGCCGACACGACATTAAATTCTCCAGCTGATTCGCATTTTTCCCGGTAAACCACAAGGAGATCTCAAATTGTATTGAGATGCCATACCCCAATGGCGACTTACATTTATTGTAAGTGTTTTAAGTTCCGGGCTTTATAGTTGCAACCACTATTAGGTCCATTAATTGGTCCAATCTCCTTGTGGTTTACCGGGATAAAATGCGAATCAGCTGGAGAATTTAATGTCGTGTCGGCATGTTGCCATGGTAGCTCAGTGGTTGGAGCAACCGGACGGAGACCGGGAGATCCGTGGTTCAAATCCCGGCTATGGCATTGAATTTTTCAGTCATCTGATTCTACCTTTTCAAATTCATTATTTCCTCAAGGTTACCTCATTGTATTCTTATTGTTAGCAAGCTTTAACCTATTATTCTCACAGCTCCTACATTATTAAATGACGTAATACATTCACATAACATTATTAAGCATGTATACAATAATATAACATAAACAATGACTGTAATATGCAATTTTTATATATTTTTCATACACATGTTGCTTTAAGGCGGGCCGTTATTAAATTTATATATTATATAATTAGACTAAAATCATATAAATGTTAAAAATACTGCCTCAAGAGATACTATTTCTTACTGTTTATCAATTATATACATTTATACAAAATTTTCATAATGAAAACTACCTTATTCTCATGCAGATATCTTGCCAATATTGTCCTATAATCAAAATAATTAAGAGCATTTCTTATAAAATAAAAAATAACAAAACATTTTAAATGTAAAGTGTAGTTTGCGGTGAGGAAATTTCTTGAAAATGTTGGTCTTGCAAATCCAACGTTAGGTAAATACTCGACATTTCATTTTTGTGTTAAGCTATTCACATACGCCACGGACCTTGTTATAAAAAGTGCTTTTTGGTGGTTGTAGGTTGAGGTACACTAATGCGTATATCTCCGATGAAATCTCGATACAGATTTTGCGTGGAATACAATATCTCCTCTTATTTGAGTCAACGTTGCCCTAGCTTACGATATTTGTATTTAGTAGTATATTAATGTGAAACATTTTCATCTGGGATACACGTGGAGAAGAAGTCTAAAGTAATTGCCGGCATCGAACAGCAATGTAGCGTAGCAAGGGCTGTTGAATTGTGTCAGCCATTGAAGGAGCGAATCCTGTTGGTCGAAACATTATCAAGAAAATGGCTCAGTGCAATTTCAGTAACTGATATTTACCCATTATAGTAAATTAGATCGCTATAATTAGTATATTACATTATTGTCACAATTATTATTAAATTAATGTAGCGAGATGGCTCCGCGTTAATGTGCGAGGCTCGCATAGTGTGGTCCCGGGTTCGATTCCCGTTGACGATCACACTCACCTTGGGTTTTTCGTGGGTTTCCTTGGTAGGTTTCTCATCTACCACAATTTCATTTCCATAATTTCCCTTTGATTCCGTTTCCTCCTCATCTTTCAGGTGTGCTTTCGTGTGGTTTCGTTGTGTATGACAGATGGCGCGGATTCTTGCTCAAAGGAAAGAGTACTCTAAGCAGCTCCAGCAATGGGAGCCTAGAACTGTTAGGTACTTCTGCGCGTCTCTGTAGCCTCCTGTAGTTCATTTCATCCCTTCCTCCTGAGGGGTGGTGGTCGCACTGCCCGAGGTGTAACCCTCGTTGTATAGTCTATACCTATATCGAAGTTAACGCAATCGATACAGTAAACGCAGAGATACCCATCGCCCATCTTTTGGGGTGAGGTAAGTAATTGGACAAGTCAACATCATTATACAAGAGGTGGTGGAGAAGTGCGACGCTCGGAGAGGGTGGAGCTAGAAAACCAACCTGTATCACCGCGTTTCAAAATCAGCCACTTGTGTACGCCAATGAATGTATGTGTGGGATTTAATTTCAGTTGCGTTTGGTTTGCCGTAGAGCTCGTAAAATTTATTAATATTATGGATATTTTAGGAAATAACAAAAATCACGCTCACATAATTTACATTATTCAGCCTGGCAATTACGAAGTCGCATATGCATTATATATTACACCGTACACATGCAAAGTATTTCATCTGTATACGTTCCCCCCAAATTAGTTAATATAGACTTGGATGCATGCGTGGTGTGAAAACATAACCTGGATGTTGCAGATCAGTTCTTATTTGAAATAAGATCATGCTGAAAAAGGAAGAATCGCATGTTTTCACAGACTTCATAAATGTTGCTATGACTTTCGGGGTTACCTCATTCCCCTAGCGATGATTGGTGGAAATGCATTTCTGAGAATCCGTTACCTAATATGATGAGGACGACCTACAGCTTTTGCCGTGGACTCCAACCCACATTAGGCTTGGAGGGTATTTCATATGAGCAATTCAGAGCTGAAGCCGTGTATAGGGACCCTCAGTACGTGAGCCAGAAACGAAACCACTGCGCTACCGGGCGCCATCAATTAAAATATGTAACAACGAATATTTTTAAAATAGATAATTTTATTAAATAAAATAATTAACACGAACTGACTATCTTGACGAGCACTACATATGGTAGCATCTCTTATGGTTTCTATGTTATGTAAAATGCTTTATAGGATATATATATGGACATTTTTAGATCTACATTTTATTCATCAGTCATGTCTCACAAATATGTTACATTTTAATTAAAATTGTTATGAGCATTTAAAACAATCTAATGCGATACAATCACAAGACTTTCCCTCAATGAAAATTTCTTGTTAGTCTCTTACATGTTATTCTATTCATCTAAAAATACTTCTTCAATGAATGTTATCCTACTCACTGTATACATATCTTTCTTAAAACGATTTCAAATTAATCCAAAAATAACTAGTTTCAACATGAGAAAATTACATTAAAATGTTTAAAAGCAGTAACAAGCTATTGCGATGGGAAGAAAAGAAAGAAAAGAAAGAAAGAAAGAAAGAAGGAAAGAAGGAAAGAAAGAAAACTAAATGGATCGCAATCGTTCAAGCATGCTAGTTAGTGAACACTTGGAAAAAGTGTTATTTGCAATGTACAATATTTTGGAAACGCTTAATGGTACGAAAAATTTCTTTGACACAAACTCTAATATCTTAAGCGTTTTTGCTTCCTTTCATATAGTTTCCTCTCTTTCTCTCTCGGGTTTCTCTCTTTCTCCTTCCATCTCAGACACACACCCCAATAATATATCAATATGAAATTTATGTAAAGGGTATAGGTAGTATCGCGGAGGGCCCCGGAAATGGGGCAAGGCACAGCACAAAGGCCAGTTGGCTCTTTTTGCCCCCAACGTGACCCCTGGGAGGGAAGGATAAGAGTGGAGATCAGATCTAGATGTCGACGGGCACAAACAAGGAGGGACCCCTAACGTTTCCAGATAAACGCAACCAACGCCGCAAGATCCCTGCCAAGTCACTAACCCCCAGCGGTACCGCAGCGGCGCCAGGGAAGAACCTTTAATAGAGCGTAAACCACCGCCCAGCCACAACCTTTCGTAATCCTTAAACAGATGACAAGGAAGATGATGGTTACAGGAAATGAGAGGAAGGAGAGTCACAGTAGAAGATGAACCACCCCAGTATTCGCTAGCGACCCGGGGAAACTCAAAAAACCCATGGGCAAGAGTGGGCGGTCGCTGGGGGTCGATCCCGGGAACCCCTGAGCCATTCTGCTCGGTTAGAACTTTGTAAGTAATACAATATTTTCTCTACTACTGTAGGTAAATGTTAGAGAGAGTAAAAGTTACACATTTATTACGTAAACAACTATTTGACAGTATCTTCAAGTCTCATGTGTAACGTTTGTCCTGCTTGTGTTAATACCAAACAACGCACTATATCTAAGCCTTTTGTAAATCTTGACGCACCCCCCACTCAACGAAACCATTAGCTTGATTGCATGGGCTCAACGTCTCAATCGCAGTATTTTCGGAATATTTATAAAAGAGTTTTTTTTTCGTGAAGTTAACAAAGGTTATAGCACTGACAGTTCGTTTTAAAAACTCCATCTATCTAAATCCAAGGAAAACACTTTCCTTCAGTGCCAACAGATAAATTATTTCCCAACGAAACTCGTGTTTTATTTAAATATTGTCCAATCAATTTGTAGCAGCCTCTTTTTTGTACAAATACAGCCTCGGATTGAAAAATACTAAGCGCTCTACAGATATTAAGTACATAAATAACTAAAAAGTCTGCATTTACAGTCACAGGAAGAGAGAAAAATGTTTTAGGCCGTTCTCTGAATTATTTAAGTGCAGTATGGTTTATGCAGGATATAATAGGTTTTTGAAATGTTTACTTCACGTGCTTGATCCTCCGTTGGATGGTACTCGAAAGCAAATTAGTGAGCGGCCCTGTTATTTTGTGGCTTTCTGTATACCCTAGTAGGACACTAAACTCCCTCTCGGTCAACTTAATGACGCATGGGCGTAACCGGGTAATACCTGTAAATAGGGAAAACTCGAAAACATGGTTTTAAAACTTCACCTCTGTTGGACGCACGTTAAACTGTTTGGTCATTCTCTTGTCCACCTCAAAAATTAAAAAAATATCTAAATCGTTAGAATCACATGACTTCTCTACCAATTACAGTTTTCTTTCATATCTGTAAGTTACTCCTAAAACATCCTTTTCCACTGTTTACTAACCATGATAAATGTTTTTTCGAAATGTTTTCAATACACGCTTTGTTTAGCTACATAGAAACTACTATGACAGTCAAATGTTTTAAAAAAACTAATGTAATACATTCACATGGCTTTCTCTACCCTCCATATTTATTAGTGGTTATAGAAACCATTCTTCCTAAAGCTTCTTTTTCCTTCTACTACATTTCAGTCCAAATAAACCTTTGCAGTAGTAGCTATTATACATCTCGTTATACAGGGTGATTTATGAAGAACTGACAAATTTATTTCTTTAATTGTTTTCAAAACGCATTATGCTAGCGACAACTTATTATACCTGAAATTCAGCGGAATTTGGGACATTATTTACCTCCATAGCAAATGTTGAAAATGTCCTCCTTCCTGCATAAGGCACAACTCAACATGTCGTTCCATTTTATTGGCCACTCGTTGGAGGACTCTGCTGTCAATAACTTGAATCTCCTATGTAATGTTGTGCTTTAGATCATCCAGTGTCTGGGGACGTGTGGCATAAATCCTGTCTTTTAATTAACCCCATAGAAAGAAGTCCGGCGAAGTCAAATCCGGAGATCACGGTGGCCACAGGTTCTTGGAAATTATCCGGTCGTCAAAGAAACTTGCAATTAGTGCCATGGATTCATTTGATGTATGGCATGTAGCGCCGTCCTGCTTAAAATATCAGCTCTACATCGTCTAGTTGCTCAGCAAACTCCATGAAAATCCGTTGGTACTCTATAGTGTTCACAATGTTTTAAAACGAAATTTTTCCCACTATTCTCTGTGCAGATATTGCGTACCAAACTCTGATTTTAACCGGGTGCATAGGTGCTTCATGAATAATATGTGGAATTTTACTGGCCCAATAGCGTGAGTTATTTGAGTTCACATAACCGGATAAATGGAACCATGCTTCATCTGTGAACCATGTGATGGACAATATGGCAGGATTTTGCACAATAAAAGCCTGAAACCAACGATAATAATTCAGGCGTCTATCCTTATCAGGTTCCTGTAACTGATGGACAAACGTAATCCTATACGGCTATAGGTCTGCACTTTTCACAACTCTCTGACACATTGAGTAGCTTAATGATTTTTTTGAATGACTGATCCAGTCGTGCTCTTACGTCAAAAACAACCATGGGAAGCCTAGATGAAGGAGTTTTGCTTTTTTCGCTCACCATAGATCCAGTTGTTTCCCATTTCTTTACCAGTCCCCGTATTGTGTTTCTTTGGGAAGAATTCCGAACACAAATTCTCTCAGGTATGCCCTTTGAGTAGCTGTAATTTAATTCCTAACCCAGCATTGCTTTACAAGGAAGAGTCGTTCATTTAATGTGTACTCCATTTTCACGTTGACTAGATCAAAATCTCAGAAACAGTTCCCGACAATAAAACTAACAATTACGAATAAATCATGAACATCTGCGCATCTATTGATAGGCAATCGAAACTCCAGACCATTCTGCTTAATTTGGTGCTAAAATTGGGGCATTGAGTGAATTTCGAACAGAATACTTAAAGAAATAATTCTGTCCGTTCTTCATAAATCACCATGTAGATGCAATGGGAGTAGTTATACTCAAATGTTTAAGAACTATGCTGGCCTTAAAATTCCATACTGTTTCTATGGAATTCCGAGAAACACCTGAATGTTGTCAGGACTTTAAAAGAATCACCAAGTAAGGAACAATTCGAACCTTAATTAAAGATATCTCAGAAATGGCTTATGTATAAAAAAGCCTATTTTAAATAAATTGTCTATTTTAAAGAGATCTACATTTTTTGTATAGTACGTTTTCGTGCATTGTTTAACGTTTATCAGTTATACAAGATTATACAAAATTCTTTCCGAATTAAGAGGACTTCAAAGGTCAAGAAAATTCAAGATATACTGTAGGCCTCTGATGAGAAAACGTTTGCGGGGCGTTCTGCTTTCCGGAAGAGTGAGAGGGGAATAGTACCACGTGGCGACTCATGATTTGTCATAAACACATCTACTACCTACATTAAAATCATCGCACAACATTTGTATCCCAGCGTGTTTCACTTGGAGCAGTGTGTAAGTGTTTTCTATTGATTTATAAAGCTATTTATATTGCCCAATAAAAAAGAAAGAACACTACACAGGCAAGCCCGAAAAATAGTTGCTAACGTTGTTAAAATCTGTGGCCAGAAAAGAAAAGAAAAGCAACTGGTCATTCAGCATTACTAGTAGAAAAGCGAATGTTTTCTAAGAGGCCTAAGTATTGTTGATATGTTGAAAGTGGAGCCGTTATCTTTCTCAGATAGCGATAGAATTGTTGATGTCAACACATTCCATAAAGACACATTCTTGTGAGAAGAACACAGTAAATTTTATTTGTTATCCTTAGTATATGCTATTTTAATCAAAATCGTTACAACAATTTGGAAAACTGTTCCATGTAAAGGATGGTTTGGGGTAGGGGACTGCCTTGAAAATCTTCTTGTATTATCTTTGGAAGGTACTAAACCTAAATACCATGTTTGGTGTTTATCCCAATTATCATTTTTAGGTTAAGTGTTCACAGACATACAGACGGACAGTTTTATAAAAACGTTTTCTCTTTATTCAGAGACCTCAAAACGTGTATTTCCGATGAAATCTCGATATAGACTTTTTAGGTAGAATACAATACCTTTTCTAGCTACTAGATAGCAATACTTTCTCTACTCTTGTGCAAACTATTTTTACAAACTCTTATTCTCCATCTATTCCATATTAATCGAGGTAAACATTTACAGAAACGATCTTTTGACATACATTTTACACATAGCGACCAGTTCTAAAAATATTTAACTATCGCTTAAGACGTACTATATTCCCCTTGTTTTGTATTTGCAAGGGTAGGTAATATAAAAATACATTAGCCTTTAAGCATAGACGTATTTCTTAACAGCTGGTTGCTAGGTGCAGCACCATTCTCTTTGCCACAGATTAATACTCTTTGCATATCCAACACAAAATAAATGAATAACGAATTCCCATTTGAGAAAATAAGTATTGAAAAATTTATCTCGAAAATGTTTTACTCAACAACAAAAAATGTATATGACATAAATTGTGTATTTTAACGTGATCTACATTTTTTGTGTAGTAAAATTTTGTCTATGTTTTATGGTTTACCACCAATGCAAAAGTCGTTCACAATGAAGAACACTTTTGGAGACATTCTCAGAAAATTCAAGATATATATTTTGTCATGAAAATATCTTAACATATGATATTTTAATCAAAATCGTTAAAGCCATTTTTGAGAAAATTAAAATTTCCTAAAAATGTTCCATGTAAAGGGTTATCTGGGGTGGGGGGATTTTCTTGAAAACCTTCGTGTCGCATCTCTGGAAGATACTGAACCTAAATACCAAGTTTGGTGTTTATCCGACTGTTCGTTTCTGACACACACACACGGACATGTTTCCAAAAATTTGTTTTTTTGGATTCAGGGGGTCTCAAAACATATATTTCCGGTGAAATCTCGGTATCGAATTTTTGGGTGGAATACAGTACTTCCCCTACTTACTATACGTAGTAGAGAAAGTAAAAATAACAAGTTCGCTATATACAGGTAGGTCCTTTCATAAGTAAGAATAATGCAAATAACAGAATTTTTTAAAAATGCTATGACACCTCAAATTTAATATTTTGAAAGAAGGATTTTACAAAAAAGAAATCATTTTCAGCCATTATTGCACAGGGTATGAACGTCATCAACAAAAATTTTAAACGGCAACATCATTTTTTCATTTCCTTTTTGATATTTAGTTATCTTATTTGGTTACACGAACATTACATTTGTTTCGTACAAAAGGTTTGGTTGCTATGAAAACAGTTTAATTGTTGACTTGTTTAATAATTTCTCCACAAATTACTCAAGTGTTGCAACAAATGAAATTCTAATTATTTAATAAGTTGGTCTAAATGCTCCCGATTTAGAATCTGGGGGGGCTAGAACGAAATTAATTCTTCTTGACACCTTCATTCATTGCTATGGTGTATTGGAGGTAGGGAATTTTCTTGAAAATCTACGGGTCTAACCTTTGGGAAATACTGAACTTAAATACCAAGTTTGGCATTTATCCGACTTTTCATTTTTGAGTTATGCTGTTCACAGACACACACGCAGACACATGCGCACACACACACACACACAAACACAAACACACGCACATGGGCCTTTTCTAAAAATGTCTTCTTTTGGATTTATGATCCTCAAAACATGTATTTCCGGTGAAATATCGGTATCAAATTTTTGGGTGGAATGCAATACCTTCTCTGCTATTAAGTACGGGGTAGAGAAAATAAAAATCTGACTATCGCTTTAGCTTATTGTATCCTTCTTATACTACAACGAAATGTGTGAGTAATGAAAGAAATACGACAAACAAATGACTATGGTAGAAAGTACCACCTTTATAAAGCTTAGGTTTGAAGTTTGACGGGGCTACGTTGTTTAGTAATTGTTTGGCAGCCATCGATAGAGAACACACTCAGCGAATTTTTAAACTTGGATAAAACTGGCCATCGTTATGTGATACAATACTTTCATTTGAAAGGTCTTAGTTCAGCTAATATTAAAGCAGAGCTAGATACTACTCTGGGAAAGGCTGCTCCTTCGTTTACAACAGTAAAATATTAAATGGCAGAGTTTAAGCGAGGCCGTACGAGCTGCCAAGACGAACATTGCAGTGGTTAACCAAATGAGATGACCACGCCAGAAAATCCACAAAACGGTATTGGATGACCGTCGACTGAAAGTGTGCGAGCTAGCAGACATCGTAGGCATTTCAAAAAGTGCTGTACATTGCACACTAACGGAAAATTAGACATGAGAAAGTTGTGCGCAAGATGGGTGCCGCGTTTACTCACAATGGAACAAAAGCAGCATCGTGAGGATATTTCAGTTGAGTGTTTGGCGATGTTTCTCTGCAATAAAGCCGAGTTTTTGCGTCGATTTATAACCATGGATGAAACATGGGTCCATCACTTCACACCTGATATGAAGAAACAGTCAAAACAGTGGATTGAAAAGGACAATCGGCTCCAAAGAAGGCGAAGACAGTTCCATCTGCAGGCAAGGACATGACGTCAGTTTCTTTTGGGATGCGCATGGGATAGTTTTCATTGATTATCTTCAAAAAGGAAAAGCAATCAATGGTGAGTACTATGCAAAATTACTGCACGTCGGAATGATGAAATCAAGCATAAACGGCCGCATTTAGCGAAAAAGAATGCTCTGTTTCGTCAAGACAATGCATCAATTCACACATCCATTATCGCCATGGCCAAAATCAATGAGTTAAAGTTCGAATTGCTTCCTGTTCGCCAAACTTAGCCCCCTCTGATTATTTTCTGTTTCCAGAGTTGAAGAAATGGCTTGGTGGTAAGAGATTTGGCAACAATGAAGAGGTGGAGTTTACAGTTCATGGCTATTTTGCAGAACTCGACGGTTCTCACTATAAACAGGGTATCGAAGCTATTGAACATCGAGCTGAAAGGAGACTATGTAGAGAAATAAAGATGTTTTCTCCCAAAATTTGTGTGTTTTCTTTGTTAGATTGGATACTTCTGGGACAGCCCTCGTATATATAAGAATAGGCTTTTGTATGAATAGTTTGTAGAAGAATGAGTATAAAAGGTAGTGTGAATACATCCCACTTTTTATAAAAGAAAACCGGCGTTTTACATTAATTGCTGCATAGTAATGACTTTTTAGATTGTCCTAACGTTTTGTTGAATCGCTATTTGCTTAAATTATTTTATAGTTAAAAGCAGAACATTTTGTAACTGTTTTTTTTTTCTTTTTATCAAAGAAAATCAATTGCAGAGTAAACTCAGCTCTACGAGAAATAAAACTAACGGGCAGCTGAGTATTTCGTGTACACGTCACTCAAAGTAGGGGGCAAAAAACGCTTCAAATCCTTTGCAGCGAAAAAAGCGTTCCATCCCACCCTTTCCCAACGTTAGCGATAATTGGCCTTGGATTTGCTGCCATGATTTAGCTCGGTCGATAAGGCAGGTTGCCCCTATACCGTTGCTCGGTCACCAATAAACTGGAAATGACAAATGAAGCGTGAAGGAACAGAGACATCCACTCATATACCAAAAACGGAGAGCAAATTAACGATTGGGGTTAGCATTACATACGCAATTAAAAGGCAGGAAAAGACGACGGAAGAAGTGGAGGGAAAGTCTGCACAGGAAGTAGATCGTTAAGAACGAACCAGATTGAGCCGTTCAAGTTCGTCTTAGAAAGAGAAGTAGCGTTCAGCAGAAAAAAAAAAAATCGTGAACAGACTTTAATTCGATACATCTGAAAATTCTCAACAGACTCAACATACACCCAGTCGTGTTATTGCTTAATTGAGGAAGTTCTTCTCTCTCTCCCTCTCTATTTATTCACTTTTTATTCACACTTTACTATACTATGTATAGTAACTAGGGGAAGTATTGTATTCCACCCAAAGATCCGATACCGAGATTTCACCGGAAATACATGTTTTGGGGCCCCCTGAATCCAAAAAAAGCATTTTTGGAAACATGTCCGTGTGTGTGTCTGTGAACAGCATAACTCAGAAACGAACAGTCGGATAAACACCAAACTTGGTATTTAGGTTCAGTATCTTCCAGAGATGCGACACGAAGGTTTTCAAGAAAATCCCCCAACCCCAGATTACCCTTTACATGGAACATTTTTCGAAAATTTTTATTTTCTCAAAAATGACACTAACGATTTTGATTAAAATATCATATGTTTAAGATATTTTCATGACAAATAAAATGTAGATCTTGAATTTTCTGGGAATGTCTCCAAAAGTATTCTTCATTGTGAACGACTTTTGCATAACTGGTAAACCAAGAGATAGACAAAATGTTACTACACAAAAAATGTATATCGCGTTAGAATACACAATTTATGTTATATCCTCTTTTTTTGGTGAGTGAACCATTTTCGAGATATTGCTTGTTATTTCCTTAAATTTTTCAATACTTATTTTCTAAAATGGGAATTCGTCATTCATTTTTTTGACTTGGATATGCAAAGAGTATTAATCTGTGGCAAAGGGAATGGTGCTGCACCTAGCATCCAGCTATTAAGAGACATGTATGGGCTTAAAGGCTACTATATTTCTATATTGCCGTTGTAAATATATATTCCCCTTACATCTACAAGAAAATTAGCAGTAAGTTAGAGTTTGTAAATGTTTATCTCGATTAACATGAAGTAGATGGAGAATAAGCGTTTGTAAAAATAGTTTGTACAAAAGTAGAGAAAGTCATGTGAGTGTAACACATGAGATTTTTCCTTACTATCTCCCACTGTTTCACTTTTCCTCCCTATCCATCTTGTCTTTCATTTTCTTTTCTCCCTCTCCCCTTCCCTTTTCTCAGGTGTCAATACAAATTAAAACAACTTTGTGCTGGTTGCTTATGTCAGTAATGCGATCACAACTTTTCTATTTGGCATGGTGTTCAGAATTTCAATGTCTCAAATCAACTTGTGTACACGAATGATGGTAATAATAAATCTGCGTAATCCTTTGATATCCATCATATTCCAACTGTGTAAATAACTAACCTATTAGAAATGATATTCATATAAACAAATTTTTACTTTCTCTACTACGTATAGTAAGTAGGGGAAGTATTGCATTCCACCCAAAAATTCGATACCGAGATTTCACCGGAAATACATGTTTTGAGACCTCCTGAATCCAAAAAAGGCATTTTTGGAAACATGTCCGTGTGTATGTCTGTGTGTGTGTGTGTGTCTGTGTGTGTGTGTGTGTGTCTGTGTGTGTGTGTGTGTCTGTGAACAGCATAACTCAAAAACGAACAGTCGGATAAACACCAAACTTGGTATTTAGGTTCAGTATCTTCCAGAGATGCGACACGAAGGTTTTCAAGAAAATGCCCCCACCCCAGACTACCCTTTACATGGAACATTTTTCGAAAATTTTAATTTTCTCAAAAATGGCTCTAACGATTTTGATTAAAATATCATATGTTTAAGATAATGTCATGAGAAATGAAATGTATATCTCGAATTTTCTGGGAATGTCTCCAAAAGTATTCTTCATTGTGAACGACTTTTGCATAACTGGTAAACCATAAGAGATAGACAAAATTTTACTACACAAAAAATGTAGATCTCGTTAAAATACACAACTTATGTCATATACATTTCTTTTGTTGAGTGAACCGTTTTCGAGATATTGCTTGTTATTCCCTTAAATTTTCCAATACTTATACTTTTTCTCAAATTCGTTATTCATTTTTTTATGTCCTGGACTTGCAAAGAGAATGGAATGCGCCGCATAGCAACCAGCGTTAAAATATTTGACCATCGCTTAAAAGCTACCATATTCCCCTTGCATCTACAAGAAAATTAGCAATAAGATTGACATCTCGATATCTCGATTAACATAAAGCATATGGAGAATAGGCGTTTGTAAAAATACATTGAACAAGAGTAGAGAAAGTCATGTGAGTGTAACACATCAGATTTTTTACTTTCTTTCCCACTTATCTTGATAGGTAGAGTATTGACTTCACCGCAAAATTGATACCAACATGTAATCAGAAATACATGTTTGGAGGTTTGCTGAATCAAAAATTAAATTTTATAAAAACGTCCTTGAGTATCTCTGGAAGGATCGTAACTAAAAAACGGAAGTCAGACAAATGAAAATGTTGGTAATTTGGTAACTGAAGATTTCTAAGAAAGTCCCTCACCCCAAGCTTTCTCACAAGATAAAAAGTAGTTTAAATAAGTATATTCTTTGTATAGTAGTAATATTTTGTATCCCGTATATATTTTATTATTCATTACAATTTCTTAAACGTGCAGTATTTTCATAAAAAAAGGTTAGCACCATTTTATAGAATATAAAAGAACTACGAAAATGTTTCCATAAAATATAGGTTGGAGCGGAAGTATTTTCTTGTATAACTTCGTTTCCTATCCTTGAGAAATTCATTCATTCATTCATTCATTATCTGTTTACCCTCCTCTTATGTAGGAGTTACACCCCCCAGGACTTACAAGCGGGTGCCTGGGGTCAGAGGCCCGTCGAGGAGCAGACACTCATGGATCAGACAGAGCATCCAGGATGGGTGATCAGCCCGATGCCTGGTATGGGATGAAGGAAGTAGATGAAACGAAATGTTAGTGAAATGGATGAAAGGAAAGGTGATGATGGAGCAGTTGGTGGAATGAATGGCGGGGGCAACCGGAGAGCCCGGAGAAAGCCCGCCTAGACGCCGCTTCGTCCACCACAAATCCCACATACAGGTCCCTGGGATTGATCCCGGGCCGCCTCGGTGGGAGGCGAGCGGTCTAACTACTCGGCCACGGCGCCGCCTATCCTTGAGAAATGCTGAACATGAATAGAAAATTGATATTTATGTGAGATTTTGTTTTATATTATCCTATTCAAGACACACAGCGGAAGATAGATACACAGGCAAGGGTATTTATGTAAATGTTATTTTTTTAATTCATTGGACCTCAAAAACGAATTTCCGCTGAAATTTTTGTTTGGATGTAGTACTTCCTGTACCTACTACAGGTAGGTGGCAGGAAGAGAAAGTATAACTAAGTTGTAGTAAGGGAAACGAAGTTGTTAACCGAAGGGTAACAATGTGGAGCCAGGGAACCCCCCTGACTCTAAGTGGATGAAACATGGCAGAAAAGGGGGAAAAGCGCATGTGGAGAGAATGGACCCAGGAAGGCGAATATGGTTTTATAAACAAGGACATCCATCAGAGATTAGACAGACCAAGAGATATGACTATAGCTGGTGCTCTACCTCCACTGAATGACATACAGAAGCAACTCTGGAAAAGGGAATAAGAAGTAAAGGCATTAATCTTGCTGTTACATCAGTCGCTCTTAGATGCAGATATGAGAATCAGAGTCACAAGTACTGCGAGTGAATTTAAATCCTAATGTTTAACTTATATTAAACAGTCACTGGTTATAAAATACTTATGTAGTATTTATTATAAACTGTAACTGACAACAAAGATTTCTAGTCCTCTTGGAAGATTCTAATTGATTATGTGTGCATAAATTTAAATAAAACATGCTTGGCCATCAACTGTTTAAAACGTTGCATTAATGTTTGACAGCTATTCACAATTCTTTATTCTAGTCAGTGTTATAACATATTTATTTAAAACAGTGCAACTGATATTCAAAGGATGCCTTTGATGGAACAAGAAATGCTGAAAATGAAGAGAAACCCAGGGCTTCCTTAAGAATAGTTCTATTTTTCTACCACTTACCTATAAGTAACAGAGGAATTGCTGTATTCTAACAAAAAAATCTAATGTGTTACACTCACATGACTTTCTGTACTCTTGTACAAACTATTTTTACAAACGCTTATTCTCATCTACTTCATGTTAATCGAGATAAACATTTGCAGACTCTATCTTATTGCTAATTTTCTTGTATATGTAAGGGGAATATATATTTACAAGGGCAATATTGAAATACTGTAGCCTTTAAGCATGACATATATCTTAAAAGCTGGTTGCTAGGTGCAGCACCATTCTCTTTACCACAGATTAATACTCTTTGCATATCTAAGACAACAAAATGAATAACGAATTTCCATTTGAGAAAATAAGCATTGAAAAATTTAAGGAAATAACAAGCAATATCTCTAAAATGGTTCACTCAAAAACAAAAAAATGTATATGACATAAATTGTGTATTTTAACGCGATCTACATTTTTTGTGTAGTAAAATTTTGTCTATCTCTTATGGTTTACCAGTTATGCAAAAGTCGTTCACAATGAAGAATACTTTTGGAGACATTCCCAGAAAATTCAAGATATACATTTTATTTGTCATGAAAATATCTTAAACATATGATATTTTAATCAAAATCGTTAGAGCCATTTTTGAGAAAATTAAAGTTTTCGAAAAATGTTCCATGTAAATGGTAATCTGGGGTGGGGGATTTTCTTGAAAACCTTTGTGTCGCATCTCTGGAAGATACTGAACCTAAATACCAAGTTTGGTGTTTATCCGACTGTTCGTTTCTGAGTTATGCTGTTCACAGACACACAGACACACAGACACACACACACACACACACACACACAGACATGTTTCCAAAAATGCTTTTTTTTGGATTCAGGGCGTCTCAAAACATATATTTCCGGTGAAATCTCGGAATCGAATTTTTGGGTGGAATACAATACTTCCCGTACTTACTCTACGTAGTAGAGAAAGTAAAAAGTAGGTCTCATAAAAACGCACACTTTATGTGAAACCTACTGTGGCATTAATCATTTCCAAGATATTTGTTAATATTGGTTTGAATTTACAAATACTTTATCACGTATTTTCTGAACAGCTAAAGTCTACATTTGTTTGTTTCTCGTAATCATTGAAAGAGTGAAATTTCAATCCTAGCACATAGTTACCCATTTTAGCCTCCTGCATCTTCAACGAATTGTGTAATGTATCATTTTCTGCAAATGTTAATACTGATTGACTTGAAGAACAAACTGTACCATATTAAATTCACATCTCCTATTAGTGGACATACACTTTATACTTACGAAAGATAATTTGTCTATATACTTCATTTTAATTGAGACAAACAATTCCAGAAAGAGATATATAAAACATTTTGTTATAGATACAAAAGAGCAGTGTTAGTGACATGCTTAAGAACTGGATGCTATATGCTGGCCTAAAAATTCCATGCTGTTTCCGTGCAATCGCGAGAAATAAATGCATGTCGACGTACTGAACAATTCGAACCATTAATACCGCATACCTAGAAAATTACTTATGCCACAAAAAATTATTTGAAATGGATTATGTTTTAAAGAGATGTTTATTTTTTGTGTAGTACATTTCCGTCTATCCCTTAACATTTACCTGTTATACAAGATTATACAAAATTCCTTCCGAGTGAACAGAACTTCACATGGTATTTCCAGAAAATTCAAGATATACATTTTATGTCATGTAAATATCTGTAATGTATGGTATTTTGATAAAAATTGTTACAGCCATTTTTGAGAAAATCAAACATTTCTAAAAATGTTCTACGTAAAGGTTAGTTGGGGGTGGGTATTTTCCTAAAAAAATTTCGTGTCGCACCTTTGGAAGATACTGAACTTAAATGCTAAGTTTGGTGTTAATCCGATTTTTCGTTTTTGAGTTATGCTATTCACACGGACTCTACACATACGGGCCTTTCTATAATTTTTTTTGATTCAGGAGGTCTAAAAAACGTGTATTTCCGGTGAAATCTCGTTATCGAAATTTTGGATGGAAGTCAATAGCTTCTCTACTTACTACTGTGGTAGAGAAAGGTAAAAAAATAAGATTTTCTAAGAATGGTTTATAGAAATGTGATTACATTGTAAATTTAACACACCAAATTTTTAGAACATGTAAGAAACTGTATATAATTAGTTTTCTAGCATATAAGGCAGTTATTTTTACTTTCTCTAGTACGTGTAGTAAGTAGGGGAACTATTGCATTGCACTCAAAATTCGATGTCGAGATTTCACCTGAAGTATAAGTTTTAAAGTCCCCTGAACCCATAAAAAGAATTTTTAGAAAAAGGTCCGTGTGTGTGAGCGAGTGTATCTGTGAACAAATAACTCAAAACCAAAAGTCGTATAAATACCCAACTTGGCGTTCTAGTTGAATATCTTCCAAAGATACGACACGTAGATTTTCAAGAATATTCCTCCATCCCAACTACCCTTTACATAGAACACTTTTAGAAGTTTTTTTATTTTCTAAAAAATAGCTCTAACAATTTTGATTAAAATTGCATATATTAAAGATATTTAGATAACAAATAAAATGTATATCTTGAATTTTCTGGGAATAGTCTTTGAAGTCCTGTTCAGTCTGAAGGAATTTTATATAATTTTGTGTAACTGGTAAACGTTAAGCGATAGACGAAATAGGCTACACAAAAAATGCAGATCGTTTTAAACACACCCTTTATTTAAAAGAACGTTTTTGTGGCTTCAGCCACTTCCGAGATATTCATTAGTAACGGCTCGAATTGCTCATTTTGTTATTCTTTTAAAAACCTGTCGATTTTCAATATTTTCTCGCGATATCATGGGAAGATTATGAAGTTTTAAGCCAGCCAGTTCTAAAACATTTGACTAACGTGATCCCCTTGTATCTATAACGAAATGTGTAGTGTAGTTATTTCCGGAAAGGTTTATCGCTATTAAAATGAAGTAAATAGGAAAATAAATTTTCATAAGATTAATTTAATGTGAAATATCAGATTCTTTATAAGTAGTATTTAAAATTTACTTTAAATATGAAAGTGAACAATTATATAACTAGTAAATAATAATGTACTGTATTGTGTACCACTCAGATTCTGGAGACGTTAATTTAAAGGTCCATAGTTCAGAATTTTACTAAGAGTATTTACAGACTGGTAAAACCTCATAATAACAAAGGCCCAATCTGGTATAGTGATGGTTCTAGAACCAAATCAGGAACGGGGCTGGGCTTTAAGGTAATGGTACCAAGATTTCTTATAGTCTGGGTACCTTAGCTACAGTTTTCCAGGCCGAGGTTTATGCAATCCTAGCCAGTGTCATGGAAAGCATTAAAAGGAGATATAAAAATAGAAGTGTTCTTATCCTCTCAGACAGTCAAGCTGCTCTTAAAGCACTTGAATCCCCATCAATAAAATCAAAGTTCGTCTCAGAATGCCGGGAATCCTTAATGACACTGGCTGAACACAGTAAGGTTCAACTTATGTGGGTGCCAGGACACACAGGTATACCAGGCAATGAGAAAGCAGATGAAACAGCCAAGATTCGCAGTGAAATCCCATTTTTTGGTCCGGAGCCTGTATGGGGGTGTCCTACAGACCAGTGAAACAGCTATTAAGAGCTGGGCTCAAGAAAAACACAAGAACTACTGGAACTCCATTGAGGGTTGCAGACATTCCAAGTTGTTTATTACAGACTTGGATAACAGCAGGGCAAAGTACTTGCGCGGTCTTAGTAGAAGAAGACTTGTAGGGGCAACAGGCTTCATTACAAGACACTGTGCCCTAAAGTTTAATCTATACAGAATGGGATTGTTTAACAACACTATCTGTAGTAGATGCCTAGAAGGAGATGACACTGTTACTCATCTGCTATGTTATTGCACTGCTCTTGCGAATCAAAGAGCAAGTATTTTTGGCAATCACTTTCCAAAGATAGATGAAATATTGAAAGCCTCAGTTATCAGTCTGGTTAAGTTCATAAAGAGCAACAGACTACTTAACTGATGAAAGGGGGGATGCGCAATAGATCTTTAAGGTCGCAGTGCTTGGGCATAAAACCCACCCCTTTTCAAACTAGAAGAGTATTTCAACAAAATAATGTTTCATTATTCAAACTATCTTTTAAACTTATTTTATGAGCGTATAGTATTATGTATATCAAAATAGCTTGAACACCTATCTGTCCTTAAAGAACCTACAAGGGTTAAAGTTATATTTCATACCTTAAAATGCTTCTAAAATATCGTTTATAATGTTCTATAAGCTTTATCAAATACTAGTAACAACGTTTTGCATACCTATAGTTTACTTTGTAATTCCATTGATGTCCCTGTTTTCAGTGAATCAGGTAAATTTGTACTTAACATAACAGGACTTAATTAACGATAATGTAACTTTTTTAGTGAATCTGAGGTTAGGGTATTTAGAACCGCAGCTGCATACTTCTAGTAATGACGTCAATCAGAATATCGCTTAATTCAATAGGAATGTATTGTGTTCATTACCTTGGTAACGTCAAGCGCCGATAATTTTAACAGCACTCACCTGCAACAAAAAAACAAAAACAAATGTTATAATGGAGTTTAGAACCATGAAATTTATTATCTTGTCCAAACTAAAAACCGCCAATTAGGAGATATGTTGGTAGCAGGAGATAAATTGTATTACCCTTGTTTATATTTTACATTTCGCTGCGTTATTTATCCAACTTACACGCAGTTTTTTGCTTGTATTGATTTGGACCAAAATAGATTTACAGGAGAGAAAGAGAGAGAGAGAGGTGTAGCGGCTATTTTATCGCAGCAAATTTCCTGCTAATCTCCACGTAGCAAACAATTACGCGATATTACGATGTGTGCTACAGTCAGTGGCGTAGTGGATATCAATAACAATAAAAATTCATTCATAAATCACCAATTTATATTTAAAAAACTTATGTGTTACATTCAAATGACTATATCTACCCACTAATGGGGTGGACTGTCTCTACCACAACTCATCTTATAATTATAAAGTTTGAAATATATGGTAGGATGTTAAGAAAGTAATTAAAAGAATTGTGTGTTTAATTTGAGTATGTGAGATGGATGTGCATGAGTGATTTTTGGTTTTTTTATATATTTATTGATATGAAGGATAATAATAATAGTTGTTGAGTGATGGAAGAGAAATATATACAGGACGGACCATTTAAGTTGAGACTGTACATATTCCCAAAACCAAGCGTTGTAGAAAGAAATGTCTTTAATAAAAGTTGCTTGATATTATGGGGGGGAAGTAAATGCCATTAGTCATGTTTTGTTTTGAGTACGTTATGAAGGTCATTTTAGGGTCAATTTAATCTCTTTTTTAAATCGGGACCTGCATTGTATATTATTTTTCATTAGAAAATGGTTTATAAAAAGCTTTTATTTAATGAGCAATATGGAAACAAAATAAAAAGCACAGCCATTCAAAATTTTCATTGTTATTTACGTTGGTGTAAGAAAAATTGAAAAGTGCTTTATACAAACGTTGTTTTTTTTATGAGGAGTGAGAAAATAACATAAAAAGGTAGGTTCCCATTTTAAAAATTAAATTGACCTAAAATGACCATCACAACGACCTCCAAATAAAACATGGCTAACGGCATTTACTTTTCCCCATAATATCAAGCAATTTTTATTCAAAACGTTTCTTTCTACAACTCTTAGTTTAGGAGATATTGTACAGTCTCAACTTAAATGGTCCACTCTGTAAGTTATATATATGGTTTATATGTAAATATTTTTTTTGTATATTCTTCGTCTTTGTTAATTGAATTTGAGTGAAAATGTATATACTTCTTGTTTTAATTCTGTTTAATTTGTTTTGATAGATAATTAAAAAAAATGTTTTAATTTACTTTTAAATTTATATAGAATTTTTTTTAATTCAGTTTCATTTATTAAACTTGTTTTTAGAATTAAAACGTATTTGTTACTTTATTTTTCCTGTATTACCCTTTATTTTACCATTTTTCTTTACTTTATTTATTTGTTTTATTAGTTTAAATTTTAAATTTTAATTGTTATAAAACCTGTAAAATTATGTTGTATTGATAGAAAATGTTTTAAATAAATGTAAAGATTTGGGATATATGCCCTATTTTTAGAAATTATATACCAGGGTGATGTATAACATATTTTATTTATTTATTTATTTATTTATCTCTACCCACTCTTGTACAAACTACTCATACAGAAGCTTATGTTTCTATTTACTCGTGTTAAACGTTTGCAGAAAGGGTTTCATTCCACATTTCGTTTGTAGGTACAAAGGGGTAGAGAGGGCTGAAAGGAGAGCCAAGTATCTAAAACACGGTTGGTTCCACTCTTTGTGAGACCACGATGAACAAACGAACGACGCTTTGTCGCTTCAAGAAAGTATAAAGCGTTTTTTTAAGTTCAACTAATAACAACGAAATCGCGCGAGGTAACGTGTGCGAGTCGTATTTGGGAGGTCCTGGGTTAGATCCCCGGAGACCGTTCATTCTCACCCATGCGTTTTTCTGTAGTTTCCTCGGGTGGTTGGAGTGGTTTCTCTTCTACCAAGACTTTCCTGTTCCTAATTACCTGTACCCATCATCTTACTTGTAGTAGGACCAGGCGACGGTTTTCGGCGGGTTGCGGCTGGACGGTAGCTGTGCGCCTTGTGGCTATTTCTCTCCTGGCGTCGTTGCTCAGTTAGGTCTCACCTTCAAGTGGGAACAACCCTGGGGAATGTCGGGGGTTAGGTGGTTTGTAGATAGGGCCGGGCGCCGCCGGAAGTATTCCATTTGGAAACGTTAGGGACCCGTCCATGATTACTCCCGTCGTCATCCGGATCTGGTCACCCTTCGGGTCTCTGCCCCATTCTTCCCTTCCGCGGTTACGGTGCTCTGCCCCGGCCCCAATTTCGAGGTCCCTCCTTTCGTCCGCACCTTTACCTTTAATAGCAAATAAAATCTCAGAAATGCTTAAAGCCATAAACATGTATTTAATATTAAGTGTGTGTTTCAAATAGATATACATTTTTGTTTAGTAAGCTTTTCTGTACACTACGTGATCAAAAGTATTGGGACACCTGGCTGAAAATGACGTACAAGTTCGTGGTAATGCTAGAAGTCAATATGGTGTTGGCCCAACCTTAGCCTTAAAGACAGCGTTCACTCTCGAAGGCATACTTTCAATCAGGTGCTGGAAGTATTTTTGGGAAATGGTAGCCCATTTTTCAAGGAATGCGAAACTGAGGAGCGGTATCGATGTAGATCGGTGAGGCCTGGCACGAAGTCGACGTTCCAAAACATCCCAAAGGTGTTCTATAGGATTCAAGTCAGGACTCTGTGCAGGCCAGTCCATTACAGGAATGCTATTGTCGTGTAACCACTCCGCCAGAGCCCGTGCAGTATAAACAGGTGCTTGATCGTGTTAAAAGATGCAATCACCGTCCCCGAATTTCTCCTCAACAGTGGAAAGCAAGAAGGTGCTCAAAATAGCAATGTAGGTCTGCGCTGTGATCGTGCCACGCAAAACGACAAGGGGTATAAGCCCCCTCCAGAACAAACACGACCACATCATAACACCACCACCTCTGAATTTCACTGTTGGCACTACACACGCTGGCAGATGACGTTTACCGGGCATTCGCCATACTTACATCCTGCCATCGTATTGCCACATTGTGTACCGTGATTCGTCACTCCACACAACGTTTTTCCACTGTTCAATCGTGTAATGTTGACGCTCCTTACACCAAGCGAGGCGTCGTTTGGCATTTTCCTTCGTGATGTGTGGCTTATGAGCAGCCGCTCGACGATGGAAACCAAGGTTTCTCACATCACGCCTAACTGTCATAGTACTTGGAGTGGATCCTGATGCAGTTAGGAATTCCTGTGTGATGGTCTGCCTATTACTCTTTACGACCCTCTCTTCAAATGTCGGCGGTCTCTGTCAGGCAACAGACGAGGAGGTCGGCCTGTACGCTTTTGTGCTGTACATGTCCCTTCACGTTTCCACTTCACTATCACATCAGAAACATTGGACCTAGGGATGTTTAGGAGTGTGGAAATCTCGCGTACAGACTTCTGACACAAGCGACACCCAATCACCTGAGCACGTTCGAAGTCCGTGAGTTCCACGGAGCATCCCATTCTGCAGTTTCACGAAGTCTAATGACTACTGATGTCGCAGATAATGAGTACCAGGGAGTAGGTGGCAGAACAATGCACCTAGGGTGAAAAACGTATGTTTGTAGGGGTGTCCGGATACTTATGATCACATAGTGTATGTTTAACGGTTTATCAGATATAGAAACTTATACAGAGTTCATCCAGAATGTAGCAACATTACAGGGTATCGAGAAGATTAAACATAATCATCTTATGAGTCATGTAATGTTATTAGTATTTCAAATAAATAGTATAAGTCGTTTTTCAAAAACGAAAAATAACAAAATACTTTCCATTTAAAATATTTTGGTTAGGGAAATCTTTAAAATCTATGTGTTTCATCTTTAGAATGACATATTTAGTATGTATTCGATATTTTTAATTATGCTGTTCACACAAAGACGTGCGCTTACACACACACACACACACACACACACACACACAGAGGAAGAAAGGAGAAAAGGTCTAAAAATGATTTTAAATTTAAGGGGGCTTCAAAACATGTATTTCTAGTGAAATTTTATATCCAATATTTGGTCGGATAGAATACTTCCTCTACCTATTTTACCTAAATGGTAAAGAAAGTAAAATCAACACCTCCAAAATATATATCCTCATATACATACACTAGCTTTCTTACCCGACGTTAGAAGGATGTATTCTGTAATGAAAGGCTTGAAAACAAGAACACGGTTAGTTTTTGAAAGCTGGGAGTAACCTGTTATTTTAGTTGAGACCTAGAGCGTAAGTGTCCGGATTTTTGTCTGGGTTAGTTAAATGTACATATTTTTACACAAGGAGTTAATAACCTCAGTATGTTTAAGGAGGCCTATGGTCTAGTGCACAAATTTGTATCTCAGTTGGCCAGTGGATGCAGTTGGAAATATCAAGGATTCAAAATAAGGTTAAATAGGAAATTAGAATGACATCGAATATTAATTATTGAAATCTTGATTGCCTAGATGCGCTGTATTACATCCTAAATAGTTAATAGTTTTATTTGTTCTAGTACTTTGTTAACTATTTTGGAGGAAATTCCAAAATAATTGTGGAATATTAGAACACTAACAAGAAGAACAAGAAATCAAACTAGTTTAAAATTTTATAAGACTCTGGTAATTCCAAATCAAATCTATGGCTGTGAAGTATGGACTATAAAGAAACACTCTGATGTCTTAAACTCACATGACCTTCTCTATTCTTGTACGAGCTATTTTTACAAACGCTTATTCCCCAACTACTTCATGTTAATCGAGATAAACATTTGCAGAAACTATCGGAGTACTAATTTTCTTGTAGGTGCAAGGTGAATGTGGTAGGTTTTAAGCGACAGTCAAAAATGGTTCACGAAAAAAAACAAAAATGTATATGACATAAATTGTGTATTTTAACGCGATCTACAAAGTTGTGTAGTAAAATTTTGTCTATCTCTTATGGTTTACTAGTTATGCTAAAGTCGCTAACAATGAAGAATACTTTTGGAGACATTCCCAGAAAATTCGAGATATACATTTCATTTGTCATGAAAATATCTTAAACATATGATATTTTAATCAAAATCGTTAGGTCAGTCTTTGAGAAAATCACCATTTTCGAAAAATGTTCCATGTAAAGGGTAATCTGGGTGGGGGATTTTCTTGAAAACCTTCGTTTCGCATCTCTGGAAGATACTGAACCTAAATACCAAGTTTGGTGTTTATCCGACTGTTTGTTTCTGATTTATGCTGTTTACAGACAGATACAGACATGGACATGTTTCCAAAAATGCTTTTTTGGATTCAGGGAGTCTCAAAACATGTATTTTCAGTGAGATCTCGGTATCGAAATTTTGGCTGGAATACAATACTTCCCCTACTTACTATACGTAGTAGAGAAAGTATAAATATGTATAAATAAATAAACAAAGTCCTTGAACAAGTTACCCACTTCAAATACTTGGGCTGTGATATATCTAATGCCTATAATCACGATATAGAGAATAAAATTAATATATACTGTAGGATGCCAGGTACGATCCGTAGAACATTGCAGCACTGTAGAAAAGAAACAAAATTAAAATGTTATAAAGTTATGGCGGTGCCTAGTTTAACAGGCTCCGAATCATGGGTAATACGACACAGACAGCTGAGATGAAATTTCTGAGGGGAGTGAAAGGATGCATTAAAACGAAACACACATGAAATGATGCCATACGAGAAGCACTCAATATATTTGCGATACAAGACAAGATCAATGAATATAGACACAATTGGTACCAAAATGTTTACAGAATGGATGATGACTACATACCAAATTTGGCCGTCAGTCATAACCCTTGAGGTAACATAAATATAGGACGCCCAGAATGAGATGTCAGTTATACCGTAACAGGGTATTGTACCCAGGAGTTGGAAAACTGCAATTGTGGTGCCAATTTTTAAGAACAAAGGAGATGTGAATAACCCAGCAAACTATAGGGGGATTAGTTTGTTAGCAGTGTTAGGAAAAATTTACACTGGGGTTCTGGCAGAAAGGGTGCAATTCTGGGCAGAGGAGCAGGGTAAGTTATCAGATTTCCAAGCAGGCTTTAGAAGAAACAGGAGAGTAATAGACAACATTTTTGTGATATCCACAATGGTCAGTAAATATTTAGCTAACAAAAGGGGAAGGTTGTGTATGTTATTTGTGGACTTTGAAAAAGCGTTTGATACAATTAATAGGGAAGCCTTATGGGCTAAATTTAGCAAGATAGGAATGAGTATCAGGTTCATAGAAACATTACAAAAAATATATGCAGAGAATGACTTTTGTATAAGGGTCTCAAATAATATAATGACAAATGTTATTTCAAGTAATATAGGGTTAAGACAAGGATGTAAGTTAAGTCCTATTTTATTTAACTTATTCATTGACGATATTATAGAGGCAATTAAGGTAGAAAATGGGCATCTGCCAGTAATTGGAAATAAAGAAATATCGGGTTTGTTATTTGCGGATGATTTAGTTGTAGGAGCAATAACCAATATCGGGTTAACTAAAGCAATTGGAGCAATAGAAACGTTTTGTAATAAATGGAGTCTCAGAATAAATACAAGGAAAACAAAAATAATGGTGTTTAAAAAGGGCAATAAGTTGAGGAAGAATGAAATATGGTGGTGGCAAGGAAATGAAATCGAGGTGGTTAGGAAATTTGACTATCTAGGAGTACGACTAAATAGTAATGGGAGTTGGAATGAGCAAAAGAAAATGATACTACCAAAAGGAAAACTGGCAATGAAAGCTATTAGAGCTTGCCTAGATAAAATACCAGAGATACAAATAAAATGGTTGGAGAGAATATACGGAGAAGTAGTAGAGGCTAAAATGCTTTATGGAACCGAGATTTGGGGTTTAGAGAGAGGGTGGGAAAATGTAAACAAGGTGCACAGAAATTTCTGTAAATTAATTTTAGGTCTACCAAGGGCTTCATCCAATGGTGTCGCCCAAATAGAGCTAGGGAGGTTTGGTAGCAAAGCAAAAATTGTGGAAAGGGTATTAAAATATTGGTATAGAATTAAGGAATTGGAAAATAATAATTTGTTAAAACAGTGCCTAGAAGTGCAGTTAAAACTCAACAAAGAGGATACTTGGTGTAAGTATATAGAAGGAACCCTGAATGAAATAGGTTATGGAGATATTCGGAGAGAGGGGCAGGTACTGGAGAAAGGGTTCTGGAGAAGGGTAAAATTGAGAATTGAAGATATTGAAAGACAAGAAATTCTAGGTAGTTTTAATTTTAAATCTTCTTTATGTATATATGCAGATTTAAAAATGGTGTGGGAAAGAGAAAAATATGTCGATATATGTGATAGATCAGCACGAGAAGGTTTTGCATGGGCGAGGACAGGAGTGATGATGTTAAAAGGCTTAGGGGAAAGAGAGAATCAAGGAAAGCGTCCGCTATGTAATAGAAAGTATAATAACTATTGGCATTTAATTCTAGAATGTGAAGGAAAAGGAATCGAGGGAAAGATGACAGAAAAAGAAATTGGAACAATTTACCAATTGAGATTATAGGTAGAAAAATGCTGAATGTTAAATACAAGGGAAACATATTAGAAGTAGGAAAATATTTAGGCATAATTAGAAAGAGATGGCTGAAGAATTATAGGAATAAGGAGTAAGAAGAAAAGTAGGTATTGAAAAGTAGATTTATTCAGTCAAGTAGGGCCCATTGACTCGGTAACCACAGTGTTGGAGGATATGGGGCCCTACGAAACCAGCAACTCGGGGCCCTACGAAACCAGCAACTCGGTGAAGTATGTAAAGTGGAAATTATATACACAATGTATTTAAAGTAAATATCCATCCATCCGTCCGTCCGTCCGTCCATCCGTCCATCCGTCCATCCGTCCGTCCATCCATCCATCCATCCATCCATCCATCTATACCGGAACAGGTTTATTGAGCCTAGTCCGTGAAGTAGGAGAATAAGATCTCTCAATCCAGATTTTATAAAGATAAAGTTAGAGAAAACATGAATTCAAATAATTGGAGTAGTAGTTAATATCTTTAAGTTATTTGCCACACGTTTTGGGCGTCCACTTTGAAGTAGGTTGTATTGAAGGAGTTGTATTATAGTTCAACTGTTGGGGAGCCGAACTTGAAGTAGTTGCAACCACACGTATGGTAAAAAGTTTCCGGTATCCTTCGCCCCAAATGTACTTTCCGGTGGCCTTTGCTCCAAATGTTTAAAAAATATTAACTTGTAATTTGACTTTTTCTTTAAATATTATATATTTATGTTTGCCTCGGCTGCGTCAGTATTATTGTTAAGAGACATCTTTCTCTTTGCAGGGTTGTGGTGCGACTGAAAAATGTAGGCTTACACAGATTATAATTTTACTTCACTCCTTTTATTAATGCTTGACACGATTTAAATAACACTTCGCGGATATAGAGAGGTGTGAGATTCTTTTATTAATTACTTGCACTTTTTAACACGTAAACTATTTTCGTCTCACACGAATACGTATTAAATTTCTCGAGGACGTATCTCGCGTCCGATTAGAAACACTGTCAACAACCAACGCGTCCAATTATGAGCGCTGTCTGCAAGCAACTGACTTCTAGATTTGTAAATTTCGCTATATCTCAGTTACTGATTGGCTAATCCTACTCCAATAGAATACTTTTATTTAACTTAAGCTTTTTCTCTGGTTGTTGATTGGCTATTTTATGTACTGTCACAAAAATTACATACTGTTGCTCCAATAATAACTAGCAGCACTACTAAACCTTCCTACTCATTATTGCCTGAAGGTTACCTCATTGTTAGTAACCTTTAACCTAATATTCTTACAGCTCCTACATTATTATATTACGTAATACATTCACATAACATTATTACACATGTATACAATAATATAAACATTTACAAACACTGTAATATACACTTTTTATATATTGTTACATATACATATTGCCTTAAGGCGGACTGTTATTGAATTTATATATTATATAATTAGACTTAAATCACTTAAGTGTTAAAAATACTGCCTCATTATATACGCCTTGTGAGCGAGATCTAATGTATTTAATACTTTGGCTGGTCTGTGATGACTTCGATATTTTTAAGGTAAGGTGCATACATGCTGCCAAGTTTGTGTTCAGAACGCTCTTTCCAAACTATTGGCTTTTTATGTAGTTTTTAACATTTTCTACAGTTGAAATGATATTTAATTATGTAGAAAATGTAATTGGAAGCATCCCAATGTCTTTTTACTTTCCTTACTACGTATAGTAAGTAGGGGAAGTATTGTATTCCACCCAAAAATTCGATACCGAGATTTCAACGGAAATACATGTTTTGAGACCCTCTGAATCCAAAAAAAAGCATTTTTAGAAACATGTCCGTGTGTGTGTCTGTGAACAGCATAACTCAGAAACGAACAGTCGGATAAACACCAAACTTGGTATTTAGGTTCAGTATCTACCAGAGATGCGACACGAAGGTTTTCAAGAAAATCCCCCCACCCCAGGATACCCTTTACATGGAATATTTTTCGAAAATTGTAAATTTTCTCAAAAATGGCTGTAACGATTTTGATTAAAATATCATATGTTTAAGATATTTTCATGACAAATGACTGCACAAAAAATGTAGATCGCGTTAAAATACACAATTTATGTCGTTTACATTTTTTTTGTTGAGTGAACCATTTTCGAGATATTGCTTTTATTCCCTTAAATTTTCCAATACTTATACTTTTTCTCAAATTCGTTATTGATTTTTTTTATGTCCTGGACATGCAAAGAGATTTGAATGCGCCACATAGCAACCAACGCTTAAAAGATTTGACTATCGCTTAAAACCTACCATATTCCCCTTGCATCTACAAGAAAATTAGCAATAAGATTGACATCTCGATATCTCGATTAACATGAAGCATATGGAGAATAAACGTTTGTAAAAGTAGTTTGTACAAGATTAGAGAAAGTCATGTGGATGTAGCACATCAGACTTTTTTTGTTTCCTAATCCTAATATTAAAATATTCTCTGCTACAAATGAACTAAATTTATCACATCTATTTTATGCAGGCCTGGAGTCAGAAATTAATTCTCATCCTGTGGTTAGGTATTCATTAATGAGGGCCTGCCGATGTTTTGTTTAAAATCCAGCTTTTGGCTTGTAAATCGGGAAAAGTAATGATTTGCACATTGCATTAAATAGACGCCGGATTATCTGTGATCAAACGAGCACCACTCGTGAAACCCTTGAGGGACGATGGTACACATTGTTTCAGATAATTGAGGTCACATTTCCAACACCAAATTAAAAATTAAATTTGCTCTGTTTGTCATTTGCCGATTAAATACCTATGGCGTTTGTGCTTTGTGCTTTTTCAATTATGTTGGCGAGTCTAAAATAATTAAATAATTCTTTTGAACAAGAGGCAAAGCTCCGTCAGAAACACAGAGGTAAAAAGGTCTCTCTTTAATTTCATTATTGGCAGAGATCAGGAAAAAGCACATCAGATTCATTTGCGTCGAAAAGATGTGCAGCGTAAATTAAACCCGACGAATAAATTAATTTATTTTCGTCATAAAACGCAGAGTGAAATTATTTGTCTGCATTCCACTAGATTCATATAATCATTGCAGGAGTTGTGAGGGAGAGGGCGGGGAAAAAGAAGAAAATTTGTTGCGTAACAATTATAAAACGTTCTCTACATATTAGAAACTCTAATCCGTTCTACTACTTTATTATTTATAAAAAAAATTATCTATCTCTTCTATCTACATATTAATCACGATAAATCTTTGCCCATAAGTGATTTCAAATTAGGCAGTATGGAGTAGTTGCATGTAAAATGTGTAAACATCAACTATTTCTATCGCAATATTGTTTTTGTTAGTAACAAGTAACAACCTACGAAGAAAAAAATATCTGATTTGTTGCACTCACACGACTTTATCTATGCTTTTTACAAACTATTTTTACAAAGCTTATTCTCCATATACTTCATGTTAATCGAGATAAACATTTACAGAAACTACCTTATTGTTAATTTGCTTGTAGGTTGAAGGGGAATATGAAAGGCTTTAAGCGATAGTCATATCTTTTAAGATCTGGTTGCTATGTGGAGCATTCCACTCTATTTGCATGTCCAGGACATAAAAAAGAGAATAACGAATTCCCATTTGAGAAAAGGTATAAGTATTGGAAAATTCAAACAAATAACAAGGAATATCTTGGAAATGTATGTGACATAAATTGTGTATTTTAACGAGATCGACATTCTTTGATTAGTAAAATTTTGTCTATCACTTACAGTTTACCAGTTATGCAAAAGTCATTTAAAATGTAGAGGACTTTTGGGGACATTCCCAGAAACTTGAAGGTATACATTTCATTTGCTATGAAAATATCTTAAACATACAATATTTTAATCAAAATCGTTTGAGTCATTTTTGAGAAAATCAAATATTTGAAAAGTATTCCACATAAAGGGTAGTCTGGCTGGGGGGGGGGTTCTTGAAAATCTTCATGCCGCATCCTTGGAAGATACTAAACTCATACAAAGTTTGGTATTTATCCAACTTTTCGTTTTTTGAGTTAAGCTGTTCACAGACAGACAAACACACACACGGACATGTTTCCAAAAATACCTTACTTGGATTCTGGGCACCTCAAAACATATATTTCCGGTGAAATCTCGGTATCGAATTTTTGGGTAGAATGCAATACTTCCCCTACTTACTATACGTAGTAGAGAAACTAAAAAGTATAGGGTCCGGCAGAGAAGCGGGTGATTTTACATTATGTGCTTTGTGTTATAGCTCAATGAATAACATCAAAATTGTGTGCGCATTCTGTTATTATGTCAATGCCATTCAATAAACGTGGATCAGTGGACTGGTCAGCAACGTGCTTTTGGAGTTAAATGTTTTTATAAGGACAACAATAAATATGAGGCCGCTAAGCGCCAAATTTGTCATTTTAGTTGATCCCGTCCATCTGCGTATTCCATAAAAACGTGGTTTAAAAGCTTTGAAGAAACTGATTCGATACCGAACAAGAAGCATAAGGACCAAGCTTACACTAGAGATCCAACGCACTCTGCGGTGATGCATTCTGTTGCAATGGACTTATCGGAGAGGACTGTAAGAAGAATATTGTACTTAGATCTTGAGAAAGTGTATTGTTTACGTAGGAGTTGTTTATTTTAAGCTCTACATATGGACGTCAATTTTGAAGTAGTGTTACTGTTGTTGAAGTTTGCACCACGTCTAGGGCGTTAATTTGAAGAAGATTGTTTGGTACGTAATATGCTACTAGGTATGTAAAGCTGATTTGAAGATTTATTTTTTGTTGTTACGCTCTAAGTTTAAAAAACTATTTATTAACTTTGTTATTAAACTGCTTCTTTAACTATTGATGTTTATGTTTGCCTCGGCTGCTTCAGTATTACTTTAGAGACACGTTTTTCTTAAGCAGGGCGTGGTGCGACAAGAATGTAGGATTACACAAATTTCAAGTTTTAATTCACTTCTTTTTATTAATCCTTGACACAAATTAAAAGGCACTACACTGATATTAAGCATTGTGAGATTATTTTAATTTAATACTTGTACTTTGTTAACGCGTATACATAATTTTCGTTTCACACGAATACGTAATATTTCTTTAGAGAACACATCTTCCATCCGGTCACTACCAAGGTCTGCAGGCAACTGAATATATTTCAACCGCCCTAAATCCGTAAACTTTTGAGTTTCAAGTCTCTGATTGCCTAATCCTTGACACAAAATTTACATTATCGTTGCTCTAATCATGACTAGTAACATTTAAACTCTCAAACTCATTATTGCCTCAAGGCTTCCTCATTGTTAGCAACTTTAAACTTAGTATTCTCACAGCTCTTACACTATTAAACTACGTAATGCATTCACATAACATTATTGAACATGTTTACAATAATATAAGCATTTGCAATGGCTGTTACATACATTTTTTAAAAATTATTACATACGAATTGCTTCAAGGCGGGCTGTTATTAAAATTACATATTATATAATTTAATTGAAATTACTCAAGTGTTAAAAATACTGCCTCAATCTTCATTTTGTTTGGTGGAGTAGAGCCATGTCGATTTGTACAAAGAAGAGGATCTGCAGGACTGTGGTGGAAAGTATAATGATCTATGGTGACGAGGTATGGGCTTTGCTAGAGGGACAAAAATTTAAGATCTTGGTAGTAGAAATGTAGGAATAAGACGTGGTGTTAGAGTATCAAGGATGGAAACAAGGAGAATTAAGAGAGTAGAGAGACAATGGATATGTAGGAAACAGTGGTGGAGAGAATTGAAAGACGGGGTATTCAATGGCATGGACATGTAAAAAGAATGGAGGATGATAGGTGGCCTAAGACCTTTTTTAGAATGATCACCTCGTTTAAGAAGAAAGCGAGGTAGGCCAAGAGCAACCTGGAGAGGACAGATTCATAGAATGATGAATTATCGGTGCCTGGAGGATGGCTTGTTCAATCAGGAAGAATGGCGAATAGGAATGCCTTAAAAGTAAAACCAAGTAAGATTTTCATCTCTACAAGCTTCAGGTAGAGTACAAACTAAAGCCTTGTGATTTTCTCTTACGAATAACATTTTGAGAAGAAATGTTAAATCATATGAATGAAGATTAAGAATTTATTGGCAAATTATAGAGTCTGACGAATCACATGTTTATCTGTTGGATTTGTAAACGAACAGAATTGCGGTTATTGGTCTCGAAACAATCCTCTTCAATTTTACGAGAGCCCATTGAATACAGAAAGTAACCATTTGGTGTGTTGTGTCGTCTGGGATCATTGACCCTTTATTTTTTTGAGGATGTTGAGGGAAAAGCAACGATCGTGACATCTGCTGGGCACGTGATCATGATTGAAAGCTTTCTTACTAATGGAATCCGCAAGGAGACTTTTCCCAAATCAAATCATCTCCAGTAGAGGTGTCATCACGTGGCCAGCAAGATCCTCAGATTTGACTAAGTGTGATTACTTCTTAGGGGATACTTGAAGAGTGTTGTCTTTAAAGATCATTCGCTAAATTTTGAAACACTAAAGGTCAATATTTGTCATGAATAGATAAAATAAATGTGTTGAATAATATTAAAAGCCTTCACTTACATCATGGTGGTAAAAGATGGACAATCGAGACTTCAAGGTCTCATCATCGGTACAGAAGACGACTGAATCCTTCTTCACAACACAAAATGTATCTGACCCATGTGGATGATTGGACTACAAGAGATGTCGGGACAGCAGCCTTCTGGTTCACCTTCAGCAGTTATGAAAACTACCACCTGAGGTCCTTCCATTCGTGATGATGAGACCTTGAAGCCTCGAAACGATCATCCATCTTTTACCACCATGATGTAAGTGAAGGCTTTTAATATCATTCGACTCATTTATTTGATCAATTGACTCTTCGCTGTTAATATTGTCCTATTTCAACTTTGATATTTGTTATGAAATTTCCAATATTCCGCTGGATTTGTTGCGTCACTGTATGCACAATTTGCGAACGAGGTTTACGGAGTCTGCGGGTGAATGGTCGTCACTTGAAAGATGTTATTTTCAAGAAATAAATGGTACATTACGAATGTTAGTTAAGACCCACTATTATACTTATGAAAAAAAGGTTTTCTTACATAGAATAAACATAATTTAAAAACGCCCGTTCCTCTGCCGAACCCTGGTATATCACATGACTTTCTCCACTCACTACGGTTTAATTTTATCTTCTTTTTCTTCTTCATTACTTCTTGGGCTAAACAGATTGCGTTTTCGCCCTCAAGAGTTTTTCCTTCCAACTTCCCACAGGTGTTTCTAAATTCCTTTTACGCTTTGGTTTATAATAATTTACTTTAGGTAGTCTAGTTTGCGCTATTCCTTATTGTTTTCATTTTCTTATTTTTATATCTCTCCTAAAAGCCATTCATACAAGAACTTATTTTTCTTTACCTATATTTTCCGTATTTGAGAAAAACTGTTTGTAGTAATAATTTCTTACACAAGGTGGATACAAGAGCCGAAGCGATAGTCAAAGCTTTAAAAAGCAGGTCGCCATGAACTGGCGTCGTACCTAGAGAAACTGCCGCAGCATGCGCTTACCGATCAAGGAAAACCACGAAAAAAATTATTTGACAAAAGCTGTACTTTGATGAACCCTTCCCTGTTGTCAGTCTTTTAAGGTTTCCTAGTTATATAAAAATATAACAACTTTCGATCAGAAATAGGTGGCCTCACAGATTATTCAAACAAAATATCTCTCATTTCTCATACCAAAATGATGAATAGGATATTTTAATAAAAACTATTAATTGCTTTTGAGAAAATAAAAATTTAGGAACATTTCCATGTAAGGGTTGGTTTGGTAAGAGGTTTTCTTGAAAACCTTCGTGTTGTACCCTTGGTAAAAGGTAAAGGTCAGTCGACCCATTGTGCTTCCAACGTAACCCCTGGGAGGGAAGGATGAGGGAAGAGACCGAGAGGGCGACCAGATTCGAATGCTGACGGGCGCAAGCATGGACGGGGTCTCAAACGTTTCCAGATACGCCACAAGATCCCCCCAGAGCGGACACCACGCTGAGGAGAGACCTAGCTGAGCAGTACCGCAGCGATGCCAGGGAAGAAACCTTTACAGAGCGCAAGCCACCGCCCAGCCGCAACGCGCACAATACCGCCACCTGGTCCTACAACCTGAAACAGATGACAAGGAATATAATGGCACCCTTGGTAAGCTCAAATACCAAGTTTTATGTTTATCCAACAATTCGTTTTTTATTTATGGTGTTCACAAATACTATGGACGTTTTTCAAAGGATTTTTTGTGTGCGTGTTTCAAGTGAAATAGATATCGAATTTTTGGATGCAACAAAATGCTTCCTCTACCTATACTAGGTTATCGGTAGAGCAATCGTGTTAATATTCATTACCTAGTAGCACAGGCTCATTTCATTAGTGCAGAGGAGCGCCTTAAGAAGGTCTTTTGACCATGTCGTATTCATGAGAATCTGTCTAAAACTCGTAAATTGCATTCTTCCACTTCCTGTGCGGGGGTAAAAGTTGCAGGAAAAGTAATTTAAGGGGGAAAACTCCCCTGAGGCTACGGCAACATCAAACTTCTTACTTCTTTAATCTAGTTAGTCGCTGTTACTGTCACTGCAATTAGATCCTTGGCGAGGGGGACTTCGTCTGAAGATTCACTGTATAATGCCATGTATACAAAAACGAAACCGTTCCAAAGTTGAGGATTTCCCTTGCTACGTGCTGTGGTGAATATATTCTAACTGTGCAGTACGACATCGCTGTTCAAATCTTAAAACCTTTTAAACCTTTGCATATAAACTGATGCGTTACGTGCATGTGACTTTCTCTAGCCACTGTCGCTTCTGGATACCATTCTTGCAAAATCTTAACTTTGTTAATTCAGATAAAACTTTGCAGAAATAGCATCATTAAACATTTCGTTGTAGCTACACTCGCTTCCATGTAGGTATGCCATCATCATAACTTCAGGTGGCATTCTACTGGCCTTCACAGGTGGAGTATATGTAGCAATGATGAGAGGTGTGTAATCTTATTACCTTTTCGCGCATGCATTGGCGTCTTGTTTTACGTGCAAAGTTCTAGATTATTGCATGGAAGTATAAATGAATTATTTATTATCTACTTTGTACTTACATGCAAGTTATGAATTATAGTAAACACGAGTATTTTTTATTGTAATGTTATATGATGTTTGAAGTGAGTTGTTACATTTTAATTCACATTACATGGTGCTTGATGTTAACTGAGAAGCGCTTTCGAGAGACGTGTTTCTCAGCTAACATCAAGCACCATGTGATGTGAATTAAAATGTAACGACTAACTTCAAAAATCAGGTTATACAATGTTTACAACACAATGGAGTTGATTATTATTTCTCTTCTCCTTATATTTAACATTCTGTTGTATATATAATGGGAAAGTATAATTTTCCACTATTTACTTTTTGTCTTGTTACCCTTTTTCCGTACTTTCACCAATTTGCTTCACATCTCTTTTAACCATGTTAACTAATTTTTCCTAAATAGTTTCCTACTTTCTCCATATATTTATTTAATCTGGAATTAAAATCTGCCTAACGTTTAGTTTTATTGGTAATTTTTTCTATTTCTCTAGTATAAAATTGTTTTTTCCTTTATCCGTGTTCCGGATTCCAGAATATAACGCCAATTGTCATGTAATCCATTACATTTACTACATCTCTCCCCCCTTCTTCTCCCTGTTAGACCACATAAATCATGTCGCGGTAAACTTTCGTGTTATCTTATTTGCTGAGCGCCTGTTATTGTTTTACTATTTTTAATTTTGAGTTCTTTGTCCTCCGGCTAGCTATTATTATTCAGTCGAGCAAATCTCTTAAACAGGGTGTGTAAACGGAAAGGAGTTGTTACTAAAAGATAGCACTGATAAAAGAATTTGTTTTTACACTTTTATTGCCGTCACACTTCATTAATTTCACATATTTATCTCTTGATACACGCCCGACTGAAACTGTTATATTTTCGAATGTAACTATAATCACTTATTTGCCGCACATTATTGAGTATTTCACATTTTTGTAACTAGCATTACGACGCGAAAGATTCTGTAGAATTTTGTAACCTGTACTTTGTGAATGATTCTGTTAAACTGAGTGACGTGTAACCCGTGAATGATTCTGTTGAACTGTGCTACGTGTAACGCGTGAATGATTCTCTTAAACTTTGCGATACCTGTCTCCAGCTTCAGCATTTATACTCCCTCACCCCGATATGCCTAAACATTATAACAGAGCTACTATTGGTTAATAAAGCGCGCCAACATTAGTGTCTATTTTTATATCCAATCAAAATTACGAGCACATATGCTCTAGGAAAGATATTCCCTTCATTTCTAAAGAAAAGCGCGCTACTCTGACGTCATTTGTTTGTCTCTTCTAATTGATAAACCACTCACCCCCTCGCTCATTGTTACCCGCTCTTATTGTCAGTTTCAGTGAGGCCGTGTAAACTTATTTCATAACAATGTTTATAATTAACAAACATCTCAAATCATTGTCATACAATAATGTTAATTTACACTACAATCACTCTGGCATTCACAGTGTTGTGATATAAAATACTGTCTCAATCAATACACCTGTCCTCGCCCATAAATACCCCATTCTGACCTCTTTGTAGCATACTTCGATTTATCTTTCTTTTCCCCATTCCGTTTTTAAATATTTATAATCAATTAATGACCTTTTTTCCTTGAAACTACTCATAATTTGTTGATTTTCAATATCCTCCACTCCTGTTCTAATTTCTTTCCAGAAACCTTAATGTTGTTGTTTGTTTCTGTCCATGTTTCCCCTATTCCTATTTCTTCCAATGTTGTCTGTGTATTGTGCATCCAAGTTTACTTTTTCCTCATTTTCTCCTGCACAACCAAGCATTGCTTTAGTATCTCGTTTTCCTCCTGTAGCTTTATTCTGAACCAGAATGATTCTACCGTTCTGTCTTTGGCTCCCACCCTCCCTAGTTCTGCTTGTGCTACTCCATTCTTGGTAATCCCAGGCTTATTTTGAAAAAAATCCTATGTATAGCATCTACATTTTCCCATTCTTTTTCCAGGCCCCATATCTCTTCTGCGTATAATAGCCCACAATATCCCCACGAAAAGTTTTTAATGGCAACGTAATGTAAAACAGAAATACATTATACTTTTTACTCTCAAGAGCACACATTTGCTAGACATTATTGGAATCATCTGTACAACCTGTATATAAAACTAAATAAAACAATGTATTGTACGATTTCTCCATTCTCAGTGGAAGGGGGGTAGTGTGTCTGCCTCACATTCAAGAAGTTGTGAATTCGAATATCGACTAGGGTGGGTTACTGAACAAAACCACGAGGTGGTATTTTAATAAAAATCCTTAGAGCCATTTGTGAGCAAATCCAAAATAAGAAAACGTTTTCCCTATAAATTTTATTTTGAGGTAGGGGATTTTTTTTGAAAATCTTCGTGTCACATATTCAGAAGATATTGAACTTAATTCCAACACACATAAATATACACAACAATTCCTTTGTAAAATTATTGAGGATAGGAGAAGGAACGGAGAGGAACTTAGCACCTTAGCCTACGCAGACATTTTGTACCTAGGTCCCTAACGGGCGCCCCTCCGGGAGGGAAGGATGAGGTTGGAGGAGACAGTGGGTGGTCGGACCAGGAGGCACGAGAGGCACAGGGCAGGGTTCCTACCGTTTACAGAGTTAAACTCCCCGCATGGCAGCTGGTGTAGCCGGCTCCCCTCCCTCCCACCCTCCCTGTGGGCTTACACATCCCCTAGGGTACCCGGTAACCGGAGACCGCCGCTATTCTGGAGGACGAAGGTTTACTCAGAGCATGGTTTTCCCCCACCATGCACATCATCCTTTTACCCTGCCGAGACCTCCTGCCGACACTTGCAACCCTGAAAGAAACCAAGCAGGTGAAAGGTGAAGTGAAATGAAAATGGAGATGAAATAGAGGGACAGAACATTCGGGGGATGTAATGATGCCTAGCGGCCCAGAGAAACCCCCGAAAAACATGGTTCAGGAATTACGGCCACGGGAATTAAACCCAGGACCTCCCGAATGCCAAACCCAGGCCATAGACGTTACCGCCTTAACCATCACGTTCGATTACCTACTATGAGTAGGTGCTAGAGAAAGTAAAAACTGTAACGTTATTTCTCTGGAAGTTGATACGGGGTATACTACACATATATAAGTATTGTACATAGTAATAATATAATTCACCAAGAAACGTGTTAAAGCATTTAACAGCCAAGAATTGTACAAAGCAGATTATAAGAGACGGGTGAGCTAGCAAATTCCAGGTAAAAGGTAATTCTAGGTAGAGCCCACCTTTCACCAAGCTAATGAACAAGGAGCCGGTAGCGGTAAGGAGAAACAGAAAGAGACGGAGATATTGAATCCGGTTCCTGATGCATCATGGGGACGCCTATGCGCAAAACTTTGGAGTAGAATATTCTCATACATGTTAAGGTAACGTGGTCTGACGACCAATTAGGAATGTTGTTACATTTTGAGCCGCGGAGGTAACCGTCACTAGGCTTAGGTACATACAGGGGAACAAAGCCCCAGATTTTCACTCTCTTCTAGAATCTCGTCGACACAAAGTGCTACTCTCTGGACGGCAAATGCACGTGTATGCATATGGGTGGGAATACGTGTGCATTTAGCTTAGGCTCCTGATTTATTCAAATATTGGGAATTAGTATAATGGAAAACGCTAGCTACCCATAAATATTTGAATTGACAATAAACCACATTTATTAAGGGAAATGTATATTTTAATTTGCCTCACCTACGATAAAACTGAGACCCAAGAATTAACTATATAGTTAAAGATTAGGAACGGTAAACACAGCCGCCGACGAGCAGCAATAGCCGAGGACAATAACACTGCAGCAGATAGTATCAACCAAAGGAACGAAACTTTCCAAATGCAACTGAGCAACGATTTCCCGCTACAAAGTTTTGAAAATTGTATACATAATTCATATTAATGGGTTTAATTGAAGTTGTTCAAAGTGTTAGCGTGTATATCGCATGCAAAAATGTGTGTACCGCCATCAACAATAGTGACCTTGTGAAAATAAACACAAGGTCACCGATCTGCTGCAGGGGGTGGAGTTCACTTTCTCGGTGAGTGGTGGACAGAACAGTTGCATTGCAAAAGTATTCCTACCCTTAGTAGCGTAAAAATTAATATTTTTGCGTAAAATAGTGTTATATAATTTATGATGTACTAATAATCCATATTTTATAGTATTTTATATAGCATTGCTTGCTATATACATAATTTAAACCCTTTTATGAATTAAAAGCAATATTTAAAGTTAATATCTCCCTGATTCAAATTGTTTGTGTGATACTATATTCAAATATGTATTTATCTCCTACTATAATAACCAGTGAAGTTTTAGTTCATAGCTATTAGGCAACAAAAAGTATTCTTTCTATTCTAACAAAACACGCTATCAAAACATAAAATACAGGTTCAACAAAACGTGAAATACACTTTAATGATAAGCATTTATATTTTATTTTTAAGGTAATAACATCAGCACAGCTGTCTGCGAGGAAAGTAACAGAAGAACATGTCATACAATGTCCGGTGTAATCCTAGGCGTTTTCCAGCTTCAAATACCTTCTCTGCAGTCTTACTAGGACCCTTCCCAAACATATTTATGCCAAAAACATCTGTGTACGACATTTTTAATTTAAATAAAATGGAAATTACTTATTGCAGCTAGTAATTCCAAGTCGAATATCGTGATACATTCTACAAATTTAAATCAAATCAACATTATTTAGTTCACCACTAATCACAAAACTTCTAGATATGTGTTTTTGTTTACCTTATCTTCACAATAAGTGCTGAAACTACATCCTTAGCTTCATAAATCTTCAGTTTATACAATTATTCCCGACGACAGGCTTCACATATCCCAAATATAAGAACACTCTTCTGTTATAAATGTTTTACATCAGGCGCAGTTTTCAGGAACTGTGTCCTTCATCTCGGCTTAATATTCTCGACTTCTTACTACGTTAACCTACAGATGTTCTCTTTAAAAATCCCTTTAATTTCCCAGAATTACTGATATCAATATTATCATTAATCAAAATAGTTGATATAGCATGGAATATTCACTCCAAAGACTCGAAGCTGTAATACTTTACGACTTCTCATAAAAATACAGTAACAAAGAATCTTCATTTACATCTGATTCATTACCCACACACCAGTCCTTGAATTTTGTATAACTACGTAAATAACCTTCCTTGACTTTTCTGGAAGCATATTAATAGTTGTATCTTAGACTGCTTTTAGTCCACGGCAGCAAAAGTTTAAGAATTCATTACATGTCTGCTAGAAATGTTCCAAATAAATATTATGTCTGTTGTTCACTTTAACGCTTCAACTAACTCATTTCTCACCCACTCCTCCTTATATAAGATTTGAGGCAGTATTTTATATCACAACACTGTAAATGCCAGAGTGATTGTAGTGTAAATTAACATTATTGTATGACAATGATTTGAGATGTTTGTTAATTATAAGCATTGTTAGGAAATAAGTTTACACGGCCTCACTGAAACTGACAATAGGAGCGGATAACAATGAAACGAGGGGGTGAGTTGTTTATTAATTAGAAGAGACAAACAAATGATGTCAGAGTAGCGTGCGTTTCTTTAGAAATGGAGGGAATATCTTCGCTAATTTTGATTGGATATAAAAACAGACGCTAATGTTGGCGCGATTTATTAACCAATAGCAGCTCTGTTATAATGTTTAGGCATATCGGGGTGAGGCAGTATAAATTCCGAGCCAAAGACAGGTAACGCGCATTTCAACAGAAACATTCACAAAGTACACGTTACGCAATTCTGCAAAATCTCTCGCGTCGTAAAATTAGTTACAAAATGTGAAATACTCGAATTAATAATGTGCGGCAAACAAGTGATTATAGTTACATTCGAAAATATAACAGTTTCAGTCGGGCGTGTATCAAGCGTAAATATGTGAAATTAATAAAGTGTGACGGCAATAAAAGTGTAAAAACAAATTCTCTTATCAGTGTTATCTTCTAGTAACAACTCCTTTCCGTTTAAACACCCTGTTCAAGAGATATTTGCTCGACTGAGTAATAATAGCTAGCCGGAGGACAAAGAACCCAAAATTCAAAAATAGTAAAACAATAACAGGTGCTCAGCAAATAAGATAACACGAACGATACCGCTACAGATTGAGTCTCTAATTCAGTTTATATTACCCTAGCCTCTCTATCATTATTTACACTAATCAAAGCAGAATTTATTAAGAAACGCTGTTTCTAAACCCTCGTTCATTTTGCATCAAATATAACCCCGTTCATTGGCTCATGTTTGTTTCTTGAGATTTGTTTCAAGCCATTTATAGCGAGAAACGTTAAAGTCTGAAACTAGTGTTAAATTGTAGGAAGCTGGCGCAAGAAAATCTGATATGTTACACTCACATGACTTTCTCTACTCTTGTACAAACTATTTTCACAAACTCTTATTCTCTATCTATTTCATATTAATCGAGATAAACATTTGCAGAAACGATCTTTTGACATGCAAAGAGAATTACATTTTACACATAGCGACCAGTTCTAAAAACAGTTGACTATCGCTTAAGGCGTACTATGTTCCCCTTGTTTTGTAATTGCAAGGACAATATAGAAATACAGTAACCTTTAGGCATAGACATATATCTTAATAGCTGGTTGCTAGGTGCTGCACCATTCTCTTTACCACAGATTAATACTCTTTGCATATCCAAGACAAAAAATCAATAACGAATTCCCATTTGAGAATATATGTAATGAAAAATTTAAGGGAATAACAAGCAATATCTCGAAAATGGTTCACTAAATTGTGTATTTTAACGCGATCTACATTTTTTGGGTACTAAAATTTTGTCTATCTCTTATGGTTTACCAGTTATGTAAAAGTCGTTCACAATGAAGAATACTTTTGGAGACACTCCCAGAAAATTCGAGATATACATTTCATTTGTCATGAAAATATCTTAAACATATAATATTTGAATCAAAATCGTTAGTTCCATTTTTGAAAAAATTAAAATTTTTGAAAAATGTTCCATGTAAAAGGTTATCTGGGGTGGGGGGATTTTCTTGAAAACCTTCGTGTCGCATCTCTGGAAGATACTGAACCTAAATTTGGTGTTTATCCGACTGTTCGTTTCTGAGTTATGCTGTTCACAGACACACACAGACATGTTTCCAAAAATGCTTTTTTTTTTATTCAGGGGGTCTCAAAAGATTCCGGTGAAATCTCGATATCGAATTTTTGGGTGGATTACAATACTTCCCCTACTTACTATACGTAGTAGAGAAAGTAAAAAAAATAATGTTGTGATCTAGGGGAACGGGCCACACTCTTTTCACTTAAGTGTATACGAGAAACGGTGTAAATCTGATCGTATAACAAATATAAATTACTGGTACTAGTCATTTTCTTGTGGCATCATGAACACAGGATAAAATACCTAAATTGATGTATCTGGTGAGAAAAGTATGTTTATAAAGTGTTGTTATTTAATAATTTTCACAAATATTGCAAAAACACTTCTCTGCATTTTCAAACTTTCTGTCAGATCATTTCTTAAAAGTAGATGTTCTTGAATCAAATTTTTATGCTGATTCCAGAAATAACTTCTGCTTTTATCTTTCACGTCAGGTTTTTACACAAAATAAGTAATTTTTTGATAATTTTACTAATGAACGTAGAAAAACATTCAAATATTATTTCATACAAGGTAAGTTTTTATTCAAGAAACATTTTAAGAATACTCCCAAGAACTCCCCTAATTTATTTCATGACTACATTTTAACAAAACAAAAAGCCAAAGTGTTTCATTTAATTTTCATTTCTCTTCTTTGTCTTTCTTGCAGATCCTTGAAGATGACTGTCCCTCCTCAAAATTCAACAGTAGTCGGCCATCATAGTTTCATTACATCTCCCCTGGTACCTCCTCATCATTTCCTTAATATCTTGATGAAAGCGTTCACCCTGCTCTTTACTATAATGTCCCAGATTTTCTGGAAAGTAGTCGATATGTGAATGCAGAAAATGCACCTTTACACTCATGTTACAACCCAGCTTCTTGAAACTTTCCAACATTTTTTCGGCGATGGCCTTGTAATTAGGATCTTTGTTATTGCCTAAGAAGTTTTCAGTAACTGATCGGAAGGCGATCCATGCTTCTATTTCTCTCTCATTTATTATCTTCTCAAAATCTTCATCCTTCATCAATTTCTTTATTTGAGGATCAACAAAAATTCCAGCCCTTAATTTGTCTTGTGTAATGAAGGGAAATCTCTTGGAAAGGTACTTGAAACAGGGTCCATCCTGTGGTAGAGACCTTACAAATTGCTTCATCTAACCCAATTTTATGTGTAGTGGCGGAAGCAATATCTTTATATCTCTATATTTTTGAAGTGAAATTGTGAAAAAACAGTACGTGATAGAAAAAAACTGAAAGCAGTTCTAAATCAGCATAAAAAAGTGAGTCAGAATCACTTATTAGTTTTCAGTCATCCGATATCAAGCAGACTAGTGTAATTAGACACATTTAATTTTTTTTTTCATGTCTCATTATAACTTAGTAGGATTAAGTAATTAAAACACTACGTTAAATCAAACTTTTTAACGAGACAAAAATGTACGCGAGTCTCTGAATATGCAGAAACATACGCCTTTAAAACAAAAAGAAAAAATCTGATGTGTTACACTCACATGGCTTTCTCTACTCTTGTACAAACTATTTTAACGAACGCTTATTCACAATATGCTTCATGTTAATCGAGATATCGAGATGTCAATCGTATTGTTAATTTTCTTCTAGATGCAAGGGGAATATGGTTGGTTTTAAGCGATAGTCAAATATTTTAACGCTGGTTGCTATGTGGCGCATTCCATTCTCTTTGCATGTCCAGAACATAAAAAAAATGAATAACGAATTTGAGAAAAAGTGTAAGTATTGGAAAATTTAAGGGAATAACAATCAATATCTCGAAAACGGTTCACTCAACAAAAGAAATGTATATGACATAAATTGTGTATTTTAACGCGATCTACAATTTTTGTGCAGTAAAATTTTGTCTATCTCTTATGGTTTACCAGTTATGCAAAAGTCGTTCACAGTGAAGAATACTTATGGAGACATTCCCAGAAAATTCGAGATATGCATTTCATTTCTCATGAAAATATCTTAAACATATGACATTTTAATCAAAATCGTTAGAGCCATTCTTGAGAAAATTAAACTTTTCGAAAAATCTTCCATGTAAAGGGTAATCTGGGATGAGGAATTTTCTTAGAAACCTTCGTGTCGCATCTCTGGAAGATACTGAACCTAAATACCAAGTTTGGTGTTTACCGACTGTTCGTTTCTGAGTTATGCTGTTTACAGACACATATATAGACACACAGAAACACACACGGACATGTTTCCAAAAATGCTTTTTTTTTGGATTCAGGGAGTCTCAAAACATGTATTTCCGTTGAAATCTCGGTATCGAATTTTTGGTTGGAATACAATACTTCCTCTACTTACTATACGTAGTAGAGAAAGTAAAAATATCTACAGCCTGTACATTAATATAAAACTTGTTATGTTTTGCAAACTGAACGCATTTTCGCAAACCATATATGTTCTTAACGCGTGCTTAATATAAGCCGGAACTGCAATAAGAGAGAGAAGAGTGAACCCGGTTTTAAAGGGAATTAAATTCCACATTTTAAGAAATACCCCTCTATGGCTGATACAATAAAGCAGTAAGCCATCTGTTTGCAGAGTGAAATTAAAGTTTGACACAGCAAGACTGCGCAAGAGCTGCAAATATGTTACAAAAAATTGCAGCAGATGGAAATTTTACCAGCGGTTACGAACTTCTGTGACTATTAATGCTTCTTGTTCGTCCTGAAATAGCACCAGTGCCAAGAATATTCCCGGTTAATTTGTCTTTCTGTGTTTCCTTCGGGTATTGGTATAGAACAAAAGAGAGAACAAAAATATTTAGTATACTCAATTTTCCTTCCACTGGACACGTTTGGTGCCTTTACAAGGCCTAGAGACTTTCTGTACTCTTGTACAAATTATTTTAACAAACCTTATTCTCCATATGCTTCATGTTAATCAAGATATCTAGATGTTAATCTTATTGCTAATTTTCTTGTAGATGCAAGGGGAATTGGTAGGCTTTAAGCGATAGTCAAATATTTTAAGAGCTGGTTGCTATGTGGCGCATTCCATTCCTTTGCATGTCCAGGACATAAAAAAATGAATAACGAATTTGAGAAAAAGTATAAGAATCGGAAAATTTAAGGCAATAACAAGCAATATCTCGAAAATTGTTCACTCTACAAAAAAATATATGACATAAATTGTGTATTTTAATGCGATCTACATTTTTGGTGAAGTAAAATTTTGTCTATCCCTTATGGTTTACCAGTTATGCAAAAGTCGTTCACAATGAATTCTTTTGGAGACCCCAGAAAATTCGAGATATACATTTCATTTGTCATGAAAATATCTTAAACATATGATATTTTAATCAAAATCGTTAGAGCCATTTTTGAGAAAATTAAAATTTTCGGAAAATGTTCCATGTAAAGGGTAATCTATGATGCGGGGATTTTCTTGAAAACCTTCGTGTCGCATCTCTTGAAGATACTGAACCTAAATACCAAGTTTGGTGTTTATCCTACTGTTTGTTTCTGATTTATGCTGTTCACAGACACACACACGGCATGTTTCCAAAAATGTTTTTTTTATTCAGGGGTCTCAAAACCTGTATTTTCGGTGAAATCTCTGTATCGAATTTTTGGGTGGAATACAATACTTCCCCTACTTACTATACGTAGTAGAGAAAGTAAAAAGTACCTATGAAGAAATTATTTAAGCTCTTTTCTGGATTGTGGCATTGCACGAGGAAACCTCTAAAGGTTCTCATCTTGACTCAAAGATGTCGTGAAGATAGTTAAATACTTAATTATGATACTTAATAATCATTTAGACGGCGCGCTGTAAAGTTTTAGATGCATAAGTGGAATCAATTGTTTATGACTATCGTGTAATTAATATTATCTAAAAAGTAGATAAATCTAAAATACGAGTTCTGATAAAGTACTTTGTTTTGAAGATAGCTTTATCCCAAAACCGCTATGACATCCGCAATTGTGACAAAAAATTAACAATGTCGAATTGAGCTATCACCAAACGAATGCATGTGAGTTGGATGACATTGGAAGGAACTCGATAAGGTGTGTCCATCCCCTTTTACAGAACGTTTTGGGTAAGAGAAAGCTTTTCGCTCTTGTCGCTTTTGTTAACAATGGAGCAAAAACGCGAAGAAAAATTTCTCCAGAGTTTAACGCGATTACAATGAGTTTCCTCGACATTTCTTAACAATGAATAAAACATGGATTCACAACTGCATGCCAGAGACGAAGGAGCAGTCCAAATAATGAGTGGCAATCAAAATAAGCAAAAATGGTTCCATCTGCAGGAAAATTCATGACGGGCCGAATCATCACCATAGAGGATTATGCTTCATTACTGAGCAATTGAATGACACTATACAGACCTTGCCTAAAAGATAGTTCTCTTTCATCACTAAGCGCCTTCACACATGTCTGGATTTTTGCTGCAAAACTTCATGGCCTTCGCCTTCAAGTATTCCCATATGCGTTACATTTTCCGGATTTGGCTACCAACAATTAATTTCTTCCTAAACCTGAAGGAATGCTGGGTGACCGAAGATTCACATCAAGTGATGAGGTTGTAGCTGAGGCACACATTTATACAATAATGTCCAAAGCCTATCTTACTGAGGGAATTAAAGGGTTGAAAAGTGGTTGGGTGTTGAAAAGAAAGTAACGTTTCTCTTAACTCTGGTGTTTTCTTTGTCACGCCGAGAACTTTTCCTCATATAGTGCGGCTAAATGAAGGAGATCGTTTTGATGCATTTTAAATGCCCAAGAGAAGAACGGAATAACTACAGAAAACATAAACTACTGCAGGATTTTTATAACGAGCGTGGGAAGCAACAGCATTTTAAATAAAATCAGAAAAAGGAATAGAAAATGACTAGGAAATGTTATTTTTAGTGGATGGAGTGTAAGGAATAGTGAATAGGAAACAAATGTTCAAGGTTCATCGAATAAATACCAGAGAAGAGAGATTATGATGTTTCATATGAGAAGACTGCTCTAAAGGTGGAAAGGAAGGAAGAAGAAGGGCCTTGTGCTTGGAGCAGTGATGAAGTGGAAAGGAGGGAAAAAGAAGGAAGGCGTGCTTGCAGTGAGGATAAAGTGTAAATGAGGGAAGAAAAAGGAGGATGTGTTATGAGGATAAAGTGAAAAGCAGACCGTGTTTGCAGTGAAAATTAAGTGGAAAGGAGGCAAGAAGAAGGAAGCTGTGGTTGCAGTGAGGATAAAGTGGAAAGAGGGAAGGAGGAGGCATGATTGCAATGAGGATAAAGTGGAAAGGAGGAAAGAAGAAGAAGGAGGTGTGCTTACAGTGAGGATAAAGTGGAAAGGAGGGTATAAGGAGGCTGTACTTGCAGAGAAGATAAAGTGGAAAGGAGGGAAGAAGTAGGTTGTGCTTGCAGTGAGGATAAAGTGGAAAAGAGGGAAGAAGTAGGTTGTGCTTGCAGTGAGGATAAAGTGGAAAGGAGGGAAGAAGTAGGTTGTGCTTGCAGTGAGGATAAAGTGGAAAGGAGGGAAGAAGTAGGTTGTACTTGCAGCGAGGATAAAGTGGAAAGGAGGGAAGGAAAAGGCATGCTTGCAATGAGGTTAAAGTGGAAAGGAGGAAAGAAGTATGTTGTGCTTGCAGTGAGGATAAAGTGGAAAGGAGGAAAGAAGTAGGTTGAGCTTGCAGTGAGGATAAAGTGGAAAGGAGGAAAGAAGTAGGTTGTGCTTGCAGTGAGGATAAAGTGGAAAGGAGGAAAGAAGTAGGTTGAGCTTGCAATGAGGTTAAAGTGTAAAGGAGGGAAGAAGTAGGCTGTGCTTGCAGTGAGGATAAAGTGGAAAGGAGGGAAGAAGTAGGCTGTGCTTGCAGTGAGGATAAAGTGGAAAGGAGGGAAGAAGTAGGTTGAGCTTGCAATGAGGTTAAAGTGTAAAGGAGGAAAGAAGAAGAAGGAGGTGTGCTTACAGTGAGGATAAAGTGGAAAGGAGGGAAGAAGTAGGTTGTGCTTGCAGTGAGGATAAAGTGGAAAGGAGGAAAGAAGTAGGTTGTGCTTGCAGTGAGGATAAAGTGGAAAGGAGGAAAGAAGTAGGTTGTGCTTGCAGTGAGGATAAAGTGGAAAGGAGGAAAGAAGTAGGTTGAGCTTGCAATGAGGTTAAAGTGTAAAGGAGGGAAGAAGTAGGCTGTGCTTGCAGTGAGGATAAAGTGGAAAGGAGGGAAGAAGTAGGCTGTGCTTGCAGTGAGGATAAAGTGGAAAGGAGGGAAGAAGTAGGTTGAGCTTGCAATGAGGTTAAAGTGTAAAGGAGGAAAGAAGAAGAAGGAGGTGTGCTTACAGTGAGGATAAAGTGGAAAGGAGGGAAGAAGTAGGTTGTGCTTGCAGTGAGGATAAAGTGGAAAGGAGGAAAGAAGTAGGTTGTGCTTGCAGTGAGGATAAAGTGGAAAGGAGGGAAGAAGTAGGTTGTGCTTGCAGTGAGGATAAAGTGGAAAGGAGGGAAGAAGTAGGTTGTACTTGCAGTGAGGATAAAGTGGAAAGGAGGGAAGAAGTAGGTTGTGCTTGCAGTGAGGATAAAGTGGAAAGGAGGGAAGAAGTAGGTTGTGCTTGCAGTGAGGATAAAGTGGAAAGGAGGGAAGAAGTAGGTTGTGCTTGCAGTGAGGATAAACTGGAAAGGAGGGAAGAAGTAGGTTGTGCTTGCAGTGAGGATAAAGTGGAAAGGAGGGAAGAAGTAGGCTGTGCTTGCAGTGAGGATAAAGTGGAAAGGAGGGAAGAAGTAGGTTGTGCTTGCAGTGAGGATAAAGTGGAAAGGAGGGAAGAAGTAGGTTGTGCTTGCAGTGAGGATAAAGTGGAAAGGAGGGAAGAAGTAGGTTGTGCTTGCAGTGAGGATAAAGCGGAAAGGAGGGAAGAAGTAGGTTGAGCTTGCAGTGAGGATAAAGTGGAAAGGAGGGAAGAAGTAGGTTGTGCTTGCAGCGAGGATAAAGTGGAAAGGAGGGAAGGAAAAGGCATGCTTGCAGTGAGGTTAAAGTGGAAAGGAGGAAAGAAGAAGTAGCTTGTGCTTGCAGTGAGGATAAAGTGGAAAGGAGGAAAGAAGAAGAAGGAGGTGTGCTTACAGTGAGGATAAAGTGGAAAGGAGGGTATAAGGATGCTGTGCTTGCAGTGAGGATAAAGTGGAAAGGAGGGTATAAGGATGCTGTGCTTGCAGTGAGGATAAAGTGGAAAGGAGGGTATAAGGATGCTGTGCTTGCAGTGAGGATAAAGTGGAATGGAGGGTATAAGGATGCTGTGCTTGCAGTGAGGATAAAGTGGAAAGGAGGGTATAAGGATGCTGTGCTTGCAGTGAGGATAAAGTGGAAAGGAGGGTATAAGGATGCTGTGCTTGCAGTGAGGATAAAGTGGAAAGGAGGGTATAAGGATGCTGTGCTTGCAGTGAGGATAAAGTGGAAAGGAGGGTATAAGGATGCTGTGCTTGCAGTGAGGATAAAGTCGAAAGGAGGGAAGAAGAAGGAAGTTGTGGTTGCAGTGAGGATAAAGTGAAAAGAGGGAAGGAGGAGGCATGCTTGCAATGAGGATAAAGTGGAAAGGAGGAAAGAAGAAGAAGGAGGTGTGCTTACAGTGAGGATAAAGTGGAAAGGAGGGTATAAGGAGGCTGTATTTGCAGAGAAGATAAAGTGGAAAGGAGGGAAGAAGTAGGTTGTGCTTGCAGTGAGGATAAAGTGGAAAGGAGGGAAGAAGTAGGTTGTGCTTGCAGTGAGGATAAAGTGGAAAGGAGGGAAGAAGTAGGTTGTACTTGCAGCGAGGATAAAGTGGAAAGGAGGGAAGGAAAAGGCATGCTTGCAATGAGGTTAAAGTGGAAAGGAGGAAAGAAGAAGGAGCTTGTGCTTCCAATGAGGTTAAAGTGTAAAGGAGGAAAGAAGAAGAAGGAGGTGTGCTTACAGTGAGGATAAAGTGGAAAGGAGGGTATAAGGATGCTGTGCTTACAGTGAGGATAAAGTGGAAAGGAGGGTATAAGGAGGCTGTGCTTGCAGAGAAGATAAAGTGGAAATAAGGGAAGAAGTAGGTTGTGCTTGCAGTGAGGATAAAGTGGAAAGGAGGAAAGAAGTAGGTTGTGCTTGCAATGAGGATAAAGTGGAAAGGAGGGAAGAAGTAGGTTGTGCTTGCAGTGAGAAAAAAGCTTTAGCCAGAAAACTATGATCGATTGAATATATTCTTATTGTAAATTACAGAAACCGCGGCCTGGTTTACTATATTACATTACTTCTCTCTCTCTCGCTACAGACAGAAGGCTACAGACCGCAGGTAGGCAGCTCACAGAGATGCGCGGAAGTCCCTATCAGTTCTACGCTCACGACCCTCCCCACTGCTTGAGCTGCCCTAGAGAGGGCTGCTTGGCTGTTTCCTTTGGGCAAGCATCTGTACCATCTATCCGGCACCTACATACAGCATAAAACCTAGAAGTACACGTGAAAGATGAGAAGGAAACAGAATGAAAGAGAAATGATGGAAAGGAAATCGTGGTAAAGAGGAAACCACCCCAGCATTCGCTTGTGGATCCGGAGCCGGTCACCGGGAATCAAACCCGGGACCTCCCGAATGCGAATCTCAGACATTACCGCGGTGCTACCTCGCTATGAATGAATTTCTGGATAGAATGTAATACTTTCTTTACTTAGTACCTTAAGTGCAGGGTAGAGAAAGTCCAGATATTTTTCTGCATTGTTCTGACAATATTCCGTTTTAACAATGACAGATTCAGATATATTAGCGTGAAGTATCTAGTGATATAATACGTCAAAGCTAGGTGCTACGTTAATTAGACGCTGACGACTTATTTTACGGAATTTGGTGCACCTAGCAGCAAGCCCTTCTATCAGTTGCAGCACAAGCACCTTCATACCTTGCCAGTTACATCATTACCTCATATTAAATTCCATCGAAGTTGTATAGGTAACCAATAAACCAATGTCATTCAATACTCGTGAACTATGCGAAACGTCAAAGAAATCCATGTGGAAATTTTGTAGCTAATGCGAGCATCACAGTAGCTTTGTTGTATCGACATTTAATGCATCAAAGCAAAGCAGGGGATAGTGACCATAAAGTACAGAGGTAATTGGAATGGATATACACTGCCTTGGGTCATTTCTCTATGATAATGCTATGGTCACTATGTTACAGGCATTCCGTATTATGAAAGACTACAGTTACTGCCGATAATAATGTGGGTACTATCTTTACCAGATAATACTCTCGTTAATTAGAAATATAGACATTTGGTTATTAGAACACAATACCAGCGTCAAATTTATCGATTTATTTGCTAAGCAATTTTTACTTTCTCTACTACTTTTGCATCTACAAAAAAATTAGCAATAAGATTAACATCTGGATATCTTGATTAACATGAAGAATATGGAGAATAAGCGTTTGTAAAAATAGTTTGTACAAGAGTAGAAAAAGTCATGTGAGTGTAACATATCAGATTTTTAAACTTCGACAGTTAGTGATGTATTCATTTGAAACTTTCATTCAGACTTTTACTCACTAAACTAAAAAACAAGTAACGTTTACCATGTAAAGAGTTTGAGGCAATATTTATATCATAACATGCTGTGAATGCCAGAGTGATTTTAGTGTAAATTAATATTATTGTATGTACATGATTTTAGATGTTTTTTAGCCATAAGTATTGTTAGGAAATAAGTTTGCACGGCCTAATTGAAACTGATAATAGAAATGGGTAACAATAAACCGAGGGGGTGAGTTGTTTGTTACTAAGAAGAGAAAGCTGAAATTGATGTCAGGGTAGCGTGCCATTTTTAGAAATGGAGGGAATATCTTCCCTAGAGCATATATGTTAGTAGTAGTTATTGGCTGACCAAAACAGACGCTAAAGTGGGCGCAATTTGGTAACCAATAGGAGCTATATTATAATGTTTAGGCAATTCGAGGTGAAGGAGTATATATTCTCGAGCCATAAGGAAGTGTCGCACAGTTCTGAAGAATCTCTCACGAGGTGCATGTCGCAGAGTTAGTTACAAAAATGTAAAGTACTCGAAGTAATTGGTGCGCGGCAACTAAAACGACTGTAGTTATATTCGGAAATATCACAGTTTCAGTTAGGCGTGTATAAAGATTAAACATGTCAATTATTAATTAAGCGTGACGGCAATAAAAGTCTAGATTCAAATTTTTTTATCAGTGTTACCTTTTAGCAACAACTCCTTTCCGTTTGCACGCCCTGCTTAGAGACACGTGCTCAACTCAGTTATAATAGCTAATCGGAGGACAAAGAACCCAAATTTAAAAAAAATTAAACAATAAGTGCCCAACAAATAAGATAACACAAGTCATCTGAGAACTGCGACAACTTTGGGATGGGGAGATTTTTTGGAAATTTTGTGTCGTATCTTTGGAGGATGCTGAACTTAAATACCAAGGTTTGTGTTTATCTCACTTTTCGTCTATGAACGCTGCTCGTTGACAGAGAGAAAAACAATCAATCACACACATATGACTCTCTACCCACTAAAGTTTAATTTTATATAGCCTCTATAAACTATTCTTACGAAAGCTTATTACTCTCTCCACCACGTGCGTAACAGGTAGAGAGGATATTGCATTTTACCCAAAACTTGGATACCGAAATTTCACCGAAAATATATGTTTTGAGGCCCCCGAATAAAAAAATTGCATTTTTAGAAACAGATCCGAGTGTGTGTGAACAGCATAACTCAAAAACCAAAAGTCGAATAAATACCTGGTATTTAGATTTAGTACCATGAATGTGCGAAATGAAGATTTCCAAGAAAATCGCCACTCCCAAACTACTTTTTACATGGAAGATTTTCAAAAACTTTTAATTTTCTAAAAAAATGGCAGTAACGATTTTGATAAAAATAACATATATTAGAGGTATTAACATGACAAATAGAATGAACATCTTGAGCTTTCTTGCCTTGAATATATTTACATATGTTTAAGTTACTTGCATGACAAATAAAACGTATGATTGATTTTTTTGAAAATCGCCTGAGAAGTATTCTGCATTCGGAAGAAATTTTGTATACTCTTGTATAACTGATAAACATTAAGCGATAAATAAAGGAGTACTACACAAAATACGTGGACCCCTGTAAATCACACTATTTATTTTAAATAAGCTTTTTGAGGAATAAGCAAATTCTGAGATATCGTTATTAAGGAATCGAATTATTCATTTCTTGGTCTTTCTCTTAAAGTCCTGTCAAGATTCAGTTATTTCTCGCGATTGTATGGAAGCAGTATAGAATTTTAAGGTCAACATATAGCATCCAGTCATTAAACATCTGACTATCGCTGTTCTCTTTGTATTTATAAAGAAAAATCTGATGTGTTACACACACATGACTTTCTCTAGTCTTGTACAAACTATTTTTACAAACGCTTATTCTCCATATGCTTCATGTTAATCGAGATGGTAATCTTATTGCTAATTTTCTTGTAGATGCAAGAGGAATTGGTAGGCTTTAAGCGATAGTCAAATATTTTAAGAGCTGGCTGCTATGTGGAGTATTTCATTCTCTTTGCATTACCAGGACAAAAAAAAGAGTAACGAATTCCCATTCGAGAAAAAGTATAGGTATTGGAAAATTTAAGGAAATAACAAGCAATATCTCGAAAATGGTTCACTCAACAACAAAAATGTATACGACATAAATTGCGTATTTCTACTTGGGCATGTGGTAGAGAAAGCAAAAATTTATTTACGGGATCTAGTGTATTTTCGGTGAAATTCCACTATCAGTTCTTAGTGAGGAGTACAATAGTTTGTCTGTTTACTATAGATAATTGTAAACAGGTTTCTATGCCGAGGGCAGCCAGCGTTTGCTTTCTTTTGTGCGTGGTATGCGAGAGAGTCAAAATGCGAGTGTAGCGATGTTCGTTCGAAGAAAGGTAACCATATTTTAGAATAAACTTGCCATATTTAGTTTGAAATGTGTTAATCATTGGATATTTAAACCTTTTCCATTCCTGACAATGTAAGAAAGGCTGCATAATTTGTTAGGATGCTGTAGATTTCACTGGATTAGCCTGTGTGAGGTTTACTTCAACTAGTTGCGTTGTAAGGTAATGATAATTTAAGATCCCAATAGTGCTGTACCCATTAAAATTATTGAGGTCGTGACAATATTCTCACAAATTCTATTAAGTCATATCAGAATGTATGTTATTCTAAAATTAAAATGCCTTTATGAAGTATTTGTAAAACTAGAATCAAGGAATGAGCACTTCAGTCGTTTATTGACTATAGGTTGTTCAAGAAGGGGGACATCACGGCACCGCGACTTACGGAGATGTATTGTGCCTACCACCACCAGCACCCCCCAGGAGGAAAGGAAGAAGTAAAAGAACCACAAAGGAGGTTACAGGCGTAGGCAGACAGTCCACAGGGACGGATGGAACATCTCCAAGTTAGCAGGCCCTTGTGTACTGCCACGCCGGAGCCGCCAAGAGAGGGCGCTGAACGACCCACCAGTCGAGCAGCTCTCTGGTGTCCACGGGGAGTATTTCTTCCAGTGAGCATGCATCCGCGTCATCTGTCTGGCACCGTCATACACCACGAGACTTAGAAAGGAAATCGTGTATTGAAGAAACTACTCCAGCATTCGCTTGTCGAACCCGGGGAAGCCACGAGAAACCCATGAATCAGAGTGGGCTGTCACTGGGAGTGAACCCGGGACTCCCGATTGCGGGCCACAGACGTTGCCGCCTTAGTCATCCCGCTCGGGAATTTATTAACTAAATAACCTATTCTATTCCTAAAAGTAGATTTGGAAGCTGCAAACCAAACCAGTATTTCCTGACTATCGTTTGACGAAAAACAAGATTTGTTACACCAGACAAATGGAACAATATTTAAATTGTCAGACTAATTTAAAAAAGATTCATCATGCTGACAAAAACAAATAAATAAATAAAATTAAAAAAGAAGAATAAGAAAAAAAGAAAGAAAAGAAAAAGACAAAATTTTAACAAATACAAAAATATATATTAAAGAGTGTAAATAATATGTGCCACCCCCTTCCCCTTCCCTCCACTCCTCCCTTTGCTTTCAGAACGAACAGCAGCCAGCTGGGATTCACAACAACATCGGATCACTCTCCGGCCTAGACCTCCATAAAACTGTAAGTACCACCATCAATAATTTTATTAGCATGATACCATCACCTCAATCCTCTTAGCATGAGCATGTACACCCTACTAACCACAGGTTCCTGGTCTGGGCCATCACCAATGCCAGTAGCTAACCTCCACTCTGTCTGCATACTCCCTTGTATGCAGGCGCCTTTTTAGAAAATCACCCATTAACATTCGGTTTGCTTCGGCGGTACCGGTGGTGACCTTACCTTAGTTTTTTTCCCTTCCATTACCGTAGAGTAGATAGTGCATGGTAGGGCAGACGATGTATATCCCTTTCGGATGATCGGCACCTGTTGTGACGGAGGCGGGGCCACGCAAAAAAAAATCTGATGTGTTACACTCACATGACTTTCTCTACTCTTGTACAAACTATTTTTACAAACGCTTATTCTCCATCTACTTCATGTTAATCGAGATAAACATTTGTAAACTCAATCTTATTGCTAATTTTCTTGTAGATGTAAGGGGAATATATATTTACAAGGACAATGTAGAAATACAGTAGCCTTTAAGCATATACATATCTCTTAATAGCTCGTTGCTAGGTGCAGCGCCATTCCCTTTGCCACAGATTAATACTCTTTGCATATCAAAGACAAAAAAATGAATAACGAATTCCCATTTAAGAAAATTATTGAAAAATTTAAGAGAATAACAAGCAATATCTTGAAAATGGTACACTCAACAAAAAAAATGTATGACATGAATTGTGTATTTTAAAGCGATCTACATTTTTTGTGTAGTAAAATTTGGTCTATCTCTTATGGTTTACCGGTTATGCAAAAGTCGTTCACAATGAAGAACACTTTTGGAGACATTCCCAGAAAATTCAAGATATACGTTTTATTTGTCATGAAAATATCTTAAACATATGATATTTTAATCAAAATCGTTAGAGCCGTTTTTGAGAAAATTAAATTTTTGAAAAATCTTCCATGTAAAGGGTATCCTGGAGTGGGGGAATTTTGTTGAAAACCTTCGTGAACCTAAATACCAAGTTTGGTGTTTATCCGACTGTTCGTTTCTGAGTTATGCTGTTCACAGACAGACAGACAGACACACACAGACAGACAGACACACACACAGATACAAACACGGACATGTTTCCAAAAATGCTTTTTATTTTTGGATTCAGGGGGTCTCAAAACATATATTTCCGGTGAAATCTCGGTATCGAATTTTTGGGTGGAATACAATACTTCCCCTACTTACTATACGTAGTATAGAAAGTAAAAAGACATAGTAAATCAGGCTCTTGTTCGGAATGACACGCGTTCGATTCCTATTGGACCAGTCACTCTAAGTTTTTTCGTGGTTTTCAGCTTGGTAGGTGAATGCTACGATGGTTTATATACGACTATGAACTTTTCCTTTCCAACATTTCCTCTCCTTTCATTTTTTTTGGGGGGGGGTTGTAAGGCCTGTTACAATGCTGGATTATTTCTTCTCCCTCTGGCTGAAACTATCCATCCAGTCCCTGGAATAGGGGGTGCGTTAAGGCAGGCGTCTGGGAATTCTCAATCTGGAAACGTTAGGGACACCGTCAGGCTGCGCCTCCCGCCATCAGTCGTCCTTGTACTCCAGTCTTGCCGGAATTTGCTTCCGCTACTCAACATAGGGGCTTATTATCCGCTACGACATGTACCTGTGACAGCTATTCACGAGAGAACGTCGTAAAACAGAGACCCTGGCATGATTAGCGCAAGAAGAGACTAGTTTCACCATCACTCAAAGAGAATATACTTTATTGGATAAGCACTTGGCAAACGTAACTATGCAGGTTAAAGGATTAGAGAGGTGCTAGCGGCAGGTGCGAGTAAAATATCCCGTTTCCCAACTTTACTGCATCTAAGGAGTATGTTTTATGTCCTAACTTTGTATGTTTGGGGTCGTACCATAAAGCTAGCAAGTAAATCAGACTCGGTTCCGTTAACGGCTGTGTCACCCACATTTACGACTGCGTGCACAAGGTGATTTTTTTCCCTATTTCTTCTGAAACTTTCGTAGTAAATCTGAAAAACAACTCCTTCAGTACAAACAAATTGGTAGCGCTGTCGAAACTAGATCTGGAACTTCAACGGCTCAACCGCTTGCTTATGTAAATTGTAATTTCAAAGAAACTAGCTAAAATCCGTTTTTTATATGTATGTATATCTAACACCATGCCCCAAACGTAATATATTACATAGTTTATAGAAATACGACAATTTAATTACTTAAATCCAACATTAATATTGCGATACACAATATCGTAAACAATCTTCATAACTTCAAAATTTATTCTTTTAAGAAATTAAAATAGATATATGGATATTTATTGTTGAGAATGCTATATTTTCCTAACTCTATTTATTTTTCGTTGCTTTAACACCTTGGTCATATTGCCACGGATCTGTTAGTGAATAACGCTTAGAACGATATGTGATGGACAGTTAGCCTTCTAGGTCTCATCCCTGTAACCACCTGCTTCTTGCCGTGCAGATGGCATTAGGGTGCCGTCTAGTACAACTGTCGCTCTCATATAGAAAAGCGGAGTTAGACTTCTAGGTCTAATCCCTCTAACTACCTGCTTCGTGCCGTGCGGATGGTATTAGGGTGCCGTCCAGTCTAATGTTATTTGCGCTTACAACTGTTCAAAATGTATACTCTTAACAAAACAAGTGTTTTTAATTATCCCATAATCATCAATTACTCAATTTCTAACACTTTAAACTGTCAAAAGATTGAGTTTTAATTATGGACGCTCTTTAACTGATGTGGTCCTTAGCGTCCCATTCTATTTTGGGCGTGAAACACCGGAAATTTCGCTCTTTATCAGGCTTGAGGCTCATTTATGTGCCGTAAATCTACGACACGGGACCACCGGCTTTACTTCCCTTCCGAAGGAAGCCATGCTAAGGATTTTTACGCCGGAAAATCCATCGCCCTCCACCGGATTTGAACACCCGATCTCGGGAACTAGAGGCTAGTTTAAACTGTCGCCTTGACTATGTTAAGTAGTCGGCTTGATAGGAGCATTCCTACATTTGGTATTCGCTTCCACAAGGAGATCCTAGGCTTTCCAATATTCTGAAACTGTAAAAAAACAGTTCCCATGTCTAGTTAACATCGTTGTTAATATTCTGTAATTGGAATGTTGATCTTCATTCTTTCTGCCACCGGTGGTAAGAATTTCTAGGTAACCGCCCCTTTTGTTATGTTTAATCACATGCTTTGGCATTTTTCAATACTTTTCTTCCTATTGATTTCTATTATTTTGCTTTTGGGTGTTTTCCTATAGATTATTGGCATATGATTATTATTATCTTTGGCTAATTTGCCAACTATTCATTTAAAATTAATCTTTCAGTGCTAACTAAACAGGATTTTAAGAGATTGCGTAATATTTTCAATTATGGATCCATGTTTGTTGTTATCCTTAAAAACCAACTTAGTTTCAACAGTAAATAATATAGGGTTGTTCAAAAAGAAGGTCCAGAATTTACATATTGATCTCCAATGAACGACAATACATAGCGACACATACGAAACATCATTGAATAGAGAAGCACCACCTATTAGTTTCATTCAGTGCCTACAGCGGCGCTATGTTTGTTTACGAGAAAATGGCAACGCCATAGGCAAAGTCGTTTTGTGTGCTGCATTATGCAAAGAGTGAATCCGTTGTTTCATTGCGCATGCCCTTCGTTGTAACTTCAACAACGAGCCGCCTCGTCATAAAAAATTTACAACTGATACAATAAATTCGTAAAAGATAATTGCGCATTCAAATCGGAAAAGCACTGGTGGTCCTCGCATAACAAATAGTGCTCATTATGAACACATAAAATAGCATTTTGAACTTTTCCATATTCAGTGATGTATCGCCAACTATTGTCGTTCATTAGAAATAAATATGTAAAGTGTGTTGCTTCTTTTTGAAGAACCCTGTATTTCTCTTAATACAGTTTCTCTAGAATTAAACATGATTTCAAGTGTATACAATATTTAAGGTAGACATATTTAAATAATCTATTTGTAACTACTAAAGCTAAAAAGTATAATGTTTTCGAGCCATATTAGAATTTTAAAGTGCTTCACCTGGTTAATTTCATTTCTGTAATACCTATTACCGTTTAGTTTTATGCACGTCTTACTATATATACTACGTACTATAGAAATTAGAGAAAGTGATGCATTTCATCCACAAATTTGATTCGAGATTTCTCCGAAATACGTTTTTTGAGGTGATCTTAATACAAAAAAAAATATTTTTAGGAAATGGTTCCGAGTGTGTGTGTATGTGTGTGTGTGTGTGAGAGAGAGAGAGAGACAGAGACAGAGAGAGAAAGAGCAGCGTAATTCAATAACTAAAATTAGGATAAATATCAAACTTCGTATTAAAGTTCAGCATCTTTCAAAGAGGATTTTAAAGAAAACTTCCACTCCACAAATTTTCCCTTGGAAGCAAAAGTTTCCTAATGTTTTACTTTCTAATAAACTGTTCTAAAATCTTGATTAAGACGACAAATGTGAATGTCAAAATGAATTTTCTGGGAATACTCCACTTAAGCTCGGACGACTTTGAATCACCCTCCCACCCTGTCATTGGTCAAACTGCTTATGCTTATTATTGCATCAGCTCTCTGCAAGTACCTGCTGTTTGCTGGGTCAGTCTGAGGCAAAGTTTACTCGTAATGGCTTCAACAATCGCTGACTTATGGAAGGGGCACATTGTTGGGCTTTCCGGTGCGGTTACCGCCATTCAATGATAGTGGAAAGGTTCAAACAAAAAGTAAGTCGTGTGTGGGACGTATAACACAATTGCATAAAAATGGATTCCCACAGGAGACTCAGTGTGCAAAAAAAAATAACAAGAAAAAGGTCACAGCCAACACGACCTAAAGAGGTAGTAGCCAAGGTGAGTACAACAGTGACTCAAGAAAACCCACCAACCCAAAGAAGCATTTCCAGCCGCAGTAGAATATCCAAAGGGACCGTCTATCGGATAATACACAGCAATTTGGGTCTAGAACAGCGCCACAAAGCACGTGGACACGCCTTGAAAGAGCGGCGCATTAGAGAACGCTTCACCAACGCAAGAAAACTCAATGAACACCACCTGGCAGGTGGCAGTGGCTATGGGTAGTTTCTTTAAATGGTGCATGGGTTTATCTAGCTGATCAAAAAAACCCGAGCCATTTATTACCATCAAGTGGACCAAAAGGGTGCTCCAACTTTATTCGGGAGAACAAGGAAAATTTTTGCAAGGAATTCATGGTGGTTGCAGGTTATTGCTCTCAGGGGAAACTTGGCATTCACAGAGTTGCCAACAATGTAAAAATCAATGCAGCCTACTATCAAAGGAATGTTATGGACCCAATTTTTGATGGAGAGATTCGTCGGTTGTATGGTAAGGATGCCCCAAATGTTTGTATGCACATTGATAAAGCATCCAGTCACACCCCTCGGTCTTCCCAGCATTACTACCACTGGAAAGCTATGGAAATGGTTGTCAATGTCATAACATTTAAAAGGATCCCTGTGAAGTCACCAGATGCCTCGCCAATGGATTTTTGGGAATTTGCCCTGCTGAAACAGCGCCTTGCTTCTCGGTGTCTCACCACAATTGTAGGACTCTGGAAAGTCTGCCAGGAGCAGTGGGCTAACATCCTCCTTCCTGTTCTTAGATGCAGCCCTCTTCAATGGAAATTGCGCTGCAGAACCATAGTTAAAGCCCGTGGAAATCACATTGAACACAATAGGTGATTGCGAAAGGGAATCTCACCATGAAGAAGCACAAGAAAAATCGTCCGAACTTAAGTGGGGCAGCCCTCCGTAGTTTGTAAAGTTCGTTCTGAATGGATATAGTATTACGTAGTACATTATCAGAAATGGCTACCATCGTGTGGCTGATAGCGTTATCAACCAACGAAACAAAATAAATAGAAATAATTATATGAAATTCATTAAGGTGATTCGATTATGTAAATAAGGTAATCTTTTTTGCATCATGGTGACTACAGCTACACCATTCCAAAGTACATGTTCCACAAAAATTCTCTCTTTCTTTCACTGTTTAACCTCCGCTTATGTAGGACTTACATCCCCCAGGACTTACAGGCGGGTGCCTGGGGTAAAAGACCCGTCGAGGAGGAGTAGACTCTTCCATGGAGCAGACAGAATGCCCAGGATAGGTGATCAGCCCGATGCGTGGCATGGGATGAAGGAAGTAGATGAAACGAAATGAAGGCAAAATGGATGAAAGGAAAGGTGATGATGGAGCAGTTGGTGGAATGAATGGCGGGGAAAACCGGAGAACCCGGAGAAAACCCGACCAGACGTCGCTTTGTCCACCACAAATCCCACATGCGGGTCTCTGGGATTGAACTCGGGCCGCCACGGTGAGAGGCGAGCGGTCTAACCACTCGGCCACGGCGCCGCCCCCACAAAAATTCAATTAATAAAACATCTATGGAAGACATCTATGTAACTAAGGTGATATGCTATTATTTACTGGCATAGGTGAACCAACGTAACCACAGAAACGATTACAACATGAATAAGAATTTAAAATGAAAATAAAATCAGCTAGATGATTCTGCAGCTCTCAGTACGTTTTAGAACTGAACTTCAGTCTCTTAAATCCCTCTTTCCGAACCTTTGTTTGTCTTAAGAATACGCGAACGAACTGTAAAACTGACGAAAACGGTAAAAAAAAGAACAGGGGCATGTATGATTCCTGTATTAGACTTACGTCAGCGTAAACAGATTGCTAAAATAAATATTTAACGTTTCGATTAGCAGTAGCGTATTGTACATATATTTGGTGAAAGGAAACAAAAGGAATCTGTGCATTGTTTGCTGATAAAGGGAAATGGTGAAACATTGAGGTCAATCAGATGGAGTGCAAAGAATACATTTAATTACGCTCCCGGAACAATGCGGTGGGGAGCTCTTATAATATGATAATAGCAAGTCCCGTTCCGCTTCAGTGATAGCTTTTATCTCCTGCATCCAGCACAACGCCCCACAATGTGGTTGACATGGCAGGTATCGTTAAATTTTGTGTATAAAAGGCGCTTGCATCTTAACGAGCGTGTTTTAACATTTCATGTTGTGTATGTGAGAGTAAAAACCGTGAGTTTTTTTCCTCCCTTCTCGACTTCTACAGCAGATAACGCTACTACTTGTAATGAATTTCATAGATGCAAAGTCTTTGTTTACGTTCAAAAGAATTACAGTGTGTTTTTTCTTAATAATAATTTCTGCCTGTATTACCTACTTCTGATGCATGTAATGCTGATTCGCTGATTTTTATTGTAGCGGGACGTCTGCCTTGCCCAGCTTTGAGAAGGGCATGGCTTCAGCGCCGGCTAGCATTTAGTTGGTTGGAGAGAAGAATAAAGTTCCTCTCAGCTTTCAAACTGTCGAGAATTTATACGGCATGAGGTTAGACGTTTCTATAACTCCTACCTCCCCTGGCGTGCTGCAAATTTCTTTAAGGGGACAAGTGTAGTCTGAACACATGGAGATTACACCTTAAGGGTGGCGTGCACCAACCTAGAGTAAGCTCTACTTTCGTAGTAAACTACTATTCAAGTCAACATTCGGCGACTTCCATGCGAGAGTAAACTACTTCCGAAGAATTTTACTCCTTTCAGATACTCCTAAATTAAATTACCGCAGAAGTAAATGTCGGAGATCACTATCATGTAGTACGTTACTACGGAATTATAAAACACAAATATAGGTTAGAATTTACTCTTGTGACCTGGATGGAGTAACTAACCTGTCGATTGAACTAGAATACCGTATCGTATATGGAGGAAGATATTTTTGACGCGTTCATGGATTACTTAGATTATAATGGTGATCTCGATGAAGAAAACAAAAAAAAAAGATAACCAACAACGGAAATGCCAGATAGTGGTATGCGAGAACTATATGATACTTATACAGAGAGAGAGAAAGTTCAATGAACATTTCGGTATTAGGAAAGAATCTTATACACGCCTTTTGAACCTGCTTGGAGAACATTTCATCAAACCTCAGACACAAATTCAGCTCTATAATCCAAATTGCAATTATTGTTATGAGTCCTATGAGTGTTTCGTACCAGAATATTTCAGAATCTTGAGCTTGCATTACGATGAAATTAACGTAATGACATCTTACACTGTATTAAATTGAGATATTTAGAATTGACTTAACGCGATGTAACTTAAAAGTTAGGCATCAAACTTTACCTTCCCGTTACCTCAAGTTAGATTTCACATGGTAATTAGAACGAATCGGCACTAGCGCGAAGTAATAAAAGAACTATGAATCACGAGTCATTCCTACGTTAAGTGCATGCCAATTATACCTTTAGTTTACCAGCGTTTTCATGTTACGTTAAGTAAAGTTCATCATAATCCCGGAATTACAGGAGATTTTATAAATAAACGTTCACCACAACGTCTGCTGGCCGTGTATTTCACTGCGTTGTTAGAGCGCTTTTGAGGTTAAGAGCAAGGTATATACACATATAAATCTACACGGGTGTTAAAAAATAAAAGCCAATTCTTCTTTACTTTCAGAGAATTCCCACACATTGTGTGTGGAATTGACTGCACGCGTGTTACTATTTTGTACCCATCCGTGAATATGGTGAACGTTTCCGAAATCAGACACGTGCTTCTGACCTGAACCACCTGACCGGCATAAATGCACATCAGCGTGTTTATTTCTGAACGATCGCATTATTCTCTCTTCATTAACACTGCTACTTCGCTTGACAATAGAGGATTATTTTCTTTTGTGCTGTATCCTATGACCAAAACATGCTTTGAAATAATTTAGGGTATTTCTCTATCAACATGAAAGTGATCTGAGATGCAAAATGAAGATTAGAAACATTATTTCCAGAATTTTAATCTGCTTTTCAGTAAGTATCCCGTCGCTAGAATTATTAAACTCGTCAATTACGACTTTCCAGCATCTTTATAACTTGGGTGTTCATTGAAAACGTTTATAAAAGTAACCTCCCTTGAATCAGGAACCTAAGCTTTAAAAAAAACTAACCCTAACCTAACCTCCTGTAATTCAGAAACGTAAAAAACTAATAAACCTAAAATAAAAAGTAATTAGCAACGTACGTTCTGAGTGTTGGCGGTATCTCACTGACTTTGAAGATCAACGTAATGTAGTTTATCCCACGTTTTTTACACTCTTATTGTTCAAATGAATTTTCTTTATTTCTACCAACAAACATTTATCTCTTTCGCTGACGTTTCCCCACTTTTCCTGTCGCACATAACCTTATACACGATTGCATCAAGTAAATCGCGCAAACAAAACAATACCTTCGGGAGTAATGAGCCTTACTTCCGGGTAACTAAAAGATTAAATTGTAATTGAGCTCTCCAACGTCACTTTCGGAGTAAATTGCTCCCGTAGTAACCTACGTCCGTAGTGGGGACTTCTTTAGTAAACGTTACTTCCGAAGAAATTTTCTCCAACATGGTGCACATCACCCTAAGTGTGTTAAATTATCACTGCTCGTAAATTTCTAAATGGTTTTTCCGGACATTTTTATGAATTATTCTATAAATCATGGAAATTATTTTAGGTGGTTGTTTGCATTGATAGCTTATGTAGTTGAGTCCGTAAAAACTATTTCATTCAGCAGAAAAATAATAAAATTTGCTCTTAAAAGATGTGAAATCATGTACCTTTTTCTCTAATACTACTTGCAATGCAGAATCACAGATTTACATGCTTGTTTTAGTATACTCAGCTATTATATGAACCTCAATTATTTAGCTATGTATATCAGTTCACTAGAAATTAAAACAAAATTATTTGCAAAGCCAAAAAAGTAATAATGTGGAACATTTGCAATGTTGTTGCTTTCTAAATATCACTAATATACATTATAACATTATGATTGTGGTTCAGAAACTTTAACTATGTGTTGTATACATGTACTGAAAATTTCAGCTTTCTACCTCTCATACCTTCTGAGAGAAAGATACATAAGTATCCGAAAATGTTGTTTTGAGAAAACTGAATTTAAAGTTTGAACATTGAAATTCTGACACACTTCCGTATATTACAGGGTCATAATCATCTGTACCTTCATTCCCGGATTGCCTCAACTTTTCTCATTGTCTTTTCTTGGCCCTGGTCTCTTTTATTAATTGCTGAACTGCTCGCTGGGCATGATATAGTTGTTCGTTGTTAAAAGATACAAAAATGTTCTAAAAAGGGGTGTTGCATGACAGCTTTAAAGGAGTGCATATTAGCATTTAAATGGTATTTAAATGTCTTAAAAATCTATTAACCCCCAAAAGCATATATTTTCTGAAATTGAAAATAATAGAGATTTTATTAGTGCATAAAACAAAAGAATGTTATGTTTGACCATTTCAGAGTTCCTAGGTTCCACACGAATATAAAAGAAAAGGGATGGCCGGCCCCTAGTATAAGATTGAGTTCTGTTCTGCTGTTTGTCGGTGCAAGCAGGTGGCGTTGTGCAAGTGAGGAGAGAAGTCCTGAGTTTGATATGTTAGTGAGCGACCGGAAGAGAGAAGGCTGACTTGAGCGCTGTTAAATTGAAGTATGACATGTAGAAATAAACCAAAGTGCGACTATACAGCGAGAGAGATGACTAAATTACGGGAAAATATGTCGAAAAAATTAAAATTTGTATAAAATTAATGGTAGTTATAACGTAGAGCCTACAACAGATTTTCAATTCTTTGGCATATCATTGAAATCAGAGAATTTTATATAAAACCAGCTGGGTACCCGATGATCACTTTATTTACCTCCCCCCGCTGTTTATGAAAGCGTGTAATGATATATAAGATTTATATGCTGAATCCTACCCTTTACACTTATAATGGTAATTTCCGTCAGCCCTGTCTATTCCCAATAATAGATGAAAAATACCCTGATTCAAACAAAAAAATATGGGACTAGGGAGGGGACTCGCCAAGGATCCAAAGTGGATATTGTACCTACGCCCCGAGGAGGCGTCGCCGGGAGGAAGGATAAGGCGAGAGGAGACCGGAACCAGGAGTGGTGGCACAGCAATGCTGTGAATTAAGATAGAGCCACCCCGGCAGACAGAAAGGCAGACCGGGGTCTCCACCATACACAAGAGGGAATGCAATGTCCCTCAAGGGCGTTCGGATAGCCCGACACCCAGCCGAGGGACGGAGAGAGTCACAAAGAGCACCTTTTTTCCCCTGCCACGCTGCACCGAAACACCATCACCGACACTTCCGATCCTGAAAGAGACCAATGGAATAAAGAATGGAACGAAATGGAGGGATGGGAAATTCGGGAGATGAAAAAAAATCCTCTAGTATTCGCCTGATGACACGGGCAAACCTCCGAAAAAGCCCATGGATAAGAGTGGATGGTCGCCGTGGATCGATCCCGGAACTCCCTAATGCGACCCATTTGAGCCATCCTGCTCGGTAAAAGCGAGCATCTAACTTCCTTAACCCTCCGAGTCTTCCAAGTTCTGGAAACGCTGTGTGGTATATAAGCACCGGTTAGCGGGAGTCATCATCGGTTGAAATGTTGGAGTAACTATTTAGGTGAATATTATGATTCTCCACTCCCAGGTCTCTAAATTAATCTCTTTGGAAAACCATCGGGTAAAATAATCTACTCAGTTGTTAATTATGAAATGTCGGTTCACTGATTCAAAATGTTGGCAATTTTCTTTCTTTTATACAATTATTTAGCATGTCCTGCTAACGAACCGGATTACAACACAAGTCCAAAGGAAATAAAACAAAAACCCTTCATACATGAGGTCATTAAAATGTATTATCGCATGCGAATCGTAGCCTTACAAACAGATTCTATTCTATTTTGTTTTGCTGGCTATTCTCTTTTCTTATTTGATTTGTGATCATCATATTATTATACTCTTTGGAATGAAATATCGGCCGCATTTGTTATATTTTATATTATTTTCTATATAACTATTTTCTACTCCATGGCAACGTCAACGAAAATTAAAGTCTTCTTCCTAGGAACCAGGCGTGTTTTAAAAGTAAGTAACGTTTTAATATTTTGCCACTATAGAGCTGTAGTCGCGATTTTGAGCACGCGGTATTTCTTCCTCCATTCAAGAGGAACCAGATGCAACTGTGACAATCATCACTTTATGTTTTCCTGTTGTTAAAGCGTTTCAAATGTTCAAAACAATCTAACTGTGAAGCCAGATCAGTGATTCGTTTTCTGAAAGCAGAAATATTACGCCAGAAAACATTCATCGCCAATTGTGTGAGGTTTATGGGGAAGCAACAATGAGTGACAATGCCAGACCACATACAACCAAACTCAAGATTTGATCACATCATTTGGTTTGATACAATTCGACCACCTTGCTACAGTCCGGATTTGGCACACCAAGCGATTTTCATTGTTTCTTCATCTGAAGAATTCCTTGGTGGAAAACATTTCAACGATGATGATGTTATGAAACAAGAAGTGCAGACTTGGCTTTCATCACAGGCGGCGTCATTCTTTGACGAAGGCATACAAAAATGATTTCCCGTTACGACGAGTGCCTGAATAACGACGGTGAATTTGTCGAGAAGTAGTGTAAAGGGTAAGGTAATGCATGATAGTGTATTTGGCAAATAAAGTTCTGTTACTTTTTTAAACAATTATCCGCTTAAAAACACGCCTCGATATTCTTTTATAGCTCCAATGTTTTCTATTCTAGTACATAGGCTTTGTAAATCCTTTTTAGTATTTTAGTATTGTATGAGTTGAAATTAGAAGGTGTGTTATGTCCATCGGAAAGAAGAGTTTTCTTTTTCAATGGTGAAAGAATTATCAAAATCGGTGGAGTGGTTTTTAGACTACCCTACATCCACACATAGATACACATTTTCTCTGTTTATACTATTATTATGGACAGCTTGAAGACGATTTGTCATACGTTTGAAATTTTGTTGAAATCTGTATAAAATTTAGGGTGTCTGCGAATCGAATTTGGTGCTGAATATTTCTGAACCACAAGACATAGTCCAAGAAGACTGTCTTGGGTTACGCCGGCTCTGGTGGATTTGGTTCTCCATACTGAACTGGAAATACATCCAATGAAGGAATTTATTAACAAGTTCGCTGCCGACCTCTACCATAGAACGTCGAATAATAAGCAACAACCTGGGAGCCTATCAGATAAATATAACTAAACCGACGCCTCCGAATCGAGGTTGCTGCTGAATATTTCCGAATCGAGGCTAAACTCCTCGAAACTTTGCTTGTTGAAGGAAATAATGCAATGAAATATATATACACAATTGATTGCAAACTGCGTAAGAAATTATCCTTCTCCTTTTTCATTAGTACTTAATCGTTATTGCCATTAGAAACAAAATACTGTAACGTTTTTTTCACTTTTGGAAGGCATTTGTTTTGGGAGTATTCGTTGGATCGTTAAAGTTCGTTAATTGTTAAATAGTTTATTCATCGTATCTGTTAAGAGAAGTATCCTGAACACTTGATTTTGAAAAAACCGCGTATGGCGCATGCGCGAACTAGCATGTTGATCACTGACTGGTACTCCCTCGAGGAATGCAATATTTAGACACCGCTCCGTGAGGAGGAAATGTCGTGTGTTAGTCCCTGCCAGGGCTTCCCTGACCCCAGGTTCCGACCCCTTCAGTTGCCGTTGTACGGATCCTAAGCACTCGTGGTACTTCTGACGTTATTAGAAGTACGCTGAGCCAAATACTCCAGCCCCTCCCGTTAGGGAGTTGTTTGGATTGGGTTGGACTCGGTGGGACAGTGGTTCCCGATCCTCATGATAGATTGGGTACGTCTGGGCGGTGACGTTCAGGCGTGGTTGTGAGACGCCTCAATCATCCGGTAATGTCCTGGAAAGCCGGTAGGCAGTCCGCTAGAGTGCTGAGGGACTTACCAAGGAGGTTCGGTAGTCTTTCCCTTTTTGGGATGACTCTTATAAGTGTATCCCCTTCTGCCCCTATAATGGAGCGGATTAAACTTTTCAGGTGCCGTTCCAAAGGAAAAGCTCTCTAGGGTGGGAAAGTCACTCGGTTGACGCCCTTCTCCTGGGTTACGTGGGGGCAGTTTGGCCCCTGGTATCGGAAATCTGGGCTTCCATTTTGCAAATTGCCTCGCATAATTGTGTAATATAACCTTTATAATAAACTTGTTTCAAATGTGAACTCTTTTCTAATAACACGCCTTGATCCAAAACCAGTCCCATTAAACTGAATGATGTAGGTTTGTGAATTACAGAATTCAAGTAATGGTTTTTGTATAGCGTTACCTCTTGTTACTAAGCGAGCCGTTCCCAGTTACATTATATGTCTTGGATTTCTGTAAAAATGTAACAATACAACCACAAAGAAATCCACTGCAGAGGCCTAAACGTTGTTTATTTGTTTAAGCACGCCAATTTGAAACAGTTTCTGCATGGTGTAATCGCTTGTACTTGTCGTGTGAGATATCTGGTATCAAACCCCGAAAATTTTAAAATTTTAATCTGGCTTATTAAGACGTAATTAACAACACCTTTTACAGAAAAATGCAGGCTTTTTATGTGGGATAATATATTTAGCAACTCTTATATCACTGACTTTATAAAAGAAAAGAAAAACAACATTTCTCGAGCAGTCACACAAACGAAATGCATCCTGATAAGAAACTATGTTAAACTATAGTGAAGTGAAGAACGACGACTCTCATGATAGCCGTGAAATAACCTGCTTAAGCATAATCATAATTCTGGGATATAATGCTCCTCCATAGAGTAGTATACTCGCCAATATCTTCGGGAGCAATCCTCTTTCAACAAGTCGATGCCAACGTTCACGGCTTCCTGGATTACCTCGTTCGTTTTAATGTTATGAGCCATTCTGTGGTCTTTTCTTTCCGCAAGCCTGGGTGATAGCCCATTGGGTCAACTCTGGGGCTGTAAACGCATTCTGTAACTATGTTTTGGAATGGTCTATGAAACTGCTCATTAATTCTTCTACACGAATACCTTGAGCACATGGCTACTGTAGTAAAACCGTCTGACGTTTGTAAAGGCATTTCCTCTTTCAGAACGATATCAATCCGCAACATGGGAATAGTTATTTGACCAAATTAAAGCTAACATCAAGGGCAAACACTGTTCTAAAATGAAACCTTCTGGTTTAATCCCATTTTGAGCGTCACATTTACCAAGTACGACATTATGTTGGTAAGCGCGAGTTTATATGAAGTAATTATCTACAGGGTCTTTCAAAAGCAAGGAATAATGCAAAACAAAGGGAAAAAAACAAAAAGTTAATGCATACAAAAATTTGCAGACTATCGTATAGCTAATTTTTTGTAGATGCAAGGGGAATTGGTAGGCTTTAAGCCATAGTCAAATATTTTAAGAGCTGGCTGCTATGTCGAGTATTCCATTATCTTTGCATTACCAGGACAAAAAAATTAATAACGAATTCCCATTTGAGAAAACGTATAAGTATTGGAAAATTTAAGAGAATAGCAAGCAATTTCTCGAAAATGGTTCACTCAACAAAAAAAATGTATATGACATAAATTGTGTATTTTAACGTGATCTACGTTTTTTGTGCAGTACAATTTTGTATATCTCTTAATGTTTACCAGTTATGCAAAAGTCGTTCACAATGAAGAATACTTTTGGAGACATTCCCAGAAAATTCAAAATATACATTTCATCTGACATGAAAGTATCTTAAACATAAGATATTTTAATCGAAATCGTTAGAGCTATTTTTGAGAAAATTAACATTTTCGAAAAATGTTCCATGTAATGGGTAGTCTGAAGTGGGGGGTTTTATTGAAAATCTTCGGTCGCATCTTTTAATGATATTGAACCTGAGTACTAAGTTTAGTATTTATCCGACTTTTCATTTTTGAGTTATGTTGTTTACAGTCACCAACACAAAACATGTAATTCTGGTAAAATCTTCATAACGAATTATGGGTGGAATGCAATACTTTCCCTACTTAGTATACGTGGTAGAGAAGGTAAAAAAACTTAAATTAAATATTTTTTAAAAAAATGTTCGGAGACGTCAAATTTAATCTTTTGAGTGCAAAATTTTACAGAAACATTTCAGCCATTATTCTACAGAAGTAGTCATTGGTGCAAATTTTAAATGGCGGCATATTTCACTCCTTTCATACAAAAGATTTGGTGCTAATAAAACAGTTTAATTGTTGGCTTGTTTAATAATTTGTCCACAATTTACACAACTACCGAACAAATTAAATTCTAGTTATTTAATAAGGTGTTCAAATGCTCCCCATATGGCAATGGCAAAGTCGAAGGATGAATTCTTGTTGAACAGTTTCAACCACTACTGGTGGTACATCTCTGCATTCTTTCCTGATCATCAGTTTTAACTCTTCCATACTAGCACGCCTCGTATCAAAAACTACATTCCAAATATCCCCATTAAAATAATCAAGTGATGAGAGATCTGTTACGTTAGCAACCAAATCTTTTATATTGTCACGACTATAGATTAATTAACTATTAACTTCCTGAACCTTTCAATACTTAAAGCCATGCGCTAAGCGTGCAAAACTAGAGCTTTCAACAGAGGAATGCTGGAATTTGTAAATAATCCTAAAGGAAGAAAGCATTTAAATTTTAACAAATGACAATTTTATTGACAAAAGTATTACCTTAACCTTACATATTGTTCACAAAGAAGTAATCGTCCAAAACTCATCCTTGCCACAAGGCAGGTGGAGAGATCACACCACACTGTTCGTTATATTTACAAGTCTTTCTACCTAAAGAGGTCGAACAATTAACCATCAATCACTTTATATGCAAACATCCCCACCCCTACTTCCTATCAAAAGCATCATCAAATTCACCAGAACATTCCGGCTACTCTAGAACAAAATAAAGCTACCAATTTGAGTTGAGCCTTCCGAAATGAACTGGTCTACCAAACTCCATGCCAGCTCCATGTTTGGCGTACCAACCTAACCCTACATGTGCTCACCACACCATTAAGACAAATGAAATTGTTCATAAAAATGAATAAAAAAGCTATCTTTCGGAAAAAAATTAAAAAATAATATGCTGCTAATTTTATGGATGAGGTTACACCCTGTATAATGGTGACTTAAATTTTGTTTCCTTTGTTGTAGAGAATCTTTTAAACAGTGAGTTAATTTAGCTTCAAATTATTGTTCCTTACTGGTATATAAGGGAAATATCAAATAATTTTTTAAGGTATATCGATTTTACCCATCTTTTTTAAACCTTTCATTGTGACAAAGGCTATTGCTTTGTAAAAAAATCTGATGTGATACTGTGCCACTAAATTACGGGGTGGTAGAGCACAAGACCGAGATCTAAGTAACCCATTACACATTTTCCTAACACGAGGTGCGACGGGGGCAGGCTAACAAAGTACTGAAAATACCTAAATACCACCAAAATATTATTAAATCACCATGGCCTAGGAAGGAAGGGACCACCTACATAAATAATTCACATAGTATAGTGTTAGATGTCAAAATATATTATACCAAATAAGAGTGATACAGTTTACTTTCTTGTTCGAAGCGTCATCCTAACACACGTGATTTCTCTGTTCACTGGCAAGGCTCAGAGGACCCAAGCTTCCTGCTACCACAAGATAAAACCAGTTAACTCCTCCCCTTCTACTACGTCACTACCTGTTTTCATTGCCAACCTAAGCCAACCTAACTATACAATGTTACCACAACCACATATTCTTAAAGTGTTACCAACACCACATGCCACAATACATTCACATGACTTTCTCTTTCCACTATCACTTATATTCATATACCTTCTGCAAAATATTCTTAAGGCAGCTTATTTTTGTACATACTAATGTTAATAAAATAAACATTTGCAGAAATACTTTCATTACACATTTCGTTGTAGGTTTATACAAGAGGGATAAAGGAAACCAAATCGATAATAATGTGTTTAAATGTATGCTGGCTTTAAAATTTTATAGCCTTTCCATGATCTCGTGAGAAACAACTGAATGGCAGTGAAATTTCTTTAATCATTAAATATTGAACAATTCAAATCAATATTAACAATATCCTGAATACAGCTGATGACACAAAAAGTTATTCGAAATAAACATTATGCGTTAAAAGGATTTGCATTTTTTGATATTAAGTTTTTTGCTATTCCTTATGGCTCACCCAATATGCAAGATTATACAAAATTGCTTCCGAATGAAGTGGACTTCATACGATATTTCCAGAAAATTCAAGATGTACATTTTATTTGTCATAAAAATGTTTTAATGCATGCTATTTTAATCAAAATTGTTACAGGAATTTTTTAGCAAATCCAAAATTTCGAAGAAGTTTCCATGCAAAAAGTAGTTTGGGGTTGGAGGTGTCTTTAAAATCATCGTTTGGTATCCTTGGAGGTTGCTTAACTTAAATACCAAGTATGGTATTTAAATAATCAAAATTTGTATTTGAGGCAGTGTTTTTAACACTTAAATGATTTGAATCAAATTATATAATATGTAAACTCAATAACAACCCGCCTTGAAGCAATATGTGTTTGTAACAGTCATAATATATGTTTATATTATTGTATATTATTGTATACATGTTCAATAATGTTATATGAATGTATTACGTAATTTAATAATGTAAGATTTGTGAGTAAAATAAGGTATGCTAACAATGAGGTAATAATGCGGTAACCTTGAGGAATACTGTGTTTGAGAGTTTAACAATACTACTTGTGATTCTTGTAAGCAATAATGTAATTTAGTTTATAAAAATAGCCAATCAACAATCAGAAAAAGCTTTAGTTAAATGAAGGTATTCTATTGGAGTAGTATTAGCCAATCAGAGACTTGAAATACAGAAATTTACAAGTTTAGACGGCTGAAATCAATTCAGTTGCCTGCAAACAGTGTTCCTAACCGGACGCGAGACACATCCTTGAGAGATTTAATAAGCATTCGTGTGAGACTAAAAATAAGTTTGTGTTAAAAGGTGCAATTTAATTAATAAAAAGAATCTCACAGCTCTCTATATCAGTGAAGTGTTATTTAAATCGTGTCAATCATTAATAAAAGAAATGAAGTAAAATTATAACCTTTGTAAGCCTACATTCTTGTTGCACCACAATCTTGCTAAAAGAAACGTGTCTCTAACAATAATACTGACGCATCCGAGGTAAACATAAGAAACAGTCAAATTACAAAGTTAATATTTTTTTAAACTTGGGGCAAAGGCTACCGGAAACCGGGTACCATACGTGCGGTTGCAAACAAATTTCAAGTTCGGCTCTCCAACAGTTGAAATACAATACAACTCCTACTTCAAATCGGCGTTTCCATACGTGAAACAATAATCTACTACAAATTGGCTTCCATACGTGGGGCTGAAACTGCATTACTTCAAATTGTCGTCCAAAACGTGGGGCTAACAAACAATAATTTTCTCAATTTCCGCTGAACTTGATACAGACTGTTTGGATGGAATAGAATACAATACTTGCTAAAAGTAAGTAGATGAAAAAGTTAAAAGGCCCGTATAAGCGTGCGCGGTGTGTGTGTGTGTGTGTGTGTGTTTGTGTGTGTGTGTGTGTGTGTGAGTGTGGTTGTGTGTGTCTGTATGAATAGATAATTACAAAAATAAATGTGGAATAAAGATCAAACTTTTAAGAACTTTGGTACCGTATGTCTGGTGCACCATACCGTATGAATTCCTCTAACTTATCCCTCGTCTAACATATCCCCAATTCTCAGCGTGTTCTTCTCTCCGAGCCGAAAGAAAGAGAGACGTGTTCTCTGGCGTCACAGAACCCTCACGTTGGCTGATACTAATACACGGAGCTTCAACTAAAGTAAAGAATTGGGGTACACAATCAGCGGTATCAAAAATGGCACCAAATCAGTTGTCAATTTTACATTCTTTGTGTTGATCAAACGCATGCCTTAAGGCATATTTAAATTGGATGGGACTTATAAATGACCCTGTATATTTCTATTATTTTATTATGCTGCAATACAAAATTTAAATTTGAATGAAAACAATAAACTTCATCCCGTTACATTAAGAATACTTCCGCCTCTCTTTTATCACAAAGGCACCGCTTGCACATTAATCATAAAATGCGAGCGAAAACAAGTATTTTCAAATGAGAACCACACGTACTCCGCATATCATACTTTTTTTTTCTCCAACCCTTTCTTTTTTTTAATGATTTGCTTATTCAAAGTTTTCGGCCCGCTGTCCAAAGTGATTAATTTCACCGCCGCAAACAAACGAATTGTAATATTGTAAAGAGCCGTCGAATTCCCACACGGGGCTTGCCTCTTGCTTTGTTTATTCCCAGTGATGGATAGATGCGAGTTTCATACTTGCCACGTCAATCCGGCCTGCTCAATCTCAATCACACTTCATTTGTCACCGTCAGCAGCGCCTTGCAACGGTGACAGCAGCAAACATAACAAAACAGTTCGGCTGTTACAGTATGTATGGAGGTGATTACAGAATCTCTCATCTCGGTCTTTAGGTTAAGCATGTGACATTTGAATTGCCTATGGCTTCAACTTACCTTACCTACATTAAAGTAACTAGGGGAAGTAGTATTGTATTCGACCCAAAAAATTAGACACCTAGATTCCACTAAATATATGTTTTTAGGTATGAAAATGTATAAAACCTGTGTGCGCGTGTATTCCTGTGTCTGCAAAGACACTGTTTACACATGTCGGGAACGATAACTCATACTTGCTCTGGAAAATGTTACGTTGCTTTTCAGTTTCTCTAAAATTACTTGAATTTTATAAAAATGCTACAGTGCTTTTCTATCGCACGGCTTCTTGGGCACTGGCCGCCGCAGCTCGAACTCCCGCCTAAGCAGTTACAACCAACACCGCCTCACGTTCGCATATTTACGTCACAATTTCAATGATAATAAGAAGATACCTTGTCATAAGAGCTGTTGGAAATGTCCTTCTCTATCCACACACTTCTGGCATTTTCTCAGGAAATTTTCATTCACACTCCAAGAGTTCAATATCCGAAATTTGTTGAATATCTTCCTGATGTTTTCTTTTATTTCCTACAATGTATGTGGGTTGCTTTACACACACCTTATTGTTCCTGTGAGCATCATTGTCGGCTACATTTATTTAATTACATTTTTTGAGAGTAATTGACCCACGCTTAGTATTCTTCTGTGACGAAGCTTGGCTCCATTTGTATGTGTACGTTTCGTCGCAAAACAAAGGATATTGGAGCACAGAGAAACCTGACTTTACACACGAGATTCCTTTGCATGACACGAAAATTTGTGTACAGTAAACGTATGCAGAATAATGGGGTCTATGTTTTTACTTTCTCTACTAGGAATAGTAAGTAGGGGAAGTATTGCATTCCACCCAAAAATTCGATAGCGAGATTTCACAGGAAATAGTTGTTTTGAGGCACCCTGAAACCAAAAAAAAAAGATAATTAATAGAAAAACTTCCTTGTGTGTATCCGTATGTCTCTATATGGATGTTTGTCTTTAAACACCATAACCCAAAAACGAAAAGTCGGATAAACACCAAACTTGGTACTTAGGTTCAGTATCTTTCAAAGATGCGACGCGAAGATGTTCAGAAAAATCCCCCAACTCAGTCTACCATTTACATGGAAGATTTTTCGATAATTTTCTGAAAACTGGCTCTAAGATTTTTATTAAAATATAACATATTTAAGATAGTTTCATGACATAAAACGTGTACCCTGAATTTTCTGGGAATGTTCCCAAAAGTCCTCTTCATTCTGAATGGCTTTTGCATAACGGGTAAACCGTAAGAGACTACAAAATTTTTCTATAGAGAAAATGTAGAGCTCGTTTAAATACACATGCATTTTTTTACTTCCTCTACTACGTATAGTAAGTAGGGGAAGTATTGTATTCCACACAAAAATTATATACCGAGATTTCACCGGAAATACATGTTTTGAGACCCCCTGGATCCAAAAAAAGCATTTTTGGAAACATGTCCGTGTGTGTGTCTGAGTGTGTGTGTGTGTGTGTCTGTGAACAGCATAACTCAGAAACGAACAGTCGGATAAACACTAAACTTGGTATTTAGGTTCAATATCTTCCAGAGATGCGACACAAAGGTTTTCTAGAAAATCCCCCCACCCCAAAGTACCCTTTACATGGAAGATTTTTCTAAAATTTTAATTTTCTCAAAAATGGCTCTAACGATTTTGATGAAAATATCATATGTTTAAGATATTGTCATGAGAAATGAAATGTATATCTCGAATTTTCTGGGAATGGCTCCAAAAGTATTCTTCATTGTGAACGACTTTTGCATAACTGGTAAACCATAAGAGATAGACAAAATTGTACTACACAAAGGATGTAGATCGCGTTAAAACACACAATTTATGTCATATACATTTCTTTTGTGTAGTGAACCGTTTTCGAGATATTGCTTGTTATTCCCTTAAATTTTCCAATACTCGTACTTTTTCTCAAGTTCGTTATTCATTTTTTTTATGTCCTGGACATGCAAAGAGAATGGAATGCGCCACATACCAACCAGCGCCTAAAATATTTGACTGTCGCTTAAAACCTACCATATTCTCCTTGCATCTACAAGAAAATTAGCAATAACATTGACATCTCGATATCTCGATTAACATGAAGCATATGGAGAATAAGCGTTTGTAAAAATAGTTAGTACAGGAGTAGAGAAAGTCATGTGAGTGTAACACATCAGATTTTTTATTTTCTGAACGTGCAAAGAGAATGGAATGCTTCACATAGCAACCAGCTCTTAAAAGATTTGACTATCGCTTAAAGCCTATGATATTCTTCTTGCACCTACAAGAAAATTTACAATAAGCGTTTGTAAAAATAGTTTGTACAAAAGTAGAGAAAGTCACGTGAGTGCAACGCATCAGATTTTTTGAACAAACAATAAATGCAGAGAGATAAAGGAATATCATACTCACGTCATCTTTTTGAACAGCTGACCAGCGTTGAATGTGAGTCTGGAATTTTTGAACAAGAGTCTGATATTGTACATACCGCTGATGAATCGTTAGGTTTCATTCAAGAAATTTTTGAAGATAGGGTAATTAGTAAAGGATTATGGAACTCGCGATTCCCTGATTTATGCTGTATGCAGCAAACTACTTTGGAAGAGGTAAAACAAGGGGAGAAGTTCACTCAATTTCAGATATTGAACTGTAGAGTGTGAGTGAAAATCTCTGAGAACATGCCAGAAATGTGTGGATAGAAGGCAAAATTGCAACATCCCTTATGATTATGTATCTGATTATTAGTACTTTAATTGTAACTATAACTATGAAAACGTGAAGCGGCGTGCGCGAAATACCTCTTTCGGCGGTACACCGGCCGAGGTGACCGGCGAGCGAGCCGCTGACCGGTATCCACAGCGAGAGGAAATAGCACAGTATATTTGTATTGCACTCACACGATTTTCTCTACCCTTGTACAAACAATTTTCACAAACGCTTATTCTCCATCTAATTCATGTTAAGCGATTTAAACATTTGCAGAAACTATCTTACTGCTAATTTCCATGAAGGTGCAAGGGGATTATGTTAGGCTTTAAACGACAGTTAAATTTTTTAAGAGCTGGTTGCTATGTGGAGCATTTCATTCTCTTTGCAAGTCCAGAACGTGAACAAAACAAATAACGAATTCCCATGTGAGAAAGAGCATTTTGTATTGGAAAATCCAAACAAATAACAAGGAATATCTCGGAAATGGTTCACTCAAAAAATATATGTAACATAAATTATGTGTTTTAACGAGATCTATATTTTTTGTGTAGTAAAATTTTGTCTATTCTTACGGTTTACCAGTTATGCAAAATTAATTCAGAATCAAGAAGACTTTTGGGACATTCCCAGAAAATTCAAGATAGACCTTTCATTTTCCATGAAAGTATCTTAAACATATCATATTTTAATCAAAATCGTTAGAGCCATTTTTGAGAAAATCAAAATTTTCGAAAAATAATCCACGTAAAGGATAGTCTGGGATGGGGATTTTCTTGGAAATCTTCTTGTTGCATCTTTGAAAAATGCTGAATCTATATACTAAGTTAGGTATTTATCCGACTATTCGTTTTTGAGTTATGCAGACATACATCCACACAGATACACAGAACACACGCACGGACCGTTTTCTAGTATGTTTTTATTCACGAAGCTTTAAAACATGTATTTCCGGTGAAATAGCGAAATCGAATTTTTGGGTGGAATCCGATACTTCTCCTACTTACTATACATAGTAGAGAAAGTAAAAAGGTGTCGCTATGTGAAGGTTTTAAAACTGCATGCTCTTTGAGTGACCACGAGAAAAAGCAAATAGGACTTTCCACTTTAGAAATGTAGTTTTAAAGTTTCAAAACGACAAAGAATATACCGAACATTTTTAACGGCACAAAAATGTTACGTTTATACGAATTGTGTGCTTTAACGGGATCTAAATTTCTATGTAGTAAGATTTTATCTATTTCTTACAGTTTATCAGTTATACAAAAGTTATTCAGAATAAAGAGATCTTCAGTAAATTCTGGAGATGTATGCATTTTATTAATCATGCAAAATATCTTAAACATATTGGTATTTTCATCAGAATGTTAGAGCCAATTTTGAGAAAACCAAAACTAAGGAACAGTTTTCCATGAAAGGTATAGTTTGTGATGTGAAAATTTTCCTGAAAGTCTTAGAGTCATTTGTGAAATATTGAAATTAAATATCAAGTTTGGTATTTAACAGACTTTTCGTTTTAGAGTTATGCTATTTACAGACCTACGGACATAAGGACACGGATCTTTTAATGCTTTTTTATTTCTTCAGGGGATCTTAAAACATGTAAAAATCCCATATTAAGTTTTGGAATGGAATACACTATAGGTAATCAGTAGAGAAAGTAACCGTCGCCGCGTGGGTGGCTTTTTAAATATCTATTTACAATTTAATTAATTTCATATAACACCACAAAACTCTTTATTAAATTATTGTGCAAGATCTAGAATATTCCTTTATGCTGAATCATCCCTTTCACTCCATAGAAGTATAACTTTGTGAAGTCCAGAACATTCGTAATAATGGACCAAAAATACCCTATATTCACTGAAATGGAGATGATATATTGGGGGATGCTGCATTTCGCCCACCTTAAGGCCCCCCAAAAGTATATAAAATTCTAGATGGTAGTGCAAATTTCGTTTAGCGTGAAAGAATTTCCCAAATAGTCAGTAATTTTTGTATAAAAAATATATGTCGCTGTTTATCCAGGGCTTTCTCAGAAAATCCCACATACCTATATTTGTTTACTTTCTCTAGTACGTATACTAAGTAGTGGAAGTATTGCATTCCACCCAAAAATTTGATGCCGAGATTCGCCGGAAATACATGTTTTGAGGCCCCTGAATACAAAAAAAGACTTTTAGAAAAAGGCCCGCGTGTGTTTGTGTGTGTCTGTGTCCGTGTGTGTATCTGTGTGCCTGTGAACAGCACAATTCAAAAACGAAAAGCCGGATAAATACCAAAGTTGGTATTTAGGTTCAGCATCTTTCAAAGATGTGACAAAGATTTTAAAGAAAATCCCTCCCATCCAGACTATTTTACATAGAACATTTTTCAAATATTTTGTTTTTCTCAAAACGTCTCCAACGGTTTTGATTAAAATATAATGTATATAAGATATTTTCATGACAAATAAAATGTATATATTTTATTTTCTGGGAATGTCTCCAAAAGTCCTGTTCTTCTGAATACTTTTTGTATAACTGGTAAACCGTAAGAGAAAGACAAGATTTCACTACACAAAAAAATAGTAAAACCACATAGCTTATATTATATACATTTTTTGTGGAATGAACCATTTCCATTTGTTATTTGTTTGAATTTTCCAATACTTAATACTTCTTCTCACATGGGAATTAGTTATTCGTTTTATTTATGTCCTGAACATGCAAAGAAAATGGAATACTGCACATAGCAACCAGCTCTTAAAACATTTGACTACAACTTAAAGACTACCATATTCCTTTTGCACCTACAAGGAAATTAGCAATACGATAGTTTCTGCAAATTATTATATCGATTAACATGAAGAAGATGGAGAATAAGGTTTGTAAATATAGTTTGTACAAGGGTAGATAAAGATGTGACTATCTTTTATGTATTCTACAGGTATGAGAGAGAGTAAAAGGTTTATCTCGATTAACAAGAAGTAGATAGAAGAAGAATATTTTGTTAAAATAGTTTGTAGAAGAGCGAGTAGGAGAAGTCATACGGATGCAACACATCCTATGTTTTTTTAATAATGTATAAATAAATAAACTGATGGTTTGGGAGAGACAGCGCAAGGGGAACATTGACAATTTGGAAGGGTATTTGATAGGACTGCAGCCACCTTTCCCAGCAAAATGGCATCAATTCTGAGCCTAATCATATGAGTTATTAGCTCAGGTTAACGCTCTATTTAATAAAAAGAAAGTCCGACGAGAGTTAAATACGAATGCTGCGATTAAGCCGTATTTTTTTCACACAAATCCAGCAGCCACCCCCTGCAGCGTCTGTGCGATATTTGTTATAAAATTAACCAGCCGACCACAGACACGATCACAGCCGTTTCACAACTTCAAAGCCAGCGAAAACCACAGCTGTATCGCATTAAACCACCAAAACATTTCACTGTGCTGTTTCCACTTAGTCTGATGATAATAGATGGGGAAATTCAGGCGGCATGCTGTCATCACTAATGTAAAGGGATGCACATGCCTAAGTAATGGTTATCATGTAAGATAATGTTATATCGGACATTATTTTCTTGTTCTGTACTCTACATGCACCAAATAGCTACTGTTGAGTAATACTTTCACGGATCGTGTTCTAGCTGGCATCAATTTATTTTTTTTCTTCCGGTGCAGATGAGGCCAGCAGGCTTTCTCCTCCACACCAAATAAAAAAGTCTGATGTGATACACTCACATGACTTTCTCTACTCTTGTACAAACTATTTTTACAAACGCTTATTCTCCAACTACTTCATGTTAATCGAGATAAACATTTGCAGTCTCTATCTTATTGCTAATTTTCTTGTAGACGTAAGTGGAATATATTTTTACAAGGGCAATATAGAAAACAGTAGCCTCTAAGCACATACATATCTCTTAATAGCTGGTTGCTAGGTGCAGCACCATTCGCTTTGCCACAGATTATAACTCTTTGCATATCCAAGACAAAAAAATGGATAACGAATTCCCATTTTAGAAAATAAGGTTTGAAAAATTTAAGGGAATAACAAGCAATATCTCGAAAATGGTTCACTCAACAAAAAAAATGTATATGACATAAATTGTGTATTTTAACGCGATCTACATTTTTTTGTGTGGAAAAATTTTGTCTATCTCTTATGGTTTACCAGTTATGCAAAAGCCGTTCACAATGGAGAATACTTTTGGAGATATTCCCAGAAAATTCAAGATATACATTTTATTTGTCATGAAAATATCTTAAACATATGATATTTTAATCAAAATCGTTAGAGCCATTTTTGAGAAAATTAAACTTTTCGAAAAATCTTCCATGTAAAGAGTAATCTGGGGTGGGAGGATTTTCTTGAAAACCTTTGTGTCGCATCTCTGGAAGATACTAAACCTAAATACCAAGTTTGGTGTTTATCCGACCTTTCGTTTCTGAGTTATGCTGTTCACAGACAGACACACACAGACACACAGACACACCCACGGACATGTTTCCAAAAATGCTTTTTTTGGATTCAGGGTGTCTCAAAACATGTATTTCCGGTGAAATCTCAGTATCGAATTTTAGGTTGGAATACAATACTTCCCCTACTTACTATACGTAATAGAGAAAGTAATAATAAAGTGTCTCAATAAGGAAAACTATCCTTGTTACATTGACGTGACATTCTCTAACCAATGTTCTACAAAATAGTTTTACAACTCATATCGGAAAGTCGCTGTGTTGTTTGACTACGGATATAGATTGGAAGTTCGAACCAATGTTAGGGTTTTTCCACATAGAATCTCAACACAAGTTAGCGTAATTTATTTTTTCATAAATCTGTGATTGTTTTTTAATTCGTTCCATTGTTGCATAACATTTATTTGTTTAATTCAATTTTCGGTTGATAAAAACTTGTGATGGAACGATACCAATATTTCCTGATATTCACTTTATAAAAAACTGTAAAGGCGATAGCTTGTTCACTGAATTATGTTCTCATTAGTAATTTTCTGTGTATAAACGCATGTAACAAATTTTGTATGGTATACTAATTAAAAAATTGTTCCTGTTTGACATTCCCCAATTTGCAGCATTTTTACTTTCTCTACTACGTATAGTAAGTAGGGGAAGTATTGTATTCCACCCAAAAATTCGATACCGAGATTTCACCGGAAATACATGTTTTGAGACCCCCTGAATCCAAAAAAAGCATTTTTGGAAACATGTCCGTGTGTGTGTCTGTCTGTGTGTCTGTGTGACTGTGAACAGCATAACTCAGAAACGAACTGACGGATAAACACCAAACTTGGTATTTAGTTTCAGTATCTTCCAGAGATGCGACACAAAGGTTTTCAAGAAAATCCCCCCACCCCAGACTACCCTTTACATGGAACATTTTTCGAAAATTTTAATTTTCTCAAAAATGGCTCTAACGAAATTTATTAAAAAATCGTATGTTTAAGATATTGTCATGAGAAAGAAATGTATATCTTGAATTTTCTGGGAATGTCTCCAAAAGTATTCTTCATTTTGAACGACTTTTGCATAACTGGTAAACTATAAGAGATAGACAAAATTTTGCTGCACAAAAAATGTAGATCGCGTTAAAATACACAATTTATGTCATATACATTTCTTTTGTTGAGTGTACCGTTTTCGAGATATTGCTTCTTATTCCCTTAAAGTTTCCAATACTTATACTTTTTCTCAAATTCGTTATTCATTTTTTTTATGTCCTGGACATGCAAAGAGAATGGAATGCGCCACATAGCAACCAGCGTTAAAATATTTGACTATCGCTTAAAACCTACCAAATTCCCCTTGCATCTACAAGAAAATTAGCAATAAGATTGACATCTCGATATCTCGATTAACATGAAGCATATGGAGAATAAGCGTTTGTAAAAATAGTTTGTACAAGAGTAGATAAAGTCATGTGTGTGTAACACATCAGATTTTTTTACCTAGATAAATACCACAGTATCACTTATTTTTAATCAAGTCTAATAATAATAACAATTAAAATTATTAGTTTTACTATTTCTAGGCTACCCTTTTTATGTAACTATATTTTATGCTGAAAACTTTCTTTTAAAGGCTTTTCTATCCATAGAAAAGCAAATACTAGCAATTCTGCTTTATTGTGAATCTTGAAAATAAACTAATATTATTTTGCATGAAACTCAAAGCAATTAAAAATAATGTGTGTATTACATCATTCCACTACTATTGACAACTACCACATAATATGTCATTTTTCATCTCATATCAGAAATTAACCATATAATGTTCGGAAACATAGTCAATTTTGCACCGTTTGTGCTTTTAGATCTTAACTAAATTTCTGATATGCTTGTGTGTTTCCAAGAAGAAGTTTGCGTGCTGGGTCCATTAGATTATTTAGTTACCAAAACACACACTCGAGCACTAAAAATGTTATAATAGCGGATGCACGTGTAAGGAAAGACATAGGTTTAACACATATATAAACAATGAAAGCTTAACTAATAAATGAATTACAACTATCCGGGCTTGTAGGCCGTGGTCTAGAAGGTACCGTAGATAGCGACGTTTCGCCAAGTACAGCTCTTGGCATTTTCAGGGTGAAGTGATTCACAGTAAGCCCCGCCCACTCCCACTATATAAGAGCGCCATGCTCCGGTCTCCGCGGACTCCGCTTCGAGACTCCGCAGAGGTAACATCTCTACACTTCGCCGAGATCATCGAAATGGGGAAGAGGAGAAAACGTCGTGCCGTAGAAGAACCCACCGCTGCTTCCCCGGATTCTACCGCCGACTCACCGGCAGCCTCACCGGCATCCGCCGGGAAAGCTGCATCGCCACCACCGCTGACCGGGCGCAGCTATGCTTCGGCCGCTGCTTCACCCGGTCGCAATACTGCACCGCCGGAGCATGAACTTCGAGCACCACAGGTTACCACCAGCCCTGTTACTCCTACGCAGGGCTGTACGACGCCTCAAACTGCCGCCGGCTTACCGCCACTGGTAAGTCCACTGTCGCCGCAGACGCAGCCTCCCTCAGATGGCCGCCACAGCGTTGACATCTGCGGAGTGCCAAGAGATCTTCCAGTGCACTTCGTGATGGATGCTGCAAGGCACCACTGGCGCTCTGCTATTCGGGCCTCCCGAATAACTTCAACTAGAAGGCCAACACCGCTGGTGCGCCTCCACCTGGGTTCCGCCTCTGACGCTCAGGCGGCCTTGCAATCAAGCCTGCCTCTTCTTGGGCAGTGTTTGCGTGTCGAGGCAAGCAGGAGTGAACGTCCGGTACCCTGCCGCCGCTGTTGTGCCTTCGGTCACACAGCGGAGGCATGCAACGCCGCACCTCGGTGCCACTACTGCGGGGCAGGTTGTCTGACGGCAAACTGCGTCGCCCACGACCATCGCCGACGACGCCGATTCTGCGCCACCTGCTCCGGGCATTCGCACTTCACAGGGCAAGCTCAGTGCCCCCTGTACCCTCGGAGTAAGCAACCAGTTGGACCAGCTGTGACGACCACCACACAACCGCCTCCGCCGACGACGCCCAGTGAAAGGGCCAAGCCTCAACGAACCGCTCCTGGCTCCACTCAACCAGACCTACAAGCCACGCTGGCTGCAATGCAGTTCACATTTCAGGACTTCACCTCACGCCTCGCTGAGCTACGCTGTGCAACCAACACGCGCCTTGCGGCCGTGGAGGCCAAGCAGCGGACCTATGCGAGAGCAATTTTCGCCCTCACATTGAAGATCACAGAACTACAAAGTGAAGATGGGATCCTCGCATCGGTCCATTGCAAGCTGGAACGCATCGAGGCTCATCTTGTCGAACCAGACGACGCTGAGGATGGATGCGACAACCGATCCACGCGACTGGGAGCCCTTCAGGCTTCAGTTGATGGACTTCGAGAGCTCCAGACCGAAGCCAACAACCACATCTCCAAATCCAAAATAGAGCTACAAGGCACAGTGAAATACAACGAGTTCCAGAGTGACATCAACACACTCAGCTACACAATAAGAAGAATCTTCAAAGAAGAAGAACTCCGCCTGCTTAGGCAGCTACAAGACACCGATTCAAAGGACTGGCCGGACGCTGCTCCTAGAGGCCGCGCTAGGCAACTCAAGCACTACTGAACAATACCACACACCACTCACCGCGGGGGCATGCAGGGCTTTGCCCGGCTTGCTTGCTGCCACATTTTCCTTCTCACACTTTTCCTTCTTAAGTCACCTTCGAATTCCCAAGGGCGTAAGTAGGGCCTCGGTCATGCTTGCGTCCTGGCACCTTCCTTCACCCGGCTTAGGCAATGCCTGCCGACCAATGTTATCACCTAGAATCCGCAGGTGCTTAATGCGGTACTGCCTCACCTTCACTCCTGACTTTCCCCTCTCCGGTGGAGGAGTTTTTAGTGGGTATGCCGATCATTCGGTGAGTCCCACACTCTCAGTCTCGACTCCCATCGGGGCTGAGGTCAGTGATTAAATCATTTTCTCCTCTACTCGAAAAAGAAAGAAGAAGAAAAAAAAAGTCTCCGCATTCAGACTCCGACCACCGCAGACACTGAACCACTATTAGGTCAGTTAATGGAATTAATTGTTCTTCCACACAAGCCGTGTGTTGGACAAGGTTGGAAAGGTAGAATCGGATGACTGAAAAATGCAATGCCATAGCCGGTAATTGAACCACGGATCTTCCGATCCCCGCCCGGTTGCTCTAGCCACTGAGCTACCATGACAACATAGCGGCAAGGCATTTAATTTTCCAGCTGATTCTCAATAATTCTGTTGAGATGACATACCCCAATGGCAACATACAATGTTGTAAATACTTTAAGTCCCGGGCTTCATAGTTTCAACCACTATTAAGGTCAATTAATTCTATTATGTTTAATGATCCACTATGTCAATGCCCAGATAGTGGAAGGCGAAATTGATTACTGATGGTTCCATAAGATGGCGCTACTGCGCACACACTGGCAACACTATGCGACTTCTGGAAGAGTTTTTTGGGGGAACGTGTCATCTCTAAATAAGTATGCGGCCTCTTTGTCGCCGGACCTCACTCTAACCAGACTTTTTCTTTGTAGAGCAGCAATATCTGCAATGTATCCCAATTTCTCATGCAAAACTGCGTACGTGAGAAGCATATCACTAACAGATCTGCAGAAACTGTTTTCCAATAAAATTAAACGGTCCAGACCCTTATATTCGCCCAACATATATTGGACTACTATGCACTCTGCACATGACTTTAAGAACACTCGGTAACTATTTCATATTATTCGAGAGAAACGTGTGTAGAAATGGTTACATTACACATTTCGTTGTATGTAAAAGAGAGATACAGGAACCTGAATCGATAGTCAACTCTTTTAATAGTCGAACGCTCTATGCTGGCTTTGAAATTCCTCTCTTTGTATGAGCACGAGAAACAATTGAATGGCTACATGAAACTTCCAAAAAAAAAAGCCAGAAGTATTTAAAACTTCGAACCAATAACAATGAATACTGTGACGTATTAATAATTTGGGATTTTCATTGTCATTATCAGACATATTGTTGTTTTACTTTTATGTTGCCTGGGATCACGTCACTCCTGGTTGGGAGTTTTGCTAGCCGCGAGTGGTGGGAACATAGCGTTTGTCTCGCTGAGTATTCCAAAAGAATCGGATCGCGCGTGCAAGCCAGGTTTTGTATCGGTGGACATCTCCCCTCACCTGGGTACTAAAGACTGATTTAATTTTTCATGTGAACCTTTAGGCCTCCACCCAGAATGTAACAATATTTCATACCTAAATGATAAATTTAATAAAAAAGCTTATTAGCTATAAATTGTGTTTTAACGACATTAAAATTTTTATGCTAATAGCTTTTTCTGTTCCGTACAGTTTACCAGTTATACATAAGACTACGAAATTCATTCACATAATTTATTCCCGGAAAATTCAACGTATGCATTTCATTTATCATCTAAATGTCTTAAACATAATCAAAATCGTTAGACATTTTTAAGAGAGTCAATAAACAATGAACATTTTTCACGTGAAGGGTAGTTTAGAACGGGAGACTTTCTTGAAAATGAAAATGTGTGTTCGATCTTTGGCAAACAAATACCAAGTCTGGTACTATCCGATATTTCGCTTTTATGGTATGCTGTTCACAGATACACAAACACACACACTCATACATACGGGTGTTTTTCTACAAGCGCTTTTTATTCAGGGTCCTCAAAACATATATTTCGGTGAAATATCGACATCAAATTTTTAAATGGAATGCAATACTTCCTCTACCTACTCTAAGTAGCTGCTATTGGATGTAAAACCATTTACATTGTGACATTTTCCAGTTTTCTTAACTTCAATTCACAAAGTTCTGTCACTTCACTGTTTTTACCTAATTCAACTTTCACTAATCTTAACTCTTTCTAATTTCCCTGTCGCTTCATTATCTTCACGACATAGCAACGTAAAGAAATACGCACAATGTTGCCTCTTCGGTCCACTTCCACTCGATGGGGAGTCAAGAACAAGGCGACTCTAATCTCTCGGGAAGTAGCAGTCGCTGCACGTCGGAACAGTCGTCACAAACACACTCGGAAAACACACTATTCGTCGCACCAGGAACACACCAACTCACTGAACCCCCTGACGTGTGAGAGCGCTCGCTTATATAGCCATTGGAAATTTTCATAGAATTCCAGAACGTTCGAGAAAGGGGGGAAAGGGAAACCTCCAGAAGATTCTAGTTATCTGTTGATAGCGCTTCTGGCTTTATGGTGAGCGAGAGTGCTACGGCGTCTACTTATCTGTGTTTATCACTCCAGCTCCCGATAAGCTTGGATCATAGCCGCTACATTACAATATGAATGAAGATAGAGAAGACAGAGGAGACTGGCAGTGAGAGAGGATTTGGAAGAGATAGAGACTAATACTAATTATAGCACTAAATAGGACATCGAACAACACAAATCCTATTGATACTTTCTAACTACAGATTGAATATCCTTTGTCATAGCTTTAGCAATATATACCGTTACGTCACAAAATAAAAATTCTAGATATAGGTATAGGCTATACAACGGAGGACGACATATAACGCACTGCGACCTACAGATATCTATTGTGGCTACCTCCTCCCAGGAGGAAGAGATGTAGTGAAGGAGCCACAGGAACTACTGCTCAGGCCGTAGGTAGACAGGCCAGAGAGACGCGTGGAAGTGCCTAACATTTCCAGCCGACAGACTCGTGCAACTGCTGGAGCCACCAACAGAGGCCGATGAACCACCCACCAATTAATCAGCCCTCTTGTGTCCACTGGGAGTATTAAGAATGCATCCGCGCCATCTGTCTGGCACTGCCATATACTACGAAACCTAGAAGCACATGAGACACCAGGGGACTCTGCCCCCACGTGACCCTGGGGGAGGGCGTCATTCGAGTGAGTCTCCCTCCCCCTTTTCCCTTATAGCCGGCACCTGGAAATTGAAATCCGACCTCCCCATTACAGGATGGAAGTGCATACGCCATTACGCGCATCAACCCCCAAAGCGAAAGACTGCCGATAAACCTCGGTGGGGCCGTTAGCAACCTAGCAGACTGTCTACCCACTCTCCAGGGAGGTCCGGAAGACCTTTAGGCGTCTCACAACCGCGCCTGTAAACGAAAAACCGCACAGACGTACCCAATCTCCCATGGGTATCGGGAACCACTGCATCGCCGAGTCCAACCCAATCCAAACGACAACCTTACGGGTTGGGCTCGGTTATTTGGCACAGTGTACTTCTAGTAACGAAAGAAGCACCACGAGTGCTCAGGATCCGCAGCGCCCGCACACGGAAGCTGAAGGGGTCGGAACCCCCCCTCCATCTTACGAGGACCTAGAAGCACAACAAATAAAGAAAAAATAAAAAATAAAATAAAATCTGAATATTCAACATTGGCATCTAGGTTACTATACCAGTTTCTATTTATTGAATCCAATTTTTCAATTCATATGTACATTCATTTTACAAATTAAGTCTATAACTACTACCTAACTACAAACAAGAAAAACATAAAAATGGAAAACAAAGTAAACAAAATAAATTATAGATAGTAAAGGTCTAAATAAATAATAATTACAAAATCTACTAAATCCTTACTAATACTGGTAACCAGCATAAAAACAACTGGTATCCAGGTACTTAACTAACAAAACTTACTACAAAGCTAAAACCTACTCCACTTGTATACAGCGGTTATACGGAGTGAATCACCTAAAACGTACACCGCAAATATTTCGGAAATGGAAAGTGCTATTGATGTGCAGATTTTACAGCATTGATTGTTAGCCAGGAGCTGGCACATTTAACCTATAATTAGATTTTAATAATACTGGGAAAGTGTATTTTTTGAGCAAACGTACAATTTTTAAGTGGAATAGTTTCCACCCCGACAATTGTTTGCCCCATTCAACCTGCTTAGTTGCTAGGTACGATATTGTTATGTTTGTTAGCATTGTTCTTTCTGTTCATTGATTGCATTGCGACTTTGTGGTAAGTTAGTTTGTGATAGTTCCAGCAGTAAGTCGCGAGTGGAAGATGGGGATTACTAATGCAGAAAAAGCCGACATGCTGATGGTGTATGGAGAGTGTAGGAAGAATGCAGTTCGTTCCTGTACGGTGTATGCGGAAACGTATCCCAATAGATGTCAACCATTCGGCAATTATGTATCATCCTCTTCAACCAATTACGTGAAAGTGGTATTGTAACACCTAGAAAACGTAACAGAAACAAACAAGTGACTGGAGAAGAGGCAGAAATTAATGTTTTGGCTGCCGTTTCGTATATCCGCAAATTAGTTCCCACACAATTGCACGTGGAAGTGGCATAAGTCAGGCAAGTGTACTGCGCATTCTCCATCGACATAGGTTCCATCCCTATCACATCTCTCTCCATCAAGAGCGGCATGGAAACCATCTTAAGAATCGTGTTAACTTTTGTACCTACATGGGCATTAAGACATGATACTCCAGATTCATCATGTATCTAGTTTAGTGATGAGGCAACATTTACTAACCATGTCCAGGTAAACCGCAGAAACATGAACTATCGGTCTGTTGACAATTCCCATTGGCTTTGTCAGGTGGAACGTCAGCGTCCATGGAGTTCAATCGTGTGGTGTGGGATAGTGAGCCATCAGTTCATAGGCCCTTTATTCATAAAAGGAACAATGATCTCGCACAAATATCGCAGCCTCCTGGTAAGCCATCTGCCACAAATGCTAGAAGACGTTCCTTTGCAGACTAGGTGGAATCTGTGGTATCAACATGATGGCTGTCCGGTCCATTGTTCACGAAGTACTACAGCTTGTCTTAACGGATTGTTTACAAATCGTTGGATTGGACGAAGAGGACCTGTACCTAGGTTGGCCCGTTCACCGGATCTGACCCTTTTAAACTTTTTTCTGTGGGGAAGGCTGAAAGACAGTGTCTACAAGGTACCAACTACGCCAGCCGAAGTTGGCTGCTCTAAAATTTTCGTTGAAATGCTAGAACGTGTGCAGCACTCTTTTCATAGCAGACTGGAAGCGTGTATTGAAGCTGCCGTGGCCATTTTGAACACAACCTTTGAAGGGCTATGTTCTCTTTACTTTTAGGAATCTACAGAAGTGCTGTTAATTCCATTTTGTTTTTCTTTAGTTTGTGCTACCACAGGTTGTACAAGTGTCGGTGCGTAAAAGATTCAAAATAAGATTTCGCGCAAACCACTTGCACTAGAATCTTGCAACAAACGCCACTGACATTCTAGTTTACCCTACCTTTATTCTGTTGATGTTAACTAGGCATTGCTCCATTTAAAAATAGTATATTTACTAAAAAATACACTTTTTTAGTATTAAAAATTTGTTTGAAGGCTAAATGCACGAGCCCCCGACTACCAATCAATGTTGTGAAAACTGCACATCAATAGCACTTTCCATTTCCGAAATATTTGCAATGCAAGTTTTAGGTGATTCATCCGTATACTGGTATCCAGTACTATTTAGCAAAATCTTCTAGCTTAAATGAATTCTTTTTCTTTCTTTCTTGCATACTATTATGCGTTGAATTAATATATAATAAACCCACTTACATTATTATAATAATTTACAAATTTACTTGTATTTTTAAATTTCTACATTCACACTAAAATAATTATATACACGTCAACAATACTTCCTTCATTCTAATTTTTATTTGTTAATGTTATTTAAATTACCAAAGAAAATTACAATAATCTGCCTTATGTGTACCTAGATGAAAGGGAAGAAGAAAAGGTAGAGAAGAAACGACGAAAAACCCATACATCAAAAACTCGGGACCTCCGAATGCGAGTCGCACCTCCCTGAGTAACAATTGTAGAGTGCGTATCTGCATAGTTGAACTCTGGTGTTTCTTTACCGCAGTAGCAGGCAGGCGTATCTGCAACACTGGTCCTGCGTAAAAACAAAACGTTTCACTTGGCAAGAAGCCCGAAAGAATCTCTTTACATCACGCCCATAAGATACCTGCAAACCCTCAGCCTGCATTTCATTTGTCTAAACTATCGTGAAGTAGCAAAATGATAGCGATATTACAGGTGCTGCTGCACTTCGAGTGTTGCAATAACCATACGTTCCACTGTAAGCCAAATTGGTTTGTCACGACGGAAAACCTCTCTTCTAGGATTCGAAGCGAACTGGGAACCCTTGGAAATATATTTATATAAAACTGTCTCTTACCGGCGTCTTAGTCGACAGTATTCAATATACGGTTTTATATAAAGGTTTATATAAAGGTTTATATGTGAACATGCCCTAGTTTAATATTTTGTAGTCAAGTTTCTAGTTGTGCAGCTGAATTCAATGGAATACTAGATATATCTCATACACGTGTTTATTTCCTTACGAGGGGCAATATTTGTATTTTGAGCCTTATTATTAAAACAAAGTAATTTCAGATTGAAAACTGCTTTATTGTTTTTTTCAAAATATTCTCCTTTATGATCAATACACTTTTGCGACCGTTTGAATCACTTGTCAAAGCATTTATTCCAGTCTTCTTGAGACACCTGCAAAACATGGTTTTTGACGGCATCAACGCCTTCTTCTGCCAAAGAAAATCGTTGTCCACGCAATTCATTGTTGATGTTCGGGAACACAAAGAAGTCATTGGGTAGCCAAATCAACACTCTATGGCGGATGACCCATCAATCCGACTTTTTGAGCCTTCAAATACTCTGTTGTTAGACGAGATGTGTGTGCGTTCGCATTATCTTGATGAAGAACGATCCTACGGTTCTTATTGGTTTTCCTTACTTCACCGAAGACTTCTGGCAAACAAATGGTTGTGTACTATTCGGCATTGACCGTTTTACATTCCTCTAAAGGCACTGTTGCCACATGGCTAGTTTTGCTGAAAAAGCAGGCGACCATTTGCTTCGAAGTGGTTCGAGTGCGAACTACTTATGTTGGATTTGCTTCATCTTGAAACACCCATACAATTGACTGTTGTTTACGTTCCGGCTCATACGCATAGATCCATGATTCGTCACGTGTTACAATCTTATATACGTCTTTTGAGACACCGCCATTGTGTTTCTTGAGCAATCTACACCAATCGACACGAGCATCTTTTTGAGATTGCGTCTGATTATATGGTATCCAACGAGAACAAACCCTTTTCACGGCTGTATAATCATGCAATATTTTATATATGCTGATGGAACTAATGCCTCAATCTCACAGTATGTCGCATGAAGATCTTTCATTATTAGTTTTTGCACAGCATCAAAGTTTTCTGGCACAAAAACTGATCTTGGACGACCTTCACGAACTTCATCACTGAGCGAACGGTGGTTACGATTAAATTCGTTATACCAGCGTTTCACAGTGGCAAAGGATAGAGCTTCGTCGCCAAATGTGGAAGTTAGTTTATCGATGCACTCTTGTTTGATAATCCACGTCGAAAGTCGTAATAAATCATTGCACGAACATTTTCACGAGTTAACTCCATGTTTTTGTTGACACACAATTTTCAAGTTAGTGTAATAGAAACAAATGACGCTCCATTGACAAAATGTTTGAAGTAGATTATGGTAAAAAATGTCAACCTTTCCATTGGAAACGTCAGATGGCATCTACAACATTCAGGGTTGCCAAGGCTCAAAATATAAGCAGTGCCCTGTACCTATTTTACAAACTATTCTTACAAAAGCACGTTTGCCTATTTCATGTTAATGGAGATAAATGTTCGTAGACACGTTTTATTACCATTTTATTGTAGATACAAGGCTCAAGCGATAGTTACCGCTTTAAAAATCTGATGTGTAGCATTCACATTATATTCTCTATCCACTTTTACACAGACTACATGTTAATCGAGATAAGTTTTCGTTACACTTTTCGTTGTGCGTACAAGGCTATAGTAAGCCAAAGCGATAGTCAGATTTTAAAAAGGCGATCACTATGTGATGGTTTTAACATTCCATGCTCTTTGTATGCAAGGGGAAACCAATAGCGACTTAAAAATTAAAACGAATGTCTATAAGAATTTGAAAACTCATCCCAACCACAGAGCTTTTATTTGGCAAAAATTGTGTCAATTAACGTGATCTACATTTTTTGTGTAGTAAGATATTTTTATATTTTACAGTTTACCAGTTTTACAAAGATCGTCGCCATTGTTTCTAAAACTCCCCATGTGGGCTAGGACATTCGGGGGTTACCTCATTCTACCAGGTGATGACTGGACCTATTTCAAAGACGGAGGCACCCAGGGGGCGGAACAGGTTGCCTCTGATGGTAGGTTAATGATGAGGGGACTGTTTTCCGATAGGCAATATGTTTTAAAGGTAAAAGGCCCCCCAATATGACTTATTATAATGATTAATTAGAATTAGAATATCTTTGGCCAGCATTCGGGAGATCCCATTTTGTTTCTTCAGGGTTTCCCTTAGTCATCAAGGTAGATATCAGATTGAACATTTAATACTACGGCTCACAATAGTAAAATGGAAAATAAATGGTAATAGCGAATCCTCTGCCATCTATCCACAGATAATGAAAGCAGGTAAACTGGACGGCGCACTAATGCGATCTGCCCGGCAGAAGCAGAGGTACAATTCCTACATACAAGCCTCTGTGGACATGTGACAAACTAAGGGTATGCTACAGGGTTGAGAACTGTCCACTACACTCCGATCCACAGGGTACCATGCGTTCGTAGATCGGCCGGACCGCTCCGCAGCTGCATTGGACTGGGTGAGGAGTGGCGCGCCTGCCGCCAGAGAGTAGCGTTGTAGCTACCGCTGACGCGTCAGTTGAGTTGGATCTGTAGTAAGGAAAGACGTCTGGTTGAGTACACTTAGAACAACGTATTTTTCTGTATGATGCATATGTGAAATACTCTTCTGTAAGAAGGTCCTGTAAACAATTTCAACATCGGTTTGCAGGTGTTCGAATTCCCAGCAGGTGAAGTATTCATGACCTTGTCAGTAAAGTCAGGCGTACAGGATCTTTTTCATAAACAAGAAACGTGATCAGCAACGCCGTGTGCTGACAGAAGAGAAGCTTAATGAAGTAGGGGCCGGGTTAGAGCACTCATCACAAAAATAACTGGGACATTTAGCAAAAGAGGTTAATATTTACATGACGTCAGCTTTTTTGGTAACCAAACTTCCGAAACTTAAGCCGTACAAGATAACTGTAGTTCATACTTTACAATCACAAGATCCTGTAGGTAGCGTCAATTATTGTAATTGATTTTGCCGTTCATAATAGCGTCGTGGACGTGCTTTTAACGTTCTTCGCTGATGAAGCGTGGTTTTATTTTCAAGGTCACGTCTCTATTAAAAACAATAGATACTGGGCTACCGAAAACACCCATATTATTCATGAATTTTCGCACCACGCTGCAAAAGTTGGGGTTTGGAGCAGAGTGAGTGCGCGTAAAATTATCGATCCCATGTTTTTCGATACAACAGCTGATTCACACGTTCATGTAAATTCAATTTTAACTAAATTTTTTCAGTAACAAACAAAAAATGAAAGATTCTGTGGCAGGTTTCAGCAGGATTCAACTACAGCGCACACTGCTGCGATCTATGCATGGATTGCGAAGTGTGTATGGTGACGGAATAATTAGTCGAGGATTGTGGCCACCTCGTTATTCAACCTATCTTCATTTTTATTTGTGGGAAACTTTAAAGAATAAAGTGTACGCATCAAATCCGCACACGTGACAACAATTGAAGGACAACATCACGAGAGAAGTACAGGCATTTGGTCAGCATGAACTTTTGCGAATAAACCATGATTGTTTTCGGAGATATATAGAATGTATTCGCGTTGAACGTCATCAGTCTCAACATCTGTTGCAATGCAGGTAAGCCTGATGTAAGTTAGTAGAGTAGTGAGTATTCCGTAGCCATCGCTTGCCGGGAGTTTATGTGTAACTCTTGCGGAAGGCACATCACTCCTCACCAGTCCAAGACCACCGCGGAACGGCCCGGCCGATCAACAAACGCACTGTAACTCCTCACAGATCCGTCGTTACAGATGGATGGATGGATGGATGGATGGATGGATGGATGGATGGATGGATGGATGGATGGGTAGGTAGGTGGGTGGGTAGGTAAGTAGGTACTTAAAATTAGTTGTAGATTTAATACTAACAGGCAAGGTGAACAATTTCAAACCATAGACCATAGGAGATCTATTAAATTTCGTCGAGTGATGCATTAGAATGTTAAAATTATGTCTTACACGTGTATCATGCGTATGAAAATCAACATTTCTAAGAAAGTAATCTCTGTTAATAAATATCAGCTACATTAATTTAAAAATATGTAATCCGTCGACAGTCAATGTATTAAAACTGCTATCAATGCCAGCAATAAATCGTATTATGCGTTTTTGGGCAATAAAAACATGCTGCATCTATTTAAAGAGACGTAAAATAAATAGAAGAAAAAGTAAAACACCGATAATTTTACGAATTATTTTCAGAATAGACAAAGTAAACTGTAGTTTGCAGAGAAGGTTGTATGACTGTAGTACAAAAGGTTTTTAATATTTTAATGTAAAAATGTCAGTGCCTTCTCGTATCCATTATGCAATGTATTGTATTTTAGTGTAAAACTATGGTGGTTTTATGGCAAAGTTAATATATCGTAAGCTATAATTATTTATTTCACTGGTGTAGGGGATATTATAGGCACCTAAAATCGCAGTACTTACTGTCTAAAACTCCCATGTCTACTCACCAGTATACAGATAACGAAAGCAGAGTTGCAAGTTCTGCTGCTAAGCCAATAAACGAAGTGTCGTTTACATTTTGATCATCGCTGCATCACTTTAACCTACACACACAAGTGATTTCTGAAGTGAAAACTCCATCCCCTGTTTTCTGAGATAAAACAGGCATGTGCCTGCATAACATGAAGAGAACAATTAAGGCTAGCTGTAAAATCGATTATACGCAGAGAGGTGGTTACGAGGAGAACTGGCTATCGCTCGGGGAGACTTAAAGCGGAATTATGAGTCCGTAACTTGGTCTAAATTGTTGGTTTTGGCAGCAAGCTCCGGTCCCAATATGTATGGGACCCAGCTGATATCGACAAAACCCTATCGTTGTTCCCCGAACACTCGCTCGATGGCTTGTGGACACACTGAGTCTGAGTAAATTCCCACAAAAGCAGATCTTTCGAAACCTTAATGCTTGAATCATAAGCTGACTGCGTTAAAACTTGAAAAAAGAAGTAGATATCTTTACTTTATTTGCACCACGCTTTGGGCGTCAATTTGAAGTAGGTTGTTGCTTTACATATGGAAAGCCGATTTGAAGTAGGATGTATTTCGACTGTTGGGGAGCCGAACTTGAAGTAGTTGCAACCGCACGTATGGTAAAAAGTTTCCGGTAGCCTTCGCCCCAAATGTACTTTCCAGTAGCCTTCCCCCAAGTTTAAAAATATTAACTTTGTAATTTTACTGTTTCTTTAAATATTATATATTTATGTTTGCCTCGGCTGGTCAGCATAATTGTTAGAGACATGTTTCTCTTTGCAGGGTTGTGGTGCGACTGAAGAACGTAGACTTACAGAGATTATAATTTTACGTCACTCCTTTTATTAAAGCATGACACTATTTAAACAACACTTCACTGATATAGCGAGAGCTTTGAGATTTTGTTATTAATTACTTGCATTTTTTAACACAAACTATTTTGTCTCACACGAATACCTGTTAGGATACATCCCGCGTCCGGTTAGAAACACTGTCTACAAGTAACTGACTTGATTTCTACCGCCACATTTGTAAATTTCTGTATTTCAAGTCTCTGATTGGCTATTCCTAATCCAATAGAATACTTTTATTTAACTTAAGCCTTTTTTTGGTTGTTGATTGGCTATTTTATAAATTGTCTCAAAATTTACATTATTGTTGCTCCAATATTGACTATAGCATTATTAAACATTCTTACTCACTATTGCCTCAAGGTTACCTCAACGTTAGCAACTTTTAACCTATTATTCTCACAGCTCCTACATTATTAAATTACGTAATACATTCACATAACATTATTACATGTATACAATAATATAAACATATACAATGACTGTAATATACACTTTTTATATCTTGTTACATACACATATTGCTTTAAGGTGGGCTGTTATTGAATTTATATATTATATAATTACACTGAAATCATATAAGTGTTAAAAATACTGCCTCAAAATGACGTCGAGTTATTAATAAATAAGTTGTACATCGTCCATTTAAAGGAGAATTATTAGTGAGAAGAACTATTATTTCTTGATACTGGATACCGATACTGGCGACCGTAAAGGCGACACCTTGTTCACTCAATTATGTTCTTATTACTTGCCTTCAGTGTATAAACGCATTTAACCAATTTTGTTTTATATGCTAATTCCGAATGTTTCTCTTTGACATTCTCAAATTCGCAGCAACTTTTACTTTCTCTACTACGTATAGCAAGTAGGGGAAGTATTGTATTCCACCCAAAAATTCGATACCGAAAAAAGAATTTTTGGAAACATGTCCATCTGTCTGTGAACAGCATAACTCAGAAACGAACAGTCGGATAAACACCAAACTTGGTATTTAGGTTCAATATCTTCCAGAGATGCGACACGAAGGTTTTCAAGAAAATCCCCCACACCAGATTACCCTTTACATGAAACATTTTTCGAAAATTTTAATTTTCTCAAAAACAGCTCTAACAATTTTGATTATAATATTATATGTTTAATATATTTTCATGACAAATGAAATGTATATCTCGAATTTTCTGGGAATGTCTCCAAAAGTATTCTGCATAGTGAGCGACTTTTGTATAACTGGTAAACCGTAAGAGATAGACAAAATTTTACTACACAAAATTTAGATCGCGTTAAAATACCAACTTATGTCATATACATTTTTTGTTGTTGAGTGAACCATTCTCGAGATATTGCTTGTTATTCCCTTAAATGTTCCAATACTTATACTTTTTCTCAAATGGGAATTCGTTATTCATTTTTTTTGTCCTGGTAATGCAAAGAGAATGGAATACTCCACATAGCATCCAGCTCTTAATATATTTGACTACTAATTCCCTTTACATCTACAGGAAAATTAGCAATAAGATTAACATACCGATATCTCGATTAACATGAAGCATATGGAGAATAAGCGTTTGTAAAAATAGTTTGTACAAGAGTAGAGAAAGTCATGTGAGTGTAACACATAAGATTTCTTATGGCCTGGACATGACAAGAGAATGAACTGCTCCACATAGCAACCAGCTCTTGAAATATTTGACTATCGCTTAAAGCCTAACATATTCCTTTTGCATCTACAAGAAAATTAGCAATTAGATTAAGGTGAAGTAGGTGGGGAATAAGCGTTTGTAAAAATAGTTTTACAGTAGTAGAGAAAGTCATGTGGGTGCACATATAAGATTTTTGTGTTTATCCTGTTCACATAAGATTTTTTTTCCATAAACACTTTGATGGTTACAGGGGTCCCCAAAACTTGTATTTCTGATAAAATCGATATTGAGTATTCCAGTGAAATGCAACACTTTCTCTTTTCTATTACATACAAATGGGGATAAGGTAAAATTTTTTTCTTCACTAAATGCGTGTAAAATAACTTTGTAAACAATTGAAAATTTGATGAAGTGTTCAAGAAAAGTATATATGTGTTTTTATTCTTTCTAGGTATTAAAAATTAAGCCGTTTATCTCCTTTTTTTAGCTGTTAGAATATTTTAAACTAGAGATGAATACATTGTGCAGTCACTGTGGATAAAAATACTTTTAAAAATCATTATGCCCTCTTAAAATCAAACCTGGGTTTACACGGGTCCTGGAGTCGGTAAACAACTGAATTTGTTACTTCGTGTACCTCATTTCACAGTGGTCTCTGCTGTTATGCCTTTTTATTCCAATAGACAGGGAATATGTAAATGCAGCAAATTACCTTGGCCACGTGAAACTTCCGGTAAAGTTAAAATGGGAACACCGCTAGCGCCCTGCTCACATTTGCTAATACACAGTCGTGTATAGAAAAGTAACTAACGTTTCGGTCGGTACAACCGAAGTCACGGCCTCCTGGAGTTTTGAATCGGAAAACTTGTTCAATTAAAGTTAATTGCAGTTGGCGTTGCACGAGAAACACACGCAGGCCAGTACTAATCAGCGCGAGACAAAAACTTTCCCTTGTATTATCGAAATTCCCCTCAGCCGCTCTCTCTTTCGCTTTCGCCTTCGCCTTCGCTTGCTACAGTATTTAATTTTTGTTTTACTCTTCTGTTCTTACTAACAGTTTTCTTGACCGTATATGGTGGAAAATTGAACTCCTTTAAAGCAATTGAAAAGCTCGAAAGTATAAATCTCCTGTTATCTGCGGTTGAAACACTCGTATAAAAAAATTCTCATTTAATTCCATAGTAGTAACAACGAATTGGATTCAGGAAGAATAATAGAGCTTAAAACTGCGAAAATCCTACGTTTTAAGATGACTTATGAATTGGATTATAATGAGAAAACTTAAACTGTGTAAGAATTGGAAAATTTAAAGATAATTTAGCACATTCAGGTATCCATTTTTAGGCTTATTTAAGTTTATATTGTATTCTTAATTATTATTTAATTTTGGATTATTCTTAGTAAAATATTGTCCCGAACGTGACTGAGGGGATCAGTACTGTAATTATTATTTTATATTAATTGACGTTATTTTATTAACCTGTCACAAGTTTCTGAATTCATATAGAATCACATTTTGTATTCTTAATTCTGCTCAAGTCTTACTAAATTGTATATATAACAGGAAATAGCGGCCTGCTACTTTCCTTGACATTTCCAAGAGATTTTCCTGAGGAGTACGTGTCTTTCTGCAGGCTCTTAACTGCACCTTAAACAGCGATACGTCACATAGAATGTTCTAGAACATTGACGTATCGAGTTATGATTGGCCGCTATATTTCAAACCCAGGGCGCTGGCAGACCATATTTGGTAATAGCTGCCACGGTATTAGAATGAACCCCTCTAGAGTATTCAACTCTTTATAAGCAAGCGCTTGAGCTCTGCTCGGGGGACTTTGTGTTGTAACTTGGCCGGGACCACTATGGTACCCGTCCACGGCCGCTCCGGATGGCTTGACAAAGTCGTGTTGAGTATTGGCTCATCCACGACGAGACGTTTCTCAAGGTAAGCATTTTAAAATAAATTGTTAATAATAATGTTAGCTAGTGCCATCATCATCCCTAATCTTGTAAACCCAAATATCACACGGTAGAAATATAACTCTTTAAAATATAGTCAGATCGCTCTAGCCAAGCGTTTTAATGATTGTCTCTACCTCTGCAATCCCCCATTTAGCTATTCCTCCCTGTGTCACGATTTAGCACGTGACAATATTGAGGGTACCGGATAGGGAACTTTCGATAAAATTTCAAAATTGCAACTATTTAAAGGTTTTCATTGAACAAAATATAGCTGAAACATTTTACAGTCTGGGCACAACTGCGTTTTTCCCTCTCTGGCTATTTACGTCCACAAACATGACTTTGAATAAAGGTAATTTGTTTTATTACATTTTTTGTCATTCTAAAATTCCATATAGAATGTTTGTACAGTTTTTTAATATTTTCAGTATATTTTCCTTCAAGGTTGACGAATACATCCAAGGAACCGTTTACTTTTCATCAAGTATAGCTTTGTATTTACTAAAGAAACTTTATACATGATTAACGTTTAAGATAATTAACAACATATTTTATCAGTAAACATTTTAATCTTACAAAAATGTATTCCTTCTTGTAAAGAACTATATCATAAATTGTAAACTTTGCAAATGCTCATCATGTGGAGTTTTCACATGGAAATGGATTTTAATTTTTTGAAAAATATTTTATTGAAAAATAAGGTATACATAAGACAATAAAGTTAGTTTTGTTTTCTATAATTAGGTTAAATAAATATGTCATACGCATTTCAGATAAACTGATGACTATCTTTACCGAATATTATTAATTTTATATTTTATTACTTTCTCTGCCACTACCTATAGTGTAGTATTCGATCCAAAAATTTAATATGAATATTTTTATGGGAATACCTGTTTTGAGGTTAACATAATCCAAAGAAGGGTAGGAGAGAGGCGGCAGGTTGACACATGGCTCTTATTTCAGCCCTTAGTCAATGCAACGATTTCTTGTCTCCAAATACACGTCACAAAAGAAGCGAAAATCCTTTGTGATAAGTTGTAGTGGAAGGAAGTCACGATGTTTTTCCCCCGAGGTTAGTAAATATTCATTTCATGGGATTTTTTTTTCCTGAGTACATATCCAATACTAAATGGCTTTAGTCGTTGGTAATTTAAGTATGTTAATTCCTTATTGTTGATCGCTATATAGAGCTTCCATTAAAACAAGTAGATTAGGAAAAAGTTGGCACAATGAAAGCAACAGGCATTTTGTGCGTTTAAATTTTTTTCAGAAATTTCCGATTAATTTGTGTACAGTGTTTCGTTTTATTATTGCCATTTAAGTGTTTAATTAACTTTGGACGTTGTATATTACTTTAAGGACCTGCTGGTATGCTTAAAAACGTTACCATGTGCTGGGTGTTTTTTCTATGATGAATCTGTAACTATATAGCTGAAGTGTTGGTCATGGTATTTGTTTTTAATAAATTATTTAAACGCATATTTTATTTTTCAATAACATATAACCAACTCACTTCGCATCCTGTGCCAACCTGTGAAAATTTTAACATTAGGTGGGCGTAAAATAATAATGCAATTATTAACAGATACTGTTAAATAAATTTATAGAACAGTACCATGTCAGAATTAGCTGAAATGTTGCTGTAATAAAAACACGAAAATAAAGCTTAAAATTTGTGCGAACTTGCTCCCTCTCTCATATAATATTTAAAAAAGCTGTGTATTTCTGTGTGTATGTCGCGTTTATATGAGCCTTTATAGGTAGGTATTTGAAAACTTAAGAAATGAAAACCAACATATAGATATAAAAACAAAAGCGAGAAGACAAGGTACGACAAGGGTATTTATATATTTATATGTCAATTCTTATAAATGGCATAACGCAATATAATTCCTATAATTTTGTTACAAAATCTATGTAGTATTCTATAAGACAGAAACAGATTAACAAATTTAACAGATGTATTACTTTAAATACCCACGTAAGTTTAGGAAAACGTCGAAGAGTACGTAGAGAAATGTTTTTTACGCGGCTGAAATATTAAAGTAACTTTGAACAGTAAACTTTATTTCTATTTGTAGCTATACAGGCTTCGCTTTAAAATTAGTAGCCATTTATATCTTAATATTTTTTATGCTCTTTTTCAATAACAAATTCAACGCTTTAACGTAGTGACGTGTTTACTGCATTCTGAAAGTTGCTGTGCTTCAACTGAAGTTTTTAATTTAATTCAGCCTCCTCTTCCCTCCTCGACCTTTGCTCCAGCTTGACGTAAAAGTTCGTGTTTAAAGCTGAAGGCTTGTTCCACAAAAAGAAGACTTTCATATGATAGCAGTGAAAACCTCTGATCATATCAACTTATGATTACTTCTACTACACTATGACTGCTAATAAAATGGAGTGAGATTGCTAACGTTAAGGATATCTTATGTTCAAGATAGGTATACCGACTGAAATGACATTTTATCTTGATTTTCCTTACTTTACAGATTTCCACTAACATATTAAATGCAACAGTAAAAGCCAGATATGTTACAATCACACGAGTTTCTCTATATACTACAATTTATTTTCACTGTTAATCCACAAATTATTCAAAAGTTTTTACTTTCTCTACAACATATCTACGGTAGGTAAAGGAACAATCGTATTTTATATCTAGATTTTACCACAAGTACATGCTTTGAGGCCCCCTGAATTTAATAAAGCAAGTTTAGAAAACGCTTCATACATGTGTATGTGTTGCGTGTTTGTGTGTGTGTGTGTGAACAGTATAACTCAGTAACGAAATATATAATAAAGCAAAACTTGGTATTTCAATTCAGCATCTTTGAAAATTTAAAAAAAAAAAAAAAAAACCTGCATCACTCCAAACATTACAGGAAAAATGATTTGTTATTTATTTTCTCACAAATACCTTAACAATTTTTATTAAAATAACGTATTTTTTGCATAACAAATACATATATAAACTTGAACTTTCTGCAAATTATATGTGAAATACACTTCATTCGGAATGAAATACTTTTGTGTAAGTGAAAACAAGTAAGATCCAGGGGCAAAAGCCCCTGCTGTACCCAGGGAGGAGGTCGCCATACAAGTGGCTCTCCCACCCCTGAAAGCTTTTCCAGTAGGCCTCGTTGGGGCCCGCAGCGCACTAACGAGCCGCCTACCGGATCTCCAGGGCGTTACCGGAGGACCTCGAGGTGGAAAACCGCCCAGACGTACCCATCTCCCACGGGTATCAGGAACTACTGTCCATCCGAGTCCAACCCAATACGAACAACATCTCATGGGTGGGGCTCGGATGTTTGGCTTATCGCACTTCTAGTAACGTAGAGGTACCACGAGTGCTCGAGGTCCGCAGCGCCCGCACCAACGCAGCTGAAGGGTTTGGAACTCCCACCTTACGGGGGTGTAAGTGTATACAGCAAGGATAGACAAAACTTAGCTTTACTACAAAAACAATGTAAAACATACAACTTGTGTCAAACTTGTCTATTGCAGTCTTATCATTGGTTGATGTTGGTGGTACTGTAGAGTAGAACCTTAGCTAACTAAATCCTACTGACATTGTATTTTAGTGTAAGGTAGTACAGCGGACAGTTAAACCAAATTTCTAACCAGAGTTTGCCACCCTTCTCCGCTGTTACATCCTGTAGCCCCTCTGCCAAGGGTACTTAGCTCTCCCGTCTGGAAGCTGATCTACGACTCCTTCCTGGTCCCCGTCCCATCTAGTATAAGCTCTGGTTTGGACAAAGTCACCTTACGTCACAGCATTTTTACAACTTTAGCTACAATGAAGGTCGAAGCAGAGTTACGTTGAAACTAAAACGTATATTATGATTCGTTGCTTAAATTACTGTTAAATTCCATACTATTTGCTTATGTTGCATCGCTGCTTTAAAATCATCCAAAAATATTCCTTGATAACAAAGTCAGCGATATCAGAGAGAAATTTGCTGATGCGAACCTATATAAAACTCTCCCTACCACAAGTGAATTAAAAAAAATCTGATGTGTTACACTCTATTGACTTTCTCTACTCTTGTACAAACTATTTCAACAAACTCTTATTCTCCATCTATTTCATATTAATCGAGATAAACATTTGCAGAAACGATCTTTTGACATGCAAAGAGAATTACATTTTACACATAACGGCCAGTTCTAAAAATATTTGACTATCGCTTAAGGCGTACAGTATTCCCCTTGTTTTGTATTTGCAAGGGCAATATAGAAATACAGTAGCCTTTAAGCATAGACATATCTCTTAATAGCTGATTGCTAGGTGCAGCACCATTCCCTTTGCCACAGACTATTACTCTTTGCATATCCAAGACAAAAAATGAATGACGAATTCCTATTTGAGAAAATAAGTATTGAAAAATTTAAGGGAATAACAAGCAATATCTCGAAAATGGTTCACTCAACAAAAACAAATGTACATGACATAAATGGTGTATTTTAACGAGATCTGCATTTTTTGTGTAGTAAAATTTTGTCTATCTCTTATGGTTTACCAGTTATGTAAAAGTCGTTCACAATGAAGAATACTTTTGGAGACATTCCCAGAAAATTCGAGATACATTCATTTTTCATGAAACGTATGATATTTTAATAAAAATCGTTAGAGCCATTTTTGAGAAAATTAAAATTTTCGAAAAATGTTCCATGTAAAGTGTAATCTGGTGTGGGGGAATTTTCTTGAAAACCTTCGTGTCGCATCTCTGAAAGATACTGACCCTAAATACCAAGTTTGATGTTTATCCGACGGTTCGTTTCTGAGTTTTGCTGTTCACAGACAGACACAGACACGGAGTTGTTTCCAAAAATGCTTTTTATGGATTCAGGGGATCTCAAAACATATATTTCCGGTGAAATCTCGGTAACGAATTTTTGGGTGGAGTACAATACTTCCCCTACTTAGTATACGTAGTAGAGAAAGTAAAAATTCATTTTCACCATTTTAGAAATAGTTTATAGCCTATGTATGTCCGGAAGAACAGTGATTTTCAGTGGTGACTGAACTATATAATCGGTTGAATTAATTCCGATAGCACTAGTATAGACAAATTGTTTAATTTTCCCATACTTTAAACCGTCTCCATGACTGTTTGAACGCACATCAGCCATACTGTTTCTACTGCTTTAACTAAACTCTTGATACTTGCTCATGCATGCGCATAACTTAACGTAACAGAATAATAATGCAAGTCAAACTAAAATGCAAATATGTGTTCATTATCAGCTTTCGGGCATTAGATAGCAAGAGAGCGTAAACCACATTAGAACGACGGAACTCCATAGCAACGTTGCGAGAATGCCTATGGCAAGCAATTCGTTCAGAATGAGAAATAAGGCGGAGAGAGACGTTACAGAATAAGTGGTTTTCCGGTTATGAATTTCAACAGTAGTATAAGGAATAGACTGTATACAATCCATGCGTTATAAACACATTATTATGGTCAAAATCGGGCATACCTGCATTTTTCTAGCACAGTTGCCATGATAACAACAATGATGAAATAAATTCCGTAGCCTTCTATGTTATTACTTTTGATTCCTTTTTATTTGAGTTGGCAATGGAAGCGATTAGGTTTTATCTCAAAGACCAAGCATTTGCCTTATATCATTCCCTACTATTGTATCTAGTAAACAATGCATAATGAACCATCGAAATCTTGATTAATCTATGTAAACTATAAATTTAATTTACTTTAAGTCACTATAAATTTAACACTCATTCTGGCGTTAATATAGGTTATTAATTGCTTCGAATGAATGAAAATCGGTAGAAAAGCTACAAAATTGAATACAAATAAGATTACGGATTGATCTTAAAAGTCTTAGCTTTCTGCATATTTATGTTAATCAGTAAACAATTTGTTGAACCATATCAAGTTAAACTTAATATGCAGTAATATATGAATTTGAATTAATTCTGCAGGTGCATATTAAAAGAACAAATTTTTCGTGGTTTTCCTCAGTTGCCACGGTAAATACCGGATTGGATATTTATTAGCATGACCCAAAGTTCCATCTTAAGTCTAAAACATTAGTAAAATGAAAAATAAGTGGTAATAGTGAATGCTATGTCATTTATCTACAGACAATGTAAGCAGTTAGACTGGACGGCACTCTAACGCCATCTGCACGGCATGAAGCAGGGGTTACAGGAATGAGACCTAGAAGTCTAACTGTCCGCCTTTCTGTGTGAGAGCGGAGATTAGACTGGACGGCACCCTAATGCCATCTGCACAGCATGAAGCAGGGGTTACAGGGATGAGACCTAGAAGGCTAACTGTCCGTCTTTCTATGGGGGCGGCGGTTGGACTGGACGGCACCCTAATGTCATCTGAACGGCACGAAAGCAGAAGATTCGGTAGCTATGCGCTAGGGTCTCTGACACGTGACGGGGCGGGTGGTTACAGGGATGAGACCTAGAAGGCTAACTGTCCATCACATATCGTTCTAAGAGTTATCCATCAACAGATCCATCCGATATGACCAAGGAGTTAAAGCGACGTAAAATAAAAATATAATAAAAAAAACTATATCATAGTTTAGATTTCCGTGAAATTAGTTGTGCTTAGCTTTCTTCAATAATTCTAAAGAAATATCTTACATTTCAGGAAATTTATTATTCCGTTCTTTCATTTTATAAGTAAACAAATGAAGTGGTATTATTAATGTTATTTATTTAACATTATTGTAGCCCCACGTTGTGGTAGCCAATTTGCGGTGGTTTTAATGTTATATTTATTTATTTATTGAGCCCCACGTTTGGGAGCCAAATTGCGACGGTTTTATTAATGTTATTGTTTGTATGTGTGTTTACTTCACGTGGTGAAGCCATTTTGTGACGTGATTCTTTATAATGTTTGTTAGCTCCATCTGGTGTTAGCAATTTGCGGCAGTATTAGTGTTTGTTTGAATGAATGCTACTGTTATTTTATTTAATTTTTGTTCACTGTCCTCCGGCTAGCTATGATCTTTTTGGTCGAGCACTTCTCTTTATACAGGTGGTGTAAACGGAAAGGAATCTTTTATCCAAAAATAACACTGATGAAGGAATTTGTTTTACACTTTTATTGTCTAACACAGTCACTATCACATTTACACATTGATCTTGACACTCGCCAAACTGAAACTGTTATAATAACTTATTTACTGATCATTCTTAATTCACGTACTTCAGCTTTTTGTATAATTAACTTTACATTTTAGATTTTTCATAACTCTGCTACGCGTAACTTGCGAATCGATAGCCGATATTTCTGCTGGACTGAAGGCGACATGTAGCATACAAATATTTTCGACGAACTGACGGGATCTATCTCTAACCTAGCCCTTTTTATACTCCTACACCCCGATATGCCTAAAGATTATAACTGAGCTGCAATTGGCTAATAAAACGCACCAACATTAGCGTCTATTTTAATATCCAATGAAAATTATGAATACATATGCTCTAGGGAGAATGTTCCAGAAGATTCTAATGAAAAAACGCGCCAACATTACGTAACTTCCTCGTCTCCAATAATGATAAACAGCTCACCCCCTCGCTGCATTATTGCACGCTATTATTGTCAGTTTCAGTAAGGCCGTATAAACTTACTTCTCAACAATAATTACAATCAACAAACATCTTAAATCAATGACACATAAAAATGCATATTCATACTATAATCATTCTTTACATTTAAATAATTTGTGATACAAATTACTGCATCACAAAACACACTTGGCATTGTAGACAACTAAGCGAGTTTCTTTTTGTAGCTATGAAACCATAACATTACTTTTCTTCGGTTAGAACGTTGGAATTTATTATCAAGTGTTAATTTTACGATTGTAGCGAACCGCATAAATGCTTTAATGCGATTTGTGAAAATAGGAAAATGTTCACTCGTGATACAATCTAAACGATTATACACTTGTTACATAAATAACTACTATACCTGCTGTCGACTTAAGACTGTGTGTCTTTAATAAAACATCACTTTTTTAGATTAGTTTCGAGTTTTGTTACAAAAATTACCGTCCACTTATTTGCTCTCCAACTGTTGGGTGCGCGAACTTGCTCTCAAGAATACAGAACATAATAATAAACACAACTAAAATTAAAAATTACTTGACCAGAATAATAAAATCACCTCGTCTTTACCTATGTAACCAAATGAGTAAAATTAATGAATGAAGAGGATGAAAATCAATGTGACAACCCTGCTATAAATTCAAGAAGGTTTGTTGCTGCTACGTATGGAATGCCAGTTTGAAGAAGATGTATTATATATCGACTGTTGGGAGCCGAACTTGAAGTAGATGCAACCGCACGTATGGTAAAAAGTTTCCGGTAGCCTTCGCCACAAGTTTAAAAATATTAACTTTGTAATTTGACTGTTTATTTTAAATATTATATATTTATGTTTGTCTCGATGCGTCAGTATATATATATTTTTAGAGACATGAATGTCTTAGCAGGGAGTGGTGAGACTGAAGAATGTAGGCTTACACAGATTATAATTTTACTTCACTCCTTTTATTAAAGCTTGACACGATTTAAATATCACTTCACTGATAGAGAGAGAGAAAGAGCTGTTAGATTTTTGTATTAATTACTTGCACTTTTTAACACGTAAACTATTTTTGTCTCACACAAAATATGTATTAAATTTCTCGAGGACGCATCTCGCGTCTGGTTAGTAACGCTGTCTGCTAGCAACTGACTTCTGAATTTGTAAATTTTGCCCCATTTTAGTTTCTGATTGGCTAATCCTAGTCCAATAGAATACCTTATTTAACTAAAGCTTTTTCTGGTTGTTGATTGGCTACTTTATAAACTGTCTCAAAAATTACATTATTATTGCTCCAAGAATTACCAGTAGCATTTAAACTTTCTAATTCATTATTGCCTCAAGGTTACCTCATTGTTAGCAACTTTTATCCTATTATTCTCAAAGCTCATACGTTATTAAATTACGTAATACATTTACATAACATTATTACACATGTACACATTAATATAAACATTAATATAAACATTACATACATTTTTATATATTGTTACATACACATATTGCTTCAAGACGGGTTGTTATTGAATTTATATATTATACAATTACACTGAAATCATTTAAAATTTAAAAATACTGCCTCAAATTCAACGAGAAGAATTCAACTATCAAAAAATTAATGTTCACTGCTGCTGTTAAAACCTAAATTGTAGATTTGTACATAAGTAACTGCTTGTAATTGATTATATTATATATACAGCTGGCTCTCATATTGGCAGGAGAACACATTTTAGTATTAATTTGTTATTTTCTCTGACACTTATTAAAGTAGGTCGACAGGAAATTGTATCACTAGAAATACACGCTTAGAGGTCTTCTGCATCCACAAAAGGAATGGATTAGCCCGCGCATAAGTGTCTAACCATAAACAGCATAAATTTAAACGGAAACACCGATAAATATAAGAAGTTATACTAAATCATCAACGTTTCCAGGATTCAAGGCGAAGATTTTTAGGAAATCTATCCCACCCCTCAGGAACTGTAGATAGAAAATGTTTCTTTATTTTGTACTAATTTCTCAAAAATATCTATAAGGATTTTGATAAAAATATTCCAAGCATAAGATATTGGCAAAAGAAAACCCGTGTCTTGATGATTTCGTAAACAGTCTACTACGTTTTCTTCATTCCATGAAATATAGGGAGAACCTACTTAAGTGTAATGCGTATTTTACAAACACTTTTGTAATATTAATACACTTTTATTTATTGTTTATTCATTTATCTCCACATTTTGATGTTGAGTAGGAATTCTTCTGTTTGCTCCGACATAGGTATAGATTTTACAGGGTGAGCCAAATAACTACGAACCCGCCGCATGGTATTTTTCCTATCTGCGTCCTCGGCGCTCGCTGTCGTCTGCTGCTATCATAGGAAGGCGCGGATGAAACCATACAACATTTTTAAAACTACTTTTAAAGGCTTTACTTACCAATTTTATGAATGGAGATGCTGAAATTGGCTACCGTCGTTGTGCATACATTTTTGACACCTCTTTAGTAAACCATCCATCACTCGCCTTAGTTTACGTTGAGAAATGCTGGCAATTTCCTGGCGGATATTTTGTTTTAATTCTCCCAGGGTGTGTGGGTTTGTCTTGTATACTTTGTTTTAAGTTACCCCAGAGATAGAAATCACAGGGGGCTAGGTCGGGGGACCGAGGAGGGCACACATCTGTACGAATAATTCTGTCCTCAAACACACTTTCAATTTTTCACATCGAAATATTGGTCGCATAAGCCGTTGCAGAGTCTTGTTGAAAAAAGGCAAAATCGCGCTCCTTGGCATATGTACGGGCTTCAACTGTTGGCTCGAAAAAAATTGGTGAGTGATGGATAGTTTCCTAAAGAGGTGTCAAAAATGCATCTCCTTTCATAAAGTTGGTAAGTAAGTTAGTTTTTAAAATGCTATATGGTTTCATCCGCGCCTTTCTATGATAGCGGTAGACGGCAACGACCGCCGAGGACGCGGACAGGAAAAACATCACTCAGGCGGTTCGTAGTTTTTTGGCTCTTCCTGTATAACGGAGGGAGACACCTCGCACACCACGACCTATATTGATCTACTGTGATTACCACCCTCAGGAGGAAGGTATGAAGTGAAGAATCCATAGGAGGCTGCAGACCACAGAGACGCGCGGAAGTCCCCAGTATTTCTAGGATTGAAGACCCTTCTCACTGCTGGAGCTTCCCTCTAGTAACCACGGGGAGTACTGTTTCCTTTGAGAAAATATCCACGCCATCTGTCCGGCAATGCCATACGCCACGAAACTAGAAGCACACCTGAAAGTTGAGAGGGAAACGGAATAAAAGGGAAATGATGGAAAGCGAATCGTGGTAGATGATTCCCCTGTCCACCAGGGAGAACCCAAAGTCAGAGTGGGTGGTCGACGGGAATCGAACCCGGGATCTCCCGAATGCGAGCTTCACACGTTACCGCGGAGACATCTCCCTTTGCCCAAGATAATATGAATCCGTTTTAAACAGCTGAGTGTTGTCTCAGCTATGTTATTACCGAAGTACTGCTTGAGTGAAACTATTTCTTATATACTCGTATATGTATCATGTTGAACAGGAAGCAATTATAAACATTGTTTTGTATTAAAGCTTAGTAGAAACACTGCGAATATAAATGATAACAGGTACAGAAAATCGTGAGGATGTTACGTATCAGATATTTTTCCTGTCAGTTGTACGCCTATCTCCAAACTAAGTTTCCTACCCTTATACCATCAAACTCACAGCTGCCTCTAGTCCCAGATAATTCCTATGGATTACTTCGTTGATGTCAGCCTGAGAGAATGCAAAACATTAATCATCCGAAACAGGGAATAAGTAATAATAGAAATAGACTCTCAGAGGCAACTGAGAAATGAGTTCCAAATGAACAGCGAATAGTCACTGTTTTGTAAACAGTGAAACACTTTGTCATTTTGATTAATACTGTACTTTGACAAGTTCAAATAACATATCCATTACCTACAGTATTCGTATAAAATGTGTTTCTTCTGTTCACGACATATTTACTTTCTCTAGCACCTACTTATAGCTCATAGAGGAAGAATTGTATTCCCTCAAAAATTCCATATTGAGATTTCACCGGAAATATACTCTAAGGGCCCCTAAATACCCCCAAAGTATAATTAAGTTCCAATGTCTTTCAAGGATGCAAACGAAAGTTTTCAAGAAAATCTCCAACCCCAAACTACTAGAGCCAAAACTGGCAATATGGCTAAAATGCCAGATTTTGAAAAAATTGCATGACGAATACAGTGCATATCTTTAATTTTTTGTAAATAATCTGTGTAATCTTCATTCGAGGTGAATTTTATATAACTTTGATACCGTAATTAATGACAGAAGGATATAAATAATTAAATAAAGAAATAAAAGTAAGACGGAAATAATTGCAATCGATGTATAATGTAAAAACCTGAGTTGAAGGATTTGTCCGGAGAAAAACTTCATTAGCGAGTCATGTTAAGGAAAGCCATTAGTAACAGCCGAGTAATGAAAGCACAAAGAATCCTGGAATGCAGTTAGAGTTTAGTTCAGTATGTTTGCAAAGTTACGTATACAGGAATTCTGTAAATTAGAAAGGGAATTAAATACTTAGATTCAGGCGAGGTAGGGATAGTAACAGTGTCAGATACGCATTCGTAGAGTTTCAAGATTGGACCACATAAGTAGGAACGTTGGTAGGGGTAGCGATGTGTAGGCGGAGCTTAAGTTAAGAAATTCGCATGCACTCTAAATCAGACTTATTTACTTGCTAAATAACGTCATTTACTCATGTGACTACGCTTGTGATTACTTGTGTGTATAGTTGAGTTAGAAAGATTTAGCGGCGATTGTGAGGGATCTTTCTGAGTAAGATTTGTGAAGTTTACGGCAACTGACGCTTCGCATAATTATTATTCCATAAATAATGTAATTCTTTAATGTAACAGTCGACGACCCTTTTCTATGAATTAACATTAAAATTTATCAGTTAATTAAATTGGTGTTATCTTTTCACACTACACTCGTGCATATCCTGAGACAAAGAACTCATAGCTATACCACTGAAGCAGCTGGCGGACCAGACAACGCAACACGAGCTAGCAGATGACGTCATCGTAGTACTCAAGAACAAAACAAGTAACATTAAATGTTGTCTAAATTAACGCAACTTTGAGGAAGCAGTATCAGAATTTGAAGCAAAGGTTACGGCTTCATTTTGAATAACTGGTAGACCATAAGACATAGACAGAAGCTTATTACATAAAAATGTAGATTCGTTGAAACATACAATATAGGTATGACATTGATTATACCAGAGATATTTATTGCTATTTGCTTGTATTCACCAATACTTCCTCATACGTTTTTGAACCAATCTTTTTGTTTGTAGTCATATCTTGCAAACAGCGGAAATTTAATGCTATTATCCGTTACATATTTTATTATTTATCAGTTCCTATATCTCTTTGTAACCACAATAAAATGATTAATGGAGTTATTTCTACAAATATTCATCTCAATTAATGTGAAGAAAATAGAAAAAATAAGCATTTGCAAGAAAACTTTACAGCGGCTGTATCAAAATGAACGTAAGCAGCTAGAGAAAATGTGTTAATCTAAATCGGTGGAGGCAACAAAAATATCGAAAGGTTTGGCGTGGAAGGATTTGAAGAAGTATTTTATTTTAGCTCCATGTATGGACGCCCATTTGAAGAAGTTGGTTTGTTATGTTATTTGCACCACGTTTTGGGCGTTAATTTGCAGTAGGATGTACTGTAGTTCAACTGTTGGGGAGCCGAACTTGAAGTAGTTGCAACCACACTTATGGTACCCGGTAGCCTTTGTCCCAAATATACTTTATTTAAGTATTAAATATTTATGTTTGCCTCAGCTGCGTCAGTATTTTTTTTTTTTGTTAGAGACATGTTTCTCTTAGCAGGGTTGTGGTGTGACTAAGAATGTAGGCTTACACAGATTATAATTTTATTTCGCTTATTTTATTAATACTTGATACGATTTATATAAAACTTCACTGATAGAGATCTGTGAGGTTCCTTTATTAGTTATTTGCACTTTTTAACACGTAAACAATTTTTAGTCTCACACGAATACATATTATATTTCTTGAGGACACTTTTTGCGTCTGGTTAGTAACGCTGTTTGCAGGAAACTGACTCTTAAATTTGTAAAATTTTCTCCTTTTCAGTTTCTGATTGACTAATCCTACTCCAATAGAATACCTTCATTTAACTAAAGCTTTTTTTGGTTGTTGATTGGCTATTTTATAAACTGTCACTAAAATTACATTATTGCGTCCTCGTATCACAAGCAGTACTGTTAAACTTTCTTACTCATTATTGTCTCAAGGTTACCTCATTGTTACGAACCTTTAACTTATTATTCTCACAGGTCCTACATTATTAAATTGCGTAATATATTCACATAAATTATTACACATGGATACAATAATATAAACATATACAATGACTGTGACATACACTTTTATATATTGTTACATACACCAATTGCTTTAAGGCGGGCTTTATTTAATTTATATATATTATATAATTTGACTGAAATCATTTAAGTGTTAAAAATACTGCCTCAGATTTTCATGAAAGATGCTAGGCTTACATATGTTTGTTTTTACGGCACGTAAAAGAACCTCAAGCTGATAAAGAGGCCTCTGAGAAAAATTACCGGTCTTTCACGCCCAATATAGAATGGGACGCTAAGAACCATAGTAGTTAAAGAGCGTCCATAAATAAAACTCAATTTCTTAAATATGTTTGATATTAATTGGATTTTTAGGTTTTGAGTTACGCTGTTCCCTTCTTTCTCTCTGTCTCTCACTACTTCTTCTGCTCATCATGAAGTAATCAGTACTGTCTGTATCGGCTTCAGAGGTTAAGGTTACCTTTTCCTTGAACGTTTCAAACATCTTCCTCCTCTAGGCGTATACTTTGCCGCCTTCTTGGGGATTTTAATGTCTTTTAGACCTTCAAAATGTTCTTTCCATTTCATCGTTTAATGTGTACATTTCTCGAATTCTATTCAGTCTCATGCATACACTAAAATATTTCTTATGGCATATATATTCTTAAAAATATTACTTATGCTGTTTCTTTTTACTTTATTCTAAAACATCTGATGCGATACATTCCCATTACTTTATCTACCATCTATCGTTTATTAATAGGTATGCAAACCATTATTAATAAAGGTTGGAATGGTAGAGCCAGACGACTAAAAAATTCACTGTGATAGCGGGATTTGAACTACGGATTTCCCAGTATCTTTCCGATTGCCCTAACCACTGAGCTACCATGGTGACTTGCCAGAATGACACTAAATTTTTCCGGTAAACCACAACATGCCGTCACGGCTTGTGTGAAAGAAAAATTAATTCCATTAATTGACCTAATAGTGGTTGAAACTATGAAGCAAGGATTTAAAGTACTTACAACATTGTAAGTCGCCATTGAGGCATGTCTCTCAATAAAATTTGAGATCTCCTTGTGGTTTACCGGGAAAAATGCGAATCAGTTGGAGAATTTAATGCCATGCCAAAATGTTGCTATACTAGCTCAGTGGCTACCGGACGGATACAGGAGATCCGTGGTTCAAATCCCGACTATGGCATTCTATTTTTCAGTCATCTGATTCTACCTTTCCAACCTTATCCAATACGCTGTTTATGTGGAAGAACATTTATTCTATCTTAATAAAGCTTATTTTTCTATCTACTACATTTTAATTCAAATAAACCTTTGCAGAAATAGATACATTATACATTTTGTTATAGATACAAAGAGAACAGCGATAGTCAAATGTTTAAGAACTGGACGCTATATGCTGGCCTTAAAATTTCATAGTTTCCATGCAATCGCGAGAAAAAACTGAATGTTGTCAGGACTTCAAGAAAATGGCCAAGTAATGTGCAATTCCAAACATTGCTAACGGATGTTCTAGAAAAAGAAGTTATTGGAAATAAATTGTTTATTTCAACATCTACATTTCTTGTACACTATGTACACTAGCTTTTACTGTTATACAAGATTATATAACATTTCTTCCGAATGGAGAGGATTTCACAGGGTATTCCAAAGAAATTAAAGATATACATTTTTTGTCATGCAAATATCTTTAATATATGGTATTTTAATCAAAATCGTTAGAGCCTTTTGTTAAAAAAATCATACTTTTTAAATATATTCCATATAAAGGGTAGTTGGAGAGGGGATTTTCTTTGAAATCTTCCTATTGTATCTTTGGAACGTACTGAACCTTAAGACCAAGTTTGATATTTATCCGTGTTTCGTTTTGAGTTATGCTGTTCACGGACACACACATGGACCTTTTTCTAAAAATCTGATATGATACATTCACTGACTTTCCCTACTCTTATTATTTATTAGTGCGTATACAAACTATTCTTAATAAAGATTATTTTATGTCTACTACCTTTGCAGAAATAGCTACATTACATATTTCATTATGGATAAAAAGGAAACGATGATAGTCAAATGTTTTAAGAACTGGACACTATACCGTGCTCTTAAAATTCCACAGTTTCCATGAAGTCGCGATAAACAATTGAATGTTGACAGGACTTTTAAAACGACAAACAAGTGAACAATTTGAACCTTTAGTAACCGATATGTCAGAAATTGCTTATGCCACAAAAAACTTTTATCTATCGCTTAACATTTACCATTTATAGAAGATTATACAAAATATCTTTTAACTAGCTTGTGGACATCACAGCTATTCTCAGAATATATATTTTATTTATCATGTAAATATCTTTAGTATGTGGTATTTTAATTAAAATCGTCACACCATTTTTTAAAAAAATAAAAATTACGAGAACCCTTCCATGTAAAGGGTAATTTGGGGTAAGGGGATTTTCTTGAAAATATTCATGTCGTTTAGAAGATATTGAAACTAAATAACAACTTTTGTATTTATTCGATTTTTCGTTTTTGAGTAATACGTTCACACACATACATATTGTGGCATGTGCACAGATTATAGTAATAGCTGCGTCCTCTGGTTACCCAAGTTGAAGGTTGGCAGTTTATCCGAGGAGGGGCGATTGAGGGGAAACAGTCTCATTGGTGGGGATGGCGTTAGTGACGCCAAGTTAGCGTGGGTTTTCAAGTAGTCTGTTACTAGTCTTCGTGTGATCTGGACGGATAACTGTCTACGACATGGCGTCCTCGCTCGGCAGACACATGGGGTAAGTCTTTGTTAAATAAATCTATTAGTCATTCTTCTTTCAGCTTTTATTATGGTAGAATAGAATCCTGTCCTCTCCCTTCAGCCAGATAATATGTTAGTGTAATTATTTTGTAAAGTTAACTTTAGCTGCGTCCTTCGTCGGTGCCTCTTAAATTAACGTTCTTTGTTTGATCAACGATCCCTCTCACAAGCGAGTTGCCCTCCTCTGAAGTTAAGTAATTATAAATTAGTGAGGTATTCGACAAATTGGCGGAGGCGCCGAGCAATTGGTTTGATTTGTTTTGAGATTTTAAGTGCAAACTTTTTTTCCCTCCAAATGTAACGGTTTGTGCTCCACGTGGTCGTGAAAAATGTAAAGTTCTTTCTGGCTGAAGGGTAAGGATTTTTATACTTTAATTTGTGATTCTCTTCTTCTAAATTTTGTTTCCATCATTTCTGAAAGTCTGATGTCGAAATTTCAATTTTGAGTTCATTTTTGCATTTTTTCCGATTGTCTGCCGGGTGACGCTAAAACTTCTGACTCCATTTTCCCCTTGTTTTGGCTTCATTTCCTTTAAATTATATCACTGTGTTCCGTTCTTCGCGCTGGTTGTTTTCAAAAAAAAAGAAAAAATGTTTTTGTGAAATTTGAGAAGAAACGAGCGATATAGTTGTAGTTTCAAAATGTGCTCGTCACGTGTTGGCTATCTGTTTGCAAATCTTGTTTTTTTGTGCTTATTAGCAGTGGTTTGGAAATGTATAACTTAATATTCCAGTGATTGTGATTTCTAGCTATTTACTGCACTTTTCTGGGTCATTCTTCGTGTAACTTTTATGTACGCACGTGTGTTGTGTAATTCCCGCGTGGTCGTGCATTTCAGCAATAATTTTTAGCTTGTGAAACCAGTATTCCTCAGCACGTGTTTTGGCGCGTTTATTTGCGTGTGCATATCAGATTATATACATTTGATTTAAGAAAAAAAAAGAGAAGTTTTGTGTGCTAGTTTAAATTACAAGTCTGTATTCTGCTCCTTTTGAGAATCTTCGCGGTGGTCACAGTAAGTGTGACGTAGTTTTTTAACTTCCAGTTCGAGGTTTCTCACTGAAGCTATCATTTTGTTTTCTTCCATGTGTTCATTCTGCTTAAAAATCTTGGTATTGTGTCCAAGTGGCTTGTGTAGCCGTGTGTTAGTATACTTTACTGATATTTCGCCGCGGGCGCCTTAATTGTGTTCTTTCTGCAACTGTTTTATTTGGCTATGTTCTGATCTTGCTACTTACATTCATGTGATGTTATAAGTGTTTAGTTTGGTGTAATCTGTTTGCTTGGTCCTACGGTTTGTTTATTGGTTGCGTTATCTTTTGTGCTGCAATCATGCCTAAGCGGCGTACTGCACAGAAATCTGATATAGTAATTGCTCCTGTTAGCGAGCACAGCGAGTCCAGTGTTGGTACGACTGTTGCTCAGTTATCAGCTGTCTGCCGCCCGGTCATTGACCCCTCTCACGTGAAGGATCCCAGCGAGTTGTCAGCGTATAAGTTACTTTAGAATTTTGAAATGTTCGCTACTACTGCTAATGGCCGCTCTGAGAAAATCATAATGATGATAATTTTGCTTTACCGTTGCCAAGTTTGGTTTAATTCCGCAATGCATATTTTTAAGGGAAAATCTTTCGCAGTTACTCATGTAAGTAAAAGTTTCAGGAGCTACCAACCTTGCCAGTATCTGCACCTAATTAAGTTTGATGTGCTTCTAATATGGCCCAGTACGATGTGGATGTTGATGAACCAGCTGTACGTGTGTTACCAGATTTTGGACAATTTGCACGGGAATTTTGTGGTAAACGAGTAAGAGAAAAGAAAAACATCACCTGTAAGTATGTAATCATTGTGAGTGCTAAAGTTTGGATGAATGAAACAGTTTTACGACTCACACAGGTATGCTAAATTTATTGTTTCAGTGACTGATGCTTAATTAAGCTTTGTTTTTCAGGAATATGTGATATGAATGTCTCTGCTAAATTAAAAGTGTGTTATTCTTGTGGGTGTAATTTAAATTTTGAATTGTGTTTTGGTAACTGCAAATCATTTGTTTGTTGTATTATGCTGCAGGAATGTGTTTCAGGTGTACTATATGCTTAATTCAGCTTTCATTTTCAGGAATGTTATGTGACAATATTGTTTTGAGTAATGATGTGATGTTGTTTTGTTGCATTCGATTTGATTTGATATATGATTTGATTTTGGCTCGATTTGATTTTGGGTTCCATAATGATGCTGTGATCTTTATTTGCAGAAAATTGTTGCATGAATAGTGTTTGTATGTATGTGTGTATTTGAGGTTATGTGATATAGGTGAGATTTGCCTCGGTGGGAGTGCCAAAGTGTAACCCCGATGGCGTAGTGTGAGGTTATGTGAGAAATAAGAGTTGAGATTTGCCTCGGTGGAAGTGCCAAAGAGTAACCCCGACGGTGTTGATGTGAGATGAGGAGAGATGAGATGAGACGAGATGATGTCAGCTTCGGTGGAAGTGCCACAGTGTAACCCCGACAGTTGTATCATTTCAGAGATTTTGCTTATTGGTGTTGCTGTAACGTGCCCAGTATAGCGTGTGTGATGAATTCACACGAGAGATTATATAGATGGAAGTGAATGTAATGAAAATAATTTTTTTCTCTGTTTATGCAACAAGTTTATTACCATCTTAGATAGCAAATGTTAATACCACCTGTTTTCCAGCTTAAATTTTCATTTTGAGGATGTAGATGCAACATTATAATGTCATGTTATTTGTGTAATTCCTGAATTGTTAATGTGATTTCTTGAAGGTTATGCCTATGTCAAATGTTTTGACTTTACAGCATGTTAAATGAGACACGTAAGTGCAGATGTTTTGTTTTGGAGAGAAAATTGAAAGATGATGATGCTTGAAGTAATGATCGAGATTGCACTATTACTGCTGATGATGTTGATGATTATGATTGCGTTGATGCTAATACTGCGATGAGAAAGATAATGATGTGGACAAGAAGTTGTATTGGTGACAAGAGTAGGACACTAGTAGTTGAAAGCATGTCATGTGGCGTAGTTTAGAAATGTATTGTGGATGTAGCTTGTAGTGATGTATACACTAGTTTGAGTAGATAGTTAAGTCAGTGTTGTGTGTAATTTGGGGCCATGGTCAGTGTGAATGAGTTCATTTCATCGTCATGTGTGACTGTCTTGTAAGTGCACTTACTTTCTTTTGTTAGTGATACCAGCTGGTTATTGAGATGTAATATTGGGATCCCAAAACAAGGTTATGTTTCATTTCTGTCATGTTCATGTATTTTGATTCTGTTTTACTGTTATTTGGATTGTAAAGCATTGTAAGTTACACTTTGGATGGCAACTCTGTAAAATTTCTTTTTTATGCCAATTTGTACTAATTTTTCTTTTTCTCTTTCTTTACCCCATGTCATAAAAATTCTTTTAGTGTACACTTTTCATACTTTAAAATCTTTAATTGTAAATGACATACCCTTCTTTTGTGTGTGATTCTTTGTGGGAGCATCCTGTTTATTGTGTGGTGGTTTTGTTTTAGTATTTTGCTGTGGCAGAGAGCGAGAAGGTGCATCAGCATCCCCAGGGCACACCAGAAGTCAAGAAACACCACAGGGAAGCTGTCGGGCAGCCACTACACTGCCGTGGCATAAGGAGCCACCATGTCGGGGGGCAGTCCAAGCCAGCGACTGCCCACCCTGTTGTCATCACCAGAGACCTGCGGTGCTAATTCTACACCAGGACAAATCGTCGTTGTGGGCACTGTCTAAACCCACCCACAAACAGTTACGGCAGTTCATCACCCTTTTGCGCAGTGTAGTGTGCCTGTGAACTAAGGCAGCGTGGTGTGTGCGTGTGCGGAATGCTAAAGCTAAGTGCATTAACAATACTAAGTCGACAGCACTTACGTTGCTCGTCTCTCCACATCACCCAGCACCATTGTTTCTTCGGCTGGGTGCTTACCACATATATTACCATATATATTACTGTTATATTTTACTTCACACATTTGTATGTCATTTTTGGTATGTCTTTGTTTTGTTTTTTCCTGTTTATTGTATTCATTTTCTTTCTGTCGACGAGGACGTCGACTTCGGTGGCCAGGGGGAGATGTGGCATGTGCACAGATTATAGTAATAGCTGCGTCCTCTGGTTACCCAAGTTGAAGGTTGGCAGTTTATCCGAGGAGGGGCGATTGAGGGGAAACAGTCTCATTGGTGGGGATGGCGTTAGTGACGCCAAGTTAGCGTGGGTTTTCAAGTAGTCTGTTACTAGTCTTCGTGTGATCTGGACGGATAACTGTCTACGACATGGCGTCCTCGCTCGGCAGACACATGGGGTAAGTCTTTGTTAAATAAATCTATTAGTCATTCTTCTTTCAGCTTTTATTATGGTAGAATAGAATCCTGTCCTCTCCCTTCAGCCAGATAATATGTTAGTGTAATTATTTTGTAAAGTTAACTTTAGCTGCGTCCTTCGTCGGTGCCTCTTAAATTAACGTTCTTTGTTTGATCAACGATCCCTCTCACAAGCGAGTTGCCCTCCTCTGAAGTTAAGTAATTATAAATTAGTGAGGTATTCGACAAATGCCACAATATACACAAGGATCTTTTTCTATAATAGCTTTTTTACTTTCTCTAGTACGTATAGTAAGTAGGGGAAGTATTGTATTCCACCCAAAAATTCGATACCGAGATTTCACCGGAAATATATGTTTTGAGACCCCCTGAATCCAAAAAAAGCATTTTTGGAAACATTTCCGTGTGTGTGTCTGTGAACAGCACAACTCAGAAACGAACAGTCTGATAAACACCAAATTTAGTATTTAAGTTCAGTATCTTCCAGAGATGCGACACGAAGGTTTTCAAGAAAATCCCCTTAACCCAGATTACCCTTTACATGGAACATTTTTAGAAAATTTTAATTTTCTCAAAAACGGCACTAACAATTTTTATTAAAATATCATATGTTTAAGATATCTTTATAACAAATGAAATGTACATCTCGAATTTTCTGGTAATGTCTCCAAAAGTATTCCTTATGTGAACGACTTTTGAATATCTGGTAAACCATAAAAGATAGCAAAAATTTTACTACACAAAAATGTAGACCGTGTTAAAATACACAATTTATGTCATACACATTTTTTTTGAGTGAACCATTTTCGAGATAATTCTTTTTATTCCCTTAAATTTTCCAATACTTTTTCTCAAATGGAAATTCCTTATTCATTTTTTATGTCCTTGACATGCAAAGAGAATGGAATACTGCACATAGCAACTAGCTCTTAAAATATTTGACTATCGCTTAAAGCCTACCAATTCCCCTTGCATCTACAAGAAAATTAGCAACAAGATTAACATCTCGATTAACATGAAGCATATGGAGAATAAGCGTTTGTAAAAATAGTTTGTACAAGAGTAGAGAAAGTCATGTGAGTGTAATACATCAGAATTTTTTTTCGATTCTGCGGACCTCAAAAGAACGTATTTCCGCTGAAAGCTCGCAATGGAATTTTTTGGTGCTGCCATAAAATGTCTTATCCTATTTAATGTACCGCATATTGCCTGGAAAGCTTGCGATTTATTCTAAAATTTGTAATAGTATACATAAATTTCATCGCATCCTGCACATTTAAAGTGAGATACTTGGTCAATATTTCTTTTGATGTTCTGCTGCAATACTACAAACTTTCCCACAAGAGCAATTATTTTGGTTTTCGGAATTGATATTTTGAATTCGTACACATTTGGTTGAGCTGAAACACGGATTTTTACACATCATCTTCATTATTTTTTAAACATTACTACTAGATCTTAGCAAATAAAAGTAAGCTTACATAAATTTCACTACCTGTTCTTCTGGATGTACTAAATTTGTCTCTTATTTGGACTTTCTTTGAAAGAGATTTTTTGAGTTCAGGGACTTCAAAACGTAACTTTTCGTTCAAATTTGGATACTGGTTTTTGTATGGAATGCAACAATAGCTTCTATAGGCATGCAGCTGATGTAGTATTTTTAATACTTAAATGATTTCAGTCTAATTATATAACACATAAATTCAATAACAGCCCACCTTATAACAATATGTGTATCTAACAATATACAAAAAGTGTATATTACAGACATTGTATTTATTTATATTATTGTATATATGTGTAGTAATGTTATGTGAATGTATTATGTAATTTAATAATGTAGGAGCTGTGAGAATAATAGGTTAAAAGTTGCTAATAATAAGGTAACAATGAGGTAACCTTGAGGCAATAATGAATTTGAAAGTTTAAATGCTATTAATCATTATTGGAGCAACAATAATGTAAATTTTAGTCACAGTTTATAAAAATAGCCAATCAACAACCAGAAAAAGCTTAAGTTAAGTAAAAGTATTCTATTGGATTAGGAATAGCCAATCAGAGACTTAAAATACAGCAATTTACAAATTTAGGCATTAGAAATCAAGTCAGTTGCTTGTAGACAGCGCTCATAACTGAACGCGTTGGTTGTAGACAGTGTTCCTAACCGGACGCGAGATGTGTCCTCGAGAAATTTAATACGTATTCGTGTGAGACAAAAATAGTTTACGTGTAAAAAAGTGCAAGTAATTAATAAAAGAATCTCACAGCTCTCTATATCAGTGAACTGTTATTTAAATCCTGTCGAGCATTAACAAAAGGAGTGAAGTAAAATTATAATCTGTGTAAGCTTACATTCTTCAGTCGCACCACAACCCTGCAAAGAGAAACATGCCTCTAACAATAATACTGACGCAGCCGAGGCAAACATAAATATACAATTAAAACGAAGGCTACCGGGTACCATACGTGCGGTTATAACTGCTTCAAGTTCGGCTCACCAACAGTTGAACTACAATACAGCTCCTAAAAATAAACAACTTCTTCACAGTGAGAAACTTGAAAGCAAAGAGTGAAGCCTGGCTTCCGGTGGCAATTCCCAGATTTCTACACCTTTGTTACAAATGGAACTAAATGCAGCAGGTATATTACATGGTCCCTAGCCTAAAACACCGTTACAGTGCACTAGCACACTCACGTGTTTGCATGTTAACAGAGGACTGTAATTACAGGGAAAGTTGTACAGTTCACTACGAGATATCTGTAGCAATTAACCACAGTACAGAGCAAGCACAATTGGCAAGGGAATTTTCTCTTAATGAGAAGCATATTTAGACGGTCCTCGTACGAAGGAATTATGTGCCTCTCCAGGGATGGAAGTTGGAACAAAGGGACGCAGGAAAAGGATTAAAAAGACAGGAACGCACGACAAAGTAGCATCCCGGCCAGAATTATGTTGACCGCTTAAAGAAAATGTGTCTTTAGTTTCGTTTTCATCCGCTTTATGCATTTATTTCTCTGAATTCTTCGTAAAGAGGAATTCTGCTACAGACATTAATTTGAGATGGGATTTATTATGCAGAAACAAGGTTATTCAAGAGCGAATTGTGACACAAACAATCTAAATAAGAATAATAATAATAAAAATAATTTTATAGATATTGTCAAAGGAATAAGGACATACACGGGAGGAAAACCTTTTGTTCCTGTTTTCCTCAAATATCAAGCCTGATCCAAATCTGAACCTCCTTTCCAAAAAAAAAAAAAAAAAAAAAATCAAATTTTACATTCCCAAAACGAACGGGATGGCTCAGGAGATTACGTTTGTGGCCCGCATTCGGGAGGTACAGGAATCGATCCCCGGAGACCGCACACTCTGCCATGGTTTTTCCGTGGCTTCCCGGGTCGCCAGGCGAATGCTGGTGTACGAGAAGCACATGTTGAGCCTTGGCAACCCTAATTGTTGTAGGTGCCATCTTACGTTTCCAATGGAAAGTTTGATATCTTTTACCATAATCTACTTCAAACATTTGGTCAATAGAGCGTCATTTGTTTTGTTTACACTAACTTGAAAATTGTGTGTCAACAAAACCATGGAATTAGCGCGTGAAAATGTTCGTGCAATGATTTATTACGAATTTAGACGTGGATTATCAAGACAAGAGTGCATCGATCAACCAACTTCCACATTTGGCGACGAAGCTCCATCCTTTACTACTGTGAAACGATGGTATAACGAATTTAATCGTAGCCGCCGTTCGCTCAATGATGAAGTTCGTGAAGGTCGTCCAAAATCAGTTGTTGTGCCAGAAAACATTGATGCTGTGCAAAAACTAATAATGAAAGATCGTCATGCGACATATTGTGAGATTGAGGCAACTCTAGGCATTAGTTCCACCAGCATATATAAAATATTGAATGATTATTTAGCCGTGAAAAATGTTTGCTCTCGTTGGATCCCACATAATTTGACGCAATCTCAAAAAGATGCTCGTGTCGATTGGTATACAAAACTGCTCAATAAATACAATGGCGATGCCTCAAAACATGTATATAAGATTGTAACAGGTGACGAATCTATGCGTATGAGCCGGAACGTAAACAGCAGTCGACTGTATGGGTGTTTCAAGATAAAGCAAATCCAACAAAAGTTGTTCGCACTCGAAGCACTTCGAACAAATGGTGGCCTGCTTTATCAGCAAAATTGGCCATTTGACAACAGTGCCTTTAGAGGAACGTAAAACGGTCAATGCCGAATGGTACGGAACCATTTGTTTGCCGGAAGTCTTTGGTGAAGTAAGGAAAACCAACAAGAACCGTTAGATCGTTCTTCTTCAAGACAATGCGAGCGTACACACATCTCGTCTAACAACAGAGTATTTGAAGGCTAAAAAAATCGGATTGATGGGTCATCCATCATACAGTCCTGATTTGGCACCCAATGACTACTTTTTGTCCCCGAACATCAAGAATAAATTGCGTGGACAACGATTTTCGTTGGCAGAAGAAGGCGTTGATGCCTTCAAAAACCATGGAAACTGAAATAAATGCTTTGACAAATGGTTCAAACGAATGCAAAAGTGTATTGATCATAAAGGAGAATATTTTGAAAAACAATAAAGCAGTTTTCAATCAGAAATTAATTTGTTTTAATTATTAGGTTCAAAATATAAATAGTGCCCCTCGTAGTTCATCTTCTACCACTAGTCTCCTTCCTCTCATTCCTTGTACTCATCACCTTCCTTGTCATCCGTTTCAGGGTTGTAGGACCAGTCGACGGTGTTCGGCGGGTTGCGGCTGGACGGTGGCTTGCGCTCTGAAACGGTTTCTTCCATGGCGTTGCTGCAGTACCGCTCAGTTAGGTCTCTCCTCAGCTTGGGGCTCCGTTCCAGGGGAGCTTGGAGGTTGGGACCGTGCGGCGTCGGATGCGTTATATCTAGAAACGTTAGGGATCCCGTCCATGCTTGTGCCCGTCAGCATGCAGATCTGGTCCAACTTCGGGTCTCTCCCCTCATCCTTCCCTCCCAGGGGTTCACTTTGGAAGCACAATGGGCCGACTGGCCTGCGTGCGGTGCTCTGCCCCGGTTCCTGGGGCCTCTCCATGATACGTATCTTTACTTTTACCTTTGTTACATTCCCATGACTTTCTATACCCACTATCACTTATTTTAACACAGCTTCTACCTTACAAACTGTTCTTACGAAATGGAAAGGTAGAATCAGACAACTGAAAAATTCAATTAGCCGCAAGTTGAACCGTGGATCTTCCACTTTCCGTCCGGTTGCACTAACCCACTAAGCTACCATGGCAACATGCCGGTAAGGTATTAGATTCCCCAACTGACTCGCATTTCCATGGTAACCACAAGGAAATCTCAAATTATGCTCATGCTCAAAAAATCTTATCTCACGAGCATGTTCGGATGCAAAATTATGATTTTACAACTACTTTATACAAAATACAAGCAAAGACTATGACTTCTTGGGTTAGGGTAAGAGTATGCTAGTATATAATCTCACCTTTTGTGTAAAGTTGTGACCTGTGCTGATAATATACAAGTTTCTTTCGTTTTCTTTCCTCAAAACAGCTAACGCAATTAACCTGGCTTTTCTCTATACTCCTTAAAATACTTTTTACCTTCTCTACTACGTATATAAGTAGGGGAAGCATTGCATTCCAACCAAAAATTCGATACCGAGATTTCAACGGAAATATATGTTTTGAGGTCCCCTGAATCCAAAAAGAAAGCATTTTCGGAAACATTTTCGTGTGTGTGTGTGTGTGTGTGTGAACAGCATAACTCAAGAGAAAAATTTGCATAAGCACCAAAATTGGTATTTAGGTTTAGTACCTTCCAAAGAAGCGACACGGAGAGTTTCAAGAAAACCCCCTCCCAAACTACCCTTTTAATGCAACATGTTTCGAAATATTTTATTTTCTAAAAAAATGGTTGTAATGGTTTTGTTTAAAGTGCCGTATATTAAATACATTTGCTACACAAACAAAATGTATATCTTGAATTTTCTGGTAATTGCATTTGAAGTCCTCTTCATTCGGAAGAAATTTTACAGTCTCGTATAACTGTTAAACATACAAATCATTTCAAATAAATTTTTATAAGGCATAAGAAATTCCTGAGATATTCATTATTAACGCTTCAAATTGTTCAAGACTTCGTCATTCTTTTAAAGTTCTGTCAACATTTAGTTGCTTTTCGCGATGTCTCGCGACGGAAACAGTATGGAATTTTAAGTCCAGCATATAGCGTCCAGTTGTTAAAACATTTGACTATTGCTGTACTCTTTGTATGTTTAATGAAACGTGTAATGTAGCTATTTCTGCAAAGGTTTATCTGGATTAAAAAACATAAGCTTAAAATGATAGAGGGTAGAGAAAGTCATATGAATATAACACATAAGAACTTTTTTTCTTTACCTTGCAGCAATTAAGAAATATATTATGTACAATGTAGCAAAAAATCCAACGTTATCCTCTCCGCTCTTGCAGCATTTCTTTTAGTTCTGCCGAATCAACTTCGAGCTCCACTTAATTTAAGAAGGATAACAATGAACATTTTATTTGAGAGGGTGTTTTTGCCTCTCGTATGGGAGCCAAACTTGAAGCTGTTTTATTGTTGTGTTTACACCACCTACGGTACAAAGTTTCCGGTGGCCTTCGCCCCACATTTAAAAATCAACTTTGTATTTCAATGTTTATTTAAATATTATATATGTATGCCTCGGCTGCGTCAGTAGCAATTTTTAGAACACGTATCTCTTAGCAGAGCTGGTGCGGCTAAAGAACAAGGCTCACACCTATTATAATTGCATAGTACTTTCCTTTTATTAAACCTTCACACGATTAAATAACACTTCACTGATGTATCCTACTATAGAGCTGTGAGATTATTAAATGCACTTTTAACACTAAACTTTATATTATTCCCTCAGCAATGGATTTTTATATCTCACGTACCGTACCGTACCGTACCGTACCGATCGGGTACGCAATCTTGTAGCGTCCCCCGCCTGAATTTGTATGTTTCCTGTATTTAAAGTCGCTGATTGGCTTAGCCTACACTAATAGAACACTTTTATTTAACTTAAGCTTTTTATAGTGGTTGATTGGCTATTTATAAACTTTTTTAATATATTTTTCATTATTGTTCCAAGAATTATTAGTAGCATTATTACATTTTCTATGTTATTGTTGTCTCAAGGTTACCTCATTGTTAGAAACTTTCGGCTTTTTACTTCGTAACTCTGTTTGCTACGAAAAGTAGCTTGCTTATATTTTCCCAGCTCCTACATTATTAAAACTACATAATACATTCACATAACATTATTATACTGTACGTAATAATATAAACATAATACAATGACTGTTACATACACTTTATATATTATTAAACACATATTGTTTTAAGGCGGGCTGTTATTAAATTTTATGTCATATAATAAGATGATAATTTATTAGCTCCACGTATGGACGCCAATTTGAGATGTTGTTTTGTTGTAGGAGTTGTATTGTTACTTTCCCCACGTATGGAAGCCAATTTGAAGAAGGTGGTTTGTTACGTTAATTGTACCACGCTTTGGGCGTCAATTTGAAGTAGTTTGTGTAGAAGGAGCTGTATTACATTTCAACTGTTGGGGAACCGAACTTGTAGTAGTTGTAACCGCACGTATAGTAAACAGTTTCCGGTAGCCTTCACCCCAAATGTATTTTCAGGTGGCCTTTGCTCCAAGTTTAAAAAAATATATTAACTTTGTAATTTGACTGTTTCTTTAAATATTATATATTTATGTTTGCCTCGGCTGCGTCAGTATTATTGTTAGAGACACGGATGTCTTGGCAGGGTTGTGGCACGACTAGGAATGTAGGCTTACACAGATTATAATTTTTACTTCACTCTTTTTATTAATGCTTGATGCGCTTTATATAACACTCCACTGATATAGAGAGCTGTGAGATTTCTCTTATTAATTAATTACAATTTTTAACACGTAAACTTATTTTTCGTCTCACACGAATACATATTAAAACTCTCGAGGACGCACAAGCAACGCATCCAGTTATGAGCACTGTCTGCAGGCAACTGAATTGATTTCAACGGTCTAAACTTGTAAATTTCTGTATTTCAAGTCTCCGATTGGCTATTCCTAATCCAATAGAATACCTTCATTTAACTAAAGCTTTTTCTGGTTGTTGATTGGCTATTTTATAAACTATCACTAAAATTACATAATTGTTGCTTCAATAATGACTAGTAGCATTATTAAACTCTCAAACTCATTATTGCCTAAAGGTTACCTCATTGTTACCTTATTGTTAGCAACGTTTAACTTATTATTCTCACAGCTCCTACATTATTAAATTACGTAATACATTCACATAACATGGATACAATAATATAAAAATTTACAATAATTGTAATATACACTCCTTATATATTGTTACATGTACATATTGCTTTAAGGCGGGCTGTTATTGAATTTATGTGTTATATAGTTAGACTGACATTATTTAAGTGTTAAAAATACTGCCTCAATAATTAGACTGATATCATTTAAGTGTTAAAAATACTGCCTCATATTCCACTGAGGGTAATAATCTGGAATCTCTAGTATGAGTGGCTCGTTTTAAAAGATCTACTTTTAATACCAGCTGTATAAAATACATTATTTAACTTTCTTCAATGTTAATCGTATAAAGGCGATCTGCTTAAATATTGCAAAATGTCTGATGAAACAGTTTTTCTTGGATGACGATTACGTATATGACCAGAAGTAATAACAGCAGCTTACTTTTCTTAGTTCAGTGCTATGGGACAGAATATCTTCATGTGCAATAAAATTCTCGGCTGTTTATGAGACAAAGGAACCTAAAGGTATCAAATATCTGTCCTTTATCCTTAACTTATTTATCATAGCTTTAAAAGTGTTATAGTACATTTAAGTTTTTTACTACATATTATCTTATCACATACACTTGATATGCTGTAATGGTTCCAACATCCATATCCTTTCAATCATAAATTCATGGCCTCCTCAATTATGGGAACTGGGAAGTGTAAAATGGTAAAAATTGACATCTTATAGCCTTAATGGAAATTAATCCTGAAATTCTTTCTGATTCAGAATGAATATGGTTTATTGGTCACTTAATACTCTTAACTCTTAAAAAAACTAAATATACTGTGGGTCAATTTAAGCTTTCGAGTTCCACGCCCCTTTTGCTAGAGCTTCTTAAAATTTTGACATAGTTTTCTACTAATGGGCATCACAGGATGCATCTAAGGAGTCCCAGGACAAAATGCCTAAGATTTCAAATTGGGAGACAACATAGGATGCGTCCAATGATGAGTACTCCTTTGCAGTGCACATTTGTACTTTAAATTAAAGTGCAATTATCTCAAAGCTACGTTTTTCCAAACACATGTTCCGTTTCTCAAAAAATACAGGGTTTTTCAAAACGAAGGAACAGACTTTAAATATTTATAAATGAACAACAACGGATGGTGACATATGCAATACATCACTGAATAGAGAAAAGCTCAAAATTGTATTTTGTGTTTTCAAAATGAGTACCATTTGTTATGCGAGGATGACCAGTGCTTTTCCTTTTGCATACGCAACCATCTTCTACAAATTTATTGTATAAATTGTAAATTTTTATGACGAGGCGGCTCTTTGTTGAACTTACAATGAAATTGAACGAAGCAAAGCATTCACCCTTTGCATAATGCAGCACACAAAACGATTTTTCCTATGGCGTCGCCATTTTCTCGTAAACAAACATTGCGCCACTGTAGGCGCTGACTGAAACTAATAGGTGGGGCTTAAAACTTTGAACTTTCCTCTATTCAATGATGTTTCGTATGTGTCGCTATCTATTGTCGTTCATTAAAAATGATTATTTAAAATCTGTTCCTTCATTTTGAATAACCCTGTATAACCGCTTTAAGTATGAAATTTGGCATACTGGTAAGAATAATATATTATATACCCTCAAATAGAGTTACATTTTTAAGTAAATGTTTTTAAATAATTGATGATTTTGATATAAATTTTTATTTAATCTCTTCACTAAGAAAAACGCATATAACCAGAAGTACTAAAGAGCAGCTTAATTTCCTTAGTTCAGGTCTATAGGACAGAATATCTTCATATGTAGTAAAAGTCTCGGAACCTAAAGGTATCAAATTTCTGTCCTTTATCTAGCAAACCTTTTTTAGAGGTTAATAATTCTTAGGCAAACTAAAAAGTCCGTAATTGTGAAGGTTTAAAGAGACATACAAATATATATGATGACAATGCACTAATTCTTTTACATTGATCTGTCAATTACATCCAGAGATATCCATGTTTGTTGGGTTGCCTGCATGTTCATACAATGCTTACATTTCCCACTTCCCTTACGCAGGGAGTCGTATCTACGGCTGCTCATGGAAGCGCTGCGTGCGTGCCTTATCCCCTTATCGAGAAAAAAAGGCTAAAGGAAACCGCCGGACTCTATCAGAGGTCTCTAGAGGGATACAGGAAGGCTTTCCGGTCTCCCAGGTAAACAGAACATACGTACTTGTGTCTGTCGTCCCAGCTTCAAACGCTAACCCATGCTCTCAAAGTATTTGCTTTCGGTAAAGAGGTGCTTATGTTGCTGTTAGCTCTCAGTTTAAGCAATTCAGCCAGCTAAATAGACTAATCCGAAACTTCTTTACGAGTTATTTAAATGAGTTATAGTCTAGACAGACAGAATTAACCACACCGAATATGTGTCAATTACACACAAATCGCTCTAATGGTAATCGAATACAGTTTATTAACATAAAAGGTTATTCTTTATCCATTTTATGTTAATCACAATAAATATTTGTGCGAAAATATTTTCTGTGAGCTAATATACATTTGTGTTATACAAAATAGCCAGCAATCAACTCTTTGTAATTTATATTAACGAATAAAGGATTCGGGAATTGAGAGTTGTACATTTTTAACGCATAATTACATCTGAATACAATATACAGCGCGTTTCAAAGGCCATGCATACTTTCTGCTATAAGTAAATACAAATGTTTCTGAAAATTCGCTCGGATACGTCAAACAGAATATTTTTTTACAGAAACAAACCACTCTTAATATCATTGTTGTACAAGTGTGACGTCATCGGAAGCATTTTTAAATTACATTATATTTTTACTTTCTCTACTACGTATAGTAAGTAGGGGAAGTATTGCATTCCACCCAAAAATTCGATACCAAGATTTCTCCGGAAATACATGTTTTGAGACCCCCTGAATCAAAAAAAGCATTTTTGGAAACATGTCCGTGTGTCTGTCTGTGTGTCTGTCTGTGAACAGCATAACTCAGAAACGAACAGTCGGATAAACACCAAACTTGGTATTTAGGTTCAGTATCTTCCAGAGATACGACACGAACGTTTTAAATAAAACCCCCACCCCAGATTACCTTTAAATGGAACATTTTTCGAAAATTTTAATTTTCTCCAAAATGGCTCTAACGATTTTGATTAAAATATCATATGTTTAAGATATTGTCATGAGAAATGAAATGTATATCTCGAATTTTCTGGGAATGTCTCCAAAAGTATTCTTCATTGTGAACGACGTTTGCACAACTGCTAAACCGTAAGAGATAGACACAATTTTACTACACAAAAATGTAGATCGCGTTAAAATACACAATTTATGTCATATACATTTTTTTTTGAGTGAACCATTTTCAAGTTATTGATTGTTATTTCCTTAATTTTTTCAATACTTATACTTTTTCCCAAATGGGAATTCGTTATTCATTGTTTTTGTCCTGGTAATGCAAAGAGAATGGAATATTGCACATAGCAACCAGCTCTTAAAGGATTTGACTATCGCTTAAAGCCTAGTAATTCCCCTTGCATCTACAAGAAAATTAGCAATAAGATTAACATCTCGATTAACATGAAGCATATGGAGAATAAGTGTTTGTAAAAATAGTCTGTACAAGAGTAGAGAAAGTCAGGTGAGTGTAATACATCAGATTGTTTGTATACCATCATAAAGCTTTTATTATTGTATAAGATTGTGAAATTAGCAGTTTCATGCAACAAACATTGCTATGGTAGCCAAGTAAATTGCTGAATTTCTTGATATTGTTGATGCAGTTTATTTGTAGAAATTAAGGTATCTGCTACGCAGCCTGCTGCTATTGGTGAGTTAAAATCACCAGGGGAACTGTGCCCCCATGCGAACTGGGAGGAGGGCGTCATCCGAGTTACTCTCCCTCTCCCAAGAGCTTTTCCAGCGCGTCAACCCCATAAAGGGGAGGACTACCGAGACCTCGGTGGGGTAACAGCAACCTAGCAGACCGTCTACCGGCTCTCCAAGGCGGTATCGGATGACCTTGAGGTGCCTCAATAATCCGTCTGAACGAAAACCGCACAGAAGCACCCAATCTTCCATGGGTATAGAAAACCACTGCCCGCCGAGTCCAACCCAATCCATTCAATACTCTCGTCAGTGGGGCTCGGACGTTTGGCCCACCGTACTTCTAGTAACGTCAGAAGTACCACGAGTGTTCAGGGCCCACATTATGGCAGCTGAAGGAATCAGAAATCCCTCCCCTTACGGGATGCTGAGTTGAAAACAAGAATGTGAGTGCAATGTAGAGAAATACTACCATCAGTCATTGAAAATAGGAAATTGACCTGCGTCTTTCACATTGCCAGATCGTAAATGGACAAAAATGTTTAACATGGAATTAATTGAACGTCTACATTTGTAAGTTATTATAATGTTAGCGTTGTTATCGCTCAGTTGACATACATAAATAAAGGTTCTGTTTCAACTACTTATTTGGTTACTATTATCCTAGTTGTTATGCTATTGTTTTTGGACAAAGCAGTTTTTAATCGTAGAACATTCAAATACTTACTGACAAGTTCTGAAAAGAAAGACAAATTAATCTCAACAAGTACTTGCATGATTTAAAATCTGATGTTTTATATTAACATGCCTTTCTCTACCCACTTGTTGAAAAAGCTTATTCCTCTATATCTTTTATTATAATTGAGATAAACGTTTGGAGAAATGGTTCCATGACATGTTTCGTTGAAAAGAAAGATATAGGAGTATGAAGTAATAGTCAAGATGTTTAACAGCGGATCACTACTTGCTGGCTTTGAAATTCCACTATTTGCATGATGACGAGGAGCAAACGAATGAAGATGTTGGCATTTAAAATGTATGACATGTTTGAAAATTCTAGTCGTTAACAGCGAATATCTAAAAAATTATGCGTTTTATGTGTTTTAGTTTGTGTTGTTGGTTTCTGTCTATCCCTCACGCTTTACCACTTTTGTAAAAGTATACAAAACTAATTGGAAATGAAGATAGCTTCACAGACAATTTGGAGAGAATTCAATATATATATATATATATAGATTGGTAGTCAGGGGCTCGTACATTTAGCCTACAAAACATATTTTAATAATACTGAGAATGTGTATTGTTTGAGCAAACATACAATTTTTAAACGGAACAATGCCTAGTTACATCAACAGAATAAAGGTAGGGTAAACTAGAATGTAAGTGGCGTTTGTTGCAAGATTCTAGTGCAAGTGGTTTACGAGAAACTTTTACGCACCGACACTTTACAACCTGTGGTAGCACGAACTAAAGAAAAACAAAACGGAATTACAACACTTCTGTGGATTCTTACAAGCATTTTAGCGGAAATTTCAGAGCAGGCAGCAGTAACACGTCGTTTCATATAGTTCTGGTATAGTTGGTACATCCTTGTATACAGGGTCTTTCAGCCTTCCCCACAGAAATAAAACCTAAAGGGGTCTGATCCGGTGAACGGGCCGGCCAAAGTACAGGTCCTCTTCGTCCAATCCAACGATTTGGAAACAATCCGTTAAGACAAGCTGTAGTTCTTCGTGCACTATAGGCTGGACGGCCATCATGTTGGTACCACAGGTTCCTCCTAGTCTGCAAAGGAACGTCTTCTAACATCTGTGGCAGATGGTCTGTCAGGAGGCTGCGATACGTGTGCGAATTCATTGTTCCTTCTATGAACAAAGGGCCTATGAGCTGATCGTTTACTATTCCACACCACACGTGCGGTGCAAGTTTAAAGTGATTCACCATGTATGTACGCGTGTGTGTGTGCGTGTGCGTGCGTGTGCGTGTGTGTATGTGTATGTATGTAGCCATACAAATATATTAAACATACACATTTTAATCAAAACCTATACAAAATTTTGAAGAAAAAATGACAGTTTTCCAATGAAAGAGTGGTTTGAGGAGGGAGATTTTCTTGTAAATATTCATCCTAGCAAGACATTGGCCTTAATGTAAAGCTTGATATTTATTGACTTTTCGTTCTTAAGTTCGGCTGTTCACACACATATGCGCATCAGAATGTGGTGGTACACAGAGCTGAAGAACCCATAGGCACATCTCTCTTTCCAATAGGGCAATACCTTGAGTCTAAAAAGCCCTCCCCCCTTTGCTTGCACGTGAACGGATGTGGATACGCACTTACACGCGTCAACCCCAGAGGGGAAGACTATTGAACATCGGTAGGGTCGACAATGGACTAGCACGTCGTCTCCTAGCTCCCCAGGCTGGTACCGGAGGGCATTGAGGTGTCTCATATTCCCTCGTCAGCGCCCAGAGTGCCCAATCTCCCATAGGGTTTGGGAACCGCTGCCTTGCCGAGTCCAACCCATCCGAACAATCCCAGATAGACTAGCACCCGTCTGTCTCCTGCTCTTCAAGCTGGTACAGGAGGGCATTGAGGTGTTTCATATCCCCTCCTGAGCATCACTGGTAATGTCAGAAGTACGAGTGCTAGGGGTCGGCAGCGCTTGCACCACGGCACCACACACCTTTTTTTCTACAAATGCTTATTTTGGGTAGCATTAACCTTGATATAGATTTCTGTGCTGGAGTAAAATTCTTCCTTACGTAATATAGGATGCAAAGTTTGACGAATGATTGTATTCTTAAACTCGAGAAAGGATAATATTGCTCCAGCTCAAACGTTATGTTATAAGGACTTTTCGAAGTTGCACCAATATTTTGCATTAATATTTTATATCTTGGAAGGTAATTGTCATATCAAATTGAAAGTTTGCGTATTATCTTAATCACAAGAACGGGTGTACAAATGAAATTGGTAAATTGGTGCGTTTAAGGTTAGGACGATCATAGTTTTTATGACCATTGCTTGTAATCCATTGAAGTCAAAACGTACAACCAACTTCATCTTGTAATAGCACGCTAAACTACCATCCTCGCGTCGTTAATTTTTGAGTTCCCTTGAATTAGGTAGCCAGTCCTCGCACAACTTGAGCAAGCGCATATTTGTGCACGAAAGTTAACAAAACGCGCCAACTTCCAGGTAATTCTAAGGGAAAATGACTTTGACATTTTCAGGTAATTAGTTCTGCCCATGCTCCATTATTCCACGAGGTCTTCCTCTCTCAGTCAGGTGCGAAGACCTTCTTCCTACATATCAGGGAAAAGTTTTGACAAGGAGTGCAGGAAGGTCGAGAAAAGACATTTTCCACTGTGTGATCATGCCAGGGGCTCTTCCCTTTTGAAATTGGGAAACTTAACGCCCCTAGCAAGAAGCAAGAGGGTACGCATGCGCGCGCGCACACACACAAACACACACATGCACACACAAAGGTAGGGAACTTGCCGTTCTTCACAGACGTGACCCAATTAAATTTAATGTCGACCCAGGCACGTCACAGTTCAAAAACTCTGACCCCGTAAGATTGCAGACAACTCACCTGTCTTTTAACAGCTGAACTTGTCTGGGGGTTACTGTGTGTGTTCTTTTCGCTCACGAAATATCAAACGTATTGTTTTGTATCTCAGGAGCTTGACAAAAACATATGGAAAGGTGTTAAAAGAAGACTAAGAGACATCAACCAACAAGAAATAGAATCAGATTGTAAAATTAAACATTCTCTAAGTCTAGCAAATGAAATAAACTTGAACTGGGGTAAAGAGGCATACATACTTAACTTAGGAAGAAAGGAAAGATCAGGAATGGCATGGTTTAGACTGGAGGACACAGAAAATGACTGACGATTCTGGCAGGACAATCTGCCCATTCTGTAATTTGGATGAGGACTGGGTACATATTTTGGCCGAATGTGCACAGTGGGAGAACCAGCGAAGGATTAAACTGAAAGAAAAATTCCTAAGTCCCTTAAGAAAGAGATTGGCATGTTGGGATCTACTGGCTGACCAGAGGAACTGGCAAAACATAGGCAAGTTTTTGGCTAAAGTGCGCGAAGCTAGGTCAAATTTGTTCAGTTAGACAAAGGCAATTTATCTCTATTTCCCTTTTTCTTGTTCCTTTTTGTTGTGTTTTCTTTCTCTGTTGTTTATGTTGTCACCCTATAGTATCTTAATTATGCATGTACGGCCAATGAACCATGCACTAAATACTTGTGAAATAATTTCAATGATTTGAAACCAATAAAGATACCTTATCTATCCATCTTGTTCTATATAATTTGGATATAATATACCTCAAGTACACGTACAGAGAAGGCAAAATCAATCTTCAATACAGGTCAAATTTGGCAAGCACTTCCAATTGTAAAACAAAGTTTGATGAGAAATTTGCAATACACCTGGAACAGAAATACTGGACCATATAAGAACGAGAGGATTAAAATTGTTACTCAGATGTGTAGCTCCTCCTCTCCAAGCGCCATCTTTCTCACCATATTCTTGTATAATGCTAGATAGTAGATTGGCAAGTTGCTTACGTCATCCGAAAAGACTAGCGGAGCGTAACACTGTCGTTGAGCTATGTTCTTGCTAGTTGAGGGCTGTCAGGTTAATAATCATGATTATGCTTTTAAGGCTGACGATAATTGCCCATTTATTTTTACTACCAGGGCCATTAACGTCAGTATGCAATAATAATAATAGTAATAATAGCTTTCAGGTAGGATTGGACTTCGATGCCGTCAATACCTCGATATTTTCGATACTCGGTGATTGTGATAAGACATTCGATACTTTTAAATGTTTAAGTTTTGCATTATTGAAAGTTGTTTAGCTTTATGCTAGATAAAGAACGAAAGGAGTCAAAGTTTAACTTATTGCCTCGCACATGTCCCCAAAGAGTTGCTGGACTATAGTTCTTGATAAACCTTGACTACGTTTCCTGTGTCTGAATAAATGCAACATACCATAGGCTCTTGTGTCCAAATGAAAACATGCAAAACAATGGGAAAAGGAGTAGAGGTATTCATGTAACATGCAGCGTTAACTGAGTTATGAATGAAGCTTGTTTAGGTGATGCATTAAATCATGTTTCTGCAATAGCCTGGCAGGAACTAAATGAATAAATATATGATTAGAATTATTAATTCAACCAAAAACTATAAATCTTTGGTGACGCACTCTTACTCATCATTACATTTACCTACCCCGGTGATCAAAATGTGTGAATCCAGCAGAAACAAATCAGAACTTCAGGCGTGAGATAAAACAGTACATGGAAGTATTCGTTATTTTTAGTTGTTTGAATTTTATGAAAATATATATTAGTCTATATTTTCAATATTAAAGAATAAAGAATTTCTAGTCCTTTAAAAGAAAGCTTTCAGCATAAAATATAGCTATATAAAAGGAAGGCAAAACTGATTACTACATTATTATTATTATTATTATTATTATTATTATTATTATTATTATTATTGTTATTAGTCTTGTCTAAAATAGAGAATGTATAATCTTGGTTTTATCAAGATAAAAAAATTACTGGCAATTGGAGAAGTTGTCGGTTTATTCTTGAAGAAACTCAAGCAGTAACAATTTTCGAATTAGCTTACAATACAAAATTGGATATATTATTTATAAACAGAAAACTAAGAACATAATTCAGTGCATAAGCTATCGCCTTGGCAGATTTTACTTTCTCCACTACGTATAGTAAGTAGGGGAAGTATTGTATTCCACCCAAAAATTCGATACCGAGATTTTACCGGAAATACATGTTTTGAGACCCCCTGAATCCAAAAAAAGCATTTTTGGAAACATGTCCGTGTGTGTCTGTGTGTCTGTCTGTGTGTGTATGTGTGTGTGTGTGTGTGTGTGTCTGCCTGTGAACAGCGTAACTCATAAACTAACAGTCGGATAAACACCAAACTTGGTATTTAGGTTCAGTATCTTCCAGAGATGCGACAAGAAAATTTTCAAGAAAATCCCCCCACCCCAGATTACCCTTTACATAGAAGATTTTTCGAAAATTTTAAATTTCTCAAAAATGGCTCTAACGATTCTGATTAAAATATCATATGTTTAAGATATTTTCATGACAAATAAAATGTATATCTTGAATTTTCTGGGAATGTCTCCAAAAGTATTCTTCATTGTGAACGACTTTTGCATAACTGGTAAACCATAAGAGATAGACAAACTTTTACTACACAAAAAATGTAGATCGCGTTAAAATACACAATTTACGTCATATACATTTTTTTATTGAGTGAACCATTTTCGAGATATTGCTTGTTATTCCCTTAAATTTTTCAATACTTATTTTCTCAAATGGGAATTCGTTATTCATTTTTTTGTCTTGGATATGCAAAGAGTATTAATCTGTGACAAGCAGAATGGTGCTGCACATAGCAACCAGCTATTAAGTGATACGTCTGTGCTTAAAGGCTACTGTATTTCTATATTACCCTTGAAAATACAGAACAAGGGGAACATGGCCTTAAGCGATGGTCAAATACTTTTAGAACTGGTCGCTATGTGTAAAATGAAATTCTCTTGCATGTCAAAAGATTGTTTATGCAAATGTTTATCTCGATTAATATGAAATAGATGGAGAATAAGAGTTTGTAAAATTAGTTTGCACAAGAGTATAGAAAGTCATGTGAGTGTAACACATCAGATTTTTTATGAAGTGACTATCGAGTATCGGTGCTCAAAAACCAGTATCGATATAGAGTATTGAGAATAGTCGTATAGACCCATCACTACTTTCAGGCATCCAAAGAGTTATACAGTGCGTTTCAAAAACCTTGCTTACTTTCTGCTACAGTTAAACGGAAATGAAGTTCAAAAACGCTTGAACATGTCAAACAGTATATTATAAAACACAATTTTACACATAAACAAGCCATTCTTAACAACATTGCTGTGCAAGTTGTGATGTCATTGGAAACCTTTTTAAATCACCACCCTATATTTTTTTGTATATTATCTCAAAGATTTTATAATTGTGTGTGATTGTACTGTCAGGTGTTTATAAAACACACATTGCTAGGGCAACTAAATAAATAGCTGAGTTTCCTGGTGTTACTGATGCAGTTTGTTTATAGAAACTAACACAAAATAAAGTGAAAGTGAGGGAATTGAGATTTTAATGATGATTGGATATGGTGATAGAAAACGTACACATGACACAACAAAAAAAATCTGATGTGTTACGCTCACACGACTTTCTGTACTCTTGTACGAACTATTTTTACAAACGCTTATTCTCCATCTACTTCATGTTAATCGAGATAAACATTTGCAGACTCTATCTTATTGCTAAATTTCTTGTAGATGTAAGAGGAATATATATTTACAAGGGCAATATAGAAATACAGTAGCCTTTAAACATAGACATTGCTCTTAATAGCTGGTTGTTATGTGCAGCACCATTCTCTTTGCCACAGATTATTACTCTTTGCATATCCAAGACAAAAAAATGAATAACGAATTCCCATTTGAGGAAATAAGTAATGGAAAATTTAAGGGAATAACAAGCAATATCTCGAAAATGGTTCATTCAACAACAAAAAATGTATATGACATAAATTGTGTATTTTAACGCGATCCACATTTGTTGTGTAGTAACATTTTGTCTATCTCTTATGGTCTCCCAGTTAGCAAAAGTCGTTCACAATGAAGAATACTTTTGGAGACATTCACAGAAAGTTCAAGATATACATTTTATTTGTCATGAAAATATCTTAAACATATGATATTTTAATCAAATTCGTTAGGGCCATTTTTGAGAAAATTAAAATTTTCCAAAAATGTTCCATGTAAAGGGTATCTGGGGGGGATTTTCTTGAAAACCTTCGTGAAGCATCTCTGGAAGATACTGAACCTAAATACCAAGTTTGGTGTTTATCCGACTGTTCGTTTCTGAGTTATGCTGTTCACAGACAGACACACACACAGACACATACACGGACATGTTTACAAAAATGCTTATTTTAGATTCAAGAGGTCTCAAAACATATATTTCCGGTGAAATCTCGGTATCGAATTTTTGGGTGGAATGCAGTACTTCTCCTACTTATTGTACGTAGTAGAGAAAGTAAAAAAAGGCAATAAGATATCCTTATAACGTTATGATTTGAATTTGTAACTTAGCGATGTTATTGTTCGGTTGGCATACATAAATAAAAGTTCTACCTCAACTATTCATTTGGTAACACAAGCATTTCTGCAAATGCTTATCTCGAGGCAGTTTTCGTAAGAATAGTTCATAGATCAGTGGGTAGAGAAAGTCATGTGAATGTAAATCACATCACATTTTTAATTTAACATGTCATACACATTAAAAATGACACAATATTCACAAAGAAATACTAAAACATGGTGGTGGGGGCTACTCAGAAAAACTAACGAAGAGGTTCCAATGCAACGAGACTTCTGACACTTCTTAGAGGGGTATGTTTCATTGGCAACGTCCCCTTCGATGCTGCTGTGCCCAGTAAGGTGCCGCTATCCTCTTTTCCCATCGCCGACAAGCTGAACTTTGAGGGGTAACACGCTGCCATTTTGGCGTGGTTTACTACTGTTCGATAGTCTTACGTCCCAATAAACCGTTTGCTATTCGGCACGCTGCTAAACAACTGACACATGCTCTAGTATGTACAACGTGATTACGCAGCTCTCCCAATTCCCCGCTTTAGAGTGAAATTTCAGCAGTCTCGGTTGTTTAAATGGTACTGTATTCTATTAATTCGTGCCTGTATAACAATGTCATGTGACAGATATGCGCAGAAGGATTCGGGGCTTCCACTGCGGGAGTAGAAGGTTAAGAGGACATATCCGTGCCAGTTAGTACATATATGAAACGTGCAAGAAGAGGTGCCAACATTGCATGATGCAAATTATTGGTGCAATTTGAATTAGCATGATGTGAATACTTTGCATTGCAAAAGATATTGCAAAATCATATTTTATTTCAAAATTTTTATAAGTCCTGCCCTTCTTCGTTTCCAATAATGTTGTCTACACACCTTTCCAAAGGTTACAGTAGATTTAGATACTCAGTCCTTGCAGACCTTCATAAAAGTAGAGTGAGGAAGTGGACAAAAGCTAAATATGCTAAATCTAATAATAACCTTATACATTTATCTAGGAAGTTAAGAGTTTACAACAAATGTATTGCATTCAAATGACCTTTATGGATTATTTACAAACGTTTTTCTTCCAATCTACTTCTAATTAATCGAGATAAACTTGCATTATACATTTGTACATTCATAGTAGATATAAAAAGGATACAGCAGCCAAGATAAACGTGTTTTTACAAAGCAGACCACTATATGATAGCTTTGAAATGCCATGCTCTTTACATGAATAGCGGCTTCCACTTGAAAAAGTGAAGCATTTGAAAATTAAAACCAGTGGCAAAGAATACTTCGGAAATGATTAACGCCACAACAAATAATTGACATAAATTAGATGCTTTAACTAAATCTGCATGTTCCGTGTAGTAAGATTTTGTCTATCTTACCAGTTACGCAAGTCATTGAGACTGTAAGAGACTTCACAGGCTATTCCCAAAATATCCAAGATAGGCATTTTATTTGTTGTGCAAATATCCCAAACATATGCTATTCCAATAAAAATTTTTAGGTTAGTTTTGAGAAAATAAAAATTAACGAAACATTTCACATGAAAATTGTAGTTTAGGGTGGGGGATTTTCTTAAAAGTATCGCATCCTTGGAAGAGACTGAACTTATACTTTTGTATTTAACCGAATTTTCGGTTTTGATTATGTTGTTCACAGACATACACATACAAACAGACCTCTTTCAAAATATTTTTTTAGAGAGGAAGGGGATTCAGCGAGTTTCCAAAAGTTCTTTCCAGTGAAATTTGTTTATCGAATTTTTAGATGGAATGCAATACTTGACCTCTTTCCTATAGGCAGGCAACAGAGAAAGTAAAAAAGGCAAGAATTTGATGTGATACTTTCAAATGATTTTCTCTACCCTCTATCGTTTATCCAAACTAGTCTTACTAAAGCTTATCTTCATATCTACTTCATTTTAACCCAAATAAACCTTTGCAAAAATAACTACATATAGATACAAAGAGAACAGCGATAGTTAAATACGCCAGCCTTAAAATGCCTTAGGTACTCTTTCAATGGAATCGAGAGAAACAACTGAATGTTGACTTTAGGAGAATAGTTTAGTATTGAAGAATTCGAACAACTAATAACGGATATCTCGGAAATGGCTATGCCATAAAAAATGTTATTTGAAATAAATTATGTATTTTTGAGTGACCTACATTTCTGGTGTAGCATATTTTTGTCTATCGCTTACGTTTAGCAGTTATATAAGACTGTACAAAATTCCTTCAGAATGAAGAGGACTTCAAAGGGGCTATTCACAGAAAATTCAAGATAAACATTTTATTTGTCATGTAAATATCTTTAATATATGGTATTTTAATCAAAATCGTTAGTCATATTTTATTAAATCAAAATTTTCAAAGAATGTTCCAGGTAAAGGATAGTTTGGAGTGGGGGATTTTCTTGAAACCTCCGTGTCGCATCTTTTGAGGATACTGAACCTAAATACCAAATTTGATATTTATCCTACGTTTTTTAGTAATGCTGCTTACAGGGATATATAGAGGACACAAACATAGACCTTTTCCTAAAAATGCTTTGTTTGTTTGTTTGTTTTTGTTTTTTGCTTTCTCTACTACGTATAGTAAGTAGGGGAAGTATTGTATTCCACCCAAAAATTCGATACCGAGATATGTTTTGAGACCCCCTGAATCTAAAACAGAGAAGCATTTTTGGAAACAATTCCATACGTGTGTCTGTGAACAGCATAATTCAGAAACGAACAGTCGGATAAACACCAAACTTGGTATCTAGGTTCAATATCTTGCAGAGATGTGACACGAAGGTTTTCCAGATAATTCCCCACCCCAGATTACCCTTTACATGGAACATTTTTTGAAAATTTTAATTTTCTCAAAAATGGCCGTACGGTTTTGATTAAAATGTCATATGTTTAAGATATTTTCATGACAAATGAAATGTATAACTCGAATTTTCTGGGAATGTCTCCAAAAGTATTCTTCATTGTGAACGACTTGTGCATAACTGGTAAACCACAAGAAATAGACAATATTTTACTACACAAAAAATGTATATCGCGTTAAAGTACACAATTTATTTCATATATATTTTTGTTGTTGAGTGAACCATTTTCGAGATATTTTCCAATACTTATACTTTCTCAAATGGAAATTCGTTATTAATTTTTTTATCCTGGTAATGCAAAGAGAATGGAATACTCCACATAGCAACCAGCTCTTAAAGTATTTGGCCATCGCTTAAAGCCTACCATATTGCCCTTGCATCTACAAGAAAATTAGCAATAAGATTAACATCTCGATATCTCGATTAACATGATACATATGGAGAATAAGCTTTTGTAAAAATAGTTTGACAACAGTAGAGAATGTCATGTGAGTGTAACACATCAGATTTTTTTTGTATTTAGGGGCCTCAATGCATGTACTTCCTGTGAAATCTCGATATCGAATTTTTGGGTGGAATGCAATACCTTCTCTACCTACTAGGTATATGGTGGAGCATGTAATAAGGAATCAGACGACTGTAATATTCATTGTGTCTAATTTCAGTAGATAAGCAATACTCGTTGGTATTGCTTGGCCGCCACTGTACAGCGGTTACTTATTTTTTATTATCCTATTTCAGTTTTGCATTTCACGGTATATGGAGTTCTCATTCAGTGCTTTTACGAAGCTTTTATCTCTAAATTCCCATTTTCCCCTTCTTTTCCGCGCTGATCAACAAACACAAAGCGAATACACAAAAACCCGAGTGATGCAAAGAATTTATATTTTCCGCAAATTAAGCAATCATCTAAATTAAATGACCAGAATCGGTATGCAGCCTCACATGGATAATCCAAACTTATTCGCTAATTGCTATGATCGATTTGTTTTGATTATACAACGCAATTTAGTTCTAAAAAGGATGTAATATTCAAATCCTGACCCCCTTTTTATTGGGCTAACTCAAAACGAATTATCCTTTGACAAAAGGGAACCCATTAAAATTAACAAATATGATTAAAAAAATAAACCGATAACAAGCGTGGAGTAATCTCAGCAGAGAATTAACAGCAATTTCATTACAACCACAAGAGTGCAATATTTTCACAGCCCAGAGTGACCGCGTTGTAATAAAGGATAATAAACGTTTTGCAGCGAGTATTGTGTTTCTGTGCTGAGGTAAGCATAAAAGGAGAGTACAGTTTTATGAAGGGTGGTTAAATGAAAACGGTCCAGACGCCTAAAATTGCCTATGAACATTTATTACCCCAAAGGCAATCTCCATATCTGTTGATTCATTTTTCCCACTGATGGACAAGATGGTCGATTCCATTCCAGTGGAAGCCTTTGGCTGTGAACTCGTTCTTTTCAAACTACAATAGTCACTCAGCAGGTCACCAAAAGTTTGAATAGGGGAAAGATCTGGACTGTAATGCTGTTTAACCCTTAGGTGCACTCCACAAAATTGTCTAAGTATACTCAAACAGGAACCCGGTGGCCATGCTCTTTTTTGACGTTCACTTATAGACAGTAGATAATATTGCACACAAAAAATCGTAATCGAGATTTCAGCGGAAATGCTTGTTTTGAGGTCCACTGAACAAAAAGACATGTTTAGGAAAATGTTCGCCCGAGCGAGCGTGGTGTGTGTATGTCTGTTAATAGTAGTAGAATTGCTACTGGCTAGCACTAAAAATTAATGTGATATCGCAACTTATAGCTGCCTTAACACAACTTTAGCTTGACGCTTGAACTATATAAAAATTTGTTTCCAACTTTTCCGTAGAGTACGATCTTGGAGAGTTATATTACACTGTGTATATAAGGAGTACGTGCAGACTGATAACAGCTAGATAAATGCGTCTGAATATTACCCCTATCATATTGTCGTAACCTCTTTACTAATCTAGGTCAATGGGGGGTAGAGCAACAGGTACCGTGAACATATAGAATATTTATCACACATTATGCGAGGTCCGACGAGGCGCGCTCAACGAAATTCTGAAAATATAACTAAAAAGTCCCTGGCAATATTCTTAATTCATTATGTGGCTAAGGGAAGGGTCTATCTACTATAGAAATCCAGACCAAGAATAAATGGATGGTAACGCTCCTCAAGTGGGTTTGGATCCCCGGCAGCTAGCCGGGGATGGAGAGAGTTCTCACAGAGCACCTTTTCCCCTGTCACGCTGCACCCAAACTCCATCGCCGACAATGAAAGAGACCAATAGGATGAATAAAGTGATGAATTGAACGAAATGAAAGGACAGGAAATTCGGAAGCTGAAAGAAATCACTCCAGCATTCGCCTGACGACCCGGGAAAACCCCAGAAAACGCCCATGGGTTATAGTGGACGGTTGCCTGGTATCGAACCCGGGACCTCCCGAATGCGGGCCAAAAACGTTACTAATCCCGCTCTGTGTCTGAGTATTTCATATTAGATTTTTTTAGTATCTCTTCCACGTACTCAAGAGGTAGAGCACATATTGTACTTCACTGAAAGATTCGATATAGGGTTTTCACCGGAAACATCCCTGAATCCAAATACACCTGTTTCCAACGCAAAGATTTGTAAGAACCCCCCCTCCGCCATAAACTACCGTTTACATGAAACTTTTGGACACATATTATTTTCTAGTTTATCCAAAATGGTTCTACTGATTTTGATTGAGATATTTAAAGTGTTTAAACGAAAAATAAAATGAATATCTTGAATTTTCTGAATAGACTATGAATCCTTCTTCATCCTTAAGGACTTTGTATAACTAATAGACTGCAAGCCATAGACAAAAGCTTACCAAATAAAACTGTAGCAAAGGAATGGCAACAAAATTGAAACACTTTAGATGGGGAAGGTTTAATTAGGAAAAAGTTCAGTGTAAAAGGAGAAAAAAATATAGCATAGAAAATTATTTGGGTAAAGCGAGAGAGAAATAGGCAAGAATGGTGAAGGGAGAGCGTGAAGAAAGGGTAATATTAGAAGAAAAATTCGCTGGATACATGTGTACAGGGATGGGAATTTAATATAATGTGACGGTCTCCAACACGCAAATAGCCTGAAGTTGTGTGTATTGAGACTAAATATATTTAAGCAACCAACTTTAAACAGGCAATATTGAGAGTACGGAAGAACATTTTTATTCCACTTTTAGTGGATAATAACAATTTGTATTAGATCTAATCATATTTATGAGACAGTATTTAGTTGGAAATAAATTCAGTTCAATTCAAAATACAAATGTAAATTTTGTTAAAGCACACACTTTGTCAAATAAAATGTTTGTGTCGTTAATAGTTTCCAGGATTTTTTTAAAATTGGTTTGAATTTTCCAATACTTAGTTTTCTGAAACGGGAAATCGCCATTCCTTTTTACTTTTTCTACTACATCGAGATTTCACCGAATATACATGTTTTGAAGTGACCTGAAACCAAATAAGTCATTTTTGAAAACATGTCCGTGTGTGCGTCTGTCTGTGAACAGTATAACTCAAATACGAAAAGTCGTATAAATACCAAACTTGGTATTTGAGTTTACATCTTCCAACGATACATCACGAAAATTTTCAAGAAAATCCACCAACCCCCAACTATCCTTTACATAGAACATTTTTCTAAAACTTTGATTTGCTAAAAATGGCTCTAACGTATTTGATTAAAATAACATATATAAAGATATTTACATGACAAATAAAATGTTTATCTTGAATTTTCTGGGAATAGCCTGTGAAGTCCTCTTCATTCGGAAGGAACTTTGTAGTCTTGCATAACTGGTAAACGTTTAAGCGATAGACGAAAACATACTACACAAAAAATGTAGATCTCTTTAAAACACAGAATTTACTTAAAATGGGATTTTTGTGGCATAAGCAGTTTCTAAGACACCCATTATTAAAGGTTCGAATTTTTCAATACTGTATTCTTTGTAAGTCCCGTCGATTTTCAGTTGTTTCTCGTGATTACATGGAGACCGTATGGAATTTTAAGGCCAGGTATAGTGTCAAGTCCTTAAACATTTGACTATCGCTGTTCTCTTTGTTTTTGTAACGAAGTGTATAGTGTAGCTATTTTTGCAAACGTTTATTTGCATTAAAGGTAGTAGATGGAAAAATAAGCTTTAATAAGAATAATCTGTATATTCACTAATAAAGATAGAGTGGAATGTGTCACATCAGATTTCTCACTGCTCTCGTGATCATGCAAAGAGCATGGAATTTCAAGTCATCACATAGCGACATGCTATTTAAAAATCTGTCTGTCGCTTTACCTACTGTATCGTACAATAAAACGTGCAAATTTAAAATGAGAGTTTATCTGGAGTAACAATAAGTAGATAGAATAATAAGGATTTTTTATTGTTCCATTTATGCCCCGTCTTTAACTGCATTGATCACATGGCTGCCTTTAACCTTTGAAACGTACTGCCTAACGGGCAATAGTGGTAACTCGTTCTTATTGGAGTTCTGTATTTTTTCTTTCTTTCTTTCTTTCTTTCTTTCTTTCTTTCTGCGTGTTGAGGCAGTATTTTTAACACTTAAATGATTTCAGTCTAATTATATAATATGAAATATAATAACAGCCAGCCTTAAAGCAATATGTATATAAAATAACGTATAAAAATGTATGTAACAGTCATTGTATTAATGTTTATATTATTGTATACACGTATAATAATGTTATATGAATGTATTACATAATTTAATAATGTAGGAGCTGTGAGAAAATAGTTCAAAATTTGCTAAAAATGCGGTAACCTTGAGGCAATAATGAATTGGAAAGTTTAATAATGGTACTAGTAATTCTTGGAGCAACAATAATGTAATTTTTCAGACAGTTTATAAATAGCCAATCAACAACCAGAAAAAGCTTAAGTTAAATGAAAGTATTCTATTGGAGTAGGATTAGCCAATCAGAAACAGAAATAGAGCAAATTGTACAAATTCAGAAGTCAGTTGCTAGCAGACAGCGTTCCTAACCGGACGCGAGACGCGTCCTCGAGAAGTTTAATACGTATTCAGTGTGAGACAAAAAATATTTTACGTGTTAAAAAGTGCAAGTAATTAATAAATAATCTCACAGCTCTCTATATATCAGTGAAGTGTTATTTAATAGTGTGAAGGATTAATAAAAGGAGTGAAGTAAAAATTATAATCTGTGTAAGCCTACAATGTTTAGCCGTATCACACCCTGTTAAGAGAAACATGTTTCTACAAAATTAATACTGACGCAGCCGAGGCAAACATAAATATACATAATATTTAAAGAAAAATTAAAATACAAAGTTGAAAGTAAAGTTGGGGCAAAGACCACCGGAAAGTGAACATTGGAGAAACTTTGTACCGTACGTGGTTGCAACTATTTCAAGTTTGGCTCCCCAACATTTGAACAAAAATACAACACTGCTCCTAAAAAAATAGACCTCCTTCAGTGTGTGTATGTGAATAGTACAGCTCAAGAACGACAAGTAAGATTTGGTGTTTCGGTTCAGTACCTTCCAAAAATGTGACTCGAAGGTTTTCAAGAAAATCCCACCACCCGAATCTATCGTTCACATGAAGCATTTTTCAAACTTCTTTGTTTTCTAAAAAAAAATGGCTCTAACGATGATGATTATAAGAACATATATTAAAGATATTTGCATTAAAAATAAAATGTATATCCTGATTTTTCTGGAAATAGTCTGTGATGTCGACTTCATTCGGAAGGAATTTTGTTTAAGCTTGTATAAGTGGTAAACATCAAGCGATAGACGAAAACCTACTGCACAAAAAGTGTAGATCTCGTAAACACACAGGTTATTTCCAATAACTTTTTTGTGACATCAACCATTTCCGAGATAACCGTTATTAATGGTTCCAAAAGTTTAATAATTTGTCATTCTTTTGAAGTCCTTTCAAAATACAGTTGTTCTGCGACTGCAAGCAAAGAGCGTGGAATTTTAGAGCCAGTCCATAGCGTCCAGTTCTTTAATGTCTGAATCTTCTATTCTCTCTATATCTACAACGAAATGTGTAATGCAGCTATTTGCGGAAATGTTTACCTCGATAAAAACGAAGAATATAAGATTTCATAAGAATAATTTGTAAACACATTAATAAGCGTTAGAGGGTAGAGAAAGTCATGTAAATGTAACACATCAGACTTTTTTATTCAGCGCTGTGGTAGCACTATGAAATTTAATGATCAGTGCAGTTGTTTTGTGTTGTGCTTATACGCAGAAGCTTGGGCTGTCATTATCACGTAACGGCACACATTTACAGCTGACTATCACAGGTCGTTTTTCTGGAAGAATATACTCTTATCGGTGATATTGTGTTTCTGGAACAGAATTCCACTGTGTGTTGTGTAAATGTTGCTGAAGCGTAGGCAGCTCCTAGGTGACAATAGTTTCCCAAGAGGCAGCCTGGCTCTTTTGAACTATTGCATTGCAAGGAATATCTCAACACATGCTACAGGGAAGCACCATGGAGATAAGGACCAAGAGGGGAGTGTTCAAATCTCTCGGCGCCAGTAATTTGTAACGGTTACCTTGTTAAATCTGTCAAAGCGTATCTATGGGTCGCTGTGATTAAGGTAGGTTATAAAACCATACCGTTTCCTTACCATTTCATGCCCATTCTACAAATTATGCATACAAATTCATACTTTTTCTACACTATAGGTACCTAAAGTACAAACCAAAAGTTCATTAACCAGATTTCAATGGAAATATACTTGTTAAAGTCTCTGAAACCCAAAAATGCATTGTTGATATGTTGCATTTATATGACCTTCTCTAGAGGCTATAATTTATTTGTGGTAGTATATCCAGCGGTCGTTTTGTGGCCCGGCCACATTCGCATGTAAGCGTGATCCGCTTGCACTACAGCGACTTCGGTATGTTTTGCTAGTTTACTAGTGGTGAAAGGCTCGCTTAAGGCTACGCTTTATCGGCTGTGAGTGTCAACTGTCAGTTACTGTCTTCTGTTCGTGTTCATTGTGTATATAAAAATTGAAAATTATTCAAACTTGAACAAAGAAATTGGATGTGTTATACATTCGTAATAAGTTGACAGGTATGTAGGCAACTTCAGGAGACATTTCCTGGTATTTTAGTTATAAATAGAGATAGCGAGATGTCCGGTTAATAAGTTTAGGGCAACGGGATCGCTAAATGCTAAATGCTAAAACCAACCAACCAACGAACCAACCAACCAACCTACCTACCTACGTTTAAAGGTTTCTCTACTCTTCAGCAGTTGCTCCGTCATTCTTCCCGATTGAACAAATCATCCTCCTCCAGGCATCCTCCTATCATTCATCGTTGTATGAATCTGCGCTCTCCAGGTTGCTCTTGGCTTACCTCGCTTTCTTCTTTCGCGAGATGAAAGCCTTAGGCCACTTATCATCCTCCATTCTTTTCACATGTCCATACCATTGAAGACCCCGCCTTTCAATTCTCTCCACCACTGTTTCCTCCATATCCATCATCTCTCTCACCTCTTCATTTTTCCTTCTTTCCATCCTTGATACTCTAGCACTACGTCTTATTCCTCCATTTCCACTACCAAGATCTTAGACCTCTACCAAAGTCTACGCCTCGGCACCATAGGTCATTATACTTTCCACCACAGTCCTTAAGGTCCTATTCTTTGCACAAATCGACATGGCTCCACAAAACCCCAAGCAACATGTTTATGGCTCTTCGTGCTTGTTTTTGCCTATTGTCTACATCCACTTTACAGCTCCCTACTTCATCAATAAGCGATCCCAAATATTTAAAGTTTTTACAGCTTTAGTAATTCCTTGAGGTAGTAGGATGTCCCGTCCACTTCCTCCTACTACCAGGTATTCCATTTTATCCTATTTACTCATAGCCCTCGTACTTCAAAAGCATCCAACAGTTTCCTCATTATAACGAGAAAACTATAAATATAATAAACGCTAAACCTAAGAAACGAAAAAGACATGTTCTAAAGGAGGAAAAAATTGACAAACTGGTGCATCATTCGAATGCTCTCCAAAGAACCCTCCAAAACGTGTTGCATAGCAAGTGAATGTTTCAAAAACTTCTGTTCATACGGCTGCTAAACTTTTAAAATTTAAGCTCTACAGAGTGACTATGTTATTCATAAATTACAACCTGGAAAACAACACGCGGAGCACGCATACACGCGACCCGGTTCGGGCCACAAAACCATTTAGAACAAGCAGAGTTCTGAATACTTGTGAACAAAGTACTAAATGCTGAAATTTGGAAATAAATGGAAGTAATTTCGCCGTAACTCTATGTTGGCAATAATTTTAGAGTTCGGTTAGAGAAAACGTTTTAAATAAATATTGCGGCTATTGTGTACTTCAGCGGTGTGGATAACTCCATTCTCACCCACCCTTCCCTCTACACGGTCGTCGCTCAACATGTTACATTGGACTAAACATCTCTACACCAATTAGAGTAAAATTTATTAATATTTACTAGTTCCTACTCCTCCATTTCACAGCGAGTATAACATCTCTCTGAAAACTCAATAAATCGCTGGATTTGTTTTCAGCCAGCCATGAAAGGTCATAATGCGGAGTAGAAACTAGTGCTGGCTAGATAAACGTGAAGAAAAACATAAGTTTAAGATTACTCGTATCTACGTTAGCATATCTCATCACGGTAGCTCAGGAGAAGAGCACTGGCACAAGAATTCAAAGACGCTTTTCCAAACCGTGGTACGGTATTTAGCTATTGAAATCAAACTCAACTTTCCTACTTAGTCTACAAAAGGTAACAGTGAAAGAACAACTACTGTTCTCCTGCTATTTGTCAGTAAGCTGCATGATGGACAAAATGGTGGCGTAATTTGCATTGCCCAAATGTTAAACGACGACAACCTCATCACTACATAGAACTGAATAAACTTTCTTTGTCCTCGATTTTACAGGAGTGATAAACCACACAGACCATTAAGGTTTGCAAACGAGATTGAAGCCATTTGGATCGCAGATGAACTCTGGGAACCAAATGACAACATCTCGGTAGCGGTTTAGTAGCAGGGCCAAGTTGAAACTGTAAGTAGCAGTCTGAAAACTGATCGGTCACAGCCAGCGAAATGTAACCTAATAGCAGAGAGCAGGGAAAACTTTCTGAGTGCACATAGGAAACGGTTAGAGTTGGTAATTACCGTTACGCCACATCCGCCTTGTAATCGTTCTAATTGCCCGTCCGCTGCTAGTCACTTATCGGCATCATCGGCGAAGAGATTTGGCAGGAAGCAGACGGTCGTCTCGCCGGAAACCTCCACCGGTCCAATGCACTCAATTCAGACCACTGCTGCGACATGCGGAGCACCAGATATATCGTCATAATTACCTCATAGTCTGCCAATATCATTCAACGCATATATTACTGCAGATCACTTCAAACATAAATTCGCCTTGTGCACCGTTAATGTGTTTAAACATTCTGTTGTGCTGGTCAAGGCAAATGGAAGGTACGTATGTGTTTTCAATCAAACGATTAAATAATATCACAGGTATACGTTATGAGTCAGCTTTTTGTTGTAAACTTATGTGCATATGCTTATTAATTATACGTTTATACAACATTCTGATTTGCAAGATTTACAGTATTACTCCCTTATTGGTGCTAATATTATTAACCATTTAATATAAATTTATATAGTGCTAATGTTCTAGTAGGTTCATTTTTATACTTTTTACTTGCACGCGTGCGCTTGTAAAAGCATACGTCCTAAACAAAAAGGCAAAGAAATGACAAACTTGGTGTTAAAACTAGCATCTTCCAAAGATGAGACACGAGGGGTTTCAAGAAAATGCCTCACCCCCAAACTAACTTTTAGTTTAAAAAATCTGATGTGTTACACTCACATGACTTTCTCTACTCTTGTACAAACTATTTATACAAACGCTTATTCTCCATCTACTTCATGTTAATCGAGATAAACATTTGCAGAGTCTATCTTATTGCTAATTTTCTTGTAGATGTAAGGGGAATATATATTTACAAGGGCAATTTGGAAATACAGTAGCCTTTAAGCACATACATATCTCATAATAGCTGGTTGCTAGATGCAGCACCATTCCCTTTCCCACAGATTAATACTCTCTGCATATCCAAGACAAAAAATGATAACGAATTCGCATTTGAGAAAATAAGTATTGAAACATTTAAGGGAATAACAAGTAATATCTCGAAAATGGTTCACTCAACAAAAAATGTATATGACATAAATTGTGTATTTTAACGCGATCTACATTTTTTGTGTAGTAAAATTTTGTCTATCTCTTATGGTTTACCAGTTATGCAAAAGTCGTTCACAATGAAGAATACTTTTGGAGACATTCCCAGGAAATTCAAGATATAAATTTTATTTGTCATAAAAATATCTTAAACATATGATATTTTAATCAAAATCTTCAGCGCCATTTTTGAGAAAATTAAAATTTTCGAAAAATGTTCCATGTAAAGGGTACTCTGGGGTGGGGGATTTTTTGAAAACCTTCGTGTCGCATCCTTGGAAGATACTGAACCTAAATACCAAGTTTGGTGCCTATCCGACAGTTCGTTTTTGAGTTATGCTGTTCACAGACAGACACACACACAGACACAGACACATGTACATGTTTCCAAAAATGCTTTTTTTGGATTCAGGGGGTCTCAAAACATGTATTTCCGGTGAAATCTCGGTATCGAATTTTTGGGTGGAATACAATACTTCCCCTACTTACTATACGTAGTAGAAAAAGTAAAAAGGTATTAATTTTCTGAAGAATGTTTAACGATTTTAATTAAAATACCACGTGTTTCCATGACAAATAAAATGTATATCTTTAATTTTATGGGAATAGCCTGTAAAGTCCTCTTCAGCCAGAGTTAATTTTATTAGTTATATACCATACGATATGCACAAAAAACTTACAAGGCATACATGCATATCTCGATAAATAAGCTAATTGTGTCAAAATTAATTTTTTGGAACAGTAACAATGGCTTAATGTGGAAACACTATTATTTATTTCCCATAATGTTATGAAAATGTATGGCATTTAAAAATCGGCATATAGCGAGCAACTTTTTAAAGATTTGACAATATCTTCAGCCTCCTGTATCCCCCTTTTACACTGTCAATTTAAAACTGTTCGGCATCTGAGTCAGACGCTCGAATCGAGTACTTCCGTGAGCGTTCGGGACAGCCAGGCTTTGATCACAAGACTGCGTATATTCTTGTAGTAGTTATAATGGGGAACACACTATAACAACAAGTCATCCGAGAATTTCAATTCGACAGATAACTCAAGGTGCTTCAACACTGAATATTTGTAACCAAAACACTACTTATTTATGGTTCCCAAATGGAGTATGGCTAAAGCTCGTTACAATATCACGTTAACTCCACCACTGAGCTAACAGTGGTGGAAAGTTAGTTTACTGTTCCTGAGGTTGCAAGTTCAAATCTCCATGGAGTTACTCAACTTCTCTCTCCCTCTTTCATTTTATATATATATATGAGTAAAAATGTGATGGGTTGCATTCACATGACCTTCTTATCTCTTGTGCAAACTATATTTACAAACACTTATTCTCCATCTACTTTATGTTAAACGAGAAAAACATTTACAGAAACTATATTACTGCTAATTTTCTTGTAGGTGCAAGGGGAATATGGTAGGCTATAAGAGATAGTCAAATGTTTTAAGCGCTGGTTGCTATGTGGCGCATTCCATTCTTTTTGCATGTCCAGGACATAAAAAACGAATAACGAATTCCCATTTGAGAGAAGGTATAAATTCAAACAAATAATAAGGAATATCTCGGAAATGGTTCACCAGATAAAAAAATGAAAATGACATAAATTATGTGTTTTAACGAGGTCTATCTGTTTTTAAATAGTAACATTTTGTCGATCTCTTACGCTATACCAGTTATGCTAACGTTATTCAGAAAGAAGGAATTTTGGGAACGTTGCCAGAAAATTCAAAATATAGATTTCATTTACCACAAAACTATCTTAAACGTATGATATTTTAATCAAAAGAATTAAAGCATTTTTTGATAAAATAAGAATGTTAGAAAAATGTTCCATGAAAAGGTGGTTGGTGTGGGAGGATTTTCTTGAAAATCTTTGTCCTAGTCCTTGGAAGATCCTAAACTCAAATACCAAATTTGGTATTTACCCCACATTTTGTTTTTGAGTTTTGCTGTCCACAGACACACATGCGCGCGCGGAAATGTTTCCAAAAATGCAGTATTTGGATTCAGGGCACTTTAAAACATGTATTTTTGGTGAAATCTCGGTATATAATTTTTGAATGGAAAACAATACTTCCCCTACCTATTATACGTAGTAGAGAAATTAAAAATATAATACGTTTTCTTCATTTTTACTCTCTCTATCATGTGCATTAGGCAGAGAAGGTATTGCATTACACCCAAAAATTATATACCAAGATTTCACTGGAAATACACGTTTTGAGGCCCCAATGAATAAAGAAATTGTTTTTAGAAAATTTCTTATGTTGTACCCATCTGTATCTGTGTGTGTGTCCGTGAACAGCATGACTCAAAAACGAAAAGTTGAATAAACACCCAACTTGGTATTTAGGTTCAAATCCTGCTAGAGTTGCGACACACAGATTTTCATGGAAATTTACCTATCCCAGACTACCCTTTCCATGGAAGATTTTTTCGAAATTTTTTATTTTCTAAAAAATGGCTCTAACTATTTTGATTTAAACATTATATATTAAAGATATTTGCATAACAATTAAAATTTATATCTTGAATTTTTTGGGAATAGCCCCTGAAGTTTTGTATAGTATTGTATAAATGCTAAACGTCAAACGATAAACGAAAACATACTACACAAAAATTGTAAATCTCTTTCAAACACATAATTTATATCAAGTAACTTTTTTGTGGCATAAGCCATTACTGAGATATTCGTTATTTAATAGATCGTTGCTTGCTCTTTCTTTTAAAGTACTATCACTTCAGTTGTTTCTCGCGATTGCATGCAAACAGTATGGGATTTTAAGGCAAGTATATAGCCTCCAGTTCTTAAACATGTGTCTATAACTTTTCCGGTGGTATATATATAGGGAAATGTGTAATGTAGCTATATCTGCAGAGGTTTATTTGTATTAAAATGAAGTAGGTAAAAAATACGTTTCAATAAGACGAGTTTGCATACCCACTAATAAACGATAGAGAGTAGAGAAAGCGTTTATTTAATAGTCCGTCATACCGGTAGATGGCAGCCATGACGTTAATTAATTGGTCGGTAGCAGATTTCATAAAATGAAGTAACAGAAGCACTATTATTACTTTCTCTACTACGTATAGTAAGTAGGGAAAATATTGCATTCCACCCAAAAATTTGATAGCGAGATTTCACCGGAAATATATGTTTTGAGGCCCCCTGAATCCATAAAAAGCATTTTGGAAACATGTCCGTGGGTGTGTCTGAACAGTATATCTCAGAAACGAACAGTCGGATAAATACCAAACTTCGTATTTAGGTTCAGTATCTTCCAGAGATGCGACACGAAGGTTTTCAAGAAAATCCCCCCACCCCAGATGACCCTTTACATGGAACATTTTTCGAAAATTTTAATTTTCGCAAAAATGTCTATAACGATTTTGATTAAAAGATCATATGTTTAAGATATTTTAATGACAAATAAAATGTATATCTTGAATTTTCTGGGAATGTCTCCAAAAGTAATCCTCAGTGTGAAAGACTTTTACATAACTGGTAAACCACAAGAGATAGACAACATTTTACTGCTAAAAATGTAGATCGCGTTAAAATTCATAATTTATGTCATATACATTTTTTTTGTTGAGTGAACCATTTTCGAGATATTGCTTGTTATTCCCCAAAATTTTCAATAATTATTTTCTCAAATAGGAATTCGTTATTCATTGTTTTGTCTTGGATATGCAAAGAGTATTAATGGTGCTGCACCTAAAAACCATCTATTAAGAGATATGTCTATGCTTAAAGGCTACTGTATTTCTATATTGCACTTGCAAATACAAAACAAGGGGAACTAAGTAGGCCTTAAGCGATAGTCAAATATTTTTAGAACTGGTCACTATGTGTAAAATGTAAGTCTCTTTGCATGTCAAAAGATCGTTTTTGCAAATGTTTATCTCGTTTAATATGAAATAGATGGTGAAAAAGAGTTTGTAAATATAGTTTATACAAGAGTAGAGAAAGTCATGTGAGTGTAATACATCAGATTTTTTAACTATGTTCAGTAAAACGGGTTGTCAGAAATAAAATAATAACAATCCATCACGGAGAATCGAAGTTGAACCGCTTGAGTATAAGTAACTTAACCACTGCTCCACGACAAACACTGTGGGTGGTAGCCCAAATCAGTGGTTAGTGGCACTTATTTTAGAGTTAGCGAAAGCAGCGCACAGAAGTTGATGGTTGTGAACCGCGCGCTCTCTCGAAGGGACATTGAAACATTTAACTGCTTAAGAGACCGGCCACATTTAGTTTCGCCAAATGTAGCTTATAACAACATGTATAATGAAAACATACCTGAAAACGTTTATCCTGGTTAACAAGAAGTGTGTAGAAAAACAGAATAATTTGCAGAAGAGATATAAACATAGAAATTAAATTAAAATTAAATTGAGTTTTATTTATGGACGCTCTTTAACTACTATGGTTCTTAGCGTCCCATTACATATTGGGCGTGAAACACCGGCAATTTTGCTCAGAGGCCTCTTTATCAAGCTTGAGGTTCTTTTACGTACCCGTAAATCTACGACACGGGACCACCGGCTTTACTTCCCTTCCGAAGGAAGCCATGCTAAGGATTGTTACGCCCGAAAAAATCCATCGCCCTCCGCCGGGTTTGAACCCGCGACCTAGGGAACTAGAGGCTAGCACGGTACCACTAGTCCACGGAGGAAGACATATATACATAGAGATGGGACTTCGATACCTCGATACTCTCGATACACGGTAGTATCGAAGTAGGTCTAATATTTGAGATAAATCTTCGATACTTTAAAACTTTTAAGTTTTGCATTATTGAAAGTTGTTGCATTTAACTTTATGCTAGATAAGGAAATGAAAGAGTTCAGACTACGTGTTATGGCCTCGCACGTGTCACCAAAGAGTTGCTGGACTATACTTCTTGATGGACCTTGACTGCGATGAATGCAACATTCCATTAACTCTTGTGTCTAACTAAAAATATGCAAGACAATAGGAGAGGGAATAGAGGTATTCATGTAGCATGCAGCGTTAATTAAGCTGAGATAGAAGCTGTTGCACTAAATCACGTTTCTGCAACAGCCTGGTTTAGTGACTCACTCTCAGCCATAACATTTACCTACTACACTGACCAAGTCTGTGAATCCAGCAGAAATAAATTAGAACTTAAGACGTGAGATAATACGCGTATATATCTGCATTTAATTTAATATTTCAAATAACATTTTCGTATTATTTTCTCTACTACGTACAGTAAGTAGGGGAAGTATTGCATTCCACCCAAAAATTCGATACCGAGATTTCACCGGAAATACATATTTTGAGACCCCCTGATTCCATTAAAAGGATTTTGTGTGTGATTGTGAACAGCATAACTCAGAAACAAACAGTCGCATAAACACCAAACTCGGTATTTAGGTTCAGGATCTTCCAGAGATGCGACACATAGGTTTTCAAGATAATCCCCCAACCCAGATTACCCTCTGCATGGAACATTTTTCGAAAATTTTAATTTTCTCAAAAATGGCTCTAAGATTTTGATTAAAATATCATATGTTTAAGATATTTTCATGACAAATGAAATGTTTATCTCGAATTTTCTGGGAATGTCACCAAAAGTATTGTTCATTTTGAACGACTTTTGCATAACTGGTAAACCATAAGAGATAGACAAAATTGGACTACACGAAAAAATGTAGCCGCTTTAAAATACACAATTTATGCCATATACATTTTTGTTGTTGAGTGAACCATTTTCAAGATACTGCTTGTTATTTCCTTAAATTTTCCAATACTTATACTTTTTCTCAAATTCGTTATTCAATTTTTTTTTGTCCTGGTAATGCAAAGAAAATGGAATACTCCACATAGCAACCAACTCTTAAAATATTTGACTATCGCTTAAAGTCTACCAATTCCCCTTGCATTTACAAGAAAATTAGCAATAAGATTAACATCTCGATATCTCGATTAGAATAAAGCATATGGAGAATAAGAGTTTGTAAAAATAGTTTGCAGAAGAGTAGAGAAAGTCATGTGAGTGTAACACATCAGATTTTTTTAATTGTGCCTATGCCTTAGTACATAATATATATAATAATGTATGAGAGTGGGTAGTAGAGAGCTTACTAAGCTTCCCGCTAATTACTTCTTACTGAATGAAAAAATACATATGTAGTGTTATCAAGAAAAAAATCTGATTTCTTGTACTCGCATAACTTTCTCTACTCTTGTACAATATAATTTTATAAACGCTTATTCTCCATATATTTCATGTTAATCGAAATATCGAGATGTCAATCTTATTGCTAATTTTCTTGTAGATGCAAGGGGAATTGGTAGGCTTTAAGCGATAGCCAAATATTTTAAGAACGAGTTGCTCTGTGGAGCATTCCATTCTCTTTACATATCCAGGAAATAAAAAAACGAATAAGTAATTCCCATTTGTGAAAAAGTTTAAAGTATTAGAATTCAAACAAATAACAATGAATATCTCAGAAATAGTTCACTCCATAGAAAAGTGTATATGGCATAAATTGTGTGTTTTAATGAGATACACATTTTTTCTGTTGAGAAATGTTGTCTATCTCTTATGATTTACCAGTTATGTAAAAGTCATTCACAATGAAGTGGACCTTTGGGGACATTCCCAGAGAATTCAAGATACACTTTTAGTTTTAATAAGAATTTCTTGAGCATGTGATATTTTAATCAAAATTGTTAGAGACGTTTTTGAGAAAAATCAATATTTTCGAAAAAAATGTTCCATGTAAAGGGTAGTCTGAGATGGGGGATTTTCTTGAGCATCTTTGAAAGATACTGAATCTAAATATCAAGTTTGATGTTTATCCGACATTTCGTTTTTGAGTTATGCTGTTCACAGGCACACACAGGACCTTTTTCTAAAAATTCTTTTTTTTAATTCAGGGGGCCTCAAAATATGTATTTCCGATGAAATCTCGGTATCGAATTTTTAGGTGGAATGTAATACTTCCCCTACTTATTATACGTAATAGAGAAAGTAAAAATCGCTGCCAGCTGGAGAATGTCAAACGAGCACTCGAAATTGATTACATGCGTTTATACACAGAAACTACTAATTAAATGATAATTCAGTGAATAAGCTATCGTCTCTACAGTTTTTTATAAAGTGATTATGGAGTGTCGAATATCAGTACTGAAAATCAGTATCGGTATCCGGTATTGAGAAAAAGTGGTATCGTCCCATCACTACATCACTAAACATATACAATTGTGAAGAGAGAAGATCATGCGAATGTATATCCTGACTTGCTAATCTAAAAGCAGGGTCATGCAATTAGAATTCATTGGTAGTTTTCCTGAGTTTAAAACAGCAGCATATACCTTACAGAACACAAGCTTCTGCTGGGGGAAAACAGCTTTCATCAGCTTTTGGTCGGAGTGTGGTTCAGAGGTAACGAATTCTGGTCCAATTCAACCAAGAATGACAATTGGAGGTTCGTTGTGGTGACCGCATATCATCCGGTTATTGACTGGTTGATCATTCACCTCTGTCTGTGGTCATGAGGTCAGCACCGGGTGGTAGCTCATGACTGTAACCAGGAAATGGTACCACAAATCGAGCCATTTAATGCGTATGGGATTTCACTTCTTAATGCTGTAAGCCAGAATTTATAACGCCCTTTTAGCTGCAGATACATGACTGGATTCCTAAAACTAAGCTGATCATGGCTTTTATGATGTGTAGTTCAAGCACAGGGTGTTTATTTGCATAGTCACCTTCCTGTATGTTCTGTTTTGTTGCAATCAAATTTTAGCGGAACGTGGAATTGGGATTCTAGAATTGCTAAGAGTTTTTTGAGGTTCATATAGTCATCAAGATGCTGGACAGTTGGTCTTGGTTGCAAAGTCACCTTCTGTTCCATTTACTTATGCAACTTGACAGTACCGAGCGGAATGGCTCAGTCGGTAACATCTGTGGTCCGTATTCCCGAGGTCCCGGGTTCAAATCCCGTGGGGCGACCAATCTGACTGACGCGCTTTCCCTCAGCCGCTAAGGTAAATACCGGATTGTATATTTAATACCACGACCCAAAATTCCATCTTAAGTCTAAAACAATAGTAAAGATAAAAAATAAGGTGATAATAGCGAATGCTATGCCATATATCCACAAACAATGAAAGCAGATAGACTGGTCGACACCCTAATACCATCTGCGCGACACGAAGCAGAACATCCGGCTGCTATGCGCCAGGGTCTCTATGGACACGACGAAGTGGGTGGTTACAAGGATGAGACGTAGAAGGTTAACTGTCTGCCATACCTCCATCTAAGAGTTATCCACTAACAGATCCGTCGTGATGTGGCCCTGTAGCTAAAGCGACGTAAAATAGAGTAATTAATTAATTGTTGACAGCCTTAGTTATAAAATCAGCCTCCTGTACCATTTTCTTATGTAACTCGTTGACAAATGTCATAAGTTGCACAATCACTTGCTGTAATTTCTGTTTAGTTGCTTAAAGTTTTAGCGGAATGTCAACTTTGGATTCGTAGAACTGTTGAATGCTATTTGAGTGTCAAAAAGTTATTGTTAAGCTAGATAATTGGCCTTAATTGAAAAATCACCTATCTGCATCATTTCCTTATGTAGCTTCTGAAAAATGACTTTAGTTGCGTAGTCGTCTTCCTATATTTTCTTGATAATGAGTTTTGGTGGAATGTGGGCTTTGGGATCGTGGAACTGCTGGCTCTTTTCTGAGTGTATACGTAATCGAAGCAGAATATTTACATAGAACATGTAGCCTGATTGCATACTAACAACTGTGCTAGTGGAGACGATGTAGCCCTGCAGATGATCGCCACGTGGGGGGTGACTGTAGGCTATATACACTTACTTTTATATATACCGCGTGAGTCTTCTCATCCTGCGGATTTGTAACTAGGGAACGATCATTTTACAGACGATGCGAAATGCACGTGCTGACACCGCATTCACTAGTCCCTGATTAGGTTACGGTGAAGCTCGCTGTTTAAGTGCTCTAGTACCTGGAAGGTCTTGATGAATGTCGGAAGTTCAAATCCCGCCGATGAATAAATGCGTTTCTTTTTCATTTCTGCACAGGTTTCGAGAACGTTTCCTTTCGAATGCACTGGAAAATGGATTTTCCTATAAATACTTATTGTGGAACAATGTTTTCGAATAGGGAGTATCTGGACATGCTGTTAGTATACGTGGGAGCGAAGCAGAATGCACATCGTCTATACCAACGGAGGTATCCACAGAGAACACTTCCTATAGATCACACATTTTTGTGAGTTGCGAACTGCCATCTGGAATCAGGAACAGTGCACAAGACCCACATCCACGAAGAGATCACTCTGTATGTGACCAAGCAACGACGGATCGTGTGACTATGTCATTCAGCATCCGCATTGTATTACGAGGGGCACTGTCAGGTATTTCAATATCAGCCAATCTTCCGCATGGAGAATACTACATCATGCAAAGTTTCACCCTTATCATCTTCAATTACACCAGGAACTACTGCAACCGGACCATGGGCTGAGAGTGACGTTTGCAGGTGGATCGTACGATAAACTGAACAAGATCCACATTTTTGGGAAACTTGTTATTCACAGACGAAGCAGGGTTCCACAACACAGGCCATGTAAATTGCCACAATATGCATTAATGGAGCGCTGTAAACCCACATTGGATGCGAGAGGCGGCCTTAAAAGTCCGATGGGGTTTCAATGTTTGGGCTGGTATATTCGGTGAACATCTAATACGACCGTAATTCTATGATGGCCAAGCCACTGGGATTGGCTATATCCACTTCCTGCAACACCAGCTGCCTACTCCACCAGATGAAGTGCCGTTGCAGGACCGACTACCAACATGATGGGACGCCAGGTCATTAGGCCCGTAGTGTAACGGCTTATCTCGATACCACCTACCCTGAACGACGGATCGGACGGCATGGACCAATAGGGTGTCCAGCACGCTCACCAGATCTAACCCTATTAGATTTCTTCTTATGGGTCTATCTTAAAAATATAGTGTACCAATGACCCCTCAAAGCTCAGGGAACGCATCATCTTAGCTTGCGTGACATCATACCGCAATGATGGTTAGACTGAGATCTTGCATCCGCCGGGATGGTGGCCAGTTCGAATACCTATTACAACCACATGGAGCAAACGGGTAAATTGTAAAGGTTTGTCTGTGTGATGGTCCGACATGATGTCATAGTCACTGTTAAATGCACTACTTTGGGAACCAGAGATGTTCACAACGATCATTATATGGACTCGCAAACGTTACCTAGTTTGTATGTACGTACTGCATTTTGGAAACTCCCAGAACAATTTACTGGCTTTCTTTTGTATGAAAGAATAACTTTAAATAGTAAAATATCATTTAATGATGCCTTATGTTTGTAACTTATAATTACAATGTTATATTCATTTGTTTATGATGTTCATTAAAGCATATTCTAACAAGTAACAATTTGTGTTTCAATGAAATTCACAAAACTAAACTAATTAAGTGAAACGACACTTCCATGCAAAACTACCAGTTCTCGTTAAATTTATTAAACCCAGAAAGCACCTTCAAGTGGCAGTATTTGAACCTGGGATCTTCACCACTGAAGGCCAAAGCGCACACTGTTGTGCTACGAGTGCATGTCACTGCACTCACAGCGGTGTAAAGCAGTGTTCTTTGCCAAAATTAATACGCCTCATTGCAGTGGACAGTGTTTACGGCATACCTGTACAACTCCGGGACTGCATAACTTCGCAATCCGCAAGCTTAGAAGATTCACCCGGTATATACGTTTTTGTGAGTTGTGATGGATCAGCCGACCCTATTTTTACTTTCTCTACTACGTATAGTAAGTAGGGGAAGTATTGTATTCCACCCAAAAACTCGATACCGAGATTTCACCGGAAATACATGTTTTGAGACCCCCTGAATCCAAAAAAAGCATTTTTGGAAACATGTCCGTGTGTGTGTCTGTGAACAGCATAACTCAGAAACGAAGAGTCGGATAAACACCAAACTTGGTATTTAGGTTCAGTATCTTCCAGAGATGCCACACGAAGGTTTTCAAGAAAATCCCCCCACCCCTGATTACCCTTTACATGGAACATTTTTCGAAAATTTTAATTTTCTCAAAAATGGCTATAACGATTTTGATTAAAATATCATATGTTTAAGATATTTTCATGACAAATTAAATGTATATCTCGAATTTTCTGGGAATGTCTCCAAAAGTGTTCTTCATTGTGAACGACTTTTGCATAACTCGTAAACCATAAGAGATATGCAAACGTTTACTACACAAAAATGTAGATCGCGTTAAAATACACAATTTATGTCATATACATTTTTTTTGTTGAGTGAACCATTTTCGAGATATTACTTGTTATTCACTTAAAGTTTTCAATACTTATTTTCTCAAATGAGAATTCGTTATTCATTTTTTTTGTCTTGGATGTGCAAAGAGTATCAATCTGTGGGAAAGGGAATGGTGCTGCACCTAGCAACCAGCTATTAAGAGATATGTATGTGCTTAAAGGCTACTGTATTTCTATATTGCCCTTACATCTACAAAAAAATTAGCAATAAGATAGAGTCTGCAAATGTTTATCTCGATTAACATGAAGTAAATGGAGAGTAAGCGTTTGTAAAAATAGTTTGTACAAGAGTAGTGCAAGCCGCAGATTATAGTCTTACTTCAAAGCATCGCTCCATTCGTCAAACAATAATTTGTTTTGTAGCTGTATTGTGTCAAATACAATTAGTCATTCTTGAGACTGTCTAATATTAATACGAAACACGTGAACACTAATAAGCTACCGAGAGCTAAAACATAAATATTTTTTCGTGAACTAGGAAAACAGCTTGATACCGAAATGTTTCGTGTCAGCGAGATAGGTAGAGGCTTGCGATGGTCAGGTGGGCTCTACCTCAGTCATCATGAGCTAAATTGATATTTTGTAGGTTCAATCCCTTATAACAATAATGTTTTCTTTGTGTTAAACAGTAATCATCATATTTATCACTTCGGCGCACTGGGTGAAGGAAACCAATTTCTAAAAAGGCACTTAATGTCGTTTTAGTTAGCTTTATTGGTATTTAATTCCTTATTTCTAGCCACGTTTTTACACAAAAATTGCAAAATAACAAGGAATAAAAAATTATGATGTGATATATCAGATGAATATCCCTACCTTTTATTTTTATCAGTGGGTATACAAATTATTCTTACTAAAGCTTATTTTACTATATAATACATTTAATCGTTATAAACCTTTGCAAAAATAGCTATATTACATATTTCGTTATAAATACAAAGAGAACAGCAACAGTCAAATGTTAATATCTAAAACATATGATATTTTAATCAAAATCGTTAGAGCCATTTTTGAGAAAACTAAAATTTTCAAAAAATGTTCCATATAAGGGGTAATCTGGGGTGAGTGGAATTTCTTTAAAAACCTTCGAGTCGCATTTCTGGAAGATACTGAACCTAAATACCAAGTTTGGTGTTTATCCGACTGTTCGTTTCTGAGTTATGCTGTTCACAGACAGACACACAGACATACACACCGGACATGTCTCCAAAAATGCTTTTTTTGGATTCAGGGAGGACTCAAAACATGTATTTCCGGTGAAATCTCGGTATCGAATTTTTGGGTGGAATACAATACTTCCCCTACTTACTATACGTAGTAGAGAAAGTAAAAATGCAGTGGTGCGAAACCAGGAGATCTAGCCGGCCAAGCCTTAGAGCTGTCTCATTCAATCCATTTTTCTGGATCCACTCCGTGTAAGTAACTCTATACAATAACGAACTAATGTGGGGGCGCTCCATCTTGCTGAAATCACATTCTCACCCATTTCATCAGCGGCACATTTTCTAATAATAGCGGCAAATCTTTTCGAAAAAAAACTGAAGATATCGACTTTCCGTGTGGTTACCTTCGAAAAAACATGGTCCTATTAGTTTATCGCCTTGGATTCCACAATCCACGTTGAAAATTGCACCTTAAACGCAATATCTCTTACACAGCGTGGATTATTTATACTACAATAATGCATATTGTATCTGTTCACAGTTCCGTTATTATGGAGCAAGGCTTCAGCACGTTTCCACGTGTTGCAATAACCATTGGGAAAATGTCACTCACGCTTGATGGTCGCGTTCTTAGAGATCCTGGTGTAGCTTTAGATGGTAGGGATTAAATTCATTGCGGTGCAATATTCGCAACAATGATGCCTGGCTAATGTTCATCTCCTGTGCTATGAACCTAGAACTTGTATGCCGGTCATATTTTCGATTGTTTACGCACAATTTCTTCATTATCTCTAAAAGTCACTGGAGCATTCCGAGCAGGAGAGTCTTTTTGATTGACCCTGTTCAATGGAAGCGTCTTCCAAAGTGTACATAGTTGATCTTCTTCCTGGAAATCGCTCGTATAGGCGTCTTGCTTCCACTGCATTACATCTTGTTTCACATAGAGCAGCAGCATATTCACATATTCGTCTATGTTTTAGTAACAACCGAGTCTAGAATGTTTAAAGGTACTCAAAGAACACAGTTTTCGATGCAGGTGCCTGGACACTTCACATTTTGAACGATTTATTTATAAGTATAAATAAAGCAATTTGTTTGTGTTACAGAATATCATTTTGTTTTGTAATACCTAATCATTGGTCGAAAGAACCAAGCGTAAAAATAAATTTGACCAATTCTTGTATTCAAACACGTACCCTCAAAACCCCGCTCTGACCGAAACATAATAAACCATTCCGCCATTCCAACATTAGTCTTTTAAATTCGAATGCTGGCTGAGGTATGCTGGAACTAGCACTTTACCAGTATTCATAACCCATTGTTGTAATATTAAGTTAGTTTAAGTGTTTTGTCTTCATTAATAACATGGCTCAAGCTATTACCTTTGCTATACAAACTAGCAATTACCCTGGTTTATGCCAGAATAGAATTATTAACCCATTTACTGATGTGACTGTACAGCAGAATTTTTTCCTCCTGGCCCTACTAGCTGGATGCGCAGTGGCTGGACGTGCCCATTATATCCCGGGAGGGGCTTTGGGTTAGTGGTAGGAGAACAGCCGATGCGTACTTAGGAGCTGGGGGAATACTGCCGGTCTAGTCTCCCCTCTCCTCTCCAACCTTCTCGTTTGCGTTTTTGCAGGGTCAGGTCGAAAAAATCGCACTATACAACTACTTTATGAAAGTAGGCGTGACTTTAATTGGTCGTAACCTATCCTTTCCCTTTCAAAAAATAACGTTAATTATGTTTAAATCATTTTGAAGGTGGATCCATAATGATAGGTGGTCATTCAACAAAAACTTTCGAGAGGAGGGTTTTACGAATGTATAGTGTAAAAAAGGTTTATAAATTGTAGAGAGACCTGGTGAAGTTCTCAGTGTAAGAGTATGATGTTTTTGAAATGATTTATATCGCGAATACCTTTTGTCCCTTAAATCACTTACTCACTGAGTTGTTAGCCGTCTTCTGTCTACATACATATGTGAGCTGTAGAGTGAACGGTCAAGATAGGCTCAAGGCGTATCTGCTTCTTAGTGGGTTGCATAAATGATGTGTTGCGCACACTGACTTTCTCTAGCCTTGTGCAAACTATTTTTACAAACGCTTCTTCTCCATCTACTTCAAATTAATCGAGATAAACATTTGCAGAAATTATCTTATTGCTAGTTTTCTTGTAGGTGCAAGGGGAATATGGTTGGCTTTAAGCGTTAGTCAAATCTTTTAAGAGCTGGTTGCTATGTGGCGCATTACATTCTCTTTGCATGTCTAGGACATTAGAAAATAAGAATAACGAATTCCATTTGAGAAACAGTATAAGTAGTGGAAAATTTGAACAGGTAACAAAGAATATCTCAGAGATGGTTCACTCAAAAAAAAATCTATATGACATAAATTGTGTGTTTTAAGAGATATATATTTTTTGTGTAGTAAAACTTTGTCTATCTCTTACAGTTTACCAACTATGCAAAAGTCATTCAGAAAGAAGAGGACTTTGGGGACATTCCCAGAAAATTCAAAATATACATTTCATTTGCCATTAAAATATCTTAAACATATGATATTTTAATCAAAATCATTAGAGCCATTTTTGATAAATTTTCGAAAAAATATTCTGTGTAAAGGGTAGTCTGGGGTGGTGGTTTTCGAAAATCTCACACCGCATCCTCGGAAAATACTAAACTCAAAATACCAAGTTTGGTATTTATCTGACTTTTTGTTTTCGAGTTATACTGTTCACACACAGACGCACACACGGACATGTTACCAAAAATACTTTACTTGGATTCAGTACACCTCAAAATATGTATTTACGATTGAAATCTCGGTATCGAATTTTTTGGTGGAATGCAATATTTCCCCTACTTAATATACGTAGTAGAGAAAGTAAAAATAGGGGCGGATGATTCAGCTGGTGTGTGTGTGTGTGTGTGTGTGTGTGTGTGTGTATATCCATATTTCCATGAGATTGAAATGCGTAATGTGAATTTAATTTTATATAACTCGGAAACCATAAGAATTACACACCTTAAACTAGAGTTAGAAATTTACATTAATAAAAGTTTAGGGATTGTTAAAAGAATATTTGTTGTCGTTCGTTATAATTTCGCTGCATTTTAAGCAACACATTTTAAGTACTGTTCTTTTGTTTCGCTTTAGGTTATGTAGCATGCAAATCATGTAAATGTTCTAACAGCCTCCTAAATTTTACTACCTTACACAAAATCAACTTTAAAATAATTTCCACTAACATTTCTAATGATTAACAGAATGTAGGTAGAAAAACAAAATTTAGTATGAAGCATTTTTATAATAAATATAAAACTAAATTATAGGGGTAGAGAAAATCGTGTGATTGCAACACAATATACCTTCTTCCTGCTTACTAATATATTCACGACACTCCAAGCGACATCTAATTCTCCTATAACATTTCTCTGGTGTTTTTATTAAATTTCTGTAGTAGATGTTGTACACCCGTGGACAAAAAAGAGTCATCCCCAGACCCCATGTGACGATCGTGTACCTGCGTAATAGACGTGTTCACAACGCACATACAGGAACTGAAGAATAGTCTGTGTTTTAGATAGTAATGGTCACCTATAGCGGTGTCTCTCGGTGGTGACGCTTATAAGCTACTGAAAAGAGGGCACGGAGAAACGTTTCATTGTCCGAGAGGTTAAGAAAGCATTGCTTGCACTCATAAGCTCTTCGGTTCAAATGTCGTATTAAACATTGTTATTTTTTATGCTGTTAATTTTATGACTGAATGAGTAGAACATAATTTTGCATTAATGTAACCTTAGTATTTTAAGTATTAGGCGTATCTATGCACACAAAAACATAATTCTACTAAACCACTATTTTTAAATAACTAAAGAAAACTGTAAATAAACTATTATCTTCTAAAATAAAACATAAAAACAAACAAAATTAATAATGGATGAATGAACCCTCAATACGTATAACTACCCTCAATCTTTGGGGCATAGAGGGAATTAAATCCCTGTGGTAACGTGGGCGAGAAGTTACAACATCCCAGGTTTCTTGGATTTGTACCCAGAAGCTATCGGTTGTCTTTAAGCATCTACAGGGAAATTCTAGCGCAGCTCCCTTTTTACCTCATCTCATACATTTTCAATAGGATTGAAATCTGGTGAACAGGGAGGTCAGCCTATCATTCTGATATCCTGCCTCTTTGAGAACGGATTTGAATCCTTTTGACATATGCGGACAGGATTATCATCCTGTACGAATTCAACAATTCCATCAGAATATCTCACCCTCACAGAGGGAATAAAAATATTATCAGGTATTATCGTGTATTGCGCACTGTTCAGTGTATCATCAAAGCTGCCACAACACACCTAGATCGTCCCTTAATATCCAAAAGGATACAGATATGTGACCATAGTGAAACTTTGAAGCCACGTATTTTGCATCTAATAATTACTAATCTAATAACTTTACTAAATGCCACGTATGAAACGCAGTATATCGAAAATAAATAGTCACTATGTTTTGATTAAACATTATTAACATAGAAAAGAAGTGTTTGCCACATGCCAGAAGCGAACCTGCGGTCTTAACCACAGAAGTACCCTACACTTTGCCATAGTGCTGCAGAGAAGAACGTGAAACGTAGCATGTTTAACAATGTCGTTCAACAACATGCTGCTACGGACACACAACTGCGTGGTGGATGGTGTAAACAAGGCGCTGTACCGTGTAGAAACAATTTGGCGTTCAAGATATGACTCTTCTTTTTGTCCACGGGTGTACAGGGTGGGAGAGAAGTCCCCGTATCCCCTAGCATCGAATCTAATTTATTTATTTTAGCACAAGTACTTACGTATTAAGTGTTCAATATATCAGTATGATCCCCATCATGCTGTAAACACAGTTCTATACGCCACCATGTTCTTCTTGACATATTCTTGAGCATGTCCGGTGTTACAATGCATTCTCAGCAGCATTGTGCAATTCTTCCTTTGTAGCATAACGACGTGCAGATATATGCGCCTTAATAACTCCCCATAACGAGTTGTCAGGTGTGGTGAGGTCAGGACTTCTTGGTGGCCATTTAAGGGAGCGGGTATTGCTGATTAACCACGACCTATCCACCGTCCTGGAAAGTGTTCATTTAGGAACTCGCGCACTACAATAGCGTAGTGAGGAGGTGCTCCATCTTGCTGTAACCATATGCAGGCCCCTTTCCTCAAGTTGAAGTATTAACCATGTTTGTAACATGTGCAAATAGTTTGCGCCACTCACAGTCCCTTCAAAAAGTACGGTCCAAGCAGATGATATTACAACGCTGCCCATACCATTACATAAGGCAGGTTCCTTTCTAACTCGACTGTGTAATCAGGATTATCTTTGGCCCAAAAGACAATATTTATAGCACTAGAGCTGCGATAAATCGCACATTCATCTAAAAACATAACCTTGGTACGGTTTACTGCATTTGGAAATAGAGTTAACAAAGCACGGTATGCTAAAACGCGCTCATTCCGGTCTCTATTCCATAACTCGTTTACGAACGTTGGTCGAAAAGGTCTGAGCTTAAGGTCTTTTTTCATGCCACCTCACATTGTTGTCCGCGGTATACCGTTTACGTGTCGCCTTCATAGGAGATTGTTCAATGGAAGCAGATACTCCGGCACATGTTTCTTCACGTGTCTTCTTGCTTCCACTCCGCGGCTGTCTTTAACACTGCCAAAAGCAAAAGCATATCTTTCCCAATACAGAAGTGTTACTTTTCGCGGTGGAGTCTTATTAAATGTTTCCCGGATGCTCCCATAATCTGTCTCATTGTCTGACCTGTGTGTTGTCGTTCGTGCACCCAACACTTGTCACTAAACGCTCCTCAATAGTGTATCTATGACCGCTCACATCTGCTGTGTAACCATGAATTCCAACAATTGATAAGAGGTAACACAGCTACGTTGTATAACAACATTTGATACTCACAGGGGTACAGGTTCTTAAGTATCACCCCTCTCGTACCCTCTTCCTAATCTACTTCCCTCTGACATATCTTCTGCTGTATTGAAAAAGGATACATTACATATTTGTCAGCTTCCTTACTTTTGACTGCTCGCGCCAGGTCTACCACAGAATTTCGCTTATCTCCTCACTACAGCTTTGCAGTTTGGAAGCGCTGTAATCCCGCCATTGTTAATGAATTTACACACCCCTGTTATTGTTTTCCTAGCCTCTCTGCATATCCTCGTGGCGAATAATTACATACTTTATTGAATATAATTAAAAGATCATACAGCCGTAATTACATTTGTATAATTGTTTTATGCATAGTAAATATTGCTTACGTAAACACCCGCAACATTTCTAGCAGATTCATTAAAATCGATTTGCTCCACATAGGATTCAATTAGCGGACTACAAACAACAAAAATTACCTTGCTGTCATATTAACAACTTTGGAATAAGGAATGGAAACAAAATCATAACGGTATACGTTTCATTAAAAGTTTTAAAAAGCGTGTTTGTTGCGATGCATGAGGGGATGTGAAGGCATTCAAATTAAATTATAAAATAGTGTAGCGCTATTGCCTTCAAACACGCGCTGTTTTTATTTTCTCGCTCCCTCGCTGCGAACAAGCCAGTTTTGTATAACAAAATGAAAAGATGTAATCTATACATCTGATTGATCACATATTAAAACCTCGACATGTTGTGGGCAGCTATTAAATGAATTAAATTTACACGTATTTTTACTGGACTGCGCTTAATGGAGCCTGTCGTCGATATATCGCTCTTCAGTTGAGAATAACACATCTGTTGCTAAGCAACTACAAGAGACAGGAGATTCAGTTCAGCTAAACACAGCTGCAAACAAATGAATGCTCCCAGAACCTACAGCATTTGACGATTTTCTCTCTTTGAACTGTAGTAAACTCGCTTCCATTTATGCGTCACCGCAGCATCGGGAGGCATTCTACTGGCCTTCACATGTAGACTTGTACAGTATGGAGGAGGTGTGTATATCTTGACATTTTCTTATTTTACGTGCGCAATTCTAGACTATTCATATATGAAAATATAACTTTGTGCAACAGATTTACTCGTTATCACTTATAATAAGAATGTTTTAAATATATAACTAATAAAAGTAATGTCTCCACGAAAAAAAAATATTTTTAATGGCAACATAATGTAAAACTAAAATACTTTATACGTTTTTCTCTCAAAGAGAACACATTTACTAGGCATTATTTTAATAATCTGTCCGATCTTCATGCTTGTCCATGCTTGTCCAATATCTGATTTAGCCATTTAGACACTGAATTATTTAGCTGCTGGAAGAATTCTGTCTCTAAATACAAATATTCCCACATTTCATGCCAATGTTCCCAGAGGGTGTCGTGTCTGAACAGCACAACCCAAAAAATCTGATGAGATGCATTCACATGACTTTCTCCACCCTCTATCGTTTATTAGTGTACATACGAACTACTCTTACTATTTTATATATCTACTTCATTTTAATCCCTATAAGCTTTTGCAGAAATAGCTACATTACACATTTTCTTATAGATAGTCAAATGTTTAAGAACTGGGCGCTATATACTGGCTTTAAAATCCCACGCTGTTGCAATGGAATCGCGAGAAACAGCTGACTGTTAACAGGAGTTCAAAACAATGGCAAGTATTTATCAACTCGAACCATTAATGACGGATTTCTCGAAGATGGCTGATGTCATAAAAAAGTTATTTGAAGTAATCTGTGTGTTTTTAAGAGACCTATATTTCCTGTATAGTACATTTTCGTCTACCACATAACTTTTACCACTTATGTAAGATTATATAAAATTCCTTGCGAATGAAGAGGACTTCAAAGGCTATTCTCAGAATATTCAAGATATAAAATTTATTTGTCATGCAGATATCTTTAATATACAGTACTTTAATCAAAATTATTATTCATTTTTATAAAACAAGAAATTTCGAAAAATGTTTCAGGTAAAGAGGAACATTTTAGATTCCATCCCCATTTGGGTAGGATGCTTTTCCTGACATCTTTGTGTCGTGGTGGAGGATACTTAAATACCACGTTGGGTGTTGATTTGATTTTCGTTTCTGATTTATGTTGGTCACACACACACACACACACGCACGTGCGCGCGCGCGATCCTTTTTCTAAAAATGTTTTTGTCAGGGGGCTTGAAAACATTTATTTACGGTGAAATCTCGGTGTCGAATTTTTGGGGGGAATTAAATACTTTGTCTACCTACCAGGTAGAGGTACGTAGTACAGAAAGTGAAATTCTGATGTGTTACACTCATTTTACTTTCTCTACTCTTGTGCAAGCTTATTTTCCATCTACTTTGTGTTAATCGAGATAAAAATAGGCATCTTATTGCTAATTTTATTGTAGGTAAAAGGGGATTATGGTAGGCTTTAAGCGATGGTAAAACCTTTTAAGAGCTGGTTGCTATGTGAAGCATTTCATTCTCTTTGCATGTCCAGAATATAAAAAAGAAAGGAAAAGGTGTAAGTGTAAGAACATTCAAGCAAATAACAAGGAATATCTCGGAAATCGTTCACTCTACAAAAAAAATTATATTACATAAATTGTATGCTTTAACGAGCTTTATATGGTTTACCAGTTATGTAAAAGCCATTTAGAAGGAAAATGACTTTAGGGGGCATTTCCAGAAAATTAAAAATATGCAATTTATTTGTATGAAAATATCTTAAATATATATGTTAATCAAAGTTGTTAGAGCCATTTTTGAGATAATCAAAACTTTCAAAATATGTTCCATGAAAAGGATAGTCTGGCGTGCGCAGATTTTCTCGAAAATCTTTATTTGGATTCAGGGCCCCTCAAAACATGTATTTCCGGTGAAATCTTAGTATCGAATTTTTGGGGTGGAAATCAAAACTTTCCCTACTTACTATACGTAGTCGAGAAAGTAAAAATGGGAATCGTGGTATAATTTTTAAAAATAAATTTAAATTATAAGTGTTGTGCCTAAAATGATAAAATATGTATGTAAGGATGAAATTTCAATTTATAGTACTAAAAAGAAAACGAAACTGTAACTATTTGGGCAATTTTCGATTTTTAGTATCCTCTAAAATGAAACAATTATGACAGATGTGTTTATTTTTGCAATGTGAGATGTTAATGACCTTTTAACAGCGCCCTGTTCTTGGTGTACAAGTAAAAGCGCATTTATTTGAAAATGATGCCCTTAATATTGATCTGTGTGATTAAAATTTGATAAAAACCGACAATCTTAGGCGCACCTGCTTGCCGAGGATTTTGGGGTGTCCTGTGGTTTTAATAACGTAAGAACTTGTGAGGTTCCCTATGGTTTTAATTACATCGCAGGGTAGACAAAGGGGCGCATGGCTTTGTGGGGCTTCCCCATGACGTCACAAAGAGACGGCGTCGTTTTTGGAGATCTGAGACATCATTAGGCGTGCATGCGTGAGGTATATGGAGATTTGTTTCAGCAGCCTTTGAATCTTCCGAAGACAGTGCCCTTATATTGGTCTTAGATCTTCCTCGGCTGTCGACTGTCATAGTCAGACTTGTGATGTTGAAGGCTTTGGATTTAAAAACTCAAACTGCATCTCAAAGGCTTTGAGGCTTTTGAAGGGAATTTTTGTGCACAAAGGAACACCTATCCTTATAAAGATGAGCTTATCATCATTACACTAACGAGGTGTTCGTTTAACCAAATGCACACGCAAATTTAAAGAATAATGACGAAAATTTTTTATAAAAAAACAAGATGTGTTGCATTAACACAAGCTCTTTAAAAAAATCTGATGTGTTACACTCACATGACTTTCTCTACTCTTGTACAATCTAATTTTACAAACGCTTATTCTCCATATGCTTCATGTTAATCGAGATATCGAGATGTCAATCTTATTGGTAATTTTCTTGTAGATGCAAGGGAAATATGGTAGCTTTTAAGCGATAGTCAAATATTTTAACGGTGGTTGCTATGTGGCGCATTCCATTCTCTTTAAATGTCCAGAACATAAAAAAAATGAATAACGAATTTGAGAAAAAGTATAAGTATTGTAAAATTTAAGGAAATAACAAGCAATATCTCGAAAACGGTTCACTCAACAAAAGAAATGTATATGACATAAGTTGTGTATTTTAACGCGATCTACATTTGTGTGTAGTAAAATTTTGTCTATCTCTTATGGTTTACCAGTTATGCAAAAGTCGTTCACAATGAAGAATACTTTTGGAGACATTCCCAGAAAATTCAAGATATACATTTTATTTGTCATAAAAATATCTTAAACATATGATATTTAAATCAAAATCGTTAGAGCCATTTTTGAGAAAATTAAAATTTTCGAAAAATCTTCCATGTAAAGGGTAGTCTGGGGTGGGGGGATTTTCTTTAAAACCTTCGTGTCGCATCTCTGGAAGATACTGAACCTAAATACCAAGTTTGGTGCTTATCCGACTGTTCGTTTCTGAGTTATGCTGTTCACAGACACACACACAGACACACACACACACACACACAGACACACACACACACACACAGACACACACACGGACATGTTTCTAAAAATGCTTTTTTTGGATTCAGGAAGTCTCAAAACGTGTATTTCCGGTGAAATCTCGGTATCGAATTTTTGGGTGGAATGCAATACTTCCCCTACTTACTATACGTAGTAGAGAAAGTAAAAAGTCTGACTATCGCTTTACCTACAGTGTGTGTGACATTGCAAGAATGTCGACTTTGCACCTAAAAAATATGATTATTGAATATTTAAACCAATAGCAAATAATATTTCAGAAATGCCAGAACAAAGTTATAGAATACAAATTATGTTTCAAAGAGATCTACATTTTTACTTTCTATGCCATGTACATTGTAGGTAAAAAGGGTATTGCATTCCACTCAAAAATTCTATATCGATATTTCACCGAAAATGCATGTTTTGAAACCTCCGAATCTAAAAAAAAGCCTTTTTAAGAAATGGTCCGTGTGTGAGTGTGTGAACAGGTATTTAAGTTTAGTACCTTCCAAAGATTTTTGGAAACATGTCCTTGTGTGTGTCTGTGAACATCACAACTCGGAACCGAACAGTCGGATAAACACCAAACTTGGTATTTAGATTCAGTATCTTCCCCCCACATCAGTTTACCCTTTTAAATGGAACATTTTTCGCAAAGTTTAATTTTCTCATAAATGGCTCTAACAATTTTGATTAAAATGTAATATGTTTAAGATGTTTTCATGACAAATGAAATGTATATCTCGAATTTTCTGGGAATGTCTCCAAAAGAATTCTTCATTGTGAACGACTTTTATAACTGGTAAACCATAAGAGATAGACAAAATTTTACTACACATAAAATTCACAATTTATGTCATATACATTTTTGTTGTTGAGTGAACCATTTTAGAGATATTGCTTGTTATTCATTTAAATTTTCCAATACTTTTTCTCATATGGAAATTCGTTATTCATTTTTTATGTTCTATACGTACAAAGAGAATGGAATGCACAACATAGCAACCAGCTCTTAAAACATTTGACTATCGCTTAAAACCTACCATATTCCCCTTGCATCTACAAGAAAAGTAGCAATAAGATTAACATCGCGATTAACAAGAAGCATATGGAGAATAAGCGTTTGTAAAATACTTTGTACAAGAGTAGAGAAAGTCATGTGAGTGTAACACATCCGATTTTTTAAAAATTGTCTCTAACGATTTCGATTAAAATATCATATACTAAAGATTCTTACATGACAAATACAATGTATATTTTGAATTTTCTCAGGATGGCCTGTGAAGCCCTCTTCATTTGGAAGGAATTTTGTATGATCTTGCATAACTGATAAACATTAAGCGATAGACGAAAACGTAGCATGCAAAAACGTAGATGTCTTTAAAACACACAGTTTACTTAAAAAAAGTTTTTCTATGGCATAGGCCGTTTCTGAGGTATCCGTTATTAAAGGTTCGAATTTTTCAACACTTGTCATTCTTTGACGTCTCATCGATTTGCAGTTGCTTCTCGCGATTGCATGAAAAGAGTATGGAATTTAAGGCCGGCATACATTTATTTGGATTCAAATGTAGTATATAGAATAATAAGCTTTAGTAAGAGTAGTTTTATATCCAATAATAAAGATAGATGGTAAAGAAATTCATGTGAATTGTGTATACTTGTGGTTTACTAGTTGTTACAAAGTTATACAAAATTTATTCACAGCGAACAGAACTTCATGGGTGTTCTTAAAAGGTTAAATATATACATTTTAGTAGAATGAAAATACTTCAATTATGTGGTACTTTGATCAACATTTTAGAACCATGTTTGAGAAAATAAAAATTACAAAGACATTTCTATTTAAAATTTCATTTCTTGGTAAGCTTAAACTATATTTGACTCAAGTAAAGATATATGGTAGCTGTCAGATATTTCTTTTTTCACTTTCTGTGCTACCTATAGTAAGTAGGAGAAGTATTGCATTGAACCCAAAAATTTGATACCGAGATTTCACCGAAAATACACATTTTGAGGCCTTCTGAATCCAAAAAAAAGAGCATTTTATAAAAAGGTCCGTGTATCTGTCTGTGTGTCTGTGAACAGTACAACTCAAAAACGAAAAGTCGAATACATACAAATCTTGGTACATATGTAGGTTCAGGATCTTTAAAAGATACGATTCGAAAATGTTTCAAGAAAATTCACCCACCCTATACTACCCTTGGATGGAACATTTTTCGAAGATTTCGATTTTCTCAAAAATGGCTATAAGGATTTTGATTAAAATAATATATGTTTAATATACTTCCATAGCAAATTAAATGTAGGTATATCATGAATATTCTGGGAATGTCCCCAAAGGTCCTCTTCATTCTGAATGACTTTTGCATAACTGGTAAATCGTAAGAGATAGACAAAAAATGTAGATCTCGTTAAAACACACAATTTATGTTGAAAGGGGATACATTATACACATATAGGAATTGTACATATGAAAGGGGAATCATACATATAAGAATTGTACATAATACTTTGATTCACTAACATGTTAAAATATTCAACATCTAACATTTGTACAGAGCTGATTGTAAGAAACGGGCGAGCTAGCAAAAATTCCAGGAAAGCATAAAGAGCGTACCTTTCACCAAGCCAACAGGCAGGAAACTGTAAGGGTACGGAGAAATAGAAAGAGACAGATAGAGAAAAGAAAGAGACGGAGATATGGAACTGACGCTTTAGCGGACGGATCTGAAGCCACACATTCTCATACATGTTAAGGTAACGCGGTCTGAGGACCAATAGGGAACATCGTTACATTTTAAACGCAGAGGTGAGCGTCACTAAGCTCCCGTATATAAGGACAGACAAGGCTCGGAACCCACTGTCTATCACCGATCTTCAAGAATTCACATCGACACGAGGTGCTACAGAAGCACAAGGGTGGGAATGCGTGTGTAGATAGCTAGGCTTCTGACTAATTTAAAGTGGTGGGATTATAATGGGAAAAGCTAGCCACCCACAAATATTTCAATTGTGAATAAACTTCATTTATTAAGGGAAAATTGCAGTGTATTTCTTAAACTTGCCTCACCCACTATAACCTGGGAATTAATAATTAGATATAGTTAGGAATGGAATACGCAACAACCGACGAGCACCAATAGCCGAGGAAGAACACTGCCAAAGACCACATTAACCAAAGGATCGACGATTTCCCGCTACAGTGTCATACACATTTATTTATGTGAGTGAACCATTTCCGAGATATTTCTTGTTATTTGTTTGAATTTTCCAATACTTATACTTTTTCTCAAATGGGAACTCGTTATTCGTTTTTTATGTTCTGGACATAAGAGAATGCTCCACATAGCAACCAGCTCTTAAAAGATTTGACTATCACTTAAAGCCTACCATATTCCCGTTACACCTACAAGAAAATTAGCAATAACATAGTTTATGCAAGTGTTTATCTCGATTAACATGAACAAGATGGGAAATAAGCATTTGTGAAAATAATTTGTACAGGAGTAGTGAAATTCATGTGAGTGCAACACATCAGATTTTTAGTTTTGCTGTTCACGGATGCACTCACACACATGTACTAGTTTCTAAACGTTCTGTATTTATTTAGGACCTGGAAACGCGTTTTGCGGTGAAATTTCAATACCGAATTTTTATGTGAAATACAATATTTCCTCTACCTACACAGGTAAAACGGAAGCGATGCCTTCTAATATTGGATTTGTTTGGAAATAAGTAAAATCCATATAAAGGCGCTGTTGCATCAGAAGAGCCCTAGACTTCAAAGTTTAAAAGACGGGAAATTGAAAGCACAAGGCCATATATTCCCAGTATGACTCCCTCCACAAAGCCCTGGGACTTTCCCGTCTTTCTTTATTGGTTTTTCATTCATTCTCTTATTACCATCCTACCCCAGTCGTACATTATTACGTTCCATGCAGCAGCTGTCAGAGTTTTCGTCTTTTTATGGCCCCAAATGAAGCTCGCACATTACCCAAGGGACTTCTCTTTGATTCAACACAATCTCAACTTTCATTACATTTCAATCTGCTGCAAATATTTCATAGCAACGATGTTTCATTAGAAAACGATAAGAATTTGCAAGTCCCTTTAGCAAACTGACGAACTCCGAAGTCAGAGGGATAATTCAGTGGAAAAAAACTATTGAACTTTTGCTTTAAAGCATCCAATGGTTCTTTTCATTTGTCTCCAGGCAAAGAAGTAGCACTAAGATGCTTTTGTTTCTCTTCATTTCTGTGCGACGTGAAGTTATAACTTGAGTTGGAAATTAAAAAAGATGCTCTATTTTTACGCAACATTTTGCATATGTATGTCTTTACAGTGCTGAAACATCCAAATTACAAGTCAGATATTGACAACTGTAAAGTATTCTCTTTCTTAAGGGAATAACTCCTTATAAATATATTTTAACTAAGAAAAGTATCTAGATCTTGTAGAAATATAATATACTTATATTTTATAATTCCTTTATATGTAAATACTTTCATCGTAAATTAATCTGTCGATGTCATGGCAAACCCTTGCTGGCAAACCCTTTTCTCAGCATGCTTCTACTTTGCCAATGATTGAAGTTTTAAAAAACATGTTTTTAAATCACACAATTAATGTCAAAGATGTTTGTGGCATTAACAATTTATTATTTGTTTGAGTTATTCAAATATTTTACAGTTTTCAACTTTAGAATCGCAATTAGTTTCTTTTCTCGTCGTCATGCAAAGAGAATGGAATTTGAAAGACATCACATAGCAGCCCTTTCTTAACAAAAAAATAAATTAGGTTTTATTTATGGCTGTTCTTTAACTGCTGTGGTCCTTAGCGTCCTATTTTATATTGAGCGTGAAAGACCGGTAATTTAGCTCAGAGGCCTCTTTATCAGGCTTGAGGTTCTTTTGCGTGCCGTAAATATGCAACACGCGACCACCGGCTTTACTTCCCTTATGAAGGAGGACATGCGAAAGATTTTTTACCACCGAAAAAAAATCCATCGCCCTCCGCCGGGTTTGAACCCGTGACCTCGGAAACTAGAGGCTAACATGGCAACCACTACACCACGGAGGACGGCCCTATGTTGTAAGATTTAACAATTGCTTACGCTTAGTACATTCTCTTATTCCCAATGTACTTTTGCAATGAAAACCATTTCTGAAAACCTTTACCTCGATTAGCATGAAGTACGTCGAAGTATAAGACTTTGTAAGCATAGTTTGTTAAAGAATGGGTAGAGAAGGCCATGTGAATGTAACACATACTATTTCTTTCAGATCGTAAGTCACTATTCTTCTTACTTTCTCTACTACGTGTTGTAAGTAGGGGAAGTAGTGTATTCCACCCAAAATTTCCATACCGAGATTTCACCGGAAATATATCTTTTGAGGCCTCCTGAATCCAAAAAAAGCATTTTTGGAAACATGTCCATGTGTGTTTCTGTGAACAGCATAACTCAGAAACGAACAGTCGGATAAATACCAAACTTGGTATTTAGGTTCAGTATCTTCCAGAGATGCGACACGAAGGTTTTCAAGAAAATCCCCCCACCCCAGATTACTTTTTACATGGAACATTCTTCGAAAATTTTAATTTTCTCAAAAATGCCTCTAACGGTTTTGATTAAAATATCATATGTTTAAGATACTTTGATGACAAATAAAATGTATATCTTGAATTTTCTGGGAATGTCTCCAAAAGTATTCTTCATTGTGAACGACTTTTGCATAACTGGTAAACCATAAGAGATAGACTAAATTTTACTATACAAAAAATATAGATCGCGTTAAAATACACAATTGATGTCATATACACTTTTTTGAGTTAAGCATTTTCGAGATATTGCTTGTTCTTCCCTTAAATTTTCCAATACTTAAACATTTTCTGAAATGGAAATTCGTTATTAATTTTTTTTGTCCTGGTAATGCAAAGAGAATGGAATACTCCACTTAGCAACCAGCTCTTAAAATATTTGACTATCGCTTAAAACCTACCGTATTGCTCATCTACAAGAAAATTAGCAATAAGATTGACATATCGATATCGCGATTAACATGAAGCATATGGAGAATAAGCGTTTGTAAAAATAGTTTGTACAAGTGTAGAGAAAGTCATGTGAGTGTAACATATCAGATTTTTTCTCTCGTGGTCATGTAAGGAACATGGAATTTCAAAGCTATCACAATCATAGTGACCCTGCTTTTAAAATATATGACTATTGCTTTAGCCCACTGTGTTCTTATACCTATGTCGAAATGTGTAAATGCATAATCAATTAGTATTAGCAGGGCATAGACAGAAGAATAACCCTATATAAGAATAGCTTAGTGTAAGTAAAGAAAGTCATGTGTATACAATCTCATAAGATTTTTATATTCTTATAGTAATTCCGCGGGTTTAGCTTTAGTTATGTAAAATGTATTTGTATTTTTTAAAGTAGCATGACAGTTATTACTGAAAAGCTGCAGTGAATACATAAAAATAGTAATACTTATACAGAAGGAATCTTATAAAGTCTATCATTATATTTAAGCTATAAATTTCAGTCGTAAGGGTCTTCTTCCAAAATATTCAAAATTTGGTTTTTCGATTTATACCCTGAAAAGTTTAAAATGTGTTGAAATAAAATAAATAAGTTAAATTCAAATTCTTGAAAGTAGCTTTTTTCGATAGAACATTCCCTTATCACGCAGGTCATTTTGCAACGATTGTGCCAAGTTCTTTGATACACGAGATTCGTGTCCAGACAAGCGGAATAGTTGCACAGTGGTCTTCCTGTACCACCTGTTTGAATAATTTGCTGATAGATGACACCAGTTGCATAGTAGCCTTTCTATGCAATCTAACTGATTTTACTTTTTCCAGAAGGTAGACTTTTTGATCGTTGAATTATTTATGTGTGGATATGTACACTTGGGTAGCCTATTCCCTTAGGTCGCAACGGTGTGTGTTTCTTCCGTAAGGTTCTCACCTTTATGTGGACCCCGCAATGGTGAAAACAAATTCCAAAAAACATACATGAAACAATGAACGATTTTTCCGAGATCACTTAACCTCTCAATGAATTGTATTCCGATTACGTGAACAACTAGAAGAGAACTAACCGACTGCAAGATGATTAGCGACTCGATCTTGTAGAGGGAGATGGTTAAGAAATCAGTTACTTTCAGCGTTAAAGGCCGCAGCTGCCATTATATGTATATCTAATGTTTTTTTTTCAAGTAGACAATGAAACGAACTCTGATAATGTTGCCACAACCAAAAGGTAATGTAAGCTGGAGGGTGGAAAAATTGCCAAGTAAGACGTCATTGTCAAGTTCAGTAATTACTTTATGCATAAGCATTTAGATATCAATTAAATAATAGTAATAATAAAGAAGTTTGTATATAATTTATGACATCACCATTATTATAATTATTATTATTTTTATTACTATTAGTAGTAGTAGTAGTAGATGATGTAGTAGTAGTAGTAGCAGCAACAGTAGTAGAAATAGTGGTAGTGGTGGTAGTGCTTGTAGTAGTAGTAGTAGTGGTAGTAGTAGTAATAGCAGCAGTAGCAGTAGTTATAGTAGTAATAGTAGTGGAGGTAGTGGTGGTGGTGATAGTGGTAGTAGTAGTAGCAGCAGTAGTAGTAGTAGTAGTAGTGGTAGTGACAGTGGTGGTAGTAGTAGTAGTAGTAGTAGTATAAATAGTAGTAGCAGCAGCAGTAGTACTAGTGGTGGTGTTGATAGTGGTGGTGGTAGTGGAGGTGTTGGTAGTGGTGGTGGTAGTGGTAGTAGTAGTAGTAGTAGTAGCAGTAATAGTAGTAGTAGTGGTGGTGGTGGTGGTGGCAGTGGTAGTGGTAGTAATGGTGGTGGTGGTGGTAGAAGAGTAATAGCTGTAGTAGTAGTGGTGGTGGTAGTAGTAGTACCAGCAGCAGTAGTAGTAAAAGTAGTAGTAGTAGTAGTAGTAGTAGTAGTGGTGGTGGTGGTAGTAGTGTTAGTAGTAACAAAAGTAGTAGTAGTAGTAGTAGTGATGATAGTAGTGGTAGTAACAGCAGCAGTAGTAGAGTAGTACCAGCAGCAGTAGTGGTGGTGGTGGTGGTAGTAGTGTTAGTAGTAACAGCAGTAGTAGTAGTAGTAGTGATGGTGGTAGTAGTGGTAGTAACAGCAGCAGTAGTAGTAGTAGTAGTAGTAGTAGTAGTGGTAGTAGTGGTGGTGGTAGTGGTAGTGGTAGTGATGGTGGTGGTGGTGGTAGTAGTAGAGCAATAGCTGTAGTAGTAGTGGTGTTAGTAGTAGTACCAGCAGCAGAGTAGTAGTAGTAGTAGTGGTGGTAGTAGTGGTAGTAATAACAGTAGCAGTAGTAGTAGTAGTCGAGGTGGTAGTTGTAGTAATGGTGGTAGTAGCAGAGTAATAGCTGTAGTAGTAGTGGTGTGGTGGTGGTAGTGGTAGTAGTAACAGTAGCAGTAGTAGTGGTAGTAGTAGTAGTAGTGGTGGTGGTGGTAGTGGTAGTAATGGTGGTAGTAGCAGAGTAATAGCTGCAGTAGTAGTGGTGGTGGTAGTGGTGGTAGTGGTAGTAGTAGTAGTAGTGGTGGTGGTGGTGGTAGTGGTTGTGATGGTGGTGGTGGTAGTAGTAGAGTAATAGCTGTAGTAGTAGTGGTGGTGGTAGTAGTACCAGAAGTAGTAGTAGTAGTAGTGGTGGTGGTGGTGGTAGTAGTGGTAGTAGTAACAGTAGCAGTAGTAGTAGTAGTCGTGGTGGTAGTGGTAGTAATGGTGGTGGTAGTAGCAGAGTAATAGCTGTAGTAGTAGTGGTGGTGGTAGTAGTGGTAGTAGTAACAGTAGCAGTAGTAGTAGTAGTAGTCGTGGTGGTGGTAGTGGTAGTAATGGTGGTGGTAGTAGCAGAGTAATAGCTGTAGTAGTAGTGGTGGTAGTAGTGGTAGTAGTAACAGTAGTAGTAATGGTGGTGGTAGTGGTAGTGGTAGTAATGGTGGTGGTAACAGAGTAATAGCTGCAGTAGTGGTGGTGGTAGTGGTGGTAGTAGTGGTAGTAGTAAAAGTAGCAGTAGTAGTAGTAGTAGTAGTCGTGGTGGTGGTAGTGGTAGTAATGGTGGTGGTAGTAGCAGAGTAATAGCTGTAGTAGTAGTGGTGGTGGTGGTAGTAGTGGTAGTAGTAACAGTAGCGGTAGTAGTATTAGTGTTGGTGGTAGTGGTAGTAATGGTGGTAGTAGCAGAGTAATAGCTGCAGTAGTAGTGGTGGTAGTGCTAGTAGTAGTAGTAGTAGTGGTGGTGGTAGTGGTAGTGATGGTGGTGGTGGTAGTAGTAGAGTAATAGCTGTAGTAGTAGTGGTGGTGGTAGTGGTGGTGGTAGTGGTGGTGGTAGTAGTACCAGAAGTAGTAGTATTAGTAGTAGTAGTAGTAGTAGTGGTGGTGTTGGTGGTGGTAGTAGTGGTAGTAGTAACAGTAGCAGTAGTAGTAGTAGTAGTAGTCGTGGTGGTGGTAGTAGTACCAGCAGTAGTAGTAGTAGTAATGGTGGTGGTGGTGGTAGTAGTGGTAGTAATAACAGTAGCAGTAGTAGTAGTAGTCATGGTGGTAGTGGTAGTAATGGTGGTGGTAGTAGCAGAGTAATAGCTGTAGTAGTAGTGGTGGTGGTAGTAGTGGTAGTAGTAACAGTAGCAGTAGTAGTAGTGGTGGTGGTGGTAGTGGTAGTAATGGTGGTAGTAGCAGAGTAATAGCTGCAGTAGTAGTGGTGGTGGTAGTGGTGGTAGTGGTAGTAGTAGTAGTAGTGGTGGTGGTGGTAGTGGTAGTGATGGTGGTGGTGGTAGTAGTAGAGTAATAGCTGTAGTAGTAGTGGTGGTGGTAGTGGTGGTGGTAGTGGTGGTGGTAGTAGTACCAGAATTAGTAGTAGTAGTGGTGGTGGTAGTAGTGGTAGTAGTAACAGTAGCAGTAGTAGTAGTAGTAGTCGTGGTGGTGGTAGTGGTAGTAATGGTGGTGGTAGTAGCAGAGTAATAGCTGCAGTAGTGGTGGTGGTAGTGGTGGTAGTAGTGGTAGTAGTAAAAGTAGCAGTAGTAGTAGTAGTAGTAGTAGTCGTGGTGGTGGTAGTGGTAGTAATGGTGGTGGTAGTAGCAGAGTAATAGCTGTAGTAGTAGTGGTGGTGGTAGTAGTGGTAGTAGTAACAGTAGCGGTAGTAGTATTAGTGTTGGTGGTAGTGGTAGTAATGGTGGTAGTAGCAGAGTAATAGCTGCAGTAGTAGTGGTGGTGGTAGTGGTGGTAGTGGTAGTAGTAGTAGTAGTGGTGGTGGTGGTGGTAGTGGTAGTGATGGTGGTGGTAGTAGTAGTAGAGTAATAGCTGTAGTAGTAGTGGTGGTGGTAGTGGTGGTGGTAGTAGTACCAGAAGTAGTAGTATTAGTATTAGTAGTAGTAGTAGTAGTAGTAGTAGTAGTGGTGGTGTTGGTGGTGGTAGTAGTGGTAGTAGTAACAGTAGCAGTAGTAGTAGTAGTAGTAGTAGTAGTAGTAGTCGTGGTGGTGGTAGTGGTAGTAATGGTGGTGGTAGTAGCAGAGTAATAGCTGTAGTAGTAGTAGTGGTAGTAGTAACAGTAGTAGTAATGGTGGTGGTAGTGGTAGTGGTAGTAATGGTGGTAGCAGCAGAGTAATAGCTGCAGTAGTAGTGGTGGTGGTAGTGGTGGTAGTAGTAAAAGTAGCAGTAGTATTAGTAGTAGTAGTCGTGGTGGTGGTAGTGGTAGTAATGGTGGTGGTAGTAGCAGAGTAATAGCTGTAGTAGTAGTGGTGGTGGTGGTAGTAGTGGTAGTAGTAACAGTAGCGGTAGTAGTATTAGTGTTGGTGGTAGTGGTAGTAATGGTGGTAGTAGCAGAGTAATAGCTGCAGTAGTAGTGGTGGTGGTAGTGGTGGTAGTGGTAGTAGTAGTAGTAGTAGTGGTGGTGGTGGTGGTGGTAGTGGTAGTGATGGTGGTGGTGGTAGTAGTAGAGTAATAGCTGTAGTAGTAGTGGTGGTGGTAGTGGTGGTGGTAGTAGTACCAGAAGTAGTAGTATTAGTATTAGTAGTAGTAGTAGTGGTAGTAGTAACAGTAGCAGTAGTAGTAGTAGTAGTAGTGGTAGTAGTAACAGTAGCAGTAGTAGTAGTAGTAGTAGTAGTGGTGGTGTTGGTGGTGGTAGTAGTGGTAGTAGTAACAGTAGCAGTAGTAGTAGTAGTAGTAGTGGTAGTAGTCGTGGTGGTGGTAGTGGTAGTAATGGTGGTGGTAGTAGCAGAGTAATAGCTGTAGTAGTAGTAGTGGTAGTAGTAACAGTAGTAGTAATGGTGGTGGTAGTGGTAGTGGTAGTAATGGTGGTAGCAGCGGAGTAATAGCTGCAGTAGTAGTGGTGGTGGTAGTGGTGGTAGTAGTAGTGGTGGTGGTGGTAGTAACAGCAGCCGTAGTAGTAGTAGTAGTAGTAGTAGTAGTAGTAGTAGTAGTAGTAGTAATAGTTGTGGTAGTGGTAGTGGTAGTGGTAGTAGTAGAAGCAAAAGCAGAAGTAATAGTAGTAGTGGTGGTAGTAGTGGTAGTAGTAATATGTTACATACTAACGGGACGATGGTATTATTAGATAAGTACTATTATCGTCATTCTTATTAATATCCATTATTTTGATTATTATTAACTTAAATAGACAACCAGATAACCAGAATAGACAACTTATTCTTACTGTTACACTTGTTGGCATTTTGATATAACGTAAGCAACTTGAACAGCAAGTGGCTATAATTATGCAAGAGGGGATATAGATAGCGGAACTACACGTTTCAATATCAGCTCAAATTACCCTGTTTATTTGCATTCCAGTGTACACATATTCATTGTGAAGCTTGGCAGGTGACCTCGGTTACGAAATTGCCATCCTGCAACATCTGTATTTTTTTATTTAAATTAATTTGCTGGTGTAATTGAGACGGGGCACTGAGATGATCTGGTATTCAGATGGGCTTTTATATGTTAGCCACCGAATTACCATCTGAGCCATAATTTGATTTCTACCGTCAAAGGTGACCGACTATATAGGCATATTTTAGTCATCTGACGTATAACATAGAAAGATTTTAAAGGTCTTTAAAATGATAATATAAGGCCGATAAATGAAACCTCTCAAATATCCCCACTTCTCTTGATTCAATGTAGTGTCTTAATAATAATAAAAATTTAAGACTATCTACATTCGATTGATACGTGTGCATAGATATGCAACATTATTCAATGAAACCTGTTTTGTCCTATTTCGTTTGAATTTGTTTCACTAATTCGAGTATGCATGTGTTAAGATATACATTATGCATTTTTAAAACTAAGAAAGTTCGTATACATTGATATCTTCAGTCGGTGCTTGAGGTGCTGTCAAAGTTTCAAAGATATTTTTTACACGCCGAAGGGTGCAAATGCTATAACTTTTTATTATTGTTATTATTATTATTATTATTATTATTATTATTATTATTATTATTATTAATCCGCTATTTTAGACCTCAACGTCTGTGAAAATGCTATGCGTAAAATGGAAGATAGTTCAACAAAATTTCATGCGTAAAACAGAAGCAATATACTCATATGTTTGTGCATTACAGGAATGACTTATTTTCCAGAGATTAATTTATGTTTCTGTAATTATAATAAGACATGGAGATGAATGGCTCCAACACTAAATTTAATATACTTTTGTGTGTGCTTGCATTTATAAAATGCAGTTATTAAAAACTTTAGGCTCAAAACCCAGCGAAAAAGGAACGGGAGAGATTGCGCATGAGTAAACAAACGAGGCTGTTGTATTTGGTAAATCGGCGTAGCAGTGCCAACCACCTGCGGTGAAGTTGTTGCCGTTATATCACCTGGCATTAAAGCAGTATATTGTAACGGTGGTGTCCTAGTTAATGACAAAAGCTGTTTAAAAAAATGTATTTGCACAAAATTCTTTATTGGAATCTTTTTCTTCTTCATACTGTCAACTGTCACATTTTAATAATTATTTGTGTATTTATTTGTGCTTGCAATGTGAACCTTGAATATCTGGGTTTATAGCACAGATTCTACTTTACTCTTGCCCCACCAAAATATTGTTGGATATTTTACAAATTGTTATAGTACATTTGGGCTTACCTAGTGGTATTCTATGCCGCTAATGATCAGCTTGAACTTACCTACAACAGAGAACCGTAAAAAAAAATAGTTTGAAATAAAATCAAAAGACACACCTAGCTATGAAATGTTATTAAACCTTTAGAATTATATCTGATTAGCAATAACACATATTTTTAACGTAAAGTATAAGTATTTATTGAAAATACCATATAAATACATTTTGTTAGCTGTGATCAGGTTCCGAGTAATACTAACATAGGGCTAAGGCATTTTTATTTCAATATGTCATTTGGTTTATTTATTCGAACATGGGGATGACGACTCTGGAACACCAAGTAGTTCTTCTGCAAACTATAATAATTTACAAAAGCTTATTTTTACACTCTCTACTACGTACAGTAAGTAGGGGATGTATTGCATTCCACCCAAAAATTCAAAATCGAGATTTTGCCGCAAATATATTTGTTTTGAGGCCCCCTGAAACCAAAAAATGCATTTTTAGATAAAGCTCCGCATGTGTGACTGTGTAGATGTGTCTGTGCATGTGTCTATAAACAGCATAAATCAAAAACGAAAAGTCGGATAAATACAAAACTTAGTATTTAGGTACAGTAGCTTTCAGAGATGCGACACGAAGATTTACAAGAAAATTCCCCTACCCCAGACTGCCCTTTACATGGAACATTTTTCAAAAATTTTGATTTCGTCAAAAATGGCTATAACGATTTTGATTAAAATATCGTATATTTAAGATACTTTCATGGTAAATGAAATGTATATCTTGAATTTTCTGGGAATGTCCCCAAAAGTCCTCCTAATTCTGAATGAATTTTGCATAACTGGCAAACCGTAAAAGATAGACAAAGTTTCACTCCACAAAAAATATAAATCTCGTTAAAACACAAACTTTATGCCATATACTTTTTTTTTGTCAAGTGAACCATTTCCGAGATATTCCTTTTTATTTGTTTGAATTTTCCAAAACTTATACTTTTTCTCAAATAATAATTAGTTATTGGGCTTTTTTTTATGTCCTGGACATGCAAAGAGAATGGAATGCTCCACATAGCAACCAGCTCTTAAAATATTTGACTATCCTTAAAGCTTACCATATTCCCCTTGCAGCTACAAGAAAATTAACAATACGACAGTTTCTGCAAATTTTTATATGGATTAAGGTGAAGTAGATGGAGAATAAGCGTTTGTAAAAATAGTTTTTACAAGAGTAGAGAAAGACATGTGAGTGTAACACATAAGATTTTTGTTTATCTACTTCATGCTAATTACGATAAACGTTAGTAGAAATGCTTTCTTTACGCAGGTATAAGAAGAATACAGGAGGTTGAAACGATAGCGAATGTTTAAAAAGCAGGTCGCTATTAGCTGGCTTTCAAATTTTATTCTCTTTGTATTATATCGCTAGAAATAAATGAATGACATCACAACTTTAAAACAATGTATACATATTGAGAATTCAAACCAGTAACAATAAATATATCGAAAAGGTTACTGGCGAAAAAAGAAAGGAAAAAAACTTATTTGATATAAAATCCGTGATTTAACAAAATCAACATTTTGTCTATCTCTGAGAATTTACCATTATAGAAAATTACACAAAATTGATTCAGAATGATGAGCACTTTGAAATTTATTCTTATACATTTAAACATACAGGTTTTATTTTCCAATATATATCTAGCTTAAACATGTGTTATTTTAATCAAGATTGTTACTGCTATTTTTGAGAAATGTAAAAATAACGAAACATTTTTTCCCTCTAAAGGGTACTTTGCGGTGGGGAGACTTTCTTGAATATCTTGGTGGTGCATTTTGGAAGATGCTGAACTTATATACCAAATTTGGTACACACCGGACATTTATTTTTGAGTTATGCTGTTCACAGACACGCACAGTAACCAGTAGAGAAAGATTTCTCCTTTAGATATCAGTATATATTTGGTTATCTTTTTTGGGGGGGCTTGATTATCGGAGAAGACTCAGCACTGCTGAGGTGAGAGGAGACACCGGGCGGCCGGAACCAGAAGTGACGGCATAACAATGATAGAATCCCTACAGTTTCCAGACTAAGACGCCCCGACAGTCGGACAGCCACAATGGGGTGGGGATCCCTGCCTCATACAGAGGGTTCAACATCTCGCTCCCAAGGAGCGATCCATTTATACCTGGTAACCAGCTGAAAGCCGAGGCACGGAGAAAGTTTCATAGTTCCTTTTCCCCTGTCACGCCACATCGAAACACCATCGTCGACACGTCCAACTCTGAAACAGATCTAACGAGGTAAAAGATGAATGAAATGATGAATTAAACGAAATGGAGGGACAGGAAACTCGGGGGCTGGTACAAACCACTCCCGCATTCGCGTGACGACCGGAAAAACCCCGAAAAAACCAATGGGTCAAAGAGAGCTGTCGCCGGGAATCGAGCCCTGGACCTCCCGAATTCCAGGCGCACCTCATTCGGTATCAATATATATTACATATTATGTTAATTTTAAATATACTAATTAATCCTGAATTAACAACATTTCAGATTACTAATTTCATACCTTGAATTGCGAAAATCCTTAAGTTCTATACTAATGGGTACTAAAATCTGCGAATTAATGCGTCACAGTCAGTCAGCTGCCCCTATTTCTGCCGTTGGTGTACTATAAGTATTTTTCTAGCGATATAGCTGGTGTTCTTCTCGAGGTTCCAGAATCACAAATCTCTACACAAAGAACAGACTCGGGAGCAGACGTTGAAAAATAACGGCGCATTCTGCCCTTCCCTAGACACCAATTTCTCAAGCGACGCTCAGGAATTGGATACTTTATTCTCGTTGTCTTCAACGATGCTACACACTTTAAAGAGTTCCAGAAACAGGTGCTATAGAGCTTTTTCACGTTAACGAAAATCACTGATACTTTGGACTCAAGCAGAGCGTAATATCATCTATAAAATAACAAATAATCCATAGTATTGCTGGCAACCAATGCTGCACTCGTGCTGAAAATAATAATGCTTTCATAAGCGCAGAATTACAAAGTCAGATCATTGTCAAATATATTATTGATACAAATAAAACCAATACCTCTCAAAAATTACAATATGCAAATTATAATGTGGGATTCCATGGAAAATATATCGCGATTAAAAAAAAAGGGATTAATGTTTAATATTCACGCAGTTCTATATTTCCATTAGCATTTCATATAGATTTTACAACGGATTCAAATAAAACTTTATATTTCTATTCATTTCATACTAATCACAATAAATACGTTTATTGAAATGGTTTCAATCATGTAATATGCATTTTATGATCCTGAGAGCACATTGTATTGATATGAAATCAATATATACGACTGCGAGCTTATAACATGTCTAAACAAAGTCCACTTAAAGTTTTCTATATTTCGGAAGTGGCTAATGCTATGAAATGGGTTATGTATACTGTTATTATAAAGAGAGAAGTTACCGTGTGAAATGGCAAGGCGGTAGTCCCCGTGGCTGTCATCAAGGAGATCCTAGATTCAAATCCCGTCTACCGGCTAATCTGACGTGGTCTTCGTGGTTTTCCTCAGTTACTAGGCAAATACTGCATGAAATGAAGTGGCGTATGTATGTGTATTGTCATATGAGACACATTGTAGCGTCGCATGTCAACGGTATTATAGGGGTGATTTGTTATTTCTCTCAGCTTGTTGGAAATTCCGTCTGGTATGGCACTCGCCAACTTTGACCGGCGTGCCTAGCCAGGGATGGAGGGGGGAAGATGTTAGGGTTACTTCTTTGTGTGTGTTGAGCGCCACTTGTTGTGTAAGAGTTTAAGGGGTAGGTCGTGTGTGTGAGGCATCTCCCCTTAATCCTTTATTCCTTTGTGTATGTAATGTAGGGCCAGAACTTACTTTATTAATAAACCACAGGTGATGTGAATGATGTGAAACTTGTGTAATTTGTTACAAAACCCCACGCCTGCATCGGAATGTGAACATCAAGGTCCTGATCCTCTCGCCGTTTGTTGCAACGCTCCCCCATGTGCATGTTGGGGTGATTCAAATTTAGTATTTTGCGGGGAACCTTTAGGCCCTCACTCCAGTATACAACAATATTCAGTGCTCCGATTTAAAGTTCCACTTACAGAACAAAAGACATAGAAAAAACATCGTGTTACATTTACAGACCTTCTCAGCCCACTATCATGTATTCTCATGTAGCTTTTACAAACTATTCTTAGCAAGCTTATTTTTGTATAGTGCTTTTCTCTCACATTGCGGCAACCGCTCGGCCAAAAGGGGTACCTATAATATTCCCACAACCACTTTACGTTCTCATATGTGCAATTACAATTAGAATGCTAATAGTACCTTATCATAAGAGAATTTGGAAACATTGTTCTTCCCTATCTACACATTTCTGGCATCCTCTCAGGAAATTTTCATTCACATTCACTATCCAAAATTGAGTGAATTTCTCGCCTAATGTTTGGTTTTGATTCTTATAATGTATGGGGATTTCTTTACACTTTATTTTTCAAGTTCCTCATAGATAAAAATTGCATACGGTTAAGTCAGGGGATCTTTAGGGCGTAATTCTTTTCTACCTACTTTATCTTAAAAAATTTCCTGAATGAAATTTAATTATTCAACTGTATGCGTGGTTGTAGAGTGTTATTCGAAAAATCCAGACTGGCTTTCAACGACGGTCAGCTGTTCCAAAATGATGCGAGTACGACGTCCTGTACCTCCGTGCATTTATTGTTTGTGCAAAAAAACATAGGTACTATTGTTATGTATGAATTTACTCCACAGCAATTTTCGCGTACGCAATGGAATCTCGTGTGTAAATTCGGGTTTCTTTGTACTCCAATATCTGTTACTTTGCAACAAAACTGAGCCGACCGCGAACTTCCTTGCCGGCTGAGGGATCGGTGGTCAGCTACTCCTCTGGTTCCTTAGTATGGGACTAGGGGCGTGGCACTCGCACCGATCTTAGCTGGGTTTCATGCCTGCTAGGCAGAGAGAGAGAGAGAGAGAGTTAGTGCTGGGATCCTGTATTGGAACGTTCTGGGTAAGCAATATCTTGGCGTGAAATCGCCGTTTCTCCGATACTTCACCAGGTTCTGAGTCCTTTGTGGGTGTGCTCGATATTCGTTAAAGTTTGTATTCATGAATTTATAAATTAAGCGGAGCCAAAAGGTTTTATTTCTTTGACGCGCTACTGCCATGTTACGTGTATTTCTAGCCCCTCTTTATGGGAGGGTTGTTGCTTGTTATTAATTGTTTAAAATTCTGGGGTTACTGTTTTATATCGACTATCCCTCCAATATTCTAACATATTCTTCCACAAACTGGGATGACAGAATGAGTTCATTTATTTATTTATTGCCAGTATATTTCGAATTTTAGTTTAATAAATTTAATTTACCCAAAAAAAAACTCGCTCAGAAGAAGCGTTGCCATGGGAAAACGAAATCACTGTCAGTGCTAGTTCTTTCAACTCATTATTTCGGGTCGCACGTGTGTTTAATATCACTCCAGGAATTATACCCAGATATGTTCTTTATTTCGCAGGAAATGCCAGTTTTTTCCGAGTTTTTCCCACTGATCATCAATTTTCTGGATAGTACTTGTGTTCAATGGGATTAACAATTCCAAGTACACTGGCATTGAGAGAAAATGTTTATCTTGAATTTTCTGGGAATGTCTCCTAAAGTATTCTTCATTGTGAACGACTTTTGCATAGCTGATAAACCATAAGAGATAGACAAAATTTTACTATACAAAAAATGTAGATCGCGTTAAAATACACAATTTATGTCACATACATTTTTTTTGTTGAGTGAACCATTTTCGAGATATTGCTTGTTATTCCCTTAAATTTTTCAATACTTATTTTCTCAAATGGAAATTCGTTATTCATTTTTTTGTCTTGGATATGCAAAGAGTATTAATCTGTGGCAAAGAGAATGGTGCTGCACATAGCAACCAGCTATTGAGGAATGTCTATGCTTAAAGGCTACTGTATTTCTATATTGCCCTTGTAAATATATATTCCCCTTACATCTACAAGAAAATTAGCAATAAGATGTGGAAATGTTTATCTCGATTAACATGAAGTAGATGGAGAATAAGCGTTTGTAAAAATAGTTTTACAAGAGTAGAGAAAGTCATGTAAGTGTAACACATCAGATTTTTTTTATGCAGAAATGTTCGCCAGCAAATATTCATAGCCAATTGTGTGAGGTTTATTAGGGAAACAATGATTCATAATGCCCGGTCAAAGACACCAAACAAACTGAAGATCTGTTCGCATCATTTGATTGTCAACAATTCGACCCCCTCCCTGCAGTCCTGATTTGGCACCAAACGATTTTCATCTGTTTCTTCTCTGAAGAAATACATTTCAACGTGGATGATGATGTGAAACAAGACGTGCAAATTTGGCCTTCGTCACATGCGGCATCATTCTTTGACGAACGCATACAAAATCTGGTTCGCGTTACGAGAAATGTCTAAATAACGGCGGTGAGTATGTGGAGAAGTAATCTAAGGTAATGAATGATGATAAAGTATTCGGAAAATAATGTTCTGTTATTTTTTAAAAAATTATCGGTATTTACTTTAAAAACCACGGCTGGTAGATCCCGTTTTGATTAGGACAGTAGAAAATTAGAACTACAAATGTCTGCTACCATAGCACAGAAAATGAGTTTCATTCTTCTCACTGAATATGAAGTATTTATGACGTAAAAATACTTAATATAACAGATGTATTAAACTTAGTAGCTTCGCCCGCGATTCATTCTCTGACGGTTAATGTGGCTCCCGTTATGAGAGGCACGGATACAGACCATAACGGCAAAAATTAAAAAAATGTAACTTCAGGATGAGAAGAATTTATTTCGTTTCGCTGTTGTGACAAACACGATAGCAATATTATCGTATGTAATGCAGCTATCGTTGAGGCAATACTTTTAACACTTGAACAATTTCAATTACATTACATAATAAATTCAATAACAGCCCACCTTAAAACAACATGTATGTAATAATTTGTAAAAATGTATGTAACAGTCATTGCGTATGCTTATATTATTGTAAACATGTTTAATAATGTTATGTGAATGCATTACGTATTTTAATAGTGTAAGAGCTGTGAGAATAATAAGTTTAAAGTTGCTAACAATGAGGTAACAATGAGGTAACCTTGAGGCAATAACGAGTTTGAGAGTTTGAATGCTAATAGTCATGATTAGAACAGCAATAATGTAAATTTTGTGACAGTTTAAAATTAGCCAATCAACAGCCAGAAAAAGCTTTAATTAAATGCAAGTATTCTGCTGGACTAGGATTAGCCAATCAGAAACTTGAAATACAGAAGTTTACGGGTTTGGACAGTTGAAATATGTTCAGTTGCCTGCAGACCTTGGTAGTGACCGGATGGAAGGTGTGTTCTCTAAAGAAATATTACGTATTCGTGTGAAACGAAAATTAAGTATACGCATTAACAAAGTGCAAGTATTAAATTAAAATAACCCCATAGCTCTGGATATCATTGGAGTGCAATTTAATTTGTGTCAAGGATTAATAAAAATAAGTGAATTTAAACTTAAAATCTGTGTAAGCCTACATTCTTGTCGCACCACACCCTGATTAAGAGAAACGTGTCTCTAAAACAATACTGACGCAGCCGAGCCGAGGCAAAAACAAACATAAATAATATCTATAGAAGCAGCTTAATAATAAAGTTAATATAATATTTTTAAACTTGGAGCGTAACAGCAAAAAAAAATACATCTTCAAATCAGCTTTTTTATACGTAGCAGCATATTACGTAACAAACAACGCAATTCAAAATTGATGTCCATACATGGAGCTAATTAAATAAATAAATAATCAACTCAAAGAACAACAAATTAACACCCAAAGCGTGGTGCAAAACACGAACAACAGTAACTCCTTTAACAACAAAACACTTTCTCAAATTGACGTCCATACGTGGAGCTAAATAAACAACTCCAACGTAAAGACAATAACAACTTCAAGTTGGCTTCCCAAGCGTGAGGCTAACTCCTTAAACTACGTAAGCTCCAAGAATAATACTTTCTCATCGTACATCGTACAAACATTCAAATCATGGAAGGCTCCCATAATTATGGACGAGTGGGCAGCCTGATGCAATCTTTCCTCTACCTTATGTAGAAGATAGGGAAAATAACGTATCAGAAAAATTTGGTGTAAATATAGCTGCATTTTAGCTTTAAATATATATATATATATATATATATATATATATATATATATTATCTTTCCTGTGAAAATTTTATGAGCACATACGAGGAAACTTCATCAGTTTTACTCGTAACAACAACTGATTCCACCCTTTGATCTTCCCCAATAACAAATTTGAGTGTAATCCTTCAGTGATCCGAATATTGGCTTTATTCACCAGCTAATAGAATTTTAAGTAGACGAGAATCTCTGGGCTGGAAAACCCCAGCGGTTAAGGCAATCTCCCACACCCCTAGTATATCCATTCACGTGAAAACGGCTTACTAACTTTTCCTCCTCACAGTAATTAACACCCCCTCCCCCATCGTTACGTTAACTTTCTCGTCGGGTTCAAGGCCCTCTTATATCAGGCCGCAGAGTGATGACTATAAACAACGTCAGCTGTTTGGTTTCTAACACGCACGCTTGGAAAACAGTCAAGCGTTCACAAAACAAATCGATAATTATAAGCTAGCCATAAACTCATAATAAAGAAAATCTGATGTTCACAAGACCTTCTCTACCCTGTATCATTTATTAATGGGTATAAAACCTTATCTTACGAAAGCTTATTACTTGCTCTACTACGTATAGTAACTAGGGAAAGTACTGTATTCCACCCAAAAATTCGATACCGAGATTTCACAGGAAATACATGTTTTGAGGTGCACTGAATGCACACCAAACTTGGTATTTAGGTTCAGTATCTTCCAGATATGAGACACGAAGGTTTTCAAGAAAATCCCCCCACCCCAGATTACCCTTTACATGGAACATTTTTCGAAAATTTTATTTTTCTCAAAAATGGCTCTAACGATTTTGAATAAAATACCATAACTTTAAGACATTTTTATGGCAAATGAATTGTATATCTCAAATTTTCTGAGAATGTCTCCAAAAGTATTATTCATTGTGAACGACTTTTGCCTAACTGGTAAACCATAAGCGATAGACAAAATTTTACTACACAAAAAATGCAGATCGCGTTAAAATACACAATTTATATCACATAATTTTCGACATATTTCTTGTTATTCCCTTAAGTTTTCCAATACTTATACTTTTTCTCAAATGGGAATTCGTTATTCATTTTTACTTTCTCTACTACGTATATTAAGTAGATGAAGTATTGTATTCCACCCAAAAATTCGATACCGAGATTTCACCGGAAATACATGTTTTGAGACTCACTGAATCCAAAAAAAAGCATTTTTGGAAACATGTCCGTGTGTGTGTCTGTCTGTGCGTCTGTCTATGTGTCTGTGAACAGCATAACTCAGAAACGAACAGTCGTATAAACACCAAACTTGGTATTTAGGTTCAGTGTCTTCCAGAGATGCGACACGAAGGTTTTCAAGAAAATCCCCCCACCCCAGACTACCCTTTACATGGAACATTTTTCGAAAATTTTAATTTTCTCAAACATGGCTCTAACGATTTTGATTAAAATATCATATGTTTAAGATATTGTCATGAGAAATGAAATGTATATCTCGAATTTTCTGGGAATGTCTCCAAAAGTATTCTTCATTATGAACGACTTTTGCATAACTGGTAAACCATAGGAGATAGACAAAATGTTACTACACAAAAAATGTAGATCGCGTTAAAATACACAATTTATGTCGAATACATTTTTTTGGTTGAGTGAACCATTTTCGAGATATTGCTTGTTATTCCCTTAAATTTTTCAATACTTATTTTCCAAAATGGAAATTCGTTATTCATTTTTTTGTCTTGGAGTATTAATCTGAGGCAAAGGGAATGGTGCTGCACCTAGCAACCAGCTATTAAGAGTTATGTATGTGCTTAAAGGCTACTGTATTTCTATATTGCCCTTGTAAATATATATTCCCCTTACATCTACAAGAAAATTAGCAATAAGATAGAGTCTGCAAATGTTTATCTCGATTAACGTGAAGTAGATGGAGAATAAGCATTTATAAAAATAGTTTCTACAAGAGTAGAGAAAGTCATGTGAGTGTAACACATCAGATTTTTTTGTCCTGGTAATGCAAAGAGAATGGAATACTCCACATAGCAACCAGCTCTTAAAACTATTTGACTATCGCTTAAAGCCTACCACATTCCCATTGAAACTACAGAAAATTAGCAATAAGATTAACATCTCGATATCTGTATTAACATGAAGTGTATGGAGAACAAGAGTGTGTAAAAATAATTTGTACAAGGGTAGAGAAAGCCATGTGAGTGCAACATATCATCTTTTTTTTTTCTAAACATCTACATTACACATTTCGTTATAAATTTAAAAGGAATAGCGATAGTCTAATGTTTCAAACTGGACACTGGCCTAATATACTCTTTCCACGCAGTCGCGAGAAACAACTAAATGTGAACATGGCTGTAATTTAGTCCTGCGTGTAATAATATACAGGATTACGTTGCAGATGTCAGATAGGTGTTAATATTTATACAGTAGATTATTTATCATAATAATTGTAATCTTTTCATACTAATTTTGTAAGGTTAACCATTATAAAGCGTATTAAATTATATAAAGTTGTACCAGGTGGCCCATACAAGCCGTCCTTTGCTAGGCACAACTCCATTTTGACAGAGAGGAGACAACTGAATGAAATATCAACGCATGAAAACAAGCACATTAACTGCTATTACTGGTCCCAAAATTGACGGATTTTCAAGATACCCGACGAGCAAAAGACGTATTTGAGTGATGATGGATTGTTTTGACGGAAATTGTTATGTATAAATAAGTTTTTGAGTGATTTTTGCAAGGTTTGTTTTAAAAATCTGCTCATTTTCTTTTGAACAATACTTATGCAAATAATGGTTCAGAATAAAGCTACTGGAGGGAAATGAGACACCAAAGAAAATGCTTGGTTGTATAGGAGAAAATGGGAAAAAAAGAAACTTGGATGCACAAGATACAAGCTTGGAAGAAATAAGAATGTCGGAAACGGCAGAAAAAAATAACTAAGGGTTTCTGGAAAGAAAGTAGATCAAGAATGTAGGATGTTGAAAAGCAAGAAATTACGAGTAGTTTCAAGGAAAAAGGCATTTATAGCTTATAGATATTTAAAAACAGAATGAGGAAAAAAGATACATCGAAGTATGCCACAAAGAGGCCATAAACGAGTATGCAGGGCGAGGACAGGTGTAAGGAATTTAAGTGGTCTAACGGAAAAGAAGGTGGGAGAGATGTATTAAATGTGTGGATTACGTGACAATTAGCATTATTTTTGAATGCGAGGACACGGATAAAGGAAGAGAGAATTTAATACTAGAGAAATGGAAAACTTTACGAATAGAGGTGAAAGTTAAGATTTTTAATACAAGATCAAATGAATATGTGGAGAAAGCAGGAAAACATTTAGGAAAAATGGGGTTAAAGTAGTTAAAAGAGATGTGAAGCAAATTGCAGAAAATACGGAAAAAGGGTAACAAGGCAAAGAAGTAAATAGTGGAAAACTATACTTCCCCATTATATATATATACAACAGAATGTTAAATAACACACATATGCTCACTGAGGTCACATCTTGTGATTTAGTCGGTATTTGAGCTCACATGGCAGAGGAAGGTGCGTGTAGTGCGAATAAACTGTTCAAACACAAAAGCGGGAAACAGTTAAAAAGTGGCTAAAAACAAACAATACTTCATATATTCAACTCACTATTACAAAAATATCCGACACTTGCATTAGTGCATATTACGAAATTAATATCGAATTTTACAGGCGTTTCAGTGAGAAGTGTAACGAAAGCGAGCAGGGAATATAAACAGACATAATAGAACATAGAAGAGGATAAAATGTGGGAACTTGTTTTAAGTGCGACAGTGCTGTGCTTGTTATTATTTTGGAGAGTAGTTCTGATTCTGATATGGCAGCTGAGTCATCTTCGGAAGATTCGGATTTGGGTGTTGCACTTTTGCGCGAGGATTGTGATTAACGTAAGTAAAATGTTCATTTCCGCATACTTATAAACTCGATTGTTACCTCAGATTGCATTTTGAACTATGATTCTCACGCAGGGCGCCTTTTTATAGATTTAAATAGTGTTCAACAAGCACGTGGGAGGGGAACAAGCAGCCATTAGGGGCGGGGATTGCGAACTACTTTCGCGCGGATAATACAAAGAGTTTTGTTTTCAGTGAAAGGCACTCTGGTTTTGAATGGACAGTATCAGTGAATGACCCGCTTAAGGCTGGTTACATTTTGTCAGTTGCTGCCTTTGGCTAGAACTGTAAAGGTTAGTCTTTTCTTTATTGTGAATCTCAAGTGAGAGTTTATTCAAGACATCTACATTGTGTGTGATTTACTATATTATTGTTATTAGTCCACTAATACCTACCGAAGAATTCATTCCTCTAACTCAAGCAAAGTTAGGACTCATTATAGTGCATCTTATTATCACTCGTGAGTAAGTAACGGGGGAATTTTAAACGAAAAACTCCCCAGTTTAATAGACAGTGCACGCATACGCGCTATCCGAGTCACGGCAATATAACGGACTGTACTAGATATTAAAATGCAGGTTGCAATGCGTTGCCTTTGAAATTCCACTATATATTTTACACTGACATAAAGAGAAACAAAAGAATGGTGAGTTAACACTTCAAAGAAGTATTAAGTATTTGAAAATTGAAGCATATAACAACCATTATCTTCAAAATGGTAAAAATCACAATAAAATTTATTTTATATAAACTGCATTTTGCAATATATTTATATATTTTGTGTAGGAAGCTTTGTCTAACTTGCGGTTTATCAATTATACAAACAATATGAATGAAGAAGACTTCACAGGGTACTCGCAGAAGTTAAGTAGCCATTCAAATATGTCAAACATATGGTATTGTAATAAAAAATATTTAATTTACTTTTGAGAAAACCAAAAGGGTAGCTTGTCTTGGGGAGAATTTCTTGAAAATGTTCTTGTTATATCCCTAGAAGAAACTGAAATTTAAATTAAAGTTTGGTATTTATCGTAAATTCCCTTTTAGAGTTACACTGTTTATAGACACACGTACATATACCCTCGCGAAAGCCTTTTTGTTTTTCAGGGGACCTCAAAATGTGCCCTTCTGGTTAAATCTCGATATCTCTTTTTTGAATGGTATGTGCTATGTAGCCTTTCCAGAACTTGGAGGATTTCTGGGGGAAGTTAAGGAAGTCAGACGTTCCGCTGATGTTTCGCATCCTTTGGCGTTAATATCGGGAGCTTTTTCATTCGTTATTAGAAATAACCGGGGCTGTACGAAATTACAATTATATGGGGTAATGCGGAGGATTAAGTATAAAAATCCACTGTATCATAGTAGAATAATTTCGTACCGACAGGGACGGCTCAGTGGGCCGACCAATCTTTTCTCGTGGTTTTCCTGAGTCGCCAAGGTAAAATACCGGATCGGATATTTAATACCACGACCCAAATTAAGTATAAAATAATAGTAAACCTGAAAATAGATGTTAATAGCGAATACTTTGCCATCTGTCCACAGAAAATGAAAATAGGTAGACTGGACGGCACCTTAATGCCATCTGCCGGCACGTGTAGAAGCAGAGGTGCAGTTGTCCAGCACTAAGGACTGTGGAAACCTACAAGTGGTACGGTCTGACGAGAAAACGTTTGTGGGATGTTCTGCTCTGCAGAGGAATGTGAGGCAGTATTTTTAACACTTAAATAATTTCAGTAAAATTATATAATATACAAATTCAATAACAGCCCGCCTTGAAGCAATATGTGTATGTAATAATTTGTAAAATGTATTTAACAGTCATTGCATATGCTTATATTATTGTATCCATGTGAATAATGTTATGTGAATATATTACGTAATTTATTAATGCAGGAGCTGTGAGAATAATAGGTTAAACGTTGCTAACAATGAGATAACAATGAGGTAACCTTGAGGAAATAATGAGTTTGAGAGTTTAAATGTTATTTGTGATTCTTGGAAGCATTAATGTGATTTTAGTGACAATTTATAAAATAGCCAATCAACAACTGGAGGGGGTTTTAGTTAAACGAAGATATTCTATTGGAGTAGGATTAGCCAATTAGAGACTTGAAATACAGAAATTTACAAGTTTAGACGGTTGAAATCTATTCCGTTGCCTGCAGAGTGTGCCCATAACTGGATGCGTTGCTTGTGCGTCCTTGAAAGATTTAATACGTATTCGTGTGAGACGAAAATATTATACGTGGTAAAAAAATGCAAGTATTAAATAAAAGAATCTCACAGCTCTCGATATCAGTGAATTGCTATTTAATTTGTGTCAAGAATTAATAAAAAGGAGTGAATTAAAACCTAAAATCCGCGTAAGCCTATATTCTTGTCGCATCACGCCCTACCAAGACTTCCATGTCTCTAACAATAATACTGACGCAGCCGAGGCAAACATAAATATTTAATACTTAAAGAAACAGCCAAATTACAAAGTTAATATTTTTTAAACTTGGGGCAAAGACCACCTAAAAATACATTTGGGACAAAGGCTACCGGAAACTGTTTACCATACGTGCTGTTGCAACTACTACAAGTTTGGCTCCCCAACAGTTGAAATATGATACAACTCCTTCAATACAAACTACTTCAAATCGGCATTCTATACGTGAAGCAACAAACGTTTTCTCAAATTGGTGTCCAAAACGTGGAGCTAATAAATAATTTTTCAAATGAAGGGGGATTGTACTACGCGGCAGCTCACGATGATGTCATAAATAGATTTACTATCTACATTAAAAATATCGCGCAACGTTAACATTCCAGCGCGTTTCACTTGGAGCAGTGTGTAGGTGTTTTCTAGTGATTTATAAAGTTATTTACAATGCCAAGGAAGAACTGTACACAGTCAAGCCCGAGAAATAGTTAATAACATTGTTAAAATCTGTGAGGAGAAAGCAAACAAAAGCATCTAGTCATTCAGTATTACTAACAGAAGAGCGTATATTTTCTAAGAAGCCTTAAATATTGTTGGCGTATTGAAAGTAGAGTCGTAACCTTTCTCAGAGAGCGATAGAATTGCTGATGTCAACACATTCCATACAGACACATTCTCGTGAGAGGAACACACTACCTCCTAGTAGATCTGTCGCGATATGATCACGTAGTTAACGCTACGCAAAATAGAAGAGGAAAAATATTTTAATAAATTATGGGGAGGTAATTAAATTGATTAATTAATTACTGTGTCATTCAAGTTGAAAAAGCCATCCGTGAAACGTCGGGTAATCCGGATATGGTATACTAAGGATATAAAAACATAGCAGGTGAGCTTTGTTAGAGGTTATGAGAGAACTGGAAGGTATTAAATAATTGCCCCGTAGTTACTCTTATCGGTCTGACATGGAGACGGGAGAGCTTTTTATAAGCTAAATCCTTTGCTACAGGTAGATCCTCCTTGTGCAATCATCAAAAATTGATGCGAAATTTCAACCAAATAATTCAGAGGCATAGCGAGTGCAATGGAAGGAAAGAGGGAGCTAAGAAGGAACAGCCTGCTAAGTAAATAAATAAATAAATAAAGTGAAAGAGATAGGGCACCGTGTACATCACTGGAAAACCTAGCAGGAATAAGTGATGTGATCAGCTGGTTACCTACGCTCAGTTATTCAAAATGTACTGTTTAAATATGTTACAATAAATGATTAGTGTTGTAACCACAGTGACATGACCTTATTTAAATACACAACTATAGGTAATAAATATCTAATGCGTTTCATTCACACGACTTTTCTACCCACAATCGTTTGTTTTTCTATCGCTTCTACTAGCAAAAGCTTATTTTTCCATCTACTTCAACATAATCATCATCAACCTTTGCTAGGATTAGGTACTAAGAAATCTGATGCGTTGCACTCACGGACTTTCTCTACTCTTGTGCAAACTATTTTTATAAAGTTATTCTCCATCTACTTCATGTTAATTGAGATATGAGATTTTAACCTTATTGCTAATTTTCCTGTAGGCGCAAGGGGAATGTGGTAGGCTTTAAGCGATAGTCAAATATTTTAAGAGCTGGTTGCTGTGTGGAACATTCCATTATCTTTGCATGTCCAGGACATAAAAAAAGCGAATAACGAATTCCCATTTGAGAAAAAGTATACGTATTGGAAAATTAAAACAAATAACAAGGAATATCTCGGAAATGTTTCACTTCAAACAAAAAAAATGTATATGACTAAATCGTGTATCTTAACGACATCTACATTTTTTTGTGTAATAAAACTTTGTGTGTCTCTTACGGTTTACCAGTTAGGCAAAAGAGATTCAGAATGAAGAAGACTTTTGAGGGCATTCCCAGAAAATTCATGATATACATTTCATTTGCCATAAAAATATCTTACACAAATTATATTTGAGGCAGTATTTTTAACATTTAAATGATTTCAGTCTAATTATATAATATATAAATTCAATAAAAGCCCGCCTTAAAGCAATATGTCGTATAAAAAGTGTATATTACAGTCGTTGTATATGTTTATATTATTGTATGCATATGTAATAATGTTATGTGAATGCATTTCGTAATTTAATAATGTAGGAGCTGTGAGAATAATAGATTAAAAGATGCTAACAATGAGGTAAAAATGAGGAAACCTTGTGGCAATAATGAATTTGAAAGTTTAATAATGCTACTTGTTATTCTTGGAAGCAATAATGTAATTTTTGTGACAGTTTATAAACTAGCCAATCAACAACCAGAAACGAAGGTTTTAGTTAAACGAAGGTGTTCTATTGGACTAGGATTAGCCAATCGGAAACTAAAATGGAGCAAAGTTTAAAAAATCAGAAGTCAGTTGCTTGTAGACAGCATTACTAACCAGACGCTAGATGCGTCCTCGAGAAATTTAATACGTATTATGTGTGAGACAAAAACAGTTTACGTGTTAAAAAGTGCAAGTAATTAATAAAAAAAGTCTCACAGCTCTCTATTTATATCAGTGAAGTGTTATTTAAATCTTGTCAGCAATAATAAAAGGAGTGAAGTAAAATTATAATCTGTGTAAGCCTACATTCTTCAGTCGCACCACTCCCTGCTAAGACATTCATGTCTCTAAAAAAATATAAATGCTGACACAGCCGAGGCAAACATAAATATATGATATTTAAAAAAACAGTTAAAATTACAAAGTTAATATTTGGGGCGAAGGCTACCGGAAACTTTTTACCATACGTGCGGTTGCAACTACTTCAAGTTCGATTCCCCAACAGTCGAAATACAATACAATACAATACAAAATAACGGTTCCTAAAATTTGGCTCCCAAAGCGTGATGGTAAAAATAACGTAATAAACAGTTACTACTTCATATTTTCATGAATATCGTTAGAGCAATTTTTGAGAAAATCAAACTTTTCGATGAAGTTGCATGTAAAGGTTAGTTTGGGATAGGAAATTTTCTTGAAAATCTACATGTCGCCTCTTTGAAAGACACTGCACATAAATGAGTGTCGTCCTCCGTGGTGTAGTGGTTACCATGCTAGCCTCTAGTTTCCGAGGACGTGGGGAAGTAAAGTCGGTGGTCCCGTGTCGTAGATTTACGGCACGTAAAAGAACCTCAAGCCTGATAGAGACCTCTGAGCAAAATTCCCGGTCATTAACGCCCAATATAGAATGGGTTTCTAAGTACCGCAGCAATTAAAGAGCGTCCATAAATAAAACTCAATTATTATTACTGCACCTAAATACCAAGTTTGGTATCTAGCTAACTACTTTTTGAGTCATGCTGTTCACAGACATACAGACACACACAAGACAGGACAGACACTTACGGACCTTCTTCTGAAAATGGTTCTTTTTATTCAGGGGTCTCAAAATATGTATTTACGGGTGAAACCTTGATATCGAGCTTTTGGGTAGGATGCAATACTCCCCCTATTTACTATACGTAGTAGAGGAAGTAAAAATGAAGTTTTATTTATGGACGCTGTTTAACTATTATGGTCCTCAGCGTCCCATTCTATATCGGGCGTGAAAGACCTGAAATGTTGTCTAGAGGCATCATTATTAGACTTGAGGTTATTCTACGTGCCTTAAATCCACGACACGGGACCACCGGCTTTACTTCCCTTCCGGAGGAAGTCAAGCTAAGAATTTTTATGCCCGAAAAAAAATCAATCGCCCTCGGCTGGGTTTGAACCCGCGACCTCGGGAACTAGAAGCTAGCAAAGTACCCTTGGACCTCGGAGGATGACAGGTTTCGGTGGTCTTGCCTGTTCCATCTTCAGAGTGCTTTGACAATTCTGTTCCTCAGACGTCCAACATCTCTTCTACCTTGAGGCTAGGACTACTTCAATATTCACTCTTACTTTATGTGGTACTACCTTTGACCAATAAAACGTGTCGCGGTAACTTTCGTGTTATCTTATTTGCTGAGCACCTGTTATTGTTTTACTATTTTGAATTTTGGGTTCTTTGTCCTCCGGCTAGCTATTACTACTCAGTCGAGCAAATCTCTTGAACAGGGTGTGTAAACGGAAAGGAGTTGTTACTAAAAGATAACACTGATAAAAGAATTTTGTTTTTACAGTTTTATTGCCGTCACACATTATTAATTTCACATAATTACTCTTGATACACGCCTGACTGAAACTGTTATATTTTCGAATGTAACTACAATCACTTATTGCCGCACATTATTAATTCGCATATTTCACATTTTATAACTAGCTTTACCACGCAAGAGATTCTGTAGAATTGTGCGACGTGTAACCCGTGGATGATTCTGTTGAACTGGGCGATACTTGTCTCTGGCTTTAGAATTTATACTCCCTCACCCCGATATGCCTAAACATTATAACAGAGCAGCTACTGGTTAATAAAGCGCGCCAACATTAGCGTCTATCAAAATTACGAACACATATGCTCTTGGGAAGATATTCCCTCCATTTCTAAAGAAAAGCGCGCTACTCCGACGTCATTTGTTTGTCTCTTCTAATTAATAAACAACTCACCCCCTCGCTACATTGTTATCAACTCCTATTGTCAGTTTCAGTGAGGCCGTGTAAACTTATTTCCTAACAATGCTTATAATTAACAAACATCTCAAATCATTGTCATACAATAATGCTAATTTACACTACAATCACTCTGGCATTTACAGTGTTGTGATATAAAATACTGCCTCAAACGGAACGATGTGTTTCAAAAACCAATCCTGTCAATGCTCAAAATTTGTACCCCATCCCTAGTATCTGTTTATTTGTTCGCTACGATTCTATAAAACATGTTTTGTGATTTTCATTATTACACCCACACGTCTTATAGAATATCAGCTAGACAACCGATCACTAAAATACTCACATTTGAAAATTATTACTCTCAATAGTTTTGTTTTTTTAAAATTATTGTTTATTTACTTTATCAACCTTATTAAACCTTTTCTATAATTTATCTTGTTTATATAATTTAGGTTATGTTATAGCTTATGTTGTATGAGATTATGGATAGTCAGATATTGACTGAAATTAAAGCTACAAAGACTTCTTGGCTAGAAATCGTTTGCATTGTTCAATAAACAATGTATAATTGGAACCCCTGGTAACAAAGGAGCAAGCTGACCATGATAAACAATGTATAATTGGAACCCCTGGTAACAAAGGAACAAGCTGTCATCCTGCGGCATTTTTATAACGATGAAATGTTACAACAATACATTTTCGAGATATTGTACTATTTTCGCAAGTCAATTAATATCACCTAGCGCGCTGCGACCTACATAGAGCTATTGCGTCCACCACCCCGAGGTGGAAGGGATGAAGTGAAGGAAACACTGGAGGCTACAGCCTGCAGGCAGAGAGGCCACAGAGACGCGCGGAAATCCCTAATATTTTAAAGCTCACAGACCCGTTCCACCACTGGAGCCGCCGAGAGAGTGCGATAGCCGACCCAACAATCAAGCAACCATTTGTGCCACGAGGAATACCCTTTCCATTGAGCATGCATCCGCGCCATCTGTCCGACACCGCCGTTTGCCACGAAACCTAGAAGCACACCTGAAAGATGAGAGGGAAACGGAATGAAAGGGAAAAAATAGAAAGGAAACGTGGTGGACACGAAACCACCCCAGCATTCATCTGTCGACCCCAAAAACCATGGGCCTGAGTGGGTGGTCACCGGAGATTGAACACAGGACCTCCCGAATGCGAATTGCACTCGTTACCACGACGCCAATCGCTCCGTAGATAGAATAATAAGATTTTAAAAGAATATTTTGTAGAATAGTGGGTAGAGAAAGTCATGTGAATGCAACGCAACATACTGTTTTTTGGAGAGTATACGTTTAACATTTTAATATGTAGTGTTTAAAAAAGTATTTTATTCGTATTTAGTGCAGCATTTTTAATATAATGCCATGGACATGTGATTATATATGAAGGAAACATAATATGTGAAGCAGTAATACAACAGCCTCTTTAAGTCGTGATAAAAAAATCTGATGTGTTACACTCACATGACTTTCTCTACTCTTGTACAAACTATTTTTACAAACACTTATTTACTATATGCTTCATGTTAATCGAGATATCGAGATGTTAATCTTATTGCTAATTTTCTTGTAGGTGCAAGGGGAATTGGTAGGCTTTAAGCGATAGTCAAATATTTTAAGAGCTGGTTGCTATGTGGAGTATTCCATTCTCTTTGCATTACCAGGACATAAAAAAATAAATAACGAATTTGAGAAAAAGTATAAGTATTGGAAAATTTAACGGTATAACAAGCAATATCTCGAAAATGGTTCACTCAACAAAAAAATGTATATGACATAAATTGTGTATTTTAACGCGATCTACATTTTTGTGTAGTAAAATTTTGTGTATCTCTTATGGTTTACCAGTTATGCAAAACTCGTTCACAATGAAGAATACGTTTGGAGACATTCTCAGAAAATTCGAGATATACAGTTTATTTATCATGAAAATATCTTAAACATATAACATTTTAATCAAAATCGTTAGAGCCAGTTTTGAGAACATTAAAATTTTCGAAAAATGTTCTATGTTCTGGGTAATCTGGGATGGGGGGATTTTCTTGAAAACCTTGGTGTCGCATCTCTGGAAGATACTGAACCTAAATGACACACACACACACGGACATGTTTCCAAAAATGCTTTTTTTTATTCAGGGAGCCTCAAAACATATATTTCCGGTGAAATCTCGGTATCGAATTTTTGGGTGGATTACAATACTTCCCCTACTTACTATACGTAGTAGGGAGAGTAAAAACAACCAAGAAAATTGTATGTACTCCGCATTGAGATTGAGAAATAATCTCCGGAAATAAAAGACTTTTAAAAACACAAGAAAACAAAGGAAAAGTGAAACGGTCAGGTAGAATCCACAATGAAAAACAAGGGAGAAAGGCAAAATCGAGTGGAGGTTATCCATGAGGTGAAGCTGAGTGTAAAAGGAAAGAGAATGAAGAAGAGATACGTAAAATGAGGCAGTAAGAGTGGAAGACGAGTCGGAAAGTAAATCCGAGATGTCCGGAAGCCCGCGATTTATTCAAAGGCTGACTTTGATTTTTTCCTTCTTTTTTACCCGACCGACTTCCTATCGCAACTCGAGACACGAATTTGTCTTGCAGTCGAATCCTCCCGGGACACCCCCGAGATCTGGATCAGAGATACAAAATCTCATTCCTCGGGTTCGTAAATATATTATTGCCACTCTTGTTCTCAGCATAAGCAACTTTACCCTTTACTGCGCACTTGGTGGCTTCACTGCCGCTCAGCCGCGGGCTACTGCGTCGTTTTTGTTCTTTAAAATGCATTATACACCGCCAGAAGCAAAATGGTGGTGACTCTTAGAAATAATAAATAACATGTTTGCACACTCCTTTGCAGAGTATTTTTGTAAAATCTTATTCTTCTATCTATTTCGTGTTAATCATTTGCAGAAAAGCCTCTGTTATACATTTCGCTGTAAGTACAAGAGGAATACAGGAGGCTGAAGCGATGGTCAAACGTTTAAGAATCTGATGTGTTACATTCACATGATTTTCTCTATCCTATCTCATTTCTTAATGGGTATAACAACTATTCTTACGAAAGCTTATATATCTATGAACTTCATTTTAATCGAGATAAATGTTTACAGAAATAGCTACATTACACATTTTGGAAAGGTAGAATTAGATGACTGAAAAATTCAATGCCATAGCCGGGATTTGAACCACGGATCTCCCGGTCTCCGTCCGGTTGTTCTAACCTCTGAGCTACCATGGCAACATGCCGGCACGCCATTAAATTCTCCAGCTGACTCGCATTTTTCCCGGTAAACCACAACGAAATCTCAAATCATATTGAGATGTCATATCCCAATGGCGACTTACATTCTTTATAAGTACTTAAGTCCCGGTTTACCAGGAAAAATGCGAGTCAGCTGGAGCATTTAATCATGTGCTGGCATGTTGCCATGGTAGCTCAGAGGTTAGAGCAACCGGACGGAGACCGGGAGATCCGTAGTTCAAATCCTGGCTATGGCATTGAATTTTTCCGTCATCTGATTCTACCTTTCCAACCCTGTCCAACACACGGCTTGTGTGAAAGAACAATTAATTCCATTACACATTTTATTATAAATGTAAAGGGAATAGCAAAACTCAAATGTTTAAGAACTGGACGCTGTATACTGGCCTCACTCTTACCGTACAATCGCGAGAAAAAACTGACTGTCGACAGGACTTTAAAAGAATGATAAAAATTGATTCGAAAAATTAATAACGAATATCTCAGCAAGAGCTTAAACAGCCAAACATTTTTTAAAATAAATTCTGTATTTTAAAGAAATCTACAATTTTTGTGCAGTGCGTTTCGTCTTTCGCTTAACGCTAACCAGTTACTTATGACTATAAAAAAATTCCTTGTGAATGAAGAGGACTTCACAGGTCAGAAAATTCAAGACATACATTTTATTTTGGATGTAAATAAGTAAATTGTAGTTGGGGTGGGGAGATTTTGTTGAAAGTATTCGAGTGCATATTTGGAAGATACCTAATGAACTAAGTACCAAGTTTTGTATTTATCCTACTCTTCGTTTTTGAATTATGCTGTTATAAAATGCTTTTTTGGGTACAGGGGGCCTCAAAACATGCATTTCCGGTGAAATCTCGATATCGAAATTTTGGGTGGAATGTAATACCTTCTCTACCTACTATGTGTGGGTAAAGAAAGTGAAAAAGCGGGTCGATATATATTGGTTTTTAAATTCTAAACTACAAAAGAATAATAAAGAATATTTCAAAAATTGTTAATTATACAAAAACGTCTATTCCACACAAACTGTGTACTTAACAAAGTCTACACCTTTACGTATAGTAAATTCTTGTCTCTTATGGTTTGGATGTTATACAAAATTATACACAATTCGTTATAAATGTAGAGAACTTCACAAACTATTCGCAGAAAATTTCTAGATGTTCATTTTATTTTTATTAATGTGCCTTAAACTAGTGTTATTTTAATGAAAATTATGCGGGACATTTTTGAAAAAATAAAAAGTAACGAAACAATTTCCCTGTAAGGGTTTTTAAGTGTGGAACGATTTTCTGAAAATCTTCGTGTTCTATAAGAATTTAGAATGCTGAATTTAAGTACTAAGTTTAAACTTTTAGTTTCTGAGCTATGTTGTTCGCACACACGGACATTTTCTAAACAGGCTTTAAAAGATTCAGGAGACCTCTAAATTTATATTCCCGGTGAAATTTCAATATCGAACTTTTGGGAGAATACAGTACCTACTTCTTCTACCTACAAAACGTAAGTGGTAGAGAAGGTCATAACATTGTTAACCTAATACTTATAAGTATTCAGTATCTTAATTATTAATTATATCTGAAAAAGCATATAGGTATCTCTTTTAAACACAATAATAATCTGTGAGTGCTAGGCTATACAACGGAGGGGGGCATCTCGCACACTGTGACCTACATAGATCTAGTGCGACTACCACCCCCCAGGAGGAAAGAATGAAGTGAAGAAACCACAGGAGGCTACAGGTCGCAGACAGACAGATCACAGAGATGCGCGGAAGTCCTTAACAGTTCTAGCACGAAGACCCCTCCCACCTCTGGTGCTGCCTAGAGAGGGCATAGGGTCCACAGGGAGTACTTTTTCCTTTGAGCAAGCATTTGCGCCATCTGCCCGGCGCTAACCAACGTCACGAAACTAAAGGCATACCTGAAAGATGAGAGCGATTCGAAAGGAATGGGAAATTATGGAAATCAAATCGTGGTAAGTGAGGAACGACCCCGCATTTGCCTACTGATCAGGAAAAACCACGAAAAGGCCAAGGTCATGGTGGGTGGTCGATGGGAATCGAATGCGAGCCTTATGCGTTACCGCAGAGCCATCTCGTTTGGTTTTGTGAGTGCTAAGGAGATATTATTTGAAATTTGGTACTCATTCCTGAAGTATGTATGTTTTGGACATTACAAGAGAAGATTTTTTACTATAAAAGCATCTTGACACAGATCACATGGTGGATCTTCTTGTCAGTAAGTAGTGTGTGATCTATCTACATACTGTGCATACTAATTTCAGAAAGAATATGAAGGGAGGATAAACTAAATTCATTAAATTGTTCTTCAAGGTTTGTCACTTGTACACTGGCTTCCATTTATGTCGTCTCCGCAGCTTTGGGAAGCATTCCACTGGTTTCTACAGGTGGGTATGTATAGCATGAAGGAGGTGCGTGTATCTGTTTATATTTTCGCGCAGGCAGTGGCGTCCTGATTTACGTGCACATTTCTAGATTATTCTCATATGAATATACAACTCTGAGCAATAATTTTACTCGTCATTACTCACATATAATATATTTCTATATATTTATTATTACTACTCTATTTATTTTACGTCGCTTTACCTACATGGTCATATTGCGAAGGACCTGTTAGTGGATAACTCTTAGTTAGAGGTGTGGCGGGCAGGTAGCCTTCTAGGTCTCATCCCTGTAGCCACCCACCTCGAAATGTCAACAAAGACCCTAGTGCATAGTAACTGGATCTTCAACTTCGTGTCGTGTAGATTGCATTAGGGTGCCGTCCAGCCAGCGGTCGCCCTCACACAGAAAGGCCTTATAGGTGTCATCCCTGTAACCATGCCATCTTACTTCGTCACGTGTCCACAGAGGCCCTAGTGCACAGGCCCTGTTTTGCACAATTTATCCATAAAAAGTATTTTTAATGGGAACATAAAGTAAAACTGTAATACAACATTTTGCTCTCAAATAGGTTACATTTACTAAATTATTTTAACAATCCGTTCAATCTCCATTCTTGTCTAATATCTAATTTAACCGCTTAGGCACTGAAACACTCGTTGCCTTCTGAGAACACTGTCATGAAATGTGGGAACATATGCGTATGAGTTCTTCCACCATCTAAATGATGGGCGCCTAGGCGACTAAATCAGATATTGGATAAGAACGGAGATAGGACATATTATTAAAATTATGTCTAGTATATGTGTACTCTTTGACAGTCAAAAGTTGTTACTTGTTTTATATTATATTGTCGATATAAATAATTCTACATGGAGAAATTCTACAATACAGTGTTTAATTTAGTTGTATATTTAGGCTGGATAGATGATTCTAATAATGTCTAGTAAATGTGTACTCCTTCAGAATAAAAAGTGTAATATACTTCAGTTTTACATTATGTTGATATTAAAATATTTTTGGAGATATTGTAGGTACAAAACATGATTTTATTTAGTTATATATTGTTTTAATATTTATGAAGAGTAAACCTATTGTTATGGTTTGTATTGGATTGGCTACGGAGGGACTCGGAACTGATCCACATAGGGGATTTTGTACCTACGCTCTACAAGGGGGACTTCCCCGGGAGGTAATGCGAGAGTAGACACCGAGCGGCCGGAACCAGAAGTGACGGCACAGGAACGGCATGGTCCGAAGTTTTAGATAGAGACACCCCGGCAGCCAGTCGAAAGCCGAGAGACGGAGAGATTCACAAAGAGCATTCTTCTCTCTTGCCACACTGCATCGAAACGCCATCGCAAACACTTCCAACACTGAAAAGAACCAACGGATGAAAGATGAACTGAAATTATAATGGAGATGAAATGGAGGGACAGGGATTTTGGGGGATGTGACAATCCTTCCCAGCATTCGCCTGGCGACCAGGGAAAACCTCCCAAAATACCCATAGGTCAGGAAGGACGGACACGGGAATTCGAACTCACGACCTTCCGAAAGCGGGATTCATATTGAGTAATCGAGAACTGTGAACGTAAAACAGGACGCCACTGCATGCGCGAAAAGGTAAACAGATACACACACCTCCTCCTTGCAATACATACTCACCTGTGAAGGCCAATAGAATGCCTCCCAAAGCTGCCGGGGCGGCATGCATGGAAGCCAGTATATAACGCCGGTAAGCCGGAAATTTAATTACACTTCATTTTTGTAATACTGTTTTAAAAACAACTGTATCTCCAAAAATCAACGAGCGCTATTAGTAGGTGCCTGGAATGTTCATACTCACAATATTGGTGCAAATTCCGGGAATTTGTTTTCACCTTTTTTTTAGCCTGTCCTTCGAAATATTTGTTATTTGTATAATCCATATATTTTATACAAAAATACCGTGGCAGCAGAAATATTTATGGCTTTGGGGGAGTGTATAAAACAAACAAGTGATTAGCGACCATGGGCTCGGCAGAATATAATGCTGGTCATGATTTTTGTCCCATTTAAACCGCCTCCTATACGATTTAATGTATTACTCTCTTGCCGCAAAGCGATAAATTACAGAAGCCATTAGCATCGTTTTAACTAACCCCGTTACGGCTTATAGAGCCATTGTTCATAAGGCAATACCACACGTAAGAATGCATGAAACATGGCGGCCGTATAAGCCGCTTACCTTAAACACTATACTTCCCTGGGCGAGCATTAATATACCTGCCTCTCGATGTGGCGTGTTTATTTTATGATTCACAAACTCTGGCTTTAAGTGAAATATGGAGGTAGGGGATTATTCTTCTAAGAGCAAAGTTTTCGAGTGGTACAGACATATGCAAGTTTTCTTGAAGAGTTGTATGCCAGCGATGCTGTAGCCGGTTTCAGGGATACTGGCGATTATTAATGACTACTACACTCATGCTGCAAATGTGAGATAATGACCAATCACGTTTAAGGAATGTTGTTTTTGAACAAATCATAGCCAAGATTTACTTAGTGTTTATCGAAATATCTTTATCACCTCCTCCATTGGTCTCCTTTTTTTAATACTCTAAAGATACTGGAGTACCACAGTATTGTTACATGTTGGGGTGAAGGCCAAAAAGGTTACCAGAAAATGATTAATTTAGGTCACCCCAACATGTACGTGGGGGGAGCGCAACTCGCTGGCAGCAAAAAGTTCGTTATCTTGGTGTGTAGATTAAAGGGGAAGGCGTGGGTTTTATATTACACTGAAGAATTACATAACACGCATTTCCTTCACATACCTGGGATTTATTCACAAACGTTTGGCGACTTTATAATGAACAAAGGAAACGGGATGGAAGGAGATGCCACAAAAGCCGTAGACCGCCACACACACACGTCTGGCTCCAAAGACCACTTCCAATAGAGTGACGCTATCTTACCTCCACCAACCGTGCCTAGCCGAAGCCAGACAGGGCTGACGTCATACCAACAGTTTCAAACAGATCTTTCCCTTTGGCGTGACCCTCACCGAAAGGAAACCCGTTAGGCTGAAATATTAACTAAGGAGAGACAATAATGCTACGTCTGGTAACAACAATACAGCACAACAGTGCGTCTGTTAATGACAATAAGATTAATAAGTCGCAACGTCACTCGGAGTACGCGTGAATAACCCACGCATTATGTCGCATCAAGAACAATATCTCACAACTACTGGCCCATTCTTAAGCATGCTTGCTTAGATAGCTTTTGGAGTGTTTGAGAGAGTTCTAGAATGTTCAGGAGGCACGAGAAAGAAGCTTCCAGAATAATCTCTTTATCTCTCGATAGCGCTACTCCGTCTACTTATCTCTTCAATCTGCCATTCGGTATATCGGCTTCTTTGCAAGAAGATCTCTCCATAGACAGTGCTTATCCAATATTTTTATTCTGAGTGGTGCGACGGATGTGTCGGTGGGTTGTTTTCTCTGGCCAATATGCACGTGTGGGTGGGTTATTAGCTGCCAAGATGTAGTCTCCGTTTCCCTCGATGTAAGCTCTTATCTCACGTGTGGTCGTGCAGGTGGACACTAATTATTGACACGTGACTTTATTAACTGTTGGTACTTGGCTTCACTGATTATTATACTGCTTTCTAACTGTTAACACTTTACTTATTATAAACGCGACGTCTTTGCACTCGACAACCCCTTAACATGCCGCATTATTTTCTATACACATTTTTTTATAAGCGGTTGACTTAGCACGAAGCAAGCAGAATGTTAATCTTGTAAATGCGTCCCCGTTTCATCCTCGTACTCCCTTTTATGCAAAACTAGTCATAACGCTTACAGACGCTATTTTTTCCGGGCGTTTAGATACATTGAATCTCATTTGTTCATTTGTATGTTTTTCCGGGCGTTTAGATACATTGAATCTCATTTGTTCATTTGTATGTTTTAAACCTGTTTCATCTATGCTAGGGGCAGCTGCTGCCACAACCTCAGCTGCCAGAGACAACTTATGTCTCGGCAGTCGTTTCGCCTCAACAGTAGTTGCAGCTGCTGTCACCTCAGTCTACCGAGACGCACAACACGACGCCACCACCACAACTGCTGCAGTCCCAGCCGCCTCCACAGCAATCGACAACCGCCAGGATTTCATCAAAACACTCTCCTTCAGACTCCACCAACAGATACAGCGCCGTCGCAGCCGGAATTCACCGCCGACTGCCAACACAGATCCTCCTGGAGGAGGCTAGGCGCCTCTGGAACTCCATCACTATAGGGATACCCTTCCTCGGCCGCACCATCCGCACTGAAGCAAGCAGGACTTCCTGGAAAACACCGTGCTGCTGATGTTGCCAATTTGGGCACTCGGCAAGCGAATGCAGCGCACCTCCGCGGTACCATTACTGTGGCAACACTTCACTTACGTCCGCCTGCCATCAGCACGACCTCGCGCATCGCCGAAGGTTCTGCGCCACCTGTGGCAGGACGGACCAGCACATCGGGCTTTTCCCTCGGCCTTTAGCAGCATCTGTAGGCCCTTCGCAGTCGCCTAGACACCAGCCTTCAAGACCCACCCGGCCTCAACCGATGCCAGATACGGAGCGACAGCACGGGAACAGCACTGCCATCACCGCACTCGAGTCTATCGAGGAACAACTCAACTCACTCTCCGAGGCATCCACGCTGCAGGAAAAGAAGTAGCTAACCTCAGCCGATGACTAGAGTCGCTAAAGCTCTCGACCACCAAACATCTCGCTGTCATTGAGGCTAAGCAGCGCGACACCAACCGCCATCTCACCGCTGCCCCATGACGTCTACACAAATTCAACGACACCAATCACAAAACAACACTTCCAGACACCGCTCACGAGCCTTCAGAGCAACTGGGTGCCCTGGAAACCTCAGTTATAACCCTTGAAACCCAGCTTAGTCAACAACAAGACAACTGGAAAATTCTCGTTGAAAACTTCAACTCTCTCCGCCAATTCCTCTACAGTGACCTCCACAGCCAACTTGTACAACTGCAGCAGAAACACCAGCAGCTCGATGAAGGATACGCACTGATTCGCAACTTCATCGAACAACACATTTTGATGACCACAAATCCACAACCGCCGCTAAACAAGCACCATGTGCACAGAATCCTCATCACCCACGCATCACCAATAATCACATTTACATCAGTTTGAAAATCCAATAAAGAAAGAAAGCGTACCCTTTCCCATCCTCGTCACTCCCCGGTGGGCAGTCAGGGCCCTGGCACGGTCATGGCCGTCACCCGGATATTTCCTTCACCCGCTGCCAGCACAATAAGCTGGCAGCTACCTTCCGCACTATCGGGGGTGCTCAGCGGAACCCCAATACCTTTCTTCACTTCTCCCTTCTACTCCACGGCTAATCGTATCCAATTTCCAACCCCCCAAAATCTATTATTATGGACTCATGGCAGCACACATCTTTGGAAACCTCTGAAATCTCGCACCCCCTCCCATACCAGCGAATTTTCGAGCCATTTGGAGCGTGTTATGTCTCTCATCCCACTTGTTTCGTCCACCCTTGTGTTCTGTTGAAGGAAGCATGCCCAGGAAGTCAGCCTAGTAGCACCTCTAGATTCCAGCTTTATACTTGCATTCAGTTTCTTATAACTAAAACATTTACACATGTAAATCACTATGTACACAATATGCATATAATATATATATACAATATGTGTACATGCTTCGTCTCATTTTTTCTGTTCACAGGCACATACACAAACAAATAAACACACATATAATATATATATATATAAAAATATGTTGAGGCAGTATTTTTAATACTTAAATAATTTCAGTCTAATTATATAATATGTAAATTCAATAACAGCCCGACTTAAAGCAATACGTGTATGTAACAATATATAAAAAGAGTATATTACAGGCATTCTATATGTTTATATTTTTGCATACTATTGTATACATGTTCAATAATAATATGTGAATGTATTACGTAATTTAATAATGTAGGAGCTGTGAAAATAATAGGTTAAACGTTGCTAACAATGAGGTAACCTTGAGGCAATAATGAATTTGAAAGTTTAATAATACTACTTGTGATTCTTGGAAGCAATAATGTAATTTTAGTGACAGTTTATAAAATAGCCAATCAACAACCAGAAAAAGCTTTAGTTAAATGAAGGTATTCTATTGGAGTAAGATTAGCCAATCAGATACTTGAAATACAGAAATTTACAAGTTTAGGCGGTAGAAATCAATTCAGTTGCCTGCAAACAGTGTTCCTAACCGGAGACACGTCCTCGAGAAGTATAATATGAATTCATGTGAGACGAAAATAGTTGACGTATTAAAAAGTGCAAGTATTTAATAAAAACATCTCACAGCTCTCTCTATATCAGTGAAATGTTATTGAAATCGTTTTAAGCATTAATAAAAGGAGTGAAGTAAAATTAAAATCTGTGTAAGCCTACATTCTTAGTCGCACCACAACCCTGCTAAGAGAAACGTGTCTCTAACAAATACTGACGCAGCCGAGGCAAATATAAATATTTAATACTTAAAGAAACAGTCAAATTACAAAGTTAATATTTTTAAAAATTGGGGCAAAGGCTACCGGGTACCATACGTGCAGTTGCAACTACTTCAAGTGTTCGGCTCCCCAACAGTTGAACTATAATACAACTCCTTCAATACAAACTAATTCAAATTGACGCACAAATCGTGGTGCAAACAACGTAACAAACCATCTTCTCAACGTATAGAATATGTGTACATTATGTATACAATATGTGTACATGTCCCGTCTTATTTGTTCTGTTCACAGGCACATACACATACACACACGCATATACGCATGGTCTTTTTTTAAAAAATATTTTTCAGGTTCAGTGGACACCATTTATTTCTGGTGAAATCTTGATATAAAATTTTTGGTTGGAATACATTTTCTCTACCTACCGGGATTCAATACGAACGGTGCAGAGAAAGTAAAAAATCATGTAAATGGCGAATTTAGTATTCAAGTAGGGCATCTTTCAGGGCGTAAATAAAAGTATTCCAGGGCATTTCCCACTGACCAGATAAAGCTTATGTGAAAAACAAACGTTAGTTGATTTTGCCTTTATTAAAACACTAGCTAACATATCCGAGGTTGTAAAGGTTGTTTTTTATACCTCAATGACGATTTAATTAAATTCATATACCTACCTTCTCACTGACCTATATTTTTTATGTGAATTCCCTCCCTTTCACATAAACAAGGTGTAAAATCCGTTTGTTAGATAACTCCTAGTGCAGTAAAAACTTGCAAGCGTGTTTAAGTTCGTTGCTGATGAAATTCTTCCTCCGCTACATGTGAACGTACGATAGTTTTGTTTCTAGTAATGAAATCGACAACTTCATTGGCACTCGTTTTAATTGCATACACTTTACAGCGCCAACGTTACCTACGTCATCTGTTGTGCAAAGGTTTCCCTGGGTGAATTGCAGAGTACGGTTGCCATGGAGATGCTCACAGACTGTCAACTGTTTTTGTGAAATGGGTCATGACATTCTGTATGTCATCCTAATTAGATATTAGATGCCATAGAAAATTCTCTTTACCTGTCGCTAATAACTCTGTCTGTCTCTGTGTTTCTATTTTGTTACAATCGATTGTAGAGCAAACTGTTTCTGGATACCTGCATCAAATACATCTGCTGCTACGGTACACTGAGATCATAGATATAAAATGGACAGTGTTAGTGTTGCCATGTATTTTTAGTGTTAAACAAGAGCGTATTGGTTTCTCGTCTCTGAAAATTAGCTTAAAAAGGCATTAGAATTCTTAAAATACAGTGCTTTTCACTTACGCTGCGGCCACTTGTCGGCGGTTCGCGTGCCGGCTGCCACCGAAAGAGGTATAATATCCCTGGAAAAGCATCACCTTTGAGGTAGTATTTTTTAACACTTAAATGATTTCAGTCAAATTATATAATGTATAAATTCAATAACAGCCCGCCTTAAAGTAATATGTGTATTTAACAATATATAAAAAGTGTATATTACAGCCATTGTATATGTTTGTATTATTGTATCCATGTGTAATAATGTTATATGAGTATATTATGTAATTTAATAATGTAGGAGCTGTGAGAAATAGGTCAAAAGTTGCTAACAATGAGGTAACAATGAGGTAACCTTGAGGCAATAATGAATTTGAAAGTTTAATAATACTACTTGTGATTCTTGGAAGCAACAATGTAAATTTTGAGACAGTTTAAAAAATAGCCAATCAACAATCAGAAAAAGTTTAGACGGTTGAAATCAATTCAGTTGCCTGCAAACAGTGTTCCTAACCGGACGCGAGACACATCCTCCAGAGATTTAATACTATTCGTGTGAGACGAAAAATAGTTTACGTATTAAAAAGTGCAAGTAATTTATAAAAGAATCTCACAGCTCTCTATCAGTGAAGTGTTATTTAAATCATATCAAGTATTAATAAAACGAGTGAAGTAAAATTATAATCTGTGTAAGCCTACATTCTTAAGTCGTACCACAACCCTTCTAATAGAAACGTGTCTCTAAAAATAAATACTGACGCAGCCGAGGCAAACATAAATATTAAATATTTAAAGAAACAGTCAAATTACAACGTTAATATTTTTAAATTTTTGGACGAAGGCTACGGGAAATTGTTTACCATACGTGCGGTTGCAAACAAACTTCAAGTTCGGCTCTCCAACAGTTGAACTATAATACATCTTCTTCAAAGTGACTTTCCATACGCAGCAGCAACAAACCTTCTTCACTTTCTCATAGTTAGAATTACAACAACAACAACAATAATAATAATATTAATAAGGACATATCTCATCATAAGAAATTCTGGAAATGTACCTTCTCTATCTGCATCTAGTATCTTCTCAGGATATTTTCATACTCACTCGAAGTTCAGTATCCGAAACTGAGTGAATATTTCGCCTGATGTTGTCTTTTAGTTCTTTCAATATATGGGGGTTTCTTGCACACACTTCATTTGTCACGTGATCATCAGAGTCGGATAAATTTTTGTAATTAGATTTTGCGATATGATAGAGCAGTTATTGACCCACGCTTAATATTCTTCTCTGACGAAATTTATAAAGCGATGTTTCGTCGCAAAATAGCAGATATTAGAGTACAGAGAAACCAGATTTTACACAGGAGATTCCCTTGCATGATGCGAAAATTGATGTACAGTCATATAGAAAAACAGGCCTTAAATTTTTTAACAGTAACGCACAGGAATGTCATACGCTATTTTTTGATGAGCTCACTGGTTGGACGTCAGCCTCGATTTTTCCAACAAGACATTGGCGCATACAGTTAATGAGCATTATATTTAATCCAGGAAATTTCTGAAGGGAGAACTTGAAAAATAAGTCTGCAACAAACCTCAGCGAAAAATTCACTCAATTACGGATATTGAACTCTCAAATGTGAATGAAAATTTCCTGAGAAGATGCTAGAAATGTGTGGACAGAGAAGTGCATTTCCAACATATCTTATGATAAAGCATATGCTTATTATCATTCCATTTATTACTGTAACCGCGAGAACGTGAGGCGTTTGCAGGGATGTTATAATTGTTTCGGCGGGAGTCCGTGCTGCGGCGGCCAGCGTGCGAACTGCCATGCGGTGGCCGCGGTGTGAAGGAAAAGCACTGTAAAGAACGCTGCCGTATGTGGCGGTTAAAAACACGCTGTTCTCCGATGTTCAAAATCCCTTTAATTCCAGCCTATTCAGCTATTGTTCTTACATTCAATTTAGGTTATGTATTGTTTAAAGTTCAAGCCAAATATCGCATGCAGTGCAATTATCTCCCGATTTATTTATCATAAATGCTATACACAACGCTATAAACATTATTTATTTGTTTGCTAAGGAAATTTCATAAGAGTACTTAACTAATTAGGCCAAAAGTTTATCTGTTTCTAGCTTTATAACAACCATTACAATTCAGAAAGTAGAATCACATAGAAAAATGAGGCAGTATTTTTAACACTTAAATGATTTTAGTCAAATTATATAATAAAAAATATAATAACAGCCCGCCTTAAAGCTATATGTATATGTAACAATATATAAAAAGTGTATACAGTCATTGTATATGTTTATATTACTGTATACATGTTCAATAATGTTATCAAAAATTATTACGTAATTTAATAATGTAGGAACTGTGAGAATAATAGGTTAAAGTTGCTAACAATGAGGTAACCTTGAGGCAATGATGAGTAAGAACATGTAATAATGCTTTTAGTCATTCTTGGAGTAACAATAATGTAATTTTTGTGACACTTTATAAAATAGCCAATCAACAACCAGAAAAAAATTTTAGTTAAATAAAAGTATTCTGTTGGATTAAGAATAGCCAATCAGAGACTTGAAATTCAGAAATTTACAAACTTAATCGTAGAAATCAAGTCAGTTGCTTGTAGACAGCGCTCATAACTGGACGCGTTGTTTGTAGACAGTGTTCCTAATCTCGATAAATTTAATACGTGTTCGTGTGAGACGAAAATAGTTTACATGTTAAAAAATGCAAGTAATTAATAAAAGAATCTCACAGATCTCTATATCAGTGAAGTGTTATTTAAATTGTGACAAGGGTTAATAAATATACTGAAGTAAAAATTATAATCTGTGTAAGCCTACATTCTTAGCCGCATTACTCCCGCCAAAGAAATCCATGTCTCTAACAATAATACTGAAACTGACGAGGCAAACATAAATATATAATTTTAAAGAAACAGTCATAAAGATTACAAAGTTAATATATTTTTTAAACATTTTTAGGGGGGCAAAGGCTACCGGAAAGTATATTTGGAGCGAAGGCTACCGGAAACTTTTGACCATACGTGCGGTTGCAACTACTTCAAGTTCGGCTCACCAACAGTTGAAACACGATACAACTCCTACTTCAAAATTGACTTTCCAAAGGTGAAGCAACAACCTACTTCAAAAATTAAGTGACGCAGTTAGGATTCGAAACAGAAATCTCAAGTTTTCGGTGATGATAATTGGTTACACTTATCAGAGAGTTCAGGGTTTTAAAAGAATTCCTTACGTTTTTATATTAGTTCAAAAATTTAAGTGGTAGAATTCAGAATCGTGGCGCTGAAATTGTTTGCGCATGGACAAACCGCGAGTAAGACAGAAGAATGTTAAATAACTGATTGTATCTTATTAAATCAGCAGAGTAGCTGAAATAAATAATTATGCTTTTATTTAATATATTAAATTTGTTGGCATAAACCTATTTTTAAATTACATCACAGATCCGGCGGAATGTGCTCGGAAATAACATGTGCATCTGCATACCCTTAAGATGTTTTCACAAATTAAACAATGCAAGAGCTATTATTAAAGTAAATAAGAGCTTGGGAATCTCATGCCATGTTATGGTAGAATCCCATACATGTGGTTAGGCTTTCTGCACGCTTTATACACAGTTTGCACCTTGCAGAAGTGTGCAAACTGCACACTGATATACGAAATAAGCCAATAGCATACTGATTACTTTGGTATTTTTAGGGCAATCCATCGGTGAAATTTATTCAAAAGGATCAGAAAGTTAATTTTCCTATTTTTTTATATTTTATTCGGTGTATACTTTCTAGTTTCGTATTCTGTTTTCGGCATTGCAACAGTTTTGATATTTAGGAAACACTTAAGAAATTTAAAAGAGGTGCAAATGTATTTTGTAGGACACTCCAAATTTTAAATTATATTTTGCAATATTCATATTGCTCCATCAGCAACATTTGTTGACGGAAATCTCAACAAGTTGTCTTGAAATTTTCAGAATTGGTTGGGAGCTGTTGAACAAAGTCGCTGATTGGGGCTTTCTTTGTTATAATGCATATCGATTGTGCAAACTTCCATAATTCTTAATGCAAAAAAATGAGGAAAAGCATTACAACTATGCTTTAGAATTTTTTACACAAAAACTAATTAACATTTCAAAAGATCTTGTATTATGATATAGTGGCGCAGAAATTAAATTTGGAGCCAGAAATTTGTTATCGTTCAGCGCGAGGAGCATTTTCAAAATGGGGAAAAACTAAAATATTAAGCAAATAATTGAGTAAAATACTAAACATTATGTAAATAATTATTTAATTATATTAATTATGATTAACCGAGCGAGTTGATAATGCGGTGAGATGTGAGGCCCCGGGAGATCCCGGGTTCGATTTCCGTCGACCGCCAACACAGAACTTGAGTTTTTAGTGGTTTCTCAACTGCCATGATTTCTTTTCCCTAATTTTCCTTTCATTCCGTTTTTCTCTCATGTTTCAGGTGTGCTACTAGGTTTCGTGGCGTGAGGTGCTGCCGGGCAGATGGAGCGAATGCTTATTCCAAGGAAAGACTATTTCTTGTAGACACCAGAGGGATGCTTGGTTAGACGGATCGTTCATCGCCGTCTGTGGGCAGTAGGGGGACGTCTTCGAGCTGGGAACTGTTAGGGCCTTCCGTGCGCTTCTGTGGCCTGTCTGCCTATGGCCTGTAGCCTCTGTGGTTCCTTCACCTCACTCCTTCCTCTTGGGAGGTGGTAGCCGCAATAGATCTATGTACGTCGTTTTGCGCGAGGTATATCCTATGCTCTAAAGTAAATAAATGATTTCTCACTAATGGTTTCGCTTAGAGGTTTCAAATTTTCCACTCTATTTATAGATCTTGTAGATGCAAGGGGAATTGGTAGGCTTTAAGCGATACCCAAATATTTTAAGAGCTGGTTGCTATGTGGAGTATTCCATTCTCTTTGCATTACCAGGACAAAAAAAATGAATAACGAATTTCCATTTGAGAAAAAGTATAAGTATTGGAAAATTTAAGGGAATAACAAGCAATATCTCGAAAATGGTTCACTGAACAAAAAAATGTAGGTGACATAAATTGTGTATTTTAACGCGATCTACATTTTTTGTGCAGTAAAATTTTGTCTATCTCTTATGGTTTACCGGTTATGCAAAGGTCGTTCACAATGAAGAATACCTTTGGAGACATTCCCAGAAAATTAGAGATATACATTTCATTTGTCATGAAAATATCTTAAACATATTATATTTTAATCAAAATCGTTAGAACCATTTTTGAGAAAATTAAAGTTTTCGAAAACTTTTCGATGTAAAGGGTAATCTGGGGTGGGCGGACTTTCTTGAAAACCTTTGTGTCGCATCTCTGGAAGATACTGAACCTAAATACAGTCCGAGTGTTCGTTTCTGAGTTATGCTGTTCATAGACAGACAAAACACACACGGACATGTTTCCAAATATGCTTTTTTTTTCGATTCAGGGGGTCTCAAAACATATATTTCCGGTGAAATCTCGGTATCGAATTTTTGGATGGAATACAATACTTCCCCTACTTACTACACGTAGTAGAGAAAGTAAAAATGTTGCGAACGCACCTGAAAGTTGAAACATTATGCATTTATCCTAATTACACGAACAGCGTATAATCGCCAGGAAACAGTAATGAGCATAAAATCTGTGTGATTGTTACACACGAGATCTTCATCCACTTTCCAATACGCTTGACGCCAAGGGGCGTCGGAAGATAAAACCAACCAGCTCCCTCTCCATCGGGTATAATGTGAAAAAAATTTCCTCTCGAAATCATCCCACTGTTGGATCTAACATAAAATCAACAAAGGCGGTTCTTAGTCCCTTTGATAATAAACTTGCTCGTGCATAATTAAACGCATTTACTTAGAACGTGCCGAGAAACACGAATATTTTAACAATTCTGCAGTAAGCACTTCAGAGAACATACTTCACCTTGCGCCACAGAAACAGTCCAGGAATTTCCGTACCATTAAAACGACATTAACGAATATTTTGCGAATGCCTAACACCACAAATTTTCCTTCTCATAACCTATGCCTTAATCGAGATCGCACTTTCCCTGCAGTAAATCCTTGTCCAACTCTTATCCTTTTCCAAACTGAGGCAGTATTTTTAACACTTATAATTTCAGTCTAATTATATAATATATAAATTCAATAACAGCCCACATTAAAGCAATACCTGTATGTAACAAGATATAAAAAGTGTATATTACAGTCTTTTATATGTTATATTATTGTATACATGAGCAGTAATGTTATGTGAATGTATTACGTAATTTAATAATGTAGGAGCTGTGAGAATAATTGGTTAAAAGTTGATGACAATGAGGTAACAATGAGGGAACCTTGAGGCAATAATGAATTTGAAAGTTTAATAATGCTACTTATGATTCTTGGAAGCAATAATGCAAATTTTGAGACAGTTTAATAAATAGGGAATCAACAACCAGAAAAAGCTTTAGTTAAATTAAGGTGTTCTATTGGACTAGGATTAGCCAATCGGAAACTAAAATGGAGCAAAGTTTAAAAAATCAGAAGTCAGTTGCTTGTAGACAGCATTACTAACCAGACGCTAGATGCGTCCTCGAGAAATTTAATACGTGTTATGTGTGAGACAAAAACATTTTACGTGTTAGAAAGTGCAAGTAATTAATAAAAAAAGTCTCACAGCTCTCTCTTTATATCAGTGAAGTGTTATTTAAATCTTGTCAGCAATAATAAAAGGAGTGAAGTAAAATTATAATCTGTGTAAGCCTACATTCTTCAGTCGCACCACTCCCTGCAAAGACATTGCATACCTTAAGAGCTATGAGCACTTGTTCATCTTCGCTACTGTGAAAATCTCTTCTACGGCAAGCTCTGTGCTATCACGTATAACCTACAGAATTCAGCAAACAAATCAGGACATATACTCTTGTTACTGTGAAACAACATAGCTTCTAATGTAATCTGCTTGCGACTACATACGACCTGCCCTTGGAACCATCACTAAAGGAGGTGCTCAATGCGGTGCCCATTCATAATAAGGCATGCTTCTGTCCAACGTTCTTAGGGAATCAGGCACTCTCACCACTTCAAGTTTGTCACGGATGCTCTGGCAGGCATTGATGGCGCCTTCCTGTAGTGTTTGTAAATCATTAATGCCGTTGCATATACCAAAGATTTCAGGATAAAACTGCAATGTAAAAGCATTTCACAAACTGATTCCACCAGAACTAATAAGAATGTGCTTTTCAGGAACAACACTAACAGATGTTTACTACATGTTGTAACCATAGACAATAACAAAGTAATGTCTTCTCATTTGTTTACTACCTGCTGCAGGACGTACGTAATAGCACAGAGCTTGCAGTAGAAGAGATGATGTTTCACACTACCACCTCTCGAAATATGTAACACTTTTTTTTTAACACCTGGTATATGTTTCTCCCAGAAGCAAAAAGGGCTTTTGCGGTCCAAATACTGTACTTTGCCCCGGTTAAAGGGACCCTTCCGAACTTCGTACCTTACATTTAATACCGCTAATGAGCTGTCATATTCTCGCTAATTGAGTACGGCTAATTTAATAGCAGTAATAATAAACATAACTTTATATTTATGGATACAACTATTGAAAACATTTATTTAATGACTCTTAGAGTTCGTTTCCATATCTACTCCAGACGGAACATTACATATAAATATTTGGATGCTGTGCATTTTTAAAGCCGGAGGCAACTGATTTCTAAAATAAATAAACTGAGTTTTATTTATAGACACTCTTTAACTACTATTCTATATTGGGAGACAAAGACAGGAAATTTTGCTCAGAGGCCTGTTTATCAGGCTTCTGATTCTTTTACGTGCCGTAAATCTGAGCCATCCCCCTAGGTGACTATATAGGTACACTGCGTGATCAAAACTATCCGGACACCTGGATGAAAATGACGCACAAGTTCGTGGCGCCCACCATCGGTAATGCTGGAAGTCAATATGGTGTTGGCCGACCTTTAACCTTGTTGACAGCGTTCACTCTCGAAGGCATACTTTCAATCTGGTGCTGGAAGGTTTCTTGGGGAATGGCAGCCTATTCTTCACGGATAACGGAACTGAGGAGAGATATCGATGTAGGTCGGTGAGGCCTGGCACGAAGTCGGCGTTCCAAAACATCCCAAATGTGTTCTATAGGATTCAAGTCAGGCCAGATCATTACAGGGATGTTATTGTTGTGTAACCACTCTGCCACAGCCCGTGCAGTATGAAAAGGTGCTCGATCGCGTCGAAAGATGCAATCGCCATCCGTGAAAAACTCTTCTACAGTGGGAAGCAAGAAGGTGCTTAAAATATCAATGTAGGTCTGCGCTGTGATCATGCCACGCAAAATAACAAGGGGTACAAGCCCTCTCCAGGAAAAACACCACCACACCATAACACCATCACCTCCAAATTTCACTGTTGGCACTACACACGCTGGCAGATGACGTTCACTGGGTATTCGCCATACCCACACCCTGCCATCGGATCGCCACATTGTGTACCGTGAATCGTCACTCCACACAACGTTTTGCCGCTGTTCAATCGTGTAATGTTGACGCTCCTTGCACCAAGCGAGGCGTCGTTTGGCATTTTCCTGCTCACGCAGGAATCCTGTGTGGTTTATGAGTAGCCGCTCGACCATGGAATCCAAGCTTTCTCAATTCTTTACGTATGTCCTCATTTCTAATCCGGTCTTTTAGAATGCATCCCTTTACTTCTCTTAAAAATTTCAATTCTGATGCTTTTATCTACTTTCATCCCTTTTATTCAGCATCCAACAATCATTGCCATATAATAATGATGGCACAGCCATTGTTTTAGAAACTTTTAATTGGGTGTCCTTTCTGGTTTTATTTCTGAGCGTACTTCTAATTGTTCCACACACACTTTAAAACCGTGTGATTTTTCTTGCATGTCTTTATCAAAATTATAAGATATGTTACTTCCAAGATAATTAAAATGTGAAATTTGCTTCAATACAATGTCATTACAATTTTTTATCTAATTGGGTCTTTACTCTTAAAAGCCATGATTTTGGTTTTCTCTGTTGATATTTTACAATTATATTTTATTTAATTTATACGTATTACATTGAAGTTCGTCGTCTGTCTCGGAAATAACTAACTGGCCGTCAGCATACAAAATTGTATTCACAAAATAATTTCTCACGATTTTCATTTCTCTAAAAGCAAATTGAATCCATTCAGTAATCAGTTCATGTATTAAATATCAAATAATGTTGTCTATAAAATACAGCCCTGCCTCACTCCTTAATTTATGGAAGGGAAATTTCTCCCAATGTTATATCCAGTACCGATACAGATTAATGTACCGACTTTTTATAACACATATAAGATGACGTGGACCACATCTATTTACTAGGATATCCCACAACTGTGTTTTTCTTAAAAGTAAAGGCACGTATCACGGTGGGGCACCCGGAACCAGGGCAGAGCACCGCACGTAGGCCAGTCGACCCCTCGTGCCTCCCGAAGGCGGGCGACCAGATACCAATGCTGACAGTTCTAGCATGGACAGATCTCTAACGTTTCCAGATAGACCCCACTGATGCCGCATGGTCCCACCAACCTCCAGGGTCCATCGGAGCGGAGCCCCATGCAGAGGAAATCTAACTAGCGGTACCACAGCGACGCCAGGGAAAAAACCTTTATAAAGCGCAAGTCACCGCCCAGGCGCAACCCGCCAAACACCGCGGTAGAAGATGAACCACCCCAGCATTCGCCTGGCGATCTGGGGAAACCATGGGTCAGAGTGGCCGATCGCCGGTAATCGAACTCGGGACCTCCCGAATGCCGGCCACAGACGTTATCGCCTGATCCATCCCGTTCGGTTTGTGTTCGTCTTACTTTACCAAAAGCCAATGTATGCTGGTTCCGATATATGCAGAAATTAGCAAATATGAACATAAAATGTCGAAATGTAGAAAATTCTTTTCTAGATAATAAGGTCCCCTGTACTCTTCCAGAGTCTGTGAAATAGGAAATTATTTTAGTTGAAGGAAAGCTCCTCTGCCTCAGCTGTGAACAACCGGTGATCTCTGGGTGAAATGTCCTCCACGACAGACTTAGTCAGAAATGTCAAGATTGAACTTTCTTATGAACGCCTCTGTGTTTACTACAGTGCTTTTCCTTCACACTGTGGCCGCATTCAGCTACTCCTGCGCCGGCAGCTGCAACTCGGACTCCCGCCGAAACATTTATAACATCCCCGCAACAGCCTCCTCACGTTTTCATAGTTACGTTACAATTTACTATGATAATAAGCACATACCTGATAATAAGAGATGTTGGAAATACTGTCTTCCTCTATCGACACACTTGTGGGATCTTCTCGGAAGTATTCATTCACATTTGTGAATTCAATATGTGCCTTATGTTTTTATTTAGTTTTTTCAGTGTATAGGGGTTTATTGTACAGCTTATTTACCACGTGATCAACAGTAAATTTCCGTAATTGGATTTTTGAGAAATGATAAGAGTAATTGAACCAAGCTTAATATTCCTGACGAAGCATGGTTCCATTTTATGTTTCGTCGCCTAATAACAGATATTGGATTACAGAGAAACCCGATTATCTACACGCGATTTCCTTACATGACGCGAAAATTGGTGTGCAGTAAATGCATACAGAATAACAGGACCTATATTTTCTGAGCAAACAAAAATATAGAACGGTGCAGAAAAAGCCAACACACACCACTCTTTGAACAGCTGACCAACGTTCAATATCAGCCTGAATTTCCACAAGACTTTTCTATTGTGCATGCAGTTGAAAAGTCATTTAATTTAATTCAAGAAATGTTTGAAGATAGGGTAATTAGTAAAGAATTATGGCGCTCGTGATCCCCTGATATAATTTTATGTGATTTTTACTTTCTCTACTACGTATAGTAAGTAGGGGAAGTATTGTATTCCACCCAAAAACTCGATACCGAGATTTTACCAGAAATATATGTTTTGAGGCCCCCTGAATACAAAAAGATTTTTGGAAACATGTCCGTGTGTGCGTCTGTCTCTGTCAGATATGAACAGTCGGATAAACACCAAACTTGGCATTTAGGTCCAATATCTTCCAGAGATCTGACACGGTTTTAAAGAAAATACCCCCACCCCAGATTACCCTTTACATGGAACATTTTTCGAAAATTTTAATTTTATCAAAAATGGCTCTAACGATTTTGATTAAATTATCATATGTTACAGATATTCTCACGACAAACAGCATCTATATCTTGAATTTTCTGGGAACAGCCTTTGAAGTCCTCTTCATCCGGATGACCCTTGTGTAATGGGTAAACTGCAGGAGATAGACAATCTTACATCTCCAATTATTCATGTATAATAAAATTTATATGACCCGTAATATATTCCCCGTCCAATATAGAAGTAAATACAAATAAAAAATATTGAAGCACCATTAGCATGAAGAATTCGTAAAAGTCACCCATAATTTACATCTCGACAAATATGGATTACTCTAGAGAAGGCTAAATAAAAAATCTGATGTGTAACACTCACATGACTTTCTCCACTCTTGTACAAACTATTTTTACAAACGCTTATTCTCCATCTACTTCATGTTAATCGAGATATCGAGATGTCAATGTTATTGCTAATTTTCCTGTAGATGCAAGGGGAATTGGTAGGTTTTAAGCGATAGTCAAATATTTTAAGAGCTGGTTGCTATGTGGCGATTTCCATTCTCTTTGCATGTCCGGGACATAAAAAAGTGAATAACGAATTTAAAAAAATCTGATGTGTTACACTCACATGACTTTCTCTACTCTTGTACAATCTAATTTTACAAACGCCTATTCTCCATATGCTTCATATTAATCGAGATATCGAGATGTCAATCTTATTGGTAATTTTCTTGTAGATGCAAGGGAAATATGGTAGCTTTTAAGCGATAGTCAAATATTTTAACGCTGGTTGCTATGTGGCGATTTCCATTCTATTTGCATGTCCGGGACATAAAAAAAATCTGATGTGTTACACCCACATGACTTTCTCTACTCTTGTACAAACTATTTTTACAAACGTTTATTCTCCATATGCTTCATGTTAATCGAGGTGTTAATCTTTTGCTAATTTTTCTTGCAGATGCAAGGGAAATTGCTAGGCTTTAAGCCATAGTCAAATTTTTTAAGAGCTGGTTGCTATGTGGGGTATTCCATTCTCTTTGCATTACCAAGACATAAAATGAGGAAGTGGTTTGATAAAAAGTATAAGTATTGGAAAATTTAAGGGAATAACAAGCAATATCTCGAAAATGGTTCACTCAAATACAAAAATGTATATGACATAAATTGTGTATTTTAACGCGATCTACATATTTTGTGTAGTAAAATTTTGTCTATCTCTTATGGTTTACCAGTTATGCAAAAGTCGTTCACAATGAAGAATACTTTTGGAGACATTCCCAGAAAATTCGAGGTATACATTTTATTTGTCGTGAAAATATCTTAAACATATGATATTTTAATCAAAATGGTTAGAGCCATTTTTGAGAAAATAAAATTTTTCGAAAAATCTTCCATGTAAACGGTAATCTGGGATAGGGGATTTTCTTGAAAACCTTCGTGTCGCATCTCTGGAAGATACTGAACCTAAATACCAAGTTTGGTGTTTATCCGACTATTCTTTTCTGAGTTATGCTGTTCACAGACACACACACACAGACACACACACACAGACACACACACACACACACACAGACACACACACGGACATGTTTCCAAAAATGCTTTTTTTGGATTCAGTGGGTCTCAAAACATGTATTTCCGGTGAAATCTCGGTATCGAATTTTTGGGTGGAATGCAATACTTCCCCTACTTACTATACGTAGTAGAGAAAGTAAAAATGAATAACGAATTCCCATTTGAGAAAATAAGTATTGAAAAATTTAAAGGAATCACAAGCAATATCTCGAAAACGGTTCACTCAACAAAAGAAATAAATATAACATAAGTTGTGTATTTTAACGCGATCTACATTTTTTGTGTAGTAAAATTTTGTCTATCTCTTATGGTTTACCAGTTATGCAAAAGTCGTTCACAATTAAGAATACTTTTGGAGACATTCCCAGAAAATTCGAGATATACATTTCATTTCTCATGACATTATCTTAAGCATATGATATTTTCATCAAAATCGTTAGAGCCATTTTTGAGAAAATTAAAATTTTCGAAAAATCTTCCATGTAAAGGGTAGTCTGGGGTGGGGGGATTTTCTTGAAAACCTTCTTGTCGCATCTCTGGAAGATACTGAACCTAAATACCAAGTTTGGTGCTTATCCGACTGTTCGTTTTTGAGTTATGCTGTTCACAGACACACAGACACACAGACACACACACACACACACACACACACGGACATGTTTCCAAAAATGCTTCTTTTGGATTCAGGAGGTCTCAAAACATGTATTTCCGGTGAAATCTCGGTATCGAATTTTTGGGTGGAATGCAATACTTCCCCTACTTACTATACGTAGTAGAGAAAGTAAAAAGTATAAGTATTGGAAAATCTAAGGGAATAACAAGCAATATCTCGAAAACGGTTCACACAACAAAAAAAATGTATTTGACATAAATTGTATATTTTAACGCCATCTACATTTTTTGTGTAGTAAAATTTTGTCTATCTCATATGGTTTACCAGTTATGCAAAAGTCGTTCACAATGAAGAATACTTTTGCAGACATTCCCAGAAAATTAGAGATATACATTTCGTTTCTCATGAAAATATCTTAAACATAAGATATTTTAATAAAAATCGTTAGAGCCTTTTTAGAGAAAGTTAAAATTTTCGAAAAATGTTCCATGTAAAGGGTAACCTGGGGTGGGGGGATTTTCTTGAAAACCTTCGTGTCGCATCTCTGGAAGATACTGAACCAAAATACCAAGTTTGGTGTTTATCCGACTGTTTGTTTCTGAGTTATGCTGTTCACAGACACACAGACACACACACGGACATGTTTCCAAAAATGCTTTTTTTTGGATTCAGGGAATCTCAAAACATGTATTTCCGGTGAAATCTCGGTATCGAATATTTGGGTGGAATACAATACTTCCCCTACTTACTATCCGTAGTAGAGAAAGTAAAAATATGGATCTAGTTAATGCACATACTTATCTAAAATAAAAATGTTTATGCCATTAACCATTTCAAAGATATTCGTTGTCACTGGTTTTATCTTTAAGAAAGTTTCCATTCATTTTTTTCAAGTGTTAAACTAAAATTATTTTGTTTATCGTGCCCTGAGGTGCCCTTTCGGCAGACGGTGCCCTTAGATTTGAAACATAGAGCATGACATATTTAAAAAATCTGATGTGTTACACTCACATGACTTTCTCTACTCTTGTACAAACTACTTTTACAAACGCTTATTCTCCATATGCTTCATGTTAATCGAGATATCGATATGTCAATATTATTGCTAATTTTCTTGTAGATGCAAGGGGAATATGGTAGCTTTTAAGCGATAGTCAAATATTTTAACGCTGGTTGCTATGTGGCGCATTCCATTCTCTTTGCATGTCACGACATAAAAAAATCTGATGTGTTACACTCACATGACTTTCTCTACTCTTGTACAATCTATTTTTACAAACGCCTATTCTCCATATGCTTCATATTAATCGAGATATCGAGATGTCAATCTTATTTGTAATTTTCTTGTAGATGCAAGGGGAATATGGTAGCTTTTAAGCGATAGTCAAATATTTTCTCGCTGGTTGCTATGTGGCGCATTCCATTCTCTTTGCATGTCCAGGACATAAAAAATGAATAACGAATTTGAGAAAAAGTATAAGTATTGGAAAATTAAAGGAAATAACAAGCAATATCTCGGAAACGGTTCACTCAACAAAAAAAAATGTATATGATATAAGTTGTGTATTTTAACGCAATCTACATTTTTTGTATAGTAACATTTTGTCTATCTCTTATGGTTTACCAGTTATGCAAAAGTCGTTCATAATGAAGAATACTTTTGGAGACATTCCCAGAAATTTCGAGATATACATTTCATTTCTCATGACATTATCGTAAACGTATGATATTTTCATCAAAATCGTTAGAGCCATTTTTGAGAAAATTAGAATTTTCGAAAAATGTTCAATGTAAAGGGTAGTCTGGGATGGGGGGATTTTCTTGAAAATCTTCGTGTCGCATCTCTGGAAGATACTGAACGTAAATACCAAGTTTGGTGTTTATCCGACTGTTAGTGTTTGAGTTATGCTGTTCACAGACACACACACACACACAGACACACACACGGACATGTTTCCAAAAATGCTTTTTTTGGATTCAGGAGGTCTCAAAACATGTATTTCCGGTGAAATCTCGGTATCGAATTTTTGGGTGGAATGCAATACTTCCCCTACTTCCTATACGTAGTAGAGAAAGTAAAAATGAATAACGTATTTGAGAAAAAGTACAAGTATTGGAAAATTTAAGGAAATAACAAGCAATATCTCGAAAACGGTTCACTCAACAAAAGAAATGTATATGACATAAGTTGTGTATTTTAACGCGATCTACATTTTTTGTGTAGTAAAATTTTGTCTGTCTCTTATGGTTTACCAGTTATGAAAAGGCCTTCACAATGAAGAATACTTTTGGAGACATTCCCAGAAAATTCGAGATATACATTTCATTTCTCATGACATTATCTTAAACATATGATATTTTCATCAAAATCGTTAGAGCCATTTTTGAGAAAATTAGAATTTTCGAAAAATGTTCAATGTAAAGGGTAGTCTGGGGTGGGGGGATTTTCTTGAAAATCTTCGTGTCGCATCTCTGGAAGATACTGAACGTAAATACCAAGTTTGGTGTTTATCCGACTGTTAGTGTTTGAGTTATGCTGTTCACAGACACACACACACACACACACAGACACACACACGGACATGTTTCCAAAAATGCTTTTTTTGGATTCAGGAGGTCTCAAAACATGTATTTCCGGGGAAATCTCGGTATCGAATTTTTGGGTGGAATGCAATACTTCCCCTACTTCCTATACGTAGTAGAGAAAGTAAAAATGAATAACGTATTTGAGAAAAAGTACAAGTATTGGAAAATTTAAGGAAATAACAAGCAATATCTCGAAAACGGTTCACTCAACAAAAGAAATGTATATGACATAAGTTGTGTATTTTAACGCGATCTACATTTTTTGTGTAGTAAAATTTTGTCTGTCTCTTATGGTTTACCAGTTATGAAAAGGCCTTCACAATGAAGAATACTTTTGGAGACATTCCCAGAAAATTCGAGATATACATTTCATTTCTCATGACATTATCTTAAACATATGATATTTTCATCAAAATCGTTAGAGCCATTTTTGAGAAAATTAGAATTTTCGAAAAATGTTCAATGTAAAGGGTAGTCTGGGGTGGGGGGATTTTCTTGAAAATCTTCGTGTCGCATCTCTGGAAGATACTGAACGTAAATACCAAGTTTGGTGTTTATCCGACTGTTAGTGTTTGAGTTATGCTGTTCACAGACACACACACACACACACAGACACACACACGGACATGTTTCCAAAAATGCTTTTTTTGGATTCAGGAGGTCTCAAAACATGTATTTCCGGTGAAATCTCGGTATCGAATTTTTGGGTGGAATGCAATACTTCCCCTACTTCCTATACGTAGTAGAGAAAGTAAAAATGAATAACGTATTTGAGAAAAAGTACAAGTATTGGAAAATTTAAGGAAATAACAAGCAATATCTCGAAAACGGTTCACTCAACAAAAGAAATGTATATGACATAAGTTGTGTATTTTAACGCGATCTACATTTTTTGTGTGGTAAAATTTTGTCTGTCTCTTATGGTTTACCAGTTATGAAAAGGCCTTCACAATGAAGAATACTTTTGGAGACATTCCCAGAAAATTCGAGATATACATTTCATTTCTCATGACATTATCTTAAACATATGATATTTTCATCAAAATCGTTGGAGCCGTTTTTGAGAAAATTAAAATGTTCGAGAAATCTTCCATATAAAGGGTAGTCTGGAGTGGGGGGATTTTCTTGAAAACCTTCGTGTCGCATCTCTGGAAGATACTGAACCTAAATACCAAGTTTGGTGCTTATCCGACTGTTCGTTTTTGAGTTATGCTGTTCACAGACTACAGACTACACAAAAAATGTAGATCGCGTTAAAATACACATCTTATGTCATATACATTTCTTTTGTTGAGTGAACCGTTTTGGAGATATTGCTTGTTATTTCCTTAAATTTTCCAATACTTTACTTTTTCTCAAGTTCGTTATTCTTTTTTTTATGTCCTGGACATGCAAAGAGAATGGAATGCGCCACATAGCAACCAGCATTAAAATATTTGACTATCGCTTAAAAGCTACCATATTTCCCTTGCATCTACAAGAAAATTACCAATAAGATTGACATCTCGATATCTCGATTAACATGAAGCATATGGAGAATAGGTGTTTGTAAAATTAGATTGTACAAGAGTAGAGAAAGTCATGTGAGTGTGACACATCAGATTTTTTGTGGTACAAGCCGTTTCCAAGATATCCGTTATTAAAGATTCGAATTCATTTCTTGATCATTGTCTTAAAGTCCTTTCAACACTGGTTATTTCTCGCGATTGCTGGACACAGTATGGAATTTTAAGGCCAGGATGAAGCGTCCAGTTTTTAGACATTTGACTGTCGCTGTTCTCTTTGCATCTATAACGAAATGTGTAATGTAGTTATTTCTGTAAAGGTTTATTCGGAATAGAATGTAGTAGATAGTAAACTATACTTGAGTAAGAATAATTTGTACACCTAATAATAAAAAAGAGGGTAGAGAAAGCCATGTGAATGTGTCACTCAGATTTTTTAATAAGTATAGTTTTCGGGAGGCATTGGACCATTTTTAATATTTATTATACAATCATTAAAACACTTAATTAAATCTTTCAAATTCAACTAAAAATCCCAAATTGAAAGTTAATAAACCTCTTATATAAGACATTAATCCTCATATCATTAAAGATAAAAATACAGAAAATACTGGACATACATAACATAATAAATAAATTAAAACTAAAGGATTTACAAATAGTAAATGGTGCTTCATATATTCATACAATTGTAAAATGGTAAAATAAATAATAGTAAAGATTTATCTCCGAGTAACTTGTATTTCATTTATAAATTTTAAAATAAAACATTACATTTTCATTATAAAAATAAATGAGCTTCAATTTAAAGCGTGTGTTTTCGGTGAAATATCAATTCCAATGTTTCTGTGGAATTCATTTTCTGTACCTGATCCTGGTACGTGATATAACTAAGTAATAAATATATGCAGACGTTACTCATCAGCTACTAGAGATTTCTGAAAGAGCAAAAAACTTGTATGGACCAATATGAAGCATATTGCTGTTTTTTCTGTGTTGACATTAGTCCGAAATAGAATATATTTTCGTTCTCAGAGAGCAAGAAATAAATGGATCTGCAAACCTAATATGAAAGAAACGGTTACAGCAAAGTTCTGTAATTTTCATGGCAATATTTCCTCAGGGAGAGAAATACATTCCCTTTGAAAGTTTTTTCTTTAAACTCCCGTACAGCGCTGAGAGCATATTTACACAATTCAACACACATCGGCGATGTTTGTTTCTCTCTGGCTCAGAAAGGAAATAAATATATTACGGCATTTATTTGTACAAAGATAAAATACATTGCTCAGAGCTACACATACAAATTGCAACTACACAGTTCATAAAACCTGTTCGAGGTTCGTTAAAGCAACCTCTGAAATAAGTTACCTTCTCAGAATGGTTTCCAAGGATGGTATACCTTGTTCTACAGGGAGAGCCAAAAAACAAACTACGAACCGCTTGCCAAAAATGTATGGACAACGACGGTGGCCAGGTTTAGCATCTCCTTAATAAAGTTGGTAAATAAAGCCTTTTAAAGTAGTTTTAAAAATATTGTATGATTTCATTCGCGCCTTTCTATGATAGCGGCAGACTGCAGCGATCGCCGAGGACGCGGACAGAATAAACACCGAGCAGCCGTTTCGTAGTTTTTTGGCTCACCCTGTACGTCATTTTAAATTTTTACTTTCTTTAACATGTACATAGTAGGTAGAGAAGATATTGCATGGCACTCAAAAATTCGATATCTATATTTCTTTGGAAATGTTTGTTTTGAGACCCCCTTGTTTCACTTTTAGAAACTCATCCATATATGTGTGTGTGTTTGCCTGTGAACAGCATAATTCAAAAACGAAATTTCGGATAAATACCAAAACTGGTATTTAGGTTCAGTATCTTCCAAACATGGGACTTAAGGATTTTCAAGAAAATCCTCCCAAAAAACTATAATTTTGATTAAAATGCCATATATTAAACATATTTACATAACAAATAAAATTTATATCTTGAATTTTTCGGGAATAACTTGTGAAGTCCTCTCCATTCAGAAGGAAATTTATATAATCGTGTATAATTGGTGAACATTAAGTGATAGACAAAAACATACTTTAAAAAAATGCAGATAACTTTAAAGTACACAATTTATATCAAAAACAACTTTTATGTATCAATAGTCATTTCCGAGATATCCGTTATTAATGGTTCGAATTCCTCAATTCTTTTAAAGTGCTGTCAATATTCAGTTGTTTCTCCCGATTGCATGGAAACAGTATGGAATTTTAAGAGCAGCATATACCGTCCAATTCTTAAACATTTGACTGTCGCTATTATCTTTACATCTATAACGAAATGTGCGAAGCTATTTCCGTTTTATCTCGATTAAAATCAATTAGATAAGGTTTCGTAAGAATAATTTGTATATCGAGTAATAAACGATATAGGGTAGAGAAGGTGATATGAATAACACTAAGGTTTTTCTTTATCATTATCTCGGAAGTGTACTGTATTATCAGAGCTGCAGGTTTCTACTCAAAAGTTAAATAATATATACAAGTTAAATATATACTTTCAATACGTTTTGAAGTTTTAAAGATGTATGGTATGACATTTTTTGCATAATTTTAAGTGCTAATAGTTACTGTGACTTAGGGAAACAATCATCTCCCCTTTAAAATCTCTCATGTGTTTCATTCACATAACTTTCCCTACTCACTCCTCTACGAACTATTCGTACAAAAGCTTATTATTCTGGGTACTTCTTGTTCACAGTTACTCATTTTGTTGTACGATAGAGTAGATAAAGCGATAGGCATATTTTAAAGAGCGTGTCTTTATTTGATGGCTTTGAAATTCTATGCTCTTTCCGCGACCACGAGAACCAAACAAATGACGACTTCCAATTTCAGAAAATTATAACTATTTGAAAACACAAACGATAACAACGAATATCTCAAAAATTTTAATAATTTTGCAGAAGTAAGATTTCGTCTCTCTTACGATTTACGAGTAATGCAAAGTCGTTTAGTATGAAGAGGACTTTGTAGCGGGAAATCGTCGTTACAGGGTTGTTGTGGTCTTCTGCAGTGTTCTTTCTCGGCTATTGATACTCGTCGGTTGTTGCGTATTCCATTCATAACCATATCTAATTATCACTTCTCAGGTTATAGTGGGTGAGGCAACTTAAAGAATACACTGCAATTTTCCCTTAATCAATGAAGTTTATTCACAATTGAAATAATTATGGGCGGCTAGCTTTTCCCATTATTATAATCCCACCACTTTAAATTATTCAGGAGTCGTAGTTATCTGCACACGCACTCCCACCCTTGTGCACCCACCAGCATCTGTAGCCCCTCGTGTCGACGTGAATACTTGAAGATCAGTTAGCGAGAGAGAGTAGGCTCTGAGGCCTTGCCTGCCCTTATATACGGGAGCCTAGTGACGCTCACCTCTGCGTTTAAAATGTAACGACGTTTCCTATTGGCACTCAGACCGCGTTACCTTAACATGTATGAGAATGTGTGGCTTCAGATCCGTACGCTTAAGCGCCATCTTGGAGCGTTTGAAGCTAGTTCCATATCTCCGTCTCTTTCTTTTCTCTGTCTGTCTCTTTCTATTTCTCCGCAACGTTACCGGTTCCCTGCCTGTTGGCTTGGTGAAAGGTACGCTCTTCATGTTTTCCTGGAATTTTTGCTAGGCCCCCCTTTTCTTACAATCAGCTCTGTACAAATGTTAGATGTTGAATATTTTAACACGTTAGTGAATTAGAGTATTACTGTAAAATTCTTATATTTATGGTCTCTCTTTCATATGTACAATTCCTCTATATATGTATAGTATATCCCCTTTCAACTTCAGAGGCTATTCCCAGAAAATTTAAGATATTAGACTAGGTTATACAACGGAGGGGAACACCTCGCACACTGAAATCTACATTGATATATTGTGGCAACCATCCCAGGAGGAAAGCACAAGTGAAGGAACCACAGGAGACTACAGGCCGCAGGCAGACAGGCCACAGAGACGTGCAAATCCCTAACAGATCCAGGCTCAGGGACACATTGCAGGAGCTGCCTAGAGAAGGCAATGAAGGATCTGTCGAACAGGTAGCCCTGCAGTATCTATGAGGAGTACTCTTTCCTTTCAGCAAGTATCAGCGCCATCTGTCTCTCACCGGCGTACGCTACGAAACCTAGAAGCACAACTGAAAGATGAGAAGGGAATGGAATGAAAGGGAAGTTACGATAAGAAAATCTTCACAGATTTTCACGGTATTTCAGAATCGTGACAAGGAAAATCTTGCCAGCATTCGCCTACCGACGAGGGAAAACCACGAAAAGCCCAAGGCCAGAGTGGGCATTCGACGAGAATCGAACTCCGGACCTCCCGCGGAACACCTCGGTCGTTTAATTTAAGATATACATTTCATTAGTCATCCGAATCAAAATCGTTAGTCATTTTTGAGAAGATCAACTTTTTCTAAAAGTTCCCATCTAAATGGTATTTTGGGTTGGGGAATTTTCTTTATAACCTTCGTGTCGCATCCTTGGAAGGTACTGAAATTAAATATCTAGTTTTTGAGTTATGCTGTTCACCCATACAGACATGAACCTTTTTCTAAAAGAGATTTTTTGGACTCAGGGCATCTAAAATATGTATTTCTGCTGAACTCTCATTATCGAATTTTTAGGTGGAATGCAATACTTCCTCTATCGAGCGGTAACGTTTCTGGCCCGTATTCTGGAGGATCCGGGTTCGTTCCCCGGCCACCACTCACTCTGCCCCATGGGTTTTCTTTCGGAGGTTTTCCTGGTCGTCAAGCAAATGCTGCAGTGATTTCTTTCATTATCTGAATTTCCTCCCCTCCATTTCGTTCTATTGAGTATTTCATTCATCCTTCACCACTTTTGATCTGTTTCAGGGTTGGACTTGTCGGCGATGTTGTTTTGGGGCAGCGTGGCAGAGTAAAGGATTCTGGAACCTGTAGGGACTCTGTCACTGCTGTGTCACCCGGCTTGCATCTCCCTCCAATACATTATATAACGGGTCATGAACCATGTAACACATACCTGAAGAGGATAGGAAGAAGTGAACGTGACAACTGTGACATCTATGAGCAAAAGGATACATAGGGACACGTACTCTTCGAGTATAGGAAAAATAAGATATTATTGGAACAAGGAAGACAAAACCTACAAGGAAAACGGGTATGGAATATTATGAGAAATAAGGACAAATATAAAAATTGAAGAAATGGCTGAATTAATATCAAATGAATCAATGAAGGAACATAGATAGCAGGGAAGGGAGGAACACACCACACACACATCAACTACAAGAAAGGACAGAGCATCAGCAAAGGAGATAAGAGAGATCACTAAACAGGAGAGAAGAAAGAATGGAACAATTACAAATTCGAAAAGGAAAGAAACCCATAATTAAAGCAGATAAATGAAGAATGTGAGGAAGCAGATTCCAGATTAGAAAGAATAAATATAAAGAGACAATTTGGATATCTACAGGTATAGCAGAAATAGCTGAAAGGCGTAGGATAAGACCAAGAAGAGTTCCACGAGAACCACAGGAGGATTACATACAACGACCAAGAGAACAGATATAGTTTGAAGTTTTCACTACAGAGGGTATTTTTTGTTTCATGTGCGGCTCTAGAGAGGAAGCGTGAACTACGTAACAAAGATGACGCGCATGTTACTGCTGTCCACGTGTGAAAAGCAGAAATGTGTGGTTAGATATTTGTGGGCCAAATGCCAAAAACCGAGTGATATTCACAGGGACATGCGTGGCGTGTATGGGGATGATTGTATGGACCGTATCAGTGTCTCCAGGTGGTAGGAATTCTTCCTAGAGGCAGTGTGAACTTTAGTAACTCGCCACACTCCGGGACGCCGCTAAGAGGTGCAACCCCGCAGAATGTCAGAGGCATTGAGGCGGCAATTTTGAGTGATCGCCGTGTGCAACTGTGAACCTTATCGCAACAGTTCAGCATTTCCTATGATGCAGTGTACCATATTGTTCATGACACGTTGAAATTTCGTAAAGTTAGTGCTCGCTGGGTGCCTAAGAACCTGACAGACAACCACAAGGGCCAGCGAATGATGATGAGCTTGGATCAACTAACGCGGTACACCGCAGATGGGCATGCCTTTCTAACCCTCCGTCAGTCGCTAGGGGCCTGAGCGACCCCTGGCATTATATAAATGTTATAATTTTCGAACGAACGCACCTATGCAATTGCCTGACTAGGACATCTAACATTCCACCTTGCGCAATTATTTGCTGCAGCGATAACCTTATCTGTTTATTTGTTTAGCTGGAAGAATGACCAATCAGCAGTTACGTGTCGCACAGGTCAACCAGGCCCCGCGCGTCTGCTCTCGTTACATATTGTTGACAGATTTGTTTCTCATTAGCTTTTGTGCAATATTGCTTTGCTATTGCAAGGAGTTGTTACAGCTTCGTCATGAATACGAGTAAAAGGTACGATCTACAAACTCCGAATGATTTGGCAGAAGTACATCGCCTACTTTGCGAAGATGATGCCTTGCCCGTGGATGACAACTTATATGAATCAGATGATTCTGATTCGGAAGATAAACTCGAAACGAATCTTTAGATTTAGAAACTGACCATGAAGATGAAGAGGAAGACGATGAAAGCAGCTTGTATGATAACATGTATTTTATAGGTAACATCATATGCGTATCATAGTAATTCTTCTTCTTCTTATTCTTATTATTATTATTATTATTATTATTATTATTATTATTATTATTATTATTATTATTATTATTGACAATACATTCTGTTGTTATTTACAGGAAGAGATGGAACAAAATGGAAAAAAACACCTTTGAAAATAACACAGACAAGGGCTCACAATATATTGACTAAACTTCCTGGTGTGGTAGGAGCTGCCAAAAATGCGAAAACGGAAATTGATTGTTGGAACCTTTTTGTTACCGAAGATATAGTTGATTTGATTGTTAAAAGCTCAAATACTTACATAAGCAGTGTGCAGCACAAATTTGATCGTGAAAGAGACACAGACCTACAGATGTAATAGAAATAAAAGCTTTCCTAGGCTTATTGTACCTGGCAGGAATTTTTCGTGGTGGACGCCAGAATATTCATGATCTTTGGAGAACCGATGATCTTGGAATTCCTCTATTCCGAATGGCTATGTACGAAAAACGATTCAGTTTTCTAATACGCTGTATTCGCTTTGATGACAAAAGCTCAAGACTGGAGCGACGAAGATTGGATGAATTGGCTGGTGTTAGAGGAATGTTTACATTGTTTCTGAACAACTGTCAGAACCATTATTCTCTTGGACAAATTGTCACTGTCGACGAACAGTTGCCGGCATTTCGTGGTCGATGTGGTTTTCGACAATATATACCTTCCAAGCCAAACAAGTATGGCATAAAGATATTCTGTTTGCGTGATGCAAAACTGTTTTATACAACTAACGTGGAGATTTATTGTGGACAGCAGCCGGAAGGACCATATTTGCAAACTAACTCGGCAGAGGCTGTAGTGCTGAGACTAACTGAACCAATCTCTGGCACTGGACGAAACGTTACTGCAGATAATTGGTTTACCAGTGTATCGCTGGTGAATGAATTGCGCAAAAGACAACATTCTTTCGTGGTACAGTGCGAAAGAACAAAAAAGAGTTATCCACTAACTAACTTCACTTCTCCAAAAGATCGCAGACAGTACGAAAGCATATTTGGCTTCACAAAAAATGAAACGCTTGTTTCATATGTTCCAAAAAAAGGTAAAACAGTAGTTTTGCTCTCAAGTCTACATGTTTCATCCACACAGTTATCCGAAGGTGCTGAGAAAAAGCCTGAAATAATCCTGCATTACAACGATACTAACTCTGGAATTGATGTAGTAGATAAATTGTGTGCTACATAAAATGTAGCCAGAACAACGAGAAGGTGGCCCATGGTAATTTTGGACCTTATCTTGAACGTTGCAGGTATTAATTCTAGGGTTATCTTCCTTGGAAACCAAAATAAATATTCCACAAGGCAGGAGTATTTGAAAGCACTATCTTTAGCTTTACTGTTGCAACAGCTACAAAGGAGAGCAACAGCATCAAATCTACCTGGTGATTTGAAAGGCCTTTTGACAGAATATAAACCTGAAGAATCCGGCGTAGATGAATTGTCAAATACACCACTATGCACATTGAAAAGGAAACGATGTGAACCCTGCAACAAAGACAAAATGAACTGCAAAACTAAATATACGTGTGGGAAATGCAACCCCACCTCTGTTTGAGCAAACATGCTAAAATTATTTGCGATAGTTGCTTAGTCGGGGAAAACACGGGCGAGGTAGTAGATGATTCTGAGTAACTGAACATTTGAAATTAAAAGTTGTATGTATACCTGGAAATGGCAATGTATTTCTTTATACTTACTGTAATACAATTTATAACGTATATGTACTCATATTTTAGCTTGTATTTTTATGTTGTAAGATAATACCTATTAATGAAAGCCTTGTACGCTTAATCTAAATAAAGGTAAAAACGGGAAATAAACGAAAGAAAACAAAAATACAAACAATAACAACAAAAATATAGCGCGGGTCTATTAGGCCCCGGGCGACTAACGGCGTTCTACCAAAGCGCGCGCCTGACGGAGCGCTAAAAGGAATCGTCACTGTTGATAAGTCGTGGGCATACCACTACACGCCCGAAACCAAGTAGGAAAGTATACAGTGGAAACATGCTGGTTCACCAGTGAAGAAAAAAATTTAAACTGACTCAATCTGCTAGGAAAGTGCTTGTGACGGTGTTCTGGGATAAGCATGGTGGACTTTGCTGAACACGGACCATTGTGAATGCTGTAGCCCACATGAAAACCTTGCTGAAGTTCCGTCGTGCCCTTCGTGACAAACGCCACAACATAAATGCTGACGATGTCAAAATTCTTCATGACAATGCTTGCCCCCATGTTGGCACTGCTGTTCGTCAGAAAATCACCAAATTTGTTTTGGCGGTGCTCCAGCATCCACCATACAGTCCGGGCCTTGTATCGTCGGACTTTCATCTGTTTGGTCCCATGAAGAAATTCCTGGCAGGCCAATGCTTTGCGACAGACGCAGAATTGAAATCAGCAGTCCGCAGATGGCTATATTCCAAGGAAACAGACTTCTACGAACAGGGAATATTTAAACTGGTATCACGATGGTATAAATGTGTTGAGAAACTTGGTGACTGTCGAAAAGTAGGTAAAAGGAGTAAGTTCATTTGCGATTAAGCTTTTTTGTAAAAAAATTACTGTGCGTTACTTTTTGATCCGCCCTCGTACATAGCGGGACTGATGATCCAGGCCTTCTTTATCTGATGCCGTTAAATAACTGGATTCCAGATGAGGAAGCTCAGGACATCAGTTGTAGTATGAGGACAAGGTATTAGTAGTAGGGCAACAGACTGTTAACCTGTTAACTAAAAGAGTGGCAATATTAGAAAGTTTAGTAGATAGCAGAGCAGTTTTATTTAGAATAGAGACTGTTGTTAGTGTAGATGTAGTTTAGATGGGAATGTAAGGTTACTGGAAACCAGAAATCGGTAGATTAGTTAGTTTAGAATAAGATTTTATCTGCACAACTCTATTGTAAAGAAATGTATTTGAAATGAACTATAAAGTTGATAAAATGTGCAAGATACGTCCAGGCATAGATTCAAGAAACATGGATATAGGCTGAAACGTGTTTTTTGACCCAAGAGGAAGTGGATTGAATTTAGGAATAATGGCAGATTTCTACTGAAGAATATATTGCATAATTAATTAGTATTTACTTCATTTAATAAACTTGCACTTCAATAACATACATAACTGCCTTTTTTAAAAACCCTTATTCTTTCACAATTCTTTACATTCTTTAGGGCTTCAAAACATTAAATTAAATTACAATAATTACGTACTTGCTTCCTGCTCTCACATTCACCGATATATTTGAAATCTAAAACCCCAATAAGTCTATAGTTCGGACGATCAACCTTTCCCCGGTGAATAATTACTGAAGAGAATTTTGAATAGGTTAACCCAAAAGGAATTTATAAATACCATCCGGAATACCTTCTGTCTAAAAGTTTTCCTGCTGTTTTCGTCGTGACCTCTCTCGCAGTCGAAGAAAGATTAATCAGGCTTGTAGACCGCACGTTGAGGAGAGCTGCAACTGATCCGGCGCCTGCGCAGTCGACGACCACAATCGGCTGACGTACTACACGACTCAAATTAACTGCGCGTTTCTTCTTGTTGTTGTCGTCCCCTTGACAAACTGCTACCATAGTCGTTTCACTTCTGTTCCCGTAGATGTCAACCTTCCTTTAGTGGAACCCATGGTCGCCTAGAGGTAGGTTTCTCCGGAAAGGGTCAATTTGGCACAAGGCTTCCAGATATTATTTTATTTTTCACCTCATGCCTCCCCCCATCGCGGGGCGTCAGTAGAATATTCTCATTCCTGGGTCGGTGCCAAATCCCCTCCGCTTTACAATCCAATACTTCCTTTGCTTTCTCTATTACTTATTATAGGTAAGCAATAGGGAAAACAAAAATGTAGGTATTTTCTAATAGGTGTAACATTCATAGCGACTGTTTTCACTATATGTATGCACAAGACAACCCGCATATGTAGAAGCCTACAGTAGCGAACGCACCCAAAAAAATATATTTTTGAACAACGTGATATAAAATGCTCAATTATACCATAACTGCATTGGCAGAAAAGCCAAAGGTACATGTATTTTTATTGTTATGTCTCGCCAGTCAATTTAGTAGGAATAATTTCTCTCGTTGTTTCGAAGTATCACAACATATGTATGTATCATTTGCAATAAATGACAACATACACATATATGTGTGTGAAAATATCTGCTCAGCTAATCTGGTAGTATTCCCAATTTTTAAACCCGGCACATAATTATCTGTAAACAAATAATTGGAGAATTTTCATTAAAACTTGATACTTTTTCTTTAACAAGTTGACTGACGTGAAATTTGAAACACACTCGTTATCTGTTAATTAAATGTAACATCAAGACCACCCAGGACAAACAAATGAAATGCTCTCTCTTTCTACTGCCTTCCCACAAAACTAAAAACATAGAATAACAAAATGAACAGTCAGAACAGAAAATGTAAACAAAGAGGGATGTTCCAGGAATCCACAAAAATTAACCTGGGAGTTTTGGGAGTTATTTTTGTTCGTTTCACGTTTTCTTTGGTCATTTTTCTATTCACAATGTGGATTTTTAACGTGTTATTGTTGTTTTTAATCATTTACGCCGGTATTTCTCTTTTTTTGGCTAATGAGAGAGGTACATTTCGTCTGATACACAGGGGAAAACCTCCCCTGTCAAAATCAACTTTAGATGAAGGACATATTTCTGAAATGTCGCTGGTGTTTAAAAAGCTGGTGTAGAGAGAAAAAAATTCTAGTGTGTCTGAGGTAGGTATCAGAAAAAAAGTGCAGAGAGAGTAGTACTGTGCTGATTATAAAAGGTTGTCAATAATAATTCTAAGGGATTTTATATATTTATAATTTTGTTCAGTGCCATAACAGCAAAGCCCGGGCAGAAGGGATACAAATAAAATATTGCAAATGTGGACACAGCGCAACATTTCAGGTGCATTCGCAACATTTTTCGTCGCAGCGACGGTTGAATAACTTCCCCACTACACAAACACACACACACTTGGCTGAAACTGTTATTATACCTCTCATTCCCTCATGCGAATTTCCAACATTGTTTGACACATTTATTGCCTTTTATTGAATGTTTAAAGAAAATAGTATTGTTTTGTTTCATAATTCCGTGTATTAAATACTTAAATAAAGCAATTCGTTTTTGTTGTATTTCATAAATTACATAAAAATACCAATGTTACTTTGTTTGTAAACATTGAATGTAAAATATTTATTTTCTTTTATTAATTTCTCTACTACGTATAGTAAGTAGGGGAAGTATTGTATTCAACTCAAAAATTCGATACCGAGATTTCACCAGAAATACATGTTTTGAGGCCTCTGGAATCCAAAAAAATTTTTTGGAAACATGTCCGTGTGTGTGACTGTGTGTCTGATTGTCTGCCTGTGTGTGTGTGTGTGTGTGTGTGTGTGTGTGTGTGTGTGAACAGCATAACTCAGAAACGAACAGTCGGATAAACTCCAAACTTGGTATTTAGGTTCAGTAACTTCAAGAGATGCAACACGAAGGTTTTCAAGAAAATTCCCTCACCCCAGATTACCCTTTACATTGAACATTTTTAAAAAAATTTAATTTTCTCAAAAATGGCTCTAACAATTTTGATTAAAATATAAAATGTTTAAGATACCTTCATGACAAATAAAATGTATATCTTGAATTTTTTGGGAATGTCTCTAAAAGTATTCTTCATTGTGAACGCCTTTTGCATAACTGGTAAAGCATAAGAGATAGACAAAATTTTACTACACACAAAATGTAGATCGCGGTAAAATACACAATTTATGTCATACGGATTTTTTTTTTGAATGAACCATTTTGGAGATATTGCTTGTTATTCCCTTAAATTTTCCAATACTTATACTTTTTCTCAAATTGGAATTGGTTATTCCTTTTTTTTTGTCCTGGAATGCAAAGAGAACGGAATACTCCACATAGCAACCAGCTCTTAAAAGATTTGACTATCGCTTAAAGCCTACCAATTCCCTTTGCATCTACAAGAAAATGAGCAGTAAGATTAACATCTCGATATCTCGATTAACATGAAGCATATGGAGAATAAATGCGTTTGTAAAAATAGTTTGTACAAGAGTAGAGAAAGTCATGTGATTGTAACACAGCAGATTGTTTTTCATTCAAACTTTATCAAACAAGTTTTGCGTATTGTTGTATTTTCATTAAGGGCAGGTTAGAAACCATATCTCGCCAATATTAAACCTGCTAAATTCATGAACCATTATCTCAAAAACTAATTAATATGTTAGACTGAAATTCCACGGGATTTAAATGCAACCCTTCTAAGATCACTGATCTACTTCTATAAAATAAATTTGTTTATTCAGGAAAATAGGATGATGCTCTTAATTATGGAATCTTTTGATGAACATTTATCAGCAAGTATGTTTGAAAACAATAACGAAACATTTTATTAACACGAAAGTATACGTACAAAAGCCTTAGAGATTGTTTTTAACCATCCTAATATGTAGTTCATCAATGTTGAATAGTAATTTAGAAAACGAATCATCTTTACCAGGAAATGTCATTCACAGAAAATGACATTGAAAGTAGAACACAGAGAACACAAAATTTCATGTTTGCAACATAGGAGAAGCATATGACTTGAACACATATAAGCTATCATAATTAACAGCAGTATCAATTTGTAGAGCAGAACTTCCCCTGTAAGATGGGCTAAAGTTAACCTCTGTATTCAAAGTGTGTAGGGGTTGTAGTTTTCTCTGTTAAGTGATACAGAGTTAGCAGTATAAAATGGCAGACAGTACAATTTATAAAATGTATTGTTAAAATATAAGTATTGTGTGCAAAAAAATTAAAAGGTAAATTCCAATTAATAAGACCGACCAAGAAACCAAGAATAACAATCCTTTTTTGGAAATTTTCGCTAATTAGTCTCTCCTTAATTATTAAATATTTCGCCGAAAATATTGAAAAAGAATCTTTGAAACTTAACACCACTTGCAAAGTTAATAACGTTCCCTCAATGCAGCAACAACATCGCAGCGGCATCGGAAAAACAGCGTACACCCGTGGACAAATAAAATGGGTCATGTCTTGAACGCCAAGTCCTACACCGCACAGCGCCTTGTTTACACAGTTGTAGCCGTTGCAAGTTATGTATGGCATACTGAACATGCTATCTTCCGTGTGTCTTCTCTGCAGTGCTTCTGTGCCTAAAACCGCACAGTTTGGTATATAGCAAACACTTTCGTTTTCTTCTGTTTATGATGTTTAATGAACCCATAATGACTACTTATTTTCGATAAGTATATATTTTATAATAGAATATTTATTACGATGCAAAATACGAGGCTTCACATTTTGCATATCTGTATCTTGTTGGATATCAAGGGATAGTTTGAGTGTGTTGAGGCAGCTTACAATACGTTGAATAGTGCGCAAAACATGGTAATACTTGAGAATATTTTTATTCCCTTTATGCAGACGAGATATCCTGATGGAATTGTTGAATACGTACATGATAATCATTTGTCCACATATTTCGAAAGGTTTTAAATCGGTTTTCAGAGAGGCAGGATATCAGAGTAATACACTGGCCTCCCTGTTCACCAGATTTGAGCCCTATTGAAAATTTGTGGACTGAGGTGAAAGGGAGCTGCGCTCGAATTTCCCTGCAGATGCGTGAAGGACAAAAGATGGCTACTGGGCACAAATTATAGAATCCTGGGATGCTGAAGCTTCTCGTCCACGTTACTGCATGGATTTAATTGAGGGTAGTTATACGTGCTTAGGGTTCATACACCCAATATTTATTTTGTTAATTTTTTATGTGTTTTAGTTTTAGAAGTATATCTGCACTTATTTCATTAGTTATGCTAATTAGTATTTATGTGCTTAGGTATGCCTAAAACTTAGAAATGCCAAAGTTATATTAATGCAATATTATGTTCTACACATCCAGTCATAAGCTTAACAAAAATATTACTAATGCGAGATTTGAACCGAGGAGCTTATGAGCGCAAGCAATGCCTTCTTAACCTCTCGTTCCACTCTCGTGTTTTCCAATAGCTTATAAGCGTCACTACCGAGAAACACAGTTATAAGGTGACCACTGTGCTCATAGGTGCAGACCATTCTACAGTTCCTGCATGTGTGTTGTGAACACAGTTGTTACGAAGGTATACGAAGTCTTCCGATTGCCATATAGAATTTGGGGATAACCCCATTTTTTCTCATAGGTACACATTCTAGTCTGCGACGGAGTTGGCTTTACCCGTCAAGTACACTTTTCCCAAATGTTTGCAAGAAAAAGCACGTTGTTGCCAAATGCCTCCACATTGTATAGTGTTTTTCCACAAAACTATTAAATATAGAGCAAACGCCCTCATAAACCTTTTCAGAGTACTCTTCGAGATCGATCTTTCGTTTAAACTTTAAAGGACGACATCTGCGAGGTTTGGAACTTTAATAGTGGCAACGTTGCTGTAGAGGCGCCATGCAACGGAATCTATAATAATGTCACTGATAGCACACGTTTGTTATATACCTACCTTACCTCAGAGCAAATGGATCACGACTATGTGAACTGAAGAGAAACAGAGCCTTGTGTGAATTGATGCTCTAATGTAGTGTTGTCATGATGGTTTCAAAACAGGAACAACGGAGTTGGATAAAGATTGATTGTGCCAGAGATCGTACAGCACGATAGTGTCATCAAGGTCTTCAAGAGGCTTGCGCAGAATCTGCATTGCCTTACACAACAGTGGCACGGTGAGAAAACGCCTTCAACAAGGGACGCCAAAATGTGGCAGACAGGCGTTAGCCAGGTCGTCAATGAAGAAGTGCATGCTCTTGCCGCGCTACTGGACACCGGATTAGCGCATACGAATGCGCTTCACAGTCTGAAGGAATACTTGGGCATGAGAAAAAATGTACGACGATGGGTTCCGCATAATTTGACGGAAATTCAGAAATGGTTACAATAGGATGCTGCTGGTAACTATTTGGTGCGCTATGAGCGCGAAGGAGAGGACATCTTACGCCACATCCTTACGCTGGATGAGACACGGGCCAAATCGTAGCTATAACAGAAACACCATTCAAACGAATAGCGTCATTACGGATCACCACGAAGTTCGAAAGTTTGTCAGAATCCCAGCAATGAGAAATTATGGTGCTTCTCATGTACGATTGTGATGATGTTATCTTAATGCATTACGTACCGTCAATGCGCAGTATTACTATTCATTTGGGAACATAACCTGCGAGCAGATTTCAGAAAGAAGCGGCGACACTTCCTGCAGAACCCGCCCATCATTTTGCACAACAGTACTCGGCCGCATACAGCATAAGCTGTGGCTGATTTTTTCGGTCGATGGGGCTGGGAAGTGCTGTACCGTCCACCATACTCCCCGGACCTAAGGCCTTGTGATTTTACTTGATTCCAAAATAAAGGAATCACTTCATGGCATTCGCTTCAGAACTGTTTCAGAGATTCGTCAGACAGCAGACCGTTCCATTTGAACTATCAACACAACTGGCCACAACTTCCACGTCGTTGGCAACGGATTGTACACGATGCTGGTGACTACTTTGAAGTAAAATAAAACTTGGTAGCATGTATCTCTCTTGTATCAGTTGAAAATAAATAGTTGCCACTATTAAAGTTCCAACCCTCTTATATGATTTACGTCTGGAATAAAGCAATTAGGTTTCGAAGGTTTTATCCATATGTGCGAAGGGACAAAGTTACTCGAAGAATTGCTTTTACTTTTGACGGAGAAAAAGTAATTAATTTGGAGTCATTGGAAGGACCACGTTATTCTTCTTCTTCTTCTTCACTATCAAGAATTAGGCTTGCAGCTTGTTCCGTCTTTGCCTTAGTCTATCTATTTCTCGTCTTCCTTTTGGTCTGTAGTTTATTATAAGTTTCACTGTTTTTTTATTTCCCATTATTTGTATGTTGCATCCGTGGTTGTTTATTTTCTTTTTTACTTCATTGATGGAAAATATTCTTAATTCTGCTTTTATTTCTTCGTTTTGTATGTGATCCAATATTATGCAACCTATTACTTTTCTTTGTTTCTTGTAAAGGTTCTTTCAACAAGAGCGTCCTAAGTTTAACATGTGATAGTTGCCGTTGTTATTGAGTTACAACAGTCATTTTTTTTCATGTGGTTACATCTATTATTGACAAATAGCCATGGAACATTACAGCATTCAGCAATGAGTAGAAATTGTGAAAATGTATTATCAAAATGGATTATCTGTTCGCCAAACCTTCCGCGTATTGCGTGAAGTTTACGGTGTGCATAATCGTCCCTGCGAGACAACGTTTGATCGATAAATTCGAAAGAGGTGGTTCTGTCAGCGATCAAAGAACGCCTGTACGTAATCGACGTAAGCGCTCCAACGAAAACATAGGCGCCCTTCGTGAGCGTGTAGGCAAGAACGGAAACAAATCAATTGCTCGTCGAGCGCAAGAATTGGGGCTTTCGCCGACCACAACTGGGCGAATTCTGCATCTGAACTTCAAGTTTCACGCTTACAAAATGGTGTTAGCTCAAGAACTAAAGCCCAACGACCATAGGTTGCGCCATGTATTCGCTGACTGGACTATGGAGCAATTGGAAGCTGACCCGGATTTTTTCGAAAAATCATCTTCAGCGACGAAGCCCACTTTTGGATGGATGCTTGTGTCAACAAACAAAATCCAATGCAGATTCAAGAGCGACCACTTCATCCCCAAAAGGTTGTGGATTTTGGTATGGTAGAATCATTGGTCCATAATTTTTCCAAGATGAAGATGGAGAAGCTCTGTCAATGAAGAAAGATACCGAGCTCTTATAAGGGAGTATTTTTGGCCTCAATTGAATGGTGTGGATCACAAAACATCTAATTCCAGCAAGATGGTGCCACATGTCATACTGCTCTCAAAACAATCGATCTATTGAAGGAGGATTTCAGAAGTTTCATCATTTCTCGTGGTGGTGATGTTAACTCTTGTTGAAATACCCTATATATTGTTGCTATTTTGTTATTATCCATGATTTAGTTAAAACTGATATGGCCATTATCTTGTAGAATTTTAATTTTGTCTCTTACTTTGTTTCCTTTTATAAAGGTAATGTGTATTGTGGCACATGTAATATGAAATTTATTAAGTATAAAATGAGATATTTCTTCAATTGTATTATAATTATCGTTGTTAAAACTGATATTTACATCTTGCAAGATGGTGCGTTGATCTCTCAGACAATTCTGAACGCATATTCCATTGCTTATTTACAAAGTCTTTTGTACCAGCTTGTAATATTAAAATGCAATAAGGAATGCAGGACCAGTATTGATTGAAACTGATTCCCTTGAAGCTGTGTTTTGATACAAAGCCTCAATAGCATTCTGTAACCTCTTAGCAATACAAATCTCTCTCTCACTCCCTCTCTCTACGCCAAACGTAATAGTGAATCCAAATTACACGAGGAAGCCTGGGGAATTTTTACCCAAACGAAATCGTTTTCTGACTGCAAAAAAGGGCCCTCGCCCGCAGCGATTACATATTCCTGGCATGGGTCACAAGCGATATCTGAGAGCAAGGTCTACCCAGCAGGATATTGCGGGCTCTGCACGTGACCATGCCATACTTCCAACCGGAAAACCTACAAGTAATTCAAATTCGTTTAACCCGGTCCAAACAACGCCATGCGCCATTTGAATCACCGCTCCTTTTCTCTGAAGAAAGAAATAAAAATCTGACGTATAACCCTCACACGACTTTCTTTACGCTTTACCATTCTACTGACTATTGGTATAAAATTCTATTGCTTACTCTACAGTTTATCCAAGCCAGTGGAAGAATCGTATTCTAGTAGAAAATTCAAAATGGGCATTTCAATGCAAATAGTCATACAGAACCCCAAAATTAAAAGTCTGATGGGACACATTCCCATAACTTTCTCTACCCTATAGCGTTTATTAGTGAATATGCAATTTTACTAAAGCTTATTACTTTAACTACTACGTATAGTAAGTAGGGGAATTTTTGCATTCCACCCAAAAATTGAATGTCGAGATTTCATCGGATATGCATGTTTTGAGGCCCCTGTATATAGAAAACGTATTTTTACAAAAATGTGTGTGTGAACCACATAACTCAAAACGAAAATTTGGATAAACACCAAACTTAGTATTGAGGTTCAATATCTTTCAAAGAAAGTCCCCCCATCCAAGACTACTCTATACTTCATAAACGTTGATTTTCTCAAAATGGCCCTAACGATTTTGATTAAAATATTATCAGTTTAAGATATATTTAAGGCAAATGAAATATATATCTTGAATCTTCTGGGAATGTTTCCAAAACTTCTCCTCATTCTGAATGACTTTTGCATAACAGTTAAACCGTAAGAGATAGACACAGTTTTACTACATAAAAATCTGATGTGTTACACTCACATGACTTTCTCTACTCTTGTACAAACTATTTTATAAACGCTTATTCTCCATATGCTTCATGTTAATCGAGATATCGAGATGTTAATCTTATTGCTAATTTTCTTGTAGATGGAAGGGGAATTGCTAGGCTTTGAGCAATAGTCACATATATTTTAAGAGCTGGTTGCTGTGTGGTTCTCTTTGCATTACCATTGGAAAATTTAAGAGAATAACAAGCAATATCTCGGAAATGGTTCACTCAACAACAAAAATGTATGAAATAAATTGTGTATTTTAACGCAATTTACATTTGTCGTTCACAATGAAGAATACTTTTTGCGACATTCCCAGAAAATCCAAGATATACATTTTATTTGTCATGAAATTATCTTAAATATACGAGATTTTAAACAAAATCGTTAGATCCATTTTTGAGAAAATTAAAATTTTCGAAAAATGTTCCATGTAAAGGGTAATCTAGGCTGGGGTATTTTCTTGAAAACATTCGTGTTGCATCTCTGGAGGTTACTGAACCTAAACACCAAGTTTGGTGTTTATCCGACTGTTCGTTTCTGAGTTATGATGTTCACACACAGACACACACACACGGACATGCTTCCGAAAATGTTTTTTTGGATTCAGGTTGAAATCTCGGTATCGAATTTTTGGTGGAATACATAACTCCCCTACTTACTATAGGTAGTAGAGAAATTAAAACTGTGGATCGCGTTAAAACACATAATATATGTCACTCAAATTTTTGTGGAGTGAACCATTTTCGAGATATTCGTTGTTATTTGTTTGAATTTTCGGATTATTTTGCTTTTTCTCAAATGGGAATTCGTTATCCGTTTTGTTTAAGTCCTGGGCATGCAAAGAGAATGGAATGCTCCACATAGCAACCGTTCTTAGAAGATTTGACAATCGCTTAAAACCTGCCATATTCCTCTTGCACTTACAAGAAAATTAGCGATAAGATTCCAGAATATCACCCACCCCGAACTACCCTTTGTATGAAACATTTTTTGAAATTCTTTATGACTAACGATTTTGATTAAAATAGCGCATATTTTACATGAGAAATAAAATACATTTTTGAGTTTTCTGGAAATAGCTGTGAAGTTCTGTTTATTGGGAAAGAGTTTATATAATAATGCATAACTGGTAAACGTTAAGCTATAGACAAAAAGGTACCGTACAAAAAACGTAAATCTCTTTAAAAACACATAATTTATTTCAAATAACTTTTTACCATTTCTACCACGTACCTAATAGGCAGAGAAGGTATTGCATTTCGCTCAAATATTCGATACAGAGATTTCACCGGAAATACATGCGTGGAGGCCCCCTGAATAAAAAAAAATTAGAAAAAGGTCCGTGTGTGAACATGACTCAAAAACGAAAAGTCGGATCAACACCAAACTTGGCAGTTAAGTTAAATATCTTCCAAGGGTGATACACGAAGATTTTCAAGTAAGTTCCCCTACCCAAACTATGTGGTTCAAATTGTCCAACACTTAGCCTTTCTTTTATAGACCTGTCAACACTCAATTGTTTTACGCGATGTCGTGGAAATAGTATGGAATTTTAAGGCCAACATATAGTGTCCAGTTCTTAAACATTTGCTATCGCTTTCTCTTTGTATCTATAATGAAATGTGTAATTTAGCTGTTTCTGAAAAGGTTTATTTGGATTAAAATGAGTATATATAAAATAAGCTTTTGTAAGAATAGTTTGTATACCCACTAATAAACGATAGAGAATAGAGAGGGCCATGTGAAAGTACCACATCATAATTTTTTGTAGTATCAGCCATTTCTGAGATTACCGTTATTAAGTGCTCGAAATGTTCAATACTCTGTCATTCTTTTGAAGTTCTATCGACATTCAGCTGTTTCTCGCAATTACATGGAAAGAATAGGCCAACATATAGCGTGCAGTTCCGTTTGTATCTATTGTACGAAATGTGTAATGTAGCTACTTCTGTAAAGGTTTATTTGCATTAATACGTAGTAGATAGAAAAATATGCTTTAATAAAACACCTTTCCTATCTTGTTCAACACATGGCTTCAACACATGGAAGAAGAATTAATTCTACTTCGTAATTATAATTTGTATACCCACAAATAGCGATAGTAGGTGGAGAACCTCATATGAAGGTAAGGCACCAGATTTTTTAAGTATTACAATCAGTGTTAAAAAATACCTTATCTCTACTATAAGTGTGATGATTTTCACAAGTGATAAGGGTTTGATATGTTTATGGTATTGGATGAATGTCGTGTAAATCTCAAGGCTGACGAGCATATATACGCTATGACATACGCTCAAAGTGCTCGCACCACTGCGTGATGAAATTAAGCTCAAGTAGGAGTTTGCATGTGCTTTAATAAATATGTTTGTCTAAAAATTTTAATGCTATATTTTGCTAAATAAATGACGGTTATAGGGTTCTGGTTCGCCATGTATATAAGGCCAGTTTTTATGGATAGCTTATTAAAAGGTCTCCATGTTAGGGTTTTTCCAAAAATATGTATTATAATAACAAACTGTACCAATACTTGCAAATGACATATGCTGACTGAATAGTTTAGTGTTCACAGCTATAATATAAGAACTGCTACTTTGTGGCGTATCAGTAGCTATTGTCATGCAAGACAAATTATTGCGTCGTATTGGTGACAGCATTGTTGGGAGTAATTGAGTATTCTTTCGGCCTTGTGTTTGAATTTCGTCTGGCATGGCAACTCCCCAGCTCTAGCTGGCGTGCCTAGCGAGGATTGGAGAGGGGGGAATAGTTTTAGCGTTACTTTTCTTTGTGTGTTAAGCGTCAGTCTGGTTTGAGAGTCGAGTGTGTGTATTTGTGTGTGAAGGAGTGTAAATGCAGTTCGTGTGTGAGGCATCTCCCCTCAATTCTTTCTTTATCTCTTTTTTGTGATGATGTAGGGACACCATATCTTTTATTGAATAAAACACAGGTAATGTGAATAATGTGAAATCGGTGTAATTTGTTAAAAACACTCCACACCTGCACCGGAATGTAAATAACAAGGTCCTCTCGCTGTTTTTGTAGCTACGCTTCCCCATGTGCACGTTGGGGTGATCCAAATTTAGTATTTTTCCTGGAAACCTTTACGCTATCACCCCAGTATGTAACAATACGTATTCGGAAAATACAATCCATAAAACATTTGTGTCTAAAGTTCTATAGAATTCGATTATAGAATTGTCAAAACAGTCTACATTCGTCTGTCTGATAAGGAATTGTATACATATTTTTATTCAAAATTATTTAAATCTTAAGATATGAATATCCAGTTTAAGGTCAATATTAAATATTGGGGCGATTGCAGTACTTTGTCTTTGAGGCAGTGGGTAGAGGAGGTAAAAACTCCTTTTTATAGCATGGGGTAGAGTTTTCTTGCCCAAGTTTTAATGTGCAAATTAATCGAATATCTGAATTAGTTATCCACAGGAATCTTGGGTCCCTTCCCACCCCTCTCTTGGGAGGAAAGTTGGGGGATTTATTTGCCAGTGTTCGGCAGCAGTAAGGGAAATGTAATAACGAATGGGTTTTCCAGCCCGTCTAATTTGATTTCCAATGGATGATTTATGCTAATGCAACCCCTATGAGCCCGCTAATACTGCTTTTTGCCAAGTAAACAGTGGTGGCTCTGTAAACTTGAAAGAGAAGAAAGAATAAAGTATTGTTCTAAACCGTTTCCGACTGTGTGCATTTTAAAGCATACCTTCTAGAGTAAATTATAAATTCTAAACGGCTATGCATATTGTGTAACAATCACGATGACTTTATTTTCACGTTAACCTTTAAGTTGGGATTCCATGAATAGGGTGATGCCAAAGTTCATAGCGTTTTTAATCTTAAGTGAAATATATACGGCACAAGATGGTTGACCACTCACACTAAATCACATTTGCTAATTTTCATGGATATTTATAGATTAAAGAGTTAAATATGTCTCACCAAAGCCCTATGCATTACATTGTGAATTGTTCACGTCTTTATAATGGCAACACCAATTTCTTGCTGTGGTTTCTGCACTGGCATTCACCTGGACGGAACTAATATTTTGTGCTTCTTTCACTGCCTTCTTATCTAAAAAACTAGACTAGTCGGTTTTCCGAGTTGGATGTGAATTCAATTGATTATCTTCCCCACGGAAATGTATTATGCTAACCTTCTGGACCAATAATAATAGTTGAAGATCAAATCACGCAATAAAGGCCGGATTTGGCAAAGAAAAAAAACTCATCTTCCATCACGACAATGCTTGCCCTTACGAATGCGTTGTTGCAATGCCGAAAATCAACGAAATGGAATACAATTTGCTGTAATTCCCATGACTTAAGCTCCATCTGTCCCCCACTCTGAGAAGCTTCCTTAGTGAAAATACATTTTCGTGCAATTAAGAACTTAAATCGTCAATTTAGGCGTACGCATTGGAAAATTCAAACAAATAACCAGGGATACCTCGGAAATGGTTCACTCGACAAGAAAATGTATAGGATATAAATTTAGTGTTTTAACAAGATCTATATTTTTTGTGTAGTAAACTTTTGTCTATCTCTTAGAGTTTAGCAGTTATGCAAAAGTCATTCAGAATAAAGAGAATTTTTGGGGACATTCAAGAAAATTCAAGATATACATTTCGTTTACCAAGAAAATATGTTAAACATATGATAATTTTAATCAAAATCGTTCAAGCCATTTTTCAGAAAACCAAAACCTTCGAAAAATGTTCCACGTAAAGGGTAGTCTGGGGTGGGAAGATTTTCTTGAAAATCTTCGTGTTGCATACTTGGATGATACTAAACTCAAATACCAACTTTGGTATTTATCCGACTTTTCGTTTTTGAGTTGTGCTGATCATAGACTGACAACAGACACAAACGGACATGTTTACAAAAATTCTTAATGGATTCAGGGCGCCTCAAAACATGCATTTCCGGTAAAATTTCGGTATAGAATTTTTGGATGGAATCAATAATTTCCCTACTTAGCAGACGCAGTAGAGAAGGTAAAAATTAAAAGTAAAGAAACGACCAGATAAAAGGTAGTTTGATGAGGGAAGGCACACACTCACACTTGCGGGGCAAGTTTAATAACTTTTATGGATTCAGGGAAGCTCAAAATGTACTTCGGTTTTAATCCCTATGTTAGATTTTTGGATGGAATACAATACTTGTCCTATCAGTTGCAGAACGGGTAGAATGTTAATAGCTATGAGAATAAATCATAATATTTATAAAAAAACGTATAGGGTTACACATCGGATGCTTACTGTCTCTACCACATACATAGTAGATAGAGAAGATATTGCATTCCACCCAAAAAATCTGATGTGTTACACTCACATGACTTCCTTTACTCTTGTACAAACTATTTTTACAAACGCATTTATTCTCCATATGCTTCATGTTAATCAAGATATCGAGATGTTAATCTTATTGGTAATTTTCATGTAGATGCAAGGGGAATTGGTAGGCTTTAAGCGATAGTCAAATATTTTAAGAGCTGGTTGCTATGTGGCGCATTCCATTCTCTTTGCATTACCAGGACAAAAAAATGAGTAAAGAATTTGAGAAAAAGTTTAAGTATTGGAAAATTTAAGGGAATAACAAGCAATATGTCGAAAATGGTTCACTCAACCAAAAAGAATGTAGGATATAAATTGTGTATTTTAAAGCGATCTACATTTTTTGTGTAGTAAACGTTTGTCTATCTCTTATGGTTTATCAGTTATGCAAAGGTCGTTCACAATGAAGAATACTTTTGGAGACATTCCCAGAAAATTCGAGATATACATTTCATTTGTCATGAAAATATCTTAAACATATGATATTTTAATCAAAATCGTTAGAGCCATTTTTGAGAAAATTAAAACTTTTGAAAAATGTTGCATGTAAACGGTAATCTGGGGTGGGGGAATTTTCTTCAAAAACCCTGGTGTCGCATCTGTGGAAGATACTGAACCTAAATACCAAGTTTGGTGTTTATCCGACTGTTCGTTTCTGAGTTCTGCTGTTCATAGACACACACACACACACACACACACGCACACACACGCACACACACACACTGACATGTTTCCAAAAATTCTTTTTCTGATTCAGGGGGTCTCAAAACATGTATTTCCGGTGAAATCTCGGTATCGAATTTTTGGGTGGAATACAATACTTCCCCTACTTACTATACGTAGTAGAGAAAGTAAAAAATAAAAAAAAAGGTCGATGTATGTGAAATAAAAGTGGAGAACGAAAAGTACGATAGATTAAAAACTTGGTATTCAATTTTAATACCTTCTGAAGATTCAACACGAAGATTTTCAAGAAAATTCCCCTTCATATGGAAAATATTTCGAAATTTTTATCTAAAAAATACCTCTAACAATTTTTATTAAAGTAGCATATATTATAATTATTTGCATGACAAATAAAATGTATGTCTTAAATTTTCTGGGAATAAGCTTAGAAGTTCTTCGCATTCGAAGGAATTTTGTATAACGTTGTATAACTGGTAAACATTAGGCGACAGACGAAAACATAATACACAAAAAATGTAAGTTTCTTTAAAACACCCACCTTATTTCAAGTAACTTTTTGTGGCATGAACACTTCCGAGATATCCGTTATTAACGGTTTGAATTGTTGAATTCTTTGTCATTAAAATGTCCTTTAGACATTTAGTTGTTTCTCACAGATGCATCGAAACACTATTGAATTTTAAGGTAAGCGTATAGCGTCCAGTTCTTAAACATTTGACTGTTGGATAGACTGTAAAGGACAGTTAATACGAAATACTAGACTGTGAACACACAGACTATATCTCGGTTAGGTTAATTTTAAGAACTATTTGTGGAAGTGAAACCCAATGTTTGCAAGAACTAACTACTCACGATGAATAGTTCACGTGAATTGTTATAGAGCTTTCCCTCTCGCAGGAGGCCTTTGTCCTTTGAAGTTGGTTGTTGCTTTACGTATGGAAAGCCGATTTGAAGTAGGAGTTGTATTGTAGTTCTTATGTTGGGGAGCCGAACTTAAAGTAGCAGCAACCGTACGTATGGTAAAAAGTTTCCGGTAGCCTTCGCCCTAAAAGTACTTTCAGGTGGCCTTTGCCCCAAATGTTTAAAAAATATTAACTTCGTAATTTTTACTGTTTCTTTAAATATTATATATTTATGTTTCCTCGGCTGCGTCACAATTTATATTTTTTTAAGAGACATGAATGTCTTAGCAAGGAGTGGTACGACTGAAGAATGTAGGCTTACACAGATTTTAATTTTACTTCACTCCTTTTATTAATGCTGGACACTATTTAAATAACACTTCTCTGATATAGAGAGCTGTGGGATTTTTTTATTAATTACTTGCACTTTTTAACACAAACTATTTTTCGTCTCACGCTGAATACGTATTAAATTTCTCGAGGCGCATCTCGCGTCCGGTTAGGAACACTGTCTACAACCGCCTGACTTCTGAATTTGTAAATTTTGCTATCTTTCACTTTCTGATTGGCTAATCCTACTCCAATAGAATACCTTCATTTAACCAAAGCTGGTTGTTGATTGGCTGTTTATAAACTGTCTCAAAATTTACATTATTGTTGCTCCAATAATGACTAGTAGCATTATTACACTTTCTTACTCATTAATGCCTCAAGGTTATCCCATTGTTACCTCATTGTTAGCAACTTTTAACCCATTACTCTCACAGCTCTTACATTATTAAATTACGTAATACATTCACATAACATTATTACACATGTATACAATAATATAAACATATACAATGACAGTATACACTTTTTATATATTATTACATACACATATTGCTTTAAGGCGGGCTGTTATTGAATTTATATATTGTATAATTAGACTGAAATCATTTAAGTGTTAAAAATACTGCCTCTCCTTTACGGGACACCTTAGCACTATTTATTCCCTTTGCATTTATAACGAAATGTGCAATATAGCTACTTCTATAAAGATTTGTCTCAATTAAAACGAAGTAGATAGAAAAACAAGCTTTCGTAAGAACAGTATTTTTGAATTTTAATTTTCTGGTTGTAGAATTTATTTCTCTTTTGTCGCCATTCAGCACTCTTGTACATTCAGTATCGTTCAAGTTAAAAGAAGGATATTAAAGTGGCTCAAGCAACAATAGAGAGAAAAAAAAGACGACACCGTGAGATACATCTCCGAAGACACGCGATTCAAAGTGTTACACGCCTGGACTTCAACACAAAGAGGACATCTTTTCAAAGCTAACGAAACGTGGTGTAGCTAAATATGTCCAACACTCTCATATTTCTGTTTCCTTTTTCTCGTAAAGTGCATCTCGCAACAGATACAAATGTGAAGGATTTACAAGCCCAAGATAAAAAATTACAGCGCCTACGGTGTTATGTGGACCGCAATGCGGATTTAGGGATTTCACGCTCAATGGCTCCTTTATATTGTAGCCGAGAAATACGTGAGCAGAATAATACGCTCCCGGGGAGCATTCTAGGCTTGCAAACTTAAAAAATATTCTGAAGAGTGGGACATTCCAATTCATTTATCGCACTATATAGGTACATTAATATAATATGCTATATGGTACGTCACTCAACTTTCTCTGTTATAAGACAGCATACATATTAGCTACCATTAAAACTAATTTATAGATCCGCGTTATATTGCTTTCTCTACCACGTACATAGTAGGTAAAGAGTATATCACGTTCCACCCAAAAATTTGATGCCGAGATTTCACCAGAAATACATATTTTGAGGCCCCTTAATTAAAAAAAGCATTTTTTGATAAAGGTCCGTGTATAGTAAACAACATATATGTGAAACGAAAAGTCGGATAAATGCCAAATTTTGAGAAGTTTAATTTTATTGTTATTTGCCCCACGCTTTGGGAGCCAATTTGAAGAAGGTTTGTTGCTGCTACGTATGGAAAGCCAGTTTGAAGATGTATTATATTTCGACTGTTGGGGAGCCCAACTTTAAGAAGTTTGCAACCGCACGTATAGTACCCGGTTTCCGGTAGCCTTCGCCTGAGATGCACTTTCCGACGACCTTTGCGCCAAATGTTTAAAAAATATTAACTTTGTAATTTGACTGTTTTTTAAATATTATATATTTATGTTTGCCTCGGCTGCGTCAGTATTTATTTTTAGAGATATTAATGTCTTAGCAGGAAGTGGTGCGACTTAAGAATGTAGGCTTACACAGATTATAATTTTACTTCACTCCTTTTATTAATGCTTGACACGATTTTAAATAACACTTCACTGATATAGAAAGCTGTGAGATTTTCTTTTATTAATTACTTGCACTTTTTAACAAGTAAACTATTTTCGTCTCACACTAAATACGTATTAAATTTCTCGAGGACGCATCTCGCGTCCGGTTAGGAACACTGTCTACAACCAACGCGTCCCGTTATGAGCACTGTCTACAAGCAACTGACTTGATTTCAACCGCTAAAGTTTGTAAATTTCTGTATTTCAAGTCTCTGATTGGCTATTCCTAATCCAATAGAATACTTTTATTTAACTTAAGCTTTTTTCTGGTTGTTGATTGTCTATATATTAAACTGTCTCAAAATTTACATTATTGTTTCTCCAATAATGGCTAGTAGCATTTAAACTTTCAAATTCATTATTGCCTCAAGGTTCCCTCATTGTTACCTCATTGTTAGCAACTTTTAACCTAATATTCTCACAGCTCCTTTATTATTAAATTACGTAATACATTCACATAACATTATTGAACATGTATACTATAATATAAACATATACAATTACTGTAATATACACTTTTTATATATTGTTACATACACATACTGCTTTAAGGCGGGCTTTTATTATTTTATATATTATGTAATTTTACTTAAATCATTTAAGTGTTAAAAAATACTGCCCCTAATTTGGTATTTAAGTTCGGTATCTTTCAAAGATGCAACACGAGGATTTTAAAGAAGACCATTTCACCCCAGCTACCCTTTACAGAGACCATTTTTTGAAGGCTTTGATTTTTTTTTAAAAAGTGACTCCAACGATTTTGATTAAAGCATCATATATTAAAGATATTTGCATGAAGAATAAAATGCATATCTTGAAATTTCTAGGAATACCATTTGAGGTTCTCTTTATTCGGAAAGCATTTTGTATAATCTTGTATAATTAGTAAGCGATAGACGAAAACGTACTACACAAAAAATTTACATCTCTTTAAAACACACAATAAATTTAAAATAAGTTTTTGTGGCGTAAGCCATTTCTGAGATAACGGTTACTAATGGTTAGAATTGTTCATTTATTGGTCATTCTTGAAATTCCTTTCAATATTCCGCTGTTTCTCGGGATTGCATGGAATTTTAAGGCCAGCATAGAGCCGCCTCAAGGTCTTAAACATTTGACTATCGCTGTTCTCCTTATATAGATATATAACAAAATGGGTAATATATCTATTTCTGTAAATGTTATATGTACAGGGTGATTTATGAAGAACTGACATATTTATTTCTTTAATTATTTCAAAATAAGTTATGCTAGCGACAACTTATTACACCTGAAATGCAGAGGAATTTTGGGAGATTATTTACCTATATAGCAAATGTTGAAAATGTACTCCGTCCTGCATAACGCACAACTCAACACATCGTTCCATGTTACTGGCCACTCGTTGGAGGACTCTGTTGTCAATAGCTTGAATCTCCTGTGTAATGCTGTGCTTCAGATCATCCAATGTCTGGTTTTTGAAGTAAGGAAGAAGTCCGGCGATGTCAAATCCGGAGATCTCGGTGGCCACAGGTTCTTGGAAATGATCCAGTCGTCAAAGAAACTTGCAATTAATGACATGGATTCATTTGATGTACGGTATGTAGCGCCGTCCTGCTGTAAATATCCTTGACTCAACTCTACATAGTCTAGTAGCTCAGCAAACTCCATGAAAATCCATCGGTAATCTGCAGTGTTCACATTGTTTTAAAAAAATTGGTCCCATTATTCTCTATGCGGATATTGTGCACCAAAATCTGATTTTAACCGGGTGCATAGGTGCTTCATGAATAACATGTAGATTTTCGCTGGCCCAATAACGTGAGTTATTTAAGTTCACATAGCCGGATAAATGGAACCATGCTTGATCTGTGAACCATGTGATGGACAATATGGCAGGAGTTTGCACAATGGACGCCTGAAACCAAAGACAATAATTCATTCGTCTATCCTTATCTGGTTCCTGTAACTGATGGACAATCGTAATCCTATACGGCTTTAGACCTGCACTTTTCACAGCTCTCTGACACATTGAGTAGCTGTACCCTGTTTCCTGCGACAAAGTCTTAATGATTTTTTTTCGTGACTGATCCAGTCGTGTTCTTACGCCAACAACCGTGGGAAGCCTAGTTGAACGAGTTTTGCCTTTTTCACTCACCAAAAATCCAGTTGTTTCCAATTTGTTTACCAGTCCCAGTATCGTTTTCGTTGGAAAGGATTCCGAACACCAAATTCTCTCTGGTATGCCGTTTGAGTAGCTGTGATTGAGTTCGTAATCCAGTATTGCTTTACAAGATAGCGTCGCTCATTTAATGTGTACTCCATTTTCACGTTGATTAGAACAAAAGCTCAAAAACAGTTGCCGACAATAAAACTAACAATTACGAATAAAGCATGAATATCTGCGCATCTAGTGACAGGCAATCGAAACTCCAGAACATTCTGTTTAATTTGGTGCTAAAATTGGGGCATTGAGTGAATTTTGAACAGAATAATTAAAGAAAGAAATGTGTCAGTTCTTCGTAAATCACCCTGTATAAAAATAAGCTTTAGTAAGAAAATAAATTCGTGTGAATGCATCACATCAGATTCTTTACATTAAGGAGCACCAAAAATATTCTGATAACGATATAAAATATGCAAAAATGCTCTTTATAAAGCTTCAAAGAAAGCAAAGGTACAGTGCTTTGCAAAATCTCAAATAATATAATCTGTAATATAGAAATGTGCTTTTTTCCCTTTTTTCGGATGATTAAATCTAAGCTTGTGCTCAAACTAGGAAGCGGACGGAACTTGGAAAAATTAGAAACCACAACAAGATCCACGCTTTAAATCTTGCGGAAGATGAAATTTATTTCAATTTTCGCTGCTATGAATGTATATTTAATATTCTGTGCGGCTTCAGAACTTTGCTTATTAGCTTACGCAAACTGTAACGCAAACTGTAACTTTAGTCCTCATTTTAATTACCGAGAAGATTTTAAAACTATAACAAAACTCAAGGGAAAGCAATCTTCTTACAACGAAACCCCCTGAATCTGCATCCTTAAATGTATCGGGAAAGTAATCTAAAAAAGAAAGTGTTACATTCACATGACTTGCTCCTCTGTATCAGTGGGTGTACAAATTATTCTTACGAAGGTTTGTGTTCCTAACTGTTTCATTTAAATCGAGATAAACCATTCCGAAATCTGCTGCGCATGCACACTTTGTTTTAAACATAAAGGGAATAGCGAGTCAAATGTTTAAGCACTAGACGCCGTATGCTGACCTTAAAATTCCAGACAGTTTGCGTGTAATCGCGAGATAAAAATGAATATCAAAAGGACCTGAAAATGGCGACAGTGTTGAACAATTCGAACCAATAATAACGGATATCGCAGAAATGGTTGATGCCATAAAATAAGTTATTTGAAATAAATTGTGTGTTTTAAACAGATGTACATTTTTTGTGCGATACGTTTTCGCGTATCCCTTAATGTTTACTAGTAGTACAAGATTATACAAAATGGTTTTCGAATGAAGAGGACTTCACAAGCTATTCCCAGAAAATTCAAGATGTTCATTTTATTTTTAATGTAAATAACCTTAATATAGTGTATTTTAATCAAAATCGTTAGTCATTTTTTAGAAAATAAGAAATTTCCCAAATACAAGATGTTTCAGAAATACTTTTACAAACTTTGGGTATGGGTTCCTTACACCGCAAGAAGGAAAAAAGTTCATACGAACATATGTCCCATAATCCTTTGTTTTTCTCGTTAGGAGGTGTCCAACACAGTGGTACACTTATAACACACAAAACTCATAATAAATGTCCTCCTCTTACTTCTATGCATGCCTGTACTCGTCGAATCATGGAATGTCGCACCCTGTCAAAACCTCCGGAATGGTGTCGAATGGTTTCGCAGACTTCCATGACACGTCGATGAAGCGTTTCTGTATCCCGGATGGCTGCTCCATAAACCATGCCCCATGCCCATTTAAGATGCCCCCAGAGATAAAAATCCACAGGATTGATGTCGGGAGAACGTGCAGGCCATGGAACTGGTCCTCCTCTGCCTATCCATCGGTCATGGTAGATACCAGTCAGTGCATCTCGAACAATGCGACTAAGATGTGCCGGGGCCAGGCATTTATCACATTTATCAGCAAGGCGACGATAAACAGCGACAAATGTTGGATGACTCGGTTGTCTTCGGTCTGGAAACTCCATCTGATAGAGCCGTGCAGCCTTGCGTCCATTACCATTCGCGCGACCATACATAAATTCATGTCTGCCTGTTCACGAAATGAATATCCACCAATGGTGGAACGAAACACGTGCAGTTAACTCACTACATGTACACAATTGAAGACAGATTAATGACAAATGACAAACGTAAACAAGTCTCCATGGCAACACTTCGCCATCTACCGTATGTAGTACAATGCGTCAACGCCTTCTATGAATGCATAGAGAAATGAAGTTTTGAGGTTGGACCACTTTCATTGTGGCAGGAATAACGCGAAAACCAAGGATTATGGGGCATAAGTTCGTATGAGCTTTTTTTCCTTCTTTTGGTGTGAGGAACCCATACCCGAAGTTTGTAAAAGTATTTCTGAAACACCCGGTATATTCCAAGTAACGGTAGTTTGGTGTGGGGAGATTTTCTTCGTGTCACATCTTTGGAAGATACTGAACCTAAATACCAAGTTTTTATTTATCCGACATCCCCGCAAGGGTGGCGGGGTTCCAAAACTTCAGCTGCCGTGGTGCGGGCGCTACGGACCCTGATCACTCGTGGTACTTCTGACGTTACGCTGGGTCAAACGTCCGAGCCTCACCCTAAGGGTGTCTTTTGGATTGGGTTGGACTCGGTGGGGCAGTGGTTGCCGATACCCATGGGAAATTGGGTACGTCTGTGCAGTTTTCCGTCCAGGCGGGTTTGTGAGACGCCTCAAGGTCCTCCGGTCCTCCCTGGGGAGCGGTTCGAGGTTGCTGTCGGTCCCACCAGGTTTTTCGGTAGTTTTCCCTTTTGGGGGTTGACGCGCGTAAGTGGCGAATCCACTTTCACTCTGTAATGGGGGGCCGGATTTAAATTTTCAGGTACCGTCCCACAGGAAAGGCTCTCGGGGAGGGGGTCACTCGGATGACGCCCTCTTCCTAGGGCCACGTGGGGACACACTACATGGACATTTTCTAAAAATGCCTTTTTTGTATTAGGTGGCGTATTCTGGTATCGAATTTGTTTGTGAAATGCAATATCTTCACTTCCTACTATGTGCTTGGCAGAGAAAGTAAAAATTCTTTAAAAAACAGAAGAGCGTCTTTTATTACTTATTGAGCACTGATGTTTCCAAAACGGATAATTGGCAGCTATCTACTTATTTAGAAAATAAAACGTCATTTTTTAAGTTTATTTATTTTGACCTAAACTTGTATGTTACATTGCTATAACTTAAGGCTTTCTTTCGAAAGTGTTAGTTCGCATTTACCATATAGATGGATTTATAGTTGGCTTCTGCAATATAAGTTTTGTTTCTGTTATTAATGAACAGTTTTAGACTATCCTGCTGCTCTTTACAGCTTGGTTTTATTTTTTTTTGCTGCCACTTGTGTTTTCAGTTCTGGAAATTTGATACCAACCTGGCACTTAACTGTGTTGGAAGGCGAAACCACAAGGAACCATATTTTGAACGTAGCAACATATACTCCAAAATACAAGCTCTCATTTCTAAACCTAATAGTTGAAATATCATTATTTCATTTTTAATTTAATTTAAAAAATACGTCTTGGTAGTTGAGATACTGAGGGAAGTTTGAAACCAGGGTTGGATTGCATTGGATTGATTACGGAGGGAACTTGGCACCGATCCAGAGAGGATGTTGCCTACGCTCCACAAGGTGGCGTCCTCGGGAGATGTGACACCGGGCGGTCGGATCCCAGAGCGACGACACAGCAATGACAGGGTACCTAAGTTTCCAGATAAGAACACCTCGGCAGACGGATAGGAGTAGAAATATTAAGCCGGTTCTGGCGCAGTAGAGAGATGCCGACAAGCGATAAAGTTCTTTGTTCTACGCCGACAAGCCCGCCCCCTCCCTTTGTGTGCTAACATGCCGCCAGGTCTCGTGTCGTTAGGCCCCGCCCCCTCTCGCTTTGTGCGCTTACCTAATGCCGACAGTGTCTGCGCTAACAGGTCCTACCCCCTCTCCCATGCGTTCTACTGTGGCGTCATGACTTGAGGGAATTGTTTTCTCGAGTCCTGCCGCCCCTCGGCAAAGTAATTAGGTAATGTTCGTCAAACATTTTTTTAAGACTACTAAGGTCTGCACATTGCATCCTCGAGCAATTAAGTTTTTTGAATAATGAATTGTTTTGTTGGGGTGTGAGTATAAGTAGTCTGCTCACGGGGACAGTCTGTCATGTAATGAGAACACGCAGCCTTCTTCTATCTGTGGAAAGCGCTTGTCCATTAGCTGAACATGTTAGACGCTTTCACCACATTAATAGGCCTTTAAGTTTACATTAGGATCTGTTTACATACATTAGCGAACGACCTACTTCTGCCCGGATGTAACGGTGACCTCCATTAGCTGACTCGTTAGACGCTTTCACCACATTAGCGAACAAGAGCCCGGCATGTAATGAAAAAACCCGTAACCTACTTCTGTCTGATGTTAACGGTGACCTCTATTAGCTGACAACTTTAGACGCTTTCACCCCATTAGCGAACAATGTCAGTAATTGTTTTTCTAAGTGCTCTACAATCTCACCACTTCAGTTTTAGCGGGGGAAATTATATAAAAGCAGCAGCTTCTCCAATGATTTTCACAGTATCGTAAGAACACAGCGATCTAAGCACTCTGCAAACTTTATTCTTTCAACGTGGAAATTACATCGAACAGCATGTCTGGTAAGTTGTATCACCAATTCATCTTCATTAAAAAGTTAACTTATTACTTAGTACATTTAACTTATATTTGCGTTCTTGTTTTTAATGACTGTCCTTTATTTGTAAATAGCTGAGTATTCTAAAAGTTAATAGCTAGACAGTTGAATTTTTTCTGAAATGTGAACAGTTTAGTTAAGTATTCATTTTAGACAAGCTTATTCTACATTTAATAGCTAACTGCGCGAATTCTCAAAAAATGTGAACAATTTAGTTAAGTATTCTTCTTGTTGAGTAATTATTATGCCAGATATTTAAATACAGGGTTTCACAGAGTGAATTATATTCCTTTCTAGACAAAATACAATTACTTGATTACCCTACGATTTGAATAAAGAATGTTCTGTATAAATATTCTTCCGAGGGTAAGCGGCGGTATTCGATCCGGGGACTTCATGTTTGCATGCATTGATCGAACATTCATCAGTTAATGTTTCATTCCTCTTGTGCAATTAATTTAGTAAAAACTTCCAGTCTGTTTCCATCACGTTAAAAAGAGATATTTTCCATGAGTGTGTCGAATAATACAAATGCTTTATTTTGTCACAGAAATTTCTCAGGTGTTTAAAAATACATCGACATTTCCCTGTATAAGCAACGCGCAATAAAGTAAATTAACTTAATAATATAACTTTTCTTTAAAAAAATAAGTAAATAAATAAATAAATAAAAATCTAACGTGTAAATTAATTACGTTTTCAGCATTCAGTTCTGCTAACGTAGCTGAGGCATACATCCAGCTCCAGCAGGATCGTTCCTCAAATACAGCTATGATTCAGGCACCCGAACAACCGAATGGTAAGCATTCTTCAGAGTTTAAAAAAATTAATGTAACAATTCATATTAACTTCTTGTTCATATTCTTTATTATTATTATGATTATTATTATTAGTATTATTTCCAGGAAGCGGTGTTTATTTCGGTGTCTGTCATCCATCAACCGCTGCAATGGCACCAGCAGGCTTCCAAACCTTCCTGGTGCCAAATCATCATGGATGGGACTCTGTCCCGTACATACAGCAGCACTCGAATGGTAAGAATTTACAGACCAGTGTTTGAGCAATTGTAACTAAAAATTATTTAATAGTAGGTATACAAGGACGATTCTAGCATACAAAGACCTACCTATGACAGCATAGAGTTCTGGATTGTATAAGGAGAAAAGGATATATTTAAGGGTAGTTTCTCACCGCATATGCAGTCACATAACTCTTTCAGTCTCCCAGAATACCGTGTATTTTCACGCCTGTGTTCAAAACATCTATTTTTCACGTATAGCGTATAGATTCTTTAGAACTCTGTACTTAAACATGCTATACTATTAATATTATTATTAATATTATTTATTTTTTCCAGGAAATGGACTTTATTTCGGGGGCGGCATCGCTCAACATGCAACCGCTGCACCGGCACCTCCAGGCCTCGCAACCATTGCACCTGCACCACAACGCTTCGCGACCGCTGCACCACCACCCCCAGGCTTCCAGACCTTCCTGGTACCAAATCAGCAGGGGTGGGGCTCTGCCCCTTACATACAGCAAGCACCGAACGGTAAGAGTTTTTCAATATTTTATGAACTTCTTGCTTTACACATTCTATATTATTATTAATATTATCATTATTATTATTTTTTCAGGAAGTGGACTTTATTTTGGGATGAGTCAGCCATTGTCCGCTGCACAGGCACCGTCTGGATTCCAAGCCTTCATGGAGTCAAATCAGCAGGGTTGGGTCCCTGTCCCATACATGCAGCAACCACCGACAGGTAAGAACATGTTTCAAAATTTTATGAAGTTCTTTTGCACATTTTATATTATTATTAATATTGTTATTATTATTTCCAGGAAGTGGTCTTTATTTCGGAGACGGGTTTGTTCCTCACGCACACTCTGTACCACAAGCTTTCCATGCATCAAATCAGCAGGGGTGGGGCCCTGCCCCGTACATGCAACAACAACTGAATGGTAAGAACCCTTCAACATTTTTTGAACTTCTTTTACACATTCTATACTGTTATCATTATTATTATTAATATTATTATTTCCAGGAAGTGGACTTTATTTCGGGCGCGGTATCGCTCAACATGCGAACGCTGTACCATCAGCCTTCCCTATACAAAATCAGCAGGGATGGGGGTCTGGCATATGTGTGCAGCAACAGTCGAATGTTAAGAATCCTTCAACATTTTACGAAGTTCTTTTACACATTGTATATTATTATTATTATTATTATTATTATTATTCCATGAAATGATCTGGGTGACGCTGGAAGCCAGCCTATGGACCTGGCAACACAGGGATCAGCATCGCCAGAGATTGGTGAAGACTCGACCACTGCACGGTCTGCCTCCTCATCGCTCGACACTCTGGAGGAAGTTATACAAGGTGAACCATCGACCTCCTCAGTCGCAGGCAATGAAACCTCTGCACCATCGACCTCCTCAGACGCAAGCGATGAAGCCGCTGCACCGTCAACCTCCTCATCATCATCCAATGATGTAGAACCACTTAATAGAAAGAGAGGACCGACATCGGATGGGAGGGAACAGCCTACAATAAAAAAGTCAAGGTTAGTGCTAGCAATTGCCAGGGTCTAGAGTGCAATACCATCCAATCGGCATTCAAGGGACATATTTTTAGTAGTAGAATAGAAAATACATTAGAAATACTCGAGCCCAGAGTCTTTTTAGATGAGTGCAAGGAGCTTATTATTAAAGAAGCGGAAGACGTTTTACAGAAAAGCAGGAGTGGATTAAAGATGCATTGTTCCATGGAACTTGAATATTTAATCCAGAAACCTGATGAAGAGAAGCGTCTTCCCACTGGCTTTAATTCTAAGCCTGTACTGATTCTTCCATCAAGCGATATCAATCAGATCTTCTCTTCAATTGCGGGGGATATTTTGGAAAACATTTCTACATTTGAGGGGGGAGCATCGTCGAAGTCCTTGTCAAAGGTACTCAGACTGGTGATGGGCTTTACACACTACGATCCTTTACATGCAGGTTCATACATTGAACTACCACAGAAAATTGTGAAAAAACATGCAGTCATAAACATAAAGAATGAAGACAACTTCTTATTCGCATGGTGCATGCTAGCCTCTAAATACCCTGTTAAACGTGACGGACAGAGAACCACAAAATACCCTGAGGAACTGCTTTTCGAGGCATTCAATTATGAAGGTATTGAATTTCCGGTACCCTTACATCAAATTGAATGCTTTGAAAAGCAGAATAATGGAGTATCCATTTCACTGTTTGGTATAGAGGAGGAGAATGAGAACATTATTCCTCTATACCAAACGGTTGAAAAGAAGCAGCACCATGTAAACATGCTATATATTGAAGAGGATGATAAGTCGCACTATTGCCTCATTAAAGACCTGTCCAGACTAGTAGGCAGTCAAGCCACCAAACATGAGCATAGAGTATGGACATGTGAGGCATGCCTCAAGAGATGCACCAATGAAAAGGCTCTGGAAGCACATAGGTTAAGATGCGGGAAATGCCAACTGCTTAAAATGCCCCAACAGGATGAACACCTTGAATTTAAAGCATTCTCCAAAAGCGTCCCTGTACCTTTTGTTATATACGCAGACATTGAATCTGTTCTGGCGAAGGTTCACTCTTGCGAGCCCTCAAGCAGCTCGAGTTGGACCCGAGCCATTCAAGAGCATGAAGCAATGTCTATTGCCTTGAAGGTGGTATGTAGGCATGACGAGGCCATGTCAAAATTCTCCCTCTTTAGAGGTCCGAATGCCGTCGATGACTTTATCAAGCAATTAAAATCAATTGCTGATGACGTCATCAATGTGTATTCCAATCCTAAACCCATGGATTTAACCCTTGAAGAGCAACAGAATTTTGACAATGCCTCTGAGTGTCATATATGCCTTGCTGCTTTCACTGTGAGCGATTTGCGTGTGAGGGATCACGATCATGTGACAGGGAAATATCTGGGTGCTGCTCATAATAGATGCAATTTGAATAGAAAGGTCCCTGATTTCATACCGATCTTTTTTCATTGTCTATCTAATTATGACAGCCACTTCTTAATAAGACGCCTGGCATATGATAATAAGCCCATATCGTGCATCGCTCAAAGTGGTGAAAGGTATATAGCGTTTAGCAAACGGTACAGGAACATCAGCTTCAGGTTTCTGGACAGCTTTAAGTTTCTTGACGACAAGCTGGCCAGTCTGGCTGACATGCTGGAGGAAAGTGACTTTAAAATAACAAGGGCAGAATATCCTGTTGAGGAGCATTTTAAGCTGGCGAAGAGCAAGGGAATATTTCCGTATGATTATGTTTCAAGCCTAGACATACTCAAAGAAACTTCTCTACCACCGAAGGATGCCTTCTACAGCACTCTCACTGACAGTCACATCACAGACGAGGAATACAGGCATGCTAAAAAAGTCTGGGATACCTTTAATATCCAGAATCTCGGAGAATACAGCGATCTATACCTGAAAACAGATATACTGCTCTTGTCAGATATTAAGGAAAGTTTCGAGATCTCATCCTAGGGATGTATAAACTTGACCCAGCATGGTTTTATACATTACCAGGACTCGCCTTTGACGCTATGTTGAAGATAACTAAGGCGAAACTTTCCTTAATATCTGACAAGAGCATGCTGGAATTTTTCGAGTCGGGAATTAGAGGCGGACTGTGCACAGTGGTGAAGGGCTATACCAAAGCTAACCACAGGTACATGTCCAACTTTGATCAGCATGCTCCTGTTAAACACCTGTCCTATTGGGACATAAATAACTTATATGGAGCTTCTATGGGGTCTGCCCTCCCGTACAAGAATCTGAAATGGCTCACCAGAGAAGAAATTGATAGTATAAACTTCGCTGAAATCAAAGAAGATTCAGAGACTGGCTATGTGCTAGAGGTTGATATCGAATACCCCGACCATATCCACGACGCCCACAACGAGCTTCCTTTCTGCCCACAGAGTGCGATACCACCGAATGGCCAATACAAGAAACTGCTTGCGACATTAGAACAGAAAAGCAAATATGTCTTGCACTACAGAGTGATGCAGCAGTGTATTGAACAAGGTCTAACTGTGAGACATATTCACAGAGTGGTATCCTACGACCAGTCTAACTGGTTGAAGACATATATCGACGTGAACACAGAGAAAAGAATTCAGGAAAAGTCAAAATTTGGCCAAAACTTATGGAAAAAGATGAATAACGCCGTATATGGGAAATTTATAGAAAATGTGAGGAAATACAGTGATTTCAAAATAGTTGGAAGCTGGAAACAGGCAAAGAAGTTGATAGCACGCAGCACTTACCTACGCACCATAATTTTTGAGGAAAATCTTGTAGGAATCGAGCTGGGTAGAGAGGAAGTGCATATGAACAAGCCAATCTACATAGGACACGCAATTTTGGACATTTCAAAATTTATCATGTACGACTTCTTTTACAATATCATGAAACCAAGTTTAAAAGACTTGCTGCTGAATTACATGGATACAGACTCATTCATTTTTGAAACGAGTTCTGATATCTATGATTTCATCAGGGAGAACCCCCAATATTTCGATACTTCAAACTTCGAAAAGGATAATGCATATGGCATTAAGCAAGCCAATAGGAAAAAGATTGGGTTGTTCAAGGATGAATTGGGCGGCTTGGTTATGGAGGAGTATGTTGGTATAAGAGCAAAGTTATACGCCTACAGATACGGAGGGCAGACAATTAAGAAAGCTAAGGGCATCACCAGGGCAGGCATGGATAAAATCGATTTCGGCCATTATTTTGAATGTTTAAAAGACCATAACTTAAAAATTTATTCGATACAAAAAACATTTCGGAGTAAACACCACAAAATTACAACAATTGAAACAAACAAATTGGCTTTGAAGGGGGGTGACGATAAGAGGAAGTTCATAGAAGGAAGCTATAAGACTGTAGCGTGGGGCCATTATTCCCTTAGACCCGGTGATTGCTAGTGCCTAAACTTTTAAATAATGTATATATTGTGTAAAATAGATATCAAATGTGTGAGGGTTTTTTGTGTAACACTTTTCCCTCAAAAAAGAAAGAAAAATATGAATGCTTTTAAAATAAAAATACTCATGATTTTACAATCATAAAACTTTAGTCTTTATTAATTCTTCACATATTACACCAAGTCCTTTATATCAATCCATTGAGTATCTGGAAAACCATACCACTTTACAAGAACTTTGTTTCCACGTTTACGTATAACCTTTTCTACTAAATATGTATTAGGATAGTTAGTCTTTTTTAGTTCATGTCCATAAAAGCCACCTTTTATGATTTCACCATTCCTATCCTTTAGTATGTATGTTGTAGGCTTGGTACGGTTCACACGAAATACTTTGAAGATTTCAACGCTCCAGTTAGATTCATAACCCTTTTCAAAATGTCCTTTATGTTTAGATATCCTGACATAATCACCAACACTAAACTTCCTTGAAGCCATCTTCTCTCTTCGTTCTTGATTATAATTATACACAGTCAGAAGAAGATCGTTGTTTTTCACTTCATTAGGTTTCATGCGGATAGTTGAATGGAAAGTATCATTGTACTTTACAAGGATTCTAGGTAAAAGATCTAGCCACTTGTATGAGCCTTGGACTAAAAACTCTCGGTACATCATATTCTTCAAGGTTCGAATTAAACGTTCAACAGCCGCAGCCTTCACATTGGTATAGGTGCTGTAGTGGTTAATATTATACTTAAACATTAGCCGTTTAAAGAATTTGTTATAAAATTCTTTCCCGTTGTCACTTTGAATATTCCGGGGAGGGACATCCATTTCTTGTAATATATCCTCCATTGCCTTTGCAACATTAACTCCGCTCTTATCCTTTAAGGGTTTTGCATATGCCATTTTAGAGTAAAAGTTGATTGCGATCAGAATGTATTTGAAATTTTTGTTCACTCTTGCATATGGTATCATTTCAATCAAATCAATTTGTAATAAATCGTTCATACCTTTGCTGATAATTTTGCGTCGTAAATAGTTCCTCCTTGCCGACCCGTGAAGCTCTCTGGCGATATTCTGTTTGGCTGTCATGCTATAACTTTAGATGCTTTCAACTCCCTGATAATTTCCTCAATCTCTTGAGTGTGACTATTATTACCAGCACCCCTCGATGCAATTAGTAACCTCAGCCTATTCACTAATGTGTTAGGGTTTCTCCAGAAAACGTAGTCAACCTCCTTATCAGACTTATGCTCCTTCCATGTCAGTCCTAGACCTGAATGTGTATTGAGCAAGGGGCGTATTATATTCTTGTATTTATACGATTTACCAGATTTCAAACGACCGTGTCTGGTGTAACCAGATCTATGAAGAAAAGTACTTTTCATAATCCTAGCGTACGTCTCCAAGTCTTCACTGGTGTATGCAGAAATCTGAGGCGTTCGCTTAAAGATGAGCTCCGTCAAACCGTCTGTAGACTCATACGTTTCATCACCTATCAATATTTGATTATTTATAAAATGAATATCTTTATTTCCAAGCATATAACTTCCATCCTGATATCTCACCCCGTACAATGTATCAATGCGGTCCTTGTCTTTTGAGCGAACGTGTTGAAGGAAAGTAGAAATACTTGTAGAATCATCATCTTCATTCTTGACTGTCTCCACAGCCAACCCTCGTTGACTGTCCAAAATATCCTTGAGGGGAGCGGTTACAGGCTTCAAAGCTTCGGACATGATATGCTGAGTCTCAAACCTGAAACCTTTTAGAGCTCTCAGTTTTTCTTTTACAGCCCTGGTATGCTCGGCTACAGACTCTTTAAGTCTTATGCTTTCACTATCCATCTTACAAATGACGTGAAAATAGACGATTACATTCAATTTATAGTCTGCGTCCACCTTGAGTTCTCATCGTATCGATAGCCTTAGCTAACATCTCTATGGAAGTTCTCAGTTGCTCGGTTTCTTTCTTATGTTCCTGCGTATGTGACTTGAACGCTTCAGCAAAGATTGCCGTATTAGCGAACAGGCTTCTGGTTGATTCTTCTAGACTTGTCATTTGCTGCACATTAGTTTTGTAAGCGTCCATCATCATATTTACATTTTCCTCCACTTTCTTAAGTTTATCATTGCATGAATCAGTTTTGAGAGTATTCAAAACCTCTGTCTTTAACTGTCCGACTGTAGCCTCTAAATCTGAAACTCGCTTCATCGCTAACTTTTCTAAATTGCTAATTTTCTGATTGCAAAGATTCTGAAGATTTGTTTTTTCTCTATCAAGCTCTGCGGTAACTTGTTTAATGGAGACCATTACAGAATCCACTCTGTCTTTTGTAGAGGTTGTTAGAGTATCCACTTTACTCGTAGCTTTATTCAGATTTGCTGTGATGTCTAGCAGCTTTTCACCTATTTGCATCTCGATTTCCTTTGGTAAGTACCTATTTAACTGCTGTCGCGTCTCGTTCGATTTCCTAATGATCATAGCTCTAGCATATCTTTTATTTACAGCATCTGTATCTCCGAGAGGATCTGCTATATCAGTGATTCTCTTATTGTCGAATATAATGTTACCATTACTATCTCTCGTCTGCGTGCGTGAATTGACATATCCAGTGATGAACTTTTTATTCATAACATCGTTATCGTGAACAGGATCTAGCAATACCTTCAATCTAACTTTATCAATCACAATGTTATTTTCCTTATCTCTCTTGAGGATATATCTTGAAATCAATTCATCGAACAGGGTCTTGGCCATAACCTCAACATTGTTAGCAGCTTGCTGAGAGAAATCTTGCATTCTAATTTCGAGAGCATCCACATAATTCTTATTGGAAGCATCATGATTATCTTCAGGATCGTGAACGTTACACAATCTCTTATTCTTGAATTGATAATTTCCTTTGACGTCTCTATTTATGATAAAACGATCAAACACTCTTCTAACTGGACCAGTTCTCTGAGAACCGAACCTATTGATGCTCATGGTTAACTATGAATGATCATTTTCTTTTTTGTCGAGCTTAATATATACATCAAAACCATTCCTATATCGTCCCTCATTCATGTGAAATTCAGGAACTAACACAACAAAGGGTCTTCCTTCTGTAGAGCTCTCCCAAACGTTCTTACATAGATCTTTAAATTCGTTGTAGGTCATGTCGGTATTTACATAATCTTCGTAAATGTGCTTTAAGTTTAAATTGTCTTGCCTGAAGAGTATTATCATGTTTGTATTATCGCGAATTAAATGTTTTGGAACTTTAGCATAGGACTGTGCTAGATATACAGAGTCGACATTTCGATGTCTACCCATACTGTAAAATGATGCTATCTTTTCCTGCTTTTCAGTGATGACGTCATCAAATATAAAGATTGAATTTTCTTCGACTTCAGAAGGATGCAAAACATCATCACCGTTGTCGAAGGTGTTCACTTCTATACCTTCGATGTTTCCAAGCACTTTAATTAGATATTGGTACTTTGGTTGATAGAGAGACTTTGAATAAATATATAAATTTTCTAAACGTAGTCCATTCTCATGGAGTAGCATATTGAGTAATACGTTTGTTTTCCCTGCACTGGAGCTCCCTAAAATAAGAGCTCTGACATTAGATGGAAATAACTTGCCATGACGATCACTTCTAAAGTCACTTTCAAAGTCTAATACCTGAATAGGTAGAGAGCAGTGCTGCTTAACAAGCTCCATGTTAACAACTAACTTATAACATGTATGTGCATTGTTTATATATATTACCGTTTTTAAAAGTAGTTAATGATTGACTGCAATGATATAAAAGGGCTAATGCATTCAATTACTCGTTTAGTCTATCATGAGAGCTCAGAGAGGGAGGTCGTTGCAGTATAAGCGCGGCTCTGGAATTATTAATTCTATAATTAATTCGCTCCCCTTTGAAGCTCACTTACCTGGATATAGATATTGCGGGCCTGGTACTAAATTGGAAAAACGTCTAAAAAGAGGAGACCCCGGAATTAACCAATTAGACACAGCTTGCAAACAGCACGACCTCGCGTACGCTGAGAATAAGGACACCGCTTCAAGACAAATAGCGGATAAGATTCTTGCAGAGAAGGCTTGGAAACGTGTGCAGTCATCAGATTCAACTTTTGGTGAAAGGTTAGCTGCAAGGCTAGTAACTGCAATCATGAAGGGAAAGGTTGCAGTGGGAGCCGGAAAGAGGAAGAAGAAGAGAGGAGGGTTTTTACCATTGATTCCCATCATTGCTGCTTTAGGCGCTGCAGCAGGAGGCGCTGCTCAGATAGCCTCTGCAGTCAATAAAAAAAAGGCTGCTGATAGACACTTGGCAGAAGTTGCGAGGCATAACAAGGCGATGGAGATCCGAGGAAAGGGGCTCCGGAAGGGTAGGTGTAAGAAGAGGAATAAAGGAGGTTTCTTACCTGCAATGCCGCTGATGTCGTCTTTAGCCGCTGCATCTAAAATAGCAAGGTCTTTGAAAAAGAGGATCTAAAGGCGAGGGTTTAAAGAAGAAGGCAAAAAACGGAGGAAGAGGATTGTACATATACCGGAGGAAGCCCTAAGTAACGTAGCCCTCGAATATTACGCTAAACGTTTAAAAATTCCTTATTTTAGAGGGGTTTATATGATTGACAAACTTCCTTTAAAACCGCACTGCAAAGAGAGACTTATTACCAATCTCGATACATCGGATAATGAAGGAACACACTGGGTTGCTATAAGGAAAGAAGGTGATGTCGCATACTACTTTGATAGTTTCGGTAATTTGAAGCCGCCTCCTGAGATTGAGAAATATCTACAAGGCGTTAAAATCTACTATAATACACAGAGATACCAGAATTTCGATTCAGTCATCTGCGGACACTTGTGCTTGCAATTTCTTTTATCCTAGAAGCTGCTTCATCGTCAAGATGAGTTATACAGTTACAGTGAGTGGGTCAGACACTGTTATTTCAACGTATCTAAACCCTCCTCTACAGCTAGATCCTCCAGGTCATTATGAGATTGCTCTCTTGAATTTTGAGACATTCTATTCAATACCAAATGTCGATGGAAGTAATAATAGATTTCATTATATTCATAATGGTAAACCTGAAACCATTGTCATCCCTCATGGAACCTATGAGATTGCCGATATCAATACATTTCTAAAGGATAAACTAGAATTGAATGATGAAGTCTTCTTCATAAGGCCTAACAATAATACAATGAAGGCTGAAATTAAATGTCCTTATACAATAGACTTTTCTAAGGAAAGATCTATTGGTTCGATTCTAGGATTCACAGACACTAAAATAATTCCTGCTGGAGAAGCGATCGAATCTGACGATCTTGTGAATATATTTAAAGTGAGTATCATACGTGTGGAGTGCAGTATTGCAACAGGCTCTTTCATTGACGGTAATAGCGGACATTTGCTCTACGAGTTTTTCCCTTCTGTTCCGCCAGGCTATCATATCTCTCAAGAACCTTCGAACCCAATATATTTACCGGTCATAGATACAAACTATATAGACCAGATCACTATTCGAGTGGTAGATCAACACGGGAAGGCTATCAACTTCAGGAACGAAGTTATCACTACAAGACTCCACATAAGACGTAATGGCAATACATTTTAAAAGTCACCTCAAATACTATAATAGACGACGTACACAGCGATCGAAGCATATTACCTCTCCAACTTCCGAGGAGTTAACACGTGCTAACCGCAAGTTCCTCGAAGAGTTAGGTTACAGGACGCTATAATGGACATCTTAAACGTGACAGAAGTTCCAGCCTTTGACGACAAGATCACCAAGGAGGAGGAGCATATTTTTCTTCCATACAACACCTCCGCTCTGGATGTAAACGATGAAATTAGAATACCATGCCAAGCTGAAGATTTGTATACGCTACCTAACAAGAGTTATCTCTACATCGAAGGTGCTCTCACCAAGGTAGATGGATCGCCTACTACAGCGAAGCTCGCTAATAATGCTATAGCCTTCATGTTTGATGAGATACGTCTAGATATGAATGCTACAACTATAGACAGAACAAGGAATCCTGGAATTACTACAACTATACGAAATTATGTGACTCTCAACCCTATGGAATCGAATCGTCTGCTGAATGCTGGATGGGCCTATCCTGGTGAAGAAGTTGATATAGTACACGCTACGAATGGAGCTTTCAATGCTGTAGTCCCTCTCTCGATGCTCCTAGGATTTGCTGATGACCACAAGGAACTTATACTCAACAGTAAGTTTGAATTGATTCTCATAAGATCCAAAGATTCTAGAAACTGTGTCCTGAGTTCGAATGGAGAGGAAGCTAATGTAAAGTTAACTAGAATCGAATGGAGGATGCCTGTAATTCGCCTTTCCGATGCTGAAAGAGTTCACATTCTAAAAATTGTCAAGTCTGATAAACCTCTACACCTTGCCTTTCGATCTATGGATCTTCATACCCAGCCTGCTGTACCCCAGACAAGATCTTTCACGTGGAATGTAGCAACAACATCTAAGCTCGAGAAACCTCGCTTCATCATAGTGTGTGCTCAGACTGCAAGATTGGGTGATTATAGCAAGAACAGTTCCGAGTTTGATCACTGTAACATTACTAATATGAGACTATTCCTCAACAGTGAATGCTACCCCTACCATGATTTGAACTTGGACTTTAAAAATTCAAAGTTTGCTTCACTATATGAAATGTACTGTAAATTTCAAAGTTCCTATTATGAAAGAGAGAATTATCCTCTCTTGAAGAGAAAGGATTTTCTTCACCGTGCACCATTATTCGTAATAGACTGTTCTCACCAACCCGAGGAGGTTATAAATGGAGCTGTGAACATCAGAATCGAGATTCAAGCATCTGTAAATATACCAGCCCAGACGTCACTGTACTGTCTGATTCTACACGACAAAGTATTTACCTACAAACCTCTTTCTCATGTGATGCAAGCACTTATATAATTATGCATATGTTTGGGTGAATGGTTTTTGTAAAGGAATGTACAAGGATAAGTTTTATGAATAATAATAAATTGAATTCATATAATAAAACACTCTTTTATTGACTTTAGCATACATTTCAAGCATTTTCCTTCTTCCCCTCCTACTCCCTGAAAAACTAATTGCTCCTGACTTGCAGAAATCATTTAAAATATTCAAATGTCTTTCAATATAGGGCGATAGCCGTTTTAGGTTCCTTACACCATCAATGCCTAAAGATATTACATTATTATTTAAACACGTATTTATGAAATGAATTGAACTGTCAAAAATACAATTATATTGTATGCATAAATTACATTGTCACAATATTCATCACACGCACTTTTTTTCTTGGCGTAGGTAATCTTCAATCATTGAAATGTTTTGGATATTATATCCCAGTCTGATTTTGTAATATAAACAATTGATTTATCACTTTCACAATTTATGTAGAGGGAGGGTATGTCATAGTATAGTCCAATGTTCACGGAATGGGAGGGGGAGATGCTGACGTCATCAAACGCCTGTGATCGATTCTCCATGCTCCTCCGGAGTATCTTCAATGAATAAGAAGACCCTTGGACCCTCGTTGAGGATCCTCCTCTTACAACTCTTCTTCTGCTTTCTCTTCGCAGTCTCGTTCTGCCTCTTCCTCCGCTCCCTCCTCGCACTCCTGCAACATATATTCAAAACAATGTTAGAAATAGGTTTAGTTAATGATTTCATGTACTCTGAAAGAGAAAAATACATATATTAGAAGAATCCTCTCCCTTGCCTCACAAAAAGGTAGTATCAAAGTGTGTCATACTCACTTCAAGGGCTTGCACGATTCTGCGTGTATCTCGGGCGAGCAATCTGGAATCGTCTGATTTATCCCATCCTGTACCATCGTTGCTTTATCATCATCAGGGGTAGTAGTAATGTCGGGTAGTGGAACAGCATCCTCGTCCATAGGCTGCGTATTGGTCTCTGCGGCTGGATATTCCTCTATATTGACAATACGTCTCTCAGGATCCAGCTCCTCTATTGGCACGGGTACCTTAGGCTCAGTCATTCGCAGTCTGTAATAATTTAATTTTAGGTTAGACATAGAGTAGCATTAGAAGCAGTAAATGAAAATGTAATTTAACATTCCTTCTGCTTACTCGAGTTTTCTCCTCCTGCGTTGGTAGACCTCGCAGTTGTCGTTACATAGGAAGAAGGATGCCATGCGTTCATGCTGGGCCGGGTTAGTACAAAGTATAGAATGCATGTATCCCGTGCACGACTCTGTATCACATTCAGTTAGATGTTTCGAGACGAAGACATCGTCAACTTCCTCGACATCGCTAAGATCCTCCACATCATCACCCATGCGATTTTCACTGAAAGAATAAAATAATTTCAAGTTAGTTTTCATTTAACATACGTACAATATATTACCGAGTTATAGAAATATATATATTACTTACATGTTCGCTCCTCGATAAACAGGACAGCTCTCTGTACACACTTCCAGTGTAGTCATCTGATCATGATGCGATGGTTGAGTACACAACACTGAATGCATTAAACCATTGCATGTTTCGGTATGGAAGTATACGTAGTGAAAATAATCTTCTCCGCACTCGCTCTAGTAATCATTCATCTCAGATGCACGATTATCACCAGCCATTTCGATTATCACTGAACGAACAATAAATTGATCGCTCTGGCTGCCTACGTTCCTTATATACTGTTGACTGTGACGTCACGCGGCTGTGGAGGGGGATGAATGCATGTTGAGACCTGTTATTCGCCTCCAGGCAGAGCCCTGCTGTCTATTTTTTGAATACAAACACCTTTTTTAATAACATTTATAATATTTAACTATAATGTTATCCGTATTTATTTTATTTTTAATAACATATGTAGTATTCACCAATCAATGAGACTCTTCTGAATTCTGAATACTTTATTCGCAATATTTTATTGAAAGAAATAAGAACTATGAAACTTAATCATTAATTATCAGGGAAAAAATTGTCTAGACTTGGGTTTTTCCACGGTTTGTGATGGAAATTCTACGAGCTAAAAGGTATTTACATTGAGTGTCTGGATGTTTTTCAGAGCACTTAGGAAAACAATTACTGACATTGTTCGCTAATGGGGTGAAAGCGTCTAAAGTTGTCAGCTAATAGAGGTCACCGTTACCATCAGACAGAAGTAGGTTACGGGTTTTTTCATTACATGCCGGGCTCTTGTTCGCTAATGTGGTGAAAGCGTCTAACATGGTCAGCTAATGGAGGTCACCGTTACCTCCAGGCAGAAGTAGGTCGTTCGCTAATGTATGTAAACAGATCTGGAATGTAAACTTAAAAGCCTATTAATGTGGTGAAAGCGTCTAACATGTTCAGCTAATGGACGAGCGCTTTCCCCAGATAGAAGAAGGCTGCGTGTTCTCATTACATGACAGACTGTTCCCGTGAGCAGACTACTTATACTCACGCTCCAGTCAACAATTCATTATTCAAAAAACTTAATTGCTCGAGGATGCAATGTGCAGGCCTTAGTAGTCATAAAAAAAATGTTTGACGAACATTACCTAATTAATTTGCCGAGGGGCGGCAGGACTCGAGAAAACAATTCCCTCAAGTCATGATGCCACAGTAGAACGCATGGGGGAGGGGGGCTAGGACCTGTTAGCACAGACACTGTCGGCATTAGGTGAGCACACAAAGCGAGAGGGGGCGGGGCCTAACGACACGAGACCTGGCGGCATGTAAGCCCTCAAAGGGAGGGGGCGGGGCTTGTCGGCGTAGAACAAAGAACTTTATCGCTTGTCGGCATCTCTCTGTGGGCTCAAACATACATATTATTTCTACTGATAGGCAGACTGAAGACCCCATCTCACACATAAGGAGTCCGATTCCCCTCAAGAGTCCCCTACCACGCTGCACCGAAACACCATCACCGACACTTCCAACCTTGAAAAACACCAACGGGATGAAAGATGAATGAAATGAAGAATGAAACGAAATGGAGGGACAAGAAATTTGGGTGATGAAAGAAACTACTCCAGCATTAGCCTCACAACCCGGGAAAACCCCCGGAAAAAATGCATGGGTCAGAGTGGGCAGCCGCCGGGGATCGATCCTGGGACCTCCCGAATCCGGGCCTCAGACGTAACCGCCTGAGCCAGCCCGCTCGGTAAACTAGGGTTTATCAAAATTGAAAAAGGACTTGTCTTGACAGTGAAGAAGTCAATTGATAAAATAAATCAGGCAAATGATATTAAAAGCCTTCACTAACATCATGATGGTAAAAAATCTGGACGATCGTTTCGAGACTTCAAGGTCTCCTCTTCTGCAGGATTTTTGGACTTATTATTCGACTCATTTAGTTTATCAAACTAGGGTTAATTTCATTTTAGATTTCACTCCCTTGCTCCCAGGCATCTATTATTTGAAATTACAAATACCATCCAGTATTTAATCATGCATTACTTTCATTACCACATACCTATCATGGGTAGAGAAAGTATTACATTGCGCGCGCGTGTGTATCTCTGAACAGGCAAAAAAATCAAGGTTGGTTCAAGTTCAAAATTTAAGTAAATTTCAAGGATGAAACAGAGATTTTCTAGAAATCCTCCCTACCCTAAAACTACCCTTTGCATGGAAACATTTTCTTTTTTTCTATTTTAATTGAAACCCCATGACTAAGTTATGTACATGACTAATAAATTAAATATCTTGAATATTTTGAAGTCATTGTAGTTTTCAAAATCAATTTTGTGTAAATCCCTGCAACTAATAATCCATACGAGACAGGCAAAAACGTACTACACAGAAATGTAGATCTCGTTCACACACATAATTTATAACAAATAAGCTTTTATGGCACTCAGCATTACCAAGATATTCCTTAATGGTTTGAATTTTTCAATACTTTATCCTACATTTTTGAAGGCTAAGCTACAAATTTAGGTTTCTGTTATGCCATAAGAAGAGGATGAAGTTGTAAATCTATCACTTTTTAAAGTATTGACTACCACTAAACCTCCTGTATCTACAATGAAATCGTAACAAAACAATTTCTATAAAAACCTATTTGGATTTACATTAAATAGATAAAAACACCAATTTTTTCGAACGATTGTGATCAGACAAAGCCATTTGAATATAACACATAAGAGTTTTTTGAAAGAAAATTCACTTGTTGGTGCAGCTTATTTACTTGTTCTCACATCTTTTACGTTTTATTGCTTTGGCAACCTAGATGATTTATTTTAATTCGGATAAAGAATGAAAGAGGAGTTGGGTGAAAATGTATTCTATTAAATAATACTTAAAAACTTCTTATTTCTCTGTTTAACCTCCTCTTATGTAGGACTTACAGGCGGGTGTATGGGGTCAGACGCCCGCCGAGGAGCAGACACTCATGGATCAGACAGAATTTCCAGGATGGGTGATCAGCTCGATGCCTGGTATGGGAGGAAGGAAGTAGATGAAACGATATGATGGAGCAGTTTGTAGAATGAATGGCGGGGGAAACCGGTGAACCCGGAGAAAACCCGCGCAGACGCCGCTTTTTCCACCACAAATACCCACATGCAGGTCCCTGGGATTGAACCCGGACGCCTCGGTGAGAGGCGAGCGGTCTAACCACTCGGCAACGGCGCCGCCCTAATACTCAAAATCGTGTAGTTTTATTCTGCTCGACTCTTAAAGCTGAACGAATTGACATGATACCACTCGGATACTTCAAACCTTGAAACTCTGCACATTTTAAATTCTAATCTAGCTTTATATTGTAAATTCTGACTCTAAACTTCACTGTGCACAAGTACATAATCTGGATTTGATAATTCCACATTCATTTCATTTTCACCATCCTAGGAGAAATTTTTATATTTTCTTACCACTTGAACTTGCTTCTACTGTAGGCTTAACTTTGCTTGTTCCCCATCCAGTTTACCAGTTTGGCATCTAGACATATTTTTTAATGCTGCAAGATCTTCCTTTGTCTGCCTTTTCTTGCTAGGCCGACTCATTTTGAAATAATGTTATGCAAATTAATAAAAAGAAATTTATGGAAAGTTAGTCCACCTAACGTGCAATTTTTACAACATGTACCTTATAGTAGATTCTGACATTGAGAAGAGAATTAAGGCTTGTATGTATACAAACAGCTAAACAAAGAACCAGATTTTCTCTTACAGTTAGAAGACACTTACTTAGTATTCTCTTATTTTCTACTATATTATATCTATTATTATTCTAAATTGTGTTTATACATTTGTAGGCCAGTATAAAGAAGACCTCTCTCCTGTACGAGCTGTATACCTTGTCTAACATTCACAAAAACACGAGCACGTGGTCACTTATTCACAAGAAACAAAGCAACTGAAACGATGCTTTCTCTAAGTTTGCAGAAAATCCCAGAAGATGTCTCTACCTGGATTTACCAGCACTGAATGTGACCGCCTTCAAAATTGTATACGATTTTGCTGCAACGGGGCAATGAATTCATTTCAGAGCCACGCTCACCCACACATGAGCATTTAAATCGTCTTTTAAATGGCGATGTGGCGAAAACTACAATATATTCTGAAAGTGCGAAGTACATACCTAATTTTCAGGCAAAAAAATGAAAAATCGGATTTTTCAACCTTTTTGCCCAAATTTCACCGATGTCTCCCCTTAAGTATTTACTAGATATTCTAACGAAGCCTCTCCCACTTGGCGGGTGGCGCTGTCTTTCAGCGCTAGGGGCTGATTAGTTGGAGAGGGGGCACTCCAGGAACGCCTTCGAGACGCAAGGAGATATTTCTGGGTATTTCTTCCCCTGTCGAAGCTCCTGCAGTTGTATGTATGCGAGCGTAGCCGTGACAATCAGCGAGTGGGTATTATTATGTACCATAGCAAGCGACCGAAGAGAAGTCCTGTGTTCGACACTCCCAACAAGTGAAGCGGAAGGAGGGAAGGTTGCTTCTCAAGTAATTCATTGCAACGTTACCGCTCAGAAAAGAAAAGTGAAGTGACGGCGAAAACCTGAGCTTTCACAATATTTCAATTTTATTAATCAAATATACAAGCTATTACGTATGATACATATACTGCAAGAGCAATTATTTATATTCCAATTGCTCTACTCGGAAAACTTTACAAAGGAACTCTGCCTGAAACGTTTTAGTTCCTTCGCTGGGATCAATAAAATGCTGCTGCGCCGTGTAGCATACATTTTATTTAGAGCTCAAGACTTGGTTCCACTTGTTTCTAGAGGAAAGTAAATAAATCAATTTCAGTGTAGCAGAGACCATCCGTCTTCCTCTGCATGAGCCACACTTCCCAACTTTTGAAACTTTGAGCGCAAAGAAAACTTGGTCCTTGTTGGCGGGGGACGGGGATGGAGCTATGAGGACAAAAAATGCAAAGTAGTAAGAGAAGAAAAGAAACCTGATGTTACGTAAGCAAAGTAGCGTGAAGGTTAAAATAAAAGAAAGAAGAGAGTGGCTTTAAATTTTACGACCGCCAGCCATGCGTCGACCATCAACCTCTAATTTCTGAGACGTCTGTGAAATGATGACAGAACGACCTGCTTTAGAATAAAGATAAACGTCTTAGGTAGTTTATTAAGAAGGAAGAGAAAGGAAAATGTATGCAGTGCACACCTATCCCTCTCCATTCCCCCTTCTTTTTCCCTTTCCTCTCTTTTCTGTATATGAACTACTTATCTAAATCTGGTATCTGCTTCCACCTAGAACCTTTTCCTCATTCAGCATTCCTTACAGTGCTACCCTCAGGAAGCAATTTCTTCTCATCTAGAGGCCAGATGATTTCTTTCCCTTCTCCTAATCACCTTCAGCATCACTTTCACTACGATTTTCTGAAACCGCCTCATGATTTATTCCTTCTGATTTACACGCTCGTTTTGCCTCACTTTCTCGCATTTCAAAGGTTTCCGAACTTCATTTCTACACTCCATATTATTTATTAATCTCACCTTTAGCGCTTTCTTCAAAGATGCACAGAATCTATTCTTTCTACTTTCTCTAATGTTACCTATCCTAAGGAGTATTTTATTTCGTCCAAAAATTTAAAATTTTACGATAGCACATATTTTGAGGTCCCTAACAGCCACAAAAAGTTCCAGAAAAGGGTACAAACGCTTGTGTCTGTCTGCGTATCTAAAAACATCCAACAAATATCAAACTTGGTATTTAATTTCACCATTTTTAAGAAAATTGCCCCATCGCAAACTACATTTTATATGGTAAGGCCTTCATTATTCTTATTTCCTAAAAATGGCTGCAAAGGTTTTTATTATGACGTCATATATTTAAGCTACTGGGATGAAAAATAACACACTAGCCTGTAAGTTATCTTCAATTTGAATGAATATTTTAGATTTCTGTTTTAACTGCTAACTGTAAGAGATAGTCTAAAACTTTTTAATATAAAAAGTTGATCTCATAAAAACACACATTTTATGTCAAATACTTTTTGTGCCATTAACCACTTATAACACGTTCCTTGCTTTTGGTTTTAATTTTCCAATACTTCATATATTTTCTGAGTTGTTAAATCGCCATTCGTTTGCTTCTTACAATTGCATGCTAGGAGTAGAATCTCTAAGTCAGCATATAACGGTCTGCTTTTTGAACATTTGAATATCTCTTCTGCCTTATTCCTTTACAACACAAATTGTATTTTTACAAAGGTATCACGTACAGTTTTTTTTCTCCACAATTTCACTTCAGAGATATAGAGATATAAAGATATTGATTCCGCCACTACGCATAAAATTGGGCTTGATGAAGAAATTTTTAAGGTCTCTACCACAGGATGGACCCTGCTTCAAGTACCTTTCCAAGAAATTTCCCTTCATTACACAAGACAAATTAAAGGCTGGAATTTTTGTTGATGAAGGATGAAGATTTTGAGAAGACAATGAATGAGAGAGAAATAGAAGCATGGACCACCTTCCGATCAGTTACTGAAAACATCTTAGGCAATAACACAGATCCTAATTACAAGGCCACTGTCGAAACAATGTTGAAAAATTTCAAGAAGATGGGTTGTAACATGAGTATAAAGCTGCATTTTCTGCATTCACATATCGACTACTTTCCAGAAAACCTGGGACATTATAGTGAAGAGCAGGGTAAACGTTTTCACAAAGATATTAAGGAAATGAAGAGGAGGTACCAGGGCAGAGGAATGAAACTATGATGGTCGACTACTGTTGGATGTTGAGCAGAGACAGTCATCTTCAAGGATCTGCAAGGAAATCAAAGAAGAGAAAGTTTGATCAAATTAAATGAAGCACTTTGGCTTCTTGTTTTGTTAAAATGTAGTCATGAAATAAATTAGGGAAGTTCTTGAGAGTATTCTTAAAATTTTTATTCAATCAAAATTTACCTTGGGTGAAATGGTATTTGAATACTTCTCTACGCTCATTAGTAAAATTCTCAAAACGTTACTTATTTTGTGTAAAAACTTGACGTGATAGAAAAACACGGAAGCTATTTCTGGAATCAGCATAAACACTTGATTCAAGAACACCCACTTTTAAGAAATCATCTGACAAAAAGTTTGAAAATGCAGACTAGTGTTATGAAGTAGATGGGAGAATAAAAATTATGGGAATGGTTTGTAAGAGAATGACAGTGTGCAGAGATTTGTTTTTTGTTATAATCTCTTGGCAAATAAATACCCAATTCTTTTTATTGAAGATTTTCTTATGTTTCCTGCTACTGCAGGAAATAATTGTCCAAAAAGGTATTTACTCTGATTAGCGGAAGTGAACTGAAACATTACGTTTTGTATTAATCGCTATTTAAATGGTAAGGGAGACAGAAAATTGCATGAACGTTACACACCGATTTTTTTCTACCTATTTCTTGAAAATGAAGGGAAATATTAATTAATATTACATGGATTAGTGTAGAAAGTACGGAATTTTCACATTAGGATGCGGTCCTATTTTCGGAAGCGCACACGAAGGCTGGTCGCAGAGAGAGAGAGAGAGAGAGAGAGAGAGAGATACAAATAATACACTGTCTCTTTATTTCATTCTCGCTTGCTGTGCGATGGAGGTCACGTGACTTAGAGCAGTACTGCGTAATCTGCACTCACCCTCATTCGTGTATACACCCTAGAAAGTACGTTATCTTCAAAGATCTGTGTGGTACACAATTTTCAAATACTAAATTATAAACTACTTAACTGAAATAGCTTTTATCATTTCGCTAATATGCTTACTGTCCATTCCCAACCAGAGGGCCTTTCACTGAAAACAAACTCTTTGTATTATCCCCGCCCATAATGACTGCTTGTTCGCCTCCCACGTGCTTGTTGAACACTTTAAATCTATAAAAACGGGCCCTGTGTGAGAATCATAGTTCAAAATGCAACCTGGGGTAACAATCGATTTTATAAGTATGCGGCAATGAACATTTGACTTACGTTAATTACAATCCTCGGGCAAAAGTGCAACACCCAAATCCGAATCCTCCGAAGATGACTCAGCTGCCATATCAGAATCAGAACTACTCTCCAAAAAATGACAAGCTTATCCACAATTCCACAGCACTGTCGCATTTAAAACAAGTTCCCACATTTTATCCTCTTCTATGTTGTATTATGTCTATTTATATTCCTTGCTCGCTTTTGTTACACTTCGCACTGAAACGCCTGTAAAATCCGATATTAGTTTCATAATATGCAATAATGCAAGTGTCGGGTATTTTTGTAATAGTGAGATGAATATATGAAGTACTGTTTGTTTTAGCCACTTTTTAACTGTTTCCCGCTTCTGTGTTTGAACAGTTTGTTCGCACTACACGCACCTTCCTCTGCCATGTGAGCTCAAATATCAACTGACTAAATCACAAGATTTAACCTGAGCTGAGCATATGTGTGTTAGTGTATTATGAATGACTGTTCGCTTATCATGCATCCTGTGTTACGCAAAGTGTTTATTCGGTACTCAGATAGCACCTCTCGGAATTCATTGCTGCATGTCTTGTATATGTAAGAGTGGCAGTCGTGCATACGGTTGGTATTAACAAGCAAGATGCTCTCGGCGTTAGCGCAATAGCAGATGAAAATCATATTTTGTAATCCCTTAACAGGTAGTATATGTCCATGTCCATTACCTTTAACGATGAGTTCTTATGATAACTGCAATAAAATGTGCAGTTCTATACCTTTCCTGCTACAATATTCCATAATACAATACATGCATTAAGGAAGTATTTACGTTGGCGTAAGAATATATTCTTGGGTTTGTGACAAGCCGAAGCACGTGCTTCTGTTTACATCAGAGGGAACTCTGGTTTGGAATGGACAGTAGTAACCAAGTTTGCAAATATTTAAGGTGCGATTAGTAGTCCTATCCTTCCAAATTTAAATCCATTATCACTGAAACTGAAAGTTTTACAGGATGTAAATGCATTTCTTCTAAGTTCATTGATCAACATTTATTCAAAAAATTTGTTTATTAAGGAAAATTGTGATTATAATCGGGAAGCGTCAGCTTAGGACCAGAGTCACCCTGTACTCCAGAAGGGTTGAAGAGGGAGGATGAGTAACTCGAGTTTACACTTTCACTTGAGAGGCATAACTGTGGGATATAGCAGGAGAGGTGTTTCCTCGCTGAGTGCGGTGCATCAACTGACTCATGTTTTTTTTCGAGTAGAGGTAAAAATGCTTCTTACACATTAAACGTAGCTAAAGCTATGAGTCTGGACTTGCCAGGGTGGCCATACCCAATAAAAATCCATCCGCTGGAAGGAAGAAGTAAAATATCTAATTCGTGCGAGGAATTGCAGCAGTACCGTTATTGCACCCATGCATTCAGGAAGCGGATATATTGGCCGGTTCAACTGGATCTAAACAAGGTGGAATTGAAGCCACGATGCAAGCATTGCCAAGTCCCTAACTACACTCGGGAATTCGGGCGAGGAATCATAGGAAATGGTGTGATGCGTCTACGCATGGGGACTCAGACTTCATTCACAATGAAATGTAAGTGCTAACGCAATGCAGCATAAGCGCAGGCGCGAGGAAATACCATTCACAATGCAGCCGTAGGCGTAACTCAAGAAGTTAGCATGGGCTTCTAGATGCTTAAACTAATTGCGGAAATGTTCCGAGTGCACCGTAAGTTTAAAATTGAATATTATAACCAACAATACCAAATAAGAAACTTCACTCAATACTTTATAAATAAGTAGGTCACAAAAAATATATACGTCCAACGGCCGCCCGCAGCGTTAGTGACATCAAGACTCCTCGCTCTATCAAAAAAGCATTTTATACTCTGGCATTAAACTTTACAATAATTTACCAAGTAATATCAAGACAATTAAAAAAGTAAACCAGCTGAAATCCAGTCTCAAGGCACATCTAATTAACCACTCCTTTAATTCTATCAATGATTACCTTGAACACAAATGTACGTCATGAACCATAGTATTTAGCATGTAAAAACCTATTGTATATAATGTAAAAACATATTGTATAAATTGCAAAACTTATTATTGTTTATATGTATAGCTTGACGTGTCCAATAGTGAATGTACATTGTACCAAACCACTTTAACGGTAGAGTAACACTAACTAACTGCTCAAAACATTGAAAGTAGTTGTGCAAGTACAATGGAAACAGGGCCATTATTCCGTATGTGGGTAGTGAGCACTTTTGCTATCAATATGTAATACATGCACTTGCATCATGTTATCGTTGCTGTCGTTGGCATTATGCTGCCAAAACTGTAACATCATGGGCCCTAAGCCGTAGCTACGGAGCGACGACAGGGCGTAGCCGTAATATCTGCGCGTCTAAACTGGAATAATCCAATTTAGCTACATTTTCCTTGCTTCGTAACATTCCGTTAGACATAATGTATTTTTTCATCACGTTCGCAATCTCTTCTGACAAGGTTTCCGCAAAAGCTAAGCGGTCCCAAGAAGGGCCCAATGTTTTCGATAAAGCAACAACTCCTACACAATTTAAGAACCCAGGGTACTACACAATCAACTCTGCATATTAAAAAAACCCGATTCCGTAAGTTTCTTAAAAATTTCATACTTCCTTCCTTGGAAAGGAATAATGCCCGATAACTGCTGCAAGTTATACATGTGATATTACAGCTGCACAAGACATATTAATTCAATGTTCATTATCTCTTTGTGCCTGAGCCAAGAAATCTAGGCACAGATGCCGGGTTCATCCGCTAAATGAAAGAGGATTCAGTAAGGAGACTACCATAACCTCTTGAAAGAAATGAGAGATTGTGACCCATAATGTGTGTGACACGGCCTAATGGACGACTGCACACATGTACATTAGACGGCTAAAGTCTCGCATCGCGATCGTCTGCTGTTGAACAGCAGGCAATGCAAAGAGAAAGAAATGCGGAATTCTTCCTCTATGCACGCAACGCAAGCATAAAATTTGGAGTTTGCAAACTCTTGCGTTGCGTAGCGCGTTGCGTGACTCTATGTAAATGCTTCCATTAAATAACATGAATGCAAAGTCTTGCGCTTATGCTACGTCTGCGCTTACATTTCATTGTGAATGGGCCCTCATCCTACTAGCACCTAAATTACTGGCATTGACTGACCATGGCTGATTCCGTATCCCTTGATACCTGAGCTTGTGGCTCATTAAACCACTACAATTAGCGCCATCTATGCTTTATTGACTTAACTATTTACATCAGCCCCTCTGTGTTGCAATCCCAATAACTAAGCATAATTCGGCCCACTGTGCCTTGTCCAAAACGTTGTATATCTGTTGTGAGAATTCACAACTATCTTATTAACACGAAAGCTAATACACATCACCCTTAGAGACTTTCTGTATTATCTTAAAATTTAATTTAACTTATTCAATACTGTCTAAAAAATGGGTAATTTTTACCAGAAAATGTCAGTCACAGAAAAAGCAGAAGATGGAGAAAAAAATATGTATTTTCAAACAAAGAAACCAATGCCCTGATAACACACAGCTGGCTTATTTAACAGTAGTACCAATTTGTAGAGCATAATTTCCCCTAAAAGTTGGACTAAATTATGCCTCTCGTCTCAAAGTGTGTAGGAGTTTTGATTTTTACATTCTTTACCATGTGCATAGTAGGTGGAGAAGGTACTACACCCAACCAAAAATTTTATGTCGAGCTTTCAACGGAAATATATGTTTTGAGACCCCTGAATAAAAAAATTTAGAAAAGGATGTGTGCAGATGTGTGTCTGTAAACAGCATAACTTGGTATTATGAAACTTGGTATTTGGGTTCAGTATCTTCCAAGGATGCGATACGAGGATTTTCAAGAACATTTTTCACCCCAAACTACTCTTTACATGGAACTTTTTTCGAATTGTTTTATTTTCTAAAACATTTATCTAATGATTGTGATTAAAATATTATATATTAAAAGATATTTACATTAGAAATGAAATGTATACGTTGAATTTTCTGGAAACAGCCTGTAAAACCACTTCATTCGGAAGAAATTTGGTATATTCTTGTATAATTGTTAAGCGTTAAGCGACAGACAAAAACTTACTGCCCAAAATTGTAGATGTCTTTAAAACGCACGATTTATTTCAAATAACTTTTTTCTGGCATTAGTAATTTCCGAGATATCCGTTATTAATGGTTCGAATTGTTTAATACTTTGATTATTATCTTCAAGTCCTTTCGATATTCAGTGATTTCTCGCGATTGCACGCAAAGAGAATTTTAAGGTCAGTATATATCGTCCAGTTTTTAAAATTCGACTATTATTATCTTTGTATTGTAGCCACCCTGTGTGGAGTTAGATCCACGCCCGAGAAGTTCCATCAGGTTGCGTTAAGTTTCAAAAAGTATTGTAATTAGGGAAGTGTGAGCAATGAGTAAGTTAAGATTGCCGATCCGTCCCTCAAAAACGTATTTATTGGCCACATATGTGGGTCAACTCTCTCAATTATCTTCACGACCAGCTGCGACGCAGAGGTTACGTCTGTTTCGGGCTACGTACCTCAACCTAATGAATAAATTTTTAAACTTAGTGCAAGTCACGAGGAAGTGGGTAAGTTCTTCCATGAAAAACCCTCTTAAGGGGCCGCAACTCCCCTTTATCATAGAATATAGAAAATAATATTTATAGAACCCCTGATACTTATTACACACCCCTCCTCCGAGGATCCCCATGGCGCCCCTCATCTCTGTAACGACTGCCTCTACCTCCTGATGCTACTTGCCTCCCTGTTGTCAGCAACCCTCCCAGACTGTCTCAAGGGTTTCTACAATATTTGTAACAAAATGTAGATATTTTTTGTATGTTTTATTTCGATTAAAATGAAGTAGAAGAAAAATAATCCTTCGTAAGAATAGTTAGTATACCCACTAATAAGCGATAGAGGGTAGAGAAAGTCAGGTGAATTAAACACATCAGATATTTTTTCTATGAAATGGTGCAGCACTCAAAATACAAAATGGCACATGCAGTAATGTTTTTAAAATATATTTAAAAGTTTGAGTATTCTGCCCACAAATATAAGGCGTATATCGCATTAAAGACATTTAGTCTAGCATTGAGGTGCTTAGATTTATGCAAGATACTGAAAATACAATAAGCAATCAATAGAACTGCATTCCCTTATACGCACATATAGACATTTTAGCCGGTATGTTCATATGCATACATTATTAGATCACTTCCAATACTTCTGTCAAAGGATTCGCGACAATATAGAGATCCATACTTAATCTGACAAAGCGAATTTCGGAATACCAGCTTCATAGTTTGCTCTGCAGCCGAAATATTGGAAAATTAACTCCCTATACGGTCTTCTTATTCGATTAATGTATGGGATTTGATGCAATAAACTTCATTTTCATGCATTTCTCATATAATAATCCTATAGAGAGCGAACAGGTCATTCAATTATTCTGTCATCAGAAACATTTTGAAAAGCAAAGAGAAGATATTCTTGAACATCTTTCCACGACAGCCCCTTTTTTTGGTTAATTTTATCCTTGATTAGAATGTTAGCTGTCTATATTTCCTTTTGTCTAACACAGGCCTTGTCTGTTTAAATGTCCCTACCAATCTATTAATTTGGGATCTTTTACAAACGGTAACATCAGAGAATTTCTGTACAAATTCAAGTTGAAAGCCCACATGTTACTCTGTTAGAGCAAATCTTAACACAATAAACACACGTCGGTTTGCATGTAGTATACACCATAACTATTTCATTCAGATTCCACTTTCCACTTTCAAGCAACCAAATATAATGAAATATCGAATATCAACCAATCAACCGCACTTTTTTAGTACTTTGCGGGACCAATCTTTTGTTTTAAGATTATCGCAGCATCCTTCTTTTGTTTTCTTAGAACCATTAAATGATTTGAGGTTATGAAAATGTTTCTGGTATATGTACTAACAAGAGAAAAGCTCAGTGGGCGCTCTTAAACCCATATTTTGTTTTTCTTTATTAGTACAGAGGATCCATGAGCGAAGAGCTAAATAATTCAAAATACAATTATTCAGCGAATTTTAGTAGTTTAAATTCTTGTAAGTACTAATAAATATTATTTGAGGATCTGAGCTTAGAGAAACTTGAGTCTTCCACTGGTATTAATACGTAAAACATCTGACAGCTACTCAGGCGGTTTTTCTGTTAGACTACGCTGCGACCGATCAAAATGGCTCTGCGATACCTTGCGAGGCTTACATTCGAGATATTCTGTGTTCGGTTCCTGCGGTCAGGAATTCTGACCATGGGTTTTTTTTTTGTAGTTTTCCTTGGTTGGCAAAGCGAATCTTTCCTTACACGAATTTCCTATCATTTTGCTTACGGACTGAGCAATTTTGGTCGGTGTCGGACAGATGGTGGAGATGTTTGCACCTTGGAAACTTGTTCACAGCCCTACCGGATGGCAGGCAGTCTTCTCCGAGCTGCCTCAAGCGGGTCGAGTTCTCCCCGGTTCCGCAAGAGGGAAGCTGCCCGCCGGTGTGATGGACTATCAATCGTGGACTCAATAGGGACCTCTGCGGTCTGCGTCAGCCGGCCTATCTGCGGTTCCTCCGTTCCTCCTGGAAACGGTAAGATCCGCGTTGAGTCGAGGTACGGTTTGTCACTTCTGTTCCTTGACCATAGACATAAGCATTAAAGCTGCATTGCAAATGCCGTTACGCTCCGTTGGAACTTAGTCTACCACATAGCGAAGTCATTCATACCGATACCTGCTCCGGGTCAGAGCCGGTGGCCGGTAGTCGCGTTATTCAAGATAAACCCGTTATTATAGCAATGGTTGTCAGTATACACGAATTCTATTCTACGCATCTTGTGCTAGAAGAACCCACTTTTACCTGGAGCTAGTTAAAAATATATACTACTTAAATACGCGGTAGAGAAAATAATAGCATTTTACACGAACAGTTTGTAAAAACGCGAAGAAATGTATTAGGTAAAGGCATTCAGCTGTTAACACTACAGGCTCTTGTTTCGAAAGTCTGCACTTTAAATGTTTTTTGTAACATAGAGAAACATAATTATGTAATATTAAATATATTTGAAATGCAAATATTTGCGAATTATCAACGTATTACAGAGATTTCCGATGTTAATCCAACACCTTTGTACTCAATTTTATATTTATTTGTTTGCTCTTAACGGGTAATCATACAATATACAGCATTGAGATAATATGTTTATAATGTATACATTTAATTAACGCCTAATACCTTTCGGGGCGCCTACTTTTGGAATCATTTTGGTTTCATTTTCATCCCATATTTTCCTTTGAAAGTCTGAGGTTTCAAAATAACGAGGTATATTTTCACAGCTGTCAGGCGTTCTGCAGTTGACTGTGCAAATTGGTTTGAGTCTGTCATTCCCTTTTCCGGATGTATGGCCTTCATCCTTTTTTGCACCCGCCAACATTCTTTTTATTGTGCGTATCGCTTTTAAATACGCCGTCATTTTATTTTGCTATCTGAAAGCGTCATATTTTTCTGTGAAGCCATTTATTTTGCAAACCGCGGTGAGGAATAGCTACGTTGAATAGAAATGTGACAAAGCTTCAAAAGTAGTTGATTACTGTGGATATAAAGCCATGACGATATATAAAACTGTTCTGTTAAAAGTTTGGGAATGATGGAATCCAATGTCGGACTGAAAATGCTTCTAGGTGTCCATTATTTATTAAGGAGAGTACATTTTTATTTTATCACTTTTCTATAATATAAATAGTAGGTATTAAATATATTTCACCCCAAAATTATATGTCGAGATTTCACCTGAAGTACATGCTTCGATGTTACTGAGACCAAATAGCCCGTTAGAAAAAGGTGTGCCTGTAAACGGCATTAACTCAGATACGAAAAGTAAATGGCTCAGGCGGTTTTTCTGTAGTCTGCATTCGGGAGGTCGTGCCTTCAATTTCGGCGGCCGACCTTCCTGGACCATATTTATTCGGGGGATTTCCGGGTCGCCGGGCGAATGCTGCAGAGGATAACCACAACCCCTAAATTTCTTGTTCCTTCATTTCATCTCCATCTTTCATCCGTTGGTCTCTTTCAGGGCTGGAAGTGTCGGCGTCCGTATTTCGTTGCAGTGTGGCCGGGGAAAAAGATGCTCTTTTTGGCTCTCACCGGCCCTCGGCTTTCGGCTGGCTGCCGGGTGTATCCGAACCACCTTGAGGGTCGTTGGACCCACCCTCTCTGTGCGGGGTGGGGTCCCAGGTCTGCCAGCCCGTCTGCCGGGGAGTCTCTATTTGGAAACTTAGGGAGCGTGCCATTCCTGTACCGTCACTCCTGGTTCCGGCCGCCCGGTGTCTCCTCTCGCCTTATCCTTCCTCCGGAGGACGCTCCCCTTGTGGGGCGTAGGTATCAAATCCCCCTCGTGTATCAGTGCCGAATCCCCTCCGTAGCCAATCCAAACTTGGTGTTTTATTTCATGATTTTAGAAAGAAACAAAAAGGAAGTCCTCCAACCCCAAACCTCACTTTTACATAAAAAAATTTTTATTTCATCAAAATTGGCTGCAACGGCTGCATATGTTTAAGATATTGGCATTAGCAACATAAATTATTTTTTTAAATTTTCTATGACTAGCCTCGAAGTCTTTATTGTGGCCGAATTTTCTATAATCGATAGACAAGAATGCAAAATGCAAAAATAGCAATATTAGGGGTGGGAATCGAGATATGTTAAGTCGGAACGGCAGCACAACCAGTTCACCATTGGTCGAGGAATAGGACCCGAGAAGTGTGAAGTCGGGACAACAGTTAAAACCGGTTTGCTATGGGCAGGCACGGCACGCGCTACACCTCGCGACCCGATAATATTCCGGTGCCTCGCAAAAGTAGTATAACTACCTGTCTCGATCCCCATCCCTAGTTAATATACAGGGTGAGCCATTTAAGTTGAGACTATACAATATCTCCAAAACCAAACGTTCTAGAAAGAAATGTCTTAAATAAAAGTTGCTTGATAATATGGGGGAAAGTAATAATCGTGTTTTATTTGGATGACGTTGTGATGGTCATTTTAGAGTCTGGGGGGATAATTCTTTCATTAGAATCTTTCCATACCCTCCGCAGGGTCTAGAAGCATGCATGCCGGTGTGAAATGTGAATGTGTTTAGTGTTAAATAAGATTAAAAACCAACATTAAAGCACCTAAAGTCAACGAATTGTTTCTCAAATCATACCACCTACATGGCCATAGGGGTTAAAGGGGCCTATACGCATGAAACAGTTAAAAAATTATTTTACCACCAAGCATCTAATAAGTTCATAATGTATCTACTTTTTTTTTTACTTTCTCTCCGTGTTCATGGTAGGCAGAGAAGGTATTGCATTCCACCTAAGAATTGGATATAGAGATTTCACCAGAAATACATGTTTTTAGATCTCCTGAATCCAAAATAAAGCATTTTTAAAAAATGGCCTGCGTGCGTGTGCTCTAAATAGCATAAGGAAGAGTCGGATAAATACCAAACTCGGTATTTAGGTTAAGTACCTCCCAGAGATGCAGCACAAAAATTTTCAAAAAATCCCCTATCCCAAACTACCCTTTACATGGAACTGTTTTCGAAATTTTGTATTTTCTAAAAATGGCTCTAATGATTTTGATTAAAATACGATATATTACGAACATTTATATGACAAATAAAATGTATATCTAGAATTTTCTGGTAATAGACTGTAGAGTCCTTTTAATTCAGAAACAATTTTGTAAATCTTGTGGTAAACATTAAGCGATAGATGAGAACGTATTACACAAAAAAATGTAGATCTCTTTGAAACGCACAATTTATTTAAATAATTTTTCTTGTGGTATCAGCCTCCGAGATATCCGTTATTTATGGTTCGATTTGTTAATACTTTGTCATTCTCTCTTAAGTCTTGTCGATTCACACTTTTTTCTCGCGGTGCATGGGAAAAGTATGGAATTTTAAGGTGAGCCCATTTCGTGCAGTTCTTAAGCATTTGAATGTCGTCATTTGTAACCTAACAAAAGGTGTAATGTAGCTATTTCTGCAAAGGTTTATCTTGATTAAAATGAAGTAAATAAGAATGAAGCTTTCCTAAGAATAGTTTGTATAGCCAGTAATAATGGTAGAGGGTAAAGAATGTCATGTGAGTGTTGAAGTAGTATATTATTTATTACGTTATTTTTAGCACCACGCTTTGGGAGCCAAATTTGAAGGACCGTTAATTTTGTTTTACATTGTATTTCGACTGTTGGGGAGCCGAACTTGGAGTAGTTGCAACCGCAGTATGGTAAAAAGTTTCCGGTAGCCTTCGCCCCAAATGTATTTTCCGGTGGCCTTTGTCCTAAGTGTTTAAAAAATATTAACTTTGTAATTTTGACTGTTTATTTAAATATTATATATTTATGTTTGCCTCGACTGCGTCAGTATTTATATTTTTAGAGACATGAAGGGAGTGATGCGACTGAAGAATGTAGGCTTACATAGATTATAATTTTACTTCACTCCTTTTATTAATGCTTGATACGATTTTAAATACCACTTCACTGATATAGAGATAGAGAGCTGTTAGATTTGTTTTTTATTAAATACTTGGACTTTTTAACACGTAAAACTATTTTCGTCTCACTCGAATACGTATTAAATTTCTCAAGCACGCATCTCGCGTCCGGTTAGGAACACTGTCCACAAGCAACTGACTTCTGAATTTGTAAATTTTTCTCCATTTAAGTATCTAATTGGCTAATCCTTGTCCCATAGAATACATTTATTTAACTAAAGCTTTTTCTGGTTGTTGATTGACTATTTTATAAACTGTCACAAAAATTACATTATTTTTTTCCAAGAATATCAAGTAGTATTGTTAAACTTTCAAATTCATTATTGCCTCAAGATTTCCTCATTGTTAGCAACCTTGACCTATTATTCTCACAGCTCCTACATTATTAAATTACGTAATACACTCACATAGCATTATTACATGTATACAATAATATAAACATATACAATGACTGTAATATACAATTTTTATATATTGTTACATACACATATTGCTTTAATGCGGGCTGTTATTGAATTTATGTATTATATAATTAGACTTAAATCATTTAAGTGTTAAAAATACTGCCTCAGTGTAGTGCATCAGATTTTTTTTCTTTCGATAACAATATATTATGTGCACTTTCTCCATACCATAGCTCTTCTAGTAATTAATGTTCTATTTCTAAGGACATAAATCATAACTAAGTTCTTGTTGTTTGAAATAGTTCACGTCTGGAAGCTTTCGTTCTCTCGTTTGTTTACTTATGGAGAATATTCCAGAATGGAGTTTCCACCTTGAACCTGGAGTCAGAGCCATCTGTTCTACACAATTGGCATTCCGGCGCGCATTTGCGTTCACGGATAAAATAACATTGGGAAAACAGCAGCGGTGTAAAATCCGATAAGATAAAAAGCCAGCAGAGCAAGAATTACCCGTGTATTTGAAATGTAAATATTGAATGAAGAGAATTTCTAAGCAATAGGCAAATAACCGCAGGTTCAAAAGTTATAAAAAAAGTGGTTTTATCTGCCAGGTCACTTGTGTTTTACAACGATTAATCAAAGTGATATATGCGCATGTGAGGTGTAGTGAAAAGTCCATACCAGAGCCTTCCAAAGCTTTGACAATTATTGTATTGATATAAAAAATGACGAGCGTTGTACAGCCACTCGTGTTTTCCTCAATATACACCTCTTTCATTCGCATGGTTTTGTAAACTTAATTAAATCCATTTCAGGAATAGAAGATACTTGAATGTTAATTTGTCCCTTTCTGAAATAAAATTAAATAACACTGCTACATACGCTATTGAATAACAACTCTTACATTCATATGACTTTATCCCTAATATATTTATTTTTATATAGCTTTCGCAAATTATTCTTACGAAAGTTTACGTTTATTTTCTCTACTACGTATAGTAAGTAGAAGAATTATGGTGTCCCAAAAATTGCTGTCGAGATTTCAAAGGAAATATGTGTTTTGAGGCCCCCTGAATCCAAAATAGGTCTGTCCGTGTGTGTGCGCTTCATAACTCATAAACGTAAAGTTATATTAATACCAAATTTACGACACAAAGATTTTCAAGAGTATCCCCGCACCCCAAATTGCCCTTTACATGGAACATTTTTCGACATTTTTTATTTTCTAAATAATGGCTAACAATTTTGATTAAAGCACCATATATAACAGGTATTTACATGATAAATAAAATGAATTTTTTGAGAATAGTCCGTGAAGTCCTCTTCATTCGGAAGCAATTTTGTATAATCTTGTATAACTGTGAGGCAGTAAATGATTTCAGTCTAATTATATAATATATAAAATCAATAATAGTCCGCCTTAATGCAATATGTGTAATGTAACAATATATAAAAAGCGTATATTACAGTCATTGTAAATGTTTATATTATTGTATGCATGTTTAATAATGCTATGTGAATGTATTACGTAATATACTAATGTAGAAGCTGTGAGAATAATAGGTTAAAGGTTGCTAACAATGGGGTAATGCTACTAGTCATTAGTTACTTGGAGCAACAATAATGTAAATTTTGAGACAGTTTAATAAATAGCCAATCAACAACCAGAAAAAGCTTTAGTTAAATGAAGGTATTCTATTGGACTAGGAATAGCCAATCAGAAACTGAAATATGTAAAATTTACAAATTTAGAGTTCAGTTGCCTGCAGACAATGTTTCTAACCGGACGTGAGGTGTGTCCTCGAAGTGTTTAATACGTATTCCTGTGAGAAAATAGCTTACATGTTAAAAAGTGCAAGTATTTAATAAAAAAATCTTACAGCTCTCTATATCACTGGTGTCATTTAAATCATATCAAGCATTAATAAAAGGAGGGAAGTAAAATTATAATCTGTGTAAGTCTATATTCTTCAGTCGCACCACAACCCTGCAAAGAGAAACATTTCTCTAACAATAAATACTGACGCAGCCGAGACAAACATAAATATATAATATTTAAAGAAACAGTAAAAATAACAAAGTTAATTTTTTTTAAAAAAACATTTGGGGCGAAGGCTACCGGAAACGTTTTACTATACGTGCGGTTGCTACTACTTCCAGTTCGGCTCCCCAACAGTTGAACTACAATACAACAAAGCATCTTTCTTCAAAGTTCACCTTTATTTTCCCTACTACGTATAGTAAGTAGAGGAAGTATGGTGTTCCAAAAATTGATGTCGAGATTTCACCGGAAATATGTGTTTTGAGGCCCCCTGAATCCAAAATAGGTCTGTGTGTGTACTGCATAACTCAAAAACGTAAACTTATATTAATACCAAATTTGGTATTTAGGTTCAGTGCCTTCCAAAGATACGACACAAAGATTTTCAAGAGTATCCCTGCACCCCAAACTACCCTTTACATGGAACATTGTTCGACATTTTTTATTTTCTAAATAATGGCTAACAATTTTGATTAAAGCACCATATATTACATGATGAATAAAATGAATTTTTTGAGAATAGTCCGTGAAGTCCTCTTCATTCGGAAGCAATTTTGTATAATCTTGTATAATTGTGAGGTAGTATTTTTAACACTTGATTTAAGTCTAATTATATAATATATAAATTCAATAATAGTCCACCTCAATGCAATATGTGTATGTAACAATATATAAAAAGCCTATATTACAGTCATTGTAAATGTTTATATTATTTTATCCATGTTTAATAATGTTATGTGGATGTATTACGTAATTTAATAATGTAGGAGCTGTGAGAATAATAGGTTAAAGGTTGCTAACAATGAGGTAACCTTGAGGCAATAATGAGTAAGAAGGTTTAAATAATGCTACTAGTCATTAGTTACTTGGAGTAACAATAATGTAAATTTTGAGACAGTTTAATAAATGGCCAATCAACAACCAGAAAAAACTTTAGTTAAATGAAGGTATTCTGTTGGACTAGGATTAGCAAATCAGAAACTGAAATATATCAAAATTTACAAATTTAGAGTTAGGTTGTCCTCGAAGTGTTTAGTACGTATTCGTGTGAAACGAAAATAGTTTATGTGTTAAAAAGTGCAAGTAATTAAGAAAAAAGTCTCACAGCTCTCGCTATATCAGTGAAGTTTTATTTAAATTGTGTCAAGGATTAATAAAATGAGTGATGTAAAATTATAATATGTGTAAGCCTACATTCTTCAGTCGCACCACAACCCTGCAAAAAGAAACATGTCTCTAACAATAATACTGGCGCAGTCGAGGCAAACATAAAAATATAATATTTAAAGAAACAGTCAAAATTACAAAGTTAATATTTTTTAAACATTTTTGGGGGGGCAAAGGCCACCGAAAAGTACATTTGGGACGAAGGCTACCGGAAACTTTTTACCATACGTGCGGTTGCAATTACTTCAAGTTCGGCTCCCCAACAGTTGAACTACAATACAACTCCTACTTCAAATTGGCTTTCCATACGAAGCAACAAGCTACTTCAAATTGGTTCCCAAAGCGTGGGTCAAATAACAATACAGCAATACATCTTCTTCAACTGGTAAACGTTAATCGATAGACGAAAACCTAGATCTCTTTAAAACACACAAGTCATTTAAGATATCGTTTGTGTCATCAGTCATTTTTGAGATATTCTTTATTAATGCTCGAATTGCTCAGTACTTAGCTATTTAAAGTCTTGTCGATTTTCATTTCCTTCTCGCAATGCCATTGAAACGGTACGGAATTTTAAGGCCAGCATATAGCGTCCAGTTCCTAAAAATTTGGCTATCGCAATTCCTTATGTATCTATAACAAATTCGTAATGCAGCTATTTCCGAAAAGGCTTACCTTGATTAAAATGAACAAGATAGGAAACTAAACTTTCGTAAGAATGATTTGTATAACCGCTAATAAGCACCAGAGGGTAAAGAAATCCCGATAAACTTTGCAGAAGAAGTTTCTTACATATTTTGTTAAAAGGGGTGTCTGTATATGTGTGTGTTTGTGTGTGTGTGTGTGTGTGTGTGTGTGTGCCGTTGTGTGTTCTCTTCCAATAAAGCCACAGGAAGATATATAAGAAAATCCCCCCAAACCAAACTACCTTTTACAGAGGAAACGTTTTTGACATTTCTTTATCTTTGCAAAAATGGCTCTAACGATTTTGATTAAAATACCATGTGTTTAAGATACTTGCATTGAATAATACTTATCTTGATTTTTTGGGAAATAGACTGTGACGTGCACTTATTTCAGCAGGAATTTTGTACTACTCAGCCACGATATGAGTGCGCTACGCGGAGGGTTGACAGTGCAAATGTCATCAAAGCAAGTGATCGGAGGGGAGCGAGGGGCAAGGCGATAGGTGAATGTACGGTTGCACAATGAAAACACTACTATATTTGCAGGCCTCAGCCTATCTAGTAAATGCAATTCTGAACTGTGGATGTTATCTTTACCTGACTGTCCTTCCGATGCACCGCCCACTTGTTCCGTAACAAACTATGTTCCTCTTGACCGACCTCTTTAAAACACACAATTTATTTCAAATAAGTTGTTTGTGGTATTAGCCATTTCCTAGATATCTGTTAATATTTATGTAAATTGTTGAGTATATCGTAAGCTTTTTCATTTGTGTTGCATTAATTCACTTGATTCTTGCTGTGTCACGGAGAGAGTGTGGAATTTTAAAGCTATAACGAGTCGGTTTTAATTGACTTCCTTTCAATTACCTCTATCCCTCTTGTATCTACAACGAAATCTGTAATGAAACTATATCTGCAAATGTTCATCTCGATTAATGTGAAGCAGATAGAAAAATATTAGCAGATGTTTTGAAACGTTTCCACGTCTCGTGTAATAAATTAACATAAATAAAGTTTAAATTAAAGACAAGAAAACCATGATTTGTTACATTTTTGTAACTTTCTGTACACACTTACGTTTATTTTTATATCCATTTTATAAATTATTCTTATAAGAACAGTTATATATATATATATATATATATATATATATTTAATATAAATCTCACCAAAATTTTAGAAATAGATGCAACAGTTTGAAGCAATAGTCAAATATTAAAAACCGATCGCCATATGCTGGCTTTTACATCACATGAAGGGAAAGAAAAGAATGGTGACTTAGCACTTAAAAATTACACCTAAAGTGTGTAAAACTCAAACACATAACAGCAAACATCTCTAAAAAGGTTGGCATAAAAGGTTTTACACAACTGTGTATATTGACGAAATCAAAATTTGTAGTGTAATAGGCGATTGTCTATCTCCTGTAGTAAACAAATCATACAAAATTAATTTATAATTTAATGTTCATGCAAATATCTTTAGCATACGGTAATCACCATTATTAAATAAAGATAATAAAATTGTCCTATGTAAGTGTAATTCATTTTAAAAGTCTTTGTGTAGTATCTTGGCAGATATTGAACTTAAAAACCAAGTTTAGTATTTATCCGATATTTCGTTTTTGAATTATGCACACAAACACACACACATATGTTGATCTTGGTAAATATTTTCCGAAATAGTTTCAATAGCTATTGTGGCAGCATTGAAACATACAAAACGAAAATCGATAGATAGATGGATGGATGGATGGATCGACAGACAGACAGATAGATAGACAGATAGATATATATAGACAGACAGACAGACAGACAGACAGATAGACAGATAGACAGATAGATAGATAGATAGATAGATAGATAGACAGACAGACAGATAGATAGATAGATAGATAGATAGATAGATAGATAGATAGACAGATATATAGATAGATAGATAGATAGATAGATGCAGAGATGGATAGATGGACAGAGAGAAAGATAGATAGATAGATAATAGATATATAGATAGATACATAGATAGATATATAGATAGATAGATAAATAAGAAACAAAACAACACATATAACATTTCAAAAGTGCATATGAAATTCTGAATAATTTCGACCAACAATAGGAAATATTTGTAAATGCCTAAAGCAATTTGCGTGTTTAAAATCCATTGTATTTCTTCTAAAGTGAGTTTTTGTTCATTTCCTCTGTTTTGACAAGTCCACAAATTTCACAGAAAATAAAGAAAGCTTCATAGGACGTTCAGCGAAAATTAGAAATATTCATTTTATTAGTCATGTAAATATCTTAAACATTTGATATGTTAATCAAAATCCACAGCTGTTCTGAGAAAATAAAAGGTAACGGAATGTTTTGTAAAGATAGTTTAGGATAGGACAATTTTGTTAAAGATCATCATTTCATATTTTTGGCAAATGCTGAACTTACATAGCAATTTTTTGAGTTTAACTGACGATTCTGAGATATACTCGAGATTCTTTATAAAAATAATTTTGGGGTGGTGTCAGGAGACCTTAAAGACGTGTTTTTGTTGAAATTTCAATGTGTAATTTTTGCATTGAATACAACGGTTCCTCTGAAATCGATGACTTAAACGACGCTCTTTTGGAGCATCAAAAACAGTTCATAACTGGATTTAAAACAAAGCTGTTTACAGAGCATGTAGATCGCACGGTACGTGCGATGTTGTTCTTCCCAAAAGCCCCATTTAGTTGAAAGTTAAAATGATCAACAAGCAAATGCGTTTGTTCTACACTGTTAGCCGATTTAGTAACAGACGTATTAACGATCGTGCCCTATACCGTGTACATACTGAAATGTTCATTTTGAAACAGTATCTGGAACCGCTTTGGGAATAAGAGTCATCTATAATACAACCTGCCAGAATTCGCTGAGGATGGTTTCCGTGACAAATTTCCTAATCTTTAAGGGCACAATATACTGAATTATTCAGTAAAAACATTTCCAAAAGAAATCACTTTAAAACCCTTTTAAGTTTGCTACATATGGCGTTTTTTATCTACTTCCTAAGCCGCCTTTCACAGGCACCACGGCGATTCGAATAGCCGCAAGCGTTAAGGCAACACGAAATAAAATGACAACCCGCCTTAAAGCAATATGTATATGTAACAATATATAAAAAGTGTATATTACAGTCATTTCATTGTATATGCTTATATTATTGTATAGTGTAATAATGTTATCTGAATGTATTACGTAAATTAATAATGTAGGAGCTGTAAGAATAATGGGTTAAAGTTGCTAACAATGGGGTAACCTTGAGGCAATAATGAGTAAGAAAGCGTAATAATGCTACTGGTCATTCTTGGAGCAACAATAATGTAATTTTTGTGACAGTTTATAAAATAGCCAAGCTACAACCAGAAAAAAACTTAAGTGAAATAAAAGTAATTTATTGGATTAGGAATAGCCAATCAAAGACTTGAAATACGGAAATTTACAAATTTAAGCGGTAGAAATTAAGTCAGTTGCATGTAGACAGTGTTCCTAACCGGACACGAGATGCGTCCTTGAGAAGTTTAATACGTATTCAGTGTGAGACGAAAATAGTTTACGTCTTAAAAAGTGCAAGTAATTAACAAAAGAATCTCACAGCTCTCTATATCAGTGAAGTGTTATTTAAATCGTGTCAAGCATTAATAAATGGAGTGAGGAAAAACTTAAAATCTGTGTAAGCCTGCATTCTTCAGTTGCACCACTCCCTACTAAGACATTCATGTCTCTAAAAAAATATAAATACTGACGCAGCCGAGGCAAATATATATATATATATATATATATATATATATATATATATAATATTTAAAGAAACAGTCAAAATTACAAGGTTAATATTTTTTTAAACATTTTGGGGGGCAAAGGCCACCACTTTTTACCATACGTGCGGTTGTAACTACTTCAAGTTCGGCTCCCCAACAGTTGAACTGCAACACAACTCCTACTTCAAATTGGTTTTCCATACGTGAAGCAACATCCTTCTTCACATCGCGAGTTCAAATCTCAGCGAATTCAGAAATGTGCCTGTGATAAATGACGGTGTGATGGCAAGCTTGTACGCTCACTGCAGTTGAATGTATTTTGCTTCTTATTCTTTTAACAAACACCATAGCTTTATTAGGAAAACCTTAATAGTTTTACAATATAAAACATCTATAAGACCTTTAATTTACTGTAAAAGGTTAATATAATCTGAAATCTAAAAACCGCCATTAAAGAATCTAAAACCTTAACAAATCACCTTTGTGTCAAATGTGCTACCCTAGGCACTAAACGGTTAATACAAATTTGCATAAAAATATCCTCAGACATTGTGGAGTCAGGACCCATTTGAGTTTGAAGTAGTATTGTTCTTGAAGTTTATTTATTTATTTTTTGTTGATGTTTGCACCACATATGGACGTCAATTTGAAGAATATTGTTTGTTACGTAATATGCTGCTACGTATGAGAAGCTGATTTGAAGATGTATTTTTGTTGTTACGCTCCAAGTTTAAATTTTATTATTTAACTTCGTTATTAAACTGCTTCTTTAGATAGTATTTATGTTTATGTTTGCCTCGGCTGCATCAGTCTTGTTTAGAAACACGTTTCTCTTAATCAGGGCGTGGTGAGACAAGAATGTAGGCTTACACAGATTTTAAGTTTAAATTCACTTCTTTTTATTAATCCTTGACACAAATTAAATAACACTACACTGATATTAAGAGCTGTGAGATTCTTTTTAATTAACACTTGCACTTTGTTAACGCGTTCACTTAATTTTCGTTTTACACGAATACGTAATATTTCTTTAGAGAACACATCTTCTATCCGATCACTACCAAGGTCTGCATGCAACTGAACATATTTTAACCGTATAAACTTTTAACTTTGTATATTTCATGTCTCTGATTGGTTAATCCTAGTCGAATAGAATACCTGCATTTTACTAAAGCTTTTTCTGGATGTTGATTGGCTAATTTTAAACTGTCACCAAATTTACATTATCGTTGCTCTAATCATGACTAGTAACATTTAAACTCTCAAACTCATTATTGTTTCAAGTTTACCTCATTGCTAGCAACTTTAAAACTTATTATTCTCACAGCTATTATATTACTGAAGTACGTAATGTATTCAATAACATTATTAAACATGTTTACAATAATATAAGAATTTGCAATGACTGTTACATACATTTTACAAATTATTACATACATATTGCTTCAAGGCGGGCTGTTATTGAATTTATATGTTATATAATTAGACTGAAATCATTTAAATGTTAAAAATACTGCCTCATACTATAGGAGCAGCGATGCCTGCGATTGAGAAGTTATGCAGTCCCGGCGTTGTACAGCCCATACTATAAACACTGTCCACTGCATCGCGTCGTATCAATTTCGGCTGAAATGACTGCTTTGCACCGCTTTACGTGCAGTAACTTAACACTCGTAGTGCAGCAGTGTGCGCGTTCTCCTTCAGTGGTGAAGGTCCCAGGATCAAATACTTCTTATAGACGACGCGTCTCCGTTTCATTCTGCTGCGCTTCCCCGTGTACTAACAGCATGACTAGTTACTCTCTATTCGAAAACATTGCACCACAATGAGTACGAACGGCTGGAACTTCGTTTTTATAGGCAAATCCACTTTATAGTGCATTTGGAAAATAATCACGATTTGCTAGAATGTTCTCGAAACATGAACAGAAATTAATAAAAAAAAAAAAACTCATTTAGTCGCAGGCGTGATTTGAACTTCCAACCTTCACCATGACTTTGCAGCATGTTAACCACTGCTCTATTAGAGCACGCTAACAACGAGCACCACCGCAGCCCTAATCAGCGGGCTGGTGAATGTGGTGTCAGGAACTGCATTTTGCATCGTCAGGTAAAATACAGGTTTGCCTAGTTATTAATCCGCACGATGAGAAGACTCACGCGGTATATACCAGGCATTCGTATCTGTGCAACCGGCAGTTTATAGTCTAATGCGAAAACATTGACCCTTTTGGCAAAAAAAAAACTGTTATTGTAGCTCTGCCCTTCTATTCGGCACTATACACTACGCTATACATTAATGCTTAAAGGTTCGAGAACCAAAGAGCTGCACAAGCCTTAAAACAGACAACGTTTCACGGATATAATGTTTGCAAGGAGATAGAGGAAGAGCAGGATAGATTACGTGGGTTCTGACCGAGTGGGGTTGGCTGCCGGAATGTGGTGAAGCAAAATTGAGCTTCGAAGGTTCGAATCTTATTCAAACATCAAATTGTTTTGGTTCTTTTTTATATTCTTCTTGTGTTTATTGTCTGTATTTTAGTGTACTAATTTACTTATTTTTGTTATTGACTCCCTGTGAGCCAAAGAAACAAGAATTACATTCAGATAAATGTATATCATGTTTATCCTAATAATCTGCACCGTATCCGGTGCTGTAAAGCGTGTTACGTAGTTAACTTTCATTATTTTGGGCGCATATCAACGATATTAAATAACAGTTTTTGTTTCATGTATAAACCTTATGTTTCACTTCTTCTATTGACAAAGGATTGTAAATTTGCTAAGTTCACGGGTAAACGGAATAATAAATTCTTAAAGGGTGTGGATTTCGTCGACGAAATAAATGTTCATCAATGCACATTTGTGTACGTTGCAAAGAGACCTTTTTGCATGCTGTAACATGCGCGGTGTAATCTGCCTGCATTCTTCAATTATGAGTGCGCGTTGATGATTTGGGCTTTGCGGTGGAAAACATGGTGATTATTCTATTTTGTACACGCTTATAATGTTATAGCAAATGTTTTTTATAGATAATATCAAATTACAGGCCCAAAGAGATGAAGCAAAAGGTAATTAAAAGTTTGAACTTAACCGGAAGAATTTGAACCAGAACTCAAGTGGCACAGTGTTAAAGCAACCATGATGATACCATATGGTCAATGCTACCTTGCGAGCTGAGGTTCCTATACGAATTAGTAATCGCAGAAGTAGAACCCACCTCGAAACTTTACACGCTTTTTGCAACGTCATACAGTGTTTTGAGCTCGGTTTGGTAGTTCTAATTCAAACAAATAAAGTGCATCAGTCATAACAATTACTGTATGATCTGAAATACGCCATAGTTTGTGACATACGAGTAATTATCTACCTAATATTTAGCATTTTTTGACAAGGCTGTACAACGTTGACTGACGGTTACATCCAATTGGTCGCACCGTGTAGATACACCACTTTGTTTTCAAATGGTTTTGTCAATCGCTGCATGTGATAGGTTGTTTCTTCAGGGACGTTTTCAAAGCTGTGCATGAATGTATGCTAAATAATAAAAGTTTGTAAAATTGGCAGCTTCCAGTATCAGGGTGGGATGTTTTTTGTGTCGACATACATAGCGATTGCATTCTGTCGTGCAAAACACTTAGGCACTGAGGTATCTATCCCTCTTCTATAAAGTGCTATGCAAATCAGCCATTAGAATGCATTCAAGAAAGGTCCAAGTCAAATATGTCGCTTAGCATGTTGCATAAATTCAAAAATAAATAGGTACAGCTGACTCACCTGTAGGTATATTTTATTTTTAGCATTTTATTTGTTTATTAATAGGTTTCAGTATACACAATATACTCTCTATTGATTAGTATTGTTTAGCGTCGAACTTGCTGTTGATTTACTTCTCGCTATTAACCGTGTCTGCTGTACCTCGCAGTAGTGACCCTGCACCTACAGGTGAAAAGAGATTGACCTCGAGATTTTCGCCTCCAATTCGCTGACCTCCACGAACTAAGACTACACCTTTGACATCTGCTGATAGTGAAGGGATATCCGCGTGTTGACGTTTATGCTACATACAAAAACCCTGTTTGCTTTGAGCGAACCGCCTTTGTGATCTTTGTGCAAGTTTGCACTATCGATATCACACACACATGTATGTTTATCGGGTGGTGTTTGTTTCCCCGCGTGATGAACTGCTCCGCCCTTTGGTCACACAGTGCCCCCTTTCTATGGCGGGAAATGAGTTTCCCCAGGCTTTTCCAAAGCTGACAGCTTCTTCAACAACAGATTCCACCAACAGAACTTTGTTCGCGCCACCACTGTAATCAGGATTTATGCGCAATAAAAACTCGAAGAATTATTCTGCTAAATTAAAGCGGGGCCAATCGAGCATTCAATTAGATGTCAACAGCGTTCCACATACAGAACATCAAACGTCTATATAGACGCAAAGGCGCCTTCCACAACTAACACTCTCACTACTTCCTCTACCAGTTTCTTGTGTATAATTTATATTAATCGTAATACATATTTGGCTATAAATAATTTAAAATTAGACAATAGAAGTGTGGGCATATCCAATAAGTTGAATTAACACTCAGTTGATTATAGCACTGTCAGTTTGGTTAATAATGATTTCCAGCTAGAAAAAAAAGTATTATGCTTTTTAAACATACCAAAGATAGGGTGTACAAAAGTATACTTCAAGCTACATAAAATTTTACGACATATTGTTAAAAGTTAAAAAAATAGGTTTTATATAATACATTAATATGAATTCAAAACTTTAAGAGAACTTTAAACCTCGCAAAGACTTTTTCATACTCAAAATTCTCCACAAAACACAATGTTTTTCTAATTTATATCAAAATTTGTGTATTGCCTAACAAAGGTGCATTAAACAAAATTAACATATACATTGTTAAATTAATGATCCAATTTTGAGATATAAATTATACCTTCTAAAACTCCAGAGTTTTGGGAAGTACAAAAGGTAATAATTTTATATAAAATTAAAAATACTGAAGTATTTAATACAGCATAGCATTGTAACCAAATTTGCTAAAATGGTTACTCAACCGTCGAAAACCTTTTTCTTCAGTTACTTGTCACTATTGTAGTCCATAACGTCTCCTAATTCGAGGGGAATCCCCACGAAGAGTTCTCATTGCCATACGCATCGCTCGCCGTCCACTCGCTTGATCCTTCGAACCATGATCATCATCGCAGTAGTATGACTTGGGCTTATACACCCTTTCCGGTCCCCTCAGAAATTTTGGTTCCAACGTAATCTAGGACATCCAACATTTCTTCCCCCTCTGGGGAGCAGTTGAAAACCCTTTTTGGGATGCAGAATTCATCCGTTCTTCCCAGATGTTCCATCCAATATTTTGACGACCTTGAATTTTTTCTGTTATATTTTCTATATGTAGCTTGTGACTAATATTTGTGTTCCTTATATGTTCCGTCTATTTCACACCTAGTCCCAATCTTATAAATTTCATTTACGAAACCTTCAAGCATTTTTTTAACTTTCTGCGTTAGGGTACATGCTTTATCTGCACAAAGAAATGTTATAATTTCTACAGATTTATGAAATCTTAATTGTATTTCCTTAGGGTTCTATTCCCTAAACATCTGTTTGCAGTTCCATACGTGTATTTATATTTGCGAAGCGTTTGTTATGTATCCATTCGTCCTTGATAAGATATCCTGCATCCCAAATACTTAAATTTGGTCAGCTGTTCAATGATTTGAGTGTTGATTAATATGTTTGAACCGCAAAGATTTTTTCCTACGAACGCCATTACTTTTGTCTTTAAACTTGAAATATTTAAATTGTATTCTTTAAATATATTATAAACTTTGTAAACCACTATCCGAAGTATGCCATGGCTATATCCACTTGCTCATTCGCTAAGAGTAGGCAATTCAAAAGTGTATTATTCATTTTAATACAGGATGATATATGAAGAACTGACATTTCTTTCTTTAATTATTCAGTTCGAAATTCAACCAATGCCACAAATTCAGCACCAAATTAAGCAGAATGTTCTGAAGTTTCGATTGTCTGTCACTACATGCGCAGATGCTCATGTTTTATTCATAATTGTTAGTTTTATTGTCGGCAACTGTTTTTGTGATTTTGTTCTAGTCAACGTGAAAATGGAGTACACTTCCTTGTAAAGCAATACTGGATTAGGAATTCAATTACAGCTACTCAAAGGGCATACCAGAAAGAATTTGGTGTTCGGAATATTCCCCAAATAAACACAAACTGGGACTGGTAAACAAATTGGAAACAGCTGGATCTCTGGTGAGTGAAAAAGTCAAAACTCGTTCATCTAAGATTCCCACAGTTGTTGTTGATGTAAGAGCACGACTGGATCAATCACCCAAAAAATCATTAAGACATTTATCGTAGGAGACAGGGTACAACTACTCAATGTGTCAGAGAGCTGTGAAAAGTGCAGGCCTAAAGCCGTATAGGATTACGGTTGTCCATCAGTTAGTAACCAGATAAGGGTGGACGACTGAATTATTGTCGTTGGTTTCAGGCGGTCATTGTGCAAAATCCTGCCATATTGTCCATTACATCGTTCACAGATGAAGCATGGTTCCATTTGTCCGGTTATGTGAACTCAAATAACTCAAGCTATTGGGCCAGCGAAAACAAACGTTATTTACGAAGAACCTATGCACCCGGTTAAAATCGGAGTTTGGTGCGGAATATCCGCACAGAGAATAGTGGGACCAATTTTTTTTTAAACAATTTGAACACCGACATATTTTCCTGGGATTTGCTAAGCAACTAGAGTATGTAGAGCTGAGTCAAGGATATTTTCAGCAGGATGGTGCTACATGCCATACATCAAATGAATCCATGGCACTAATTGCTATTCTATTTAACGACCGATTAATTTCCAAGAACCTGTGGCCACCGAGATCTCCGGATTTAACATCGCCGGACTTCTTTCTATGGGGATACTTAAAATATAGGGTTTATGCCACACGTCCCCAGACATTGCACAACATTGCATAGGAGATTCAAGCTATTGACAACAGAGTCCTCCAACGAGTGGCCAGTAACATGGAACATGGAGTTATGTCTTATGCAGGATGAGGACATTTTCAACATTTTCTATAGAGGTAAATAATCTCCCAAACTTCCTCTGTATTTCAGTTGTGGCTAGCATAGCTCGCTTAGAAACAAATAAAGAAATAAATGTGTGACTTCTTTATAAATCACTCTGTATAATCCCCAGGATTCACCTAGCAACCAGAGAAGGTTAGAATAGCTGAAACAACGAGAATTGAACACGGGAACTCCCGAATGCTGGTCATCTCAATCGGTTATGTAAAATGAATTACTTTGCTTGGGATATTAAACATACAACCTAAAACATTTGATGTGTTACACTCACATGACATTCTCTGCTCTTGTACAAACTTTTTTTACAAACGCTTATTCTCCATATGCATCATGTTAATCGAGATATCGAGATGTTAATCTTATTGCTAATTTTCTTGTAGATGCAACGGGAATTGGTAGGCTTTAAGCGATAGTCAAATATTTTAAGAGCCGGTTGCTATGTGGAGTATTCCATTTTCTTTGCATTACCAGGACAAAAAAAATTGAATAATGAATTTGAGAAAAGGTATAAGTATTGGAAAATTTAAGGGAATAACAAGCAATATCTTGAAAATGGTTCACTCGACAACAAAAATGTATATAACCTAAATTGAGTATTTTAACGCTATCTACATTTTTATCATAAAAATATCTTAAACATATGATATTTTAATCAAAATTGTTATAGCCATTTTTGAGAAAATTAAAATTTTCGAAAAATGTTCCATGTAAAGGGTAATCTGGGGTGGGGGGATTTTCTTGAAAACCTTCGTGTCGCATTTCTGGAAGATACTGAACCTAAGTATCAAGTTTAGTGTTTATCCGACTGTATGTTTCTGAGTTATGCTGTTCACAGACACACACACTGACAAGTTTCCAAAAATGCTTTCTTTGGATTCACGGGGCCTCAAAACATGTATTTCCGGTGAAATCTAGGTATCGAATTTTTGGGTGGAATGCAATACTTCCCCTAATTACTATACGTAGTGGAGAAAGTAAAAATACGCAAGGAAATAATATTTCTGTTTGGGAAATAAAACAGCTGTCGCTCCCAGTATCTGTGGAATGTAACATCGCCAGCAGACTAAGAACTGAACAGCGCAGTGTACATGTCGTTGCAACAATAATCTGCAATTTGTGGTGAAGTTACGCTACCCAAGGATTTAGCTGCGAGGAGAAACCACAACGTAATCGTTTTTGTTGGCGATTTACTCTAGGATTTAACGCCGGAAACACGGTGCGTTACCAAAGAAGAGGGAAGTTGAGGGGCTGCGAGAAATCGATTTCCGACTTTGCGGTCAACTGCCAATCACAGGCCCTCACCCAGCGACAAGCCACTCAAGGGCTAATCTAACACTTGGAATGTAATGTACGCACCCTCTCACATGAGTAAATATAGCTGAGTGTAAACACGGAAGATGAAACTAAAACCGGAGGCGTAACAGTCACACAACTGTGGCTATATTACCAATTCATGTGAAACGTTAGAACCTCATTGAAAACCATATTTATAGCTCCTCTTTACCAAAAAGCTATGTATTTTTTACTTTCTCTACTACGTAAGCAAGTATCCCACCCAAAAATTCGATACCGATATTTCACCAGAAATATATGTTTTGAGGCCCCCTGAATTAAAAAAAAAGCATGTCCGTGTTTGTAAAAATAGTTTGCACAAGAGTAGGGAAGGTCATGTGAGTGTAACACATCAGATTTTTTATTTCAGTAATGCACATCATAATCTCTACTTTGCTTTACTTGTATTTTCGTAGAATCCCAATATTATTATTGTTATTATTATTATTATTTTCTCAGATTTTAAAACCAGCCTTCTCTATTGGTGTATACTAAGCCAGTATTAATCACTTAGAAACCTAAACGTAGTTTTACGCTTCGAATGTATACCGGAACAAAAATCGTTGACCGAAGAAAGAAAGCGCGCTTTTATTTTTCGCGTTTTCAGCAAGGCATGCCCGCTGCAGCTTGTCCGACATGACAACATAAAACACTTCTCCTCCCAGCCAGAGCTTTGTTTTTGCCGCGTGTTCGGTGTTGCTCGTGGCAGGTGGTAGCAGCACATTGTTTGTCTACCGTACCTCCTTTTGTATTCCCCCACCCCCTTCGGTCTGATTGAATTCAAAACTGCACACAGGACTTGCGGGCTACATCTCCCAATCGGAGGGCAAGGAAAAGGGAGATTCTCTCGAAAGGCCGGTGCATATAGGAGGGGTTTACTCGGCATTTAACAACACCAAAAGCGCCTGGATTTTGTCTAAAAAGCATTAAATTTCTGCTGACCAGCACCGCTGGCCTTGAGGACTTAACTGGAATTTCACATAAATTGTTTAGATATAATTTATTGTAAATCTATTGGTCATTGGGCATAGGGAGAGGGACACCTGGCACAATGAGACCTACGCGGGATATTTTGCGACTAACACTCCCCCCCCCCAAGAGTAACGGATAAGTGAACCACAGGAGACTACATGCTACAGAGACACGCGGGAGTCCATAACAGTTCTAGGCTCGAATATCTGTCCCCCACTAATGGAGCTACCAAAAGAGGGCTATGGACGACAAGGCACCCTGTGATGTCCATAAGGAGCAAGCATCCACGCCATCTGTCCGATATAGCTTCAAACCACGAAACTTAGAAGCATGAAAAGGAAACGGAGTGAAAGGATAATGAGGAAAAGAAAATTGTGGTAGAAACCACAGCATTTGCATATTGACCACAGAAAACCACGAAAAACCCAAGGTAATAGAGCGCGGTCGACGGGAATCGAATTCGGGACCTCAGAAATGCGAGCCTCACATGTTATACCTCGGAAAAACTCGCTCGGTATTGTTCATAGGACTTATAGACTTGCCTTTATAAGAGAAACGTGTCATATTTATTAATCAATAATTTCCTATTAATATTTCTTTCTTTATAACATTGGTACATATTTTTACCACAGTAAAGGACGGCGCTGGTAATATGGCTTTAAAATGCTCTACTAGAACAGTCCAAGTAATTCTTACATGCTGTGTAGAGGCCTAAAGGTTCACAAGAACAATTAAATTAATTTTTAGTACCCAACACGTACACTGAGGGAACGTATACTCACTTGGTTGCGGAGGACCGAAACGTGGTCTGAAGGTTAAGAGGAAGGCGTGGGTTTTCACTGTACAAAATCCATAACACAAATCTACTTACACATTCCTAGATTTATTTCCCAAACCTTTGGGGTTCCCACATTATTATATATTAAATGCGAGAGGAGATGTTCACCGATCCAAAGGCCGGCTTGCACGCGCGATCCGCTTCTCACGGAATACTCAGTAAGACAGATACTATATCCCAGTCGTGACTAGCAAACTGAATGAGAGACGAACACAACAATATGTCTGGTAATGGCAATGCACAGCAACAATACGACACAATATCAACAGAAGGCATAGGAATTCTTAAGCATTTGGTTTCAAGTTATCTACACTCAAATCATTGTCAATATGAAGAAAGTAAACAAAAGCGACCACGAATGACTGGTGGGAACGTAAACATGGTTTGGTTTGTGCAAACGCCAATTAACTACACAAGAGACTGGGGTTTTTTGTAACCTGCGACGTCACTTCGTAAAGTCCAGTAATAGTTCAACTTCATTTCCTTTTACCTCGCTTAAATGCTTAGAAATCCTATGCTTGATCATCAGTAAATAATACAAATTTTGAGTCCATAAATTCCCTGTTTATTAGTCAAAATATAAATTAACGTAAGTCAGAGAGTAAATGTTTCAAAAGGTGTTTGAAACAAAAGGCAAATTTTCAAACTTTCTGTGCGCATATTACCCCATTTGAATTTCTTTACCTTTCGGCGTATAATGATGTTAGCTTAAAGGAACAACATTTTCACACAAACAACTAATCAAGTTACAGATTTGTTACCACATTGCACAGTAGCGGTTAATAAGGGCGAGTATCCAAGGGACGCACGCCTGATCATACGCAACGCACCTGTGTTACAGTCGTGCCAACATAACATACGAAATTGTTTATTCCGCGTGCCATTCTCGTCTCCATAGCCTCATGTGATATTCATGATTATTCAGTGAAGCGGCGCAATTTTAGAAAAGCAACTACACCCATCACGTTTCTCGATTGTGATGGCAAAATGTAATATTAATTAGCACTTCAATTAGTTTTCGTGCTGGTACATAGGGGCGCCCATGTCGATACGCGAGCGGGCAAAGTTATGTAATTAATTCCCTGCTTACATATGTTTGTTTGGAAAAGGGTAGCGCATTCTTTCGACGGCCATTAATTGGTCTGTAGAGAGATGTTTTCATTGATCGAGCTGCAGGGTCTGAGGCTGAAATCGCTTAACATAAACGCTGGGCCTAGCTTCCCATACCGTTGAGCCGTTCTGGTCTCAGAATATTGTTCTAATTAGGGGCGTCAAATTCACACTTATGCTTAAAACTAGTTCGGAAACTGTTCACAATTTCTAGGTACAGTTTCTCTCGCCTGCGTCGTCGAGAGCCATTGTGTTGCTATATTGTATTGTATGGAAGCCAGCGTCAATTATTACCTTCTACATCACGTACATAGTAGGTAGAAAAGTATTGCATTCCACCCAAAACTTCCGTACCGAAATGTCTTGAGGTCCGCTCAATGAAAAGAAAATTAAAAAAAATCTGATGTGTTACACTCACATGACTTTCTCTACTCTTGTACAAACTATTCTTACAAACGCTTATTCTCCATATGCTTCATGTTAATCGAGATATCGAGATGTTAATCTTATTGCTAATTTTCTTGTAGATGCAAGGGGAATTGCTAGGCTTTAATCTATAGTCAACTATTTTAAGAGCAGGTTGCTATGTGGAGTATTCCATTCTCTTTGCATTACCAGGACAAAAAATGAGTAACAAATTTCCATTTGAGAAAAAGGGATAAGTAATTGGAAAATTTAAGGGAATAACAAGCAATATCTCGAAAATGGTTCACTCAACAAAAGAAAATGTATGTGGCATAAATTGTGTATTTCAACGCGATCTACATTTTTTGTGTAGTAACATTTTGTCTATCTCTTATGGTTTACCAGTTATGCCAAAGCCGTTCTCAATGAAGAATACTTTTGTTGACATTCCCAGAAAATTCGAGATATACATTTTATTTGTCATTAAAGTATCTTAAACATATGATATTTTAATCAAAATCGTTAGAGCCATTTTTGAGAAAATTAATATTCTCGAGAAATGTTCCATTTAAGGGTAATCTGGTGTAGGGGGATTTTCTTGAAGACCTTCGTGTCACATCTCTGGAAGATAATAAACCTAAATACCAAGTTTGGTGTTTATCCGACTGTTCGTTTCTGAGTTATGCTGTTCACAGGCACACAGACACACACAGACAGACACAAAGACACACACGCGGGCATGTTTCTAAAACTCAAAACATGTATTTCCGGTGATATCTCGGTGTAAATTTTTTGGGTGGAATACAATACTTCCCCTACCTACTATACGTAGTAGAGAAAGGAAACAGTACTGAGTGTGAGTGTGTGTGTGTTCTTGAGCAGCATAACTCAAAGACGAAATGCCAGATAAATACGAAGCTTGGTATTTAAGTTCAATATCTTTCAAATACGCGACAAGAGGATCTTCAAGCAACACCTCCACCGCCAAAACTACTGTTACATGGAACATTTTCCGAAATTTTTGATTTCCTCAAAAACTAACGATTTTGATTAAAATGCTGTATGTTGTGGCGTTTTAATAATTTGGGAGTTACATTATTGTTCTACATTGTCATTACGAGACAGGCTTATTTACGTCATTCTTGGCTGGTAGATTTGCTAGTCACGAGTAGTGGGGGATAGCGTCACTCTCAGTTAGGATTCCGTGAGAAACGAACCGCGCGTGTAAGCCGGGATTTGGATCGGTGGACATCTCCTCCCACCTTCCAGTTTTACTTTCTCTACTACGTATAGTAAGTAGCGGAAATATTGTATTCCACCCAACAATTCGATACCAAGATTTCACCGGAAATACATGTTTTGAGAACCCCTGAAACCAAAAAAAGCATTTTTGGAAACATGTCCGTGTGTGTCTGTGTGTCTGCCTGTGTCTGTGAACAGCATAACTCAGAACCGAACAATCGGATAAACACCAAAATTGGTATTTAGGTTCAGTATCCTCCAGAGATGCAACACGAAGGTTTTCAAGAAAATCCCCCCACCCCAGATTACCCTTTACATGGAACATTTTCGACAATTTTAATTTTCTCAAAAATGGCTCTAACGATTTCGATTAAAATATCACATGTTTAAGATATTTTCATGACAAATAAAATGTATATCTCGAATTTTCTGGGAATGTCTGCGAAAGTATTCTTCATTTTGAACGACTCTTACATAATTGGTAAACCATAAGAGATAGACGAAATTTTACTACACAAAAAATGTATATCGCGTTAAAATACATAATTTATGTCATTTACATTTTTTTTTGGAGTGAACCATTTTCGGAATATTGCTTGTTATTCTCTTCAATTTTTCAACACTTACTTTTTCTCAAATTCGATATTCAATTTTGTTTTTGTCCTGTTAATGCAAAGAGAATGGAATACTCCACATAGCAACCAGCTCTTAATATATGTGACTATCACTTAAGCTCACCAATTCCCTTGCATCTACAAGAAAATTAGCAATAAGATTAACATCTCGATTAGCATGAAGCATATGGAGAATAAGCGTTTGTAAAAAATAGTTTGTACAAGTGTAGAGAAAATCATGTGAGTGTAACACATCAGATTTTTAATAATGTAGAAAACCCAAACGGTTTGGATATATATCCAGGAATGTTTGAGTATATTTGTGTTATGAGTTTTGTATAGTGAAAAACCCACGCCTTCCTCTCAACCTCTACACCACGTTTCGGTCCTCCTCAGCCAAGCGAGTATACGCCCCCTCAGTGTTCGTGCTGGGTGCTCAAAATTAATTTAATTTTCATGTGTAGCTCTAGGCTATCTACCCAGCATGTAACAACATTAAAAATAATAATAATATGTCAAATAATGCATATATTGAATTTTCTGTGAACAGCCTGTGAAGTCCACTTCATTCTGAAGGATTTTGTATTATTCAAGAATTTTATTTATGAGAATATTAATATGTGTAATTTTTTTAGGTTCTAATTTGAATTCATTTATGTTTTATTTGAAGTTGATGAATAAATGGTAAACGCGCAACACAAAAAGTGAGGATCACTTTACAATATACAATTTATTTCAAATGACTTTTTTGTAACATTAACCATTTCCACATATTGTTGTTAATGGTTCGAATTCTTCATTACTTAGCCATTCTTTAAAAGTCCTTTTAACATTCGCTTATTTCTCGTGAAAGAGTATGCCAGCATATACGTTCAGTTCTTAAACGTTTGACTATCGCTGTTTCCTTTGTATCTCTAACGAAATGTGTCATGAAGCTATTTCTGCAAAGGTTTATTTGGACTAAAACGTAGTAGTAGAACTTATTATTCATGTATATGTCTTAAACATGTAGTATGTTAATCAAAATTGTTAAAGACATATTTGAGAAAATCACAAGTAACGAAGAACTTTCCATTTAAAGGGCAGTTTGAGGTAAATCGTGATGCACGTTTGAAACCTATTTAATTTAAATATAAAGTTTTTGAGTTATTAGCATTTAGTTTAGAGTTGTGATGTTCACACACACACACACACACACCACTGACCTTTTTCTAAATGCTTTTACTCGTTGCCTCAAAACTTGTATTTCCTGTGAATAGCAGATATCGAATTTTTAGGTAGAATGCATACTCCATCTACTTAATAGTAGAAGAGTGCACAAAGAGGAATATTAGAGCTCACTAAAATCATTTTGCTTTGTAAATGCACTTTTCTTACATTAGATGTTTCTGAAATATTCATTGTTAAGCCTTTCAGATTCTCAGTGTTTAATTGTATGGCGACAACTTTAAAAATGTGCAATATTCCTTTTTTATTGCACGTGCGCATTATTAACAAAACTGACTTGTGATTGAAGTAGGTTTGTTGCTGCTACGTACGGAAAGTTAGTTTGAAGAAGATGTATTATATTTCGACTGTTGGGGAGCTGAACTTGAAGTAGTAGAAACCGCACGTATGGTAAAAAGTTTCCGGTAGCCTTCGCCCCAAGTTTAAAGAATATTAACTTTGTAATTTGACTGTTTCTTTAATTATTATAAATTTATGTTTGCCTCGGCTGCGTCAGTATTTATATTTTTAGAGATGCATGTCTTAGCAGGGAGTGGTGCGACTGAAGAATGTAGGCTTACACAGATTATAATTTTACTTCATTCTTTTTATTAATGTTTGACATTAATTAAATAAGACTTCTTGATATAGAGAAAGAGAGCAGTGAGATTTTTTTTATTAATTACTTGTACCTTTTTTAACACGTAAACTATTTTTGTCTCGCACAAAATGCGCTTTAAATTTCTCGCTTTAGGAGCACTGTCTACAAGCAACTGGCAACTGAATTTGTAAATTTTGCTCCATTTTAGTTTCTGATTAGCTAATTCTAGCCCAATAGAATACTTTCATTTAACTTAAGCCTCTTTCTGATTGTTGATTGCCTATTTTGTAAACTGTCTCAAAAATTACATTATTGTTTCCAAGAATGACTAGCAGCATTATTAAACCTTCTAATTCATTATTGCCTCAAGGCTACCTCATTGTTACATCATTGTTAGCAACTTTTAACCTATTATTCTCACAGCTCCTACATTACTAAATTACGTAATGCATTCATATAACATTATTGAACATGTGCGTAATAATAGAAACATTAATACAATGACTGTTACATGCATTTTATATATTATATTATACACATATTGCTTTAAGGCGTACTGTTATTGTATCTTATATTATATAATTTAACTGAAATCATTTAAGTGTTAAAAATACTGTCTCATGATATATACATTTGTGTTTTATTTTCTATCTTGCATGTAACCAAGTCCACATTGCGTACTTTGAAATCATTTCTAGACAACAATTTATTTTGAATTAGGTTAGGTGGATGGAAAAATTGTTTTTAGAATAATACACCCAAATAAGGCTACCTGTAAGATGGTTACAGATAAAAATGCGGCGTGATATACCACAGCAGAGTTTTAAGTTTAAATTTAAAGCTCGAAAAGTATTTCTATAGCTGTTCGTAAAATTCACTTTCACATTTCCTATTGAGCCTTTTATTTGTGCCACATATAAATACAAAAGCATTCATAAGGCTGCACACATGCAGTTGTATAAATCACTTTCAGTTTTCGCATTCACGGGTATGCAAAGCGTGTAGCGTTAGAAATCAGAGTTTGTAATCTAAAAATATTATCTTTGTATCTGGTATTGAATTATAGCTGCGTTATTGTCTACGCCACATGCGCGGCTTTCATTCAAATGACGACCAGTGTCAGCCACACTGAGTAAAACAACAGTAAATTTAGAGTTAAAGTGAAGCACCCACGCAGTTTATAAGGGTATATTTATTTGCCCAGGTTTAAAACTGAGATTCTTCCTTCGTTAAGATATATTTTCAGGCTATAAACTAAATAAGGGCCAAAATGTTTACATAATTGGCGATAGCTCTCTCGGTCCTAATTTATTCAAATGCACTGCTGCAAAGGTGTTTTTCGCTCACACTATAATACGCTGATTGCATGTGACGTAACTGAACTGTTACGGTATCTAATACTAATTGATTTATTTTAGCACAAGTACTTATGTATTAAGTGTCTAATACATTTGTATGTTCACCATCAAGCTGTAAAGACAGCTCCATACGCCTCCATGTTCTTCTTGACCAATTCTTGAGCATGTCCGGTGTTACAGAGCGAAATGTACCTCAACAGCATTGCGCAGTTCTTCGTTTGCAGCATAACGACGTACAGATACATGCGCCTTAATGAATCCCCATGAGTTGTCAGGTGTGGTGAGGTCAGGACTTCTTGGTGGCCATTTCAAGGGAGTTGGTGTTGCTAATGAACCACGACCTATCCACCGTCCTGGAAAGTTTTCATTTAGGAACTCGCCCACTGCAAGACCGTAGTGAGGAGGTGCTCCATCTTGCTGCAACCATATGCATTCTGTGAGGCCCCTTTCCTCAAGCTGAGGTATTAACCATTTGTAAATAATTTGTGCCATTCGCAGTCCCTTCAAAACAGTACGGTCCAAGGAAGTGACGTCATCGCTGCCCATATGATTACGTGAGGCGGGTTCTTTCTAACTCGACTGTGTAATGAGGATTCTCTTTGGCCCAAAAGACAATATTTCTAGCACGTGAGCTGCGATAAATCGCACATTCATCTGAAAACTTAACCTTGGCACGGTTCACTGCATTTGGAAATTGAGTTAACAAAGCACGGCATGCTAAAACGCGCTCATTCCGGTCTCTATCCGATAACTCGTTTATGAACGTCGGTCGAGAAGGTCTGAGCTTAAGGTCCTTTTTCATGCGTTCTCGCACTTATGTCCTAGGTATACCGAGTTCCGAAGCACGTTTACGTGTCGGCTTCATAGCAGATTGTTCAATGGAAGCAGAGACTCCGGCACATGTTTCTTCTCGTGTCTTCTTGCTTCCACTCCGCGGCCTGTCTTTAACACTGCCAAAAGCAAAAGCACGTCTTTACCAATACAGAAGTGTTGCTGTTCGCGGTGGAGCCTTATTAAATCTTTCCTGGAGGCTCCCATAATCTGTCTCATTGTCTGTCCTGTGTGTTGTCGTTCGTGCACCCACACACTTGTCACTAAACGCTCCTCAATAGTGTATCCATGACCGCTCACATCTGCCGTGGCTACAAATTAAAACTCGACTGCGAAAACTATAACCATGAACTCCAACAATTGATAAGTAACATAGCTACATAGCATAACCACATTGGGCACTCACGGGGGTACGGAGTACTGGGACAAAATCTGTAATTCAGCGACTCATTATGATATTACTCGGCGGCCTACAGCTTTTAACACCTTCAAAGCAGCAGTCCACTAAGATCCATTCTCAAGGCAAATAATGAAATATGTATACTTAAAATAAATTCGGTTCATAGTAATTATACTATTCTAATAGTTTGGGTTCATCTCCTTTGTTCCAATATGTGTTGCTTTCATGTTACCTGCAAAAAATCAATATATACTGCGTGGACTCAATAGTGATGCCATCCGTTACACTATTCGCAAGCACGCTCAAGGTCCTGCGATTACTTTATTACACACAATTACCAAACTAAAACCTTTTGTAAAAACTCAGTGTTTTGAAATTATTGTGTGTTCGACTAAAAACAGTTGTATGCAATATGACTATAACGGAAGTATTTAAGACGCTCGTTTCATAACCGTACGTCTTAATTACTACCTTTATATTCTTATTGTATAATATAGTATATTTTCGTGTTTAAAATTGGGTTAATAGTTGCAATAATCAATGTAAATGTCGCTATTTCGTACTAGAAACTGCCGAAAATGAGAATTCGTGTTGTAGGGGAACACCACCCCATAATCAATATGCAAAGTGATTATAAGGTATATAGTCGGACTAGGTGGCTCAGTTGGTTAGGCACTGGCCTTGTGATCCCAAAGTCGTGGGTTAAAACCCGACCCAGACCGATGGTTTTTAAGTGTGCTCAAAGGCGACAGCCCCATGTCAGTAGATTTACTAGCATGTAAAGGAACTGCTGTGGTACGAAATTCCGGCACACGGGGTGCTGATATAACCTGGCAGCGTCGTTAACAAATAAAATATTTTATTTTATTTGTTTACGAAAACTAATAGAGAATATATAGTAAACGGGGGAATAAGTAAGAAAGGAGAACAGGTATAAATAGCTGAAATGCTGCAAATAATATTGTATGTGGCATGTAATATAAAATATTATAATGTTATGCGTGGAAAATGAAGGCGCTGTGGACGATTTCATAGACCGCTCGCCTCCCACCAAGGCGGCCCTGGTTGGATCCCAAGGGAGCCGCATGTGGGATTTGTGGTGGATGAAACGGCTTCTGAGTCGGTTTTCTCCGAGTTCTCCTCTTTCCCTCGCCATTAATTCTACCAATTGCTCCATTATCATCTTTCCTTTCGTCCATTTTGTCTTCTTTTCTGCCTCATATCTGGCTACGGGTCGATCCCCCGTTCTGGGTTCTTCATTCTCTGATTTAATGTTTGTCTGCACCTCTATAGGCCTCAGACCTTAGGCACTGGTGTAAGTCCTTCATACGAGGAGAATAAGCGGAGTAAGTAAGTAAGCAAGCATGGGACATTGTAAAATATGCATTAGACAGGAAAATCAGCTAGCAAGTTGAACGAAACAGCATCTGGACTTTAGTAGCACAGGAGGTTAGTAAAATTAATAGCTTGTATGAGAGAGAGAACCGACGAGAGAAAGAGACAGAGATAGCGTGGAATTTCCAAGACACCAGTAGCAGCACAGGGAGTTGGAAAAATTGTCAGTTTATAGGAGAGAGAGGACGGACTTAAGAAAGAGGCAGAGATACATCGGATTCTCAAATATAACAGCAGAAGGTCACAGTAAAAATACGAGCTGTATAAACATGAGTTTGAGCTCTCATACAACGTTCTGTAACACATTAATCAAAATAGATGTTACAATTATTAGCGCACCAGGAAATTTTCATATAAAAGGGAAATTTTGTCCAAGCAGCCCACATTTGTGTTTATGGGTTTTAGATGCACTGTGAAGAGTGAAGGAGATATCGTGTGACAACAGTGGCTTAGCTTCTCATAAACTAATATAAACAGCGGGCATAAAAATATAGAAAAAAACTGAACATGTAACTAAGGGAAAGAACTTTGGTGGCCGCTAATAATCGAACACGTGGTTACATTATTTGCCTTCACTTACTCCCAAAGTAAAGTCGATAGGGTAAATGTACAGCATCTTCCAGCAGGAGAGAGCAGCCAGCAGACTTCGAACTAGAGACAATCGGAAGACCAGTTGAGGCCAGGCTGAAATTACCGTAATCTGAGCGGCATCTTTTCCGACCTGCCACAGTGGTTCCTAACCAACATTTGTGGGAGAAAAAGAGACAGAAATAAATTAAGGAAATAATTGGATCTGGAATAAGAGACTGCAGCACGTAAGGTTTAAGTTGAAATCGGACCAATTTGACGCTACCTGACCGGTCTGGGAGAGGGTGCCCCAATGACGGCCCGAGTGCTGAGAAACCCTGCCACAGCAAACCTACACTGCCTCGTCCCTCAGTATCAGCTGTAGGGTTGTTAATACTGCACTTTTAGCAGTGAAACATGGTAAATATCCTGATATCTACGACCGTCGTTGCTTCGCTGGCTTTCGTATAGTTACAAGCGGGTGTTGGTTGTTCTCTCCTAAATTTCATGTTTCAACAGTAAGGGTTTTGAGACTAGGCAGTTAAGGATTACCATCTGTCATTTGGAGAATAGTACCATCTCTTTTTACTTTCCATATTTCAACTTAAAGCAAATGCACTATACAAAATGCATCTGCCCTGAAAAATAGAAGTGTGAAAAAAATTTCATTTTTAACATTACATGGTACACATAATTTTGATAACTCTGTAAATATTATCTAAATTTAAAAAAGGAACCCTCATTAGTGTTTTGACTCTAGCTTTCTGAACATAGAGTGAACTTTTAATGCTGTCAGCTTGAAAATCCTAATAGTATTTGAATGTGAGTAAATGTAGTAAACATACGACGTGTATTATAAAACTAACGTCCGTTTTTCAATGAAGTACGAGCTACTAAATATTTTCGAATAGTTTATTTTTTACCTAAGTCTTCAACCCTTACACTACTTTTCTATCAGTTATCAATGTTTTTAGAAGATTTGTCTTATCGTATCACATTTCTTTTAGAACCTCGTCACAAACTTGTGCGTCAGTACATCTAGGAAACGTGTAGCTCTTTCTGTAGTTAAATTTTTCTGTATTGAAAATGAACTGTAGTAATCTCTTAGGGGACATTTGTGGTACATGTGCGAAAGCTTCGTGAAGTACACAAATAACGAGTAGTTTGTTTTTGGCTAACATTACATTAACTTGCACATTCACAATTGTGTTCTACCAGCTACTCTGTGATAAAATATCTGACTTTCAGACCACTAGTTTGAATTCCTCCTAAAACCAACAATACTAATAACGCAGTTTCTTCTACCACGGAATCTTATATGTCGAAAAAATCTGATGTGTTACACTCACATGACTTTCTCTCCTCTTGTACAAAATATTTTTACAAACGCTTATTCTCCATATGCTTCATGTTAATCGAGATATCGAGATGTTAATCTTATTGCTAATTTTCTTGTACATGCAAGGGGAATTGGTAGGTTTTAAGAGGTGGTTGCTATGTGGAGTATTCCATTCTCTTTGCATTACCAGGACAAAAAAATGAATAACGAATTTGAGAAAAAGTATAAGTATTGGAAAACTTAAGGGAATAACAAGCAATATCTCGAAAATGGTTCGGCCAACAAACAAAAATGTATATGACATAAATTGTGTATTTTAACGCGATCTACACTTATTGTTTAGTAAAAGTTTCTCTATGTCCTATAGTTTACCAGTTATGCAAAAGTCGTTCATAATGATGAATACTTTTGGAGACATTCCCTGGAAATTCGAGATATACATTCCATTTATCATGAAAATATCTTAAACATATGATTTTTGTATCAAAATTTTTAGAGCCATTTTTGAGGAAATCAAAAATTTTCGAAAAATGTTCCATGTAAAGGGTAATCTGGGGTGGGGAGATTTTCTTGAAAACCTTAGTATCGCATTTCTGGAAGATACTGAATCTAAGTACCAAGTTTGGTGTTTATCCGACTGTTCATTTCTGAGTTATGCTGTTCACAGACCCACACGCACACACAAACACAGACATACACACGGACATGTTTCCAAAAATGCTTTTTTGGATTCAGGGGGTCTCAAAACATGTATTTCCGGTGAAATCTCGGTATCGAATTTTTGGGTGGAATACAATACTTCCCCTACTTACTATACGTAGTAGAGATAGTAATAAATATAATTTTTCTATTGGTGGATAAATATTATAATAACGCCCCCCATTCAGCGTTCTCACATGTTTTTGAAACATAACCATTCTGACTGTTCCCGTAAGAACTGATGTGAATTCGAGATAAAACACAAGTTGTTTACTTTAATTCACAACCTGAGGGTCTTTTGTTCTGTTCACGTTTGCGTTAATTACAAACAAGTATACCGTCAGACATATTGGAGCCTTCTAGTAAAGTGTTCTCTTTGTATTTCCAAACAGAGTCGTTTCCCAGTCAGCATACACCTGTTATATTATGTATATGCCTCTAATGGATATCATATATGCTTCTAATTGTATTCTTAAAGTGATATACGGATACATATTTATCGAATTACATGCTTCTGCACGTAATATGTCCTTTCATTTCTTATTTTATTGCATAACGGAGCATGCTTTAAAAACATTCCTCGTAAAAGTGCAGAAAAATTAGTTTAAGTGTCATTTAATGTGCGCAAAATATAAATGTGACGTAATACTATGAAATGGCTATGCTTTTATAAGGGAAATACTTTTTTTGCGTAACTGTACATATCAATAATACCACAAATGGTCTGCGTGAGGTGGGAAACAGAATGACTGACTTTCCGGTGACAATGTGACACATGTTATATTTCCTCTTCACAGAATTATTATTGCAATAGTATTACTGAATAAAAAATCTGATGTGTTACACTCACATGACTTTCTCTACTCTTGTACAATCTATTTTTACAAACGCCTATTCTCCATATGCTTCATATTAATCGAGATATCGAGATGTCAATCTTATTGGTAATATTCATGTAGATGCAAGGGGAATATGGTAGCTTTTAAGCGATAGTCAAACATTTTATCGCTGGTTGCTATGTGGCGCATTCCATTCTCTTTGCATGTCCAGGACATAAAAAAATGAATAACGAATTTGAGAAAAAGTATAAGTATTGGAAAATTTAAGGAAATAACAAGCAATATCTCGAAAACGGTTCACTCAACAAAAAAAATGTATATGATATAAGTTGTGTATTTTAACGCGATCTACATTTTTTGTGTAGTAAAATTTTGTCTATCTCTTATGGTTTACCAGTTATGCAAAAGTCGTTCATAATGAAGAATACTTTTGGAGACATTCCCAGAAATTTCGAGATATACATTTCATTTCTCATGACATTATCTTAAACATATGATATTTTCATCAAAATCGTTAGAGCCATTTTTGAGAAAATTAAAATTTTCGAAAAATGTTCCATGTAAAGGGTAGTCTGGGGTGGGGGGATTTTCTTGAAAATCTTCGTGTCGCATCTCTGGAAGATACTGAACGTAAATACCAAGTTTGGTGTTTATCCGACTGTTAGTTTTTGAGTTATGCTGTTCACAGACACACACACAGACACACAGACACACACACACACAGACACACAGACACACACACAGACACACACACGGACATGTTTCCAAAAATGCTTTTTTTGGATTCAGGAGGTCTCAAAACATGTATTTCCGGTGAAATCTCGGTATCGAATTTTTGGGTGGAATGCAATACTTCCCCTACTTATTATACGTAGTAGAGAAAGTAAAAATTAAAGATCTATGGTTGTAATAACATATTTAAAACTAAGAAAGCTCTGGCAATCTGAAATGCGAAAAACAGACGCATTCATTGTACTCTGGGAAACAACCGTACTTTGTTAAGGGATGCTAATAGGCCAACAGTCAAGAACAAAGACGGCACAAAAGGAAGAGGAAGATGTAATTTCAAGCTTCACTGGCGGCCACTGAAGTTGTTCTTCCGTTGAATGCTCACACTCCAAGAAATATTGAAAAGTCACTCAGAACAAACGATATCAGAAATTCATCCGTCAGTTATACGCCAAGCACAGTCGCGCTTCACAACTTTGGAGCACAACCGATAAAGTAGACGTGACGTAATAGTTGATGTCGCGGTTGTGCAGCTTCTCTGCCAATTGGGGACTTGAGATCGCATCCCGGGTTTTTTCCTCTCTCTCTTTCACTGTGAGTATTTTAGGACAACGAAAAACGAAACCCGTTTTATTTTGAATAACGCGACTTGCGACCGCCGGGGCTGTCCCGTAACAGGTAGCGGGTTGAAATATCTCGCTTTGTGACAGTGAAGTTTACGTGCCAACGGAGGAAACGGCATATGCACTTCAGTCTAGTAGTTTGGAACGGTGTATATAGTGGGAGTAATGATATCTGAAGCTGTGTATAGTGAAGATGGTTTGTTGTTTCACGTATGGAAACTCAGTTTGAAGAAGATGTGTTATATTTCGACTGTTGGGGAGCCGAAATTGAAGTAGTTGCAACCGCACGTATGGTACCCGGTAGCCTTCGTCCCAAATTTAAAACATTAAGTTTGTAATTTGACTGTTTCTTTAAATATTATATATTTATGTTGGCCTCGGCTGCGTCAGTATTATTGTTAGAGACCTGTATTTCTTTGCAAGGCGTATTGGGGCTAAGGATGTAGGCTTACACAGATTATAATTTTTACTTCACTACATTTATTAATACTTGACACAGTCTAATACCACTTCACTGATATAGAGAGCTGCGAGTTTCTTTTATTAATTACTTGTACTTTTTAACACGTAAACTATTTTCGTCTCGCACGAATACGTGTTAAATTCTCGAGGACACATCTCGCGTCCGGTTAGGAACACTATCTATAACCAACGCGTCCAGTTATGAGCGCTGTCTACAAGCAACGCATCCAGTTATGAGCGGTGTCTACAAGCAACTGACTTGATTTCTACCGCTTAAATTTGGCTATTGATTGGCTATTCCTAACCCAATAGAATACTTTTATTTAACTTAAACCTTTTTCTAGTTGTTGATTGGCTATTTTGTAAACTGTGACAAAAATTACATTATTGTTGCTCCAAGAATGACTAGTAGCATTATTACCCATTATTGCCTCAAGGTTACCTCATTGTTAGCAACTTTTAACCTACTATTCTCACAGCTCCTACATTATTAGATTACGTAATACATTCACATAACATTATTACATATATACAATAAAATAAACATATACAATGACTGTAATATACACATTTTATATATTGTTACATACACATATTGCTTTAAGGCGGTCTATTATATTTTTTATTATATAATTTGACTAAAATCATTTAAGTGTTAAAAATAATGTTTCAATAGTTATCATGTTGTATACCATAGAACATCGTGTGTTTATTTATTAGGTTTTGCTTGAACGGAGTCACCTGTGGACTTTTAGGTTTAAGTTTATACAGATATTTCCTGGTATCACGTTCTTAACAACTCACAATTTTTAGAAAGATTTAAACAGACTGAATCTGTTAGACAAAAAGAAACACAGTCAATAGTTGTAACAGAGAAAAAAATCATACGAGAAATGGCTGTCGTGGAAATAAGTCTAAGAAAATATCTACCTCGTATTACAAGGTGTTTTTGATGATAGAATATGTGACTGTTCTGATTTCCAGATCTTAATGCTTGTGATTATTATCTGTGGGGAATGTCAAGAGAGAAAAGTTTATGCAATAGATCCTCACATACTCGGCGAAATAGAACAAGGTATCCGGGGTGAGTTTTCCAATATTTTGGCTGCAGAAATTAAATTAGTGATCAATAATCTGTTCAATAGAAACCACTCTGTAGACATAGAGGGTCAGCGTTTCGAACATAACGATGGGGAAGTGTAATACATTCGCATTGTTTCGCATTATTTAGGGGAGAAATGATGGGCCAGTATGCCACTACTGCAGGAGCAGATTTGTGTAGCAGTGCGTGAGAGAGGCGGGCTGGCAGTCGCGTCTTTTAAGAGAAATTTGGTATAAAAGATCTAAACACTACCAGGGGCAGAGAGCAAAACAGTGTTGTGTTCAGTCAAAGTTACGTTAGGTTGTGCTATGCTAGATTACTTTAGGTTATGTAATTTTAGTTATTGTTTGAGGCAGTATTTTTAACCCTTAAATGATTTCAGTCTAATTATATAATATGTAAAATCAATAACAGTCCGCCTTCAAGCAATATGTGTATGTAACAATATATAAAAATGTATGTAACAGTCATTGCATATGCTTGTATCCATGTGTAATAATTTTATGTGAATATGTTACGTAATTTAATAATGTAGGAGCTGTGAGAATAATAGGTTGTTAAGAATGAGGTAACAATGAGGTAACCTTGAGGCAATAATGAATTTGAAAGTTTAAATGCTACTGGTCATTATTGGAGCAACAATAATGTAAATTTTGATACAGTTTAAAAATAGCCAATCAACAACCAGAAAAAGCTTTAGTTAAGTGAAGGTATTCTATTACAGAAGGATTAGCCAATCAGAGACTTGAAATACAGAAATGTACAAGTTTAGGCAGTTGAAATCAATTCAGTTTGTTGCAGACAGCGTTACTAACCAGACGCAAAAAGTGTCCTCAAGAAATTTAATACGTATTCGTGTGAGACGAAAATAGTTTTACGCGTTAAAAGGTGCAAGTAATTAATTAAAGAATCTCACACCTCTCTATATCAATGAAGTGATATTTAAATCGTATCAAGTGTTAATAAAACGAGTGAAGTAAAATTACAATCTGTGTAAGCCTACATTCTTAGTCGTACCACAACGCTGCTAAGAGAAACGTGTCTTTAAAAATAAATGCTGACGCAGCCGAGGCAAACATAAATATCAAATGTTTAAAGAAACAATCAAATTACAAAGTTAATATCTTTAAATTTTTGGACGAAGGCTACCGGAAACTGTTTACCATACGCGCGGTTGCAAACAGACTTTAAGTTCGGCTCCGCAACAGTTGAAATATAAGACATTACCTTCAATACAAGTCCTCCTACAACAATACTAACATACTCAGGTTACGTTAGGTTATGCTATGCTAGATTACTTTTAGGTTATGTAATTTTAGTTAGGGTTAGATCTTTCTCAATAGCACAGCTCTGGTTCGATTCGTCACGTTTTGTTAACTGAAGTTAGGTTAGGTTCGGCTCGTTTGTTTATAGTACAGATTAGCTTGGTTTGACTTGGACTGTGTTGAGCATATTTAGTTTGAGATGGCGTAGATTGTGTTGATTTGGATTAGGTTCTGTTAAGCCGAGATGGCGTGTTTTTTTTTTTTTTTGATTCAGTTGATTTAGCTTAGGTTAATTTGGCTGCTTCTTTAGTTTAGATTAGTTTAGGTTACGTTAGGTTAGGTTCGGTTAGTTTACGTTAGGTTAGGTTCGATAGCATTACATTAGGTCTTTTTGTTATTTTAGCTTAGTTGAATATTACAATCCAGCAGTTATATCTCCGGCCTGACATTCCACAGCCCGAGTCGATCTGTACCGCTGTTGTGAACGTATGTTAAGCATAAACGCCTGTAAGCAATGTATCCTTTGTTAATATACCTATTATTACATAAATATAATAGAAATAAGTCTATTCAAAACAACAATAATACCATAAATTGGTCATAGGTAAAAGAAACTACTTTCATTTCAAGCAACATAACGAACAAGAACAAGAGTTGGCAACATGGTTCAGCAAGCAGAAGATACACTGGGGAAAAGACTGGCGATTGGTGCTAAAGACAATTTTCACCCTTGACGCGCGGGACTCTCTAGAGTACTGCCAACTGTTGCTGAATTTTTCTGTCGTAACACAGCTCGAATCTCGTTGAGGGCGTGTGCACCATTTTCGATCAAGTTTTTACCGTGGTAAATTATGTATATCGCGATGAAGGTCATTTGTGGTGCATCGACACGGTAAAAGTTTATTGAGGGTTTTACCACGGTTAAATCTGACCGGCCATAAACGGTCAGTTTTAGTAGATTATCTCCAGATTTACTTGTTGTGATGTTAAAATGGTGGAAAGGTATAGGTTAGAATTCCCAACTAAAAAGAAACACTGCATTTTTCCCTGAATGCATCCTGATAAAGCTATTTTAATGTACTTTGTAATTTTTAATGCCTTACGGGTATTTATGCGACAGGTGCCTTAAATACTTTGACCCACGACGCAACAAAAATCCACACAATAACGGCGTTAACATTGTGGTGCGTTAATAATTTGGGGGTTTTATTGTCATTACCAGACATATTGCTGCTTTGGTCTCTCAGTCAGTTTCGGCCGCAGACACCCCTTCCTCCTGTGCACTGATCACGCCAGCACTTTCATGTTGATTGGATGTCACTCCTGGCTGGTAGCTTTGCTAGCTACAAGTGATGAGGAATATAGCATGTCTTATTTAGGATTCCGAGAGAAGCGGATCGCGCGTGCAAGCCGGCTTTTCGCTTGGACATCTCTCTTCATCTTTCATATTTAATAATGTAGGAACCCCAGGCGGTTGGGAAATAAATCTTGGATTATGGAAGATTTGTGTTATAAATTTTGTACAATGAAAAACCCATGCCTTCCTCTTAACCTCCATACCACGTTTCGATCCTCCGCAGCCAAGTGAGTATACGTTCCCCTAATGTACGTGCTGGGTACTAAAAATTAATTTAATTTTCATGCGAACTTTTAGGCCATCTACCCAGCATATAACAATATGATGATTATATAAGTTGAAGCACAGTGGAATAATGCAGAAATAAGGGTATCAATGAATGGATTTAGTGAAATTACTACATTTTTGGGAAAGTTAGGATGCATTAAGTGCACAGAGATAAGATTCGGGTAACCTAAAGAGATCAGTGCCGAACTTTGAAACCATCATCGTGGTGTGGGGGTAGCGTGTGTACCTCTCAAGAGAGTCCGAGTTCAAATTTTGTCTGGGGATTTCTTTTCTGCTCTCTATTTCAGTAGGTGAATGTCGACTAATCTAAATGGAACTATAATCAGTGTAAAAAGAATGGAAAGATGAAAAAAGTCTATGCAAGTTCTACTCAATTGTAACACCTTTCCCACATGTCCATCTCGAAGTTATTGCTTCTATCTCTTAACTTTCTATCTTTTCTTAAGAATTTTATGTTAATTCAATAACATATTAGAGAAACCTGGGTTTATTATTGTTTTCCTCCATTGCACGCTGAAGTAGCTCATACATGTGCTTCAGTAAAGAGGTAGAACAAAGGAAAAAGAGACGACAGGGTGCACTCAATAGAATTTACATTCAATGAACGGTACCCTCAACTAATATGAGCGCCTGCCAGCTAACCACGGTCACCTAAACTGCAGTTGATATACCACTATGTGATGATTAACCTTGGTCAAATTCTTACCGCGTATAGGTGAAGGTCTCTGAAGGGTTTGTTTAACGAGAATGGTGCACACGGCCACAGACGTTGCTACAATTAAACAGTGCTGCCAAATTTTAGTATTTATCGTCGAAGCTGTAATTTACATCAGTTTAGCTTGGGTTTAGATTAGGTTTATTTGCATTTAGTTTATTTTATGGTTAATTCAGTATAGGTTAAATAATCGATATGGAGTTCCGTGTATGAAATGGGGATAGTAGATTTCGTATTAGCGATATGGCATTTTATATCACATACGAGAAGTTATCTGAAAAAAAAAAACATTTTTACGCTCAAAATGCACAAACTCTTGTATGGAATATAACATTGTATATATGGGATTTTACTATATATACGAAACGGGCATTTCATATGTTATGTATACTATCAATACATATTTCCATAGGAGAAGATCTAGAGAAATTTGCATATTTTGAGCTAAATGTTTCTTTTAATATTTTACAGAATAACTATTGCCGGAAATTTTATTCTAAATATGGAACGCGGTATCTCATATTGTGATCCGTGCGCATTTACCTACAGTGCGACGCATCCCCATTCGCTACCTGGCCGGTTGGATGCGCTGATAACCTGTCCCTTGAAAGTAATAGTCGCGTAACGAGCTCATTATGTGCCATTTTCCCGAACTTTAGATTATTAATGTTTCAGAAGATTCATTTGGGCTGGTTCTAGTAACCTCCCTTTCTAGAACATTCTGCTTTTATGCGGGCCCTAGATAAGGGACTACCATTGTCCGGACAGGGCAGTTCAGTGGGCTAAGAAGTAACAAAGTTAAAAGTGGAAAGTGAAAGTGCAGTTTAGTTGTAAATTGTGACTCAGCGGTTCAGTCGTAATTTGATTCGACCGTTCAGTTGTATTGTGTTCCGAGTGTACAAAAGTATAACATTTGTGCTACGCTGAGTGTCAGTAACTGCTGCTCTCATTTGTTACAATATATCCGATATATCACTCCATATCTTCAATAGGAGGAGATCTAGAGAAATTTAGCATTTTGAGCAAATGACTTTTAACACTAGACGCAAAAATGTACATGGAAAAACATGTATTATATGATACATTCACATGAGTTTCTTTATCTTCTTATAGTTTACTAATGGGTATACAAACTAGTCCTACTAAACCTTATTTTTATATCTACTTCATTTTAATCCAAATAAACTTTGGCAGAAATGGTTACATTATACATTTTGTTATAGATGCAGAGGTAACACCTTCTGGCCTTAAAATTTCATACCCTCTCAATAGAATCGCGAGAAACAACTGAAGGTTAGCAGGACCTCAAGGAATGGCTAAGTACTGAACAATTCGAACCATTAATAACGGATATCTCGGAAATGGCTGATACTACAAAAAAAGTTATTTGAAATAAATTGTGTGCTTTAAAGAGATCTATATTTGCTTTGTAGTAAGTTTAGTCTATTGCTTAAAGGTTTACCAGTAATACAAGATTATACAACATTCGTTCCGAATGAAGTGGATTTCAAATGCTGTTCCCAGATAGTTCAAGATATACATTTTATTTATCGTGTAAATATATTTAATATATGGTATTTTAATCAAAATCGTTAAACTCATTTTTTAGAAAATAAAAAATTTCGAAAAATGTTCCATGTGGCATCTTTGGAAGGTATTGAACTTCAACACCAACTTTGGTGTTGATCCGGCTTTTTATTACTTTCTCTACTACGTATAGTAAGTAGGGGAAGTATTGCATTCCACCCAAAAATTCGATACAGAGATTTCACCGGAAATACATGTTTTGAGACCTCCTGAATCCAAAAAAAGCATTTTTGGAAACATGTCCGTGTGTGTGTCTGTGTGTGTGTGTGTGTGTGTGTCTGTGTGTGTGTGTGTGTGTCTGTGTGTGTGTCTGTGAACAGCATAACTCAAAAACGAACAGTCGGATAAGCACCAAACTTGGTATTTAGGTTCAGTATCTTCCAGAGATGCGACACGAAGGTTTTCAAGAAAATCCCCCCACCCCAGACTACCCTTTACATGGAAGATTTTTCGAAAATTTTAATTTTCTCAAAAATGGCTCTAACGATTTTGATTAAAATATCATATGTTTAAGATATTTTTATGACAAATAAAATGTATATCTTGAATTTCCTAGGAATGTCTCCAAAAGTATTCTTTATTGTCAACGACTTTTGCATAACTGGTAAACCATAAGAGATAGACAAAATTTTACTACGCAAAAAATGTAGATCGCGTTAAAATACACAACTTATGTCATATACATTTCTTTTGTTGAGTGAACCGTTTTCGAGATATTGCTTGCTATTTCCTTAAATTTTCCAATACCAATACTTTTTCTCAAATTCGTTATTCATTTTTTTTGTCCTGGACATGCAAAGAGAATGGAATGCGCCACATAGCAACCAGCGTTAAAATATTTGACTATCGCTTAAAAGCTACGATATTTCCCTTGCATCTACAAGAAAATTACCAATAAGATTGATATCTCAATATCTCGATTAACTTGAAGCATGTGGAGAATAGGCGTTTGTAAAATTAGATTGTACAAGAGTAGAGAAAGTCATGTGAGTGTAACACATCAGATTTTTTTTTAGTTATGTTTGTTACTTTCTCTACTACGTATAGTAAGTAGGGGAAGTATTGTATTGCACCCAAAATTTCGATACCGATATTTCACCGGAAATACATGTTTTGAGACCCCCTGAATCAAAAAAAGCGTTTTTGGAAACATGTCCGTGTGTGTCTTGTGTCTGTCTGTGAACAGCATAACTCAGAAACGAACAGTCGGATAAACACCAAACTTGGTATTTAGATTCAGTATCTTCCAGAGATGCGACACGAATGTTTTCAAGAAAATCCCCCCACCCCAGATTACCCTTTACATGGAACATTTTTCGAAAATGTTTATTTTCTCAAAAATGGCTCTAACGATTTTGATTAAAATATCATAATTGTAAGATATTTTCATGACAAATGAAATGTATATCTCGAATTTTCTGGGAATGTCTCCAAAAGTATTCTTCATTGTGAACGTCTTTTGCATAACTGGTAAACCATAAGAGATAGACAAAGTGTTACTTCACAAAAAATGTAGATCGCGTTAAAATACACAATTTATGTCATATACATTTTTTTGTTGAGTGAACCATTTTCGAGATATTGCTTGTTATTCCCTTAAATTTTTCAGTACTTATTTTCTCAAATGGGAATTCTTTATTCATTTTTTTGTCTTGGATATGCAAAGAGTATTAATCTGTGGCAAAGAGAATGGTGCTGCACCTAGCAACCAGCTATTAAGCGATATGTATGTGCTTAAAGGCTACTGTATTTCTATATTGCCCTTGTAAATATATATTCCCATTACATCTACCAGAAAATTAGCAATAAGATAGAGTCTGCAAATGTTTATCTCGATTAACATGAAGTAGCGTTTGTAAAAATAGTTTGTACAAGAGTAGAGAAGGTCATGTGAGTGTACTACATCAGATTTGTTATTCAGGGGGCCTCAAAACATATTTTTCGGTGAAATCTGGATATCGGATATTTGGTTGGAATGCAATGCCTTCTCTACGAACTAGATACACGGTAGAGAAAGTAATAAAATGATAGTTATGTGATGTTTTATTCTGTGTATGGAATGCGAGATTCCACTGTGTGTTCGCATATAGATCTCAAAGTCATGAATGAGCAATATGATCCCTTTACTGTAATCAAACAGTCATTACTTAGGCTGAGTTACGGTTACCACTTTTTGTGAATGAGTGTACAGTGCAGGTTAAAGTGAGTTACTGAATGTTTGTAACAATTAGATGAAGCTGTGATGTCCTTTGTGATGACAATTTATTGAACTGTTTATTCAACAGGGCGATCCATCAACTAAGCAATTTAATTACTAGATAGAAGCGTGGCTTTAGGGCGCGTATATCGTATGTTTGATTGTCAGCAACAGTGTGTGTTTGCAAAACGTTACTGCTATTGTGAAGTGTAAGCCTTTATGTAACTTACTCTCTGTTTCCTTTTCCCTTATCTAATATATTAACGTTACCTTTAGCTATAAGAAGTTTTTCACTGCCTGCTACACGTAGAAAGGAGCGCTGCTGGCGTTATAGCGTTAAATATGGAGACTCCCCTTCTCTCTTGACACTCTAATTTTGTATCTCCACCTCTTTCATTCTGCCTGTTCCTCTGTCTCTCCCTCCCCCCTCACTATAACTTCCTCTGCCACCCTCTCACCCATTTATTGCCTTCACTCCTATCGTCTCTGTGCAACTTAATGTCATTTAATATTTCGGAAAGCGCAAATAAAACTACATTTTCTTCTTCTTCTGCACCTCACGACATGGGCATAATGCTCTTTCCTTCTCACAGTTGTTCCCTCCATCTCTTTCTTTGTCGGTTGATATCTCTCCTTTATTTTGGTTCATTGCAACCTTAGAAATCTCGAATCTGCTATTCTTTGGACATTTTGCATCCATTCGTTCCAATATTTTTCAATTTTGCTGCTGCTTGAATGCACATTAAGTTCTGTTCTTGCATTTTGCCCAGCCTTCTTTATCCATTTGTTTAGCTTAAAATATTTATCGCCGCACTTTGTAATCTACTTTTCATTTTCCTTATTATGACCCATGCATCAATTCCATAAAGTAGTGTAGGAACCGCCATTGGTTTATAAATCTTTAGGATTGTTTCCTATCTTGTTTTATTCCCCAATGTTCTATCTATAGTTTCACATATCACTTGGAATCTTGAAAACTTTTTACTAATGTCTCTTTCAATTCTTGTCATATAGCTGAAATTACATCCCAAATAATTAAACTTTCTTACTTGTTCTAACGGTTAATTCTCTAAAATAATTTTTGATGTTATAAGTTACACTTTGTTTAGTGTTAATAAAAACTTAAAAATACTAACAGGCTTAACAGTGCACAAACGTGCATCTCTTCCGTATGCTTATATTTACGTAATAGAATTAACTCAAAAACGAAATGTCCAATAAATATAAAATTTCGGTATTTAATTTCAGCATTTTCAAAGATGCTTAAGAGAATTTACAAGGAAATTCCTCCACCCCAAACTATCATTTACATGAAAAACGTTCCACTCTTTTTTCTTTTCTTAAGAATGGCTCTAAAGGATTTGATTAAAATAATGTTTAACACATTTGCATGATGGCTAAAATGTATATCTTTAGTTTTCTGCGAATTCCCTGTGAAATCCTCATTTTGCAAATGGTAAGCTATAAGAAATAGACTAAACGTATTCGACAAAAACTTTAAATTTCGTTAACACACACTTACACACTCATTTAAATGTCGCGTTTTGGCATTTAGGTGGGCATAAGGTAACACCGCAATGGGATCCTGAATGATAAAACGTTTTAGCATTTTGTCTCATGAAAAATTTAAAAAGTGATCTTTCGAAATACCAACGAATTGTAGTCCTTCATGTAATTGAGCTAGGACAAGCGATGAACGTGCCTGCTTTTTATTTCCTTTACTTATAGTAGACCGAGTGAGATGTTTCCGCTGTAGCGTGCGAGCCTGGGTTCGATTCCCGTAGACCGCCGACTCTGACCTTGGGGTTTTCGTGGTTTTCCTTGGTCGGTAGGCAGTGACTGGGTAATTTCTCTTCTAACAGGATTTCCTTTCCACCATTTCCCTTTCATTCCGCGGGATGCTTGCTCCAAGAAAACTGTATTCGCTATGGACACTAGAGGGCTGCCTTGTTGGATGGGTCGTTCATCGCTCTCTCTCGCCAGCTCTAGTAGTAGGACGGGTCTTAGAGCCGGGAACTCCTAGGCACTTCTCCGCGTCTCTGTAGCCTTTCTGCCTGCGGCCTGTAGCCTCCTGTGTGATTCCTTCATTTCATCCCTTCCTTCTGGGGCGATGGTAGCCGGAATATTATTCCACGTAGGTTACCGTGTCCACCTTCGTTTACACCTTCTAACCTTCCTTATTCTATTATTATACGTAGAGGAGGTATTGTATATACCCAAAAACTCAATATCAAGAGTTTAATAGAATTTGAGGTAAAAAAAAAGCATTTCTTCGAAAAAGGTCCGTGTCTGTGTGAACTGCATAACTCAAAAACGAAAACTTGGATAATTATCAAATGTCTTGTAAAGTCCTCTTCATTCGAAGTGAATTTTATATAATTTGGTATAACTAACAAGTGAACCATAAATTATATAGATAAAAATGTGTTACACAGACAATTTACATCTACACAGAATCTATTTCAAAACATTTTCTTTATGCAACAGCCATTTCCGAAAATTCGTCGTATTGCTTTCAATTTTCAACACTTTCTCATCTTTTGAATAATCTACATTTAGGCATTTTTAAATTGGATTTGGAATTATAAATCTGAATCTGAAATATAACATGTACAATGCCATGCAGAGAATATGCAGCTTCAACGCATATATATATATATATATATATATATATATATATATGTATATTTGAATATCATTTCAGCCTCCTGTGTCCCTCTCCGCTTTTTGTTAACGTTGTGACACTTATTAGTGTCATATAATTGTGCTGAGTTTAGATTAACTGTCGTTATATAATCCAGCACGCATCAAACACAAACACGCTCACATTCAAATCCACAGTTTGAACATACCAAGAAACCCGGTTTAAAGAAACATTTGCTGATCCCAACCGGAAATTAAACCCTGTATCCCTCGCAACAAAATTTAGGTGCTCTACCGATAGAGTTATGTGACCAGCCTTGTACCACTCTTCTGCCTACAACGAAACGGTAATGAATCCATTTCTGTAAACATTTATCTGGATTAAGATGAAATAATTAAAAAATACACCTTCTTAAGAATAGATATATTAAAAAATTGGATATGATACTTTCACATGACTTTCTCTACCCTCTATCATCTATTACACAAAATCTATTCTTACTAAACCCTATTTGTATATCTACTGCATTTTATTCGAAATAAACCTTTACAGAAATAGCTGCATTGCACATTTCGTATAGATACAAATTTAACAGCGATGGTCAAATATTTAAGAACTGGACGTTATATGCTGGCCTTGAAATTCCATACTGTTTCAATCGCGAGAAACAACTGAATGTTGAAAGGACTTTAAACAATGACCGAGAAATGAAAAATTTAAACTGGCTGGCCCCGTAGCTCAATCAGTAGGGCAACTGCCTGCTGTGCGAGGGGTCCCGGGTTCGATTCCCGGCTGAGGTTGAAAATTTTTCTCTAGCCAAGATTATTTCTTATCCTCCCAAGAGTCTGGAAGTATGAATGTGTGTATGATCTAATAATTAAAAACCAAAGTTCAAGAAACCCAACGACAAGAGTTACACGAGTTAACACCATTGCCAAGAGGCAAAAAGTTCCAAAAAAGAATGGCCGCCGATAAGTGGAACTAAATTCAACTATTAATAACGGATATCTCAGGAATAGCTTATGCCACAAATAAACTTATTTGAAATAAATTCTGTGCCTTAAAGACCTCTACATTTTTTTGTGTAGTACGTTTTCGTCTATCACTTAACGCTTACCAGTTGTATAAGGAAAGCTTCTTCGAATGAAGAGGACCTTAAATGTTATTCCCTGAAAATTCAAGATATATATTTTATTTGTCATGTAAATTTCTTTAGTATATGTTACTTTAATAAAAAATCGTTAAAGCCATTTTTTAGAAAATCAATTTTTTTTGTAAAATGTTCTATGTAAAGGGTAGTTGGAGGTGAGAGGATTTTCTTGAAAATCTTCGTGTCGTATCCTTGGAAAATAATAGACCTAAATACAACTTTGGTATTCATTCAAGTGTTTTTCACAGACACACGGACCTTTTTCTAAAAATGCCTTTTTCTTATTCAGAGGGCCTCAAATGTATATTTCTGGCGACATAGATTTTTGGGTGGAATACAATATTTACCCTAATTACTTTAGACAAGGTAATAAACGATATTCACTGAAGAATGTACGTGTATATAACACAACAGATCTTTATTATCTAGGAATCTCAAAAATGCATTTATTGTGAAATCTAGATTTGAGATTTTTGGTTGGTGTACAATACTTGCTCTGATGTAGTTGGATGGTAGATAAAATAAAACTATGTGATGAAACCGGTGAATTCTAAAGGTTATTGTATTTATGTACTTCCCAATCCGTGTACCTATGTATGCATGTGTACTTTTGTAGACTCTTTATTGAGAAATCATTAACCAAACTTGGTTTGTGAAGGGGATATTAAAAACGTTCGCTGTTCCTGCCATCACTGGAGCGATGAAATTGCTCGGGTGCTGCACTACGAACATGTTGAGTGTAGCATGAAAATGACGCGGGCAGCGTTAGCATCTGTTGAAAATGTTTGAAGCGAGGACATACCCTGGGATCCAGTTCTTGGGCAGCAGACTCCACTTTCATCCATATCCAAATTATCAGCTGTAATGTATTCTAAACTGTGTAACGCATACAAACTCCATTAGCCGTGTGTGGGGGGCGAAAATATTTGCTTAAAATATGCAAATGTATGCATTATACGTGCGTCGTCGTACGGAGCCACACGTTCGGTAATTATGAAAAAAAGCACGCGTGCTTGGACAGCAGCAAGGTGCTGGAACATAGTCATTGAAATGAAATATTCCAACCTAACGCTCAGATGAACTCAACACGTGGAATTTTTACCATGCGCTGATCAATAAAATCGAGTCAAACGTGGACTGGACATGCAGCTAGAAATGGTTCTGACGTTCTCCCAGAAAAACAGAGAAAGCATATGATGTGCCCTTATTTCTTGAAATAATTTCACCAAATGTTTGGTTTTATGGATAAATTTGCGTGTGCAAAGTCACGAATAAATTTATAAACTGAAAACCTAATGAGTTTACCTACCCATTTCAGGAATAAAATGCAATTAATTACATTATAATAGCAATATTTTATATTAATATTGTGACTTCATAACTCAGAAACGAACAGTCGGATAAACACCAAACTTTCTATTAAGGTTCAGTATCTTCCAGAGATGCGACACGAAGATTTTCAAGAAAATCCCCCCACCACAGATTACCCTTTACATAAAACATTTTTCGAAAATTTTAATTTTCTCAAAAATGGTTCTAACGATTTTGATTAAAATATCATATGTTTAAGATAATTCATGACAAATGAAATGTATATCTTGAATTTTCTGGGAACATCTCCAAAAGTATTCTTCATTGTGAACGACTTTTGCATAACTGGTAAACCATAAGAGATAGACAAAATTTTACTACACAAAAAGTGTAGATCGCCTTAAAGTACACAATTTATGTCATATACATTTTTTTTGTTGAGTGAACCATTTTCGAGATATTGCTTGTTATTCCCTTAAATTTTCCAATACTTATTTTCTCAAATGGGAATTCGTTCATTCATTTTTTTCTTGGATATGCAAAGAGTATTAATCTGTAGCAAAGAGAATGGTGCTGCGCATAGCAACCAGCTATTAAGAGATATCTCTATACTTAAAGGCTACTGTATTTCTATATTGCCCTTGTAAATATATATTCCCCTTACATCTACACAAGAGAATTAGCAATAAGATAGAGTCTGCAGATGTTTATCTCGATTAACATGAAGTAGATGGAGAATAAGCGTTTGTAAAAATAGTTTGTACAAGAGTAGAGAAAGTCATTTGAGATTTTTTCAGTAGATCTACTGATTTATTAAAGGAAAACGAGCAAGTCTCCTGATATTTTAAATTGTTTAATATAATGACGTTATTGCTACTTCTAATAATAATGTATTCTGTTTTGCAGAACTGCCACTTCCTGCTTCCATAATAGTTTATATGAGCGAAGCCTGACTGCTTTCTTTTTTGTCTGAGCAATCTCACGATAGCACAAACAAATACAGTGCTTTTCTTTCACACTTCTCGCGCGCTAGCCGCCGCAGCTCGGATTCACGCGGAACGGTTATAATATCCCGCAACCGCCTCACGTACTCATACAAGGTTGGGCAGATAAATCTATCCCGTGGTTTGATTGGAAAGAAAATTAAAATGGAATAAAAAGAATAAAATGAATAAATGTATATGTACAGTGTTTACTTTCATAATAAATGTTAGAAGTGCCCTCCACCTGCATCTAGACACTTCTGTGCAGGTCTTAACAGGTTCATAAAATCACGTATAAATTCCTGGTGAGTGATAGTGCGGATGCAATTCCTGATGTCATCCTTCAGTTCATCAATGGAATATGGATTCTGCTCGTACAATTTTCCCTTCAAATACCCTCAGATATAAGAACATATGATAAATATGGGTAAGTGACCTCTCAAATGTGTGACTGTTGCCCATCTTGTTGAAAGAAGAAGTAATTACGCTCCTCTTTTGTTATTTGGGGATATATTTCATCCAAAATGGTTAAGTAGACATATGTGTTCACTCTGCTATCGAAGAATATTGGACCTATTATACGTGTTGCAGTCATAGCTCACCACACACCGATCTTTTGGTCGTGTAGAGGTTGCTCGAACAATAGGTTAGGATTCTATGTCGCCCATACCCACTGTTAATGTATCCCGATAGTTGAAACGAAGCCCCATCACTCATGATAAACATCATCGGGCCCACCTGTAACAGTGTTCAACAACCAGTGGCAGAAATGTACACGTTTATCGGGCTTCTTCAGCTGTGCAGGTGTCATTCCTACGGTTACATTTCAACGACTTTAACGCACGTCCGCAAGTTCTACTCGCATGAACCTACTGAGCCAATCTCGTGATACACTTTCGAGGACTCCTAGTCTCCATTTCATTAATTCGCGCCATAAACTGAGGTGCCCGGAAAAGGTGTTCTATTTTTTGTTGCACTTGCAATGGATCCAGTCGTACGCCATTTTTGCACCCAATCTTCAATGCCACTATATGCTGTTACTGAATAATTCTGATTCCTTGAAAGAGCTGATCCGTATGTACGCCTCTAACAATGAATCTGCTATTGAATAATTCATGTTTATTTACTGTACAAAACAACTCTTTACAACACCAAACACAGCAGTTTATAAACCATTACCATTCATCTGTAAGAAGCGACAAAACATGTTGCATGTACTATTATTGTTTAAAATGTTGTATTTTCATTGTTCTGTATTCTAAAGTAGTCGCGATATGACTTTAAAGTTGAAGCGAGAATAAAAAATATTGTGGCGTATTAATAATTTGGGGGGTTACATTATTGTTCTACATTTTCATTACCAGACACGTTGTCTGTCTCAGTTGGGATTTCGTGAGAAACGGACCGCGTGTGTAAGTCGGGATTTGGATCGGTTGACATCTCCTAGCACCTTCCATTTTTAATAATATAGGAACCCCAATGTGTCTGGTAATGACAATGTAGAACAATAATGTAACCCCCTAAATTATTAATACGCCACGGTTGAGAATGTATAAGTAGATTTGTGTTATGGATTTTGTACAGTGAAAAACCCACGCCTTCCTCTTAACCTCCACACCACATTTCGGTCCTCCACAGCCAAGTAAGTATACAACCCCTCAATTTGCATGCTGGGTATTAAAATTAATGTAATTTTCATGTGAATTTTTGGGCCATCTACCCAGCGTGTAATAATATATATAAACAATGAAACTAAAAATTATGAAGAAAGGATAGCCAACATGGTTTGTTTCCACTACCCAACCTTATATTTACAGTTCAATTACAATGATAACAAGCACAGTTACTTCCACAATAGTGCAAAATGGGTAAAAAGAATTAAAGGAATGTGAAAGTGAAGCCCGTGAACTTTTACATCCATGCTGGACCTGGTGGTTGTCGTGGTATCTCGTGTTTTGGAACAACAACAGCCTCTTGTCTTTTTTTTCTTCTTCAATCATGTAGTAGCAGAAGATAGATTGCTGGCTTGAGAAATTATTCTTCAGAGATTAAAATGCCCATATAACAAGCCCTATTTGGATTTACTTGATTTTGTGTTGCCTATTTTCAATAATCTCAACAAAGGGATACGAAGTGAAGTGCCCCACATTCTTACCCTGCGCACAAATGTAACTGTATCTTTGAAAACCATTTTCACCACTTAAGGGGTGCAGAGTGGATTATCTAAACCCTAACGTATTCTTAACCTTCGAAAAAATTTATTTTCGTGCAAAAGTAGAGCTTTCAATGATGCTATTAAACCTAATAGAACAACGGTATATTTCTTCTTCAAATATAACATGTGACCACATGTGCAAGCATAGAAACAAAGAGCTGTTGCAAAACTGACCGTTCCTTTCGTTAATAGCGCTGGTGCAATCTTCGAACAAAAGCAGCGGGAGAGGGCGGTAATTACGCATTAAGGGTATTTGATGCCACGTATTACAATATAAATGAGTCCAGTCGAATTCAACGCAGGAGTCTTGAAGCAGCAGAAAAGTGCTCTACCAACAAGCCAAGCAGTTAGTCTCTTTATTTATCACTTTTAAATGAATCTAGTGAAATCTCCCGAAATTTTCGGAAACTTTCTACTTAAATTTTGGCTACCGGAGTTGGTAACGCTGCCTCCAACACAGAGCTTCTCTTGCGTGCGCTGAACAGCACCGCTGTCCGTCCCAACAACCAACTCACTGACTGTCGCGAGTACCCTCGCTGATTTGCTAATATCATCTCAGAAAATATTTAAAATATCAGACCGAAATACTTTTATGTTAATGTGGTTTATTAAGGAAGAGGTTTTTGTTAAATTTAAATTTCTCCACCAAGTACCTATAGACTTTAGGAAAGGAAGTGGGAAACGATTATTTGCTAAAATAATTATAAAGTGATGGAAACGCTGGCTCTTTTGCATGGCTGTGAAACTTGGATTTTATCGAAAGAGATCAAGAAAAAGAGAGTAGAAGCAGGAGAAATGAAGTTCGTAGATATGTAGCTGGATATACATTATTAGACAAAAGAAGAAATGAAGGTATTACAAAAGAATTAAAAATAGATAGTATTATACAGAGTCATTTATGAAGAACTGACACATTTATTTCTTTAAACGTTTCAAAACGAGTTATGCTAGCGACAACTTATTATACCTCAAATGCAGAGGAATTTGGGAGATTATTTACCTCTATAGAAAATTTTGAAAATGTCCCCCATCCTGCATAAGACACAATCCAACACGTCGTTGCATGTTACTGGCCACTCGATGGAGGACTGTTGTCAATAGATTGAATATCCTCTATAATGTTGTGCTTCAGATCGTCCAATGTCTGGGACATGTGGCACAAACACTGTCTTTTAAGTAACCTCATAGGAAGAAGCCCGGCGATGTCAAATCCGGAGATCTCGGCCACAGGTTCTTGGAAATTATCCGATCGTCAAGGAAACTTGCAATTAGTACTATGGATTCACTTGATGTATGGCATGCAGCACCGTCCTGCTGAAAATATACTTGACTGAGCTCCACATCGTCTAGTTGCTCAGCAAACTCCATGAAAACCCGTGGGTACTCTGCGGTGTTCATATTGTTTACAAAACAAAATTGGCACCACTATTCTCTGTGCGAATATTGCGCACCAAACTCCGATTTTAACCGGATGCATAGGTGCTTCATGAATAACATGTGGATTTTTGCTGGTCCAATAGCGTGAGTTATTTGAGTTCACATAGCTGGATAAATGGCACCATGCTTCATCTGTGAACCATGTCATGGAACAATATGGCAGGGTTTTGCACAATGAATGACTGAAACCAACGACAATAATTCAGTCGTCTATCCTTATCAGGTTCCTGTAACTGATGGACAACCGTAATTCTATACGGCTTTAGACCTGCACTTTTCACAGCTCTCTGACACATTGAGTAGCTGTACCCTGTATCCTGTGATAAACGTCTTAATGATTTTTTTGGGTGACTGATCCAGTCGTGCTCTTACGTCAACAACAACCGTCGTAAACCTAGATGAATGAGTTTTGCCTTTTTCACTCACCAGAGATCCAGTTGTTTCCGATTTGTTTACCAATCCCAGTATTGTGTTTCTTTGGGGAGGATTCTGAACACAAAAATCTCTCTGGTATGCCCTTTGAGTAGCTGTAATTGAATTACAATTACGAATAAAACATGAACATCTGCGCATATAGTGACAGAACATTCTGCTTAATTTAGCACTAAAATTTGGCATTGAGTGAATTTCGAACAGAATAATTAAAGAAAGAAATGCGTCAGTTCTTTATAAGTCACCTTGTATAATTTACCAAAGAACACCATAACTGTAAAGACCACATGAATAAAATTCCACCTACAGGAATAGCAAGAGCAGTCATTAAGTAGCTATAGAAGGCAGAGGAAGTACTCCAAGAAATATCATACGGAGATTTCACCAGGAATACACGTTTGAGATACCTGATTCCCAAAAGGTAATTTATAAAAATCTTCAATATGTGCTTCTGTGTGTGTCGTGAACGAAATGTCAGATAAGCACCAAACTTTACATTTTAGTTCAGTATCTTCCAAAGATAAGACATGAAGCTTTGCAAGACAATTCCTCCATTACAAACTACTCTCTAAATTGAAAATGTATGTGTGTTTTAATGTACGAGAAAGGCTACACCACTGTAGAGTCTGTAAAAAAAATCTTAAATCCAATAACAGTTACGAGGACGTCCCACAACCCCAGAACATAATTAGGTGTTTTTATTTCCTTTACTGCGTACAATAAGCAGGTGAAGTAATGTACTCCATCCAAAAATTCGATAACGAGATTTTACCGCCTACATTATATATGTTTTAAGGCAACCTAAATAAAAAATCTGATGTGTTACACTCACATGACTTTCTCTACTCTTGTACAATCTATTTTTACAAACGCCTATTCTCCATATGCTTCATATTAATCGAGATATCGAGATGTCAATCTTATTTGTAATTTTCTTGTAGATGCAAGGGGAATATGGTAGCTTTTAAGCGATAGTCAAATATTTTATCGCTGGTTGCTATGTGGCGCATTCCATTCTCTTTGCATGTCCAGGACATAAAAAAATGAATAACGAATTTGAGAAAAAGTATAAGTATTGGAAAATTTAAAAAAATAACAAGCAATATCTCGAAAACGGTTCACTCAACAAAAGAAATGTATATAATATAAGTTGTGTATTTTAACGCGATCTACATTTTTTGTGTAGTAAAATTTTGTCTATCACTTATGGTTTACCAGTTATGCAAAAGTCGTTCACAATAAAGAAAACTTTTGGAGACATTCCCAGAAATTTCGAGATATACATTTCATTTCTCATGACATTATCTTAAACATATGATATTTTCATCAAAATCGTTAAAGCCATTTTTGAGAAAATTAAAATTTTCGAAAAATGTTCCATGTAAAGGGTAGTTTGGGGTGGGGGGATTTTCTTGTAAATCTTCGTGTCGCATCTATGGAAGATACTGAACGTAAATACCAAGTTTGGTGTTTATCCGACTGTTAGTTTTTAAGTTATGCTGTTCACAGACACACACACAGACATACACACACACAGACACACACACGGACATGTTTCCAAAAAAACTTTTTTTGGATTCAGGAGGTCTCAAAACGTGTATTTCCGGTGAAATCTCGGTATCGAATTTTTGGGTGGAATGCAATACTTCCCCTACCTACTATACGTAGTAGAGAAAGTAAAAATGAATAACGAATTTGAGAAAACGTATAAGTATTGGAAAATTTAAGGAAATAACGAGCAATATCTCGAAAACGGTTCACTCAACAAAAGAAATGTACATAGGTTGTGTATTTTAACGCGATCTACATTTTTTGTGTAGTAAAATTTTGTCTATCTCTTATGGTTTACCAGTTATGCAAAAGTCTTTTCACAATGAAGAATACTTTTGGAGACATTCCCAGAAAATTCGAGATATACATTACATTTCTCATGACATCTTAATCATATGATATTTACATTCAAAATCGTTAGAGCCATTTTTGAGAAAATTAAAATTATCGAAAAATCTTCCATGTAAAGGGTAGTCTGGGGTGGGGGGATTTTCTTGAAAACCTTCGTGTCGCATCTCTGGAAGATACTGAACCTAAATACCAAGTTTGGTGCTTATCCGATTGTTCGTTTTTGAGTTATACTGTTCACAGACACACAGACACACACACACACACACACAGACACACACACACACACACAGAAACACACACGGACATGTTTCCAAAAATGCTTTTTTTGGATTCAGGAGGTCTCAAAACATGTATTTCCGGTGAAATCTCGGTATCGAATTTTTGGGTGGAATGCAATACTTCCCCTACTTACTATACGTAGTAGAGAAAGTAAAAATATGATGTGTTACGCTCACATGACTTTCTCTACTCTTGTACAAACACTTATTCTACATCTATTTCATATTAATCGAGATAAACATTTGCAGAATCGATCTTTTGACATGCAAAGAGAATTAGATTTTACACATAGCGACCAGTTCTAAAAATATTTGACTATCGCTTAAGGCCTACTATGTACCCCTTGTTTTGTATTTGCAAGGGCAATATAGAAATACAGTAGCCTTTAAGCATAGACATATATCTTAATAGCTGGTTGTTAGGTGCAGCCCACTCTCTTTGTCACAGATTAATACTCTTTGCATATCCAAGACAAAAAATCTTATGTGTTACACTCACATGACTTTCTCTACTCTTGTACAAACTATTTTTACAAACGCTTATTCTTCATCTACTTCATGTTAATCGAGATATCGAGATGCTAATTTTATTGCTAATTTTCTTGTAGATGCAAGGGGAATTGGTAGACTTTAAGCGATAGTCAAATATTTTAAGAGCTGGTTGCTATGTGGAGTATTTCAACACTCGAATTTGAGAAGAAGTATAAGTATTGGAAAATTTAAGGGAATACAAACGATATCTCAAAATGGTTTACTCAACAACAAAATGTATACGATATAAATTGTGTATTTTAACGCATCTACATTTTTTGTGTAGTAAAATTTTCTCTATCTCTTATGGTTTACCAGTTATGCAAAAGTCGTTCAGAATGAAGAATACTTTTGGAGACATTCCCAGAAAATTCAAGATATACATTTCATTTGTTATGAAAATATCTTAAACATATAGTATTTTAATCAAAATCGCTAAAGCCATTTTTGAGAAAATTAAAATTTCCGAAAAATGTTCCATGTAAAGGATAATCTGCGGGGGATTTTCTTGAAAACCCTCGTGTCGCATCTCTGGAAGATACTGAACCTAAATACCAATTTTGGTGTTTATCCGACTGTTCGTTTCTGAGTTATGCTGCTCACAGGCTCACACACACGCGCGCGCCCACACACACACACAGACACAAAGACACACACTACAAAGACACACATGTTTCCAAAAAATATATATTCCCGGTGAAATCTCGGTATCGATTTTTGGGTGGAATACAATACTTCCCCTACTTACTATACGTAGTAGAGAAAGTAAAAATCAAATGTATAAACATGTCCTTGAGTGTGTCTGCCTCGGTCTGTGCGTGTGTGAACAGTATAACTCAAAAACTAATTTTGGATAAATGCCAAGCATAGTATTCTATGGTCAGCGTCTTCCACAGGTACGACACGAAAATTTTCAAGACAATCCCCTACTCCAAAATGTTTTTTACCTGGAACACTTTCTAATTTTGTTTTTAATTTCACAAAAATGGCTGTAACCATTTTATTTAAAATACCATATGTTTAATATATTTACATGGCAAATAAAATATTACTTAAATTTTATGGGAATTTCCTGTGGTCTTCATCCAGGAGAAAATTTGTGAAATATAAAACTGAATATTACCTAAGGGCCACCAAAGCTACGGCACAGCACCACACGTAAGCCATGTGGTCCTCTGTGCTTCAAACGCGACCCTTGGGATAAGAGGAGAGACCTAAGGGCGACCAGAACCGTGCTCAAGCGTGGACGAGGACCCTAACGTTTCCAGATTGAACGTATCCGACGCCGCCCAAGCTCACGCGTAAGCCCCCGGATCCCCCTAAAGAAGAGCGTGCTCCGATAACACCCGGAGGTGGGTTTGCAAACAGTCTGACCGCCGCCACCTCCACCGCCCACGCCGAATACCGTCGCCTGGTCGTTCAACCCTGAAACAGATGATGATGAAGGAAGTGATGGGTACAGCAAATGAGGGACAGGAAAGTCGTGGCTGGAGAGTAATCAACCCAGCATTCGCCTACCGACTTGGGAAAAACAAGAGAAACACATTTAGAGTGGGCCGTCGCCAGGATCACACCCGGCATATCCAGAATGCGAGCCTCAAAACACTTGATCAGGTTTAAAGTGCTGGTACTATTCAGTTGTTTCTCGTGATGCAATGGAAAGAGTGTGGAATTTCTATGCGAGTATATATCAGTTGGCTTTAAAACATCTGACTAAAGCTTAGGTTTCCTATATCCCCTTTTTACCTACAACGAATTGTGAAATGAAATTATTTCTGCAAATGTTTATCTCTATTGAGGCAGTGTTTTTAACACTTAAATGATTTCAGTCAAAATATATAATATATAATTTCAATAACAGCCCGCCTTAAAGGAATATATGTATGTAACAAGATATAAAAAGTGTATATTACAGTCATTGTATATGTTTATATTATTGTATACATGTGCAATAATGTTATGTGAATGTATTATGTAATTTAATAATGTAGGAGCTGTGAGAAATAGGTCAAAATTTGCTAACAATGAGGTAGCGTTGAGTAAATAATGAATTAGAAGGTTTAATAATGCTACTAGTCATTCTTGGAAACAGTAATGTAATTTTTGAGACAGTTTATAAAATAGACAATCAACAACCAGAAAGAAGCTTACGTTAAATGAAAGTATTCTATTGGAGTAGGATTAGCCAATCAGAAACTGAAATAGGGCAAATTGTACAAATTCAGAAGTCAGTTGCTTGTAGACAGCGTTTCTAACCGGACGCGAGATGAGTTCTCGAGAAATTTAATACGTATTTTGTTTGAGACAAAAATAGTTTACGTGTTAAAAAGTGCAAGCATTTAAAAAAACAAATCTCACAGCTCTCTCTCTCTCCCTCTCTCTCTCATATATATGTGTGTGTGTGTATCAGTAAAGCATTAATAAAAGGAGGGAAGTAAAATTATAATCTGTGTAAGCCTACATTCTTCAGTCGCACCATTCCCTGCTAAGACATTCATGTCTCTAAAAAATATAAATACTGACGCAGCCGAGGCAAACATAAATATATATTTAAAGAAACAGTAAGAATTACAATGTTAATGTTTTTAAACATTTTTGGGGCAAAGGTCATCGGAAAGTACATTTAGGGCGTAGGCTACCGGAAACTTTTTACCATACGTGCGGTTGCAACTACTCCAAGTTCGGCTCCCCGACAGTCAAAATATAATACAACTGCATCAAATTTGACACCCAAAGCGTGGTGCAAACAACCTAATAATAATAATAATAATAATAATAATAATAATAATAATAATAATAATAATAAACACATATTCACTATTAACATGAAATAGATACACATATAGGACTTTTTTTTAAAGAATAATGTGTAGAAGTAATACACAAATGAACGCTAATGGTCACAAAAAGTCACGAGAGTGTTAACACATCAGATTGGTTTTTCAGACAGAGTATATGGCTTAACCTTGCAGAGAGAAGTTTAAATAATTAAATAAAATTTTTAAATTGCATATCCATGTATTTTACACTCTGTACTTTCTGGTTTTGTATACAAAAATAAAACTAAAACTTTAAGTATGTAATTCAATAGCGTTATATTTAATCCTAGTAATCTAAAGTGCACACAGAGCTCAGATATAAGACCCCCTGTTTAATACAGGCGAGGAAAACCCGGTGCATACGCTTGCTACAAAATTTCCGGACTTGCGGGCAAATCCCCTCTCATAAGGATATTTTAAAGCTCTTCGCTATAACGTCTTTATGAATTTAAAAACAGGGCATTCATGTATATTTCCGTTTGAATGTAATTTGCAGATATTCTAGGAAATCTGGATTATGCTTGCAGCTAATCTTAAATCTCCCAGAGCTGCATTAAGGTTCTGGTAACCATGAAGTTTTGATTTAATGTATGCTCTCTGCGTGAACTTCAAATGCCCCATAATATCTTAAAAAGCAATACGTGCCTGCACCGTATCGTTCACCTCTATCCTAGGAAACCTATATCTCTTAAGAGTATTCGAAAGCAGATATAACTTTTTCGACTTCGTATCTAGAAGGAACAGAAGGTATTGCATTCCATCCAAAATGTCGATATCAGTATTTCACCGGAAATACACGTTTTGAGGTCTCTGAATCCAAAAAAGGCATGTATAAAAGGTCGTGGATTCTGCGTGTGTGTGATTTTAAAGGAAAATTCCCCCACCGCAATCTACCCTTTACATGAAAGATTTGTGAAATTCTTGATTTACTCAAAAATATGTCTACAATTTTGATTAAAATCCCATGTGTTTGAGAAACATAAATGAAAATCAAGTCTATTTATCTTGAATTTTGTGGTGATAGCCTATGAAGCCGTCAATAATTGGGAGGGATTTTGATATAAGTGTGAGAATATATTTTTATTAGCTCCACGATGGAAAAGCCGATTTGAAGTAGGAGTTGTTTTATTTAGCCCTACGCAAGGGGCACTTGGGAGAAAGATGGTTTGTTACGTTATTTTTTTACCACGCTTTAGGCGTCAATTCGAAGTAGTTTGTATTGAAGGAGTTGTATTATAGTTCAACTGTTGGGGAGCCGAACGTGTAGTAGTTGCAACCGCACGTGTGGTACCCAGTAGCCCCAACTTTGTAAATTTAACTGTTTCTTTAAATATTTAATATTTATGTTTGCCTCGGTTGCGTCAGTATTTGTTAGAAACATGGAAGTCTTGGCAGGATTTTGGTGCGAAAGAATGCAGGCTTACAAAGATTTTTAAGTCTTAATTCACTCCTTTTTATTAATCCTTGACACAAATTAAATAGCACTTCTGATATCGAGAGCTGTGAGATTCTTTTATTTAATACTAGCCCATTTTAACACCTATACTATTTTTGTCTCACGCGAATACGTATTATATTTCTCGAGGGCGCATCACGCATCCAGTTATAATCACTGTCTGCAGGCAACTGAACTGATTTCAAGCGCCTAAACTTTGTAAATTTATGTATTTCAAGTCTCTGATTGGCTAATCCTACTCCAATAAAATACCTTCATTTAACTAAAGTTTTTTTCTGATTGGCTATTTTAAAAACTGTCACTAAAATTATATTATTGTTACTCCAAGAATCACAAGAAGTACTGTTAAACTTTCTTACTCATTATTGACTGAAAGTTACCTCATTGTTACCTCATTGTTAGCAACTTTTAACTTATTATTCTGACATTTCCTACATTATTAAATTACGTAATACATTCACATAGCATTATTGAACATGTATACAATAATATAAGCATATGGAATGACTGTTACATACATTTTACAAATTACTACATACACATATTGCTTCAATGCGGGCTGTTATTGAATTTAGATATTATATAATTTGACTGAAATCATTTAAGTGTTAAAAATACTGCCTCAACTGGTAAAGCATAAGAGAAACACAAAGGCTTACGAATCTTTTTAAAACACACATTATTGCACGTAACGTTTGGTTATCTGAAATAATGTGTTTATGATTTTCATAGCACCAGCCTTTTCCGAGATATCCAAGCTTACCGTTTTGAAATTTTCAATAATTTTATCATTTTATAAACTGCTGCCGCAAATCAGTTATTTCTCATGCTGTCATGGAAATAGAGTGGAATTTCTGGGCCAGCATATAACGACCCAGTTTGTTTTAAACATCTGACTAGCCTTTCGGCTCCCTATATAAGCTTTCGTACGATATTTTGTAGAAGGCACATAAAAAATGAGGGTATATAAAAGTAATGCGAATTTATCACATCGTATAACTTTTTATCTTAAAGTAAGGAAATAGTTTGATATTGTTACGATTATTAAATATTATTTTTAGACAGCAAGGCATAAAGTAGAACTTATAATAAGTGTGTACGAGCTAAAAGCTTTAGATTATCGCACTAGTGTGATAATCTCCATTGTGACCAACTTTGATTTCAAATTCAATCACATAGCAATTAAACCTTTGTATTTGCACATGTATAATAACTCGATTCGCAAAATAAAGCCCTACTTTTACCCCTTGTATTATAATCTACTATTATAGTTCATGTAGTATCTTGTTACATTCGTATTACTTTCTCGTTTATTTTTGTATAGCTCCAACAAACTATTCTTGCAACAGTATATTTTACGGAAATACAGCAATGGTCTCTTAACACTTTAAGAAATTTACAAACATTGGAAGGTTTTAACCAATAACAACGAATATCTCGGAAATAGTTAATACCGTAAAACAACTATTTCGCATAAATGTTTCAACATAGCTACGTACATTTCCTGTGCCTTAACGTTTGTATCTCTTATGGGTTACCAGTTATATAAAATACAAAATTAATTAAGAATTAAAAAGACTTCATAGATTACTCGCAGAAAGTTCAAGATATGCATCTTATTTTAAAAAAAAATTAAATTAAAATGTGTTTTAATTGTAATCCTAGGTACCGTTCTTTTAATAAACAAAACCAACGTATAGTTTTTCATATAAAGGTACACTATGTCATCAAAAGTATCCGGACACTACACAAACATACGTTTTTCATCTTAGGTGCATTCTGCTGCCACCTACTGCCTGGTACTCATTATCCGCGATCTCAGTAGTCTTTAGGCATCGTGAAACAGCAGAATGGGACGCTCCGTGAAACTCACGGACTTCGAACGTGGTCAGGTGATTGGGTGTCACTTGTGTCAGAAGTCTGTACGCGAGATTTGCATACTCCTAAACATCGCTAGGTCCACTGTTTCTGATGTGATAGTGAAGTGGAAACGTGAAGGAACATGTACAACACAAAAGCGTACAGGCCGACCTCGTCTGTTGACTGACGGAGATCGCCGACATTTGAAGAGGGTCGTAAAGAGTAATAGGCAGGCATCTATCCAAACCATCACACAGGAATTCCAAACTGCATCAGGATCCCCTACAAGTACTATGACGGTTAGGCGTGAGGTGAGAAACCTTGGATTCCATGGTCGAGCGGCTGCTCATAAGCCATACATCACGCAGGAAAACGCCAAACGACGCCTCGCTTGGTGTAAGGAGCGTCAACATTACGCGATTGAACAGTGGCAAAACGTTGTGTGGAGAGACGAATCACAGTACACAATGTGGCGATCCGATGGCAGAAGGGTGTGGGTATGGCGAATGCTCGGTGAACGACATCTGCCAGCGTGTGTAGTGCCAGCAGTGAAATTCGGAAGTGGTGGTATTATGGTGTGGTCGTGTTTTTCCTGGAGTGGGCTTGCACCCCTTGTTATTTTGCACGATCACAGCGCAGAACTACATTGATATTTTAAGCACCTTCTTGATTGCCACTGTTGAAGAGCAATTCGGGGATGGCGATTGCATCTTTCAACACGAGCACCTGTTCATACTGCACGGGCTGTGGCGGAGTGGTTACACGGCAATAACATCCCTGTAATGGGCGGCCTGCACAGAGTCCTGACTTGAATCGTATAGAATACCTTTGTGATGTTTTGGAACGCCGACTTCGTGCCAGGCCTCACCGACCTACATCGATACCTCTCCTTAGTTCCGCATTCCGTGAAGAATATGCTGCCATTCCCCAAGAAACCTTCCAGCACCTGATTGAAAGTGTGCCTGCGAGAGTGAACGCTGTCATCAAGGCTAAGGTTGGGTCAACACCATATTGACTTCCAGCATTACCGATGTACGTCATTTTCAGCCAGACTTTTGATCACGTAGTGTAGTTTAAACTGGGGGAATTTTTTAAACTCTTTGTGTCGTATATGTTGAAAATACTATAGCTAAATACCAAGTTTCGAATTGATCTGAAATTTGGTTTCTGGAGTTGTGACGTTTACAAATAAGCACACAAAGACACTCTTATGGCAGATTATTATACAAGGAGTAAAATAAAACCAGTTTTAACACGTGTGGCATATACTATGTTCTAGACAGCGCTCGAATTTGTAAAATATCAATAATGTTATATTGGTTCCTGAAACCAAAAGAGATCACGTTTAGAACGCGCGCTTGAAACAAGAGGAATGGCATTTAAAAAGCGAGATGTCAGATGTCTTCATGTTTTGATGATTAGGTAGCAGTCACTATCAGTGAAATTTGTCGCGGTATCTTTCGTGTTACCTTATTTGCTGAGCACCTGTTATTATTTTACTATTTTTAATTTTGGGTTCTTTATCCTCCGGCTAGCTATTATTACCCAGTCGAGCAAATCTCTTAAACAGGGTGTGTAAACGGAAAGGAGTTGTTACTAAAAGATAACAATGATAAAAGGATTTGTTTTTACACTTTTATTGCCGTCACACTTTATTCATTTCACATACCCTTGATACACGCCCGACTGAAACTGTTATTTTTAGAATGTAACTATAACCACTTATTTGCCGCACATTATTAATTCGCGTATTTCACATTTTATAACTAGCTTTACAACGCGAGAGATTCTGTAGAACAGCGCGACGTGTAACCCGTGAATGATTCTGTTGAACTGCGCGTTACCCGTCGCTGGCTCGGAATTTATACTCCCTCACCCCGATATGCCTGAAGATTATAATCGAGCTGCTATTGGTTAATAAAACGCGCCAACATTAGCGTCTATTTTTATGTCCAATCAAAATTACGAATACATATGCTCTAGGGAAGATATTCCCTCCATTTCTAAAGAAAAGCGCGCTACTCTGACGCCATTTATTTGTCTCTTATAATTGATAAACAACTCACCCCCTCGCTCATTGTTACCCGCTCCTATTGTCAGTTTCAGTGAGGCCCTGTAAACTTATTTCCTAACAATGCTTATAATTAACAAACATCTCAAATCATTGTCATACAATAATGCTAATTTACACTACAATCACTCTGGCATTTACAGTGTTGTGATATAAAATACTGCCTCAAATTATTTTCACCCTAATTTTCCCTACACCAGGCAATGAAACGATTAAATGCTTTATCATATTGCTGTCTGAATTTTTTGTGTAAGTACTTCTAGTTATTCTTTCTGCTGCTTCTGTAATTATTTCACTTTCATTTCAGTTTTTTCTGAATTCATAATTTCCAACATTTAATTTTTATGTAAGTTAGATAAAAGAGTAGCGTTTTGGATTAAAAAAGGCTACCAATATAAAGTTAGGTTAACTCTACAACGAAAACCGATAAATTGAAGTATGACGATTTGTATTGTGAACGGATAATGCGAGCGCTATGAGAAATCAATCATGTAAAAAGACATAATGAAAAGTTAAACCTAACCAAACTAAGTCGAGTTATTAAACATGTGCAAATACAAAAGATACTTGCCTTGTGATTGGACTTGGAACCAAAATTGGTCACACTGCAAATTATCGCACTAATGTGATTACCTAAAGCTTTTAGCTGGTGTGCACTGTGTTAGAAGTTCTATTTTTAGGCCTTGCTGTCTAAAAACATTATTTTTGAGTCCAGGGGATCTTAACACGTGTAGTTTCAGTGAAATATTGATATCGAATTTTTGGGTTGAATCCAACGCTTGTTTTACTTATACAGGTAGACTAAGTAAAATAAAGTAAAAGCAGGTTCAATCCCGGCGGAGAGCGATGGATTTTTTCGGGCGTGAAAAACCATAGCATGGCTTCCTTTGGAAGGGAAGTAAAGCCGGTGGTCCCGTGTCGTAGATTTACGGCACGTAAAAGAACCTCAAGCCTAATAAAGAGGCCTCTGAGCAAAGTTAACGGTCTTTCACGCCCAATATAGAATGGGACGCTAAGGACCACTGCAGTTAAAGAGTGTCCTTGTAACACCTTTTCCTTAAAGCAACCCTTAGATTCAGTGCTGAAATATTTCGGAACACGCAGTTCTGTTCGCGTTAAACAAAGATTTTTTCTGGATGTCTGTCTACTGTTTTCTTTATTGACATCCCCTTTTCTCTCCCTTTCGTTTTCTTTCCTTCTACTAAATCTTCCTGCTCGCATCCTCTTTCCACTCTCCCCCTCTTTTAACCTCTTTTTCTCCCCCTTTCCTCTGTGTTTGAAATTACATCTCATATTATGTGTTAAAATCCGGAAGCAAAACTTCTTTTTCTAGTGTGTTAATACCAATTAAAGGATAATTAACATGTTAACATGTTTACGTACATGAATAAACATAATGAAAATTGACTGTAACTTCCTAAATGCTCATTCTGCCGAGGAAAAGTAGAACAATTTATATTATTTTTTTTGACAGAGCGAGATGGCTCCGTAGTAACGTGTGAGGCTCACATTCGAGAGGTCCTAGGTTGAATTCCAGCCGACCGCCAACTCTGACGTTGCGTTCTTCGTGATTTCCCTGGTGTGTAGGCGAATGCTGGGATGGTTTCTGATCTAAGATGATTTTCTTTCCGTTATTTTCTCTTCATTCCGTTTCATTCTCATCTTTCAAGTGTGATTGTAGGTTTTGTGGCGTATGGCGGTGGCGGACAGAGGCGCGGATGTTTACTCAAAGAAAGACACTCCTCATGGACACTAGAGGGTTCACATCCTTCTCTAGGCAGTCCCACATCAATGGGATAGGTATTCAAGTCCGGAATTGTTGGGGACTTCCGCGCGTCGTTGTGCCCTGTCTGCTTGCGACCTGTAGCATCCTGTGGTTACTTCACTTCCACTTGGGAGGGTGGTAGCCGCAATGAATCTATGTAGATCTAGGTGTGCAAGGTGTCCCCTTCCGCTGTATAACACTTTGGTTTTTTTATTTTTTTTACGTTACACTTACCATTTAAGAGTCAGAAGAAAGACAAGAAAAGACGAAAATAGTGTGGAGCCAGAGAAGAAGTACCATTTCCGAGATACACAGTTTTTTCAAGTGTTAAAGTAACTATTCTTTTAGCCTCTCACGATTTCATGCAAACTGTATGCAATTTCAAAGTCAGCATTTAGGCACTTGGTTTTCAAAGATATGACTACCGGTTCAGCCTGCTGTTTTCACCCTGTATCTACAACGAAGTGTGCAATGAATCCACTTCTACAAACGTTTATTTGGAATAGCTAGAAAGTAGCTAGAAAAATAAATCTTTGTAAGAATGATCTGCGGAAGTGATACAAAAATAAACAAATGGTTGGTAAAGAAAGTCTTGCAAATGTGCCATAGTCATTTTATTTTCCTAGTATCATCGATTACATTATCTACATATCCTAATTTCAACACTAAAAGATGCCGGAACCGAATTTTTAGGTGAAAATGAGAAAATCTTTAATTATATCATATAATATTCTATGGACATCTGTGAATGATTTTGACTAAACCTTTTTTCACGATCTGTCATTTTTAAAATCCCAACGACGTGTTTTAACCATTCGTGCGCTCTCTTTTAACGCTACTCAACCCTCTGTGTGGTTTTATTTAATGATGTGCATGAAAAATTGCACACATAATCTTAAATGTACTATCTAAAGAATCAAGGGTGCATTTTATGATTACTTTATTCATTGACTCATAAAAAATAATTTATGCTGAAGAACAAGCAAAACTTTAACACCAAAAACTTCATAACAACTAATACATTAACTTCAAATCAAATACTTTCGTTTATTTTCACTGTACTAAAATATTAGAAAATGTCACTATCATACTTCTCTGATGAATTTTTATGCGCAAGGCAATTTTAGAATATTTGCATGTTTTTCGCTAGAGTAGAGTAGAGTGGTGTATTTATTGGTCTTAAACATTTTACATGTTCAAACTCATAAATCGCACGGGTCAGATAGACCATACGCGCTTCTATAATGCACTGTAGTTAATATTTTCCAGGCTACATTCATCACATTCAGCTTTAAAGCTAATGATATTTACAAAAATGAAAAGAGAAAACTTATGTGTTTCACTCACATACTTTCTCTACCCTTGTACAAACAATTTTTACAAACGCTTATTCTTCATCTACTTCACGTTAATCAATACAACATTTGCGGAAACTATGTTATTGCTAATTTTCTTGTAACTGCAAGGGGAATATGGTAGAATTTAAGCGATAGTCAAATCTTTTAACAGCCGGTTGTTATGTGGAGCATTCCATTCTCTTTGTATGTCCAGGAGATAAAAAGGAAAGCTAATGTAAGTATTGGAAAGTTGAAACAAATAACAAGGAATATCTCGGAAATGGTTCACTCGACAAAAAAAGCGCATATGATATAAATTGTGTGTTTTAACAAGATCTACATTTTTTGGTAGTAAAACATTGTCTCTCTCTTCTCTTGCGGTTTTTTCAGTTATGCGAAGGTCATTCAGAATGAATTAGGGACATTTTAGAGACTTTAGGGACATTTCCAGACATACATTTCATTTGCCATGAAAATATCTTAATCATGTGATATTTTAATCAAAATCGTTAGAGCCATTTTTCAGAAAATCAAAATTTTCGAAAACGTTCCATGTAAAGGATCTGGCGTGGGGGATTTTCTTGAAAATCTTGTGTCTTATTTGAAAATCCTGAACCTAAATACCAAGTTTGGCATTTATACGACTTTTCATTTTTGAGGTATGCTGTTTATAGACACACACATGGACCTTTTTCTAAAAATTCTCTTTTTTGGTTTCAGGGAGCCGCAAAACATGTATTTCCAGTGAAATCTCGATATCGAATTTTTGGGTGAAATGTAATACTTCCCATACCACAAGCATACGCTATTGTTCAAAACAGACAAATACCCGTGTCTAAGCCACTAACGCTCCCCCTCCCATCCTTGGCACTCTTCCTTACACTCCGATCTGAGCTGCATAACCTTTCGTAAAAATGTACCAATTGCTTCTCCTCCGCCGTCACAGCCATCAAGGTCCAACAAGCCTACAACCCTCTCCTTGAGTTAACAAAGGAACCTGGCACATACTTTCTCCTCAACTGTTCTGTCTTAGTACAATGCACCAGAATATGAATCCAAGTTTCTTCCTCTCTACACCAGGGACAGATCCTTATGCCTTCTTCGTCAAGAATTTGATCGTTCGCCATGATTCAAGTCTAAGCCAAGCAAGCCCTTGCTTGCTGGCTCTATTTCTGGACAAAACATATTGTTCTATACCTCATTCTGAATTTAGTTTCGACTGTAAACTTAATGATACTTTCTGATTACATTGTGACAGCGTCTGCTGTCGATCTATATTTTTCAGTTCGCTACTGCACGATTCTCCACACATTTTCTCTATTTCCAAGTCCTGGATATAACAAATATTACCCATCTCTATTCTCCGTAGCCCTCACTTGACTTACTTTTTCCACTAATTATAAATATTTAGTCGTATTATATGAGAAACTATTAAAGCTAGAGATTTGTCCCTGTGAACAGTCATTTCTTTATTTACCCATATTAAGAGTGCCAATTTTCAAATGAATAGAACTAAAATTAAATAAGTTTGAACATTCAGTTCCAGTGTGCCTTGATGATGTTGTATTGAAGGAGTTGTATTATATTTCAACTGTTGGGGAGCCGAACACTTGAAGTAGTTGCAACCGCACGTATGGTACCCGGTAGCCTTTCCCCAATTTTTAAAATATTAACTTTGTAATTTTGACTGTTTCTTTAAATATTATATACTTATATTTGCCTCGGCCGCGTCAGTTTTATCGCTAGAAATATGTTTCTCTTTGCAGGGTTGTGGTGCGACTGAAGAATGTGGGCTTACACAGATTATAATTTTACTTCATTCCTTTTATTAATGCTTGATACGATTTAAATAACACTTCACTGATATAGAGCTGTGAGATTCTTTTATTAATTACTTACACTTTTTAATACGTAAACTGTTTTCGTCTCACACGAATACCTATTATACTTCTTGAGGACCTGTCTCGCGTCCGGTTAGGAACACTGTTTGCAGGCAACTGAACTGATTTCAACCGCCTAAACTTGTAAATTTCTGTATTTCAAGTCTCTGATTGGTTATTCTTAATCCAATACAATACCTTCTTTTAACTAAACCTGTTTCTGGTTTTTGATTGGCTATTTTAAAAACTGTCACTTTTATTACATTATTGCTTCCAAGAATCACAAGTAACTTTATTAAACTCTCAAACTCATTATTGCCTCAAGGATACCTCATTGTTACCTCATTGTTAGCAACTTTTAACCTATTATTCTCACAGATCCTACATTATTAAATTACGTAGTGTATTCACATAACGTTATTACACATGGATACAATAATATAAACACACATATTACTTTAAGGCGGTCTGTTATTGAATTTATATATTATATAATGAGACGAAATCATTTAAGTGTTAAAACTACTGCCACAGCCTTAATGAGTTCAATTGTTAGCCGAAACCGGAATGTCATACTAGGTATTTTTAACCGCAAGTCTATGTTTTACAAGAATGAATGTTTTATGAATATATGAAATACATATATGACTGCAGTTTCATCTTTATTCGTTAAGTAGTCAAAATAAACATACTGTCTGACCTGATAACCTGACCTTTATATTGAGAATATCAAAAAATATGTTGAAATATACATTGTGTTTTAATTTCTTGGGAATTGCAAAAACCAAACTATCTGAAAACGCCTGAAACGCATTGCTAGAAGAATGATTGCGGTCCGGAGTTATACAGACTCGTGCCGAGAGCTACTGATTGTCGGTTAACCTTTTTGCTCCCGTAGAAACAGTTGAGAGTAGCAATATCGCCATGTTTTATGGACCAGATATCGAAGCTCCTCAGGTGCAATATGTGAGACCCACCAGGGTATACATTATCGCCTGACAGCCACTTCACCCTCAGGAGCAATGAATTAGCCCCATTCTCCACTGGATTAAACATCGATTTGTTACTTCGGCTCTCAAGAACACGATATAACCAAGAAAAATAATGCTTTTAAATTTATGGGCTTTAATATGGAGATTCAACAGCTCTGTGTTCATATTTCATAGCTTTCTACGAAATGATATAGCAAAACTTAAACTTTACTATACATTTATAAGGTGAAAAAGTGTTCTAATATTACACATTCACATGACTTTCTCTACCCTCTATCGTTTATTAGTGGGTATACAAACTGTACTTACTAAAGCTTATTTTTCTACCTAATACATTTTAATCCCATTAGCTGCATAAACAACTACTTTAAAAAATTTCGTTATAGATACAAAGGGAACAGTGATAGTCAAATGTTTAAAAACTGGACGCTGCTAGCCTTAAAATTCCATACTGTTTCCATGCAATCGCGAGGAAGAACTCAATGTTGACAGGACTTAAACAAATGACCAAGAAAAGAATAATCGCAACTGTTAATAATGAATATCTCAAAAACTACATATGCCACAAAAATAAATTGTGTGTTTTAAAAAAGATCTACATTCTTTCTGTAGTATGTTTTCGTCTATAGCTTTAAGTTTACCTATTACACAAGATTATACAAAATTTCTTTCAAATGAAGTGGACTTCACAGGTTATTCCTAGCAAATTCAAGATTTACATTTTATTCGCAATCTTCAATATATGGTATTTTAATCAAAATATTTAGAATAATTTTATTATGGAATAAAAAATTTCGAAAATTCGGGGATTTTCTTGAAAATCTTCTTGTCGCACCCTTGGAAGGTACTGAAACCTAAGTATCAAGTTATCCGACTTTTCGTTTTCGAGTTATGCAGCGCACACGCGAACATTTTTCTAAAAGTGGTTTTTTGGATTCATGGGGGGTCAAAATATGTATTTCCGTTGAAATTTCGATATCGAATTTTTGGGTAGATTTCAATACTTCTACACCTGCTATGTACGTGGTAAAGAAAGTAAAAACATATGATGTTACATTCAAATGAATTCCTCTCTCCACTACAATTTATTCTTGTATCTTAGTTTACCGGAATGATTTTATTACATATTTCGTTATAGGTATAAGGAGGTTACGGGAGGTGAAGCGATTGTTAAATACTTATTATGCTGGTGTTGAAATTCTACACGTTTTTGTATTAAATTACCAGAAACAAAGTATTGTGGCTTAGCACTTGCTCGTAAAATATTGTGACTGTCCAGTTTTTTTTTACTTTCTCTACTACGTATAGTAAGTAGGGGAACTATTGTATTCCACACAAAAATTCGATACCGAGATTTCACCGGAAATAAATGTTTCGAGACCTCCTGAATCCAAAAAAAGCATTTTTGGAAACATGTCCTGTGTGTGTCTGTGTCTGTCTGTCTGTCTGTCTGTGAACACCATAACTCAGAAACGAACAGTCGGACAAACACCAAACTTGGTATTTAGGTTCAGTATCTTCCAGAGATGCGACACGAAGGTTTTCAAGAAAATGCCCCACCGCAGATTACCCTCTACATGGAACATTTTTCGAAAATTTTAATTTTCTCAAAAATGGCTCCAACGATTTTTATTAAAATATCATATGTTTAAGATGTTTTCATGACAAATAATATGTATATCTTAGTTTCCTGGGAATGTCTCCAAAAGTATTCTTCATTGTAAACAAGTTTTGCATAACTGGTAAACCATAAGAGATAGACAAAATGTTAATAACAAAAACTGTAGATCGCGTTAAAATACACAATTTATGTCATATACATTTTTATTGTTGAGTGAACCATTTTCGAGAATTTGCTTGTTATTCCCTTAAATTTTTCAATGCTTATTTTCTCAAATGGGAATTCGTTATTCATTTTTTTGTCTACGATAATGCAAACAGTATTAATCTGTGGCAAAGAGAATGGTGCTGCACATAGCAACCAGCTCTTAAGAGTAAAGTCTATGCTTAAAGGCTACTGTATTTCTATATCGGTCTTGTAAATATATATTCCCCTTACATCTACAAGAAAATTAGCAATAAAACGGAGTCTGCAAACGTTTATCTCGATTAACATGAAGTAGATGAAGAATAAGCATTTGTAAAAATAGCTTGTACAAGAGTAGAGAAAGTCATGTGAGTGTAACACTTCAGATTTTGTTTCTACCGTCACTATTTAGTATTTCTCTGGTTCAAATTCACTGCAGTCATTCTCCGTGGTGTAGTGGTTACCATGCTAGTCTCTAGTTGCCAATGTTGCGGACTCAATCCCGGCGGAGGACGATGGATTTTTTCGGGCGTAAAAATCCTTAGCATGGTTTCCTTCGGAAGGGGAGTAAAGCCTGTTGTCCCGTGTCGTAGACTTACGTCAGGCCTAATAAAGGAGCCTCTGAAAAATTACCGGTCTTTCACGCCAAATATAGAAGGGGCGCTAAGGACCACAGCAGTTAAAGAGCGTCCATAAATAAAATTCAGTTTAATTTTAATTTCACTGGTTGGTTCACTTCACTCGGGAGTCGAACACAAGGCCTCCGCAGTAACATTCGCTACACGTCACCAGCTCGCTCGGAGAATTGCACTTGATGTCGCACGGGAAACTCGCTCGCTCACTGACTGCAGCTCACTCTACTGTCGCCACGGATTCGCTCCCGTGAGAGTGCTCGTTTATATAGTCAATGAAATCTTACCACAAATTTCTCGACCGTTCTAGAACTATTTCGGCATACTTCCTGGTGGAGGGGGGAGAAGCAGCTTCCAGAAGCACCCGGTGTTTTCGCTGGCAAGCAGCAGTTATCTTGTTTACTCGGAGCGCCCGGCGCCGACCTCCCGATAACCTTGGGCCATAACCGCTCCATCACAATATTATTTGGTCAACCACTCTATTAATACCTGATTACATGTGACGTATATGAACTGTTATGGCATCTATAATATTTCAGCTACTCACTATGCTCTTACTCAGTGGGTCGCCCTTACCTTTTAACATCCTCAAAGCAGCACTCCCTTGGGATCCATTTCCCATTTAAACAATGAAAACATTTAAAACAAAATAAATTTTGTTCATTGTTATTTTAACATTCTAATAAATAAACTAAGTTCATTTCGTTTGTTCCAGTATTGGTTGGTTCACGTTACCTGTAAAACATCAATAAATACGGCTTGGATTCAATGGTGCTGCCATCTGTTGCGCTACTCCCAAACACGCTCAAAGTCCTGCCATCAGTACTACCATCCGATCAGCGTTTGATTACATACCAAAGAGTATCTTAGTTAATTTCACAAAAAAAATTTGAATCGTGTAATTATTGAGGCTATTTCCAGAAAATTCTACATATACATATTACATTATATTGGATATTAAGCAGACGGGATTCGGCGCCGATCAAGTGAATGCAGATATTATACCGACGCCCCACCAAGGGGCATTCCCGGGAGGAAGGGAGAGATGAAGTGAATGAAGACACCGGGCGGCAGGAAATATAGACGCCCCGGCGGCCGGACAGGCAGACCGGGGACCCCGCCCCACACAAGGTGCATCGCGGTCCTTAACCCCGGCAAATAGCTGAAGGCCGAGGGAAGGAGAAAGTTTAGAGAGCATCGTCTTTTCCTTCCACGCCGCACCGAAACATCATCGCCGAAACTTTCAACCCTGAAATAGACCAAAATGGGATGAGAGTTGACTGAAATGATTAGTGGAACGAAATAGAGGGATAGGAAATTCATGGGATGAAAAAAACCACTCCAACATTCGCTTCACGATCAGAGAAAACCCCTGAAAATACTCATCAGAGTGAACGATTGCCGGGAATCGAACCTGGGACGTCCCGATTGTGGACCTCGATATGCCTGAGCCATATCGTTCGGTTCAATTATAATACTCATGCAAATATTTAAAACATTTATGACAATGAAATTAAATATCGTTCGTCAAACGGGGTTCAAATAAATATCACTGTGTAGGCGTATATTTACATACTTGTAGGACAGGCTTGTTACAGCCACTGGAGCTCGGTACCACAGTAGGCCATCTCAGTAGGACCATTGTGTTTTACGTGACCTCTGGGAGAAAATAACGAATGGGAAATCCGAAGGTGACCAGACTTGACGACGTTGCGTGCTAGCAAGAACGGGGACCCAAACCATTCCTGAGTTACACCAATCCTGACGCCAGCGGGAGCCTGCTTTCACCATTATCAACCCCGGGGGCCACGGAAACGATCCCCCAGGAAGGGGCACCGTTGACAAACGCCAGAGAGAAATCCTTTACACAGCGTAAACTCTACCGTCCCGCCGCCACGCACCAATGGACGTCGCCTGGTTCTGTAGTCCTAAAACATATGAAGGTGAAAGGGATGAAAGGAAGATGATGGGGAGGGGAAAAGATAATCAAGAAATTCGTGGTAGAAGTGGTACCACTCAGGACCATCTACCTGACAACCTACGATAATCAAGAAAAAGCTTAGGACACGGGATTCGAACCCGAGACCTCTCGAACGCGAGCCTCATACATTATCGCGGAGCTATTTCGGTTTCATGTTACTGTAAATTATTATCGCGTATCTTCCTACTGATATCGAGTCTCTGGCCTCTGCTTCACCGTAGCTGCCAAGTCAATATTTTAGGGAATCTCACTCTGACCTCGCTGTCAGATTCAACTATGTAGTAAGACACAGCAAAGCAACAACGTCGGACTGTAAAAGGATTCCGTAGTTTCCTTAATTGTGATTGATATGCCGGCTTAACAGGAAACAATTGGCCCCTTCTTTCTCTCCTAATGGAGCTGAAGAAAGGGAGGTAATCAGAGCTACAGAAGCTGTTCTTGGGCATTTCTAGAGAGCAATTATTTATACCCGACTGTTTGGAGAAGGCCCGTGATATGCGCACTCTTCGTTTGGGGTTTATACAGGCTTTTAATTTAAAGAAAATTCAACGTCCAAATAAATACTTACTTTCAATTTAGATACGGAGAAAGAAGTTTAAAACAAGATTTAATTACACTTTAAGTTTCATCCTCTCATCTCCAGGATTTTTTGACATTTCAGACGAAATTCCTGTATTTTGATATTTATTTTGTTAGTACATCTAATTCAATTGTTAGCACATGAGGCAGTATTTTTAACACTTAAATGATTTCGTCAAATTATATAATAAGTAAATTCAATAACAGCCCGCCTTGAAGCAATATGTGTATGTAATAATTCGTAAAATGTATGTAACAGTCATTGCATATGCTTATATTATTGTAAACATGTTCAATAATGTTATGTGAATGTATTAGGTAATTTAATAACGTAGGAGCTGTGAGAAATAAGTCAAAATTTGCTAACAATGAGGTAACCTTGAGGCAATAATGAGTTTGAGAGTTTAACAATACTACTGGTAATTATTGGAGTAACAATAATGTAATTTTTGTGACAGTTTATAAAATAGCCAATCAGCAACCAGAAAAAGCTTTAGTTAAATGAAGGTATTCTATTGGAGTAGGATTAGCCAATCAGAAACTGAAAAGGAGAAAAATGTACAAGTTTGGGTGGTTGAAATCAGTTCAGTTGCCTGCAGACAGTGCTTGTAACCAGACGATAAAGTGTCCTCAAGAAATTTCATATGTATTCGTGTGAGACGAAAATAGTTTTACGTGTTAAAAAGTGTAATTAATAATAAAAAAAAGAATCTCACAGCTCTCTATATCAGTGAAGTGTTATACAAATCGTGTCAAGCAGTAATAAAATGAGTGAAGTAAAATTATAATCTGTGTAAGCCTACGTTCTTGACGCTTCACAACCGTGGCAAGATATCCATGTCTCTAAAATAATACTGATGCAGCCGAGGCAGACATAAATATTAAATATTTAAAGAAACAGTAAAAATACATTTGGGGCGAAGCCTACCGGAAACTGTTTACTATACGTGCGGTTGCAATTACTTCAAGTTCGGCTCCCCAACAGTCGAAATACGATACAACTCCTTTTAAAATACTACTTTCTCAAATTGACGCCCAAAGCGTGGTGGAAATAACGTAAAGTAACTATTTTCTTTAAATTGGCGTCCATACGAGGAGCTAATAAAGTTATTCTCACACATTTATACTTTTCCAGCACCTATTAATAGTAAGTAGAAGCAGTATTACATTCGATGTCGAATTTTCATCAGAAATACATGTTTTAAAGTTCCCTTAAATAAAAACATATCACTCATAAAAATGTATGCTAGGTTGCCCCATTGTCTAGTCGGTAGTTACTCTGCTGGGCCTTACCTGCTGTGCGAGGGTCCAGGTTTCGATTCCCAGCGAGGGATTCACGTGGCTCGAATGTTTCTCTAGCCAAGATTACTCCCTATCCTCCCCAAAGTCTGGAAGTAGGAGTGAGAATGTGATCTAAGGTACAAACCCCAAAGAAATCTAGAGATCCAGCTACAAGTGCATACGCGTTAACACCATTATCGATATGTTCCAAAGTCGCCGATATGAGCATAGCAATTAAACGCGAGGTATAAAGGTGTGTGTACGTGTGTGTGTCTTGAAAAACATAACTCAAAAACGAAAAGTCGTACGGGTGAATACCAAACTTTGCAAGTAAGTTCAGCATCTTCCAAGGAGGCGTCATGAAGACCTTCAAGCAAATATATGCGCAAAAAAACTGATATATTTGTATTTTTCTCAAAAATTCCTCTAACGATTTTCTTTAAAATATTACCAATAGGCTGTGAAGTCTCCCTCTACATTAGGGATAAATTTTGTATGCTGGTAAAGCATATGAGAAAGAGAAAAACTTAACGTGCAAACAGTTTAGACATTTAAAATACAATTTATTTACGAGAGTGGATCGAAAATTAACGCACAATAATTTTGTTCTGCCTTGGTATTGCAGCTGTAATGTTACAATTTCACACAGATATAGTTTGAAGTTTTTACTCCAGAGGGTATTTTTTGTTTTATGTGCAGCTCTAGCGAGAGAGGCGTGAACTGCGCAACAAAAATGGCACGCTTGCTACTGTCGTCCACGTGTGAAGAGCAGAGAGGTGTGGTTCGATTTTTGTGGGCCAAATGGCATAAACTGAGTGAAATTCACAGGAATATGCGTGGCGTGTATGGGAATGATTGTATGGACCGTAGCAATGTCTCCAGGTGGTGTGCATTCTTCCTAGAGGGCCGTGTAAACCCTTAGTGATTCGCCACGGTTCGGGAGGCCGGTAACAGCTACAACTCCGCAGAATGTCAAGGACATTGAGGCGGCAATTTTGAACGACCGTCGTGCGCAACAGCGAACGTTATCGCAACAGTTCAACATTTCCTATGGTGTAGTGTACGATATTGTTCAAACGCTTGAAATTTCGTAAAGTTAGTGATCACTGGGTGCCTAAGAACCTGACAGACAACCACAAGAGCCAGTGAATGATGACGAGCTTGGATCACCTCAGAAGGGCATGACTTTCTGAAAGGAATCGTCACTGGTGATGAGTGCTGACGATGTCAAAATTCTTCATGACAATGCTCGTATCCATGTTGCTGCTGCTGTACGTCAGAAAATCACCAAATTTGGTTGGGATGTTCTCCAGCATCCACCATACCTTGCGCTGTCGGACTTTCATCTGTTTGGTCCCATGAAGAAATTCCTGGCCGGCTAACGCTTTGCGACAATGCAGAAGTGAAATCAGGGAACCGCAGATGGCTGTACTGTAAGGAAACGGACTTCTACGAACAGGGCATATTCAAACTGGTATCACGATGCGAGAAATGTGTCAAAAAGTAGGTAAAAGGTGTAAGTTTGTGCTTTATGTTCTTTTAACTATTAAACTTTTTTATAAAAAAATTATTCTGCGTTACTTCTGGATCCGCCCTCGTAAAAATTATTGTATCACCAACTAATGTGACACCATCTGTATAACTAGCTCAAGCCCACCCACAAGTCCCTGAATACCCGAGGCCTCTCGGGAGCATCCGGGGGCGGGACCTAACTGAGCAGTCAGGACCGATGTCAGGAAGTAGCCTTTACAAAGCGCACCCGCCCAGCCGCAACACGCCGAACACCGCCGACTGGTCCTTTAACTCTAAATCAGATGATGATAAAGGAAATGATGGTTACAGAGAATGAGGAACAGGAAATCGTGGTAGAAGAGAAATCACCCAGGCAAATGCCTTTCGACCCGGAGAAACCACCGAAAACGAATCATAAAAAGAATCGAACCCTCGACCTCCCTAATACGAGCCTCACACGTTACCATCTGACTCGTGAGAAGCAGGTATAGTAGCCACTAAACCACCAATAACCTTGTATTAACAATCCATAAAAAAATCACAAGAAAGTGAATTATCCAAACTTTGCATCATGGATTTATATTTTAATGGCAATAAGAAGAACGTTTTTAGTTCCTCCCGCCGAGATGCAGTCAATTCCTTTGGAATACGTTACTTTAACATGATTACAGCAACAAAGTGAGGGATATCCCCTGTAAGGTTCTTTAGATCTGAGCAAACGCAGTGTCCTACAACGGGACTTACATTTTATGGAGTGACATTATACTTTTTACTCTCTGTCGCTTACCTATGACAGGTAGAGGAAGTGATGTATTTCACCGAAAAATTTGACATCGAGACACCCCGCCAAAGTATTTTAAGAAAAACAAACGATTACATGTTTATGTATGTGTGTGTGAGAGAGAACAATATGATGGTTGTCCCACAAGTACCCGACCTAACAAAGAAAACACAACATTTTGGGAAAAGTATATTTATTTCTCTACATATTCTCGTTTCAGCTTGATACACTTTTCCCAGCGGTGTTTAATAGCTTTGATATCCTGTCTATACTGAGAACCATCGAGTTCTCTAAGATAGCCATCAACTGCAGACTCCAGCTCCTCATTGTTGGCAAATCTTTTAGCACGAAGCTATTTTGAAATAGAAAATAATCAGAGGCAGCTAAATCTGGCAAATAGGGTGCATGAGGAAGCAAGTTGAACTTTAACGGATGTGTGAACTGGTACATTGTCTTGATGAAACAAAAGTTTCTTTTCCACTAAATGCGGCCGTTTTTGCTTGATTTTATTATTCAAATACTGCAATAATTTTGCATAATACTCGTCATTGATTGATTTTCCTTTTTTTCCGATAATCAATGAAAATTATTCCACTCACATTTCAAAAAAAACTGACACCATGACCTTGCTCGCAAATGGAATTGCCCCACCTTCTTTGGAGCCGATTCTTCCCTTTCAATCCACTGTTTGACTGTTCCTTCGTGTGAAGTGATGGCCCCATGTTTCTTTCATGTTTATGAACCGTTACGAAAACTTGGTTTTATTGCAGCGAAACATTGCCAAACACTCACCTGAAACATCCTAACAATGCTGCTTTTGTTCCATTGTGAGTAAACGCGGCACACATCTTGCACATAGCTGCCTGGTGTCTAAATTTTCATTGAGTATGCGATGTACAGCACTTTTTGAAATGCCTACGATGTCTGCTAGTTCACGCACTTTCAGTCGATGGTCATCCAATAATCATTTTATGGATTTTCCTCACAATTTCGGCATGGTCACCTCATTTGGTCGACCACTGCGATGTTCGTCTTGGTAGTTCTTACGGCCTCGATTAAACTCTACCACCCAATATTTTACAGTTGTAAATGAAGAAGGAGGCTCCCCCAGAGTAGAATCTAGCTCAGCTTTAATATTAGTTGGGCTAAGACCTTTCAAATGAAAGTATTATATCACATAACGATGACCAGTTTTATACATGTTTACAAATTTGCTGAGAAATTTATTATTGATGGCTGCCAAACAATTACTTATCAAACTTCAGACTTAACCTTTAAAAGTTTGGTCAATTATTTGCAACAACAAACACTATCTATACAAAAGGTCGGGTACTTCTGGGACTGCCCTCGTAATCTTGCAAATGATTACTGATAATTGATAAATACCAAAACTGTTTTTTCAGTCCAGCATCTTATAAGGATACGACAAGCAGATTTTCACGAAACTCCCTCAATCCAAACACTCTGTACATGAAAATTTTTAGTTACTTTCTCTACCACGTATAGTTAGTAACCTAAGTATTGTATTTCAACCAAACATTGGATACCGGGATTTTACCGGAAATATATATTCTGAGGCCCCCTGAATAAAAAAGAGCATTCTTAGAAAAAGGTCCTTATGTGTGTATCTGTGTGTGTGTCTATGAACAGCATAACTCAAAAACAAAAAATTCTGATGTGTTACGCTTACATGACACTCTCTACTCTTGTACAAACTATTTTTACAAACGCTTCTCCATATGCTTCATGTTAATTGAGATATCGAGATTTTAAACTTATTGCTAATTTTCTTGTATATGCAAGGGGAATTGGTAGACTAAATGATAGTCAAATATTTTAAGAGCTGGTTGCTATGTGGAGTAGTCAATTCTCTTTGCATTGCCAGCACAAAAAAATGAAGAACGAATTTGAGAAAAAGTATAAGTATTGGAAAATTTAAGGGAATAACAAGCAATATCTCGAAAATAGTTCATTCAACAAAAAATGTATATAACATAAATTGTGTATTTTACCGCGATATACATTCTTTGTGTAGTAGAACTCTGTCTATCTCTTATGGTTTACCAGTTATGCAAAATTCGTTCACAATGAAGAATACTTTTGGAGACATTCCCAGAAAATTGGAGATATACATTTCATTTGTCATGAAAATATCTTAAAGATATGATATTTTAATCAAAATCGTTAGAGCCATTTTGAAGAAAATTAAAATTTTCGAAAAATTTTCCATGTAAAGGGTAATCTGGGGTGGGGGGGACTTTCTTGAAAACCTTCGTGCGCATCTCTGGAAGATACTGAACCTAAATACCAAGTTTGGTTTTTATCCAACTGTTCGTTTCTGAGTTATGCTGTTCACAGACACACAGACACACAGACACACAGACACACACGGACATGTTTCCAAAAACGCTTTTTTCGGACTCAGGGGTCCTCAAAACATATATTTCCGGTGAAATCTTGGTATCGAATTTTTGGTGGAATAGAATACTTCCTCTACTTACTATACGTAGTAGAGAAAGTAAAAATATGATTATAACACATTTTTATGAATTTGATTCTTGTGTTTGTGTTTATGTAATATTTATTTTGTATCTTTTCTTAGGGTTAGGATTACGCTACGGAGGGAACTCTTAGCACCTCAACCCTCACAGGGATGTTTTCTACATACATCTCCGGGAGGAACAGATAAGATGAAGGAATCGCAGATGACGAATGGGCTCAGGACTGGCTGACGCAGGCGACAGAGACTCGTAGAGGTACCTAAGAGTTACAGACTTGACCACCAAGCCGGAGAGCGCTTAAGGCAGCTCTTTCAATCCACAAGCTTGGAGGGTAGCTCACAGGCTCCCCACCAGCGTAGATCGGGGAAAGCTTGACACAGCAGCGGAGAAGAGGTACCAACACGCAAACCATCTGCAACATCTACCCGCAGTCGTCCGACACACAACCACGGAGTCAACCTGGAACGTGAAAGAGTAAGATGAAAAGAGAGGGAGTGGGGAGAGAGAAATTCGGGGAAACATTGCTTCCCAACATTCGCCTAGAGACCCAGGGAGATTCTCACGAGTCAGAAAGGTCGGCCGCGGGAATCGAACCCACGACCTTCCAAATTGCGTGCCACAAACTGTAACTTGTATTTCTGAAACAAATCGAAGCCCTTTGGCATTTGCAACTGACATGGACATGCACACAAGCAATTGTTAGAAGTATGAGAGAAAGAAGATTGGAAGAGAAGGAACGGGAGGACTAAGACGAATGGAATTTGGCTATACGGTCCATAAACGAGTGCAAAAGAATATATTAACACCTGTAATACCTGGAATAAATAAATAGAATTTTCAAATACTTGAATTTATGTAGCGGTCCCATTCATACTCGCCATCAAATTCCATACACAAAAAATTTTATGATGTTTCATTTAGTGCTAATATTATATAAGTAAAAAACCCTGATATTACATTAGCATGATCTTTTCTACCCTTGCCCTTAATTAGCGGGTATACAAATTATTCATATTTTGCATATTTTTTTAACTCATTCATTTTAATCCAAATTAACCTTGTAGAAATACCTACTTGCTCATTTAGTTTTAGATACAAATGGAATAGCGATTGTCAAATGTTTGAGAACGGGACGCTATATGCTGCCCTTTAAATTCTATACTTTTACCATGACATCGCGAGAAAAAACTGCGTATCAACAAGACATGAAAAGAATGATAAAATCTTATGTGTTTCACTCACATGACTTTCTCTACTCTTGTGCAAACTATTTTTACAAACACTTATTCTCCATATGTTTTACGTTAATCGAGATATCGAGATCTTATTGCTAATTTTCTTGTAGATGCAAGGGGAATAAGTAGGCTTTAAGCTATAGTAAAATATTTTAAGAGCTGGTTGTTATGTTGAGTATTCCATTTCCTTTGCATTACCAGGACAAAAAAAAATTGAATAACGAATTTGAGAAAACGTTTAAATATAGGAAAATTTAAGGGAATAACAAGCAATATCTCGAAAATGGTTCACTCAACAAAACAAATGTATATGACATAAATTGTGTATTTTAACGCGATCTTCAGTTTTTCTGTAGTAAAATTTTGATAATCTCTTATGGTTTACCAGTTCTGCAAAAGTCGCTCACAATGAAGAGTACTTTTGGAGACATTCCCAGGAAATTCGAGATAAACATTTAATTTGTCATGAAAATATCTTAAACATATGATACATTAATCAAAATCGTTAAAATCCATTTTTGAGAAAATTAAAATTTTCGAAAAATGTTCCAAGTAAAGTGTAATCTGGGGTGGGGGATTTTCTTGAAAACCTTCGTGTTGCATCTCTGGAAGATACTGAACCTAAATACCAAGTTTGGTGTTTATCCGGCTGTTCGTTTCTGAGTTATGCTGTTCACAGACACACACACGGACATGTTTCCAAAAAGGTATTTTTTGGATTTAGGGGGTCTCAAAACATATATTTCCGGTGAAATCTCGGTATCAAATTTTTGGGTGGAATACAATACTTCCCCTACTTACTATACATAGTAGACAAAGTAAAAATTTTCGGAATGAACAGGATTTCATAGGCTATTTCCAGAAAATTCAGGTGTCTCAAAATACGTTTTTTCAGTGAAATCTCGGTGTAAAATGTTTGGTTGGAATGCAGTATTTTTTCTACCTACTATGTACGTGGTAGAGATAATAAAAATACGTTTCTGGTTTAAAGGGGATCTCAAAACATGTATTTCTGGTAAAATCTCGGTATCGAATTTATGGATGAAATGGAATACCTTCTCTACCTACTATGTACGTGGTAGAGAAAGTAAAAAGTGTTACCCTAGCCGCCTATATGACATTGTGGGTTATTAAAACATTTGAAATGAAATCATTTCGATGCATGTTTAGACTTAAAACAAGCCTTTTATAAATAATTTGTACATTAGCTATGAAAATAAATTAGTGGATAGAGAAAGTCGTGTGATTACAACACAACACTTTTTCTTAATGTATACAAAATATAGAGAATTTTAATTCATAAGAAACCTTAGGATAGGACTAGAAACGAAGGGAGACTTGGCACTTCGACCTATGCAGATCTTGTGTACCTAGGCACCTTAAAGGGCGCCCCGGGGAGGGAGGGATGACGTGAGTGGACGGCCGGACCAGGAGGCACGACAGGCAGAGGGCACGGTCCTTACGGTTTACAGATTTGAACTCGCCAGGTGCTGGCTGGTGCAGGTGGTCCCCCCCCAGTTAGGCTTATACATCCCCTCGGAGACCGCTTGCAGTCCGGGGGACGACGGTTTCCTAAGAGCATCCTTTACCCCTACCATGAACACGCCGAGACCTCTTGCAGTACTGAAAGAAGTCAAGCGGATAAAAAGTGAAGTGCAATGAGAAGAGAGATGAAATGGTGGGACAGGAAATTCGGGGGATGAATTTTCCTTCCCAAAATCTGCCTGGTGACCCGGGGAAATCCCCTAAAAACACCCATGCGTCAGGAAGGTAGGCTACGAGAATCGAAACCACAACCTCGCGAATACGGGCCACATGCGTTACCGTTTGAGCCATCCCGCTGGTATAAGAGCCCTCCATATCCTAGAAAACAAAACAAAGCGGCATATTGGATGCCGGAAACAAATAGATTTTGTCAAATTAAATCGAGAACATAATTTCTTATCGTGAAGGCTAATTGGTCCTTGTTTTCCTAGCACCATCGCATCGTTATGTTCTGGTAGCTTTATATTAACACGCTCGCTTAAAATAGAATGTCAAATAGTTGCGACACAAAGTCGTTGACTATGCTTGTGAGTTTCACTGCATAAACATGTTTACATACTTAAATTAGGAACAAGCGGGCACCGTTGCGCATGCACATAAAAGCGTATCTTGTTATGGCCTTTAAGTGAAAAAGGTTTCGTGAAACGTGCACACAGAGGGAGGGAGAGAGAGAGGGGAAGGGGAGGAAGGGAGAGGGAGAGAGAGGTCAGGTAGGTACAATGTCAGGGCTCTGTGTGATGCATTAATTGCCAGGAGTATGCATTAAACATGGACCAGTGCAGTAGGGACACCATTGTGTAGATCGTGAAATGGCATGATCGCTGATAATAGCCTCTCCCGGTCCAGCAGCATAGCTTTTTACCAGCAGAGATCAGTACAGCCAACTTGGCTCACTTTGTCGTTACTTTTATGTTCCGTAGCTACTGATGCTAATCCAAGCTTCATAGGGAACAGATTAAACGTATTTTGTCCGGTGTATGAACCAGAGACCAGCGTTTCTTTCAGTTTCGAGATAAAACGAGTCACCACATTGACACGATACACCAACAACTGTTTTTCCAGTAGAGACCGGTTATTCGAAAATGATTAAACATGTATACTTTGTGCTGGGTTTTCGGTATAAAACCTGACCGCTCACACGGTGTTGTGCGTCAGAGACATTCCCCACACCCCACACTCACGACAAGTTTTCTGTCCTTCAGTTACTGCATAGTCATTAGCGTCAGTAGTCCACATTCATTTGCAAAAACGGAAAGGCAGATAACAACGTAAATGTTATTTTAAATACGAATCGGCTCGTCGCGTTCGTAAAGAATCCATCTTGAAGTTTTCTGCACAATTGTCTCCTTCCGGAACTCAATTCATAATCTTGTGAGTAAATTCGAGACTACTGGTTCAGTGCAAAACAGGAAACACATGCAAAGATGTACAGTGTTAACAGAAGAAACTTTAGATGAAGTTGGCGAAAAGCTTGGACGTTTGAGGAAGTATTTTTAACACTTCAATTATTTCAGTCAAATTATATAATATAAAGTCAATAACAGCCAGCCTTAAAGCAATATGTATATGTAACAATATATAAAAATTGTATATTACAGTCATTGTATATGTTTATATTATGTTAAATAATGTTATGTGAATGTATTAAGTAATTTATTAATGTAGGAGCTGTGAGAATAATAGATTAAAAGTTGCTAACAATGAGGTAACAATGAGGTAACTTTGAGGCAACAATGAGTAAGAATGTTTAATAATGCAACTAGTCATTACTGGAGCAACAATAATGTAAATTTTGAGACAGTTTATAAAATAGCCAATCAACAACCAGAAAAAAGCTTAAGTTAAATAAAAGTATTCTATTGGATTAGGAATAGCCAATCAGAGACCTAAAATACAGAAATTTACAAATTTAGGCGGAAGAAATCAAGTCAGTTGCTTCTAGACAGCGCTCATAACTGGAAGCGTTGCTTATAGACAGTGTTTCTAGCCGGACGCGAGATGCGTCCTAAGAAATTTAATAGGTATTCAGTGTGAGATGGAAATAGTTTACGTATTAAAAAGTGCAAGTAATTAATTAAAAAAAATCTCACGGCTCTCTCTATATCAGTGAAGTGTTATTTAAATCGTATCAAGCATTAATAAAAGGAGTGAAGTAAAATTATAATCTGTGTAAGCCTACATTCTTCAGTCGCACCACAACCCTGCAAAGAGAAACATGTCTCTAACAATAAATACTGACGCAGCCGAGGCAAACATAAATATATAATATTTAAAGAAACAGTCAAATATTACAAAGTTAATATTTTTAAACATTGGGGCGAAGGCCACCTGGTACCATACGTGGTTACAACTACTTCGAGTTCGGCTCCCCAACAGTCCAAATATAATACATATACTTCAAATTGGCTTTCCATACGTGAAGCATAAACCTAATTTCACGTTCGCCACGAAAATCACTATGGAAGTTATCACAAATTGGGTTTTCAGTAACGATTGCACGTACAGCATTTGCTATGACGTAGAAGTTAATTTTGTTATACTTTACGTATAGTATCCTATATATTATACAATATATCCTGCAGTAATAACATAGCAGGGCAAAAGCCAAAGTAAAACCGCAACTAGGAGGATGTACACGGCAATAATCACAAAAAACCCGAAAAAGTAATTAAGTAAAACTTAAATATATTTAAAACTTTTCAATAATTGCTTTCAATAATAAAATACTAACGCAATTAAAAGGAAGGCACAAAAAGAACAAAATACCTAATATTAATTACTGATCCAAAATGCAAACCTTGCCCCGACCGACTAATAATAAGATTCAAATGGGGACAATATTACATTACAAATCATTCCAAAGATAATTACGCCATTTTAATGCTAATAAAAGCACAAACAACACCAGTTTAAATCAAATAAAACAGAAACAAAATCACTCCAAATAACTAATGAATGTACTCTTTCAACTTTCCCAAACACGACACATTATCTGGGCAAACAATAAATCCAATAACACATACAAAACTACCAGCGGTACCTTACTTTAAGAAAATGAAGGGTTTATGTAATTATATGTGCAAACGAAATAAGCTCAATATGCCCAACTAAACCCGTTTTTCAGATGCAAATCACAAATCCAACGCAAACTAGGTTATCTTAAGAATAATAAGTTCCTTTTTAGTTGTAGCTTTACCGAGGTTCCACAGCAATTATATATTTGCGGTTACCCTCTAAATGGTAAATACAACATTGCATTTGTTAACCCAAGGCACATGTACATTATCTAACACAATGGCCAACGGATTAACGAGAATAAATAAAATAAGTCATCCCAATTGTGCTTCCCGTGGGCACACATATAATTAAACCGCCAAAGTCTCTCCAAAATATACGCCTCCGAAAGAAAAAAAATCTGATGTGTTACACTCACATAACTTTCCCTACTCTTGTACAACCTAATTTTACAAACGCCTATTCTCCATATGCTTCATGTTAATCGAGATATCGAGATGTCAATCTTATTGATAATTTTCTTGTAGATGCAAGGGGAATATGGTAGCTTTTAAGCGATGGTCAAATATTTTAACGCTGGTTGCTATGTGGCGCATTCCATTCTCTTTGCAAGTCCAGGACATAAAAAAATGAATAACGAATTTGAGAAAAAGTATAAGTATTGGAAAATTTAAGGGAATAACAAGCAATATCTCAAAAACGGTTCACTCAACAAAAGAAATGTATATGACATAAGTTGTGTATTTTAACGAGATCTACATTTTTTGTGTAGTAAAATTTTGTCTATCTCTTATGGTATACCAGTTATGCAAAAGTCGTTCATAATGAAGAATACTTTTGGAGACATTCCCAGAAATTTCGAGATATACATTTCATTTCTCATGACATTATCTTAAACATATGATATTTTAATCAAAATCGTTAGAGCCATTTTTGAGAAAATTAAAATTTTCGAAAAATGTTCCATGTAAAGGGTAGTCTGGGGTGGGGGTATTTTCTTGAAAATCTTCGTGTCGCATCCCTGGAAGATACTGAACCTAAATACCAAGTTTGGTGTTTATCCGACTGTTAGTTTTTGAGTTATGCTGTTCACACACACACAGACACACACACAGACACACACACACACAGACACACACACACACAGACACACACACGGACATGTTTCTAAAAATGCTTTTTTTGGATTCAGGAGGTCTCAAAACGTGTATTTCCGGTGAAATCTCGGTATCGAATTTTTGGGTGGAATGCAATACTTCCCCTACTTACTATACGTAGTAGAGAAAGTAAAAAGAGAGCAAGCGATGAGAACACGCCACTTTTAAACCCCGAATTTAAATTATATAAGAGCCGAAAAGTCGGAGATCCTATCTTAAGGATGATCACCACGTGCACCACACGAACTCTCTCCCGTTTCTTCAAAATTTTTCAACCACCTTTCTACAGCAAATGCGATAGCCACGCCGCCACACCAGAGACCCAACAACTAACGCGACTGCAACATGTTCACGAACGGTCGAAATAGCAAACACAAGGAGATACTTTAGCGCGATAAATAAAATGAAACTTCAGTGCACAGCAGAATAGGTTTACAGGAATACAGATTTAAGAAGCGAAGACAGAGTGCTAGTGGCACAGCACAGAACAGCTACCCAGACGCATCACCCACGCGAGCGGTCAGGTTTTATACCAAAGACTCTGTAGCTGAAGCAAGTACCCTATGACGTGACTGTCAGCCCACCGTTCCCACGGCACTGCTGCACGAATCCATTCGTGCGGGGGCAAAGGACTGGTCTGCCATCTCTCCCCTGGATAATGATAACAATACGAATATGCTACGCTTAATTTTGGTTATAAGAAGTGTTAGAAATGGTACCACTCTGCGACTATACAAGCGTGATACCTTTTGAACACTATTGAAAAGGTTCTGCAGCTGAATTGATGTTGGAAAACGTAGGCCGGATACTGTCTTCCAGTTCGTCGAGTTTTACAAAAATTTTATCTTTAAACATTCCCCGCATATAAGTTTAGATCTGGGGAGTGAACAGCGAGTCAACTATTCTTGCGAGGCAGCTATTTTCGTTGATTTCTATCCACCACAACCCCTATCTCTTCTATGTTTTTCTGGGTTAGAACTGATGTCTATGTTTCTTTGTGTCTAACACGGAACCAGTCTGCTGACATTATTTTAAAGCCTATAATTGTGGTTTTGTTATGAATGATATCAACAGGAAATTTCTGTATAATTTTTACTTTCTCTATAACGTATAGTAAGTAAAGTAAGTATTGTATTCCACCCAAAATTTCGACCGATATTTCACTGAAAATACATGTTTTGAGGCCCCTGAATCCAAATAAGGTATCTGGAAATATGTACGTGTGTGTATGTCAGTCTATCTGTAAACAGCATAATTCAGAAACGAAAAGTCAGATAAATACCAAATTTTCAGGGATGAGACACATTTTCAAGAAAATCCCCCACCCCAAACTACCCTTTACATGAAAGATTTTTCGAAAATTCTGATTTTCTCAAAACTGACCTTAACGATTTTGTTTAAAATGTCATATGTTTAAGATATTTTAATGGCAAACGAAATGTATATCTTGAATTTTCTGAGAATACTCCCAAAACTCCCCTTCATTCTGAATGACTTTCGTATAACTGGTAAACCGTAAGATAGACAAAATCTTACTAAACAAAAACTGTAGATCTCGTTAAAACATACAATTTATATCAGAGACACTTTTTTGTGAGCCATTTCCGAGATATTCCTTGTTATTTCTTTGAATTGTTCAACACTTCTCAAATGCAAATTCTTATTCGATTTTTTTATGCCCTGGACATGTAGAGGGAACGGAATGCTCCAACATAGCAACCAGCTCTTAAAATATTTAGCTATCGCTTAAAGCCTACCATATTCCCCTTACACCTATTAGAAAATTAGTAATAAGTTTCTGCAAATGTTTATCTCGATTCACATGGAGTAGGCGGAGAATAAGTGTTTGTAAAAATAATTTGTACAGAGTAGAGAAACTCATGTGAGTGCAACACATCAGATATCTTTTCTGAGTTTACCGTCCTTTAACGGTTAGGTCATATCGGACAATGAATAAATTAAATGGGTGAAATTATGCTCAAATGAGCCTGGGATCCATAGAGCTTAAAGATATCCTACATTCATCTTTTTCAGAGTAAGGGAAAACCCCAGAAAAATGGATACCATGCAAGCCTTAGTTCCCGAGTTCGCGGGTTCAAACTCGATGGAGGGTGATGGATTTTTTACTCGGGGTAAACATCCTTAGCATGGTTTCCTTCAGAAGGGAAGTAAAGCCGGTGGTCCCTTGCAGTAGATTTACGGCACGTAAAAGAACCTTAAGCCTGATAAAGAGACCTCTGAGCAAAATGTCCAATCTTTCACTTCTAATATAGAATGGGACGCTATGAACCATAGTAATTAAAGAGCGTCTATAAATAAAACTCAATTTCATTTCCCGAAAATTCTTATCCGAGTAACTCTCCCTAACTCAGATTCGAACCCGGGACCCCTTGAATGTGAGGCAGACACGCTACCCCACACCACAGAGGCGGGTGCTGTATAAATTCAAGCTGACAGTCTACACGGGACCATTCCTCCAGTAAATCTAGACAAAATAAGCTTACACTGTTCTACAGTATGCACCATAATAACTGAATACAGCTTCACATAACCTTATTCTCGCTATACAGAATGCCAAACAACGTTAGAATTGAAAATAGCGTTACCCTTCGTGGGTCTATAAACTAGGCTATCAACGGTCGCAACATTCAACATAAACCGGTATTACATTCGTACAAATATTGGGTATTGTCATATCATCTGAAATACATGCTTTGAGATCCAAAAAGAAATACTTTTTATAAAAACAGTTGTGTTTATATGTTAACTAGTCATTAAAGAATTTGACTCAAAACTCAGAAATGAAAAGTGGGACACACATTTTCTTTATGGAATCAAACTGTACTGTCCTGGAGCGATGATTTTTAAACCACCGTACCCCCAAAATCTTTTAAATGGTAACAAAATGTCATTAGCCTTTATCTAGGTGCACTCACTTCCATATATATCATCACCGCAGCTTTAGGCGGCATTCTACTTGCCTTCACAGATGGAGTATGTATAGGAAGGGGGAGGTGTGTGTATCTCTTTACCTTTTCGCGCATGAGGAGGCGTCTTGATTTACGTACACAATTCTAGATTATTTCCATATGAATATATAACTTTGAGCAATAGCTTTATACGTGATCACTTATAATAACCATGTTTAAATATATAACTAAATAAAAACCTGCTTTACACAATATCTCTACGAGAAAATATATTTTTAATGAAAACAATGTAAAACTGAAATACATTATACTTTTTACTCTCAAAGAGGACACATTTATTAGACAATAGGAATCATCCTTTCAATCTAAAATACAACTAAATAAAACACTGTTTGCACAATTTCTACATGAAACATTATTTTAATAACAGTATAATGTAAAACCGAAGTAAACTGTACTTTTTATTCTCAAAGAGGACATATTTATAGACATTATTTTAATAATTTGTCCATGCAAGTGCTGCGTAACTTTGCCCTAGCATTGTCTTCAAATTGCAAATTGGCTTCCCACATACCCACAATTCCTCTGCAATGCACACATACATCGCGTGAGCTACAGTTAACATACACCACTGCTTCGTCGAACAGCAAAGGCAGAACGCTCCAAACACACCCCTCCCTGCTATGTACGTGCCCGCTGAGAAAGTGGGCGCGCACAAAATTACTACAGAAAAATCGTTTCCGAAGTATTATGTTTTGTATTTTCCCTAAGGAATATGTCTGATTGAGAATACGCGACCTGTTTTTCTGCATGAAAACATGATTTCATCAGTAACAAACATTTATTTATCTTATAAACAGTCGACTTTTCGTTTTGTATGAATGTGTGTATTACCTGATTTGAACTCATTTTCGTAATTAACGTAAAAGTTTTTTGGAGAATAGCTTTTTATATGGCTAGAGCAATATGCATAACGATAAGCGATTTCTGGGAACTGTTCATGGAAAAAGAAACCCTCGTTGAGTGCTATATTTCAGAGCTTTGAACTTATATTAGTCTATTTTTGCTATTAATTAATTTTCCATAGGTTTGGCGCGCATACATTTACTGAACTGCTTTATGCTGTTACTTTATTGATCCAAAGCAAGTGTCACAGTAAGTGTAGTAATTATAATAATAAGAATAAGCGATATATTTATATATTATTTTACATTATCAACAATTTATTACTATTAAGCTTATTATCAACACTTTTCTAACATTTAAGTGATTACTTACATTGACAAATATATTTGTTTAATAATCTCTTTTCGGATAAATAGGATCGGTTCTTTGAGCTAAGTGCCATAACTCAGAAACCATTGCTCCTCTACAGCCATATTCGATTACGATAAAAAATTATACTTCGTTTCAATACCTACCCCGAGGAAACGTTCGACACAAGCATTGAGGATGCTGTGGATTTTAACCATGCAATTAACTCATTTCCCACCCACTTCTCCCTCTACAAGATACAGTCACTAATCACATTAAGATGGGCTAGTTTTCAACAATTGAAGAATTCATTAAGAGAGCTTATTTCTCACACAACATTCATTTCAGAACGAATATAACATTGCTTACTGGCTCTTATTTGTTTCTTGGAATTTTTTTCAAGCCTGTGATATTTATATAACCATTGAAACTTTGAGGAATAGGAAACATTACAGCGATCTGGAGCAACGTGCCACTTCTTTGTATGCATATGCAAAACGTAAAGGTACGCAGGAACGAAGGGGTGCCAGCAACCGGGGCAGAGAACCTCAAGTAGCCGGCAGCGGCCCTTTCTGATTCTACTGTGAACTCTGGGAGAGTGGGGTGAGGAGAGCAACCCGAAGGGCGAACGGATAGGATGACGATGGGCGAAGCATGGACGAGGTCCCTGACGTTTGCAGTTCAACGCATCCTGCGCACCTCCCGGGCCCACCGAGAAGCCTCCAATCCTCCGCAGCCCCTGATGGGGCTCACTCGGAGGCAGAATCTAACTGAGCAGTCCCGCGACGACGCTAAGGAAGAAACCTCTAGAAAGCGTACAGCCACCGCCTAACCGTGAAACAATGAAGGAGATGGTAGTTACAAAGAGCGTCAAAGACAATCTCACTGCATCTCGCGTATATGTCACATCATTTATCATTGTAAGTGGCCTTGCGAAGCCATGGCCATTTCATTGGTTGCTTTAGGCCACGGTGCAAGGGTGCGCCACTCCTCCTGCTAAATAGTTACACCAATAACCACAACAAAGGTTATAAAATGGCATAGAAACGAAATTTATGTTTATGCTGTCGATCGTATTGGCTAAAAGAGAAAGAGGTAGAGTCAGTACATTCAGTTTGTCATACAGATATCTTATCGTGATTGGTAGCCGATACCTTATCGGTTAGTGCAGGACACACCGGGATAACTTCATGAGCTCCCAGGTTAGCGAAATATAGAATGTGTAGTGTGAGAAGACTTTCAGGGGAGCAAATTAAAGCTTGAAGTGTATTCATTAAATACATAGCAAGGCTACACCCTATAACATAAAAATAACAGAACTGTATTCTCGCAGTGGTATCAATGCTTGTTGCTGCTTAGAAGCAAACATTGAAGAAGCTATTATTTATACGTTAATTTTTAGCACTACGCTTTGGGAGCCAATTTGAGGAAGTTTTGTTGCTGCTACGTATGGAAAGTCAGTTTGAAGATGATGTATTATATTTCGACTGTTTCTTTAAATATTATATATTTATGTTTGCCTCGCTGTGTCAGTATTTATATTTTTTTAGCGACATGAATGTCTTAACAGGGAATGGTGCGATTAGAGAATGTAGGCTTACACAGATTATAATTTTACTTCACTCCTTTTATTAATACTTGACACGATTTAAATAACACTTCACTGATATAGAGAGAGCTGTGAGATTCTTTTGTTAATTACTTGCTTTGTTTAACACGTAAACTATTTTCGTATCACACAAATTACGTATTAAATTTCTCGAGGGCGCATCTCGCGTCAGGCTAGAAACACCGTCTACAAGCAACGCGTCCAGATATGAGCGCTATCTACAAGCAACTGACTTGATTTCTACCGCCTAAATTTGTAAATTTTTGTACTTCAAGTCTCTGGTTGGCTATACCTAATCCAATAGAATACTTTTATTTAATTTAAGCTTTTTTTTGGTTGTTGATTGGCTATTTTATAAACTGTCTCAAAATTTACATTATTGTTGCTCCAGTAATGAGTAGTAGCATTATTAAACTTTCTTACTCATTATTGCCTCAAAGTTATCTCATTGTTAGCAACTTTTCACCTATTATTCTCACAGCTCCTACATTATTAAATTACGCAATACATTCACATAACCTTATTGAACATGTTTACAATAATATAAACATATACAATGATTGCAATATACACGTTTTATATCTTATTACATACACGTATTGTTTTAAGGTTGTTATTGAATTTATATATTATATAATTAGACTGAAATCATTTAAGTCTTAAAAATACCGCCTCAACATAACAGCCTAATTCAAAATACAATTGCTTAATATGCCTAACATATTGCTGATCATAGGAATACAACGGGATCATAGACAAAAATATACCCAATTTTATTGCTATAATATGTCTGTCACATTAAGTAAAGAATATACATAGGATATTTATCTCCAGTTTCTAAACATGATCAGTCAATTATAACAAAAGAGTAATTTGCATTTAGTAAACGAATACCATCACCTGCGGATGTTTTACGGGAAGTGCACACTTTCTGACGTGTATGTATGCAGATCATCGTCCCCACTTTCCTGGAATATTTTTATACAGTAATTATTTACTATAAAACACTTTTATGCACTGCCGTTGCAATTGCTGTAACAGTGCGGCCAGCCTCCCACATACCCACGACACGTCCCAATGTATACGGCATGACTGGTTCTGAGACAATAAACATGTTTTGGTTTCAATAACGCCAGAAAAAGCAAAGGCATCAACCTCCCCTCTTTTTCCCCTTATTGCTTTGTTATCAAGCCACCACGCTCTTCGATAGACAAGGTGAAGGACACGCCTCAAAAGACCCCAGAAAACGATACAAAATCCGCCCAAAATTTTCTTTGGCGCTCTGTGTACAAGAAATTAGGGATAGAAAAGTCGCGTTAGAAGAGGAACAAATAAGCATTCGCCTGCCGACCCGTAGAAACCACGAGAAACCTGTGGGTTCGAGTGGCTGGTGGGGTTCGAACCCGAGACATCCCTAATACAAGTCACAACATTACCGTGGCACCACCTTGCTCGGTTGTACACAAGTCTACACTACTCTTCATTTTTACTTTCTCTACTACGTATAAATAAGTAGGGGAAGTATTGTATTCCACCCAAAAATTCGATACGGAGATTTCACCGGAAATGCATGTTTTGAGACCGCCTGAATCCAAAAAAAAAACATTTTTGGAAAAATGTCTGTGTGTGTGTCTGTGAACAGCATAACTCAGAAACGAACAGTCGGATAAACACCAAACTTGGTATTTAGCTTAGTATCTTCCAGAGATGCGACACGAAGGTTTTCAAGAAAATCTCCCCACCACAGATTACCCTTTAATAGAACATTTTTCGAAAATTTTAATTTTCTCAAAAATGGCTCTAACGATTTTGATTAAAATATCATATATTTAAGATATTTTCATGACAAATGAAATGTATATCTCGAATTTTCTGGGAATGTCTCCATAAGTATTCTTCATTGTGAACGACTTTTGAATAACTGGTAAACCATAGGGGATAGACAAATGTTTACTACACAAAAAATGTAGATTGCGTCAAAATACACAATTTATGTCATATACACTTTTTTTTTGTTGAGTGAACCATTTTCGAGATACTGCTTGTTATTCCCTTAAATTTTCCAATACATATACTTTTTCTCATATTCGTTGCTCATTTTTTTTGTCCTGGTAATGCAAATAGAATGGAATACTCCAGATAGCAACCAGCTCTTAAAATATTTGACTATCGCTTAAAGCCTAGCAGTTCCCCTTGCATCTACAAGAAAATTAGCAATAAGATTAACATCTCGATTAACATGAAGCATATGGAGAACAAGCTTTTGTAAAAATAGTTTGTACAAGAGTAGAGAAAGTCGTGTGAGTGTAACACATCAGGTATTTTAAAGATAAATTTTAAACTATAGTTAAACTGTTCCAGAAAGTGTTCTTCAAGCACTGATAATAACGTTTCAGCACCGTAAGTGCTGTAGTTGGCGAATTGTTTTATTCCTGCAGTTCAAATGTTTCCCTGTTACTGAAATGTTTTGCCTCCACGCATACGTTTTGTTCCAGAAGTTACACATAGAGAGCAGTTTCTTGTGGGAGAATAGATGCTCAAATGTATGCCAATCTAGATGCAGCAGTACGTCATTCTATTTATGGTTGGTGAAACATTTGTTTTCACGTGGTGGGAATCTCAGATGTCCTGCCATCTGTCGAATGTTAAATTTCCCTCACAAAATCAAACTATTGATGTGGCCTGGAAGTTCTCATATGGAAGACTATTTAATGGCAAAATTCTCCTCTGCAAGGTGTTCTAATGCAGAAGGAAACTAACAAAAGGCATCGCGAACGTTCTAAATCTCGTAATCAGTAAACACAATTTATGCAAATTAAAATACCTACAAACAAAAATAACCACCTACTACGTATATTAAATAGGGGAAGTATAGCATTCACTCCAAACATTTCGTGTCGAGATTTCATCGGAAACATGTTTTAAGGCCTCCTGAACCCAAAACAAGATTTTTTTTAGAAAAAGGTCCGTGTGTGTCTGTGAACGGCATATTAGCTAAAACATGAAAAGTAGTATACATACCGAAATTCGTATTTAAGTATCTTCCAAAAGTGGGAAAAGACATTTTACAAGAAAATATTCCACCACAACAACTACCCTTTACATGAAACATTTTTAGAAAGTTTTGATTTACAATACCATACATTTAAGATATTTCACATGCCCAATAAAATGCATATCTTGAATTCTCTGGGAATATCCTGTAAAGTCCTCTTCATTTGGAAGGAATTTTATATAATCTTGTATTCCTATAACTGGTAAACGTTAACAGATAGACGAAATCATACTACACAAAATATTTACATATCTTTAATACACACAATTTACACAAATACCTTTTTTTGTAGCATAAGCAATTCAAATTGTCCATTACTTGGTCATTCTTTTAAAGTTCCGTTGTCATTCAGTCGTTTCTCGAGACTGCATGGAAACAGTATGGAATTTTGAGGCCAGCATATAGCGTCCAGTTCTTAAACACTTGACTATCGTTGTTCCCTTTGTAGGTATAACGAAATTTATAAAGTAGTTATTTCTGCAATGGTTTATTAGGACTAAAATGAAATTGAAATGTAGGAATTAATAACAATCGTTTCCAAGTCCACAACTAAAGAATATAGGGTAGAGAAAGTGATGTGAATGTATCACAAAAACATTTTAGACTAACTTTGGTGTAACTTTTTGACAAACTAATTTTAACTGTAATTTATGTAGATTAATTTATCTACAGCCTAATAATATTTTCTTCCCTTTCTTTCCCAATGTAATTACTGTTGTTCTGTATAACAGGTATAGAATATCTCTTTGGTCAATGTATTTTAATGTAATATAAATTGAACGTGTTATTATAAACACACACACTCTTTCAACAAGAGTGTCGTATTTTTAACATGTCACAGCTGCCGTTGTTATTGAGTTACAGCAGTCATTTCTGCATGTGGTTACAGTTGTTATTGGCAAATAGCCATGGAACGCTACAGCATTCAGCAAAGCGTAGAAATTGTGAAAATGTATTATCAAAATGGATCATCTGTTCGCCAAAGCTTCCGTGTATTGCGTGAAGTTCACGCTGTGCATAATCGTCCCTGCGAGAGAACGATTCGGTGTTTGATCGATAAATTTGAAAGAAGTGGTTCTGTCAGCGATCAAAGAACGCCTGTACGTAATTGACGTAAGCGCTCAAACGAAAACATAGGCGCCGTTCATAAGAGTATGTGAGAACGGAAACAAATCAATTGCTCCTCGAGCGCAAGAATTGGGACTTACGCCGACCACAACTTGGCGAATGCTGCATCTGAATTTGAAGTTTCGCGCTTACAAAATTGTGTTAACTCAAGAACTAAAGCCCAACGATCATAGGTAGCGCCGTGTATTTGCTGATTAGGCTATGGAGCAACTAGAAGCTGACCCAGATTTTTGTCGAAAAATCATCTTCAGCGGCGAAGTCCACTTTTGGATGGTTAGTTGTGCTAATAAACAAAATTGCCGCTATTAGAGAAACCACAATCCAATGCAGATTCAATAACGACCACTTCATCCCCAAAAGGTTACTGTGTGCTGTGGATTTTGGTATCGTGGAATCATTGGTCCATATTTTTTCCAAGATGAAGATGGGTAAGCTCTGTCAATGGAGAAAGATACCGGGCTCTTATAAGGGACTATTTTTGGCCTCAATTGGATGATATGAATCTCAGAAACATCTGGTTCCAGCAAGATGGTGCCACATGTCATACTGCCCTCAAAACAATCGATCTTTTGAAGGAAAAGTTCAGAGGTTTTATCATTTCCCGTGGTGGTGATGTTAACTGGCCCCTGAGGTTATGTGATTTAACGCCGTTGGATTACTTCTTGTGGGGTTATCTTAAACCTCGAGTTTATGTCAACAAGCCAGAACAGTATATGATCTTACGAATAACAATCACGCGTGTTATTCGTGAAGTTGGACCTAATTTACGTTCTTCTGTCATTGAAAATTGGGTCAACCATATATGCGTAACCCAACGAAGTCGCGGCGGTCACTTAACTGATGTTCTCTTCCACACATAATCACATTAATTATGTTCCAAAATAAAACAAGAAATAAACCTCTATCATTTATAGAACGTGCTTTATTTAAGTTCAAAGATAGGACACTCTTTTTGAAAGACCCTATACACGAGGGCCACTATTTATATTTTGAGCCTTGGAAACCCTGAATGTTGTAGGTGCCATCTGACGTTTCCTATGGAATGTTGGACATTTTTGACCATAATATACTTCAAACATTTTGTCAGTAAGCCGTCATTTGTTTTGTTTACACTAACTTGAAAATTGTGTGTCGACAAAAACATGGAATTAACTCGTGAAAATGTTCGTGCAATGTTTATTACGACGTAGATTATCAAGACAAGAGGACATCGATCAACTAACTTGCACATTTGGCGACGAAGCTCCGTCCTTTGCCACTGTGAAACGCTGGTATAACGAATTTAATCGTGGCCGCTGTTCGCTCAATGATGAAGTTTGTGAAGGTCGTCCAAAATCAGTTGTTGTGCCAGAAAACATTGATGCTGCGTAAAAACTAATAATGAAAGATCGTCGTGCAACATATTGCGAGATTGACGCAACCCTGGGTATTAGTCTGCCATCATATATAATACATTGCATGTTTATTTAGCCGTAAAAAAGGTTTGCTCTAGTTGGATCCCACATAATTTGACGCAATCTCAAAAAGATGCTCGTGTCGATTGGTGTACAAAAATGCTCAAGAAATACAATGGCGGTGCCTCAAGAGACGTATATAAGATTGTAACAGCTGAAGAATCATGAATCTATGCGTATGAGCCGGAACGTAAACAGCAGTCGACTGTATGGTGTTTAACATGAAGCAAATCCAACAAAAGTTGTTCGCACTCGAAGCACTTCGAAGCAAATGGTCGCCTGCTTTTTCAGCAAAACTGGCCATGTGTCAACAGTGATTTAGAGAAACGTAAAACGGTCAATGCCGAATGGTACACAACCATTTGTTTGCCGAAAGTCTTCGGTGAAGTAAGGAAAACCAACAAGAACCGTAGGATCGTTCTTTATTAAGACAATGCGAGCGAACACACATCTCGTCTAACAACAGAGATTTGAAGGCTCAAAAATCGAGTTGATGGGTCATCCGCCATACAATCCTGATTTGGCACCCAATGACTTGTTTTTGTTCCCGAACATCAAGAATAAATTGCGTGGACAACGATTTTCTTTGGCAAAAGAAGCCGTTGATGCCTTCAAAAACCATGTTTTGGAGGTGTCTCAAGAAGACTGGAATAAATGTTTTAACAAATGGTTCAAACGGATGAAAAAGTGTATTGATCATAAAGGAGAATATTTTGAAAAACAGGAAAGCAGTTTTCACTCAGAAATTACTTTGTTTTAATTATTAGGCTCAAAATATAAATAGTGCACCTCGTAATACATCTGAATGAACCAGAGTTTCATACAAAGTAAAATAAAGGATCCTGAAATATATAGTGCAGCACTGTTTCCTCATTTTACACATTAAAAAACTTCGCACAGTCAAATTTGAAAGCTTTTATAGGCATACATGTATTTTTAGTGATTAATGTAAGGGGACAGAAGTATATAATTTCTATGTGTGCTGGGTACCTAAGAAATCGTAGTATCTGGATAAATGCACGTGATTGTGCATGTGTTACAGTTGTCTAGGAAGTTTGCAGGCCTTCTATTTAGCTTGATTAAAATATTAAGATAATATTACAATTAACTTTATTATTGATACAACAATTCACAAAAGAGTTTTTTAGGTTAGCCTTTCTTTAAATGCATATCTAGTATGTTATATTCATATGGTTTTCTCCACCCACTATGTGTATCTTTATCTCTGTTCTATAAACTATTCTAAGAAAAACTCAAATCTTTAAAAGGTGGTTCGACATACTCTGGCATTCCAATTCCATACGGTTTGCACATCACAAGAAGCAAAAGTATGCTGAGGTTAGCGCTTCAATAAAAGTATCAATTGTTTGAAAATTCAAACCAATAATGACTATCTAAGAAATGGTTAGAGCTACAATATGTTTCATTTTACTTAACTTGTACAGTCCAGAGATCTGTATTTCTCGAGAATTAAGTATTTGTCTCTCTGTTATAGGTCAGCAGTTATACAAAATACATTCAGAGGACCTTTTATTTAAAATTGTTTGAGTAATATTTAATAAAATAAAAAGTAATGAAACATTTTGCACGAAGGGATTGTTTGTAATTGTGGATTTTCTATAAAATTCCAAATTTTGTATTTTTCCTACGTTTTGTTTATGAATTATATTGTTCACATACACAGTATGTATGTGGCAGGCTTGTTTTTCTAACATTTATTTATTATTCAGGGAATTTCGAAACGTGTATTTATTTTGAAATACCGAAATAGAACTTTAGTCCAATAAAACAGTTCGTCTACTTACTCTAGATAGGCGGTATAGAAAACAAAAACGAAATCCTTTCCCTCGCTGATTCGTGAACATTTTTATTCTCGTATCTCTACCGTTTCAATTTTGTTTTTCCATTTTCCCTCTGAAAGTCTATAAAGAATGAAATCATATAGCACATCGAAGTTGCTGCAGATTTTGCACATACGAAACGCTCTAACCGAAATCCACAACGTCTGCATGCGGTGGCGTCTGCAAAGGTCCATTCTGTCGCAGTCCGCTGAACAAGAAAATTACCTTTGAAATGCAGAACAGCAAAGCTAATAGCTCTATAGCACTGTCACTTGCCGAGAGAGCTACTCGGAAATACCAGAAATGTTGTAAAAGTTTTAGCTACTTGTCACATTCTTTTTAATTAATGCGAACCTCTGCGTCACTGAAAAATAAACACGGCAGCGAGCTTTAAATGAATACTGTCTCTCGGAGTTGACATATTCCTACTCCAGACACAAAACAGACGAAGAGGGAAGACGCGGCGATGTCCGCTAATCTTTGTTACAGCCTTCCATTATAAGAAGTGAAAGTTAGACAAATAATAAATGGTAAACTTTGTATTAAATTTTGTTGCATGAATTCACAATCCATTTGGCTATTTTTAGTGGGAGAATAAAAGTGCTTTCAAACATAAGAATCATATTATATCCTCTATTGTTTATTTTCATACTATTTCTAAATGCTTTTGGCATGAAAATTTATTACTTTATCTAAGACTCTAGCACACAAACTGCCATCGGAAATACGAGGGCGGATCGAAAAGTAACACACATTAATTTTTTTACAAGTTTAATATTTAAAACAACTACAAAACCACAAATGAACTTACACCTTTTACGTATTTTTCGACATAGTCACTAAGTTTCTCAACACATTTCGCCCATCGTGATACTAGTTCGTAGAAGTCCGTTTCCTTGGAATATCGGCATCTGGGACTGTTGACTTCACTTCCCATCTGTCGCAAAGCGTTGGTCGCCCAGGAATTTCTTCATGGGACCAAACAGATGAACATGCTGCAAGGTCCGGATAGTATGGTGGATGCTGGAGCACCTCACAACCAAATTTAGGGATTTTCTGACGAACAGCAGCAGCAACGTACAGGCGAACATTGTCATGAAGAATTTTGACATCGTCAGCATTCATGTTGTGGCGTTTGTCATGAAGGGCACGACGCAACTTCACCAAAACCTTCATGTAGGCTGCAGCATTCACAGTGGTCCCGTCTTCAGTAAAGTCCACCAACACAACACCATGCATATCCCAGAACACCATCACAAGCACTTTCCTAGCAGATTGAGACACTTTAAATTCTTTCCTCACTGGAAACCAGGATGTTCTCACTTCATACTTGTCTGCTTGGTTTCGGGCATGTAGTGGTGTGCCCGCGACTCATCACCAGTTACGATTCATTTCAGAAAGTGATGCCCTTCTGCGGTGTACCGTGCTAGGTGATCCAGGCTCGTCATCATTTGCTAGCCCTTGTGGTTGTCAGGTTTTTAAACACCCAGCGAGCACTAACTTTACGAGATTTCAACGTGTTATGAACAATATCGTACACTGCACCATAGGAAATGTTGAACTGTTGCGATAAGGTTCGCAGTTGTACACGCCGGTCCTTCAAAATTGTCTCCTCAATGCCTCTGACATTCTGCGGGGTTGCAGCTGTTACCGACCTCCCGGAGCGTGGCGAATCACTAAGGTTCACACGGCCCTCTAGGAAGAATTCCCACCACCTGGAGAGATTACTACGGTCCATACAATAATCCCCAAACACGCCACGCATGTCCCTTTGAGTATCACTCGGTTTATGCCCTTTGGCCCACAAATATCGAACGAAACCTATCTGCTCTTCACACGTGGACGACAGTAACATGTACGCCATTTTTGTTGCGTAATTCACGCTTCTCTTGCTAGAGCTGTATATGAAACAAAAAATACCCTGTATAGCGAAAACTTCAAACTATATCTGTGTGAAATTGCAACATTCCAGCTGCAATACCAATGCAGAAAAAATATTGTGGGTTACTTTTCGATCTGCGCTCGTACATGCCTTTATACTCCTTAAATCTAAAAAGGAGAAACCATTTTTACTTTCTCTACTAGGTACCTAGTAGATAGAGAAGGTATTGCAATCCACAAAGAAATTCGATATCGACATTTCACCGGAAATACATGTTTTGGCAACTCCCGAATAAAAAAGAAGCATTTGTAAAAAAAAATTGAGATTTAGGTTCAGTACCTTCTAAAGACACGACACGAAGAGTTTCAAGGAAATCCCCATCCGAAATTTTTTTTCGAAATATTTTATTTTCTAAAACATGATTAACGATATCTATTGAAATACCATATATTAAAATATTTATATCATAAATAAAATGTATATCTTGAATTTTCTGGGAATTGCTTGCCTACTCCTCTGCATTCCGAAGGGATTTTGCATAATTTTGTTTAACTGTTAAATGTTAAGTGAAGACGAAAACGTACTACACAAAAAATGTAGATCTTATTAAAACACACAATTATTTTAAGTAAGCCATAAGCCATTTCTGAGATATCCGTTTTTAAAGGTTCGAATTGTTAATTTCTTGGTCACTATCTTAAAGTCCTGTCAACATTCAATTATTTCTCGCGATTGCATGGAAACACTGGAATTTTAAGGCCAGCCTACAGCGTCCAGTTCTTAAACAGAGACAGCTGTCGATCAGTTCATCCGTCGGTCGAAGTTAATATATCGTTCCACATTTGTGCTATTATTTGTTAGTTATCCGAAGTATTTTAAACTTTTATTAGTATTATTGAAATATACCGACTCTGTTTTATTGGCCTGCAAGGTTCAGTAATCTTAGCGGCATCCCGTATTCCGCAATTGAGTTTTTTTTTGTGTTTCCGTATTGTGAAAGTTGTGACTATATTCAGTTTTGTTTATTCTTCTGTGTATTCAAGGTTTTTTTTCACCACATCTATGATGGCTCTCCAGTTGAAATATATCGGCTAGCTCATAGACACTGGACTTTATGTAGTACGGGGTTATTCAAAAAAGAAGGAACAAACTTTAAATATTTATTTCTAATGAACTACAATAGATGGTGACAAATGGGATACATCAATGAATAGAGAAAAGTTCAAAATATTATTTTATGTGTTCAAAATGAGCACCATTTGTTATGCGAGGACGACCAGTGTTTTTTCGTTTGTATACGCAACCATCTTCTACGACTTCATTCTATCAATTGTAAATTTTTTATGATGAGGCGGCTCATTGTTGAACTTACAACGAAATGCACACTGGAATGAAACAATGAATTCACCCTTTGCATAATGTAACATTGAGGCAATATGTTATATCACAACACTGTGAATGCCAGAGTGATTGTAGTGTAAATTAATATTGTTGTATGTACAGGACTTTAGATGTTTGTTAGCCATAAGTATTCTTAGGAAATAAGTTTACACGGCCTCACTGAAACTGATAATAGAAGTGGGTAACAATAAACCGAGGGGGTGAGTTGTTTATCACTAAGAAGAGACAAACAAATGACGTCAGGGTAGCGTGGCTTTTTTAGAAATGGAGGGAATATCTTCCCTAAAGTATATATATATATTAGTAGCAGTGATTGGCTGACAAAACAAACACACGCTAAAGGGGGCGCGATTTGGTAACAAATAGCAGCTATATTATAATGTTTAGGCAATTCGGGATGAAGGAGTATATATTCTTGAGCCATAAGTAAGTGTCGCACAGTTCGGAAGAATCTCTCACGAGTTGACGTCACTCAGTCCTAAGGGATCTCTCACGAGGTGCACGTCGCAAAGTTAGTTACAAAATGTGAAGTACGCGAAGTAATTGGTGCGCGGCAACTAAAACGACTGTAGTTACATTCGGAAATATCACAGTTTCAGTCAGGCGTGTAGAAAGATTAAATATGTGAATTATTAATTAAGTGTGACGGCAATAAAAGTGTAGAAACAAATTATTTTATCAGTGTTATCTTTTAGCAACAACTCCTTTCCGTTTACACGCCCTGCTTAGAGACACTTGCTCGACTGGGTTGTAATAGCTAGCCGGAGGACAAAGAACCCAAATTTAAAATAATAAAACAAGAGGCGCTCAACAAATAAGATAACACTAGGCATTGAGAACTGCGACAACACACAAAACGACTTTTCCTGTGGCGTCGCCATTTTCTCGTAAACAAATACGGCGCCACTGTAGGTTCTGAATGGAACTAATAGGTAGGGCTTAAAACTTTCAGCTTTTCTCTACTCAATGATGTGTTGTATGTGTCGCTATTTATTTCCGTTCATTAAAAATGAATATTTAAAATCTGTTCCTTCTTTTTGAATAACCCCGTATATAACGACACCACTTTAGAGGACAATTACAATTTAACTTACAGTGTCACCAGCTAAATATTACCTATCTCAACAGTCATCGCAAACGTTGCAGCAAGCTTCTTCACACATCTCTGCCTCTGGTACAACTACTAATACTCTTGTAATTAAGTCAACACTCCGCCTGCTCAACTAGAGTTATCACACCCATCTAATTCAATTGAAAATAGCGCACAAGAAGATGATGTTAGCAAGGTAGATTTTTGTCAACTCTAACCGCCAAAGTGTACGAGGCCAACGTTCTCCGACCTGCTTTCTGGGGGTCAAAACAAACGTCTTGCACGTGTTTCACGCAATGCATAATCTATACCGACAACTAACCGTTTCCATCCACTATCTGATAACAATGATTATGATCAGGAAACTTCTGATTCTGCTACTGCACCCAAAGAGAAAATTCCACCCATTTGCATACGCAATGTATAAAATTATCAGTTGTTTCTGCAGGATATAAGAAAATGTGTTCTCTCTGACTTTCACGGAGAACTCTGTGGAAGGTTATAAAAGTTTATAATTCTACATTAGGTGACTTTCGCTGCCTTACAGCCTACTTTAACTCCATAAACCAAGAATATTATACTGATAGAAACCCTGCTGATAAACTTTTCTCCATGATCATTCGTAATCTCCCTTGTTCTCTCAGCGATCAAGAAATCTATCACGAACTCTGTCCTTTAAAGTATCCAGTAAAGAAGGTTACGCGTCTTCTAGGAAGAAATAAGTAACCCATTACTACTGTTCTATTGCTTACTATTTTATTTTTAAGGGCTTCTCCAGTCTTCAACAGTTGCCCTGTATTCCCATTCGCCATTCTTCCCGATTGAACAAGTCATCCTCCTCCAGGCACCGATCATTCATCATTCAATAGATCTACCCTCTCCAGGTTGCTCTTGGTCTACCTCGCTTTCATCTTCTTCCATGAGGTGACCATTCCAAAAAGGCTTTAGGCCACCTATCATTCTCCATTCTTTTCACATGTCCATGCTCTTGAAGACCTCGCCCTTCAATTCTCTCCACCACTGTTTCCTCCATGTCCATAATCTCTCTCACTTCTTCATTTCTTCTTCTTTCCATCCTTGTTACTGTAGCACTACGTCTTATTCCGTCCATTTCCACTGCCAGGATCATAGAGTTTTGTTCCTCTACCGAAGTCGACGCCTCGGCACCATAAGTCATTATACTTTCCACCACAGTCCTCAAAATCATCTTCTTTATACAAATCGACATGGCTCAGCTCCCAAATACCCCATTCAACATTTTTATACCTCTTTAAGCTTGTTCTAGCCTATTGTCTACATCCGCTTTACAGCTCCCTCCTTCATCAATAAGCGATCCCAAATATTTAAACTTTTTAACAGGTTTAATGATTTTTTGGGGTAGTGAGATGTCCCGTGTAGTTCCTCCTACTACCAAGTATTGCGTTTTATCCATATTTACTCGTAACCCTCCTACTTCCAAAAACTTCAAAAAGTTTCCTCATTATATATTTCACATCCTCACGACTCTGAGTCCTCACCATCTGGTCATCTACAAATAGTAGTGAATGTACAGGACCACCTTGAACTGGTATACCCATACCTCCACAGGATCGATTACATTTTTACTTTCTCTACTACGTATAGTAAATAGGGGAAGTATTGCATTCCACTAAAGAATTCGATACCAAGATTTCACTGAAAATACATGTTTTGAGGCCTTCTGAATTCCATAAAGGCATTTTTGGAAACATATGTATGTCTGTCTGTGTGTTTGTGAACAGCATAACTCAGAAATGAACAGCCAAATAAACACCAAACCTGGTAATTAGGTTCAGTATCTTTCAGAGATAAGACACAAAGGTATTTAAGAAAATCCTCCCACTCCAGATTACCCTTTACATGCAACATTTTTAAAAATTTTAATTTTCTCAGAAATGGCTCTAACGATTTTGATTAAAATATCATATATTTAAGATACTTTCATGACAAAGAAAATGTATATCTTGAATTTTCTGGGAATGTCTCGAAAAGTATTCTTCATTGTGAACGACTTTTGCATAACTAGAAAGCATAAGAGATAGACAAAATTTGACTAAAAAGAATGTAGATCGCGTTAAAATACACGATTTATTTCAAATACATTTTTTTTTGTTGAGTGAAACATTTTCGAGATATTGCTTGTTATTCGCTTAAATTTTCCAATACTTATACTTATTCTAAAATGAGAATTCGTTATTTATTTTTTGTCCTGGCAATGCAAAGAGAATGGAATACGCCACATAGCAACCAGCTCTTAAAATATTTGACTATCGCTTAAACCTACCACATTCCCGTTGCATCTACAAAAAATTAGCAATGAGATTAACATCTGGATATCTCGATTAACATGAAGCATATGGAGAATAAGCGTTTGTAAAAATAGTTTGTATAAGAGTAGAGAAAGTCATGTGAGTATAACACATCAGATTTTTTCTAATACATGTTAAATATATATTTTAAATAAAGCAGGGGACATACCACACCCCCCGTCTTAGTCTTTTACAGACTGTTCTATTGAACTTGCCAAAAATGATGAGGGTAGAGCTATTCTTAATCTTACATGGTTGCTGCACAGGTTGTAAAAGTTGAACAACAACGCCACAATTCAGAACCGTCGCAATGCATTCGTTGTCAGCATTATGGACACACTGTCCAGAATTAGTCTTAGCTGGCACCCGCTGTGCTCAATGTATCGGCGATCACACTTCAAGTACAGCAAACCATCTATCACGCTAGCTCAATTGTGTGACTTGCGGAAAAGATCATCCCATCATATTTTCGAGGATGTCACCACTATGTGGAACTTAAATGCATCTCACAGAGACTTCAGCGGCAAGGTATGGTAAACGCAAAATCCCAGGGTTGTCATGCGGTAATTAAATTTGACAAACTCTTAATAAACGGGCGAATAAGAACCAAAGCAGAGTTGGAGGAAATCGAGAAGAAGATAGCAGAAGTTCAAGGAGAGATGGCATATCTGCAGAGCACTGAGACCCAGAAGGCAGCATGGCTACACCCCTACCGGAAGGGACAGTGCAACTAGCCCGTAGATCAGAAAGGATAGGGAGAACCAGCTCACTAGGAGTAAGAGGTAAGACAACAAACAAATAGAATGAAGATGCCCAGTTGTCAGTTGGGTTTTTGAACGTGGAATGTTTGAGGGGAAAACTGGCTAGTGGTCAATTTTTGAACTTGGTAAATAACTTGGACATAATTAGGTTAGCAGAGACTTGGCTAAAAAACAATGAAGCTGTGGACATAAGTGAATTCCAAGGTGTTTATAATGGTTCGAAGTGAGAGGTAGAAGGGGGAGATATCCTGGGGGCGTTGCTACTTTCTTTAAGAGTAATTATATACAGTATATTAATGAAATACAGAGTCATCTCAAGGGAGCAACGTGTATATATTGTAATATAGCTAATATTAATATCGTTGTTATAACTGTATATCGCCAGCCGGTTACGTCCCAGTATGCTGAACCCATAATTAAGTCAACTACCACAATCACAACAACCAAGGCAATCATCGCCACCACAACGCTTGGATATATATTTATTATTTTAGTACTTAATTTTCATGTAAAATATATTAGTTTATCTTTTCAAGATTGCAGAATAAAGAATTGCTGTGTATTTGCTTTTCTATGGGCAAAAAGTCCTGTAAATGAAAGTTTTCAGCACAAAATATAGTAGCACAAATAGGTAGCAAAGACATCATTATTATTACTATTATTATTACCCTTGACTAACAATAGGGAATATATAATTTGTGAAATTATCAACATTAAAAGAATCTGCCAATTGGAGAAGATCAAACAATTTCGGAATTAGCCCTCAATTCTAAACTGGTTACATGCGTTTATACACAGAAAACTATTAACAAGAACATAATTCAGTGAACAAGCTATCACCTTTACCTTTCTTTATAAAGTGAGTTTCGGGTATCAAGTTTCGATGCTCAAAAATCAGTATCAAGAAATAGTGGTATCGTACCATCACTATTTTTAGTTAAAGCTTCTATATTACATTGACTTGCCTTTTGGGAGCAGCTTTAGTACGCCAGGTAGGATCAGTTACTTACCTGAAACAGAAATAAGTATTTAGTATGCTTGTAACGAAAACAAAATGTAAACCTTACTAAATTAAAAGTTAAGTACAGGCAGAAAGATAAGACATGAGCAAAACATTTCGTTGCGCAGTTGTGATTGGAATGGCATTCCGCGAAACAATAATTGTGCTCCGAGCTGCAGCTTAGCTTAAAGGTGTGTGGTAAGTACAGCTATAGAAAGTGAAGATTTAGATTACCTTACATTATTGCAAAGGATTCAACAATTGCTTCTCTACAGTTTTCTATAGTTTTTTTCACTGGTTCTTTCCCTATTTACCGTCCCTGCGGATTTGGTGAAGGTTCAAACTGTCCTCAGTGCGTGTTACCTCATGTCAAATCTTTCCATTATTTAAGCAACTAATCACTTTGTTTGAAAAATACAAGAAAAGATCGAAGAATCATGATGGAGTATAGTTTACGGATTCCGTTAGTTGTGAAGTGAGATGGTAGTGAATGCTTTATTTGGAAGAGAAGATAAAAATTCTGATGTGTTACACACACATGATTTTCTCTACTCTTGTACAAACTATTTTTACAACCGCTTATTCTCCAAATGCTTCATGTTAATCGAGATATCGAGATATTAATCTTATTGATAATTTTCTCTTAGATGCAAAGGGAATTGGTAGGCTTTAAGCGATAGTCAAATATTTTAAGAGCTGGTTGCTCTGTGGAGAATTCCATTCTCTTTGCATTACTAGGACAAAAAAAATGAATAACGAATTTGAGAAAAAGTATAAGCATTGGAAAATTTAAGGGAATTACAAGCAATATCTCGAAAATGGTTCACTCAACAACAACAAAAGTATATAACATAAATTGTGTATTTTAACGCGATCTACATTTTTTGAATAGTAACATTTTGTCTATCGCTTATGGTTTACCAGTTATTCAAAAGTCGTTTACAATGAAGAATACTTTTGGAGACATTCCCAGAAAATTCGAGATATACGTTTCATTTGTCATGAAAATATCTTAAACATACGATATTTTAAACAAAATCGCTAGAGCCATTTTTGAGAAAATTAACATTTTCGAAAAATGGTCCATGTAAAGGGTAAATCTGGGGTGGGAGTATTTTCTTGAAAACCTTCGTGTCGCACCTCTGGAAGATACTGAACCTAAATACCAAGTTTGGTGTTTATCCGACTGTTCGTTTCTGAGTTATGTTGCTCACAGACTCACACACACACGGACATGTTTCTAAAATGCTTTTTTTTGGATTCAGGGTGGCCTCAAAACATGTATTTCCGGTGAAATCTCAGTATCGAATGTTTGGGTGGAATACAATACTTCCCCTAATTACTATACGTAGTAGAGAAAGTAACAAAAGTCGGATTAATACCAAACTTGGTATTTAAATTTACTGTCCTCCAAAGGTGCAACACTAGGATTTTCAAGAAAATCCCCCACACCAAACTATGCTTTACATGAAACATATTTCGAAATGTTTCATTTCCTAAAAATTGGTTAACGATTATGATTAATATACCACATGTTAAAGACATTTATATGGAAATAAATCGTATATCTTGAATTTTCTGTGAATAGCCTATGAAGCCCTATACTTTTGTTTAATCTTGTATAACTTCTAAATATAAGGCGACAGACGAAAACGTACTATACAAAAAACGTAAATATCTCTTCATTTCTTGGTCATTCTCTTAAAGTCCTGTCAACGTCCATCTGTTTCTCGTGGTTGCATGGAAACAGTATGGAATTTTCAGGACAGCACATAGCGTGCAGTTCTTAAACATTTGACTATCGCTGCTGTCTTTGTATCTATAACGAAATGTGTAATGTAGCTTTTTCTGCAGATGTTTATTTGGATTAAAATGTAGTGGATAGAAAAATGAGCTTGAGTAAGAAAAATCTGTTTATTCACTAATAAACGATGGAGGATAGAGAAAGTCGAGTGAGTGTATCACATCCGAATTTTTTCTTTATAATTTTATGTAACATGAAAAAGAAGAAGGTAGTTTTAATTATCTGTTCGTTCATGAAAAACATATAGCCATATTTCTTTGATGTTACAAGTGAGTATCCATAAAACTCCGTTGAATTCAACTTTATCAGACTCGCGGACTCCCGGATTTTCTAAAAGAAGTTATCTTAGGAAAGTTGGATCCTCCTGGCAGTCAGCAGCAGCTAATGAGGGAGATAATGAGAAGAAAAAAGAAACAATGTCTGGGTGTATTAAAGCAACTCTTTTGTAGAGAAAGACTTTGTTAAGCCAATATTTATAGAGCGCTGCTAGTGGATCTTCCTCAGGCCATTTTCATTAGCGATATTCTGTGTAATATTATCAAAACATTGCCGATGTAGTCATGTTGACGGAACTCGGTTTGTTTTCAGCTTATTTCAAATTATGAATTCCAAACAAAGGGATAATAATCGGCGGTACACATTGCAGCACACAAACGACTGCCCATGCTCGGAGTACACACTGGTTTGTAGGTTTTATGTTGCATTAATTTTAAAAATGATGCTGTCATAACCTGAAAAATCTGAATGTTCCTATATGTACAGTATTTTAATACGTCGCAGTCTAAAAGTAAACGGTAAAAGCGATGGAATAATAAATCCTGATGAAACAGAACATTAAAAGAAAGCAAATGTTATTACAGTTAATTTAAAACAAAGAAACGCCCATACAAATTCTATCTCTGTGTATACATTGTGTTTATGTGTGTGATATTTATTGGAAAATCTATTTTCAATTCCCAAAATGCAAAATGAATGAAAGATAGTTATAAAACTAGAGCATGAATACATTGGATATAGCGGCTTTTAATACTTTCCCTACCACGTACATAAATAAGCAGAGAAGGATTGCAATCCACCCAAAAATTTGATACTGAGATTCCACCTGAAATATACACTATGTGATCAAACGCATCCGGACACCCCACAAACATACGTTTTTTTATTTTAGGTGCTTTGTGCTGCCGCCTACTGCCGCGACCTCAGTAGTCATTAGACCTCATGAAACAGAGAACTGGAACTCACGGACTTCGAACGTGGTCAGGTGATTGGGTGTCACTTGTATCAGAAGTCTGTACGCGAGATTTCCACACTCCTAAACATCCCTAGGTCCACTGTTTCTGATGTGATAGTAAAGTGGAAACGTGAAGGAACATGTACAGCACAAAAGTGTACAAGCCGACCTTGTCTGTTCACTGACAGACACCGCCGACGTTTGAAGAGGGTCGTAAAGAGTAATAGGCAGACCATCACACAGGAATTCCACACTGCATCAGGATCCACTCCAAGTACTATGACAGTTAGGCGTGAGGTGAGGAACCTTGGATTCCATGGTCGATTGGCTGCTCATAAGCCACACATCACGCAGGAAAATGTCAAACGACGCCTCGCTTGGTGTAAGGAGCGTCAACATTACACGATTGAACAGTGGCAAAACGTTGTGTGGGGTGACGAATCACGGTACACAATGTGGCGATCCGATGGCAGGGTGTTGGTATGGCGAATGCCCGGTGAACGTCATCTGCCAGCGTGTGTAGTGCCAACAGTGAAATTCGGAGATGGTGGTGTTATGGCGTGGTCGTGTTTTTCCTGGAGGGGGCTTGCACCCCTTGTTGTTTTGCGTGACACGATCACAGCGCAGACCTACATTGATGTTTTAAGCACCTTCTTGCTTCCCACTGTTGAAGAGCAATTCGGGGATGGCGATTGCATCTTTCAACACGATCGAGCAGCTGTTCATACTGCACGGGCTGTGGCGGAGTGGTTACACGACAATAACATCCCTGTAATGGACTGGCCTGCACAGAGTCCTGACTTGAGTCCTATAGAACACCTTTGGGATGTTTTGGAACGCCGACTTCGTGCCAGGCCTCACCGACCTACATCGATACCTCTCCTCAGTTCCGCACTCCGTGAAGAATGGGCTGCCATTCCCCAAGAAACCTTCCAGCACCCGATTGAAAGTATACCTGCGAGAGTGAGCGCTGTCATCAAGGCTAAGGGTGCGCCAACACCATATTGACTTCCAGCATTACCTGCGCCACGAACTTGTACGTCATTTTCAGCCAGGTGTGCGGATACTTTTGATCACGTAGTGTATATAAGGCTGGGCCCGTAGCTCAGTCGGTAGAGCAACTGCCTGCTGTGCGAACGGTTCGATTCCCGGCTAGAATGTGGAAATTTTTTTTTAGCCAAGATTAATCTATATACTCCCCAGAGTCTGTAAATATGAATGAGAGTGTGAATGTGTATATATCTAATGATTAAAAACGAAAAATGCAAGAAACCAACGACAAGAGTTACACGAGTTAACACCACTGTCAATAGGCAATATGTTCCCAAAGAAAGGCCGCCGATAAGACCAATGTAGATGAAGGCGGGGAAGTGAAAAAATACGTAACTTTATTTTTCTAAATGATAATGTTTTCACATAATTTACAATCAAAGTTTCCGCACAATCGTCATTTTCGTAGTATGGTAGACCTGGCAACGCTGCATAGTCAGCTTACTTCATGTCACACACCGTGAGCTTTCTTATTCAGGTTAGCTGTAGATACGGGAGTTGATTTATAAAATTGCAGAGAGGTGGGGATAAGTGATGAAGGTTTGATAAGTAAGTACAATAGGGAGTGTTGGGAAATGGGGATCAGGTAAAAACAATTTTAATTTAATAGCAACTCGCGAGCAACGTTAGAGATGCAATTGAAAATTTATCAATCTAAATCGAGATTTCCGGTTCGGTTTTGTTTCTTCTGCAAATGCGATGTCTTAAACCAAGAGGAGGAGGGAGTGGATAGTAAAAGGCAACAAAAAGTCTTGAAGCAGGTAAATGCATTCCCTAGAAATGTTTTGGTTGTTATTGCTTTCTCTACCACATACAAGGTATTGCATTCCACTCAATAATTCGATTCCGCAGTTTCACTGGAAATGCATGTTTTGAGGGCCACTGAATCCAAAACAGAACATTTTTTATAAAAGGTCCATGTGTGTGTGTCTGTGATCAGCTAACTGAAAAACGAAAATCCGAATAACTACCACACTTGGTATTTAAGTTCAGTACCTTCAAAAGATGCGACACAAAATATTTTCAAATAAACACCCCCAATACAAACTGCACTTTACATTAAACATTTTTCGAAATGGTTTACTTTCTAAAAATAGCTCTAATGATTTTGATTAAAATACCACAAAGAAAGATATTTATAGGATAAATAATAGCCTATGAAATTCTCTTCATTCTAAGCAATTTTATATAATCTTGTATAACCGGTAAATGTTAATGGATAGACGAAAACGTACTACACAAGAAATGTAGATCTCCTTAAAACACGCAATTTATTTCAAATAATTTTTTTGTTGCAGAGATATTCGTAGCTAAAAGTTCGAATTGTTAGTTTTTGGTCACTCTTTACAGTGTTGTCAACATTCAGTTGTTATTTGCGATTGCGTTGAAACCGTATGGAATTTTAAGACCAGCTTATAGCGCTCAGTTCTTAAACATTTGACTATCGCTGTTCCATTTGTATCTGTCACGAAAATTTCAATGTAGCTATTTCTGCAAAGGTTTATTTGGATTATAATGCAGTAGATAAAAAGTAAGGTTTATTAGGAATAGTTTGTATACCCACTAATAAATGATAGAGGGTGGAGAAAGTCATGTAAATGCATCACATCAGTTTTTTGTTTATTCTTGCGTTTATGCATGTTTGAGTAACTAAAAAACGATTTAGGAATTAATTATGAACAAACATTGTTTATCTTAATCTATAGTTCCAATAACTTATTCAACTGAAGTTTGAACTGCGAAGAGGATTTAGTTCGTGAGCCAGATATTGAAATAATCACTTTGCCATGTTCGTTGTTTCCGCTTTCATACAGCAAATTTGTGACCAGAGAAAACTACGACTATTAAATTAAGGGTGTTGTAAAGAGTGATTTGTCAAAAGGTTCATTTATTTGGGTGATTTATTTAAACTTTATCTTTGTGTTTTATCTCTCATTTGCTGGGTATGAACGTACAAGTTTGGCACAGTATTTCTCATTCATTTATTTATCACATCCATAGCTACATCAATGTTTACGATTCTCTTTCTACTTGGAAGTGCGGTAGTAGTAAACATTCTCGTATGTTTGCATTCTTTCTGATTGCCTTGGTATGTAACAGTGTGTTTAATAGACCAGGAATGAGAATATGAATATTAACCGTTACGCCCAGTCGGTTTATGGGTCTCTGTCTGTCTGTCTGTCTGTGTGAGCGTTTATTAACACCATAATTCAAAAATGAAAAGTGGTTAAATACCAAACTTACACGAAGATTTTCAATAAAATACCCCCATTCCAAACTATCCTTTACATGGAATATATTCTTCATTATTTTTGACCTTCTCTAAGGATTTTGATTAAAATATTATACATTTATGAAATTTGGATGACAAAATAAGTATCTTGAATTTTCTTAGAATAGTCTGGGAAGCCTCTTTCATTCTGAATAACCTATGTATAATTGGCAGTTGTTGAGGCAGTATTTATAACACTTAAATAATTTCAGTCTAATTATATAATATATAAATTCAGTAACAGCCCGCCTTAAAGCAATATGTGTATGTAACAATATATAAAAAGTGTATATTACAATCATTGTTTATGTTTATATTATTGTATCCATGTGTAATAATGTTATGTGAATGTATTACGTAATTTAACAATGTAGGATCTGTGAGAAGTAGGTCAAAAGTTGATAACGATAAGGTAACCTTGAGGAAATAATGAGTTTGAGAGTTTAGTAATGTTACTTGTGATTCTTGGAAGCAATAATGTAAATTTTAGAGACAGTTTAAAAATAGCCAATCAACAACCAGAAAAGCTTTAGTTAAATGAAAGTATTCTATTGGATTAGGAATAGCCAATCAGAGACTTGAAATACAGAAATTTACAAGTTTAGGCAGTTGAAATCAATTCAGTTGGTTGCAGACAGCGTTACTAACCAGACGCAAAAGGTGTCCTCAAGTGAGAGTGTGAGAGTTTTACGTGTTAAAAAGTGCAAGTAATTCATTAAAGAATCTCACAGCTCTCTATATCAGTGAAGTGTTATTTAAATCGTATCAATTATTAATAAAAGGAGTGAAGTAAAATTATGATCTGTGTAAGCCTACATTCTTAGTCACACCACAACACTGCCAAGACATCCATGTCTCTAACAATAATACTGACTCAGCCGAGGCAAACATAAAAATACATAATATTTAAAGAAACAGTTAAATTACAAAGTTAATATTTTGTTTTAAACATTTGGGAGAAATAAAAACACAAATCCCCCTAAAATAACTACTTCATTGTCCTCCGTGGTGTAGTGGCTACCATGCTAGCCTCTATTTCCCGTGTCGCGGGTTCACACCCGGCGGAGGGAGGTGGATTTTTTCGGGGTAAAAACCATTAGCGTGGCTTCCTTTGGAAGCGAAGTAAAGCTGACGTTCCTGTGTTGTAGATTTATGGCACATAAAATAACCCCAAGACTGATAAAGAGACCTCTGAGCCCAATATGGGATGGGATGCTAAGGACCATAGCACTTAAAGAGTAAGCATTTGTAACAATGGTTTGTAGAAGAGTGAGTAGGGAAGATATTGTGAATACAAAACTTATAATTTTATTCAGGGTGTCTCAGAATATGTATTTACTGTGAAATGTGTATAGAAAAGTTTTGGGTGGACTGCAATACTTGTTCTAGCGTAGGCAAACGATACAGAAAGTAATACGTGGTACGTATCAATGGCTTAAAGCGGTAGAATTACTCTTGACTACAAGCAATTCAAAGCTCAGAGATAAACGTGTAGGCCTGTAGACCGTTTCCATTTACCTGCCAGACCAAATTGCGTTTCCATGTTATGAGAAAATACACCCCAGTGTAGCGGGGCGGGGGGGTTTCCTTTGAACTTCACATTTTGTGAATCATATAGTAGTTTCTGCGTGTAGAGTTTAATTTGAATCTCTGGTCACATTTCCAGGGAAATAAACAAATATTCTATACACGGCCAAATTAAATATCTCTCTCGATTTTACAGCATAACTTTGTAGATGTAGAAAATGAAGCAAGAACATGGCTTTTGAAGTTGTCAGCTTTCTCTTCTTGTGTTTTATTTTTATTACATCTCTTAGGTTCACTCACTATAACGGATCATATATTAGCTTTGGTCAAAGCACCAAATAACTATGAATCACTGCACATTGAACATTTATGGGACATAGTTTGAAGGTATTTTTGAAAAATCTCAAATACCACTCGAATTAATAAAGGGTTTAGAACAGTTTACATAGTGATCAACCTGAATTTTATGGTTTATAGGAATTCTTTCGTAAAACACACTAAATTTGAGAACACACTGACTTTTTACTTTCTCTACTACGTATAGTAAGAAGAGGAAGTACTGCGTTCCACCCAAAAATTTGATACCGAGATTTCACCGGAAATATATGTTTTGAGGTGCCCTGAATTAAAATAAAGCATTAATAGAAACATGTCCATATGTAAATGTTTGAGTGTCTGTCTGTAAACAATATAACTCAAAAACTAAAAGTCTGATAAATATCAAACTTGGTATTTAAGTTTAACACTTCCAAGAATGCTATACCAAGATTTTCAAGAAATTTTATTTTCTCAATACGGCTCTAACGATTTTAATTAAAATACAAATACCGTATGTTTAAAATATTTTTATGGCAAATGAAATGCATATAATGAATTTCCTGGGAATTTATCTAACAGTCTTCTTCATTCTGTATGACTTTCGCATCCGTAATCCGTAATAGATGGGTAAAATGTTACTACAAAAAGAAAGTAGATCTCGTTAAAACACACAACTCATGCCACGTACATTTTTTTTGTCGAGTGAACCATTACCGAGATATTCCTTGTTATTTGTTTGAATTTTTCAATACTTATACTTTTTCTCAAATGGAAATTCGTTATTCGTTTTCTTTTGTGTCCTGGACATGCAAAGAGAATAGAATGCGCCACATAGCAACCAGTTCTTCAAATATTTGACTATCGCTTAAAGTCTACCACATTCCCCTTGCATCTACAAGAAAATTAGCAGTAAGATATTTTCTGCAAATGTGTTGTAACTCGATTAACATAAAGTAGATGGAAGATAAGAGTTTGTAAGAATGGTTTGCACAAGAGTAGAGAAAGTCATATGAATGAAACACAGCAGATATTTTGTATGCAGAATGTAAAAATTCGCATCTAGAATACGAATAATACACAATGAAAATATGAAACAATTTTCTTAACCCGGAGTCCATATCCAAGCATTTCATAAAAAATAAATAGTTTACAGTTCAGTATTTGGCAACATATCACGATCAAAACATGTAAGGCACAGTCTTACGTGACAGGCCAGCAGTCGTATCAATGAAGTAAACATCACTTTCATAGGGGGGAGATGTGTGTGTATGAAGTACACTACGTTATCAAAAGTATCCGGACACATGGCTGAAAATGACGTATAAATCCGTGGCGCCCTCCATCGGTAATGCTGGAAGTCAATATGGTGTTGACCCACCCTTAGCCTTGATGACAGCGTTCTCTCTCGCAGGCATACTTTCAATCAGGTGCTGGAAGCTTTCTTGGGGAATGGCAGCCCATTCTTCACGGAGTGCGGAACTGAGGAGAGGTATCGATGTAGGTCGGTGAGGCCTGGCACGAAGTCGCCGTTCCAAAACATCCCAAAGGTGTTCTATAGGATTCAAGTCAGGACTCTGTGCAGGCCAGTCCATTACAGGGATGTTATTGTCGTGTAACCACTCCGCCACAGCCCGTGCAGTATGAACAGGTGCTCGATCGTGTTGAAAGATGCAATCGCCATCCCCGAATTGCTCTTCAACAGTGGGAAGCAAGAAGGTGCTTAAAATATCAATGTAGGTCTGCGCTGTGATCGTGCCACGCAAAACATCAAGGGGTGCAATTCCCCTCCAGGAAAAACACGACCACACCACAACGCCACCACCTCCGAATTTCACTGCTGGCACTACACACGCTGGTAGATGGCGTTCACCGGGCATTCGCCATACCCACACCCTGCCATCGGATTGCCACATTGTGTACCGTGATTCGTCACTCCACCCAAGTTTTGCCACTGTTCAATCGTGTAATGTTGACGCTCCTTACACCAAGCGAGTGTCATAGTACCTGGAGTGGATCCTGATACAGTTTTGAATTCATGTGTGATGGTCTGGATAGATGTCTGCCTATTACTCTTTACGACCCTCTTCAAATGTCGGCGCTCTCTGTCAGTCAACAGACGAGGTCGGCTTATACGCTTTTGTGCTGTACATGTCCCTTCACGTTTCCACTTCACTATCACATCAGAAACAGTGCACCTAGGGATGTTTAGGAGTGTGGAAATCTCGCGTACAGACTTCTGACACAAGTGACACCCAATCACCAGACCACGTTCGAAGTCCGCGAGTTCCACGGAGGGTCCCATTCAGCTGTTTCACGATGTCTAATGACTACTGAGGTCGCGGATAATGAGTACGAGGCAGTAGGTGGCAGCGCAATGCACCTAAGATGAAAAACGTATGTTTGTGGGTGTGTTCGGATACTTTTGATGACGTAGTGTAGGTATAAAGGTTTCAAACCATCTAGACCAATAATTGATTAAGAATAAATAAAACGTTCTGCTAACAAATCTAAGTCTAAATCTTAAAACTCCTATGTGTTACATTCGCATGACTTCCTTTACGTCCAGTCGCCTATTAGTGTCCATACAAATTGTTCTTACAAAAATTTTATTTTCCTATTTGCTTAATTTTAATGCAGATAAACCTTTCCAGAAATATCTGAATTACATATTTCCTTATAGATATAAAGGGAAAAGCCATAGCCAATTGTTTAAAACTGAACGCTATACGCTGGCCTTAAGATTCCACATTCTTTCCATGTAACCCCGAGAAACAACTAAAATTCGACAGGACTTTAAAATAATAGCTAAAGTATTCAACAATTCCAACCATTAATAACAGATATCTCGGAAATGGCTCATGCCACAAAAAAGTTATTTGAAATAAACTGTGTGTGCTAAAGAGACTCACAGTTTTTGTGTAGTACGTTTTCGTCTTTAGCTTAACATTTACCATTTATACAAGCTTATATAAAAAATCTGATGTGTTACACTCACATGCCTTTCTCTACTCTTGTACAATCTAATTTTACAAACGCCTATTCTCCATATGCTTCATGTTAATCGAGATATCGAGATGTCAATCTTATTGGTAATTTTCTTGTAGATGCAAGGGGAATATGGTAGCTTTTAAGCGATAGTCAAATATTTTAACGCTGGTTGCTATGTGGCGAATTCCATTCTCTTTGTATGTTCAGGACATAAAAAAAATGAATAACGAATTTGAGAAAAAGTATAAGTATTGGAAAATTTAAGGAAATAACAAGCAATATCTCGAAAACGGTTCACTCAACAAAAGAAACGTATATGACATAAGTTGTGTATTTTAACGCGATCTACATTTTTTGTGTAGTAAAATTTTGTCTATCTCTTATGGTTTACCAGTTATGCAAAAGTCGTTCACAATGAAGAATATTTTTGGAGACATTCCCAGAAAATTCGAGATATACATTTTATTTGTCATGACAATATCTTAAACATATGATATTTTAATCAAAATCGTTAGAGCCGTTTTTGAGAAAATTAAAATTTTCGAAAAATGTTCCATGTAAAGGGTAGTCTGGGGTGGGGGGATTTTCTTGAAAACCTTCGTGTCGCATCTCTGGAAGATACTGAACCTAAATACCAAGTTTGGTGTTTATCCGACTGTTCGTTTTTGAGTTATGCTGTTCACAGACACACAGACACACAGACACACAGACACACAGACACACAGACAGACACACACACGGACATGTTTCCAAAAATGCTTTTTTTGGATTCAGTGATTCTCAAAACATGTATTTCCGGTGAAATCTCGGTATCGAATTTTTGGGTGGAATGCAATACTTCCCCTACTTACTATACGTAGTAGAGAAAGTAAAAAGTATATTCGTCGTCAAAGTATATTCCCAGGAAATTAAGGACATAAATTTTATTTATTATTTAACTACCTTTAATATGTGGCATTTTAATGCATATCACCAGACCCATTTCATTCATTCATTATCTGTTTACCCTCCTCTTATGTAAGACTTACACCCCCCAGGACTTACAGGCGGGTGCCTGGGGTCAGAGGCCCGTCGAGGAGCAGATACTCATGGATCAGACAGAACATCCAGGATGGGTGATCAGCGCGATGCCTGGTATGGGATGAAGGAAGTAGATGAAGCGAAATGTAGGCGAAATGGATGAAAGGAAAGGTGATGATGGAGCAGTTGGTGGAATGAACGGCGGGGGAAACCGGAGATCCCGGAGAAAACCCTCCCAGACGCCGCTTCGTCCACCACAAATCCCACATGCAGGTCCCTGGGATCGAACGGTCTAACCACTCGGCCACGGCGCCGCTATCACCAGTCCCGAGTTTTAGAAAATAACAAATTTCGAAAAATATTCCATGCAAAGGTGGGAGAGAATTTTCTTGAAAACCTTCATGTTGCACCTTTGTAAGGTACTGGACTTAAATATTAAGTTTCGTATTTATTGGCATTTTCATTTTTGAGCCTTGTTATAAAAATTCTTTAAATCTCGATATCGAATTTTTAGGTGAAATGCAATACGTTCTCTATCTATATGCACGTGGGAAAAAATTAAAAATGTCATTTTGGGTTCACACTACCTCAAAACATGTATTTCCGGTGAGATCTCATAACGAATTATAGAAAAGACAAAACAAAGGCTAATGTCAGTCGATGAATTAAATATAAAATTCAAGAGTTTGCTAATCTATCCCGAGAAATTACCGGCAGCCATATGCCCTTTACTTTTCACTCGCACTTCAGGCACAAAGCGAACGCATCTGAAATTCATCTCTGTGCATACATTGTTTTTGGGTTGTATTCTAGCGAAGTAATTATCTGTACTTGGAGCATAAATTGAATTTCGCCTCCACACGTCGCAATTTGAATGCGTTTCCACTCTTGTTTTTGTTTTTTTCGAGCGGTTTCGTCTGGTGCTGATGGGAAGTGGCAGGGTAAGACGGCGCGTGGGTGTGGGTGAAAGAAGAAAAACAGTTTCCAATCAACAGAACAGCTCCCTCTGAAGCTCTTTTGGGACAAAAGCGTTTACGTGGAATGCCTAAATTACGTCATTCTCACATCTTCGTGCTTTGGGTATACAAAACACGCCTATCTGTTGTTTAGAACAAAGAGCACATTCTATACTTGCAAATTATAACATAACAAATCTGATGTGATGCATCCACATGCCATTCTCTTCTCTCTCTTCTCACTCTTCTACGAACTATCATGCGGAAGCTTAGTCTTCAAGCTGCTTTTTGTTAATAGAGTTAAAACTCTTTTACATATTTACACATTTCGATGTAAGTATGTATAAGAAGAATACAGAATATATATATAATTAATAACAGCCCGCCTTAAAGCAATATGTGTATGTAACAATATATAAAAAGTGTATATTACAGTCATTGTGTATTTTATATTATTGTATACATGTGTAATAGCGTTATGCGAATGTATTACGTAATTTAATAATGTAGGAGCTGTGAGAATAATAGGTTAACAATTGCTAACAATGAGGTAACCTTGAGGCAATAATGAATCTGAAAGTTTAACAATACTACTTGTAACTCTTGGAAGCAATCCTGTAATTTTTGTGACAGCTTATAAAATAGCCAATCCACAACCATAGAAAACTTTAGTTAAATAAAAGTATTCTATTGGACTAGGATTAGCCAATCAGAGACTTGAAATACAGAAATTTACAAGAGTGGCGGTAGAAATCAAGTTAGTTGCTTGTAGTCAGTGCTCATAGCTGGTCGCGAGATGTGTCCTCGAGAAATTTAATACGTATTCGTGTGCAACGAAAATAGTTTTACGTGTTAAAAAATGCAAGTAATTAATAAAAATAAATCTCACAGCTCTCTATATTAGTGAAGTGTTATTTAAATCGTGTCAAACATTAATAAATGGAGTGAAGTAAAATTATAATCTGTGTAAGCCTACATTCTTCAGTCGCACCACCTCCCTGCTAAGACATTCATCTCTATAAAAAAAACCATAATACTGACGCTGCCGAGGCAAACATAAATATATAATGTTTAAAGAAACAATACAAATTACAAAGTTAATTTTTTTTAAACATTTGGGGCAAAGGCCACCGGAAAGTACATTTAGGGTGAAGGCTACCGGAAACCTTTTACCATACGTGCCGTCGCAACTACTTCAAGTTCGGCTCCCCAACAGTCGAAATATAATACATCTTCAAACTCGCATGCGTGAGGCAACAACTTACTTCAAATTGGCTCCCAAAGCGTGGGGCAAATAACAATACTACGAAACGAACTTCTTCAACAGCAAAGTAAAACTGTAGTCAACTCCTTTAGAGGTGGATGTAATGTGATGACTTTGAAATGCCATTCTCTTTGTATGAGGACCACAAAAAGAAAGAAAGTAAATAAAAAAAATAATATCGATTTGTAGGGGAAAATTTTATAAAATATTTGAAAATCAAAACAAATCACATATCCAAAGCGGTTAACGCCACAAAAATAATATTTTACATAAATTTCTTCCTTTAGCAAGATCTAAACTTTTGGTTAGTAAGATATTTGTCTATGTCCTGCGCCGTGGCGCTGTAGCTAGAGCGTGAAGCTCTGGTTCTCAGGCACGGAGACCAACATTCTGCCTGTGGGATGCGTGATGCTGGCAACATCAGCTCCCCAAATTGGTGGAATGATCGTCCACCTCTGCCATTTGTACGTGGGCGTGAGGCAGGTCAAGGCCCTTCATGGTCTTAGCACATGGGTTTACCAATTAAACAAAGTCATTCAGAATGAAGAGGGCTTCACAGGCTATTTGCAGAAAATCAAAAATATACATTTTATTTGTCATACAAATATCTTAAACGTATGGTATTTTCATCAATATTGCTACAGGAATTTTTTAAAAAATAAAACTATAATTTTTTTCTATGTAAGGTATAGTTTTGAGAGGAATTTGTTGATTATATTCGTGTCGCATATTTGGAAGACGCCGAACTTAGATATCAAGATATCTTATTTAACCAACTTTACGTTTCTGATTCACAGACACGCACATGGAGACCGTTTCCTAATACAATTTTTTTATTCAGGAAGCCTCAAAACATTATTTCCAGTCAAACATCGATATAGAATTTTTGGGTGGAATTCAATACTACTTATACTTATTATATTTCGCTATTCTTCTAAAATCCTGTGAGCATTCAGTTGTTTCTCGCGATTCCGTTGAAACAGTATGGAATTTTAAGGCCCGTATATAGCGTCCAGTTCTTGAACATCTTACTACCGCTGTTCCCTTTGCATCTATAATGAAGTATGTAATGCAGCTATTTTCAGAAAAGTTTATCTCAATTAAAATGAAGTAGTTAGAAAAATAAACTTTCGTAAGAATAATTTGTATATCCACTAATAGATCATTGAGGGTAGAAAAGTATATGAATGTATCACAGATATCTTTACTTTCTCTACTACGTACAGTAAGTAGGGGAAGTATTGTATTCCACCCAAAAATTCGATACCAAGATTTCACCGGAAATACATGTTTTGAGATTCCCTGAATCCAAAAAAAGCATTTTTGGAAACATGTCCGTGTGTGTGTGTGTGTGTCTGTGTGTCTGTCTGTGAACAGCATAACTCAGAAATGAACATCGGATAAACACCAAACTTGGTATTTAGGTTCAGTATCTTCCAGAGATGCGACACGGAGGTTTTCAAGAAAATCCCCCATCCCAAATTACCCTTTACATGGAACATTTTTCGAAAATTTTAATTTTCTCAAAAATGGCTCTAACGATTTTGATGTAAATATTATATGATTAAGATACTGTCATGAGAAATGAAATGTATATCTCGAATATTCTGGGAATGTCTCCAAAAGTATTCTTCATTGTGAAAGACTTTTGCATAACTGGTAAACCATAAGAGATAGACAAAATTTTACTACACAAACAATGTAGATCGCGTTAAAATACACAACTTATGTCATATACATTTCTTTTGTTGAGTGAACCGTTTTCGAGATATTGCTTGTTATTTCCTTAAATTTTCCAATACTTATACTTTTTCTCAAATTCGTTATTCATTTTTTTTTCCTGGACATGCAAAGAGAATGGAATGCGCCACATAGCAACCAGCGTTAAAATATTTGACTCTCGCTTAAAAGCTACCATATTCCCCTTGCATCTACAAGAAAATTACCAATAAGATTGACACCTCGATTAACATGAAGCATATGGAGAATAAGCGTTTGTAAAAATAGTTTGTACAAGAGTAGAGAAAGTCATGTGAGTGTAACACATCAGATTTTTTGTCTTGGATATGCAAAGGGTATTAATCTGTGGCAAAGGGAATGGTGCTGCACCTAGCAACCAGCTATTAAGGGATATGTATGTGTTTAAAGGCTACTGTATTTCTATATTGCCCTTTAAATATATATTCCCCTTACATCTACAAGAAAATTAGCAATAAGATAGAGTCTGCAAATGTTTATCTCGATTAACATGAAGTAGATGGAGAATAAGCGTTTGTAAACATAGTTTGTACAAGAGTAGAGAAAGTCATGTGAGTGTAACACATCAGATTTTTTTCTTTATTTTGAAGTGACAAGTATTTTTCAAATTAAGACCAAACCCAACCAATGGTGTAGGCCCGAACCTGTGAAGACCTCTAGCTTGTTTCTATGGATTTGTTTCAAGCCAGTTACAGACAGAAATGATAAGGTTTGTGTGGAATGCTGGTTAACGGATAAAAAAAAACACTGTTGCAATGTAGGGGCCAGTTTTTCTGTTCCCAAGTGCACATCACCTCAATATGAGGGTTTATGATACACAATTTCAAATTATTTTAACTAAACCTTCGTGTTTTACATTTAAATATCCAGTAGCCAAGTAGGATATCGGGGCAAACAATTCAACTCCATCGACACCGTAAGGTAGAATATTTGTCTTGCTCCTTTAATATATTTTATTCCTTGCTGTAGCCACTAATTCGGTATAAAATCTCCCTTAGCCCCAGGTAACATGGGGATAGAGCTGGCTGTAAATCACGCCGTTCCCAACTTTAATATCTCACTCACAGCTGCCGTGGCTTAATACATCTCCAGCAGGTTCACCTTGACTCTCCAGGTCTCTTAGAGCTCCAAGTAGTTTGGCCTCAATCTTGGGGAAATGGTGCACTAAATTAGTTTGCTCCGAAGTGTTTTATGACTAAAATTTTTATTGATTTAATATAACAATGTTTTACTCTAACACCCGGCAAGTTATGCGCAGCGATGAACAGTAGTACACCCAACTCTGATAAGATGAAATGTTTAATATCAGGTACGTTGTTTTTCTGGCGTGGCTACATTTTGGATAATAATTCTAAACACATTAGCACATCTTGAACTTAACATCACTTAATTTTGTGATGCATGTGATGCATTCACATCAGTTTTTCTATCAACAACAAATTTACAGATATTCAATATACATGGGTCATTCAGTAATTATTGGCAACAATGTTTGTATGTGGCGCTTTCAACGGTTTTAGGCCGTTTAGCCTGTTCCGGCTCGAAAACCTTCTTGTATATATATTCTAAACATAAGCTATTTTATTCAAAATATTCTGAGCCAATTCTGAGAAAATAAAAAGAAGACGAAAAGTGTTTTAAATAAAGAGTAACTTGCAGTATGGTGTTTTCTTGAAAATGTTTGTGTTGCATTTTTGGAAGATACTGAACTTAATACTTTTGGTTAAAATACGTTTGGTATTTATCCAATTTTTACTTTCTCTGCTACATATAATAAGTAGAGGAAGTATTGTATTCCACCCAAAAATCTGATACCGTGATTTCATCGGAAATACATGTTTTGAAGCAACTTTAGAAAAAGGTGTGTACGTCTGTGAACAGCATAACTCAATAACGAAAAGTTGGATAAATGTCGAACTTGGTATTTAGGTTCAGTATCTTTCAAACATGCGACACAAAGATATTCCAGAAAATCCCCCCAATCCAGACCACACTTTACATAGAATGTGTTTAGAACATTCTTATTTTCTGAAAAATGGATCTGACGACTTTGATTAAAATATCGTATATTTAAGATATTTTCATGACAAATAAGATGTGTATCTTGAATTGTTTGGGAATTTTCCTAAAATCCCTTTTCATTCTGAATGCTTTTTGCATAACTGGTAAAGCATAAGAGATAGAGAAAAAAATTCTACACAAAAAATGTAGATCTCGTTAAAGCACACAAGTTATATCATAAGCAGCTTTTTTGTATATATATGTGTGTGTTTGGGGTGAACCATTTCCGAGGTATTCCTTGTTGTTTGTTTGAATTTTCCAATACTTATACATTTTGTCAAATGGGAATTTGTTATTTGTATTCTTGTCCTGGACATGCAAAGAGAATGGAGTGCTTCACATAGCAACCAGCCCTTAAAAGATTTGACAATCGCTTAAAGCTCATCATATTTCCCTTGCACCTACAAGAAAATTAGTTATAAGATTAACATCTCTCTCGATTAACATGAAGTGGATGGAGAACAAGCGTTTATAAAAATAGTTTGTACAAGAGTGGAGAAAGTCATACGAGTGTAACGCATCACATTTTTTTTGTATTTCAATTACTTTACTGAGACATAACAAACACACAGAAAGGGAATTTTTACGTAAAAACGCTCTTTTTTGCTTTAATGGACCTCAAAACACGCTTCCGGTGAAATCTCGGTATCGAACTTGACATGGATAATGGAGGTTTTTAAAACGCTTGCTTAAATAAAACTGCTCGCACTATACTCTCGCTGTTGGCTGTGCTTAACGAAATAAGCCTGTATGAGGAAGCTGGCATAAAAAAGGTGAACACAAATATATGCAACAGTTATTTTGTAAGCCACAGGGCAGATTTAATTTACAATGAAAGAGCATGAACTTTGGAGATAAGAACTGGAGTCCACTTACCCTTGTAAACATTGTATCTGATAGAGGTATGTAAATAGAAAAACTCTGTGTCCCAAATGACCCATAAAATGTACTTTCTCCCGTGCTTATCGTTGTGTGGTGGGGCATGGACCAGGATGCTGTATGCGTTATGCAGAACTCTTTCAGGTTTAGCGCAGCATGGAGGCAGAGAGAGGGTACAGTCCGGGCTGAATATATGTGCCTGCGTATCTTGATTCCTTGTTTGGGAATTGCCTGGTTTAATAAGTTAGTACTTTCTCTACGTAAAAAGAGGTATGGTATTCCACCCAAAAATTTAATCTTGAGATTACATCGGAAAGACATGTTTTGAACATTTTTTTTAGAAAAAGGTACGTGCAAACTTGCTATTTATGTTTAGTATCTTCTAATGTTGCGACAAGAAGATTTTCAAAAGTATCTCTCAAACACAAGCAACACATACATAGAACAGTTTTCGAAAATTTGAATTTTCTCAAAAATGGCTACAACGAGCTTGGTTAAAATGCCACACATTTTCTTCGGAACGAATTTAATATAATTTCATATGATTGGTAAACCATAAGATATACACAAAAACTCCTGATGTGTTGCACTCACACGGATTTCTCTACTCTTATACAAACTATTTTTTTTTTACAAACGCGTATTCTCCATCTGCTTCATGTTAATGGAGATAAACATTTGCAGAAACTATCTTATTGCTAATTTTCTTGTAGATGCAGGGGAATGTTGCAGGCTTTAAGCGATAGTCAAACCTTTTAAGAGCTAGGAAAAAGTATAATTATTGCAAAATTCAAACAAATAGCAAGGAATATCTCGAAATGGTTCACTCGAAAAAAAACGTATATGACATGGAAGTGGCAATACATGACACGTTACGTTTTTAATGAGATCGCATTTTTCGTGTAGTAATATGTTGCCTATCTTTTACGGTTTACCAGTTATGCGAAAAGAATGAATGAAGAGGACTTTTGGAGGCATTTCCAGAAAATTCAAGATATAAATTTAATTTGGCATGAAAATATCTTAAACATATGATATTTTAATCGAAATCTTAGAGCCACTTTTGAGAAAATCAAAATTTTCGAAAAAATGTTCCATGTAAAGGATAGTCTGGGGTGGAAGCAGTTTTTTAAAAATATTCGTGACGCATCCTTGGAAGATACTAAATTCAAATACCAAGTTTGGTATTTATCCGACTTTTCGTTTTTGAGTTATACTGTTCACAGACTGACAGACAGACAGATAGACACATACACATACGGACATGTTTCCAAAAATGCTGTATTTGGATGAATAACATACAGAACATAGCATGGACGACAAAACATGTATTTTCGGTGAAATCTCGGTATCGAATGTTTGGGTGGAATGCAATACTTTTCCTACTGACTATATGTAGTAGAGAAAGTAAAAACGGTAAATTTCTTTAAAACTCCTAATTTATTTCAAATAAGGTGCATCAAACGTTATTATTGGTTTGAATTTTTCAGCAATCTGGTTTTTTTAAAGTGCTGTCGCTCTTCAGCTATTCTAGCGACATCGTAGAAAAGAATGGAATTTCAAGGCTAGTACACAGAGACTATCGATTCTATTTTCTGTATACCTTGTGCATACAACGAAATGTAACTGCTAAGGTTTAAATCGCTTCACCTGAAGCAGATAGAAAAATCTGATGTGATATATTCACATGATTTTCTCTACCCTCTATCGCTGTGCAAACTATTCTTACTGAATCTTATTTTTCTATCTACTTCATTTTCATCCAAATAAGCATATAAAAAGGGAACAGCGATAGTCAAATGTTTAAGAACTGCACGCTATACGCTGTCTTAAAATTCCATACTCTTGACATCGCGAGAAACAAATGAATGTTGAAATAGCTTTACAGAATGGCCAAGTAATGAATAATTCGACCCATTAATAACAGATACCCTAGAAATAGCTGATGCCCCACAAAGCGTTATTTGAAATAAGTTGTGTGGTTTAAAGAGATCTATATATTTTGCGTAATTCGTTTTCGTATTTCGCTTAACGTTTACTATTTATACAAGATTATACAAAATTCCTTCCAAATGAAGAGGACTTCAAAGAATGCTCTCAGAAAATGCAAGATATAAATTTTATTTGCTATGTCAATATCATTACTATATGTCATTTAAATAAAAACCGTTACTGCCATTTTTTAGAAAATAAGACATTTTTAAAACTCTTCCATGTGAAGGGTAGTTTGGGGGTGGGGGGTTTTCTTGAAAATCTTCGTGTCGTTGGAACATACTGAACCTAAATACCAAGTTTGGTGTTTGTCCAACTTTTCGCTTTTGAGTTGTGCTGTTCATATACACATACACATAGACACACACGGACCTTTTTCTAAAAATCCATTTCTTTTTAGGATTCACTGGCCTATAACATGTATTTCCGACGAATTCTTGGTATAGAAGTTTTTGGTAGAAAAGTGACATTCACTCGCACTCTCTGTAGATAGCGAATGATTATGCTTAAAAGAAATTCCCCCGTTCCAGCAGGAAATTAAAACCTGGATCAATTCAACGTTTAATTTTGTATGCTATGGATAATGTGGAGATGAAACTGGACAGATGTTTTTGTATACGTGTAATCAAATTGCAAAGGAAATGTAGATGCTCCCCTTCCGTGGTACGAGACTAAAGTAAGTCGATTTTGGGCTTCAGTTACGGTCAACTAAATAAACATACTTTTTTCCCGGATTATCCCTCGTTCTCAGAAGATGGTTATTTGATAACTCTGAAGAAGATGTTTTCTTGTATTGTTATTTGCCCCACGTTTTGGGAGCCAATTTGAAAAAGATGGTTAGTCCAAGCATGGAAAGCCAATTTGAAGTAGGAGTTGTATTGTAGTTCAACTGTTGGGGAGCCTAACTTGAAGTAGTAGCAACCGCTCGTATGGTAAAAAGTTTCCGGTAGCCTTCGTTCCAAATTAAAAAAAAAATTATATATTTATGTTTGCCTCGGTTGCGTCAGTATTACTGTTAGAGACATGTGTTTCTTTGCAAGGCAGATGCGGCTGAAGAATGTAGGCTTACACAGATTATAATTGACACAATTTAAATAACGCTTCACTGATATAGAGAGCTGTGAGATTCTTTTATTAATTACTTGCACTTTTTAACACCTAAACTATTTTCGTTTCGCACGAATACGTATTAAATTTCTCGAAGACTCATCTCGCTTCTTGTTAGAAGCACTGTCTGCAAGCAACGCGTCCAGTTATGAGCGCTGTTTACAAGCAACTGACTTGATTTCAACCGCCTAAATTTGTAAATTTCTGTATTTCAAGTATCTGATTGGCTAATCCTAGTCCAATAGAATACCTTCATTTAACCAAAGCTTTTCTGGTTGTTGATTGGCTATTTTATAAACTGTCTCAAAATTTACATTATTGGTGCTCCAATAATGACTAGTAGCATTATTAAATTTTCTTACTAATTACTGCCTCAAGGTTACATCATAGTTAGCAACTTTTAACCTATTATTCTCATAGCTCCAACATTATTAAATTACGTAATACATTCAGATATTATTATTACATTCATACAATGATATAAATATATACAATGACTGTAATATGCACTTTTTATATATTGTTACATTGCATATTGCTTTAAGGCGGGTTGTTATTATATTTTTTATTATATAATTTGACTAAAATCATTTAAGTGTTAAAAATGCTGCCTCAACTCATATTTTATGGACTCAGAGAACATTAATTGATCTTCGTTTCACCAATTGCATTCCAATATGCTCTACTCGATGAAATATCGTTGAGCTACTTGTAGTTTCCAATTTTTGATAAATAACTTATATTAACGTGTGCAATTGCCTACCTTGAAACAAAAAAAAGGGGGGATTTTATTTTTACATGCGTGTGTACATGGATGTTATGTTATCTGAATTACTTTCCGCAATGTAATGTTTAGTTCTACTGAGGCAAATGTAATAAAATCAAATTTTCTGTTTAGTATTTCTTAATGATAACTACATAACAAAGCTAATGAGGAAAATGCGTCTGGAAACCTTAGTGTACATCAAGATAGATGAGATTAGTATTTAAGAATCAATGCATAGCTGGATTGGACAAGCACCTTCCGCACGACTGCTGCATTCTCTGCCTCCATCCATACATGAGTGCAGTAATAATTATGGATGCCGTCAGTCTGCTTAGGTAGGGTTTGTGAAACTAGTATAGTGCAACTCGTAATAATCCTCCCAGAATAGGATAAACTCCCATGCCGGTGCCCGGTTCCCTCACACTGTGGCGCCACAGGTAGCCGAATATTTGAAACCTTGTAGTTACTTTTCGTTGTTATTTCTACATTTAGATTTTTACCATGAGATAAAGTATCGAAAGAGACAGGTTTGTCTGCAGTTTAACATTTTAGTTGTGTTCCAATTTGTGTCAGCAACCCAGAAAAATAATATTACTGTTTTTCGAAACTTTACATGACGTTGCACGGAGTGAGAGGGAGAGAGTGGGAGAAGGGCGGAGAGGCAGTGATATATTGCAAGCGGGGCAGAGGAATTCCTGTTGTTAACGCAACAACGCGAACAGAGCTGCGTGTTTTGCTAGGATTTAAAAGAGTTTATTCCTCATTTGCACGCACACATAGCATCATGAATGAATGCATAGGTTAAATTTAGGTGTGTTCTTTATGTGGATGCCCCACTTACAGAACTTTAGAAATTGCACACTCAGTGCATGAAATCATTGATATGAGAAATATTGGTTTATGTTGGCAATGAAATGCTAAGAACCCGCCGAGGGGAAACACCTTATCTTATTATAGCAGTTCCTTTTGCTGAATGACAATCTACTTTATCCTTACGCGGTTGGCAGTTAGATTAATGAGTTCAAGCTTTAAGAGTTTGGTAGACTAGCACATTTAGTTAATACTCAGAATAAATCAAACAGCTTCATTTAAGTATACATTGCCGAGTACTTTTCTAGAAGGTGAGTTCAGAATATATATCAATCCCTTCCATGTGCTGGGAAGTTTTTATTTTGAGTCTAGTTTTGTTGAGTTAAAGTAAAATTAAACGTATTGTTAAAAGATATCTTTAAACTCCCATTACTATGATTTAGTTTAATCTCCTCCACAAAATATACTTAAAACCCTTTTTTTCACTCTATTATTGGTCAAATATTTAAAAAGCGGACCAGTATATTATACTGGCGATAAATAAAAAAATGTAAGTTCACAAACACACACACACACAAACATATACCTTTTATTTCAGTTTATCTCAAAGGCGTAAAATTTCGATATCAAATTTTTTTTGATTGCAGTAATTTTCCTTTCTATTCTAGGAAGGTGACAGTGAAAGTAAAATTTTAACTTCAATACAAAATTTACTAATTACATTACATGTAGTTTTTGAGTTGTAATGTTCATAGTCAGGAGACAGAATAAAACCAAAGTTTCGGCACGCGTGAGAGTTGCTGTTGAGACAGTACGTTATGCGCAGCTAGAAATATAAAATATAGACCATAATAATTTGAAAGTAAACATTAGTAGCAGTAGGAATAATATTATTAAACAAGACTTGTAATTGAATATTACTTTAAATATGAGTATGGATTGGACAAGGAGTGACGGCAGCAAGCAGGAAACGGGGTAGGTTTTTCCCCATTGTGGCCGAGTAAGTACAGAAGGCGTTTGTTAGGTGCCTTCTTTAACAGGTGTATAGAAACGAAGGTCAGTGATCTGATAACCGCAAGCATACGAATTCATGTGGAAACTTAAAGCAGACAACCAATAGGAAAGAAGGTAGAAATCAATAGTGAAATGGAGAAATAGAAAAATTTGAAATAAAGTTACAGGAGAGTTTCGAAAATCACTTGTTCATGGTATTCCCTTGGAGGTCGTTCTAAAAACAAATGTGAGTGCAGTTCAAAGAAAATTGATACAAAGGTATCGGCGGGTAGGCGCGATAGTTTAAAGTAAAGCAGTAAATGCGGCGCCCAAAAAAATGCGCGTGTATGTGTGTCGAGGCTCCATTAGGCATCATATATAAAAGGTGACGGAAAATAAACTGGCAGAAAAACGAACCAGAAGTGTATGCACCACACCCTAGACCAAAGATCCATGTAAGAACCTGAGCTAGAATCGAACCCGGGACCATTCCTAAAAATCCCGTGCCACCAAATCGGTGCACATAACCTGCTTGCCGCATACCCACTCATTATGTAACTTCATGTTATTTCTCAGAACTTTTAAAGCAGATCGATTAAGACACAATAATTAATACACAATAATTACCAACTATCAAGAACGGTAGTAAATAATGTATATTTGGACACTTTTACTATTTAAAGCTAGGGTTCGGAAGTAATTAGACAAAATTTTATAAGTCACTACGTACAAAAGAATTTAACTTAAAGGTACATAAAGCTCATACGTAATTAACTGGAGATATCTCAGTTTTAGCTGACTCAGAAATCTCTTTTGTTTTCTTCATGTATTTACTTAAACCCCCATATCTCCATAGCTATTTATAGAAGGTACCCTAGCAACATACCAAATCCGTTTAATAACTGAACCAACGAATAAAAATCTGATGTGTTACACTCACATGACTTTCTCTACTCTTTTACAAACTATTTTTACAAACGCTTATTCTCCATATGCTTCATGTTAATGGAGATATCGAGATGTCAATCTTATTGATAATTTTCTTGTAGATGCAAGGGGAATATGGTAGGTTTTAAGCGATAGTCAAATATTTTAACGCTGGTTGCTATGTGGCGCATTCCATTCTCTTTGCATGTCTAGGACATAAAAAAATGAATAACGAATTTGAGAAAAAGTATAAGTATTGGAAAATTTAAGGAACTAATAAGCAATATCTCGAAAACGGTTCACTCAACAAAAGAAATGTATATAACATAAGTTGTGTATTTTAACGCGATATACATTTTTTGTGTAGCAAAATTTTGTCTATCTCTTATGGTTTACCAGTTATGCAAAAGTCGTTCACAATGAAGAATACTTTTGGAGACATTCCCAGAAAATTCGAGATATACATTTCATTTCTCATGACATTATCTTAAACATATGATATTTTCATCAAAATCGTTTGAGCCATTTTTGAGAAAATTAAAATTTTCGAAAAATCTTCCATGTAAAGGGTAGTCTGGGGTGGGGGGATTTTCATGAAAACCTTCGTGTCGCATCTCTGGAAGATACTGAACCTAAATACCAAGTTTGATGCTTATCCGACTGTTCGTTTTTGAGTTATCCTGTTCACAGACACACAGACACACACACAGACACACACACGGACATGTTTCCAAAAATGCTTTTTTTGGTTTCAGGAGGTCTCAAAACATGTATTTCCGGTGAAATCTCGGTATCGAATTTTTGGGTGGAATGCAATACTTCCCCTACTTACTATACGTAGTAGAGAAAGTAAAAATGAGTAACGAATTTGAGAAAAAGTATAAGTATTGGAAATTTTAAGGGAATAACAAGCAATATCTCGAAAACGGTTCACTCAACAACAAAAATGTATATGACATAAATTGTGTATTGTAACGCGATCTACATTTTTTGTGCAGTAAAATTTTGTCTATCTCTTATGGTTTACCAGTTATGCAAAAGTCGTTCAGAATGAAGAACACTTTTGGAGACATTCCCAGAAAATTCGAGATATACATTTCATTTGTCATGAAAATACCTTAAACATATGATATTTTAATCAAAATCGTTAGAGCCATTTTTGAGAAAATTAAAATTTTCGAAAAATGTTCCATGTAAAGGGTAGTCTGGGGTGGGGGGATTTTCTTGAAAACCTTCGTGTCGCATCTCTGGAAGATACTGAACCTAAATACCAAGTTTGGTGTTTATCCGACTGTTCGTTTCTGAGCTATGCTGTTCACAGACACACACACAGACACACACACAGACATACACACGGACATGTTTCCAAAAATGCTTTTTTTGGATTCAGGGAGTCTCAAAACATGTATTTCCGGTGAAATCTCGGTATCGAATTTTTGGGTCGAATGCAATACTTCCCCTACTTACTATACGTAGTAGAGAAAGTAAAAACGTATTATTTGATTCTGTGGGTATCTGAGACAAGATTTTGGGCATCTTATCATGTATTTTATTGTTAGTTACCAATTGAAACCAGCTAGCAGCTTTTCATTGTGATGGGCAAAGAGCAGGCCTATTTTATTGACAGCAACATTTTGTCGTGATTGTTGAACATTATTTCCTATAGGACAGAACTGTTATTGTTGATAATTATGAGCACTACTGTCGTTCCCACTGTAAAAGTAAGTTAATATAGTAAGCATTTTCTGTTTATAAAAGGTCAGGGCCTTGCACCAATAAATACCAGTGTGAAAATTATTTGAAATCAAATCTTCGAGAGTAGACATTAACTACTACACTAAATAAAACAAATACAACAGTATTATAACTTACAATCTATCATCGTAATAAATTAAATTTAAGGACATCTTAAAGTTTAACAAATGCTTAATACGACTTCCTTGGAATTCCCCTTTTATTGTATATACAAGATTAAGTCGCACAGTTATAAGTATAGGATAAAATAATACTTCACGGATCTGTCTTAAGGTTCACTAAAATGTTGTAAAAATATTACTTTCTCTACTACGTATAGTAAGTAGGGGAAGTATTGCTTTCCACCCAAAAATTCGATACCGAGATTTTACCGGAAATACATGTTTTGAGACCCCTGAATCCAAAAAAACATTTTTGGAAACATGTCCGTGTGTGTGTCGGTGTGTCTGTCTGTGAACAGCATAACTCAGAAACGAACAGCCGGATAAACACCAAACTTGGTATTTAGGTTCAGTATCTTCCAGAGATGCGACACGAAGGTTTTCAAGAAAGTCCCCCACCCCAAATTACCCTTTACATGGAACATTTTTCGCAAATTTAAATTTTCTCAAAAATGGCTCTAATGATTTTGATTACAATATCATATGTTTAAGGTATTTTCATGACAAATAAAATGTATATCTTAAATTTTCTGGGAATCTCTCCAAAAGTATTCTTCATTGTGAACGACTTTTGCATAACTGGTAAACCATAAGAGATAGGCAAAATTTTACTACACAACAAGGAGAGTACGAGGAGAGGTACTAGACTAGACAGGGCTTGAAGGGTGTGTATATAAACGCGTTTCCCTCCTTGAGCCATAGCATCTACGCTCGTTTTTCCTATCCTTTCCCATATAAACGCATAAACTGCGCCAGAATACCTCTATTTAACCCACTTTTGGTCCATCAACATATAGATATCAGCATATGACAATAATTATGCGACAAAATTTTAGTAGACATATTGCTTTCTTGATATGTACGTGTTCTTAAAACTCCCAACACATGGTCAGTAATTTCTGTCTGCGTTGGTTCTAAGCTCATCATATGCTATTTAAAATTTTGTAAATATATTTTGTAAATAAACATGCCTTAAATCCCTTGCAGTTAATACCGTATTGATGCGCTTGACAACAAAGATTCAAGTTTGAAACTGTGCTAAGCATGTTTAATTAAGTTACAAAGTGGGCAGAATCTAATTACTGTCCATTGCTATGAACATTACCAGTTATGATTAAAACATTTCAGTTCATAAGATGTCGTAAACGTTAGGAATTTCGCGATGTTCATGTTTCATGATTATGATGCAAGCGTACATAAAGTTTAAAACGAGCCGCAATACGAGCAAAGACAGAAGGGATGAGGTACGAGGCACTTGGCTGGTCGCCCGCATGCTGACAACTTAACAAAGTGAAAATAATACGCTGCTATGTTTATCTTGCGGTTGCTTAGCAACGCTATAAACAGCTTATCTAGCGCGGTAATGGTGGATCGTAAAGTCCTTGTCACAGAACTTCCCCCACCCCTTCCTGTTTTACCTTTTGTTTAGAAAGAGAGGGGTTGGAGTAAGAAACTAGGAGTTCTTGTTGGTACTGCAAGGGAATGACTCGGCGAGGTCTTAATGCTAGAGGTTTGTGGTGCAGTGACCTCGAAAAGTACAGTAGTGAACTTTGGGGTCGCGTGCTGCCTCTTTACTACTGAGATACACTGCTGCAGAGATGTGCACTAGCGGCTACTGACGCGGACGGCTGTTTCTGAGAGAGTGAATTAATTACTGGATTTCGGCCTATTTAAAAATGTGACTAACTAATAGTTTCGTATAGCGATATAACCATCATCGACATTGTGTTAACAGTTACAAATAATGGTTACAATTAACGGTTACATTATTTCTTACTCCACCACTACATAATAGGTAGAGTAGGTATTGCCTTTTCACCCAAAATTCGATACCGAAGTTTTAACGAAAATGCATATTTTGAGACTCCCTGAATAAAAAAAAATCTGATGTGTTACACTCACATAACCTTCTCTACTCTTGTACCAACGATTTTTACAAAAGCTTTTTCTCCATATGCTTCATGTTAATCGAGATGCTAATCTTATTGCTTATTTTCTTGTACGTATTATTTTTCATGAAAATATCTTAATCATATGATAATTTAATCAAAATCGTTGGAGCCATTTTTGAGAAAATTAAAATTTTTGAAAACTCTTACATGTAAAGGGTAATCTGGGGTGCGGGGATTTTCTTGAAAACCTTCGTGTCGCATCTCTGGAAGATACTGAACCTAAATACCAAATTTGGTGTTTATCCGACTGTTCGTTTCTGAGTTAAGCTTTTCACACACAAACACACACAGACACAGACACAGACACATACATGGACATGTTTCCAAAAATGCTTTATTGCATTCAGGGCGTCTCAAAACATAATTTCCAGTGAAATCTCGGTATCGAATTTTTGGGTGGAATACAATACTTCCCCTACTTACTATACGTAGTAGAGAAAGTAAAAACAATAACGAATCGCCATTTCAGAAAGATTATTATTGGAAACCTCAAAGAAATAACAGGGGAGATCTCGAAAACGGTTCACTGGACAAAAAAGAAACAAAATGTGTATGGCATAAATTGTGTGTTTTGAGGAGATCTACATTTTTTGTGCAGTTAAATTTTGTCTATTTCTTACGGTTTAGCAGTTATTCAAAATTCATTCAGAATGTAGACGACTTTTGGGGACATTCCCAGAAAGTTCAAGATATACATCTCATTTGCCATGAAAGTATCTTAAACATATGATATTTTAATCAAAATGGTTAGAGCCATTTCTGAGAAAATCAAACTTTTCGAAAAATATTCCATGTAAAGGGTAGTTTGGTATTTATCCGACTTTTTGTTTTTGAGTTATGCTGTTCACAGACACACACACACGGACCTTTTGAATTCAAGGCGCCTCAAAACACGTATTTCTGGTGAAATCTCGCTATTGAATTTTTGTGTGGAATGCAATACTTCCCCTACTTACTATACGTAATAAGGAAAGCAAAAATGTTTATAAGAAAACATTTCTAAAGATCTGAATTTAATAAGAATCCCAATAAATTATGTATTTAATAAGCTCTTCGTTGATGAGCTAAACTGTCCACAGCCAGACAAATGAACAAGCATACACACATAAAGAATATTTTATACAAATGCATTTCTTTCTGTATCAATGGACTTCAAAACATGTATTTACAGTGATATTTCCATATCGAATTTTGGGGTAGAATACTATAGTTCCTTTTGCCTACTACAGATAGGTGGTAAAGAAATTAATAATGCAGGAATATCGACCGATTTCATCTTTAGTAACAACTGATATAGCATTAATATTATCTGCCGGCTAATGCAGGAATACGCCTGATTTTAACGTAGAAGCATTTTCTGCTTCTAAAGGCACAACTATGTTAGATGAAGCGTACACTGATTTAACGCCGTCCATTGTTGTAAGCCTTTGTATCGCGCTTTTGGAATGCCTTTTGGTTCTGTGCATTTTATATAAACTTTTTTTGGTTTCTGCCTGTGTTATTCATCGGTATGTGTGTTCCGGCCGCGGTATTATAGCCAAGGGCAGGAATAGTAGAGAAAAGCTTTGTATAAAAGAGATACTGCAAGTCAAACGTTATATTTACTTTATATACTCTTCTGAATATAGCTCATCAAAAGATTCGAAATGCAATATGAAATTCTCGATTATCGGAAAAAGCCTCGTTCATAATCTGTGATCGCTGATCCAAAATGCAAATCGTAACATTAATTTTCGTTGTATCGATTCCACTCGCTGCGCAATTAAGTATGAGGGTTCTTTTAAGTCTCGACATCCATTACTTTTTATGTAACTGGCGTTTGCTGCAGCATTTTAAGCATATGATTATAATCTTCTTCGTTCTATGGTTACAGAATCTCTACTGATAATGTTACCAGCCAGGCTTAAGTTGGAGATCTTTTCCTGTATTGGGTAAGTGTAATTTGAGGCAGTATTTTTAACACTTGAATAATTTCAATTAAATTATATAATATGTAAATTCAATAACAGCCCGCCCTGAAGCAATATGTATGTAATAATATTTAAAATGTATGTAACAGTCATTGCATATGCGTATATTATTGTAAACATGTTTAATAATGCTATGTGAATGCATTACATAATTTAATAATGTAAGAGCTGCGAGAGTAATAAGTTTAAAGTTGCTAACAATGAGGTAACAATAAGGTAAGCTTGAGGCAATAATGAGTTTGAGAGTTTAAATGTTACTAGTCATGATTAGAGCAACGATAATGTAAATTTTGTGACAGTTTAAAAATAGCCAATCAACAGCTAGAAAAAGCTTTAGTAAAATGCAGGTATTCTATTGGACTAGGTTTAGCCAATCAGAGACTTGAAATACAGACGGTTGAAATATTTTCAGTTGCCTGCAGACCTTGGTAGTGACCAAATGGAAGATGTGTTCTCTAAAGGAATATTACGTATTCGTGTGAAACGCAAATTAAGTATACGCGTTAACAAAGTGCAAGTATTAAAGAATCTCACAGCTCTTGATATCAGTGTAGTGCTATTTAATTTGTGTCAAGGATAAATAAAAAGAAGTGAATTTAAACTTAAAATCTGTGTAAGCCTACATTCTTGTCGCACCACACCCTGCCTCAGAGAAACGTGTCTCCTAATTTGACGCAGCCGAGGCAAACATAAACATAAATACTATCTATAGAAGCAGTTTAATAACAAAGTTAATAAATATTATTTTTAACTTGGAGCGTAACAACAAAAATACATCTTCAAATATGCTGTACATACGTAGTAGGATGTTATGTAACAAACAATCTTCTTCATATTGACGTCCATAAGTGGAGATAAATAAAACAACTCCAACGTAAAGACAATAACTACTTCAAAATATATTCTCTATATTGACTAAACCCTATCTTTCCTATTAGTCGCCTTGTCTAAATTTTGGGAACCTTCTGAATTTATTACCGGCGGGGTAAACGAGGTAGTTAAGGCATAGACTCGTGAACGGAAGGCCTCATTTAAAATCTCACCAGGACTGTCCTTCCTTTTGAGCTTTTGACCAGGTTTTCCTCAGTCCTCATAAATCATAAATTACATGGTTTAAGCGTTTAGGTCCATTCCGGATACATAGAGTTACAGCTAATTCCTCCATCGCTTTATGGGTCTTACTACACTTCTACACTGAAGGCAATTTAATAATTGGAAAGTACTAGTGTGAGTCCATTCTAAAAAGGTGTGTATATCATTCATCCATTATTTTCCATGGTTTATACATATTTATAATTCCTAATTGTTTCCTAATATCTTACCGAGAGGGATGGTATTCGGGAGGTCCCGGTATTGAACCCCGGCGACCGCCCACTCTGGCCCAAGGTTTTTCGTTGTAGTTCATCCTCTACCACGACTCTCCTCCCTCTCTTGTACTCATCATCTTCCCTGTAATTTGTTTCAGGGTTGTGGGACCAGGCGGCGGTATTCGGCGGGTTGCGGCTGGGCGATGGCTTGCGCTCTGTAAAGTTTTTTTCCCTGGCGTCGCCGCGGTACCTCTCAGTTAGGTCTCTCCTCAGTGGGGGCTCCGCTCCGGGGGATCCTGGAGATTGGTGGTTTGTGGGCAGGGACCGTGCGGAATCGGAGGCGTTGTGTCTGGAAACGTTAGGAATCCCTTGCTTGCGCCGATCGGCATTCGGATCAGATCGCCCTTCGGGTCTATCACCTGAGACAGTATGTTCTGTGTAGATAAATATAAAGTAATAGCCATAAGGAAAATAAATATTAATAACAGTAGGAATGGTATTATTAAATAAGACTGGGTAGTGAGCATTAAATGTAAAGGTGCATATGGGTTGTAAAGACAGTGCCAGGAGCAGGCAGGAAATGGGGTTGTAGCTAAGTGAGAGCAGAATATGCTTTGTTAGTGTACCGTTAGGTCGCCTGAAAATCAGATGTGTAGAATAGGACCAATGCTCCTATAGCCTCAGGCATCCAATAAGAAAGAAGGTATAAATCATGTGATAGTGAAATGGGGAGATAGGAAACTTGAAATAAAGAAACACGAGAGTTTAGAAGACACTTGGAGGTTGTTCTGAAAACAAATGTGAGTGCCGGTGGATAGGGGCGATGATATGAAGCACAGAAGTAAAGAAATGCGCGCGTGTGTGTGGCGAGGTAATGCCAGGAGTCAGATTTTAAAACGGAAAGTAAACGGGCAGGAAAATGAACCAGTCGTAATAACCACCAACACTAGATCCAAGATCTATGCAACTCCCTGCGCTAGCATCGAACCCTGGACCATTCCTGAAAATCCCGTGCCTCCAAATCGGCGCAAAGCACCTCCCAGGGTACTGCCGCACACCTCCCTCCCAAGGGTTACGTTGAAAGCACAATGGGCGGACTGGCCTGCGTGCGGTGCTCTGTTCCGGTTCCGAGCCTCTCCGTGATACGTGCCTTTACGTTTACCTTTCCTTATGTCTTCATTCTTTTGATGATCCAGCAGAAAGTTCCCAGCCGTTAGACGCAACAATTTCACCTCCGATGTCTCAATCTTTTGTTTGTATTTACACGTGAGGATCCTTACTTCTGCTCCAATATACCAAGACTATATCGCCAGAAAATAAAATTTTAAATAGTTTCTTTACTTACGTTGCTAAACTGTATCCTTTTAATATACCCTATTACCTGATTATACTTAAGGCGCTTATTATTAGCATCATTTTGTACTGTGTAGGAAGCTATACTCCTAAATAATTGAATCTGGACAGTTGCTCCGTTATTTTACCATTTAAGGATACACAAACTGTGGAATTTCAACAATCCACAATTTCAAATCAATTCACTTACATTTTAATGCACTAATGAGGATTTAAAAACAAAATTTAAGCTAAATGTTGTTCATATTTCTAAAGTACTTTCAGAGACATTATTTATTATTTTTAGTATTCTAAAAAATTGCCCCACACGATGCAATAATTTTTTGAAAAAGTTAATATTTTGTAGTTAAACTCTTTGAGGAAGTATAAATAAATAGTAGATATGATTTTTAATTATATTATTTTAAGACAAAATAAACATTAAATATGAGAATTTAAATTTTTGCATAAAAATTCACACAATATGAATACTATTGTTTAATAACAAGGCAACTAAAGTTGTTAACAAAACTTCATCCCATCATTTTTACTTTCTCTACTACGTATAGTAAGTAGGAAGTATATCATTCCACCCAAAAATTAGATAGCGAGATTTCACCAGAAATACATGTTTTGAGCATTTTTATAAAAAGGGGTCCATGTGTGTGTCTTTGAACATCATAACTCAAAAACGAAAAGTCGGATAAAAACAAAATTTGGTATTTAGATTTAGTATCTTTAAAAGATACGACACGAAGATTTTCAAGAAAGCATCCACAACCCAAATTATCCTTTAAATGGAACCCATTTCGAAAATTTTGATTGGTAAACCGTAAGAGATAGACATAATTGTACTACACAAAAATGTAGATATAGTTTGAACGCACGACTTATGTCACATAAATTTTTTTCTGTGGAGTGAACCATTTCCGAGATGTTGTAACACCCCTACCGGGGGTGGTTACCCCGCAGTAGCTGGTTACCTATGGGGGTGATAGCTCAGAGGTAGGGAATGCGTCGGTACTGGGGTGGTAGGTAGGCCGGGGTGGCGTTCCAGGATAGGGGTATTTAATTAATGCACAGGGGATGCATTGATCTAATATTGTAGTATTGCTTTAGTGTGAGTACGTTAGAGCCCGTAGGTGGGCCACTCAGACTGGGTGAATCCCGGCAAGCACAGCAGATCTTAGAGCAGATGCATCCTCACCTGTTCGACTGGTGTTGCGTTGGCGACTCGTGTATGGTAAGCGGACCTCAGGTCGTTGATGTTACAACTCTACCTCCAACTGATTACTACGTCGATTCCCTCAATGATTCAGACAATGATCCCGAAATTGATCCCCTTCGAGCCAGACCCCCGTAGTATAAATACATGCAGAAGAGCTGACTCCGCGTTCCTTAGCGCGGTCGTGTTGAGGTAACCTGGTTTCGACACTTTATGCATGATTACCTCATCTAACGTAATCCTCGGCGTTCAACCTGGTCCGCTACAACATTCCTTGTTATTTGTTTGAATTTTACAATACTTTTACTTTTTCTCAAATGGGACGTGGTTATTCGTTATATTTATTTATTTGTTTGTATGTCCTGAACATTCAAAGCGAATGAAATGCCACACATAGCAACCAGCTTTTAAAAGATTTGACTATCGCTTAAAGCCTACCATATTCCCCTTGTACCTACAAGCAAATTAGCAACAAAATAATTTCTGCACATGTTTATCTCGATTAAATGAAATAGATGGAGAATAAGCGTTTGTAAAAATAGTTTTATAAGAGTAGAGAAAGCCACCTAAGTGCATTACCTCAGATTTTTTAATTTACATCTATTATACTGTTGTAAATCTGCATACTTCGTTATAATAATGTTGTATAAACCATTTTACTAGTTATTAATCTTTAAGTTCAATTAAACATTGAATTCAGAATGCGGAAGTGTTGATGAATAGTCGATGGTCTTTTTCGGGCAGTTATTACTCTTTTTGTACTCTTTACAGCCAAGCGGGATGGCTCAGACGGCATCGTTTGAGGTTCGCATTCCGGAGGTCTGTGGCTCGATTCCCGGAGACCTCCTACTCTGACTATAGGGTTATTCGTGGTTTTTCCCCGGTCACCTAGGTGAATGCCGGGGTGGGGTATTCTACCACGATTTCTCTTTTCCCCATTTCCTCTCATTTCATCTCTCCCTTTCACGTTTGAAGTATTTTTCAGGTCCTGCGCTGCTGGCGGTTTCGGGTAGATGCGAAATGGAAACATTTCTCCCCATGAACGCCATGGTGCTATGTCCCGCCCGTTAGGAAATGTTAGGGAATTATACGCGTCTCTGTGGGCCTGTCTGTTTGCGCACTTGAGACCTCCTAAGGCTCCTTCACCTCATCCCTGTCTCCCGGTGGTGTAGACACAATAAATCAAGCTGGTCGCAGTGGCGAGGTGTCCACCGATAAACTCATCTTACTCCCACTCTTTTTACAATTGAGATTTCCGCACGATCATAATATTCGCGGTGTAGTACACCTTGCAACGACACACACACACACACACACACACACACGTCACATGCCCTACCATTTTTATGCAGGTCGGCTGTAAGAAATCCTTAGCATGGCTTCCTTCGGAAGGGAAGTAAAGTCGGTGGTCTTTCACGCAAAATATAAAATGGAACGCTAAGAACCATAGAAGTTAAGAAGCATCTATAAATAAAATTCAATTTAATTTATTTTCAGGAAGGTGCTGTGAATTGTGTGTGTGTGTTTTGAGTTTTACTGTTCACACACACAAAGAATTGGATAAATACCAAACCTGATATTTAAATTCAGCATCTTCCAACGATGCGACACGTAGATTTTTAAAAAATTCCTCCAATCGCAGATATATGTTTAAGATACTTGCATAACCAATAAAATACATATAATAAATTTTAGGGGAAAAGAAGTGTAGTTTTCTTAACATGGAGTGAATTTTATATAACTGGTAAACCATAACAAATTAAAACATATATGTAAACTTAGAATTTACTTCAAATGATGTTTTGAGGCATCAGTCATTATGGAGTTGTTCGTTTTTATTTATCTTTGTTTTAATGTTTCACCACTGTCTGTTTTTTACCATTTATACAATTTCATGTCCAGCATGTAGCGACCTAAGTTTATATATTTACTATTTCACCTCCTCTATACCCCTTTATACCTATTACGAAATGTGGAATGGAATGAAATTATTATAAAAATAATATTTTGTCGAATAGTTTATGGAAAGTATATGAAAGTAAAAATAATGAATTTTTGAACATTCAAAGCATACACACTTAATTTTTTGTGCCAAAAAATGCAATGTTATACAAAATATATCCTTTGATTGTAAAAGACAACAATGGAGAAATAATATACCTACATATAATAAAATGTTTCTACTTCCACTTTTTTGAGAATTGTTTTCTTGTACCGTGTGTGTACATTGATTTGTTAACGCTAGTATTATCTTGTAGTAAGCAGCATTTTTATGAAGAATAACAAAGTAGTTATTACTGATCAATAATGAAGATTGTTCCTTGTACGATGACAGATCGAAAAGTAGCGAACAATAATTTTTTTCCGCGTTGGTATTGCAGCTGGAATGTTGCAATTTCACACAGATATAGTTTCAAGTTTTCATCAAAGAGGGTATTTTTTGTTTCGTGTGCAGCTCTGGCGAGAGAAGCGTGAACTACGCAACATAGATGGCGTGCATGTTACTGTCGTTCACGTGTGAAGAGCAGAGAGGTGTGGTTCGATATTTGTGGGCCAAAGGGCATAAACCTAGTAATATTCACAAGGGAATGCGTGGCGTGTATGGGGATGATTGTATGGACCTTAGCAATGGTGTTGTGCATTCTTCCTGGAGGGCCGTGTGAACCTTTGTGATTCGCCACGCTCCGGGAGGTCGGTAACAGCTGCAACCCGCAGAATGTCAGAGGCATTGAGGCAACAATTTTGAACGAGCTGTGTGTGCAACTGCGAACCTTACCGCAACAGTTAAACATTTCCTATGGTGCAGTGTACGATATTGTTCATGACACGTTGAAATTTCGTAAAGTTAGTGCTTGATAGGTGCCTAAGAACCTGACGGACAACCAACCACAAGGCTAGCGAATGATGACGAGCTTGGATCACCTAACGCGGTACACCGCAGAAGGGCATGACTTTCCGAAAGGAATCGTAACTAGTGATGAGTCGTGGGCAAGAAACCAAGCAGGCAAATATGAAGTGGAAACATGCTAGTTCCCCAGCGAAGAAAAATTTCAAAGTGACTCAATCTGCTAGGGTATGCATGGTGTAGTATTGGTGGACTTTGCTGAACGGGACCACTGTGAAATTTGCAACCTACATGAAAACTTTGGTGAAGTTGCGTCGTTCCCTTCGTGACAAACGCCACAACACGGGTGCTGACGATGTCAAAATTCTTCATGATAATGCTCGACCTCGCCCCCATGTTGCTGCTGCTGTTTGTCAGAAATTCACCAAATTTGGTTGGGAAGTGCTCCAGCATCCACCATACAGTTCGGACCTTGCAGCGTCGCATTTTCATCTGTTTGGTTGCATGAAGAAATTACTGACTGGCCAGCGCTTTGCGGCAAATGCGGAAGTGAAATCAGCAGTCCGCCGATGGCTATACCCAAGGAAACAGACTTCTACGAACAGGACATATTGAAACTGGTATCACGATGGGAGAAATGTGTTGAGAAACTTGGTGACTATGTACAAAAGAAGGTAAAAGGCGTAAGTTCATTTGAGATTTTTTATTGTTTTTGTTCTAATTAAACTTTTTTGTAAAAAAAAAAGTATTGTGCGTTACTTTTCGATCCGCCCTCGTATTAAAAATGTAGGTTACGGAATAAAATTAAGGTGTGGAATAGGTCTCTAATGTAAATCTTAGGAGAGCAGTTCAAGGACTTTACCTCCCTTGTGATATCAAATAATTGGAGAAATAATCCTAGTGTGGCCTCACAAGAGATAGGGTAATTAATGAACTAGCCCCGGGGTCAAACTGAGTAGGCCACGATAACGCTGTTCTCTGTCTCCAGGGTGCAATGGATCTCTCGCTTTCCGATAGTTAGCTGTTTCCTGCCCTCCTTGTCTCACCGTATCTGTGCAGCCTATCTCTAGTTAATTCTTTATAAAGGAGCAACATTTAAACAACCTGCTGTGTTTCATTCCATTATCATTATTGCTAACTACCTCCGTTCGTGGTTAGGTTTTCTTTTTATCTCTATGTATTATTATTATTAATATTATTATATTTTACCTTATATACAGATGTAATAGCTCTAAAACGTAATATAAAACTACTTTTTCTGGACGTGAAACATAAAATCATAGCCGGTTTATCTTTTTTAAAAAAACACCCCTTTTATTGAAAATGAAACTTGTAGAACAAAAGTATTATTACTATTATTATTATTATTATTATTATTATTATTATTATTTCTCTGTATCATATCCACAGGGATAATAGCTCTAAAAGTGATTATATAATTACTTTACTTTTACGCGAAACGTAAAATCAATGCGAATGTCTTTTAAAAAAGAACACCCGCTTCTAATGAAAAAGTAAACTTGTACAACAGAAACTGTAACATTGAATTGTAATTCCTAAAAATAACACATACAAAGATCATTCTATTAGTACTGCGATGGAAATTAATGTAAAGGCATTGGATTTATTGCAAAAACAACTATATTTTCATGGCTATTTCTACCATGTCTTTAGAAGGTGTTTAGAACAAATTTATAAAGAAATAATATGAAAACGTTTTCTCATTTGCTTTGAAAATACTTAACTTAAAATGTGAAAAGCCATTATTTTAGGCGTGAAAATTAGGATTTTGTATTCTATAAAATAAAAGCAATATATGTGCTCAAAGAAATAAATTCTTGTGTATGGTTGCTCCCCATTGTTCTAAATAGCCTGAAAAGTCTCAGAGAAATGGATTAAAAAGGGCTGTTGAATTCGTCCATTGGAATTTCAGCCACTCTTGAAATTTATTTTCCAACCGTGTCACAGTTCTAAATTGTCTTATGTTTGGGCTTAAATTTGGACTTCATGATGGGTAGCTCAGAAGCGTGATTGACCTCTGTAGAAGTCACTCCTTTGGCAGACACATGAATCGTAACTTTATCTTGTTGAAAAATCGTATCTTTTCTTTTCTTTTTCTTTCTTCCCATATTAGGTTAGTATGTACGAGAAGGGTACAATAAATAAGTTTCACTTTTTATAAAAAATCATTACACACAATTGATCAAGTTTAATTAATTTTATTTATACTGTACAATCCTTCTGTTACTTTTCTGTATAGTCAACATGTTTTTCCAAGAATTTTTGGTGACGTGACACAAGTTTTTCCAAGCCAGTGTTGGACCAGGTCGGGTCCTATGCTCGCAACCAACTGCTCACTGATTTGACTTCATCATCGGTGTTAAAAGTGCTTACCTTTTAGTTGGAGGAACATGTGAAAAACACATGGGGCAAGCTGCAGTGAATACGGAGGATACGAGAAAACCTCCAAGTTGAATCTTGACCCAGGTGGAGCTCAGAAGATTCAACTGGGAAGATCAATCAGAAGTGAACACCTGGTTACGAGCACAGGAGCCGACTTCTGGTTCACTTCCGATTCATCTTCGTCACGGTGTTAAAGTGCTTACCTCCATGATGACCTTTGAGTCAGGGGAACATGTGAAAATCACTTGGGAAAAGATCTGGTAAATATGGAGGATGCAAGAAAACTTACCAGTTGAATCTTCTGAGCTCCGCCTGGGTCAAGATTCAACTTGGAAGTTTTCTCGTATCCTCCGTATTCAACGGAGCTTGCCCCAAGTGATTTTCACATGTTCCTCTAACTCAAAGGTAAGCACTTTTAACATCGATGATGAAGTCAAATCAGTGAACAGCTGGTTGCGAGCACAGGACCCGACCTGGTCCAACACTTGGAAAAACTTGTGTCACGTCCCCAAAAATATTTGAAAAAATATGTTGATTATGTAGAAAAGTAACAGAAGGATTGTACAATATAAATAAACTTAATTCAACATGATCAATTGTGTGTAAAGTTTTTTTTATAAAATAGGGAAACTTACTTATTGGACGATACTCGTAGTTACCAAAAGTATATATTTAGTATTATACACACATCGTTAGATTTATAGGGACAAGAAAAGCATGTACGGCAATGAGGCCCATGCAATTGTTGTGTTTTATAACAGTAGACTGAAACTGTTCACAATATTCACACAAATTTCACATAAACTTCTTAGAGAAAAGTCTTATTCCTCTATCTCTTTTTTATAATCTACACAAATGTCCGTAGAAATGATCGCAGAAACCGAAATGCCTACGCGTGAAGTTCGAGGCTCGTATTTGGGAGATCCGGAGTTCGATTCCCGTTGGGCTGGCCCTTTATCCTGTATTTTTTTTTCGTGGTTTCCTCGGGTTGGTAATGAATTCTGAGATGGTTCCTCTTCTAGCAGAATTTACTGCCTATAAATTTCTGTCTCCATCATTACCTTTCATCTGTTTCAGGGTTGAAGGATCAGGGGAAGCTATTGGTGTGTTGCGGCATGACGTGGGTTTGTATGCTTTGAAAAGGTTCCTTCCTGTCCATTGGTTGGTCTGCTAGGGCCCCTAGAGGATAAGGGCCATCATGGGATAAGGCTTTGCTAGCCCACGCCAGTATGGCTCCATCTGGAATCATTAAGGACTCTGTCCTTGCTTGCGCACATTTTTGCCCGAAACTGGTGGCCCTTCGCGTCTCCCCCTCATCCCAGTCTTCCAGGGATCACGTTAGAAGCAAAAAGGGCCAACTCCATCTGTGTACTTCTACTCGTACTATGTTTGAAGATCTTTTCTGTCAGGATTAAAACAATTATATATAATTGTTTTTGCTAGCAACGAGTGGTGGGGATATAGCGTATGTTTCGCTGAGAATTCCGAGAGGAGCGGATCGCGCGGGCAAGCCGGCTTTTGGGTTGGTGGACATCTCCCTTCCCGTTTCATATTTAATAATGTAGGAACCCCAAACGGTTGGGAAATAAATCTATAAATATGCAAGTAAATTTGTGTTATGGATTTTGCACAGTAAAAACTCACGCCTTCCTCTTAAACTCCACATCACGTTTCGGCCCTCCGCAGCCAAGTGAGTATACGTCCCCTCAATGTACGCGCTGGGTTGTAGAAATTAATTTAATTTTTCATTGATCCTTTAGGCATCTGCCCAGAATATAAAATTTTTTGTATATATATTTCCCATAGTTCAGCAGATTAACCGCAGAAGAATTCAGGTAAATGATTCGTCATGAAATTTCTTTAATTTCTGAAGACGAACTGCACCAAGTCAATGGAAGTATTATCCACAGAATATGTTAGTATTACGTATACACCAACTGAAAGGCAATAAGTACTTCCAAAATTTTCTGTAAGATGTAAGTACTTACATCTCTCAATTGGCCTTTTTTCATGTCGGCTCACCTGCCAGTCACTGTCAACCACCAGATTTTGCAGCAGCAGGTTGAAGTCTTGGCAAAATAAGGTACATAAATGATCTTTGTGCAACTATAAAGGGATCTGAGCTTATATAATTAACCATCCTGTACCTTCATGAGAAACTCTAGAGTCATCTCAGTATATTGAAAAACATATGACAGGCGTTGCTAATTAACGATGTTGCCATCTAATTAGACATGCAGTACCTCAGGCAGTCAACCATTGTCTCCTATCCCCTTATACATAATATCATCTTTCCGTTCTGTTTGCTGTCATTCGTGCTTCTTTTACATTTTTAACACTTTATATTTGCATATTTACCTAATGTCGGTATATGAAGTTGAGCTGCTTAATTTTCAACATTTATATGCCTACTATCCATATTTAAACAAGAATAATTAACTGAACCTTGTAATATTTTTTACCATTTCTAATCAGGCATTCCAACCTTTTACATGTGTCAGTTTGTACCAATTCTATAGACTGTTATTTGAAATCGTGTCGTAATGTTACTGTCGCACATGATTTGCAATTGTTCAGAAATTCTCGCAGGTGATTCGAAATTGTTTCTGGTTTGAAAGCAAAAGAACTTAAAGCTTTGTTCAAGAACATTCTAAAGCCGTGCTATGGTATTAAGCTGGCATTCTACAATTTGATGCGGTATTTTTAACACTTAAATGATTTCAGTCTAATTGTATAATATAAAATATAATAACAGCCCTCCTTAAAGCAATACGTGTATAATATATAAAAGGTATGTAACAGTCATTGTATTATGTTTATATTATTTTATACGTGTATAATAATGTAATGTGAATGTATTACATAATTTTATAATGTTGGAGCTGTGAGAATATAGGTCAAAAGTTACTAACAATGGGGTAACCTTGAGGCAATAATGAATTAGAAAGTTTAATAATGCTATTAGTAATTCTTGGGAACAATAATGTAATATTTTTAAAACATTTTATAAATAGCTAGTCAACAACTAGGAATGCTAAAAGTTAAATAGAAATATTCTATTGGGGTAGGATTAGCCAATCAGAGACTTTAAATACAGAAATTTACAAATTCAGGCGGTAGAAGTCAGTTGCTTGTAGACGGTGTTCCTAACACCGCGTCCTCGAGAAGTTTAATACATATTCAGTGTGAGACGAAAATTTATTACGACGAGAATATTATAAAGTTTACGTGTTAAAAAGTGCCAGTAATTAATAAATAATCACACAGCTCTATATATATATATATATATATATATATATATATATATATATATATATCAGTGAAGTGTTATTTAATCGTGTCAAGGATTAATAAAAGGAGTGAAGTAAAAAATTATGATTTGTGTAAGCCTACATTCTTTAGCCGTATCACCCCCTGCAGAGAGATACATGCTTCTACGAATTAATATTGACGCAGCCGAGGCAAACACAAGTATATATAATATTTAAAGAAACATTAAAATACAAAGTTGATTCTTAAACGTTGGGGCGAAGGCCACCGGAAAGTAAGCTTGGGGCAAAGGCCACGGGAAACTTGGTACCATACGTGGGGCAGTTATCAAGTTTGGCTCCCAAACAGTGGAAATATAATACAACTTCATGTTGGCTTTCCATACGTGAAGCAACAAACGCCTATTTCAAATTTTAATTAAATAATACCATATAAAATATGCTACTTTCATTTTTAATATTGTTTATTTAGCATTTTATTCAGTAAATATTTGTACTAAATACCACACAGTTTCACCTTCCGATAATATTCCTCTTGAAATTTTCGACAAGATAAGACATACTCCTGATGTTGTTATCGACAATTGATTTTTGGATAAATAACAGCTAATCACTCATGTTCTAAAATGTATTATCAAATAAAAACGTTTTTAGAAAACATCGCCTAAAAGTAAAACTTTATCGCACATATATGTCCACAATTCATTTGTCATTGAAATCTTGCAAACATATAGCGTTTTACTCATAATTAGAGTAATTTTGGGAAAACATAAAATATCGAAATATTTTATCTTGTGTTGCACTCTACCTAAAAGTTCCATACCAAGATATCACCGGAAATACACGTGTTGAGGTCCCCTGAATCCAAAAAAAAAACTTTTTTAACAAAAGGTCCGTCTGTGTTTATGTGGTGTATGTTTGTGTGTGTGCGTGTCTGTCTGTGATCAGCATGTTTCGTGTCAAAAACGAAAATTAGGATAAATACCAAACTTGGTATTTGGGTTCAGTGCCTTCTAAAGATGCGATACGAAGATTTTCAAGAACATTTCCCCAACCCAAACTACCCTTTGCATGAGAGACTTTCGAAAAATGGCTCTAACGATTTCGATTAAAATACCACATATTAAGGATATTTCCATTGCAAATAAAATGTATATTATGAATTTTCTAAAATAGCATGTGTAGTTTACTTCATTCGGAAGGAATTTCGTATAATCTTGTATGACAGCTAAACCTTAAGCGAAAACGTAATACACAAAATATAATTTCCAAAACACATAATTTATTTGAAATAACTTTTTTGTAGCATCAGCCATTTCCGAAACATCCGTTATTAAGATCGAATTGTTCAATACCTTTTCAAGTCCTTTCAATATTCAGTTGTTTCTCGCGATTGCACGCAAAGAACAGGAATTTTAGGGCCAGTATAGCGTCCAGTTCTTAAATATTTGACTATCGCTATTCCCTTTATATGTAATATAAGGAAATATGTAAAGCAGATATTTTCGGAAATTTTTATCTCCATTACCATCTAAAGACTAGCTTGGGGTGGCGCATTTTCTTGAAAATTTTCCTGACAGGTCCTGAGAGTTACTGAATATTAAGTACTAAACTATTTGTGCTATTGCTTAACTACGTAGGTAGATAGTGCTAAAGATTTGCATTGCGATATCACCGGAAATATGTTTTACATCCCTTTAAATATAAGAGTAGTTAATTAGAGGACTAGTTACAAATCCTAGTTTGTAACGTATTGTCGCCAATATTTTATCTACGTTCAGAGTATTTTAGTATATGTTGTATATTTAGTATAGTAAATGAAATTTATTTATTACGGAAACAATATGTTTAGAGAAAGAGTGAGGGATTTGAAAACAACACTATGAATCAACAAACTTTACTGTTATATTTTGCACTTTTGGATACTAGTTTCATATGTGAATTTAAAGTAAAAATGAGCGAAGAAAGCGATTTTCACTTTTTATCAGGAACAATTTTAAAAGCAGTCCAAGATGCAACTATTAATATATACTAAGTGATCAAAAGTATCCGGACACCCCACAAAAATACTTTTTCATCTTAGGTGCATTGTGCTGCCACCTATTGCTTGGTACTCATTATCCGCGACCTCAGCAGTCATTAGACATCGCCAAACAGCAGAATGAGAAGCTCCGTGGAACTCACAGACTTCGAACATGGTTAGGGATTGGGTGTAAGTTGTGTCAGAAGTCTGTACGCGAGATTTCCACACTCCTAAACATCCCTAGGTCCATTGTTTCTGATGTGATAGTGAAGTGGAAACGTGAAGGGACATGTACAGCACAAAAGCGTACAGGCCGACCTCATCTTTGACTGACAGAGACCGCCGACATTTGAAAAGGGTCGTAAAGAGTAATATGTAGACATCTATCCAGACCATCACACAGGAATTCCAAAGTGCATCAGGATCCACTCCAAGTACTATGACAGTTAGGCGTGAGGTGAGAAACCTTGGATTCCATGGTCGAGCGGCTGCTCATAAGCCACCCATCACGCAGGAAAATGCCAAACGACGCCTCGCTTGGTGTATGGAGCGTCAATATTACACGATTGAACAGTGGCAAAACGTTGTGTGTAGTGACGAATCACGGTACACATTGTGGGAACCGATGGCAGGGTTTTGTGTATGGCGAATACCCGGTGAACGTCATCTGCCAGCGTGTGTAGTGCCAACAGTGAAATCGGAGATGGTGTTATCGTGTGGTGGTGTTTTTCCTGGAGGAGGCTTGCACCCTTGTTGTTTTGCGTGGCACGATCACAGCGCAGACCTACATTGATATTTTAAGCACCTTCTTGCTTCCCACTGATGAAGAGCGATTCGGGGATGGCATTGCATCTTTCAACACGATCGAGCACCTGTTCATACTGCACGGGCTGTGGCGGAGTGGTTATACGACAATAACATCCCTGTAATGGACTGGCCTTCACAGAGTCCTGACTTGAATCCTATAGAACACCTTTGGGATGTTTTGGAACGCCGACTTCTTGCCGGGCCTCACCGACCTACATCGATACCTCTCCTCAGTTCCGCACTCCGTGAAGAATTGGCTGCCATTCCCAAGAGGCCTTCCAGCACCTGATCGAAAGTATGCCTGCGAGAGTGAACGCTGTCATCAAGGCTAAGGGTGGGCCAACACCATATTGTGTTCCAGCATTACCGATGGAGGGCGCCACGAACTTGTACGTCATTTTCAGCCAGGTGTCCGTATACTTTTGATCACGTAGTGCACTTCCGAAAAGAAATATACTCAAAGAAAGTTTATTTATGTAGTTATACAAAATTCATGGACTGCTGTGTAGGTAATGAAGTAGACGTAAATGGCGGTTCTTTGTTGCTGTATTTTTATGAGAAGTCAAAACTTATTAAAGCTTCGATTGTTTGGAGTGAATATTCCATGGTGAGATTAACTGTTTTGATTAATGACAATTTTGATGTTTTACGTTTTGTTAAGCTTGTATTTTATGTTTTAACAGCGTGTTTTGTGTTTTGTTAGAACATAAAGTATAGGTGTCGTTGCTTAACGACGAACTAAAGCATCACTGATTATTATAGTAGTAGATAAATGGTTTTTAGGAAAAGGTCCGCACACACAATTAAAAATAGAAAGCCACAGGAGACCAAAACTCCCCTTTGCAACCCTGGGGAGAGGGCGTCATTCGAGTGACTGTTCCACTCCCAAAGGCCTATCGTTAGGGTCATCACCTGAAATTTTAATCCGAACCCCCACTACAGGCTCATAATTAAAAAATGAAAATTCGTATAAATACTAAATGTCGTATTAAGGGGGTAGTTGGTGAAAATGTGACCAAAAATGACAAAATTTCACATATTGTGTTTTTCGTATAAAAATCCTAGAGTGTTTGAGGCACATATATGCAACGTTTTAAGGCACTACAGTGCTAACTAATCATATTTAAAGTTCTGCGCTCCTTAAATGTCCCTGAGAAGGCGTGGCAAGTGATAAACCGCTGCATGAGGGAAAAAATTCGTTTTTTTACCAATTTTTACTTTCTCTACTACGTATAGTAAGTAGGGGAAGTATTGCATTCCACCCAAAAATTCGATACCGAGATTTCACCGGAAATACACGTTTTCAGACCTCCTGAATCCAAAAAAAGCATTTTTGGAAACATGTCCGTGTGTGTGTCTGTGCGTGTGTGTGTCTGTGTGTGTGTCTGTGTGTGTGTGTGTGTGTGTGTGTGTGTGTCTGCGAACAGCATAACTCAAAAACGAACAGTCGGATAAACACCAAACTTGGTATTTAGGTTCAGTATCTTCCAGAGATGCGACACGAAGGTTTTCAAGAAAATCCCCCCACCCCAGACTACCCTTTACATGGAACATTTTTCGAAAATTTTAATTTTCTTAAAAATGGCTCTAGCCATTTTGATTAAAATATCATATGTTTAAGATAATGTAATGAGAAATGAAATGTATATCTCGAATTTTCTGGGAATGTCTCCAAAAGTATTCTTCATTGTGAACGACTTTTGCATAACTGGTAAACCATAAGAGATAGACAAAATTTTACTACACAAAAAATGTAGATCGCGTTAAAATACACAACTTATGTCATATACATTTCTTTTGTTGAGTGAACCGTTTTCGAGATATTGCTTGTTATTCCCTTAAATTTTCCAATACTTACTTTTTCTCAAATTCGTTATTCATTTTTTTTTGTCCTGGACTTGCAAAGAGAATGGAATGCGCCGCATAGCAACCAGCGTTAAAATATTTGACCATCGCTTAAAAGCTACCACATTCCCCTTGCATCTACAAGAAAATTAGCAATAAGATTGACATCTCGATATCTCGATTAACATAAAGCATATGGAGAATAGGCGTTTGTAAAAATAGATTGTACAAGAGTAGAGAAAGTCATGTGAGTGTAACACATCAGATTTTTTTAAATTGTTTGTGAAAGTTATTCTGATTTGTCACTGAGCCACGGTAATCCGTATAACATAATAACAGCAGCTATACCTGTAGATGTCGTATAAAATCAAATTATATATTCTTTCATATATATGAGTCAGAAACAAGTGTAAATAATGTAAATAATACCGGTGATGAAAGGTTAGATGAGCAAGAATGTGATGAAAAAAAAAGAAAAATTTAAGGTAGAAACAGCTTGAGGATAATTGTAGACTTACGCCTGTAGTAAATAATGAAGAGTGTAAATATATATATAGGTGGGCACCAGTTTACTTTCATCATTGGTGAATGACCTGAAGTGTAATGATCACTATCCAAAGTGTTTGTATATAGGACTTGGCACTGAAAGGCTTGGCTTATGCCATAAATTAGAACTGATTTTCAGTGCCTGTAATGAAAAAAGAGTACAAATTACACATCTAAGCTGGAACTTCTAGGAAGGTCTGTAAGCCATTATTTCTGGTTAACTGCACACAAAATTTTAAACTAATTTTTCCTCACTTTAATTTTTGCTACAGTTTTATTCTTTCAAAACAAAATTATAATCACGAATAAGGTGTTAGAGGGCTGAAATGTTTACTGCACATTCTATAAATCATAACAAAAAACTGCTTAATGGGATTCAGGATTAACTTAGTACTTTTTGAGATAAAAAACTTTTTGCTATGCAGGTTATAATCTTTTTTAATTTCCTTTACAGTTAAGGTATTACAAAACCTACGTCGTTTTTCTAAACAAGTTTATGGTTTTGTAAAAAAAAATGTCAAACTTTTTTTCTCAACGAATTTCGTTTTTTAATTTGCAAATTTGTTTAAAGAAAAATTTCAATATTTCAAAAAGCATTTGTACATAATTCCACATAACATCCCAAATAAGTCCACAAAAATTAAGTATGTAGCTTTAAAATTGTGCAAAATAGAAATTTCACCCATCACTCCCCTTAAGGGGATATTAATTGATGATTTTGGTCAAGAAGGTGTATTCGTTTTCACAGCTATATTAATATCTTTAAACTCCTGCTTAATTTGGCATACGTTTTGTGTTTATTGGCCAATTTTAAGTATTTTGAATATACTTTTAAATATATCAGTGCGCTAGGCACTAAGTATGATTGAGTTTTGTGCAGCACTTCGGAAAATGATTCTTAATAAATGCTTTTCAGTGATTTACAGTTAATTAAGTGTATATAAGTGCATTCAGAACATTTGTTAGTTGCTTATATCAAATGGCAAAAAGAGAGGGAACAATTTTACGCAGAAAAATTCCCTTGTGAAAAAGGGGGAGATTGGCAAAATATTTTGCAATAAGTGCACATTTCAAATCTAAAAGTTCACGTATATAACGACCAGTTAACATAGACGGTAATTAGTAAGAGAATGAACTTTGCAACTTTTCACTACCCTGTTAATGCAGAAATACAAGAGTAATGCCATTATTCAGCGACTCCCTCTCATACAATATGGTAATCTGTTGGCAGTTTTCAACTTCCTAACAACTCCTTGAAGGTAGTTAATTAAAAACGACGAGGCAAGAAGATAATTCCTCCCCCTCCGTCTCTCCCTCCATGGCTTCTTAGCTTATTTTCAAAAGATGCACGAAGTGTCTGGTAGCATGCAAAATTGTGGAATATAATCAAAGTGGAGCTAGTATGTTGTTGACTTCGATCGCTTGCATGCAGAAACTGTCGCATGTCGCGAGGCCGTTACTCACGCCCGTCTTGACCTAATTGCACCAGGGTTCGGCCCCTCGCGTTTATACTCGAGATTCATCACGGCTATCCCACCCGGTCGCTGCTCCTCACGTGACCTTCTTCTCTCTCATACACTTTTATCGCCTGCTACATTTTCACCGTTTTTCTTCATTTACCTCACTGCTTTAAACAAAAACTAAAAGCTTTCTGGGTATTTTCCACAAGGGCTTCTGAAGCTTATTTTAGTTTCTGTCGCAATTGGTCTCTATACTGTATGTTCTGTTTCTGCGTGTATTTATTACCTTTTACTTTCTCTATCACGTACATAGTAGGTAGAGAAGGAATTCCACACAAAAATTTGATACCTAGATTTCACCGAAAATAACATTTTAAAGTCTGCGAATTTAAGAAAAGGCATTTTTAGAAAAAAAAATCTAATGTGTTACACTCACATGACTTTCTCTACTCTTTTACAAACTATTTTTACAAACGCTTATTCTCCATCTACTTCATGTTAATCGAGATAAACATTTGCAGACTCTATCTTATTGCTAATTTTCTTGTAGATGTAAGGGGAAAATATATTTACAAGGGCAATATAGAAAAACAGTAGCCTTTAAGCACATAAATATCTCTTAATAGCTGGTTGCTAGGTGCAGCACCATTCTCTTTGCCACAGATTATAACTCTTTGCATATCCAAGACAAAAAAATGAATAACGAATTCCCATTTTATAAAATAAGTATTGAAAAATTTAAGGGAATAACAAGCAATATCTCGAAAATGGTTCACTCTACAAAAAAATGTATATGAATTGTGATGAATTGTGTATTTTAACGCGATCTACATTTGTTGTGTAGTAAAATTTTGTCTATCTTTTATGGTTTACCAGTTATGCAAAAGTCGTTCACGATAAAGAATGCTTTTGGAGACATTCCCAGGAAATTCAAGATATACATTTTATTTGTCATAAAAATATCTTAAACATATGATATTTTAATCAAAACCGTTAGAGCCATTTTTGAGAAATTAAAACTTTCGAAAAATCTTCCATGTAAAGGGTACTCTAGGGTGGGGGGATTTTCTTGAAAACCTTCGTGTCGCATCCTTGGAAGATACTGAACCTAAATCCCAAGTTTGGTGTTTATCCGACTGTTCGTTTCAGAGTTATGCTGTTCACAGACACACGCACAGACACACAGACACACACAGACATGTTTCCAAAAATGTTTTTTTTTGGATTCAGGGGGTCTCAAAACATGTATTTCCGGTAAAATCTCGGTATCGAATTTTTGGGTGGAATACAATACTTCCCCTACTTACTGTACGTAGTAGAGAAAGTAAAAAGACTGGGTGTGTATGTCAAAAAATACGAAACTTATTATTTGAGTTCAGTGTCTCCCAAATATGCATCAGCATGTTCAAAAAAATCCCCCATCCCTAACTACCTATTACTGGAAGATTTATGGAATTTTTGTATTCTCTAAAGTAATGGCTCTAACGATTTTTATTAAAATACCACATATTAAACATATTTACAGGACAAATAAAATGTATATCTGGAATTATCTGGGAATAGCCTGTGAAGTCATTTTCAGTAGGAAGGAATTATATAAACTTATATAACTGATAAACGTTAAGCGATAGTCGAAAACGAACTTCACAAAAAAATGTAGAGCTCTTTAAAACACACATTTTATTTCAAATAACGTTTTTGTGGTATCAGTCATTTATGAAATATCCCTTATTAATGGTTCGGATTTTTCAATACTTCTAGCATATAGCGTCCAGTTCTTAAAAATGCGACTATCGCTGTCTCCTTTATATGTGTAATTAAGCTGCTTATCGTCGTCCTCCGTGGACTTGTGGTACCATGCTAGCCTTTAGTTCCCAAGGACACGGGTTCAAACCCGCCGGAGGGCGATGGATTCTTTCGGCGTAAGGGAAGTAAAGTCGGTGGTCCCGTGTCGTACATTTACGGCACGTCAAAGAACCTCAAGCCTAATAAAGAGGCCGCTGAGCAAAATTATCGATCTTTCACGCCCAATAGAGAATGGGGCGCTAAGGACCACAGCAGTTAAAGAGCATCCGTAAATAAACCTAAAAAGAAAAACTATTTATCTCGATTAATATGCAGTAGATAGGAAAATAAGGTTTCGTAAGAATAACTTGTATATCTACTACAAAATATACAGGGTAGAGAAAGTCATGTGAATGTAACATGAAATTTTTCCACCTACCACCTATAGTAAGTTGAAATATTTTATTCTATCCAAAGCCGGGTATCGAAATTTCACCGGAAATACGCCTTGAATTACCTATAAACTTTTTACTTTCTCTACTACGTATAGTAAGTAGGGGAAGTATTGTATTCCATCCAAAAATTCGATACCGAGATTTCACCGGAAATACATGTTTTGAGACCCCCTGAATAAAAAAAAAGCATTTTTGGAAACATGTCCGTGTGTCTGTCTGTCTGTCTGTGAACGGCATAACGCAGAAACGAAGTCGGATAAACACCAAAATTGGTATTTAGGTTCAGCAACTTCCAGAGATGCAACACGAAGGTTTTCAAGAAAATCCCCCCACCCCAGATTATCCTTTACATGGAAGATTTCTTGAAAATTTTAATTTTTTCATAAATGGCTGTAACGATTTTGATTAAAATATCATATGTTTAAGATATTTTCATGACAAATAAAATGTATATCTTGAATTTTCTGGGAATGTCTCCAAAAGTATTCTTCATTGTAAACGACTTTTGCATAACTGGTAAACCATAAGAGATAGACAAAAGTTTACTAAACAATTAATGTAGATCGCGTTAAAGTACACAATTTATGTCATATACATTTTTTGTGTTGAGTGAACCATTTTCGAGATATTGCTTGTTATTCTCTTAAATTTTTCAATACTTATTTTCTCAAATGGGAATTTGTTGTTTATTTTTTTGTCTTGGATATGCAAAGAGTATTAATCTGTGGCAAAGGGAATAGTGCTGCACCTAGCAACCAGCTATTAAGAGATATGTATGTGCTTAAAGGCTACTGTATTTCTAAATTGCCCTTGTAAATATATATTCCCCTTACATCTACAAGAAAATTAGCAATAAGATGCTCTACAAATGTTTATCTCGATTAACATGAAGTAGATGGAGAATAAGCGTTTGTAAAAATAGTTTGTACAAGAGTAGAGGAAGTAATGTGAGTGTAACACATCAGATTTTTTCCTTCTGTAACTGATTACCCTCCTCATTCTAGAACTTTACACCCCCAAGGACTTGTAGCCAATGCCTTGGATCACTTGTCTCTCGAAGAGCATAGCATATCCAGAATGGGTGATCAGACTGGTATCGCGTGGAAGGAGAAGGAAATGAAACACAGTTATGAAAGGAATGATAGGAAAATTCGCGGATCAAATTATCCAACCCAGCATTCGTCTAGCGACTAAGGAAAACGAAATCTCTATGAACAGGATATAAAATCCTTTTAATTCACAATAAATCTTATATTACTGGAAAAGATATGAAATAGACTAAACAAATTCTGACGTGATAAATTCACATAACTTTCTCTACACTCTATCTTTATTAGTGAGTATACAAATTGTTTTACTAAACATTATTCTTCTCTCTACTACATTTTAATTCAAATATACCTTTGCAGATATAGCTACATTACACATTTCGTTATAGATACAAAGGAAACAGCGATAGTCAAATGTTTAAGAACTGGACGCTATACACTGCCTTAAAATTCCATATTGTTTCCATGCAATCGCGAGAAACAACTGAAAATGGATGGGACTTTAAAAGAATGACAAGTGTTGAGTTTAGAACCTTTAGTATCTGATATTTCAGAAACGGCTTATGCTACAAAAAACTCATTTTAAGTAAATTGTGGTTTTAATCAGACTTACATTTTTATGGTACGTTTTCGTCTATTACTTAACGTTTACAAGCTATACAAGAGTATACAAAATTCCTTCCGAATGAAGAGGACTTCCTAAGCTATTCCCAGAAAATTCAAAATATGCATTTTATCTTTCATGTAAATATCTTTCATATATGGTATTTTAATAAAAATCGTTACACAATTTTTGGAAATCAACATATTCGAAAAATGTTCAATGTAAATGGTAGTTAGGGTGGAGCGATTTTCATGAAGAAAATTTTGGTGTTGCAACCACGAAAGATACTTAACCTAAATACTAAGTTGGATATTTATCCACTTCATGTTTTTTAGTTATGCTGTTCACAGACACAGACGTACATAGACACATTTTCCTAAGAATGCGTTTTTGGATTCAGGATGCCTCAAAACATGCATTTCTGCTGAAGTCTCGGTATCAAATTTTTGAGTGTAATGCAATACCTTCTCTATTTACTATTTACGTGGTAGGAAAAGCAAAAAAAAAGTTTTGATTCAGAGGGCCTCAAAACATGCATTTTCGAGAATTGTAAACAACATGCAACAGCGAGAAACAACTGAATGTTGACAAGGCTTAAAAATGATCAAGAAATGAACAATTCAAACCATTAATAACGGATATTTCAGAAATGGTTTATGCCACGAAAAAGCTTATTTGAAATAAATTGTGTGTTTTAAAGAGATCTACAATCTTTGTGTGGTACATTTTCGTCTATCGCTTAACGTTTACCAGTTATATAAGATTATATAAAACTTCTTCCGAATGAAAGGACTTCAAAGGACGTTTCCAGAAAATTCAAGATATACATTTTATTTGTCACGTATATATCTTTAATAAATATTATTTTAATCAAAATCGTTATAGCCATTTTTTAGAAAATCAAAGTTTTCCAAAAATGTTCCATTAAAGGGTAGTTGCAAATCTCCGTGTCGCATCCTTGGAACATATTGAACTTATATACCAAGTTTGGTACTTACCAGACCTTTCATTTTGACAGACACACAGACACACACGGACATGTTTCCAAAAATGCTTTATTTGGATTCAAGAGTCCTCAAAACATGTATTTCCGGTATGGAATTTTTGGGTGGATTGCAATACTTCCCCTACTTACTATACGTAGTGGAGAAAGTACTACTAAACGGTACAGTTCTAAATTTCTTCGCTGTCACAAGCTAAAGCTGTGGTTTGCCGGCACCTGGGTTTAGACAGCAAATATGAACTATTTAGGGATTAAATGTTTTTTCAGCGTTTACCACCGCTAAACTGAAAGTCTCTGCTTCGATTTTAATTAGCTCCCGGTCACAACTGTTTGACGCATGTTATCGCATAAACACAGTAAATATTTTATGAAATAAATTGCACCATGTTTGTTCCCTTTAAGCTACACCAATGCAAGCAAACATCACAGAGTATTTTGATGTTGTTTGTGATTTGATTTAAAATTTTTCATCTATTTTTACGATACTGAACCTGGTTTTATTTTCTTCTTTAAGCGACAAGTTTTATATGATTTATGTGAACTGCAAATGTGTTTTGGTTTTATTATCCCTGGAAGAACGCTTGTATTTTCAGGCTTTTTTTTATTGTTGTTTGGTAATTTGCAGGAAATGTCGAATTAAATTCTAGACATAGTGTATTTTGAAACCCTCATAAACAGTTATATCTTTAACTCTGTAATGTGAAGGAAAAGGATGAAAGAATCGACATTTCTATTGCTTGGGAGAGAATCAATTAAATAAATTACATCCTCCAAAGCATAAGGTTTAATTACAGATTGTTATCATTATATCGTCCTCCGTGGTGTAGTGGTTACCATACTAACCTCTAATTCCCGACGTCGGAGGTTCAAACCCGGCGGAAGCCGACAGATTTTTTTCGGGCGTAAAAATCCTTAGCATGGCTTCCTTGGAAGAGAAGTAAAGCCGGTGGTCCCGTGTCATACATTTACGGCACGTAAAAGAATCTCAAGCCTGATAAACAAGCCTCTGAGCAAAATTACCGGTCTTTCACGCCCAATATAGAATAGGACGCTAAGAACCACAGCAGTTAAAGAGTGTCTATAAATAAAACTCAATATAATTAAATTTAACAAATTGTTATTTAGAATGAAATAGCAATAAAATTCTCTGGCGCATTAGACTACATTTACACTAGATTTTTCAACCTGGTCTCCTACATCGGCGCTGTTCATGGACTGTCACTGGATAAACCTTAAGAAAAAAATATTATATAAGTACTCACATGCGTTTCTATACCATGAAAAATTCACATGTCGTTATGTATTATAATGTTCAGAAAAAACAGTAATTCCATTCCCGCTACGCTATTTGTTATACTTTAACCTAGGAATGATTACAAATTAAATATGTCCTTAGTTATATATACAACATTTGGGAACTGCATTCAAGTGTTCAGTCATGGTAATAAAAACGACGAATCACAAGCTTTCAAGCAAGTCAGTCGGATATCGTACTTGAAAAAGTGCAAACAGACACATTTCGTAAATTGCTGATGCTGTGAAAATATTTGTTTTACAAAAAAAGTTTGATCTGTTGCACTCTCCACTCTTGCACAAACTATTTTTACAAACGCTTATTCTCCATCTACTTCATGTTATTCTAGAGAAATATATGTAGAAAGTAGCTTATTGCTAATTTTCTTGTAGGTACAAGGGGAATATGGTACACTCTAAGCGTTAGTCAAATGTTTTAAGAGCTGGTTGCTATGTGGAGCATTCCATTTTGTTTGCATGTCCCGGACATAAAAACACGAATAACTAATTCCCATTTGAGTAGAAGTATAAACATTAGAAAATGCAAACAAATAAGAAATATTTCGGAAATGGTTCACTCGACACAACAAATAAAGGAAAAAAAAGATGTATATGTCATAAATTGTGTTTTAAACGAAATCTACATCTTTTGTGTAGTAAAATTTTGTCCATCGCTTACGGTTTACCAGTTGTGCGAGCCATTCAGAAAATGATGACTTTTGGGGACATTCTCAGAAAAACCAACATACATTTTTTTGAATTAAAAATATGTTAAACATATTATTTTTAATCAAAATCGTTAGATATATCTTTGAGGAAATCAAAATTTTCGAAAAATGTTCCATGTAAAGGGTAGTCTGGGGTGTGGAGATTTCCTTGAAAATCTACGTGTTGCATCCTTGGAGGATACTAAACTCAAACACCAAGTTTGGTACTCATCCGACTATTTGTTTTTGAGTTAAACTGTTCACAGACATACACACAGACACACACTTTATTGCTTTATTTGGATTCAGGACACCTAAAAGCATGCATATCCGGTGAAATCTCGGTATCGAATTTTTGGGTGGAATGCAATATTTCCCCTATTTACTATAACTACTAGAGAAAGTAAAATTGTGTACTCTAAGCAACTCAATTTTTTCTTGTAGTAAGATATTGTCTTCTCTTATGATTTTCCACCTATGCGCAACCGTCCAAATTTTAAATAATATGAAGGTGACTTCGCAGGTTATATACACGAAATTCTAGATATAAGTTCATTTGTAATGTGATGAAGTCATACGTATCATTCTTTTATAAAAATGTTAGTAATTTTTGATAAAATAAAGTATAAAGACACTTTGTTCGTGTAAAGGGTAGGTTAGAATGGTGAAATATTTTTTAAAATCTTCGTTTTATATCCTTGGAAGATTCTAAATTTGTACTAAGTTTGGTATTTCCGAATTTTGCTTTAGTGTTATTCTATTCACGGACATATTGAGACTCTCCAACACACAGCATTTTTCAAAAATACTTTTTGGGGATTTAGGGAACCACAAAATATGCATTTCCGGTGAAATCACAATATCAAACCGTGCTTCCTAGTAAAGGTATATGGTAGAGAAAATAATGGGATGTATTATATAAATACTGAGATTTTTTTATTTATGGACGCATTTTAACTGTTGTGGCCCTTAGCATCCTATTCTATATTGGGAGTGAATAACCGGCAATTTTGTTAAGAGGCCTCTTTATCAGGCTTGAGGTTCTTTTACGTGCCGTAAATCTACGACACGGGACCACCAGCTTTACTTGCCTTCCGAAGGAAGCCATGCTAAGAATTTTTACGCTCTTAAAAGCCCATCGTCCTCCGCCGAGTTTGAACCCGCGACCTCAGGAACTAGAGGCTACCACGATAACCACTACGCCACGGAGGGCGACTACCATTCAACTGCTTGTCCATTTCTGCGCAAATAGTATTCGTGATTAACAATAATATATCAGAGGTATCTTTAGATTTAGTAATGGACGAAGAAACTCATGTGACGGTTACATATAAGATTTTTTCTCTTGAAGGCCCTACTCAAATAAATAAATGACGAAACATTATTTACGGTTAAGGCATCTCTCATTGTTGAGCGCCTCTTGGCTTATCTCTCGCCTCATTGAACCTTGGACCCGACTCACGTACTCCCCATTTTAAATGCGCTAGAACATTCCACAAAACACAGGACCTGTCTCACTTTCATCTGATACTCCATGACAAGTTTCCCGTCCCGAGGGGAGAACAAGATAAAAGCTCCTGACATGCTTTTATTTCATTTGTTTTTGTAACACTGGCGTTATTTACAGCATATTAAAACACGGCTCTCTGCCATTTGGACGCCAATTTTTGCTTTCTGTACTGCGTATAGTGAGTAGGGGAAGTGTTGTATTTCACCCAAAAATTCGATACCAAGATTTCACCGGAAATACATGTTTTGAGACCGCCTGAATCCAAAAAGCATTTTTGGAAACATGTCCGTGTGTGTGTGTGTGTGTGTGACTGTGAACAGCATAACTCAGAAACGAACAGTCGGATAAACACCAAACTTGGTATTTAGGTTCAGTATCTTCCAAGGATGCGACACGAAGGTTTTCAAGAAAATCCCCCCAACCCAGAGTACCCTTTACATGGAAGATTTTTCGAAAATTTTAATTTTCTCAGAAATGACTAACGATTTTGATTAAAATATCATATGTTTAAGATATTTTTATGACAAATAAAATGTATATCTTGAATTTCCTGGGAATGTTTCCAAAAGTATTCTTTATTGTGAACGACTTTTGCATAACTGGTAAACCATAAGAGATAGACGAAATTTTACTGCACAAAAAATGTAGATCGCATTAAAATACACAATTTATGTCATATACATTTTTTTGTACAGTGAACCATTTTCGAGATATTGGTTGTTATTCCCTTAAATTTTTCAATACTTATTTTCTCAAATGGGAATTCGTTATTCGTTTTTTTGTCTTGGATATGCAAACAGTATTAGTCTGTGGGAAAAGGAATGATGCTGCACCTAGCAACCAGCTATTAAGAGATATGTATGTGCTTAAAGGCTACTGTATTTCTATATTGTCCTTGTAAATATATTTTCCCCTTACATCTACAAGAAAATTAGCTATAAGATAGAGTCTGCAAATGTTTATCTCGATTAACATGAAGTAGATGGAGAATAAGCGTTTGTAAAAATAGTTTGTACAAGAGTAGAGAAAGTCATGTGAGTGTAACACATCAGATTTTTTTAATCAGCATTTCGCATGTTTGAAACCTGCAGTTAAATATAGGGCGTGCAGAAATGATTATAAGAGTTTTAAACATAAGTGTATTTTGAATCATAACTTAAATTGAAGAAAAACTACGAAGGAAAAATTGCTAAAATACAAGTTACGAGTGCTCACTGTGGGTTCCATTGTATGATTGTCCACTTCTTACCACGTTAGCATGGTGTAACTACGGCAACAGTCTTCCGTCTCAACCCGGTAGGTCTGCAGGGAGGCGGTGGCAAATTTTCTCAATACGTCAAGGTTGGTGTGGAATGATGAGGCTCCTGTGGATGTTCTCGAATCTCTCGATCATCTTGTAGAAGCGTATGCTGTAAACGTTGACTAGCTCTATTTGAATTTACCGCGCCGCTCACGCAGTTGGTAGTATAATCTTATGTTTTGCGAATATTTCCTTACTTAGTGATTGCTGAGGCAAAGCGTGTGTTACGCGTAATAACTTTGTTAATATTTGTTCTCGTCCCTTGTATTTTAAGATTTTTAAAATAATAGTAACTCAAATCTTAGCAATGATAACGCTTATCTCAGAAAATGTAAGACAGTTATTTAAATAGCAAATTGAATAAATTAGCTTATACTAGAATGTGTGTTTAATTTCACTTCTGAATATACTTGTTAACAATGAAACACATATATCTGAATCAAATATTTTACTTACATATTTAATCCCAATATTTCTTAACTTTACTAATCCTTGTCTCTATACTCAGCAAAATGATAAAAATCTTTCGCTTTTCCGGTAAGCGTCTCCTTCTTGGCTGAAAAGTTTTATAACAATTTAAAAACTTGCAAGTTATTAACTCAAGCTTTGCTTAATTGCTAACGATAGTGAAACAAAGCATGTAATTTAACAATTATTGTCTTAAATAAATACATATTCATTAAGATAACAAATTATATAAAACAAATTTCTGCTTGAATGTTCTCTTCTCATTACCCATTTATGTTTTCACAATATTTATTTCGTTGCGAATTCAAGTTCTTTACCCTTTAAGCAGTTTTTAATGTGATCAACTTTTCTTTTTCTCTCTTAGCAGCCGTAAATTCATTTTTAATTAGTTGTTTAACCTACAAATACTTTAGATAAGTTTTATGATAGAAATGGTATTTTCAAACAATAATAATTAAGAATTACGATTCATAATGCATAATAAATAGATTACATTAATGTTTCTTATCCACTCCAATGGATTTCAGTTTTGTCATTACTTGGCAGGTTTATAAATTATATAAATAAATTTGTTTATATTTCCTGCAAGTGTCACTGTTGGAATTGCTGTTTCTCGACTCGCCCACCGCAACGATTCTGACTCTCTCTATAGTCTCATCTGACACACGCAGACTTCTGGTACTCTTCCCTTTATAGTCACACCCCACGTTTGGATCTGAATGTACCATCTAAGAAGTTTTACAGAAAGGATGTTAAGACCAATGTTCGCCTGTACGTCCGTTGAACTATAACCAATGAAATATGTTTCACGAAGCTTTTTGCACGCGAGTTGCTATGTTTTGTTTATTTTTCTGCAAAACAAAACAAATTCTGCGCATGTTGAATTCCAACTTTCGTAGTTACTCTTCAATTTAAATTATGATTCAGTATTAATATTCTATACCGCAGAGAAAATAATATAACATAATCATTTCTGTACATCCTGTATAATGCTCCAGAAATCGACCTGCAAGTCACAGAAGATAATACACTTTCTGTAAATTTTTGCGTGTCCAATGCTGAAACCAAGTGGGTTTTGGAAAAAGAAATACTGCACTGAGCCTAGTGGCTCAAGCGGTCGCAGGTTCAAAACCCGTGTGCGGGCCGAACTGTCTGGAACAATTTTGTGGTTTCTCTCAGTAGCCAAAAAACAAAAACGGATTGGGTACCAGTCCCAAAGCTCCACCTACAGAACCAAACAAATATATATAAAAATGTGATGTGTTTTACTTATACGGCATTCTATACCCGTTCTTCTACAAAGTATTCTTACTATTCTTCTTACGCACTTTTATCAAGAATTTCATGCTAATCAGATAAACGTTTACAGAAATAGTTTTACTATACATTTTGTCTTAGATAACAGGGGCATACAGTAGCCCTGGTAGTCAAAACTTTAAAAATTTGTTCGCTTTGTGCTGGCTTAAAATTCCTTTCTTTCCATGACTACGAGAAACAACTGAATGACTACTCAGAACCCTTAAAACGTATACGAATAAAATATTTCATCCAAAGAAGTAATACCAACCCAAGAATTAACACCGCCGCAAATGAGTGAACATCATTGCCGATGAAAAGTATTCCAAAGGTAAAAAGCTGCCTGTATGACCTCAGATGTTAAAGACAGCATATAAACAGAACATTAAAAAGGTCTATATTTCAAATTAAAATCAATAACTACGAGTATCTAATAAAAAAAGTATTTCCCATTAATTGTGTATTTTAACGAGCTCTAAGGTGTTGGTGTAGTAAGGTTTCACCTATGTCTTGTAATAGACCAAATGCAGGTACAGGAAGGCAGCTACGCAACTAAGGCAGTGTTCAGCATCACAATGATTACGAATAAACTCAAAGAACAGTCAGTATTTCTACGATCCCAAAACCCAAATTGCACTTAAAGCTCAATTACAACAAAAAAGAAGGTACAGGAAGGCGAATATCCAACTAAGCCACCTGCCTCAATCAGTGACTCATGTGAACAAATGTACTTAAGAAACCGACGCAATATAAGCAAGAAGTGAATGCGACGTTGAACAGTCAAAAACAAACAACAAAGAGGCTTTGTTCCTGAATCTTTCATTTAGTTTGCCTACGACACTGAAAAATTGTGCCTTTGTATTTCAAGAAAGAATTAACAAGATGCTTATGGCTGGTAATACAAAAGTAATTAAGAAACGTAACTCAATAACCTCAATGTTTTTACTCCTCTCATGCATGAATGTTTTAATATAAATATTAGAATGACACGAGAATTCTCTTTACATTATTCTCTAAACCAATTTATGGGGCTAAAATATCGCGTGGAACAAACAAGAAATCTATACCAAATGAGGACCTATTTTTACTTTCTCATAGTAGGTAGAGAAGATAAGGCATTCTACCCAAAAATTCGATACCGAGATTTCACCGGAAATACATGTTTTGAGGCACCCTGAATCCAAAAAACATTTTTAGTTAAAGGTCCAATCTGTACCAAATGAGGACCTATTTTTACTTTCTCATAGTAGGTAGAGAAGATAAGGCATTCTACCCAAAAATTCGATACCGAGATTTCACCGGAAATACATGTTTTGAGGCTCCCTGAATCCAAAAAAACATTTTTAGTTAAAGGTCCGTGTCAGTGAGGAGTATAACTAAGAAATAAAACCTCGGATAAATACCAAACTTGATATTTCGGCTCACTACCCTCCAAAGATGCCTCACGCCAAATCACACTTTATATGGGATATTTTTAGACATTTTCTATATTCTAAAAAATTGCCTTAACGACTTTGATTGAAATACCATATACTAAAGATATTTACATTACAAATACAATCTATACCTTGATTTTTTTTAGAATAGCCTTTCAGGTCCACTCCATTCGGAAGGAATTTTCCATACTCTTGTATAACTGGTAAACGTTAAGCGATAGACAAAAACGCACTACACGAAACATGTAGATCGCTTTAAAACACATAATTTATTTCAAATAATTTTTTTTGTCGCACAAGCACTTTCCGAAGTTGAGGCAGTATTTTTTACATTTAAATGATTTCAGTCAAATTATATAATATGCAAATTCAATAACAGCCCGCCTTGAAGCAATATGTGTATGTAATAATTTGTAAAATGTATGTAAGTCATTGCATATGCTTATATTATTGTAAACATGTTCAATAAAGTTATGTGAATGCATTACGTAATTTAATAATGTAGGAGCTGTGAGAAATAGGTTAAAAGTTGCTAACAATGAGGTAACAATGAGGTAACCTCGAGGAAATAATAATTTTGAGAGTTTAAATGTTACTTGTGATTCTTGGAAGCATTAATGTAATTTTGGTGACAATTTATAAAAATAGCCAATCAACAACCAGGAAAAGCTTTAGTTAAATGCAGGTATTCTTTTGGAGTAAAAATAGCCAATCAGAGACTTGAAATACAGAAATTTACAAGTTTAGACGGTTGAAATCAATTCAGTTGCCTGCAGACAGTGCTCATATCTGGATGCGTTGCTTGTGCGTCCTCGAGAGGTTTAATACGTATTCGTGAGAGACGAAAAAGAAGTTTACGTGTTAAAAAGTGTAATTAGTTAAATCAAAAAATATCACAGCTCTTTATATCAGTGAAGTGTTATTAAAATCGTATCAAGTATTAATAAAGAAGTGAAGTAAAAATTATAATCTGTGTAAGCCTACATTCTTAGTCGTACCAAAACCCAGCCAAGAGATACGTGTCTCTAACAATAATACTGATGCAGCCGAGGCAAACATAAATATATAATATTTAAAGAAACAGTCAAATTACAAAGTTAATATTTTTTTAAACTTGGGGCAAAGGACACTTAAAAGTACATTTGGGACGAAGGCTACCGGAAACTATTTACCATACGTGCAGTTGCAGCTACTTCAAGTTCGGCTCCCCAACAGTTGAAATATAATACAACTCCTTCAATACAAACTACTTCAAATTGATGCCCAAAGCGTGGTAAAAATAACGTAACAAACCGTCTACTTCAAAGTATCCATTAATAAAGGTTCGAGTTGTTCATTTATTGGTCATTCTCTTCAGTCCTGTCAACATTTACTTGTTTCTCCTGATTGTATTGAAACAGTTTGGAATTTTAAGGCCAGCTTATAGTGTCCAGTTTTTAAAACAATTTCCCTTTGTGTTGATAATGAAATATGTTAGCAGCTATTTCTGCAAAAGTTTATTTGGATTAAAATGTAGTAGAAGAAAAGTAATCCTGAGTGAGAATAATTTATATATTCACTTATACACGATATAGAGTAGAGAAAGTCATGTGAATGCATCGAATCAGATATTTTAAAGGAATTCCGGAGGTATGTACCGCCAAATACGAAGTAATGAGGAGATTCAGGGCACACAGTGAGATGAGTGTAATATCAGAGCAGTTCACTATTTGATGAACGTCATTCCTGGATACTAATATTTAATTAGGATGGTCTGCCACATTATTGCGAGGAAGAGGAAATTCCACATGGGCATCAAAATGAAAGAAAGGTTAGAAAATCATAAAATTGGGCGACATTTGGTAGCGGGTCAGGGAAAGACAGATTGTGTGGAGAAAAGTCAAGAACCGCCTTTATAATACTGACCAGGTATCAAACATTTGCAGAATGAACGGAGAAGTTTCTGTTGGAAGCAGAGTTACGATTAAAATCTTAGTGAGATATGTAGTAATACATAAAAAGCTGATGTGTTACACTCACATGACTTTCTCTACACTTGTACGAATTACTTTTACAAACTCCTATTCTCCATCTATTTGATATTAATCGAGATAAACATTTGCAGAAGCAATCTTTTAACGTTCAAAGATAATTACATTTTACACCTAGCGACCATTTCTAAAAATATTTGACTATAGCTTAAGGCGTACTATGTTCCCCTTGTTTTGTATTTGTAAGGGCAATATAGAAATACAGTAGCCTGTAAGCATAGACATATCTCTTAATAGCTGGTTGCTAGGTGCAGCACCATTCTCTTTGCCACAGAGTAATACTCTTTGCATATCCAAGACAAAAACTGAATAACGAATTCCCATTTGAGAAAATAAGTATTGAAGAATTTAAGGGAATAACAAGCAATATCTCAAAAATGGTTCACTCAACAAAAAAAATTATGTGACATAAATTGTGTATTTTAACGCGATCTACAGTTTTTGTGTAGTAACATTTTGTCTATCTCTTATGTTTTAGCAGTTATGCAAAAGTCGTTCACAATGAAGAATACTTTTGGAGACATTCCCAGAAAATACGAGATATACGTTTCATTTGTCATGAAAATATCTTAAACATATGATATTTTAATCAAAATCGTTAGAGCCATTTTTGAGAAAATTAAAATTTTCGAAAAATATTCCATATAAAGGATAATCTGGGGTGGGGGGATTTTCTTGAAAACCTTCGTGTCGCATCTCTGGAAGATACTGTTCGTTTCTGAGACACACAGACAGACACACACACACGGACATTGTTTCCAAAAATGCTTTTTTTTGGATTGAGGGTGTCTCAAAGCATATATTTCCGGTGAAATCTCGGTATCGAATTTTTGGGTGGAATACAACACTTCACCTACTTACTATACGTAGTAGAGAAAGTAAAAATAGGAACCAGACTCATTAGACAGGAGCTTTCCTGGCTTGGTGTACCGCGAATAACAAAGCTACGGATAATATGAGAATATTGTAACGACCTCTTGCTAGGAGTGGTGCCACAACCGGCAAAGTGGTTCAGATTTCATAAAGTGACGTAACTAGAAAAGCTGTGCAACTAGGATAGCACATTACTGAAGTTGGATAGTAACAGGCACTTATTGCTCACGTGTTTAGGTCAACCGGATAATCCTCATTCAAACATTTCGCTATCTACATCGCATCTCAAACTCCGTCCTAACAAACTCTACTTTTAATAGTGCCTCAAGTCCTGTTAGAACTACATCAGCTGCAATGCATATCTAAGCTCTTGTATTTCGGGGCCCAATAATGGGCTCCTTCTCCAAACCTCAACTCGTATAATTAAATGTAATAGAATCCGTTACATTCTTTATTTGACGACCACTAGCCCCCCATAACATTCCGCAACCCCTGCATTGACTGCTCCTTACCCTGAGGCTATTAGCTCCCGTTGCTAGTAACCCCCAGGGTTTCTCACCCCTAGGGTAACAACGATGTGTTCCATTTGCGGGGAGGAGGAATCCTGGGTGTATATCTTGGCTGGATGTGTGTGTATGTATAGCAGGTGGTCCACCAGCGCCGTACTTTCTACCTATAAAAGTCCCGCCTGCAGTGAAGGTGAATGGGATGCCTAATTATTGGTTTTCAAAGGGGGCACTACTACTTGCCGGCAGGCTACGCCAGGCTGCAAGCAGATAACCAGGCCACTCGACACATGTTCCTCTGCGCTAGGTATGCTACCGTTCCTTGCGTTAACGTTCTTCATTTCGTGCTCTTATTAATGGTAGGCTGGTATAGCAGTATTACAGTTGTCAAAAAACCGACAATGTCTGAATTCTTCAGTAACGAGAAAATACGGATACCATTTTAATCTGTGGAGAAGCAGGTTGGAATACAACCGAAGCTCGCAGACGATATATGCAGCAATTTCAAACTGATATCTGACTTCTTAGAGTGCGTTTTGTCAAAAATAGCCTAAATTAAGAGCTAATGGGTGGTTCAAGGCACATTCCGGTAGAGATACGCCAACTGCGACATTGCCAACACTGTGCAGAATGTACCGCAGATTCGAGCATATCACATTCAAAACAAATGGTGACTTAAAGTGTGTTGTATTCAAAGAGAGTACTTAAAATCGGTCTCAGAATAATGTGCGAGTCACTTTAATATGTAGAAAAGTTAGAGAAAATCTTGCTGCAGTATCCCAAACAGTGGATAGGTCGTGGTAGACCCTTACTATCGCCATCGCGATCGCTGATCAAACCGCCTCACTTTTTTATTCATATGATGTATAGCACATCGAAAATCTACGAAAAAGAGCCAGAAAATTGTGTGAATTACAGTAACGAATTTGTAAGGCTGTGCTACAGTGACACATGAAATATTAAGATGTGTCCATGCAGGCACTGCGAGGCATATTCATCAGTATGAAACACCAGAAACGTGTTTTCGAACATATTTATTATGAATAAAAATAAAACGAAAACTTCTGGAATATCCAAATGATATTTCTAATTTTTCGCTTTGAAACTATAGCATCTATTAGCTTTTGTTACTTCGGTGAGCAGTTAAATATATCGAATTTATACAATTGTATGATTTTGTGTAATTAATTTTTTTCTGATTCTTTAGCTGAATTAAATCTGTCATAGGCAGCAAAAATAGTCATTAAACATCCACTAAGTAACTCAACTATAACTACACCAGCCCGTGATGTTATCTCAACCATTAAAAAGAAGCTCTAGCAACAGTGTAAGACAGGTTGGCTTGACTCCACGAGAAGCAAACTCCGTGATATAACATCGAGTTTTTCCGATACATCTTCCCAGTAATTCTCTTTCCACACAAGATCAGGTTTTTGTATTCCGACTGAGAATGGTCCATAGCAAGATCACATACAGTTATCTTCTTTCAAAGGACCAACTACCCACCTGCCACCAGTGTAACATACTGTTAACGACGAAACACATAATCGTGGAATGTCCACAATACGATCAATGGAGACAACACTACCAGATACCCAATGATTTACAAACAGCAGTCAACTATTCGATGTACCCTAAGATAGTTGAATTTTTCAAAAGCTAAATTTATATAAAAGTATATAATGATCAATCAGTTTTATTATTTATAGTGTCACAATGTAATATTAGTTCATTGCAATGGTTCAAAACTGCCAGTATGTTAAATAACGTCATTGTTTTATTGTTAAATATTTATTTTAAAAGTTGTAAAGTCGCGATATGACTAATATGTTAAAACGACTGTCCCAGTGTATGACTTCACATCATGCACTGGGACAGCATATATGGCACATTACCTTTGATTATCTCAAACTCTAACGCCATTCCATCTAATACCGTAATCCCATCAAATGAATTTCTGGTCTACCAAATGTTACGTGAGTGTCAATCTTCTTCCCTAGTGTTGTGCAGCTCTTTACTTATCTGATGTAGCCTGATGGAACCTGCCAGCAAGTGGCAGTACCCCCGTTGAAAACAAATGATTAGACATCACATTCATTCTCATTGCAGGCGGGACTTTTATGGGTAGAAAATGCAGCGCTGATAGTCCACCACGTATACACATATACGCTACAACTTTTTATCATCTTGAATAGAAGCTTAAGGGTAAGTTGGGCGCTACTGACAGCAGAGAAGTCATGGATGAATAGGTAAATTTCTGCTTAAGGCGGGGTAGCTATCTCAGAAAACTGGTATATGGGGAAGGGGATGTAAAGAGAGAAAACGTATCCTTGGGTGCAGGTAATTTAATTTATGCTATTTTATGTCATTTATCAGGTGTTGTTATTGTGTGTATTTACTTATCTTTCTTGGGTAATAATAAAGTTTAATTTTAGTAAGATATTTCCTATTTTTTCTCTTTTTTTATTATTTGCATCATAAAAGCGCTTACGATTGGACCTTGCGATTGTTAGGCATCAATTCTCTGCGTACTTTAATTGAAATGAATACACTCATCCATTCATTAAATCATTCATTCCTTAAATAATGAGATGCTTCTGTCTGTTTCTATAATGCCCTCGTCTTTTCTGAGAGTTCAGAAGAATGGTGAGAAAAAAACAATTTCTGAAACAATGGAAAGGAAAGAAATTTTGAACTTATTGGATGAATTAAAAAGTTTTATTGAATGAATTAATTAAATTGTGTTGAAATGAGTAATTTAAAACTAAGTAATAATGTTAATATTACCTTTGAACTTCAAGAGAAACATTGCTGAATAAAAGAAGACCATCACGAAACATACTCGCCAAAGTTTATTTCAATACTAATAGTTTTATAGGTACACTTGAGTACATAACATATGAATGGGCCGATTTGAGTTGGTACTGGAATATCTATCTCCCCCTCCCCAAGAGTCGCCTGTCTATATCTCCTCCTGCATAATTCTAGCCACTTGATTGACAATGAGTGGTATTCCTAATTCCATGTCATTAAGGATAATTATGATAATGGATGACGACAATAATCCATTTATTTAAGAGTTATTACTAATAGGTCATATCACTCAACTGGGTGCCGGGTCATAGTGGCATAGAGGGAAATGAAAAATCTATTGAACTTGCAAGACAAGACGCAGCTTCACAATTTATTGGGCCAGAACCGGCTCTAGAAACACCTCGATGTTTAGTAAGAGAGTTATTAAGAATTGGTTCAAAGTAGAGTATTATAAAACCTGGCTTAAAGCTCCTGGAAACAAATATGGTAAACTATTTATTAGAAAACCACGTAAGAAAACAGCTGAAAGCTTACTTAAATGTAAAAGACTTCAGCTGAGAGCAATTATTGCGTTTCCCACAGGATATGCTCCTGTGAAAAAGCATCTTAATACGATGGAATTGTTTCAGGGTAACTTAGGTTGCAGGTTGTGCAAGAAACAAACTGAAACAGCACATGTAATATACCCCTGTGTGGGTTTGGCTTACAGCAGACTTAGGAAAATGTTTTAAGAATTCGAAACCATATCTATTATGAGACTTTCTTCCTTAGTAAAGAGTACAGGCGTGATGAACTGGTTTTAAAACGATACAGGTAGCACAATAACCTAAGGCTGAAGTGCTTCGGGGCAGTGACAGAAATCTGTACGGTATAAGACAAGAGAAGAACATCTTATATTTATGTTATTAAGCAATACTAAACATAGCGTAGTAGCTATTATTATTATTATTATTATTATTATTATTATTATTATTATTACTATTCCAAAGCTAGAATCAGACTGCTCTGAGCAGCTGAGCTACCATGGCAACATGCCGGATTCTATCTTTCCAACCTGGTCTACACAAACATCCATAGAGAATAATTAAGTATTATTATCATTAGAGGAGAAATAATGAACATTTTTCCACGTATATGTTTATTTGTAGGAAGTTTTAATTAAAATTTTCACCCTGCGTTCTTAAATACTGCCTGAGTTGTATACATTGGTATTTTACTGCTTTTGTTTTTGAGTTATGATGTTTATACACACAACAAATTTCTGTACCTTTTTAATTTATGTTTTATTTTCCTTTTACTTACTCTACATCATGGAAACAGTTTTGAGGTTCCCTGAACCCCAAACAGAATTTTTGGCAAAACCTCTGAATTCTCACAAAAACCAAATTAAGTATTTAAGTCCAGAGCACTTCAAGAACACAAGAGGAAGATTTTCACCAAATGCTCACCGCCACAAATTATTCTTTACATGCACAAGTGAATTTCTTTAAATGTTCTAACAAATTTTAATAAAATATCATACCTTTGAGTATTGTAAATAAAATACATGTGTTGAATTTTCTATCAATAGCTTCTGAAGTCATTTTCATTTGTATTTGAATTTTAGAAACTTGAAGAACCACAAAAGATATAAATTTATTGCAGGAAAAGTACAAAAATCATTAAAATTTGCAATTTGTTATTTATTGTTTTTCGTGTCTTTAAACATTTACGAGATATATTTTGCTGTTGGTTTGAATGTTTCAGGACTTCAACGTTTATATTTTCGAAACTTTATGTGTGTTGATTTGTTTTCAAGCAGTATACAAAATTAAACTCAGGTTTAGTATGAAAATTAATTATAAATATTTGAGTTGCTGTATCACATCAGATATTTACTATCTCTACTACGTAGAGGAACTATTGCGTTCCACCCAAAACTTCGATAGCTAGATTTCTCGGAAATACATGTTTTAAGCCCTCCTGAATCCCGAAAAGATTTTTAGAAAGGGGTCTTTTCGTGGGTGTGTCAGCGAACAGCAGAACTCAAAAACAAATCCGACAAATACAAAACTTAAAATTCTGTATGTTCCAAACTTACGACATGAAGGTTTTTAAGAAAATTCTTCGAATACAAACTACCCTTTACATGGAGAGGTTTTAGTTATATTTTGTTTTCTCAAAAATGGCTATAACTAGTTGATTAAAATACTATTTGTTTAAGATATTTACATGAAAAGTAAAATGTATGACTTGCATTTTCTGGCAGTACCCCTCATTTTTAATGAATTTTGTATAATTTTCAAACAGTAAGATGCATTTAGATATCCTTAAATCACACATTATGGCAAATAAAATTTATGGGTGGCGTTAACCATTTCCGAGCTTTTCTCTGTAATTGCTTTGAATACTCAACTTAAAACTTTTCTCAAGAGGAAAGTCGTTATTCGTTTCTTTCTCGTTGCAAATGGAACACAATTCCAAAGCTGTCACATAGCGACCCGCTCTTTGACTGTTGCTTAAGCCGTCTATATTCCCCTAATGCCGTTGTATCTAAAAGGAAATATACAATAAGGCAATGTCTGCAAAGGCTGGCCCCGTAGCTCTGTTGATAGAGCTGTGCGAGGGGTTCGATTCCCGGCTATGGTGGGGATTTTTCTCTACTCAAGGGTCTGGAAATATAAATGTGTATGTGTCATCTAACAATTAAAAGCCCAAAAGTGCAATAAACGTAACGACAGGAGTATACGAGTTAGCGCCATTGCCAATAGGCAATAAGTTCCAAAGAAAAAGGCCGATAAGACCAATGTAGTTAAAAATGTCTGAAAATGTTTATTTCGATTCAATTAAATAGAAGTATAAGCTTTTGTGAAAATAGTTTGCTTAAAATGGGCGGAGGTCATGTGAATGTTATATATAGCATCAGCGACCCCTAAACGGTATTTCCTTTTAAATCTCTCTAGATAGTTTTAGACTGAATGTACGACCTTACAAGCAGCGGTAGAAGTAAATTTTGGTTAAGCTTATATTATAGGCTGAGATTATATACTCTATATTAATACTAGCTGATATATAACGGTACTAAGAAGTGATGTCATATCCCAGGTAGAGGAAGATAGTCGACTGAACCTATGTTGTGTTGAGGCCATGAGCTAAGCCAGGGTTCAGCCTAGTCCCTGGTTCCCTGCGCAATAAGGGACCGGCTTAGGACGGCTTTCTCTCCGGACTCACATAAATCCAATCTCTAGCCTATTATGTTCATATTCCTCGGGTACCAGAATCGATTCCTCCAAATAAGCAAACTTTGTGGCTTCTCCGTCATAAAACCAAGTTCTCATTCTGTGGTTTCATCTTTTCGGGTCGTAATATACACATCAAATAATACATTGCTTTGACATTGAACATCCTGTTTTCCTGGTGTTTACACTTCCTGTATTTGATTATCACATGAGAACCAGATGATCCGGGTCATCTTGTTTTTTACGACTATATACCACCAGTATCTTTTTTTTCTCTGCAGCTTCTTTACCAGGTGAATTGTACAACGTGTATAGTGCGCTTCCTAAAATTTAGGTAACTGATTTATTAAAACCTGCATTAGCCAAATGTGGGGAACAAACACAGATACAAGGGAAATGTTTGTTTTTCATTTTAAGTGCAAAAGCTATACGAAATATTATGTAATACTTCAAAAGTAACAAGTCCAAAAAATCAACAGATTGTGCATGCCAAAAGGCTATTACTTTCTCTACCACATTTACAATACGTAGAGAAGTATTGTATTCGATACAAAAATTATATACCAAGATTTCACAGGAAGTATATTTTTGCGGTCCCCCGAATAAAAGCAGTCAATTATTAGAATATATCCGCGCGCGCGTGTGTGTGTGTGCGTATAACTTTGCGCATAGCTCAAAAACTAAAAGTTGGATAAATACTAAATTTGGTATTTAGATTCAGTACATTCCAAAGTTTACATGTAAAATGGTTGTAAAACTGGTTGTAAAAAGTTTGTAGAAGAGTGGAGAAAGTCGTGTGACTGTAACACCAAATTTGTAAAAATTATAGAATACCTTATAAATTCAAAAAACTTCCTTCTTATGTTTTCAACTTCTTACTTCAGAATGATGATAATAATAATAATAATAATAATAATAATAATAATAATAATAATAATAATAATAATAATGATAACAATAATAACAACAAGTTATGGGCTTCAGTAAATGCTTCTTCCATTTGCAATAAACACTTATCTTGTTCCCAGAATGATAATCTGATTTGTCACTGTTACTTCCCAAGTATCAGTGAAGGTTCGCACTATTACTGCAGCTGCTTTTTATGTTTCGACCCCTCTCCCAACCCTCTGCTTTTAGAACCGTAATAAAGACGGTCTTTAAACCCGGAGCAATAACATCGCGTCTTTAATACCAACTGTGACGACGGGGGCAGCAAAAAATTCACTGCTCTATCTGTGACAACACGGATGCAATAGAGGACAGCTACCATTCTGAAAATTAAATCTCACTTGCAAAAGGAGGTTTGTTTAACTGCACTCTCTTACTGGGAAATTGAAAGACTCAGTAATGCGAGATTACTTTACCTTATGTGCAAAGCCGCTATGAATACTGTAAAAATAAATGTTGCCAATATGAAATTGCACTTATAAAATTTAAAATAAGTATGACATTTATTTAGTAAAATATTGAAAAATATCTGAAGTTTTACATTCACATGTCTTAATCTACCTACTATTGTTTATTTTTATTTAGCTTCTATAAACCATTCTGTTTTATTTTCAAGAAAATCCTTCAATCCCAAACTACCCTTTACATCCAAAATTTTGACTGATTAAAACAACGTAATAGATTTAGCATTAAAAACAAAATGTATATCCTAAATTTTTTTACGAATAGCCCCTGAAGTCCTCTTCATTCTGAATGGATTGTATAATTATGCACATTGGTTTATCATAAGAGATACACAAAAACTTACTGGACAAAAAATGCAGACCTCTTTTAACTGCATAATTTATTTAAATTAACGGTTTTTCCTTAGTATCAGCCATTTCGGAGATAGTTGTGGTTACTGGTTTGACTATTTCAACGTTTCAGTTGTGTAGTGCTGTCACCATTCAGTTGTTTCTCAATATACAGGGTGGGTTATTAAGCTGAGGCAGTACAATATCTCCAAAACCAAGCGTTGTAGTAATAAATGACTTTAATAAAAGTTGTTTGATATTATGGGGGGAAAAACAAATACCATTGGTCGTGTTTCGTTTGGATGACGTGATGGTCGTTTTAGGGTCAATTTAGTTTTCTTAAATGGAAATCTATATTTTGTATGGACTTTTTTGGCCTAGAACATGGTTTATAAAAAGCTGTGTAATTTGTGATGAAGAATAAGGAAACAAAACTAAAAAAGTTGATTCCAAATTACAAAACGTAACTTTACCCTGCCATGGATGGTCCAACCATTCATTGCGCTCTTCGTACATAGCCATTCAGAATTTACTTTGTTATTTACGTTGATGTAAGAACAATTCCAAAGTGTGAAGCAACATACAGTGCTAGCTACGGTCAAAAAATACAATAAATAATAGAATATCTAATTCACAGCTTCTCAGCATCAAAACATTAATAATTTCTTTATTAAATATTTTGTTTTAAGTCTTACGCGTTATGCATTTTCTTTGCTAATATTGTACATATAATTATTAAGAGGATGTTAAAAACTCATTTATATTCATAATGCACACATGGTAGAGAACAAGTATATAACGTAATAACATAAAAAAATAATAAAAATATAATATAAGAGGGTAAACTCATTGTTAGCTATATAACCAGTAATATAAAATTACGAGAAATTTAGAAGTATCTACGTAAGCAAGTAACGAAACTTGGATTCATAATTAAGATGTGGAAGTATGAAAAAACACACACAAATATATATATACACACACACTATGTGATCAAACGTATCCGGACACCCCAACAAACATACGTTTTTCATCTTAGGTGCGTTGTGCTGCCACCTACTGCCTGGTACTCATTATCCACACTCAGTAGTCATTAGACATCGTGAAACAGCAGAATGGGACGCTCACGAACGCTTACGGACTTCGTGCGTGGTCAGGTGATTGGGTGTCACTTGTGTCAGAAGTCTGTACGCGAGATTTTCACACTCCTAAACATCCAAAGATCCACTGTTTCTGATGTGATAGTAAAGTGGAAACGTGAAGGGACATGTACAGCACAAAAGCGTACAGGCCGACCTCGTCTGTTGACTGACAGAGACCGCTGACATTTGAAGAGAGCCGTAAAGAGTAATAGGCAGACATCTATCCAGACCATCACACAGGAATTCCACTCCAAGTACTATGACAGTTAGGCGTAGGTGAAAAACCTTGAATTCCATGGTCGAGCGGCTGCTCATAAGCCACACATCACGCAGAAAAATGCCAAACGACACCTCGCTTGGTGTAAGGAGCGTCAACATTACACGACTGAACAGTGGCAAAACGTTGTGTGGAGTGATAAATCACGGTACACAATGTGGCGATCCGATGGCAGGGTGTGGGTATGGCGAATTCTCGGTGAACGTCATCTTCCAGCGTGTGTAGTGCCAACAGTGAAATTCGGAGGTGGTAGTGCTGTGGTATGGTCGTGTTTTTCCTGGACGGGGCTTGCACCCCATGTTGTTTTGCGTGGCACGATCACAGCACAGAACTACATTGATATTTTAAGCATCTTCTTGCTTCCCACTGTTGAAGAGCAATTCGGGGATGGCGGTTGCATCTTTCAACACGATCGAGCACCTGTTCATACTGCACGGGGTATGGCGGGGTGGTTATACGACAATAACATCCCTGTAATGGACTGGCCTACACAGAGTCCTGACTTGAATCCTATGGAATACCTTTGGAATGTTTTGGAACGCCGACTTTGTGCCAGGCCTCACCGACCTACATCGATGCCTCTTCTCAGTTCCGCACTCCGTGAAGAATGGGCTGCCATTCCCCAAGAAACCTTCCAGCACCTGATTGAAATTATGCCTGCGAGAGTGAACGCTATCATCAAGGCTAAGTGTGGGCCAACACCATATTGACTTCCAGCATTACCGATGGAGGGCGCCACGAAATTGTACGTCATTTTCAGCCAGGTGTATGGATACTTTTGGTCACGTAGTGTATATATAACATAAATTGTTATTTGATGTTATTGGATAGTAGCATCAATCAGATACATTGATACATACTTATAATTCATTTAGATAGGTTAAGAAAATGGTTGCAGGGAACGCTAACAGAAGCTGTCAGTGTTCGAGCAGGAAGACCGTGTGTAATCTCCTCTCTAAATATACGCTAAAACTACGTATTTGAAGTCTATTAGTTATACATATTTTAACATGACAAAGATGAATTTTGAATATCATATGAGTTTATCTAAAATACAAGTAAAATAATTAACAGAATACGTGTGTGCAAATTTGTTTAACCTTCTCCATATCTAACCCTGACAAGACACAATTACTCTCCGAAACAAAATACAGCAGCCGTGGCATAATTATAAAATAATAACTACAACATACTAACACACACAAGAATACAGATACACTATCATCAGATTCCAGTCCACGAGAACCTCAAGATACATCACAAGAGTACGGGCATCAAGACGACCTACAGGTACGTAACACAGCATCAACGTAGTGGGGTCCTAACAAGGAAGAACCGCTACAAGGGCTTTATACAAATGTTGTTTAGCTTTTTTATGAGGAGTGAGAAAACATAAAAAGGGCAGGTTGCCATTTAAAAAAAAATTAAATAGACCCTAAAATATCTATCATAACGCTCTCTAAATAAAACCCGACTAATGGTATTTACTTTCCCCCATAATATCAAGCAACTTTTACTGAAGGCGTTTCTTTCTACAACGCTTAGTTTTGGAGATATTGTATAGTTTCAAACTAAATGGTCCTCCCTGTATAATGGAAAATTTTGAATTATAAGGCCGGCAAAAAGCGACCCGCTTTTAAACATTTTACTAATGCTCCGCACAACGAAATTTGTAATGAAACTGTTTGTTGATTAACACGGAGCAGACAGAAAATGGCCTTTTGAGATAGAATGGGTAGAGAAAATTATGTGAATTCAGCGTATAACAATTTGGTTTCATTTGGTACGTACATCTGTCCTTATTTTATTTTTAAGTTTTTTATAGTAACATTCAAATTATCGGATTTGGGAACAGGAATGCTTTCGACTATTTTATGTAGGTCACTAATATGACCAGTTGTCAAGTATTAAATATACAGTAGCAATGTTAAAGAAAGATTTTAATAGAAACGGAATAATTTTGTGTGCATTTTCAAGAGAAAATTAAGAGAAAAGTTCGGGAGATTCTTTTAGAGGAGTTTGGCACTAAATAGGCCTGCAACTTACGCATTGCGGCCATGTAAAAAAGAGATATTGGAAATATTGAATTGGGAAATTATGCAAGCTCTTGTTTTAGAAATAGTGAATGAGAAAAGAATGCTAAAGCTTATCAGTAAGTAGGACATTGGATGATGAGAAAAACTTGCTTTTTGAGCTTCACCGGAAGGAAAGCTGAATAGGTTTAAGGTTATGGATAGAAGAAGATACTAGATGATGGAAGATACTGTGACTTGTCCAGTTTTTCCAGCGGTCACTTTTTTCTCAGTTCTCGCTGTCACCGTTTTAAGTTCTTATATAGTTCAAGTTCACTCGGAGTTTACTTACTAGCTCAATTCTCCGTCACTTCACTTCCTTCGTGACGCAGCCTCCTCACGCCAGACAGTTCTCTCACTCGGGAGTCGAACACAAGTCCTCGACAACCGTCGCTCCGCAGTAGTACTCGCTGCACATCACAGAAGCCTTCACCACCTCTTGATGTCGCACTAGAAATGCAGTCGCTAACTCGCTCGCACACTTACTCAACTCCACTCTGTCGCACTCAACTCGCTTTCAACTCGCGACTGCCTGACATCCCGCGAGATAGCTCGCTTATATAGGTAGTGGAGTCTTTCACAGAAGGCTCTCAAAACTTCTAGAACTATTTCAAAGCACTTTCTGGAGAAGGGGGAAGATAAAGCTTCCACAAAGTTCTGTTATCTCCCAACAGTACGTCTACGCTAGCAAGCGACCGTTATCTTGTTTACTCCGACCGCTCGGCGCCAATCTTCTGATAACCTTGGGCTATAGCCGCTGCGTCAGGTAGCTCATGATTGGAGACAAATAAGAAAGTAGAAAAGAGGGAAGAAGGAAAAAGTGAGTTCGTAGTAAAGTTCATGTGTTTATCTGTTTTCCCGTGATCCTAGAAGCGTTTCACCTGTGTAATGATGTGCTTACATTTATACAAATTTAATTGGAATATAAAAATGCTGCGCCATAAATTAAAATGCATTTAAGCTACTAAAGCAGGACTTTAAACACAATGGACGATATTAAAAAAGTAATTCTGCCTTGCGAAGCGATTGTGAAGCCGCGGAATCGCACGAAACATAAAAACAGCAGCTTGAGGTTGGAACACCACCAAAACAAAATCCGCTTAGTACTTGAATTGGGAAATTCTCGCAGTTGCTATTGCATGATAATAGTGCAATTAATATCGTATGTGTGCGTACGACCGCTTACATAAGTTAACGGTCAAGTTGCGGTTTCGTGGACACAGGTGTTTCGGGGGTGTATTTACACCACACGCGCCGTTACCTGGATCACAATATGGTGGCGTAGTGCAACCTCTCACCCCTCAGCCCGCTATTAGCAAGGCAACTGCTCCCTTCGATTTATTCCCCGTGTTGCAATCCCATCCGTTCAAGTAAAATTTACTGGGAACCAGTTTACGACTGGTATACGCTGGTCTTGGGCAATGCGTTTAGGTGAAAAAATGAGAAAATATTTACTGACCCCCAAAAAAATGAATACAGGCTTATCCTGAGAGTTATACTACACGCAATGTTCCATTTAACTACCCTTCATATTTCATGCAGTATCTTCAACGTTTAAGGCAATGCATTTACGAAAAATTCATACAAATACCTTCAACATAAGGCAACTTAATCAAAATCGTTAGGGAGGTTTTTGATAAAATCTAAAATAACGAAGAATTCTCTACGAAAAGGATAGTTTGGGGTGGCAGAAGTTTCTTGAAAACCTCGTGTTTAAGACGATGAACTTTATTACCCAGTCTGCTCCTGTGTCGAGTTATTTTCTTCACAAACAAGAAAATACACATAAGTACAACTTTTCCTAAAATTGTTTTTTGTTTATTCATGGGGCCTCAAAACATGTATTTTCAGTGAAATCTTGATATCCGGCGACTGCTCACTGTGACCCATACGTTTCACTGGGTTGGCAGGCGAGCGTTGGGGGGGTTCATCTTCTACCTTGGATTTTATGTCCCTCATTTTCTTTACTCATCAACTTCCTTGTCATCTGTTTCAGGGTTGTTTGTCCTATTTCGTGGTCTAGGGTTACCACGCTGGACTCTAGTTCCCGTGGCCGCGGGTTCAAACTCCAACGATGAACTTTTTTTCAGGGTAAACATTAACATGGCTTCCTTCGGAAGGGAAGTAAAACCGGTGGTAGATTTATGGCACTTAAAAGAACCTCAAGCCTGATAAAGAAGCCTCTGAGCAAAATTTCTGGTCTTTCACGCCCAATATAAAATGAGACGCTAAGGACCACAGCAGTTAAAGATCGTCCATAAATAAAACTCAATTTAATTTAATTTAATTTCTTCACAGACAAGAAAATACGTACAAATCCACCTTTTCCCAAAAATGTCTTTTTATTTATTAATAGGGCTTCAAAACATGTATTTCCAGTGAATATATTGATATCGAATATTTTAATGGAATGCAATACCGCCTCTAAATATTACTAAGTGGACCGAGCGAGGTGGCGCCGTGGTAACGTGTGAGACTCGCATTCGGGAGGTCCCGGGTTCGATTTCCGGCGATCGCCCACTCTGACTCATAGGTTTCACTGTTTGGCAGGCAAACGTTGGGATTGTACATCTTCTACCATGGATTTTCTGTTGCTCGTTTCCTGTACTCATCAACTTCCTTGTCATCTATTTCAAGGTTGTTTGTCCTACTTCGTGGTCTAGAGGTACCATGTTAGCTTCCATTTCCCGAGGTCGCGGGTTCAAACTCCAACGATGGATTTCTTTTAAGGTAAATATCCTTAACATGGCTTCCTTCGGAAGGGAAGTAAAGTCGGTGGTACCGTGCATCTGAGCAAACTCCCCTATCTTTTACGCCCATTATACAATGGGACGCTAATGACCATAGCAGCTAAAGAGCGTCCATGAATAAAACTCCATTTCATTTTTTGTTGCAGTGTTGAAGGACCAGGCGCCGGTGTTCAGTTGGCTGCGGCTGGGCGGTGGCTATGCGCGTGCGCTCTGTGGAGGTTTCATCGAGATTTCGTTCCAGGGACAGCTCAGTTAGGACCCGCCTGCAGGTGCTCTCGGGCAGGCGCTCCTTCGGGGGATCCCCGGACATTGGGGGCTTATGGTTGGGTACGGGTGACGTCGGATGCGTTTAATCTGGAAACATTAGGGACCCCGTCCACGTTTGCGCCCGTCACCCTTCGGGTCTCTCCCATCATCCCTCCATCTCTCACAGGGTTCACGATAGAAACACAAGGGGTCGGATGGCCTGCTTACAGTTTCGGGAGCACCTCCGTTCGTCAGCACCGTTTACTAGTAAGTGATAGAGATAGTAAAAATCATAGTAGGTAGAGAAAGCCATGTGGACGTAACTCACATGTTAATAGATACACAAAGTCGTGCTGGTGTTACACATATTACATTCCTTTGTTATGTGAAGTTATATGTTAGTTTACAACGTACTAATAGAATATGTATGGCTCAGTTTACGTCACTTTTAACTCCGCAACTCACTTGTAAATACATCAAGTGGACGTGAACAGGCACTTGTATGTTGTGGCTATATATAAATAGTTAATGCGACCAAATCGTCATATGAAGTAACGGAGTGGGGGAACATTAGCGGATTTCCAAATGTAATCTGCACAAAACATGGACGTTTTTGGCTGTCGCTTAAATCTGTGTATTGTTTTGAAACGTTGTGACTCAGTATTTCCAGTGTGAGATCGATATCAAAGTAATTGGGTGATACTCAATTTCAAATTCCTGTAGTATATAATTTTATGCCACAGTAGTTTGCTATTGAATATTTACAGCTTAGATGTGGTATATGTTAAACAATTGTTAATATCCCAATTGGCCTTTAGAATTTTTAGGCTCAGAATGCAACAAACGAGAACACCAGTTGCTGCTAACCACTCCATATTTGTCACTTAGATGCTCGGTGTAGCATAAACTTTACACTTAAGAACTTTTTCACACACAATCAGAACAGAACACAATTGATTCGTCGCATCGAATCACAAATGAACTGCACTCGGCATTGTCCAAACGCTTTATAACCTTTTGACTAACTAAACTGAACTGAACTCATTGGCAGATCAGCCGCTTAGATTTAGCGGATTTCCAAATGTAATCTGCACAAAACATGGACGTTTTTGGCTGTCGCTTAAATCTGTGTATTGTTTTGAAACGTTGTGACTCAGTATTTCCAGTGTGAGATCGATATCAAAGTAATTGGGTGATACTCAATTTCAAATTCCTGTAGTATATAATTTTATGCCACAGTAGTTTGCTATTGAATATTTACAGCTTAGATGTGGTATATGTTAAACAATTGTTAATATCCCAATTGGCCTTTAGAATTTTTAGGCTCAGAATGCAACAAACGAGAACACCAGTTGCTGCTAACCACTCCATATTTGTCACTTAGATGCTCGGTGTAGCATAAACTTTACACTTAAGAACTTTTTCACACACAATCAGAACAGAACACAATTGATTCGTCGCATCGAATCACAAATGAACTGCACTCGGCATTGTCCAAACGCTTTATAACCTTTTGACTAACTAAACTGAACTGAACTCATTGGCAGATCAGCCGCTTAGATAAGCTCCGCATACAAAGCGAAAGTTTCTAGAAGAGGAACCTACTCGAACCGCTCAAACGACTCCTCTGGAGCGGGTAAGCACACATAATCGCCTATTGTTCCGCACGTTTATTGTTCTGAAGGGGACCGGCCATTAGTTCCACCAGCGGCCGTAAATGAGCTGAAAGGCGTTCGCACCGCCACTCTATAAGTAACTTTGCGCGAGTGGTCACAATATGGGATATGTTACACAAATGTTAATATCCTATCTTGTTATTAGGGTTTTAGACCAACATGGGTATGCAGATTTCAATTTTCCCAATCTTACGAAATCTTTGTGACATAAAATTAAAAATCCGATGTGTTGCATTTACATGATTGTCTCTACTCACTTTTCTACAAACTGTTCTTACAAAAGGTTTATTCCATTTATCTCCTTTTAATCCAAATAGACCTTCATTACACATTTCATTATACAATACAGAAGATAAAGCGATAGTTAGATGTTTAAAAACGGATCACTATGTGATTGCTTTGAAATTAGATGTTCTTTGCGTGACCAAATAAAACAAAACGAATAGCGACTTATTGGTCCAAAAAGCATGCATTAGAAAATTCAATCAAATAACGAGGAATATATCCGAAATAGTTAACTAAAAAGGAAAACGGGGATAAAAACAGAAGTATTGGATATAAATTGTGTGCTTTAACGAGATTTAATTTTCGATGTACTAAGATTTTGCCTATGTATTACAGTTTACCAATCATAAAGAAGTAATTTAGAATGCGAACTACTTCATAGGCTATTTATTAGACATTTTAGATATATATTTAATTTCATGGAAATATGTTAAACATTTGGTACGGCGGTCAGAGCCATTTTTGAAAACATACAAATAAAAAAATATGTTACATATAAACGGGACGGTGTTTTATTGAAAACTTTTGTGTTGCATCCGTGGAAGTTTTTGAACTTAAACCAAAGTTTGAATTTATCCAGTTCTTTTTTAGTTTGCTTTTGTTTCTGAGTTATGCTGTTTACACACATCTATTTATAAAAACTCTTTTTACTTTCTCTACTACGTACAGTAAGTAGGGGAAGTATTGTATTCCACCCAAAAATTTGATACCGAGATTTCAACGGAAATACATGTTTTAAGACCCCTGAATCCAAAAAAAGCATTTTTAGAAACATGTGCGTGTGTGTCTGTGAACCGCATAACTCAGAAACGAGCAGTCGGATAAACACCAAACTTGGTATTTAGGTTCAGTATCTTCCAGAGATGCGACACGAAGGTTTTCAAGAAAATACCCCCACCCCAGATTACCCTTTAAGTGCAACATTTTTCGAAAAGTTTAATTTTCTCAAAAATGGCTCGAAGGATTTTGATTAAAATGTCATATGTTTAAGATATTTTCATGACAAATAAAATATATATCTCAAATATTCTGGGAATGTCTCCAGAAGTATTCTTCACTGTGAACGACTTTTGCATAACTGGTAAACCAAAAGAGATAGACAAAAGTTTACTACACAAAACTGTAGATCGCGTTAAAATACACAATTTATGTCATATACAATTTTTTTCTTGAGTGAACCATTTTTGAGATATTGCTTGTTATTCCCTAAATTTTCCAAAACGTATGTTTTTTCTCAAATTCGTTATTCATTTGTTTTATGTCCTGGACATGCAAAGAGAATGGAATACGCCACATAGCAACCAGCGCTTAAAATATTTGACTATCGCTTAAAACCTACCAAATTCCCCTTGCATCTACAAGAAAATTAGCAATCAGATTAACATATCGATTAACATGAAGCATATGGAGAAAATTTGGCTGTAACATTATGGTAAACCACGTGTTAAATTAAAATCGCAGTACAGTTGTATTAACAAATGTTCGTGTTTGAAAACCACCTGTCGCAAACCAAGCTGTTGATGCAGACTTGGTGTTTGTAATTCCTCTCCTAACCGAAGCTGAACCCTGCGTCATAATGAATTTGAAAATCTGCAAGAAGAGGAATTTTTAACTGTCCAGAGCGGTCGTGAGCAGGGTTGTAGAGTACGACAGAGTTAAAATACCTCCAACAGAAGCATGCTTCTTTCTCCTAAGCTACAGGTGTTTATGTATGCACTTTATAGGCTTTGACTGCAACGCCTAACACAGATCTAATCCAGTTCTACCCGCAACACCGTAACATAGCAACATCAATAAACGTCTGTGATATCACGATGGCAGATCAAACATGGCAACATGTACATCTCGTCTTTAGCAAAGCTCAATACTCAAATAGTCCCTATATCGCATCTCACGCTTAAAAGACGGTACAGCTTAAATGGAGTGCCCTGTTGCCACATGTACTCTTCATGAGCTCGCAACTTTGGCGCCCAGTCGGTGTACCAATTTAATATTATCTTGTGAGTTATACATCACCAAGTAGTGAAATATCTGCAGTGCTGGTTAAGGTAATTGTAAGACACTTAATTTTCACCTGCACTTTGTATCTTCTCTTTGTATTTTTATTAATTCAAAATAAGATTTGACGGGCACAAAAATATATTATCCAAGACATAAAATGATAAGCCCTAATTTGACTATAATTACATTCAAGTGGGTGGTATATTTTCAAATAGCATATAACGAACGAAGCTTTGCGCTATTCCATTATATTGCATTGACCTAGTGTGTTTTTGTTTCTCATGTCCTTTTTTGCATTCTTTTTTATGGGTCCTTAGAGCTCTTTTCATTCCTTCCTTTCTTATGCTATACACTACTTTTTCTCGCACCCAAGTAGCCTTAGCGATTTCTTTTACTGCCTTAGTAACACACACTTTACTTGAAAAATAATCATTATTACTTTACGTTTCTTGTTAGGTTCCCAAAATTTTGTCCCTTACTAGTTTTTTCTCCATAACCGCAAATATTTACGAGTGTTCCACTCGCTATAAATGTAGACACTATAACTGGTGTTAACCTACACCCTTCTGCCTTGCGCCTGGCCTGTTAGCTGAATAGATGAATGGTTCTTGTTTGTCATACACATGAATGTAAGAAATCACAGCATTCCAGTTTCTTTTAAAAACTGTCTCCAACCCTCCTCAACATTTTCTCACGCCCGTGAAGTCCTCTTCATTCAGAGGAAATCTTGTATAACTGGTAAACGCTAAGCGATAGACGAAAACGTACTACACAAAAATATAGATCTCTTTATAACAAGTTTATTTGAAATAACCTTTTTGTGCTATAAGACTTCTCTGTGATATCCGTTATTAAAGGTTCGAATTGTTCATTTCTTGAACATTCTCTTGAAGTCCTGTCAACATTCACTTGTTTCTTGTGGTTTGGAATTTAAGGCCAGCATATAGCGTCCAGTTCTTAAACATTTGACTATCGCTGTTACCTATGTATCTATAGTGTAGGTATTTCTGTAGATGTTTATTTAGATTAAGGTGTAGTAAATAGAAACATAAGCTTTAGAAGGAATAATTTGCACACCTACTAACAGACGATAGAGGGTAAAGAAGATCATGTGAATGTACCACATCAGATTCTTTGTGAAGTAATTTTATGTGTGTATCTAATGACATTTACATAAAATTATACAAAATTCATTAGTAATGGCAGAAAATTCAAATTATGCATTTTATTTGCATGCAAATGTCTTAAGTACATGATATTTTAGTTAAAATGCTTTGCCATTTTGTTTAACCAACATTTTATCTTAGAGTTATCACACACCCAGGCTTAAAATTGCGGTACTTGGATGGAATATAATGCTCTCTTTCCCGGCCATATTTATGTGCAAAAAGAAGAAGAAGAAGAAGAAGAAGAAGAAGTGTTCACTGTTTTTTACTTTCTCTACTACGTATAGTAAGTAGGGGAAGTATTGCATTCCACCCAAAAATTCGATACCGAGATTTCGCCGGAAATATATGTTTTGAGACCTCCTGAAACCAAAAAAAGCATTTTGGGAAACATGTCCGTGTGTGTGTCTGTGTGTGTGTGTGTCTGTGAACAGCATAACTCAAAAACGAACAGTCGGATAAGCACCAAACTTGGTATTTAGGTTCAGTATCTTCCAGAGATGCGACACGAAGGTTTTCAAGAAAATCCCCCCACCCCAGACTACCCTTTACATGGAAGATTTTTCGAAAATTTTAATTTTCTCAAAAATGGCTCGAACGATTTTGATTAAAATACCATATGTTTAAGATACTTTAATGGCAAATAAAATGTATATCTTGAATTTTCTGGGAATGTCTCCAAAAGTATTCTTCATTGTGAACGACTTTTGCATAACTGGTAAACCATAAGAGATAGACAAAATTTTACTACACAAAAAATGTAGATCGCGTTAAAATACACAACTTATATCATATACATTTCTTTTGATGAGTGAACCGTTTTCGAGATATTGCTTGTTATTTCCTTAAATTTTCCAATACTTATACTTTTTCTCAAATTCGTTATTCATTTTTTTATGTCCTGGACATGCAAAGAGAATGGAATGCGCCACATAGCAACCAGCGATAAAATATTTGACTATCGCTTAAAAGCTACCATATTCCCCTTGCATCTACAAGAAAATTACCAATAAGATTGACATCTCGATATCTCGATTAACATGAAGGTTATGGAGAATAGGCGTTTGTAAAAATATATTGTACAAGAGTAGAGAAAGTCATGTGAGTGTAACACATCAGATTTTTTATGTAAAAAGGTATATTTTCTATTTTATCAGAGATGAAATGTGTATTTAAATACCTGAAAATGTGTTTGAGTATACAATTTAGAAATAAAGTTCCTTAAAACGCTATGATAAGGAAGAAAATGCAGCAGCGTACAAACAAATCTTGCCACCTCAACCCCTGTTAGTCTAACATGATTTCTCCTCCTCAAAGTTGCCATGTTTTGCTCAATTGACCTTTAATTCTTCCAACATGCTTTAACCTAGGTAAATATGGGAGTGAGCAAGAATATAGCACGTTGTTTGGGAATGGATGTAAATAAAGTGAATTAATCCAATTTACAGAGCTACTAATCGGAAACGATATGTGTACGTTCGGTGGGAAGAGGAACTAAACAGATGCCAATCAAGTGGGCGGGGCATCGGAAAGACAGTCAAGCAAAGAAAACATCCGCAGTTCCGAGTTGCATTTAGGAGGTCCAGGCCTGCCAATGTAGTAGTGTTTTCACAGTTGCACTCTCCTATCGCCTTACTCCTCATTCCCTTCTGATTCCTAGCCTAGCATAGTTAACAAAAATAGTGCTGGCCTCCTCCTAAAAAATATACTTTCCGGTGGCCTGTGCCCTAAATGTTTAAAAAAATATTAATTTTGTAATTTTTACTGTTTCTTTAAATATTATATATTTATGTTTGCCTCGGCTGCGTCAGTATTTATTTTTAGAGACATGAATGTCTTAGCAGGGAGTGGTGCGACTGAAGAATGTAGGCTTACACAGATTATAATTTTACTTCACTTCATTTATTAAAGCTTTACACGATTTAAATAACACTCCACTGAGATATATATATATATATATATATATATATATATAGAGAGAGAGAGAGAGAGAGAGAGAGAGAGAGGGAGAGCTGTGGGATTTTTTTATTAATTACTTGCACTTTTTAACACGTAAACTATTTTTCGTCTCACACTGAATACGTATTAAATTTCTCGAGAAAGCATCTCGCGTCCGGTTAGGAACACTGTCTACAACCAACTGACTTCTGAATTTGTAAATTTTGCTATATTTCAGTTTCTAATTGGCTAATGCTACTCCAATAGAATACCTTCGTTTTATAAAAGCTTTTTCTGGTTGTTGATTGGCTATTTATAAACTGTTCAAAATTTACATTATTGTTGTTCCAATAATGACTAGTAGGATTAATAAACTTTCAAATTCACTATTGCCTCAAGGTTACCTCATTGTTAGCAAGTTTTAACCTATTATTCTCACAGTCCCTACATTATTAAATTATGTAATACATTCACATAACATTATTACGCATGGATACAATAATATAAACATATGCAATGACTGTAATATACACTTCTTATATCTTTTTACATACACATATTGTTTTAAGGCGGGCTGTTATTGAATTTATATATTATATAATTAGACTGAAATCATTTAAGTGTTAAAAATACTGCCCCACTTGCTAGTACGCGTTACCTCTATAGTTCGGAATTATGCGTAAACAGAAGGCTGGAAACGGAAAAGGGAGAGTTCTGATATTGTCATAAGGCTTCGCTCGTCAAGAACGATGGCGGTAAATGGAAACTACCGCAGGAAAGAGGGGGAAGAGGAGTAATCGCAAGCACATGATATTATTTTGTTGTTAAACTATTAATATGCTATATAATTACACGTCTTTCCTTGTTATTTGTTACCGACACAGGTGGCCGAAGCCGCTTTTTCCAAGCTTTACTCAGTCATAAACGGTAAATGTCGGTGAGTTACCCTAAACTTCGCCTGGAACGTTTGCTTCCAGATTTCCTTTCCCAATTATCATTACATATCATCTACCATCAATTTCTACCAGTTGTGGTGCCGTATGTAGGACGGGGCATTCAACACGATTACTTATATTCGTTGTTGGGTTCTCCATCACTGTCAAAATCCCAAACGCTTACGCACTATAGTACGAAATTATCAAATGTTCACTGTTAAACAGGCAAGTCCACATAGATATAGTAGCAATCAATCCCAATCACTAATTTTCTCGTGACTAAGACTTTTCTATGACGTTGAAGAGTTTTTGCTTCTACGCACCGCCTTCGTTCGTGACGGAGACTAGGTGAAAACGTCACTATGTGAAAGAGCCAATGAACTAAGACCGGCGCGGTATTTTTTCACTTGGCGCGTGGACATGTGATTCCACGCTGCTGCTGCTGCTGCTGCAATAAAGGTCACGCTACTGACGCGGCTTTGCTCTGCTCTGGCTCTGCAGTATTGAGTTGACAGTGATATGTTGTAGTTCAGTTATTACGAGTTACTCGTATTCATTATTTTGTTCTGCACTTAGTCACAAAGTAATTATGGCTCAGTATATGTTTTCCAATACGAAACGTGAATTTATTTATGATTCGTATATGTTAACTCAGTCAGCTCGTGAAATGAAAATATAATTAGCATAATGATTTCCGGGTGTAGAAGCTCCAGGCCATACAACAATCCATGCACTTTATAACAAATTTCAGGTCACAGGAAGTGTTGAGTCTAAGAAACCTGAAGTACAACGTAGAGTTCTTCCGAAGAAACATAAGGCGACATCGATCATCGTTTGGAGACTTCCCCAAAAATCGTGTCAATAGTTGACGCCCCATTCATACGTGAATACAATTTTCCACCCTTTTTACTTTCTCTACTACATATAATAAGTACGGCAACTATTCCATTCCATCCAAAAATTCGATATCGAGATTTCACTGGAAACGCATGTTTTGAGGCAACCCGAATCCAAAAAAGGCCTTTTTAGAAAGAGGTCCACGCGCGCTTGTGTATGTTTGTGTCTGTGTGTCCTTGAACAACATAACTCAAAAACGAAGAGTCGGATAAATACCAGTATTCAGGTTCAGTATCTTTCAAAGATGCAACACAAAGAATCCAAGATAATCCCCCACCCCAGAGTACCCTTTACGTGGAACATTTTCCGAAAATTTTGATTTTCTCAAAAATGGCTCTAACAACTTTGGTTAAAATATAATATATTTAAGATATTTTCATGTCAAATAAAATGTATATCTTGAATTTTCTGCGAATGCCCCCAAAAGTTCTCTTCATTCTGAATGATTTTTGCATAACTGGTAAACCGTAAAGGATAAACGAAACTTTTCTAGAATAAAAATGTAGAGCTGGTTAAAACACACCGTTTATGTCATATGCATTTTTTTTCTGGCGTGACCCATTTCCGAGATATTCCTTGTTATTTGTTTGAATTTTCCAATATTTATACTTTTTCTCAAATAGAAATTCGTTATTCGTTTTTTACTTTCTCTACTTCGTATAGTAAGTAGGGGAAGTATTGCATTCCACCCAAAAATTCGATACCGAGATTTCACCGGAAATACATGTTTTGAGACCTCCTGAATCCAAAAAAAGCATTTTTGGAAACATGTCCGTGTGTGTGTCTGTGTGTGTGTGTGTGTGTGTGTGTGTCTGTGAACAGCATAACTCAAAAACGAACAGTCGGATAAGCACCAAACTTGGTATTTAGGTTCAGTATCTTCCAGAGATGCGACACGAAGGTTTTCAAGAATATCCCCCCACCCCAGACTACCCTTTACATGGAAGATTTTTAGAAAATTTCAATTTTCTCAAAAATGGCTCTAACGATTTTGATGAAAATATCATATGTTTAAGATAATGTCATGAGAAATGAAATGTATATCTCGAATTTTCTGGGAATGTCTCCAAAAGTATTCTTCATTGTGAACGACTTTTGCATAACTGGTAAACCATAAGAGATAGACAAAATTTTACTACACAAAAAATGTAGATCGCGTTATAATACACAACTTATGTCATATACATTTCTTTTGTTGAGTGAACCGTTTTCGAGATATTGCTTGTTATTTCCTTAAATTTTACAATACTTATACTTTTTCTCAAATTCGTTATTCATTTTTTTTATTTCCTGGGCATGCAAAGAGAATGGAATGCGTCACATAGCAACCAGCGTTAAAATATTTGACTATCGCTTAAAAGCTACCATATTTCCCTTGCATCTACAAGAAAATTACCAATAAGATTGACATCTCGATATCTCGATTAACATGAAGCATATGGAGAATAAGCGTTTGTAAAATTAGATTGTACAAGAGTAGAGAAAGTCATGTGAGTGTAACACATCAGATTTTTTCTTATGTCCTGGACATGCAAAGAGAATGGAATGCCCCACACAGTAACCAGCTCTTAAAAAATTTGACTATCGCTTAAAGTCTTGCATATTCCTCTTGCACCTACAAGAAAATTAGCAATAAGATAATTTCTGCATATCTCGATTAACATGTAGTAGATTGAGAATAAGTGTTTGTAAAAATAGTTTGTATAGGAGCACAGAAAGCATGTGAGTGTAACATATCAAATTATTTTTTTTTAGAGAATTAACATGCAGGGTGCCTGATTTTGCCTTTTCTCAACAAGGCTCTGTCACAGCGTATACGGCTAATATTTCGATAAGAACAATTGAAAGTTTGTTTGAGGATAGAATTATTAGAGAGTTTGGCCACTTCGGCCCCCTACCTAACCCGTTGCCATTTTTATCTCTAGGGCAAATTAAAACAAATGTACAAGACCAAACCACACACCCTGGAAGAATTAAAACAAATAACCGCCAGGAAATTGCCAACATTTATCAATGTGAACTACATCGAGTGATGGATGGTTTCCTAAACAAGTACCAAAAATGCATGGACAACAACGGTGGCCAGCTTCAGCATCTCCTTTCATAAAGTTGGTAGGTAGTTTTAAAAATGTTGTATGGATGCATCCGCGCCATTCTATGATAGCCGAAGGCTATCAACGAGTGCCAATAAAGCGAACAGTAGCGGTGGTGGTGGTGGTGGTGGTAGTATTTACTAAGTACTTAGTATTACATTAATTGCATAACACAGTCGCATGAGTCATAAGACCATACATGCTCTCTAGAAAAATATCTGATCAGTAAACGTCACTTGCAGAATCGACCAGAAAACAGGTATTTTATAATCAGCACACTATGTGCATACATATAAAGAGAAAAATACTCTGAATCACACACACACACACATAGCACACACACACTCACCTCACGCACACAAGTGCTCAAGTACAACATACATTTAAAGAAAATTTACATAAACACCTAATCTCTTAGCACACGTACTTCCATTAATGTGCCCAAACTTGGCCAGTTTTGGCCGTTTAGAATTACGTCCCAGCATGCTGTCCTCCGTCTGTTGGAAGCCAAAAATACTTCCGGTAATAATTTTTTCCTAATACCCTCCGTCTACACGCATGCTGCCAAAATATGCGTCCAGTCTTCTTGTTCTCCACATAATGGGTAAATCCTCCTGCCATTATCATCAACAATCTTGCGAGCTTTCCATCCTCCAAACCTAAGCCATGCTATTCCCGTCCTGTTTTATACCCAATTCCAAAATATGTGCTTCCTTACCGCACCGAGTTTATATTTCATTTTGTAGCTCCAATATTGATCTTTATCTACGTTCAGATTGTATTTTCTACCTGCTTATATCACATAGTCGTCTTTTGACTTCTTTCACGGCACGGTGTGTATTTTCATTAACTCTTTGCCAGATATTGTTTAATCCAATTTTTGAAAATTCCCGTTGTAGCCCTCCGCTCACCATTTTGGATGCTCTATGTTGTTCATTTGATGACGATAACATATTGCTCAGAGTTGTTTGATCACCTTTAATTATTCGCAGCCAGTACCTAACTACATTTAGTTTAGCAAATACAGCATCTTCCCAGCATCCTACCTCACGAAGAACTCCGTAGTTTGAAGTACCCCTCCCCAACCCTAGAATGCGCTTCCAGAAATTACATTGTATTTATTTACATTATCCATCCTCTCCCATACCCACACTTCACTGCCGTATAGTAATGAAGACCTAACCATTGCTTCATACATGGTCTATGTAATGTTTTTACTGGAATATCTGGTACCCTGGTCAATATTCTTAATACTTGAGAAAGTTGTCGAGTCCCTTTGTGTTTTATAAACTCCATGTTCTTGTTCCACTTTCAAACGATGTCAAACCTTACTCCTAGGTAATCGAAATGTTTAACATTTTGATTTCTTCCTCCTCGGAGGTCCACTTTTCATGTTGTCTGTACACATATCCATTTTTATAGGCGACTGTTTTCGTTTTAAGAATATTTATCTTCATAACCCATTGCCTACAATATCATCGAAAAGCGTTTAAATCAGACAGCAAATCTTTTATCGTTTTAGAAAGAATTATAACGTCATCCGCGTACAAAAGAATTGGTATTTTTTGCCCTGCGACTGTCGGTGCTTCTATGTCTTCCTCCGTCATCACGCTAAAAACATCACAAATAAACTAATTAAAAAGTAACGGAGATGGTATACAACTCTTTTTAACCCCCCTCCGCGCTATGTTACATTTTGATGTAGGGAAAAATACCGCGCAGCCGGTTCTTACTTCATTGGCTCCCGGTACAAAGAGGATTATTTGCATGTAACTGTACTTCGCATTTTAGCCGTTCACTGATACTGAAGACGGGTTTGTTATTCCAGGGTAGTTTAGAAGGATGTACGGCCGAGTAATCTAACGTTCTTGGACCAAGTATCGAATGTATCGTTATATGCAAGTGTATTCACAATGGCGTTCGGAACTTCACGCCAGCGATCACGAAACTTCAAACAAAGCGTGCTTTTGAATTCTAATAAGGCATTTACGTGTGTGGCAACCCCAAGCCATTATATCTTTTCTATATATGCTAGTGTTATTTTCTGTTCAGACGGAATTGGAAAGCACTAAAGGTGGGAGGACTGGGGGAGACTCGGGGCTAGAGAGTGAGGTCTAAATCCCCGTTTTTAATGGACATGGAAAAGGGGTCGTGAAGGGCTGCTAGCAAGTTCAATTACGCGACACAAGAGCGCGCTGATTGTGATGCAATTACTACCTCGAGTTATAGAGCTTTCGAGAGACGACCGAAATGCGCGAGTACGTAAGGTCTTTTTTCACTTCATCGATACACTGCAATGTGAACCTTAGCACTGCCTAGCAGTAAAGGGCGCTAATTTTTTTTTTATTTTTACTCTTTTTTGTGTTTACGAGCAGTACCCTCCAACTGTTCCACGTGCCCGTCGTTATTTAAGCTCCATGTCCTCAGAACTGCAACTGAAATGAGCTCTGGGACTAAACGCGTTCTTCTTTAATTTCTACTTTCATCTGTTACTAGCGATGATGCCGGTAATAATCAACACTGGCGAGCTACAGGCAACGAGCAGCAACACCACTGTCCTGTATTGAAGTAAATAAACGGAAAAAAGAAAAGAGAGAAAAAAATCTGATGCGATACTTTCACACCACTTTCACTACCAATGACGAACCATATATATTTTAGAATTTATAGGGTCGAGCGGGGATATTTCGCTCATTTCGAGTTTGGACCAAAATTAGACAATGAAGAAAACACAAGTAATGTAATATTAAAAGCTCAACTTGTTATATGTTTATTATGTCAGGAACAAATAAATTACATTTCACAGAAATAAACCACAGAAAAGCATACAATTAATACATGCATAAAGAAGAAAATCATAAAATAACGGGGATTATCTGCTTACTGCAGTGGCTATCTGTTTGAAAGGAAATGACTTTTGGACTCAACTTTACAACATGTGACGCGAGATTTTTTCTACGTCCAACGCCTGTGGCATACTTTTTCGAAGTACAGCTTCACATTCTTTGTTGTAAGATGTACTTAGAATTATTTATTTTGATGATTGCTTGTTGGAAAACGTTTTATTAACATAATTTAAGCCTTATAATTAATATTTATTTACTTACTGCGCATTTAACCATATAGAAGAACGCAGGGCAGACAAATTCTCCGTCTTCATCCCTCAAAGTAATGCAGCCAGCTCTTTTTTGCCACTAAATTACACTATGTAATTATACACATTGTAACTAAATTATACCGACTAAATATGTTCGCAAAACACTAACTCGTTCTGAGGATTCTGGCAGGAGAATCTGCTCATTCTGTGATTTGGATGAGGACATATTTTGGTGGAATGCGCTCAGTGGGAGAATCAGCGAACAATTAAACTCAAAGAAAATTTCTTAAGTCCGTCAAGTAAGAGATTGGTATATTGGGATCTACTGGCTGACCAGAGGAACTGGCAAAACATGGTCAATTTCTTGGCTAAAGTGCGCGAAGCTACGTCAAATTTGTTCAGTTAGACAAAGGTAATTTATCTCTATTTTCAGTATTGGTGGAGGACGATTAAAAAAAATCTGATGTGTTACACTCACATGACTTTCTCTACTCTTGTACAAACTATTTTTACAAACGCTTATTCTCCATCTACTTCATATTAATCTAGATAAACATTTGCAGACTATATCTTATTGCTAATTTTCTTGTACATGTAAGGAGAATATATATATACAATGGCAATATACAAAGAAATACAGTAGCCTATAAGCACATACATATCTCTTAATACCTGGTTGCTAGGTGCAGCACCATTCCCTTTGCCACAGATTAATACTCTTTGCATATCCAAAACAAAAAAATGTATAAGAATTTCCATTTGAGAAAATAAGTATTAAAAAATTTAAGGCAATAACAACCAATATCTCGAAAACGGTTCACTCAACAAAAAAATGTATGTATATGACATAAATTATGTATTTTAACGCGCTCTACATTTTTTGTGTAGTAAAAGTTTGTCTATCTCTTATGGTTTACCAGTTATGCAAAAGTCGTTCACAATGAAGAATACTTTTGGAGACATTCCCAGAAAATTCGAGATATACATTTTATTTGTCATGAAAATATCTTAAACATATGATATTTTAATCAAAATCGTTAGAGGCATTTTTGAGAAAATTAAAATTTTCGAAAAATGTTCCATGTAAACGGTAATCTGGGGTGGGGGAATTTTCTTGAAAACCTTCGTGTTTCATCTCTGGAAGATACTGAACCTAAATACCAAGTTTGGTGTTTATCTGAGTTATGCTGTTCACAGACACACATACACACACGGACATGTTTCCAAAAATGTTTTTTTGGATTCAGGGGGTCTCAAAACATGTATTCCGGGTGAAATCTCGGTATCGAATTTTTGGGTGGAATACAATACTTCCCCTACATACTATACGTAGTAGAGAAAGTAAAAAGAAACGAACTTGCGATTTTTATATGTAATGCATTTTCATTGTTCATAATCAATCATTATTTTATATAATAACTTAGCGCAAGACATGTGGAAAAGCATGGCATCGATATTTGAGAAATGTTCTGAAGTAGGTTGTACTGAAGGAGGAGTTGTATTGTATTTCGACTGTTGGGCAGCCGAACTTGAAGTAATTGCAACCGCGTATGGTACAAAGTTTCCGGTAGCCTTCGCCCCAAATTGACTTTCCGGTGCCCTTTTCCCCAAGCTTAAGAATCAATTTTGTATTTTGAGTGTTTCTTTAAATATTATATATTTATGTTTGCCTCGGCTGCGTCAGTATTAATTTGTAGAGACATGTTTCTCTTTGCACGGAGTGGTGCGACTGAAGAATGTAGGTTTACACAGATTATAACTTTTACTTCACTCCATTTATTAATCCTTGACACGATTAAATAACACTTCACTTATATAGAGAGCTGTGAGATTATTTATTAATTACTTGCACTTTTTAAACGCGTAAACGATTTTCGTCTCACACTGAATACGTGTTAAACTTCTCGAGGACGCGTCTCGCGTCCAGTTAGGAACGCTGTCTACTAGCAACTGACTTCTGAATTTGTACAATTTGCTCTATTTCAGTTTCTGATTGGCTAATCCTACTCCAATAGAATACTTTTATTTAACTTAAGCTTTTTCTGGTTGTTGATTGGCTATTTATAAATTGTCTCAAAAGTTACATCATTGTTGCTCCATGAATTATTATTAAACTTTCTAATTCATTATTGTCTCAAGGTTACCTCATTCTTACCTCATTGTTAGCAATTTTTAACCTATTTTTCTCACAGCTTCTACATTACTAAATTACGTAATACATTCACATAACATTATTACACATGTATACAATAATATAAACATATACAATGACTGTTATTATATTTTATATTATATAATTTGACTGAAATCATTTCACTGTTAAACATTCTGCCTCAGTTCAAAGGTCAAACTAATAAACACTTCCCATAAAGCCGAAGTATTACTTTTCATTATGTTTTAATGTTGCAGAAATTACATCTTTAGCTAGAAATTTGTAGTCGTTATCGCGAGGAGTATTTGGAAAAGTGAACATTAGAAGCTAAAAACTTAACTAAATACTTATTAATGTAATTTATCAATATTATTTTAAGTTGTTGATAATTATTTACGTAATTTATTAGCCCCACGCTTCGGAAGCCAATTTGAAGTAGTATTGTTCTTTACGTTGTTTATTTATTTAGCTCCACGTATGGACGTCAATTTAAAGAAGATTGTTTGTTACGTAATATGCTGCTACGTATGAAAAGCCGATTTGAAGATGTATTTTTGTTGTTACGCTCGAAGTTAAAAAAAATTAACTTTGTTATTAAACTGCTTCTATAGATAGTATTTATGTTTATGTTTGCCTCGGCTGCGTCAGTATAACTTTAGAGACACGTTTCTCTTAAGCAGGGTGTGGTGCAACAAGAATGTAGGCTTACACAGATTTTAAGTTTTAATTCACTTTTTTTTATTAATCCTTGACACAAATTAAATAGAACTACACTGATATCAAGAGCTGTGAGATTCTTTTATTTAATACATGCACTTTGTTAACGCGTATACTTATTTTTTGTTTCACACGAATACGTAATATTTCTCTAGAGAATACATCTTCCATCCGATTACTATCAAGGTCTGCAGGCAACTGAATATATTCTAACCGTCCAAACCCGTTAACTTCTGTATTTCAAGTCTCTGATTGGCTAATCCTAGTTCAATAGAATACCTGCATTTAACTAAAGGTTTTTCTGGCTGTTGATTGGCTATTTTTAAGCTGTCTCAAAATTTACATTATTGCTCCTCTAATAATGACTAGTAATATTTAAACTCTCAAACTCATTATTGCCTCAAGGTTACCTCATTGTTAGCAAATTTAAACTTATTATTCTCACAGCTCTTACATTATTAAATTACGTAATGCATTCACATAGCAATATTGAACATGTTTACAATAATACGAGGGGCACTATTTATATTTAGAGCCTTGGCAACCCTGAATGTTTTAGGTGCAATCTGACGATTCCAATGGAAAGTTTGACATCTTTGACCATAATCTACTTCATACATTTTGTCAATAGATCGTCATTTCTTTTGTTTACACTAACTTGAGAATTGTGTCAACAAAAACATGGAATTAACTCGTGAAAATGTTCGTGCAATGATTTATTACAACTTTTGACGTGGATTATCAAAAGTGCATTGATTAAACTAACTTCCACATTCGGCGACGAAGCTCCATCCTTTGCCACTGTAAAACGCTCGTATAACGAATTTAATCGTGGCCGCCGTTCGCTCAATGATGAAGTTCGTGAAGGTCGTTCAAAATCAGTTGTTGTGGCAGAAAACATTGATGCTGTGCAAAAACTAATAATGATCGATCATCATACGACATATCGTGAGTTTGAGGCAACCCTAGGCATTAGTTCCACCAGCATATATAAAATATTGAATGATTATTTAGCCGTGAGTAAGGTTTGCTCTCGTTGGATCCCACATAATTTGACGCAATCTAAAAAAGATGCTCTTGTCGATTGGTGTACAAAATGCTCAAGAAATACAACGGCGGTGCCTCAAAAGACGTATATAAGATTGTAACAGGTGACGAATCATGGATCTATACGTTTGAGCCGGAACGTAAACAGCAGTCGACTGTATGGGTGTTTCAAGACGAAGCAAATCCAACAAAAGGTGTTCGTACTCGAAGCACTTCGAAGCAAATGGTTCCTGCTTTTTCAGCAAAACTGGCCATGTGGCAACAGTGCCTTTAGAGGAACGTAAAACGGATAATGACGAATGGTACACAACCATTTGTTTGCCGGAAGTCTTAGGTGAAGTAAGGAAAACCAACATGGACCGTAGGATCGTTCTTCATCAAGACAATGCGAATGCACACACATCTCGTCTAACAGAGTATTTGAAGGCTCAAAAAATCGAATTGATGGTTCATCCGCCATACAGTCCTGACTTGGCACCCAATGAGTTCTTTTTGTTCCCGAACATCAAGAATAAATTGCGTGGACAAGATTTTCATAGGCATAAGAAGCCGTCGATGCCTTCAAAAACCATTTTTGTAGGTGTCTCAAGAAGACTGGAACAAATGCTTTGACAAATGGTTCAAACGGATGCAAAAGTGTATTGGTAATAAAGGAAAATATTTTGAAAAACAATAAAGCAGTTTCCAATCAGAAATTACTTTGTTTTAATTATTAGGCTCAAAATATAAATTGTGCCCCTCGTATAAGCATATGCAACGAATGTTACATATATTTTTACAAATTATAACATACACATATTGCTTCAATGCGGGCTGTTATTGAATTTACATATTATATAATTTAAATTAAATTATTCAAGTGTTAAGAATACTGCCTCATATTTAACTTAAAGGTTAAAAATTTCATATTTTATTTATAGAGCACATGCCCCTTATTAATATAAATTTGAACTTGATAATTCAGGGATTGTGTGTTTTAATATTTTCACCTATACGTGAACATTGCAGTTATAGGGCTACCAATATCCCCTTAATAACCCTATCATAGCGTCACCCTTAACAGGAGCATTAAAATGCGCTGACTGGTTTGAAGCACTGAGGTAACTGCCTGCATATGAAGCGGCTCTGATCGATCGGCCAGCACCATATATTGTATCCAGACATATAAATACATATGGTGGCGCATCTTCACATCCAACAGTGAATCATAAGTCTCAGCGCAGATACGTAAAAGCCTTATAAATGAGATTTCTTAGCGGAGTACTAAAAGAAAAAGGGATAAGAAAGGAGAAGCATTGGGAGATCCTGTTATATGCGACGTAAATGGTGAAGCAGAAACAGGAGGTAGTATAACGGCGACATATTGCAAAATATGGCACAAAGGAGATATTCGAGTTTTGTTGGAATGTAAGAACGACACCTATACTGCAGTGGAAACGGAATATAGGTAAAAAGTCTGATATGTTACATTTGCATGTCTTTCTCTAGCCATTATTTGGAGGGGAGGTTGACCGCACTGTAATACTGTGATTACATGTGACGTGATCCAGCGCGATGGCTCAGGCCGTAACGTCTATGGTCGCATTCGGAAGTTCGTAGTTTCGATTCCCGCGGCCGACTTTTTCGGCGGTTTTCCCGGATCACCAGGCGAATACTGAGAAGATTCATTACATTCCCTGAATTTCCTGTCCCTCCATTTCACCTCCATTCTCATTTCACTCTACTTGGTCTGTTTCAGGGTTGAAAGTGTGGGCGGGAGTCTCGACGTTGCATGACAGGGGAAAAGGATGCCCTATGTAAACCTTCGTCACACAGAATGGGGCAGTGTCCCAAACCCGGGCCCCACAGTGGGATGTGCATGCCCGAAGGGGGGAAGGAGAGCCGGTTGCACCATCTGACATCTGGGGAGTTTCCATCTGTAAAATGTAGGGACCCTGCCCTCTGCCCTGTCGTGCCTCCTGGTCGTGCCGCTCTCTGTCTCCTCTCACCTCTACCGGGGGCACCCCGTCGGGTACTTAGGCACAAAAAATGCTGTACGTCCAGGTGCACGTCCATGTAACGTAACTGAGCTCTCATCCACAGTACTTCAGCGTCTCATTATGATCTTACTCGTTGTCACGCACATCTCCCCTACCGTCCATCCTTTTAGCACCTTCAAAGCAGTAGTTGAAGATGACAGAAATGGCAGTCGCGAGTTTTGAAAGCCACGCTGATTTAGAAAATCTAACATCGGAAATTGAGACACAAGCTGTTCATTGTAATATTAATATTCTAGTAGTTTGACTTCATTCCCTTTGCTCCAATATGTTTTGCTTTCGCGTTACCTACAATACTTCAATAAACATGGTGCGGACTCAACAATGATGACACCTGTTTCACGACTCGCAAACATGGTTAAGTTCTTGCCAACCGATCTGCTACTAATTACACAGAATTAACAAGATAAGATGTGCTGTTAAAACTCAAAATGCCCATAGTCGACCAAAACAGTCGTATGCAGCTTGATTGTAATGGTAATTAAAACGCTAGTATGAAAATTATAAACTCTGTATCGCTCGCTTCATAAACATGCTCACGTCTTAATTACTACCATTATATCTTGTTGATTATTATACTGCAATCCAAATAAATATTTGCATAATGGTATAATTAGACATTCATCATAGGCACAAGAGCCATAGGAGGAGGCTGAAGCGATAGCCAAAGCTTTAAAAAGAAAATGGCTATATGCTGGACTTGAAATTCCAAACTCTTTCCATGACGTCATGAGAACCAACTGAATGGTGAAAATAATTAAACAGATATGTTACATTCAAATACCTTTTCATACCCTCTGTCGCTTATTAGTGGGTATATGAGGGGCATTCAAATGAAACCTGGTCAGTGTGTCTAACTTTGCACTACACGTAAGGTGGCACCATATAACTGCGTGTATGGTGGCACCATCTATTGGTAGAACCATTACAACATGTGCAACGTTTGACGTTGCATAGCGACAGTGTGGTTTCACGCCGAAGAGAAGGTGGTCACACATGTTATCGTCCACTACTGAACATGAAGGCGAGTAAGCAGGACCAAGGAGGAGTGAGTCAAAGGAAGCAGTGGAAACATGCGACTTCACTACCTCCAAAGAAATCAAAGGCCGTGTGCACCAGTTCTGGTAAGGTCATGATGTCCATTTTTGACCACAAGGGCCCACTGCTTGTCGAGTTCCTGGAACGGGGAACCACCATGAATGCCCAGCGTTATCAAGCCACTTTACAGAACCTTAGACGAACCATCAAGTCGAAACGCCCAGGCATGTTGTCCAATGACGTTATTCTCCTGCATGATAATGCCCGCCCATACACTGCCAATGCGGTGACGACGACATTGCAGGAGTTTCGATGGTTAACGCTGGAACATTCACCGTACAGTCTAGACCTTTCACCGTGTGTCTTTCATGTTTATGGACCTCTAAAAGAAGCTATTCGTGGACATCGATTCACAACGGACGACGAAGTGTGTGAAGGTATCCAGGCCTGGATCCGACAGCAGCCTATAGCTTCTTCAAAGATGGAATCAACCGACTAGTGTCGCAATGGGATAAATGTGCCAACAGCTTTGGCGACTATTTTTGAGTTAATAAAATCGTTACCGTTATTTTACACAAGTGACCGGGTTTCATTTGAGTGACCCTTACACACTATGTGATCAAAACTATCCGGACACCCCCGAAAACATACGTTTTTTCATCTTAGGTGCATTGTGCTGCCACCTACTGCCTGGTACTCATTATCCGCGACCTCAGTAGTCATTAGACATCGTGAAACAGCGGAATGGGACGCTCCGTGGAACTCACGGACTTCGAATTCGGTCAGGTGATTAGGTGTCACTTGTGTCAGAAGTCTGTACGCGAGATTTTCACACTCTTAAACATACCTAGGTCCTCTGTTTCTGATGTGATAGTGAAGTGGAATCGTAAAGGGACATGTACAGCACAACAGCGTACAGGCCGACCTAGTCTGTTGACTGACAGAGACCGCCGACATTTGAAGAGGGTCGTAAAGAGTAATAGGCAGACATCTATCCAGACCATCACACAGGAATTCAAAACTGCATCAGGATCCACTCCAAGTACTATGAAAATTAGATGTGAGGTGAGAAACCTTGGATTCCAGGGTCGAGCGGCTACTCATAAGCCACACGTCACGCAGGAAAATGCCAAACAACGCCTCGCTTGGTGTAAGGAGCGTCGTCATTACACGATTTAACAGTGACAAAACGTTGTGTGGAGTGACGAATCACGGTACACAATGTAGCGATCCGATGGCAGGGTGTGGGTATGGCGAATGCCCAGTGAATGTCATCTGCCAGTGTATGTAGTGCTAACAGTGAAATTCGGAGGTGGTGGTGTTATGGCGTGGTCATATTTTTCCTGGAGGTGTCTTGCACCCCTTGTTGTTTTGCGTGGCACGATCACAGCGCAGACCTACATTGATATTTTAAGCACCTTCTTGCTTCCCACTGTTGAAGTGCAATTTGGGGATGGCGATTGCATCTTTCAACACGATCGAGCACCTGTTCATACTGCACGGGCTGTGACGGAGTGTTTACATGACAATAACATCCCTGTAATGGATTGGCCTGCACAGAGTCCTGACTTGAATCGTATAGAGCACCTTTGGGATGTTTTGGAACGCCGACTTCGTGCCAGGCCTCACCGACCTACATCGATACCTCTTCTCGGTTCCGCACTCCGTGAAGAATGGGCTGCCAATCCCCAAGAAACCTTCCAGCACCTGATTGAAAGTATGCCTGCGAGAGTGAACGCTGTCATCAAGGCTAAGGGTGGGCCAACACCATACTGACTTCCAACATTACCGATGGAGGGAGCCAAGAACTTGTACATCATTTTCAGCAGGCGTCCGAATACGTTTCATACAAGCTATTCTTACAAAATATAATTTTTCTATCTGCTTCATTTCATTTAAAATAAACCTTTACAGAAATAGCCACATGACACATTTCGTTAGAATACAAAGGGAATAAATGTTTAAACACTGGATGCTGGCCTTAGAATTCCATACTCTTTTCATGCAATCACGAGAAGCAACTATCGACAGGACTTTAAAAGAAAGGTCAACTATTGAACAATTCGAAGAATTAATAAAAGATATCCGGAAATGACTGATGCTACAAAAAAGCCTATTTTAAATCAGTTGTGCGTTTTAAAGCGATCTACATTTTTTGTGTGTGTAGTACGTTTTCGTCTATCGGTTTACGTTTACGCGTTATACGAGATTAAAATAAATCCTCTTGAATTAAGTGGACTTCACAGGTTATTCCCAGAAAATTCAAGGTATACCTACCCTTTATTTGTCATGTAAATATGCTTAATATGTGGTATTTTAATCAAACCCGTGGAAAAAGTTTTAAGAAAACCAAAGATTTCGACAAAATATTCCATGTATAGGATAATCTGGGATGGAGAACTCCTTTTAGAACATTCGTGTCGCATCCTGGAAGATGCGACAACTTTGTTATTTATCCGACACTTCCCTTTTGAGTTATGCTGTTCACAGACACACGCGCGCGCGGCACTTTATCTAATTACTTTCTCTACTACGTATAGTAAGTAGGGGAAGTATTGTATTCCACCCAAAAATTCGATACCGAGATTTCGCCGGAAATGCATGTTTTGAGACCCCCTGAATCCAAAAGAAGCATTTTTGGAAACATGTCCGTGCCCCAAAATGCCTTTCAGGCTAGAGAGATTCATTCTTCTTTGTATTTCCTTCCACATTTTCTCTTGAAATGAGATTTGTTTTCCCAAGGAGGTATACTCGCAGAATGGCTTATTTGGACCAGGACTCATATTTACATCTCTTTATACTTGTACCTGCTGATTCTGTTAATACTGATGACAAATATCCTTAAGTCAACACCTGCGATCACTTTGAAAAGTCCAGTAATTTTATTATTATCTATATTGTACAACCTCTCGCAATAATAATTGATGATTGCTTCATGAAATACTTCCTGACACATTAAAGGTTACAAAAGTTTGTCATTGCATAAAATAGGTAACAAAGATTTTCCTAGCAATTAGAAACCCAGTTCTATAATTTAAACCCAGTTAAGATTTTTAAAGTCATTATTAAAATGATGTATATATATATATCTTGACTGTAGAAAATTGGCGTTTGGCAAACAATTCAGTTTCAGAGCTGGATGTAACGCTATACATTCCGTAACTTGTCTTATAAAGCTGTATTAACACTTAGAAGATACTTATTTTTATGCAGTCTTCTGTGATTTAAGCAGGCATTTGATTGTGTGAGTCACAGCTTTATTTTAGCACTAGTACACCATCTTGGTTTCTGAGGTAAATTTATCTATTTCCCATTTACATAATCTAAATCAGTATGTTAGGTTGAATGGTATAGTGTCAGTTTTGAAAGATATTTCTTATGGAGCTCCTCAAGGATCTATCTTTGGTCCACTTTCATTTTTGGTGGCTGCAATTGACTTTCCCATTAAAATATAATCTCAATCTTTGTTTTATGCCGATAATATAACGTTTTTGACTAAACATGAGAATCTCAAAGATGTAAAATTTACAAACTATTGTAGATAATATTTTGATAATTGAAGCTAATTAAATTAATGCTTCAATTAACTAATGAAGTTATACTAATATAACTAAAGATTTGGTGTTATCACTTAAGAAAACTAAGTATAACAGTGCAGTAAATGTGTTCGTTATTTTTATTGATTCGAAATTAACTTTTGAACACCACATACCTCATGTTTATACAAAATTTCTAGTTGCGTTGCGTTTTTTAAAAATATCAACAATTTTGACTTATTATAATTATCTGAGATTTGCTCATTCTAATTTTTTAAGAATGTACTTTCTTATGGATTGATTTTATGCGGTAATAGTCCACACGTTAATAAAGTTTTACTTATGCAGAAGAAGGCCATTAGTTAAAAATTCATTTTATCAGGAACATTGAAATCCATTATTTGAGGATGAGAAAGTTATGAGAGGAATTGTCTATTTATCGTACAGCTGGTCTTGTATATTAAAGGCAGCTCCTGGTATCGAAATTCATATCTATGATACAAGGATACATTTTAACCTAAATTTTCATAAATGTAGGCTGGGTAAAATTATGAATAACTTTGTAAAATGCCTCTAAATGTTTCAAGCAGATTAGAGTCCACGTTTTTAATCTAATTGAGACTGCATTGAAGCATACTACGGCAGGTTGTTCCTAAAAATGTAATTCTACGAGATTGATGAATGTTTCAAATGTAACATCCCTAACTACATACTCTAAAATGCATAGTAAGTAGGGGAAGTATTGTATTCCACCCAAAAATTCGATACCGAGATTTCACCGGAAATACATGTTTTGAGACCCCCTGAATGCAAAAAAAATCATTTTTTTGAAACATGTCCGTGTGTGTGTGTGTGTGTTTGTGTGTGTCTGTGTGACTTTGAACAGCATAACGCAGAAACGAACAGTCGGATAAACACCAAACTTGGTATTTAGGTTTAGTATCTTCCAGAGATGCGACACGAGGGTTGTCAAGAAAATCTCCCCACCCCAGACTACCCTTTACATGGAACATTTTTCGAAAATTTTAATTTTCGCAAAAATGGCTCTAACGATTTTGATTAAAATATCATATGTTTAAGATATTTATATGAAAAATAAAATGTATATCTTGAATTTTCTAGGAATGTCTCCAAAAGAATTCTTCATTGTGAAAGACTTTTGCATAACCGGTAAACCATAAGAGATAGACAAAATCTTACTACACAAAAAATGTAGATCGCGTTAGAATACACAATTTATGTCATATGCATTTTTTTGTTGAGTGAACCATTTTCGAAATATTGCTTGTTATTCCCTTAAATTTTTCAAATAATTATTTTCTCAAATGAGAATTCGTTATTCATTTTTTTGTCTTGGATATACAAAGAGTATTAATCTGTGGCAAAGAGGATTGTACTGCACCTAGCAACCAGCTATTAAGATATATGTCGATGCTTACAGGCTACTGTATTTCTATATTGTCCTTGCAATTACAAAACATGGGGAACATAGTACACCTTAAGCGATAGTAAAATAGTTTTAGAACTGGTCGCTATGTGTAAAACTTAATTCTCTTTGCATGTCAAAAGATCGTTTCTGCAAATGTTTATCTCTATTAATATGAAATAGATGGAGAATAAGTGTTTGTAAAAATAGTTTGTACAAGAGTACAGAAATTCATGTGAGTGTAACACATCAGACTTTTTATGTCCTGGACATACAAAGAGAATGGAATGCGCCACATAGATACCATCTCTTAGAATATTTGATTATAGCTTAAAGCTTACCAATACCCCTTGCATCTACAAGAAAATTAGCAATAAGATTAACATATCGATATCTCGATTAACATGAAGCATATGGAGAATAAGCTTTGTAAAAAAGTTTGTACAAGAGTAGAGAAAGTCATGTGAGTGTAACACATTAGATTTTTTAAATAGTTTTAGCTTGTATTATGACGATGCCAATTGCATTGTTTTCTGCCATAGCCGGATATCAACATAAATATAAAACATAACTATTTGCAAATTTTAATTTATGTAAAAAGACATGATGATACAGTTTCATTTCTGAAGTATATCCAAAGCCAAGTAAGTATATTCGATTGATACTTTGGTTGCACTCAGTAAATCAGTACGTTGAGAGCTAGATAATAATGGATATCCAAATATCCATTCTTCTGTGAAAGAAAAGAATCACGATAATAAACAAGAAGTATTTTCCGTCTAAAAAGAGAGGAAAGAGGGAAAAGCAATCGCATTGCCTGAAAGAGGAATAAAAGCTAAAGAGTACAGGACAAAAAGTAGATGCTTTTATACGTTTGTCTTTATTTTATCCTTTTGTCTCTTCTTAAAAACGGAGCAAGCAAATAAACATTGTTTTGTTTTGAATCATAAGGAAAAGAGAGATATTGTCTCTGCAGCCTTCTTTCCTTTGGGACATTATTAAAATGCATCTACAGAAAATGAAACGAACTTAAAAAAAAAGAAAAACTTACCAAGTGATGTATTTGATAAGAAGGAATCAGATGAACACATCCCGGCCTGTGGAAATGAGGCTTCTATGTTTTCAAAGATATAAATCAAGAAACACAATAATAAACGTCCATGTTAAAATGAAAAAGAGAAAGAAACAGACAGACAGAACGTCTGGGAATATCTTTTCTTTATGATGGACTCAGATTGACTTTGATGTGGGTCGAGGAGATTTAATTAAAAATATATATGTTACATTCGTATGATTTCTCTATCCAACAGCGTCTTTCTTTATATATTTTCTTCAATCTATTCTCAAGAACAACTCATTTTTCTGCTTCATGATAATCGAAATAACCAATACAGAGATAGTTCCATTACACACTTGGTTCCATCATGCGTTCGATTTATAGCGAGGCCACAGATCGCGTATATGCGTAGCACGTGTATTACAGTAACCTCAGTATGTTCCGCCAGCGCACATTCTGTAAATGACCCGTTTAAAGCTACGTTTATCAGCTGTATTATACAGTGTCAGTTGTGCCTTCAGTTCGAGCTGTGAAGACTAGATTTTGTTCATTGTGCTTCTCAAAGGTGAACGTTTATTGCGTTGTTTGTGAATTACTTTAGATCAGTCATCATCAGTAAGTAGCTCCAGGGAGCCGGTTTTACCTGCTCCACTCACGTTAGCGTCTGTCAAAAGGAAATCTGAGCAGCAGGCCGGTTTGTAAACTCAGTGACGTTTCCTATAACTGCACGGGAGTAGCTTCAAATTAGATTATAATGAACAGAAGTGCTTTTTATTGTGATGCTATCATATGATGTTATCATATCACCACCAGTTTCCAATTCTTCACAACAGAGGCAGAAGAATCGTCTAATGAAATACTTCTTGGGGTTAGGGGAAAGAACAGTTCGCTAGTCGGCCGTAGCTGATGATGGAAGAAACATATCTCCCGAAAGTGCTCCTCAGTTAACATCTAGCGCTAATGTGATGGGAATTAACAAGTAACGACTGAGTTTAACTTATCAGCTTCAAATTAATTTGATGTATTATAATCAACTTCTGATTATGATAGGAAAATTTTTGTAATGACACTCCTATATGCTGATGACCAAGTAATCATTTATGATAATGAAGATACGCTACAAAGAGTACTATTTGAACTACATAAAATAGTCTTTTAATTATAGTTTAGTTGCATCAAAAAATAAAACTAAATCCATGGCTTTTCACGAAACCCATCGTTTGGAATGTAACATCGTATTAGACAATAATATACTTGAACAATTTAACACATTTAAATTTTTAGGATCTTCAGTATCATATATTAAAGAAGCAGATATTGGAACTAAAATATAAGGTTTTTCAAAAATATGTGGAGCAATTAAAAGAACTTAAAAAAATTAAATGGGAAGGTGGGGGAATACCGCGCACTTAAGAATACAATCTCTGAGAAAATATATTGATTTAGATGTCTGAAATTATCATTAAAGGCAGGACAGGATAGTGCTAGACTGGTGGGAATTAGGACTCGACCTACGCACATCTTTTTGTGCCTATGCCCCTGACGGGGTGGCCCCGGAAGGGAGGGATGAGCTGAGAGGGGACAAAAGGTGGTCGGAGCAGGAGGTACGACAGGCAGAGGGCAGGGTCCCTACCATTTGCAGATCTAAACTCCTCGGATACTGGCTGGTACAGCCGGCTCCCCTCCCCCTTAGGTTTATACATCCCCTGGTCTCCTGAAGTTCTCTGCACACTTGTCTACATGATTCAGCTTTTACGTGTGCATTGTATATGAAAATTCCTTCTTCATGATTAAAATTTTCGGGAGCATTTTGGTGAACTAGTAACAAGATAAGAACAGCAACAATACTAAAAAAAATCTGATGTGTTACACTCACATGACTTTCTCTACTCTTGTACAAACTCTTTTTACAAACGCTTATTCTCCATATGCTTCATGTTAATCGAGATATCGAGATGTTAATCTTATTGCTAATTTTCTTGTAGATGCAAGGGGAATTGGTAGGCTTTAAGCGACAGTCAAATATTTTAAGAGCTGGTTGCTATGCGGCGCATTCCATTCTCTTTGCATGTCCAGGACATAAAAAAATGAATAACGAATTTGAGAAAGAGTATAAGTATTGGAAAATTTAAGGGATAAACAAGCAATATCTCGAAAACGGTTCACTCAACAAAAGAAATGTATATGACATAAATTGTGTATTTTAACGCGATCTACATTTTTCATGTAATAAAATTTTGTCTATCTCTTATAGTTTACCAGTTATGCAAAAGACGTTCACAATGAAGAATACTTTTGGAGACATTCCCAGAAAATTCAAGATATACATTTCATTTCTCATGACAATATCTTAAACATATGATATTTTAATCAAAATCGTTAGAGCCATTTTGGAGAAGATTAAACTTTTCGAAAAATATTCCATGTAAAGGGTAGTCTGGGGTGGGGGGATTTTCTTGAAAACCTTCGTGTCGCATCTCTGGAAGATACTGAACCTAAATACCAAGTTTGGTGTTTATCCGACTGTTCGTTTCTGAGTTATGCTGTTCACAGACACACAAACACACACACGGACATGTTTCCAAAAATGCTTTTTTTTGGATTCAGGGGGTCTCAAAACATGTATTTCCGGTGAAATCTCGGTATCGAATTTTTGGGTGGAATACAATACTTCCCTTACTTACTATACGTAGTAGAGAAAGTAATACTCTAAAGCAGCTATCATCAAGTACTGAGCAGACCGTTTGGGAGTTTGCCGGTTAGCATGATGGGAGCAACTGAAAGAGGAGCAAGGGGAAAATTGCAGTATCATCCACACCGTCCCTCTGCGCAGCGACGGCTCTGTCGGGTAGTTTTTATTTACCAAGGACAGTACGTCAAAGCGTAGGCCAACAACACTAATTAAGCTCAACCTGCTTGAAATTTTATTACACTACAAGATAAAGTGTAAAGTGTTTAATTTGTAATAAGGTGTTAAACCATATAAAAAGATTTAACCCACAATTCCATTATTAATCTTGTATAAAAATTATTGGACTTACATCTACAACAGTTGTATATTTTAATAGTTATAATAAAGGTGATATTTCTTTCCCTTGGTGGTTTTCATACTGATTCGCATGACAAGTGCATAAACGTTGACATTAATAATAAGGGATATTTTAGAAATAGCCAATACCAAAATGTTTATTAGAAATAAACTGTATGTTTTAAAGGGATCTACATTTTTCATGCAGTATACTTTTATCTATCTCTTATGGTTTATTCAAAGTTCCTTCTGGTTATTCCTTCTGGTATTCCTTCTCAGGTTATTTCCAGAAAATTTAAGATATGCATTTTATTGCTCATATAAGAATATTAAAATATTGATAAAAGCGTAATTTAAGTTGAGAAAGTTTTCTTGAAAATCGTTGTGTCGAATCTTTAGCAGAAATTGTATTTAAATACGATGGCAAATCAAAAAGTCTTTGCTCCTATTTTTTCGGCCAAATTACGAATGTAAAACAAAAACCAACATATACATTCGAAGTAGTGGACTTTTCATGGGCGGTCCTCGTAGAGTTTCCAGCTGCTACCGGCGGCAGCACTGCTGTCAGTGCATTCAAAATGGCAGGTGTGCTTAATACGTCCACAGTTTACGAGCAACGAAGTGTGATCCGTTTTCTATGGAGTAAGAAACGAACGCCCATCGAGATCCAGAGGGAAATGCAGCCATCATATGGGGAAAGGTGTCTTGCTTTGAGAAGTGTAATATGGTGGTGTTGTGAGTAGTAAACGTTCGTGCAAATCTGCATGACAATGAGCGTGCGGGGAGACCACGTTTATCGGTGACTGATGACAATATTGCCCGCGTGGATGCGATGGCGAAAGCAGAGCAGTGCGTGCGCATCAAAGGCATTGCTCATGAGCTCGATATTTCTTTTGGGAGTGCTATCGACATCATACACGAGTGCTTGGGGTACAGGAAGATTTCATGTCGATGGGTTCCTAAGCAGTTGGATGACGTGATGAATGGCAAGCGAATGATTGCTTCTTTATATCATTTGCAACGATATGCCGAGGAGGGTGACAATTTCCTGGATCGCATTGTTACTGACAATGAAACGTGGGTACTGCATTACACGCCGGAATCAAAACAGCGCAGTCTCCTGTGAAAAAGAAATTGCGCACTGCGCCATCTGTTCACAAAGTGAAGTTAAGGGCATTTTGGGATTGCCGTGGACCGCTCGTGTTGAATTTCATGCCGCAAGGTGCCACCATCAATGCCGACAGATATGGTTCTACACTGTCACTTCTGCGGGCTGCGATCAGAAAGCAGCGCCACGGGATTCTCGATGTTGACAACGTGATCATCCTCAATGACAATGCTAGACCACATGTGGTAAACAAGGCCGTCGACAAGCTAAGGAACCTTCACTGGAAGTTTCTAGAGCATCCACCAGCCCGAATCTTGCTCCTAGTGATTTTCATCTTTTCAGTCCGCTGACGAAGTTACTGGCAGGACAGCGATTCACTTGCGACGACGAAGTCAACACAACAGTGCGACAGTGATTTCGTAGTCAGACGGCCGACTTCTACCGCAGCGGCATCGCAAAATTAGTGCTGCGATGGGACAGATGTCTGAACCGGCACGGGGACTGTGTATTAAAATAGTGAAAGGTACAAGGAATAATATCTATATGTTTAGTTGGCTGTATGTATCTTATGTTACCAGAAAAAAACAGGGGCAAAGACTTTTTTATTTGCCCTTGTATCTCTTTTGGTATTTATCCCATTTAGGGTTTACAAATACAGGGATCTTTTTCTTAAAATATGATGTATATTAACATTAGTGGCACACAAATTATTTTTACTTAAGATTATTTCTCTGTCTACTTAATTTTATTTGAGATACATCCTTGCAGAAAGAACTACATTACTCATCTCGTCAGGATACAAAGGGAACAGCGATAGTCAAAGGTTTAAGGACTGGACGCTAAACGCCGGCCTTAAAATTCCATACTCTTTCCATGACATCCTGAAAAACAACTGAATGCCTACAGGACTTTGAAGAATGACAAAAGTATTGAAAAATCCGAACAATTAATTGCGGATATAAGAAATGGATTCTGCCACAAGAAAGGGGTTTGGAATAAAATGTGTGTTTTAAAGAAATCGAATTTTTTGTGTAGTACGTTTTCGTCTGCCACTTATGGTTATAAATTTTATTTGACATGTAAATATCTTTAACATATGATATTTTAATCAAAATTGCGAGCATTTTTGCGAAAATAAAAAAATTACAGAAAATGTTCTCCGTAAGGGTAGTAAGGATTTGGAGGATTTTCTTGAACATATTCATGTCGTATCTTTGGAAAATACTAACTTAAATACAAAATTTTGATATCTATTCGAATTTAGTTTTCAGTTACGCTGTTTACAGACACTCAGACACACACACACATCATTTTTTTAAAAATTATTTTTATCAAGGGGCCTCAAAACATGTATTTCCGATGAAATTTCGATATAGAATTTTTTAATGGAATGTAGATACCTTCTTTACCTACTGTGTATGTTGTAGAGAAAGTAAAAATGTTTTTCTTGCGTTTAGGGTGCCTCAAAACATGTATTTATGGTGAAATATCGATTTTTGGGTGGATTCCAATACTTCCTTTAATTACTTTATGTACTTGTAGAGTAATAAATAAATGTGGTTATACTGTGTAGAAGTAGTATGAAATTAAAACGTATGTACAGAGGCAGTCACGTAGAACTTTCATAACGTTTTTTTATCAAACCCGTATTTTTTGTTGTTTTGACACCAAATGCTGTACACAGTGTTACGTACGCTTGTAGCGACCCTTGAAGCTGCTACACATTGAAATTCAATTTGTTTTTGTTTAGTCACGTCACGTAAACGCCCTAAATGTTTCACCTGGCGACGTAACACAAATTCTGTTACAGCGTGTATTTTCCCATAGGCGTAACGATGCCCGATAAAAACCGCACCGCAAATAAAAACTTACGAGCTAAAGGGGGGAGCGAGTGACCTCGCAAAACACTTTAACACCAGCAAGAGAGGGTGTCCTGGAGTTTGTTCCTCCCTTAATGAAAGGGAAGCAACCCTCTCGATTAGCTCACCACCACAGACCTCCTCTCTCCCCTACAAAATATGGGGAATTAACTTGAGAAGTAAGTTTTGATCCCTCTTTCGGAGTTTATGTGAAATAAAACGGAAAACCCATCTTTTCTCAATCCCAGTGGCGTGCGTTCCTTGAGTGTAGGGTCTTTGGTTGTCAGCAAAAATGAATCACTTGCTTATATTAACATACTGGAGTGTATGTGAAGACTAATAATTAAAACAATTTCTGATATTTTACATTCATATGACTTTCTTATCCTATAATTTACAAATTATTTTTAATAAAACATATTCTTGTACATATATACATCCTTTTAATAGAGATAAATGTTTGCAGAAATGCTTTTATTTCCCATTTCGTTTAGATATAAGAGGGACAGCATAGTTAAATCTTGAAATAGTTGGTTACTGTGCTAGCTTTAAAATTCCAAACTTTGTATGACCAGAGAGAAAAAAAGGAATAACGACTTTAGAATTGAAAACAATACAGAGAATATCTCGGAAACAGTTAACGCTACAACAAATTTACTTGATATAAATAGTGTGCTTTAACAAAATTTACACGTTTTGTGTAGTAAGATTTTGTCAAACAAGCGGGATGACTCATACGGTAACGTCTGTGGCCGTATTCGGGAGGTCCCGGATTCGATTCCCGACGACAGCCCGCACTGACCCATGTGTTTTTTCGGGGTTTTCCCGCATCGTCAGGCGAATGCTGGAGTGCTTTTCTCAGCCATTCCATTTCGTTCCATTAATCATTGTATTCATCCTTCACCCCGTTTGGTCGTTTTCAGAGTTGCAAGTGTCGACGATGGTATTTCGGTGCAGCGTGGCAGAGAAAAAAGAATTCTGTTTGTGAACTCTCTCCCGCCCTTGACTTTCGGCTGGTTGTCGTGGTTTAAGGACCGCCGCTGGGGGAGGGACGTTGGACCCTATGTGGGGCATGGTTCTCGGTCTTCCTGTCCTAATGCTGAGGCGTCTCAATCTGGAAACTATAGGACACTATCATTGCTGTGCCGTCACTCCTTGTTCCGGCCGCCCCATTCTTCCCTTCTGGGGCACCCCCTCGTGGGTCGTCGGTACATACCCTTATTCCTGGATCGGTGCCCAATCCCTTCCACTTCACAATCCAATTCCATCCAAGATTTTTTTCAACCGTTCATCAATCATATAAAAATGATTAAGAATGAAGAGGAACTTCATAGGCTACTGCCAGAAAATTCAAGATATACATTTTATTTGTCAGTATCATAAACATATAGTATTTTAATCAACTCGTTAGAGACATTTTAAAGAAAATAAAAATTAATAAAAAATGTTCTAAAAAGATAGTTTGGAGAGGGGGAAATTTTCTTGAAAACTTTCGTGCCACGTCCTTGACGTGACTTAACAAGTTGGTACTTCACAGACTTTGAGTTATACTGTATACACACAGAAACACATTCCTGGTATCGAATTATTGGGTGCAATGCAAATTTATACTTTTTCTACTTATTATAGGCAAACAGTAGAAAAATTAAAAAGTGTCTACCTTGAAACATTGGAAGTAACTGAACATTAGAAAATATTTCATAAACAACTAGACCTACATGATTTAACACAACATTATATTTAAGAATGTCTTTACTTTTGGGGGGGTAGATTTTTGTCTCTTCCATAGTTATAAAAATGGAATCGAAAGGAGGGAAAAGCTGACGATATAAATTTTATTCCTCATACCGATATTTCTAATGATAAAACTGTTAATCTCATTTTTGAGAAAATAAAAAGTAACGAAAATGCTTCAATGTAAAGAATAGTTTCGTGTCAGGGGACTTTAAATCTTCGTGTTCTCATCCCGAAGAAAGCTACAAAGTTTGGTACTTACCCCATTTTTTCGGTTTTGGAACATGCTATTCTCTCCCTCCCGCCTCTCTCTCTCTCTCTCTCTCTCTTACTAAACGCACATACACCACGTTTCCCCCACAATGCCACCTTTGGTAGTTCAGGAATCCCAAAACACTACCTACCATGTGGAAGTAACGGGGAAAATAAATATGGATAATTATAAAAATTATAATTTCGTCAGCTTTAATGAGTGCAAATCGAAGATTTCAGGAAATTTCCCGCCAAAAGCTATGCATTTACTTGAAAAGTTAATTTTTCTACCTGCTATTTTTGTCAAACATAGTGTAGCGACATGACTAAACGTTTTATTTTGGAATTTCTGAAGGAAGCTGTAAATACTTTGCTTTTATTAAGCGATCATTGTGCTTATAACTGAAATACCATAAATGCTCAACAACATATTCGTGTCCGATCATCCCGACTAAGCTTTTCTTTCCCTTTTCTTTTCCATCATGGTTTTCTCTCGCTTTCTAGGCAAATGCTGGTGTATATTCCATTTTCCAGGCACTTTTCTTTAGTTCCTAATAATTGTTTCAGGTCTCAGGACCAGGCGTGTCGGACGGTGGTGTGCGGCATATGCGGCGAAGGTATTTTTAAGGATAAGCTGCTTATACCTTGGCAGATTTGTGTCTGTCCTTGTAAATAAAGGTGGAATCAGACGGACTCTGTCATTATGCACATTATGGAGAATTAAGTGTCCCCTGATGCGCTTGGTGCTCTCGGAGGTTAAATAATCAGAATAGTCTTAAAGTTGGCTGCAGTGCTGAAATCCTCCACCATTACCGTCTACTCTACCACGGCAAAATAGTAGATTTTGTAAAATACAGAATAATAAACAACTCTTTAAGGGGCTTATCTATTGTTGAAACATTCACTGTAGCACCTTTAAATTTTGCTATATTTTTAGGCAGTGTGTTAAGCTTTGAGGTATGATCAATGATGTATGAAGTGACGGCAGCACCTCATGGATTACAGTGAATCCCTAATTGAGTCAATCTCTAAGGAATAAAATGCTGCAGTTCACAGTGGCTGGTGTATGGAGTATTAAAATAAGCCTATCGTGTATCGTATTTAAGTTATGAACAATTACTTTCATACTGATATAACAATTTATAATACGGTAAATCTCAATATTATTTATCGTATATCAAAACTCTTTTGAAAATATTTTAGGCATCCACGAATATGTTTTAATAGAGAGCATTACTTTTTAAACCTTATTCTCTAACACATGGCACTCTGATTACAAATTCGTGCAACTAATGACCTATGCTAATCATGTAAACATTATAGCAAGAACAAAAAGGGAACTGAGAAAGGATAGTACTAGAACGGAGGGGGACTTCTATGCAGATCTTTTGTGCCTAGGCCCCTGACGGGGAGCTCCCGGGACGGAGAAATGAAGTAATATGAGACAGGGGGCGGCCGGATCAGGAGACACGGAGGGCAGAGGGCAGGATTCCTACCATTTACAAATTCGAACTCTCCGGGTGCTGGTTGGTGCAGCTGGCCCCTCTCCTCCCTGTGGGCTTATAATCCCCTGGGAGGCCGCTTGCAGTCCGGGGGACGAAGTTTTCCTCCGAGCATCCTGTTTCCTGCCATTTACACGCCGAGACCTCCCGCCGACACTGTCTATCTCTTATGGTTTACCAGTTATGCAAAAGTCGTTCACATTGAAGAATACTTTTGGAGACATTCCTAGAAAATTCAAGATATACATTTTATTTATCATGTAAGTATCTTAAATATATTATTTTTAATCAAAATCAATATAGCCATTTTTGAGAAAATTAAAATTTTCGTAAAATGTTCCATGTAAAGGGTAATCTGGGTTTGGGGAATTTTCTTGAAAACCTCGTGTTGCATCTCTGGAAGATACTGAACCTAAATACCAAGTTTGGTGTTTATCCGACTGTTCGTTTCTGAGTTATGCTGTTCACAGACACACCATAGACAGAGAGACAGACACACAGACGGACATGTTTCCAAAAATGCTTTTTTTGGATTCAGGAGGCCTCAAAATAGGTATTTCTGGTGAAATCTTGGTATCGAATTTTTGGGTGGAATGCAATGACTTCCCCCACTTACTATACGTAGTAGAGAAAGTAAAAATTATTCGTACATAATATTCCTTACGGACATACCTTGCTATATGAGAAGTGTGTTTCGGATTTGGCTTGTGCAAGTCCCTGTTTTCCGTTAATTTCTAATCTTACGCAAGCGTGCTTTGTTGTTACTGTCTTGGGTCCCTGGTTTTGTTATTGACATGAACAAGAACGGAGTATTTTCAGCCTGTAGACAGACTGCAATTGCTGTCTAAGTACTAAATATTGAATGGAAGACAATGATGGCGGTTTCGGATCCCAAACTGAGCACTATTCTTAATGGGGTCGTTTTCCAAAATGTGCAGATGCTAAGCTTGTTTCACTGAAAATGACACTCATTAACCACTATTAGTTAGGCCTCATTTATGCATGCGATTTTGTCGCACGATCAACACAATAAGGGGTCAATTTATGCATGCGACATGTCGCATTGTGTATTGGGAAATCAGTTCTACCAGCCGTTTCTACATGTGTTCAACACCAAGAATGGATCCCTGTGTTTTGTACTATTGCTACAAACTCTTAACTGGATAAAACTCTTAATCTCTACCCTATATCGTTTATTAGTAAATATATATTCTTAGTAAAGTTTATTTTCATATCTACTTCATTTTAATCGAACAAACCTTCGCAGAAGTAGCTCATTACACATTTTATTAGTATACAAAGAGAACAGCAATAGTGAAATGTTTAAGAACTGGACGCTATACGCTGGCCTTAAAATTTCGTGCTGTTTCCATGGAATCCCGAGAAACCATAAAAATTGACAGGACTTAAAACGAAAAGACTAAAGTACTGAGCAAATCGAATAACGGATATCTTTAAAATAAACTATACCACAAAAAATCTGATGTGTTACACCCACATGACTTTCTCTACTCTTATACAAACTATTTTTACAAACGCTTATTCTCCATCTACTTCATGTTAATCGAGATAAACATTTGGAGACTCTATCTTATTGCTAATTTTCTTGTAGATGTAAGGGGAATATATATTTACAAGGGCAGTATCGAAATACAGTAACCTTTAAACACATACATATCTCTTAATAGCTGGTTGCTAGGTGCAGCACTATTCCCTTTTCCACAGATTAATACTCTTTGCATATCCAAGACAAAAAAATGAATAACGAATTCCAATTTGAGAAAATAAGTATTGAAAAATTTAAGGAAATAACAAGCAATATCTCGAAAATGGTTCACTCAACAACAAAAATGTATATGACATAAATTGTGTATTTTAACGCAATCTACATCTTTTGTGTAGTAAAATGTTGTCTATCTCTTATGGATTACCAGTTTACTAAAAGTCGTTTACAATGAAGAATACTTTTGGAGACATTCCCAGAAAGTTCAAGATATACATTTTATTTGTCTTGAAAATATCTTAAACATATGATATTTTAATCAAAATCGTTAGAGCCATTTTTAAGAAAATTAAATTTTCGAAAAATGTTCCATGTAAAGGGTACTCTGGAGTGGAGGGATTTTCCTGAAAACTTCATGTCGCATATCTGGAAGATACTGAACCTAAATACCAAGTTTGGTGTTTATCCGACTGTTCATTTCTGAGTTATGCTATTCACAGACAGACACACAGACGGACATGTTTCCAAAAATGCTTTTTTTGGATTCAGGAGATCTCAAAACATGTATTTCCGGTGAAATCTCGGTATCGAATTTTTGGGTGGAATACAATACTTCCCCTACTTACTATACGTAGTAGAGAAAGTAAAAAGTAATTTGAAATCAAAGGTGTGTTTTAAAGGGATTAGCAGTTTTTTTGTATTGTTTTTCTATTGCTTAACATTTACCAGGTATACAAATAATACAACACTCCTTCCGAATGAAGAGGACTTTACAGGCTATTCCCAGAAAATTCAAGAGATACATTTTGCCATGTTAATGTCTTTAATATATGTTATTTAATAAAAATTCTTAGTCATTTTTGAGGAAATCAAAATTTTCAAAAAAAAAATTATGTAAAGGTATTGCGAAGTGGGGGATTTCCTTGAAAGTCTTTCGTGTTGCATCCTTGGAAAAGGCTAAAATTAAATACCAAATTTGTAAATGTTTTGTTTGGATTCAAGGTGCCTCAAAACATGTATTTCCAGTGAAATTTCTGTATGGAATTTTTGGGTGAAATGCAATAAATACTTCCTCTACCTATTATGTAGTGGAAGAGAAAGCGAAAACACAGACTAGCGGAATGTACATCCATAAAGAGTACAAGGTTTTGTGTTTAGTAATCTCTTTGGGAAATTAATCCTTGTCGCGATCTTTGTAATTTTCTGACGAACATCCCAAACTGAACTAATAAGAATTTCTTCTATAAAATATTCTGTACCCATACCTGATAAAAGTCTCAACGACTACAATCAAATCACCCTTGTAACACGTGAAAGCACAAACCCCAACAATGAGAATCACTTTGTGTTTCTCAAAGTGGCAGCACTGACTCGCTTATCTTGCTCGCAATGCAGTAATGCGACGTGATAAACAGGCCCATATACACCCATGTATAATTGACGTCATGCGGCTGTCGCATATATCGTGCGAGCTGAAAGACCATGCGACATGCTTGCATTTAACTTATTTTCAGATCACGTCGCACTTGTCGCACTACATGAAATCGCATGTATAAATGGGACCTTACGTTAGCTGCAGGACCAGAAACTCAGTCTATACCCCTCATGCGCAAGCAATGCCTTGAAATACCGTCGCCATCTCTCATGTGGTACACGTTTCTAGTACACTTAAGTATGTCCATAGCAAATTACATTAAATTATGGTCATTAATTTGCATTTCACAGGCCGAGAAGCTAGATAACTTGTATTCGCTGACCAGGGCACCCTTATCGGTCCTTTGTTTATACTTAGTTGTTACATCTTGCTTCTTTTTGATCCACTTTCTAATATATTAGCTAGTGGTCATAAAGTAGGGTAATTAAAATTACAGTATTACTTATTCGATTGTGAAGTAAGAGGAATTCAGACCGCTGTATAATTATTAAGAAAGCAGACTTAACATGATAATGTTAAAAAGAAAAGTAAAGAGAAATAGGACAATGGCAAAACGTCTGGTCTCGTAGCTCAGACTACTGACCGAGCGACATGGCTCAGGGTGTTGTGACGGTGGCGCGCATTCGGGAGGTGTCGGGATCGATCCCTACGACTGCCCATTCTAGTCGATGGGTTTCTTTAGTTTCTCCGGGTCGCCAGGCGAATGCTGGGGTGGTTCATCTTCTGCCACGATGCTCCTTCTGCTCATTTCCTGTACCCATCATCTTCCTTATCATCTGTTTCGGGGTTGTAGACGGTGTTCTGCAAAGGTTTCTTCCCTAATGTTACTGTGGTATCGCCAGGTTAGGTTTCTCCTCAGCGTGGGGGTTCGCTCCGGGAGTCCCTGAAGTTTGGCGGCCTTTGGGCAGGAACCCTGCGGCGTCGAATGCGTTCTATTTGGAAACATTAGGCACCCCGTCCATGCTTGCGCACGGCGGCATCCGGATCTGGCCGCCCTTGGTTCTCTCCCCTCACCCCTCCCTGTCAAGGGTACGATGAAAGCACAATGGGCCGACTGGTCTGCGTGTGGTGCTCTGCCTTGGTTCCGGGGTCCCCTCCGTTAAACTTACCTTTACATTCTTACCTCCCTGCTGTGTGAGGGGTCCCGGTTTCGATTCCCGCCTGGAGGGTGGGGTATTTCTCTAGCCAAGATTATTCACCAGCCTCCCCAGAGACTGGAGGTATGAACAAGAGTATGATTGTGTGTGTGATCTAATGAATAAAACCCAACGTTTACTCCAACGACAAGCGAATACGAGTTAACATCATTGCCTATAGGCAATAATATATTCCGAAGGAAAGGACGCCGATAAGTCCATTTCAGTTAAATGAAGCTTAAGAAAATGGTAACAAAACGTGTAATTATAGTCGGTCTAGACCCTAACCTAAATATAACTAATCTTGTTACATTACTAAGGGGATAGAAGGTTGAGCAATCAGAATGTCACAATCTTTTTACAATTTATATAGGGGACGCAGTCTAACTCAGGTTACCAAAAAGCAAAGATGACTGATGCCACATATCAGGGCGGTCACTAGATATATAACCACAGAAATCACCAGACCGCCTATTTATAAAGGACGCACTATTTCGGTCTTCTGCTAGCATCATGAGTCCTTGTCATATCATATACAGGATGGAATGGAACTTATACACTACTAATATATACTTCATGCTTTTGTCCTGCGTTCAGCCGTTTCAAAAACAGTTGTTTTTCTAAATTGGATGTTTTATTTCACGAGGTTGTATGAAGATAATACTTTGTTACTTGTAATATGGGTAGATTAACCCATTTCTGACCTAGTTTCGGTACTGTGTGGCGTGTTAGAGGGTTTTGAAATAATCCTTTTCCGAACACCGTTTGTGTTGGAGACATAACAACGTTGCTAGGTCAAGGTAGGTCGGTGTAAGAACCAGTTCCTGAACGTACGGAATCAGCATGCCTGAATTGGGAGATGGAGGTAATAATCTGGCCAAATTACAAGTACAACTTGGAAGCTATTGCCATACACTAACAGTATGGAAGTAATGCCTTCATAATCCAATAAGCGCTTCGCTGTCGCCGACTGAAAAGCACACAATGTTTATGTCAGATCCATAGCAGTTGAGTCGTTATTAAACATCGTACTACGCATTGAAACTCACAGGTTTAATGGTAAAAGAACCCGAGATGTGTTTAATGAATAATCATACGTACGAGATGCCAGAGTATTCAAATCGTGATACCTTGATAACGTTTATCTACACTCATGAATTACGCGACGCGCTGAGCATCCACGCTACCGGTCGCTACCAGCTTCGCGCTGCGACGTTCCCAGTGAGTGTATTTTATATTCTCGAAAAATCTAAAGTATCTTCGCATAGAATGGTCATGGAAAAAACTGGAAAAAAATATGTTCCAAATAATGAAATATATAACCGTTTAAAATTAATATAATTACTTCCCTTACACCAGGTACACTGCTCTGTAATATTCTTTTCTTCTGTGCAAGTTACCAGCTTCCTTATCTCCATAATCGCTGATTAACTATACCTTGGATGCACCCTAAGTGTTAAATTAAGCCATGAACCGTAGTATGGACTTATTTATATAACATATTATTAAATGTTTAAAATACCTGTACAAAGAAAAACTTTTATATTTATTATTTTACACTTGCATTTAAATTTTACATTTGCAAGCGGTAAAATGGAAGTGAGGATACGCCACTGTCCAATCGCTTTACCAATCCAAGCTATCTCCATCATTCTCATCATCTGCCGGCTGAGTGAGGATCTTTATGAAGCCGGTTCCCCTTTCTACTTAAAGACTGTTGCACCCACTTGATGTTCTTTGCTTGAAGAAAATCCCTTCTTCCGACAGCGAAGTGGGAAGGGAAAAGATGCCACACTCAGTATCTCCTTCTCATTACTTTCGCCCTTGTCAATTCCAAAGCCCCCTTTCAAGAAACCGACGCTTTAGCTTCGTCATATCATTTCCTCTTTTCCATTTCGAAAACAAAACCAACTGGAATACACTTGAATGAAAGAGAGAGTAAACTCTCTAACGCCTGGGTAAAACATCACAAACTCTGTTTAACACTCCTTTAAGCCTTCCTCAACCAGTGTAATAACGTAAGCTTTTGTGAAATAGTTTATAGGCTGTCGCCCCGGTTTGGAGAGCTACTTTTGGGAGAGGCTTAGTTCATAGAATGACGCGACCTGTGGAACTTTCTGGAACCAAAGGCTAAACCAGAATGCTTATGTCAAGATTGGGCATCTATATAAAGGGAGCTAAGGCTGTCAAAATAATATTTATGATTACGGAGAGACTAAATGGCAAACACTGACAAAAAATAACAGTTTTAGCATTTTGTGCAGACTTTTACATTGAGATATCTTTTTAATTCTATATATTGCATCCTTCTAGACACAACATTTATATTTTAAATATGTATTTAGAAAGGATACTACACCTACAATTTTTACTGTATTTTCTGCAGCACTTCACACAAAAATCTTGTGTGTTACATTTGCATGACTTTCTCTACATCCTATTGTTTATTAGTAGCCATACAAGGTATTCTTAGCAAGTTTATTTTTCTATCTACTTCATTTTAATCAAAATAAATCTTTTAAGAAATATCCGCATTACGCATTTCGTTATAAATACAAAGGGAACAACGACAGTCAAATAGAGTAGCTAAGTATTGAACAATTCGAAACATTAATAATGAATATTTCGGAAACGGTTTATTTCACAAAAAGTTATTTGAATTAAAGAGATTTACATTTTGTGTGTAGTGTGTTTTTGTCTATCCCTTAACGTTTACAAGTATACGAGATTATATAAAATTCCTTCCCAATGGGGAGAACTTCAGTTTGTTTTTAAAAACAGTTCAAGGTATACATTATATTTATCATGTAAATATATTTAATATATGGTATTTTAATCAGAATCATTATAATCATTTTTTAGAAAATAAAAAATTTCGAAAATCCTTTCATGTAAAGGATAACTGGAGATAGGAGGATTTACTAAAAATCTTTGGAGGATACTGAAATTGAATACCAAGTTTGGTAATTTAAGTTTTTCGATTTTAAATCATGCTATTCACAGACACACGCACATACAGATCTTTTTCTATAAATAACTTTTTTATTCAGGTGGCATCAAAATATTATTTCCAGAGAAATATCGGTATCGTATTTTCGGGTAGAATGTAACATCTGCTCTACCTACTCTATACGTGGTAGAGAAAGTAAAAGCCTTAACTCATATACACTTCAGAGTAGAGAGGAAAAGTTCTAGCCTATGTTTTTAGGGAAAGCTATGCTCTAAAGATTAGTACTACTGTTCAGTGTGACAGATTCTGTCTGTTTAAGCCATATATGAGAAGGAAACTGAAATAAAGGGTAGATGGTAGATGAGATACCACCCGCATTCGCCTACCGACTAAGGAAAACCACGGTTAGAGTGGGCGGTCGACCGGAATCGAACCGGCTTCTCCCGATTGTAAGCCTTGGACGTTAGCGCGGAGCCAACTTGTTTGGGTGTAAAGCCTATTAATTATACAGGGTGAATCACATAAAACGTGCACCGCAAATATTTTGAAAATGGAAAGTGCTATTGATGTGCAGCATTGATTGTGGTCAGGAAGTCGCACATTTAGCCTATAAACAGATTTTAATAATACTGAGAAAGTGTATTTTTTGAGCAAACATACAATTTTTAAATGGAACAATGCCTAGTTACATCAAAAGAATAAAGTTATGGTAAATTAGAATGCCAATGGTCTTTGTTGCAGGATTCTAGTGCAAGTGGTTTATGAGAAGTCGTATTTTGAAAAGATTCACCCCAACAATTGTTTGTCCCATTCAACCTGCTTAGTTGCTAGGTAAGATGTTGTTATGTTTGTTTGCATTGCTTTTTCTGCTCATTGATTGCATTGCGACTTTCTGGTCAGTTAGTTTGTGACAGTTCAAGCAGTATGTCGTGAGTGGAAGATGTGGTTTACTAATGCAGAAAAAGCCGGCATGCTCATGGTGTATGGAGAGTGTAGGAAGAGTGCAGTTCGTTCCTGTACGGTGTATGCGGAAACGTATCCCAATAGACGTCAACCATCTCGGCAATTATTTATCAACCTCTTCAACCAATTACGTGAAAGTGGTACTGTAACACCTAGAAAACGTAACAGAAACAAACAAGTGACTGGAGAAGAGGCGAAATTAATGTTTTGGCTGCCGCTGCAGTAGATCCGCAAATTACTTCCCGCACAATCGCACGTGGAACTGGCATAACTCAGGCAAGTGTACTGCGCATTCTCCATCGACATAGGTTCCATCCCTATCACATTTCTCTCAATCAAGAGCTGCATGGAAACGATTTTGAGAATCCTGTTAACTTTTGTACATAGGCATTAAGACATGATACTCCAGATTCATCATGTATCTTGTTTAGTGATAAGGCAACATTTACTATTCATGGACAGGTAAACCGCAGAAACATGCACTGTTGGTCTGTTGACAATCTCCGTTGGTTTCGTCAGTGAAGCGTCGGCGTCCATGGAGTTTAAACGTGTGATGTGGGATAGTGAAATCAGCTCATAGGCTCTTTGTTCATAGAAGGAACAATGAACTCCCACTAGTATCGCAGCCTCCTGACAGAATCTGCCAGAGATGCCAGAAGACGTTCCTTTGCAGACTAGGAGGAACCTGTGGTAGCAACATGATGGCTATCCAGCACATAGTGCACGCAGTACTACAGCTTGTCTTAATGGATTGTTTCCAGATCGTTGGATTGGACGAAGAGGACCTGTATCTTGGCCGGCCCGTTCACCGGATCTGACCCCTTTAGAATTTTTTCTGTGGGGAAGACTGAAGGGCACTGTCTAAAAGGATGTACCAACTACACCAGACGATATAAAACGACGCATTACTGCGCCTGATCCGAAATTTCCGCTGAAATTCTTGAATGTGTGCAGCAGTCTTTCCATAGCAGATTGAAAGCGTGTATTGAAGCTGCCGGTGGTCATTTTGAACAGAACCTTTGAAGGGCTATGTTCTCTTTACTTGTAAGAATCCATAGAAGTGTTGTAATTCCCTTTTGTTTTTCTTTAGTTTGTGCTACCGCAGGTTGTACAAGTGTCGGTGCGTAAAAAGTTCAGAATAAGATTTCTCATAAACCACATGTAGAATCTTGCAAGAAACGCCACTAACATTCTAATTTACCCAACCTATGTTCTGTTGATGTAATTAGGTATGTTTCATTTAAAAAATTGCATGTTTGCTCAGTATTAAAATCTGTTAATAGGCTAAATGTACGAGCCCCTGACTACCAATCAATGCTGTGAAAACTGCACCTCAATAGCACTTTCCTTTCCGGAATATTTGCGGTGCAAGTTTTAGGAGATTCAACCTGTATAAATTAAATGTAGTAATATGCCTCTTATATTTATAATCTTCTAGGTTGTGATCTATTCAAAAAATTAAATGCCTTAGTGTGATCAAAAATATGGTTGTAAAGTTTCTATTTGTTTTTCATTTATAATAGTTAAGTTATTATTAATTTACTAATTTACTAATTGAGGAGAAATGTAGCAAAGATTACATTGAAATTGCATAGAATCATATTCAATGTATTAAATAAGACAAATATGCCAATGGCCTGGCCTAGTTGTTAGGATGACAAGTTGTTCAAATTTGAGTATCGATGATGCTTAGGGAAGGTGAAAAAAATGAATAAGGTCAGTGTTATTCTATTTGGTATGCAGTATTGAAAGGCGATGCTTGATATGAAACATTTCATGAGTTATCAGTTAATGCATATGATGCACACTGTAAACCACTGTTAATGAATGAAAGGGTATTAACGGTCATCCATCGATCCATCCATTCACCCACCCACCCACCCATCCATCCATCCATCCATCCAATTATCTATTTACCATCACCCAACTCGGCATAATTATTCAATAAATGTACCAAATACTAGACTAGGTAAAAGAAAAAATCTCACGTGATACATTCACACGATCTTCTCTATACTCTATCGTTTACTAGCGGGTACACAAATTATTTTAACTTAGTTTATTTTTTATCCACCACTTTTTAATCCAAATAGCTACATTATACATTTCATTATAGATACAAAGAGAACGACAGTCAAACGTTTAAAAACTGGACGCTATATGCTGGTCTTAAAATTCCATGCTGTTTCTATACAATCGCGAGAAACAACAATGTTGAAAGGAATTTAAGAGAATTATCGAACCTTTAATGGCGGATATCTAAGAAAAGGCTTACACTACAGAAACACTTATTTTAAATAAATTGTGTGTTTTAAAGAGATCTATATTTTTCTTACACTACGTTTTCGTCTATCGCTTAACGTTTACAAGTTATACAAGATTATACAAAGTTCTCTCCGACTGCAGGACTTCACAGGCTATTCTCCGAAAATTCAAGATGTACATTTTATTTGTCATGTAATTCTGTTTAACATATGATATTTAAATCAACATCGTTAGAGGCATTATTTAGAAAATACAAAATTCGAAAATGTAGCATGTAAAGTGTAGGTTGATTTGGGGCAAGTTTACTGAAAATCTTCGTCTCGCCTCTTTGGAAGATACTGAACCTAAATAACAATTTTGGTATTTGTCTGACTTTTCGTTTTTTAGTTATGCTATTCAGAAACACATGAGCATGTTTACAAAAATGCCTCAAAACGCGTATTTCCTGTAAAATATTGGTAGACGTAGTAGAGAAAGTAAAAATGATTGTATACTGCTACCTTGGATATGTTCAATCGTTTACCTCTAGAGGCAACAGTGCCAGTTTTAAGATTTGATTGTGTTTTACGAAGCCGGATGACTGACAAGCCTTTTTATAAAATTGAGGAATATATTACTAAAATTGTATATATATATTTTTTAAATAATTTATGTAAGAACATTTTATGTATCTTTATTTTAATTATTATATTGTGTATTTATGTGTAATTATTATTATTAATATTATATCTATCGACTATGCCTATGCATCTTTGATGCTCACGACTGTACAAATAGATTGAATACATTCCAATTTGTTGTGAGATTGTGATACTTTTGTGGTAAGTGCAGGGCCAGTGTGGTCTGTATCTGAATACGGTACAGTGCGATGAGAAGAGCATAGTTCAGTACTCTGTTGAACAGCGTGTGTTTATAGTTAGCACGTACTGGAGTCAATTAAGAAGTTTCCAGAGTCAATTATTTGTCTCATCTTTCACGAAACGACAGGATTAAAGCAAAGCTGTAGCCTCTCACCGGCACTTATTGACTTGTGTATGTTATATATAATTGAAGAAACAAATATCGGATGTGTACTTATTGGGAACAATCGAATTAATAACATCCTGTTTGCAGGTGATCAGTTACTTTTAGCAGAAACGAAAGATCATATCCAAACTAATGTGAAAAAATTAAATAAAATCCTGTAAAATTACTGCGTGAGAATATACATACAAAAAACAAAAGTGTTGGCTGTGAAAGGTAAAAGAAATATTAGAGCTGAAAAATTAGAAACAGTAATGTAATAGAACAAGTGAATACTTTTTAATAGTTTGCCGCTGCAGCGCTTTAGTCGCGATTTTCAGTATGCGCGAAAACTTTCTCCATTCATCAGGAAGCCAGACGCAGCCTAAGCGATCGTCACTTTGTGTTTTCATGTTGTTAGAGGTTTATAAATATTTAAAACGATCGAACGATCCCGACTGTGAAGTCAGATCAGTGATTCGTTTTCTGAATGCGATAAATGTTACGCAACAAACTTCATCACCAAGTGTGTGAAGTTTATGGGGAAAGAATAATGAATGACAATGCCCAGCCACACACAGACAAACAATCTCAAGAATTGATAGCACCATTTGGTTGGGAACAATTCGACCACCCATCCTACAGTCCGGATTTGGTACCAACCGATTTTCATCTGAAGAAATCCCTTGGTGGAAAACATATCAGGGACGATGATATTGTGAAACAAGAAGTACGGACTTGCTTTCATCAAAAGCTGCATCATTATTTGACGTAGGCATACAAAAACTGGTTTCCCGTTACAAGTGCCTCAATAACAGGCGGTGACTATTTGGAGTAGTAGTGTAAGGTAATGAATGGCAACAAAGTATTTGGAAAATAATGTTGGTTATATTTAGAAAAAATCTGATGTGTTACACTCACATGACTTTCTCTACTCTTGTACAAACCATTTTTACAAACGCTTATTCTCCATATGCGTCATGTTAATCGATATATCGAGATGTTAATCTTATTGCTAATTTTCTTGTAGGTGCAAGGGGAATTGGTAGGCTTTAAGCGATAGTCAAATATTTTAAGAGCTGGTTGCTATGTGGAGCATTCCATTCTCTTTGTATGTTCAGGACAACCAAAATGAATAACGAATTCCCCATTTGAGAAAAAGTATAAGTATTGGAAAATTTAAGGGAATAACAAGCAATATCCCAAAAATGGTTCACCCAACAAAAAAAACGTATATGACATGAATTGTGTATTTTAACGCGATCTACATTTTTCTTTTAAATTTTGTCTCTCTCTTATGGTTTTCCAGTTATGCAAAAGTCGTTCAAAATGAAGAATACTTTTGGAGACATTACCAGAAAAGTCGAGATATACCGTTCATTTGTCATGAAAATATCTTAAACATATGATATTTTATTCAAAATCGTTATTAGAATCTTCGAAAAATGTTCCATGTAAAGGGTAATCTGGAGTAGGGGTATTTTCTTGAAAACCTTTCTGTCGCATCTCTGGAAGGTACTGAACCTAAATACCAAGTTTGGTGTTTATCCGACTGTTCGTTTCTGAGTTATGCTGTTCACAGACACATACACGGACATGTTTCCAAAAATGTTTTTTTTTGGATTCAGGGGGTCTCAAAACATGTATTTCCGGTGAAATCTCGGTATCGAATTTTTGGGTGGAATGCATTACTTCCCCCACTTACTATACGTAGTACAGAAAGCAAGAAAGCTTCATATATACGAGTATAAATCTAGTGAAAAGTATAATAATATAAATTAAAGGACATTTGAAGAGAAAACGGGTAGAAAATTCAATCAAGTCTAAGTACTACTGCCTGAAAATCGTCTTTGCTGTATGGAAACGAGCAGCGGGTGTTAAGCGCAAGCAATAAAAGACGTATCGAAGCAGTCGAAATCTGGCTCTTGGGATCGATATTCCTTGTGAGCGTTAGATACAAAAGAAAGATCAGGAAATCAAAGAACTTCAGGTAGAAATAGGTATGGTGGAAGAAGTGATACATTAGCAGAAGAGATGGCAACGACATTTGCAAGGAATTTTCCCGATCTCTATCGTTGCACGCATATTTTTATAAGGCAACAGGAACACGGGATATAGGAGGGCCTAAAGAGAGATGGAGACAAAGGTTCACATAATATATTGGATTCGGAACGGATTTAAAACTCCAGTTCTTGGAAAAAGAAGCATACAGCAGTCACTGCAGTGACACGTAAATATTGAATGAGTTTATAAACCAGATGGATGACTGGAACTTCGTGCTGGTTGTTTTCAGCAGAATGGCGCCTCTTGTCAGTTTAACAATATAAGCATCACGGAAAGTAAAAGAGATCGAGTCATTTGGCCACCAAGGTCGTCTGATCTTACCCCACAGCGGACTTCTTATGCGGCTTGGTGAAAGGGAAAGTGTATCGTAACAAGCCACCGACACGTATGTAACTAAAAGGCAACATTCACCAGGAAATTGCTACCGTGTCTCCCAATATGTTAAAGGCAGCCTTCTATAACATACAGAGGCGTATTCAGGCACGCCTTTATGCTCATGGGATCACCTCCATCATTTTCTTTGATGTCACTACGTTTCTCATACACCAAAGTATATTCGTAACACGTTTTATTAAATTACGACCGTTCTTTTATTTGTATAAGCGTATATTTGGACCCGAGAGCGAGCGAAATACCCTCTATAAACCAAAATCGCAACCATATTAACAAATACACGACGAAAAATCAATATGCCAGGTGGCCCAATCGCGCCGCATTTCACGTGCGCAGACAACCTTCGTGCGTTAAAAGAGTTGCAGAACTCAACGAGGCAATTCCAAGTAACACAGGTCAATGGGGAATTGGCACATTAGCGCCCACCACCAGCGGTTCTCAGAAACGTCCATATGAATACACGGAGACGGTTGGAACATCGTATCAATCAACAGGAACAAAACTTCGAACACCTATTCAATGAGCGAAGTCAGCATAACAGCACCGTCAGATAATCATGATAATAATAATAGTAACAATAACATTTATAATAACAAGTGAAAAAATGGCTGTGAAATAGCGCGTGCTCTCATGTTTGTTACTTATATTCGGTAATGTAGATAACAACAGCATAAACACAATTAAAATACCTATGAGTGAGTACAGATAGGTCAAATAGAGACACTGTAATTATTTGTCAGTTTGAAAAGTGAATTTATTCCCTCGAAAATACAGCCTGCGTAACTGAAGTAGAAAATATTGTAAGACCTTTGCGGTCTATTTTTGTCTATCATCACGGAGAGTTAACTCTAATGCAAGGGTCTGTTTTTGTTTATCATCATGGAATCTACGCTCTATTGTAAGCCTGGGAAGTGCCTCTCAATGAGCGCCATCCGCCCATCGTCTTTGTTAGAAGCAAGAGGAGTGGATAAAGCTCGGGTGGCCCCGAAGCTCAGTCGGTAGAACACCTGCATGTTGAGGGGTCTCTGCTGGGGCTGGGAATTTTTCTCTAGTCAAGATTATTTCTTATCCTCCCCAGCGTCTGGAAGTATGAATAAGAGCGTGAATGTGTGTGTGATCGAATGATTAAATCTCTAAGTTTATTAGAAGTCAAAAGACAAGTGAATATGAGTCAACACCATTGACTATAGGCAATAATGTGTCCAAAGGAAGGAAATGCCGCCGATACGAAGATTGTAGTTAAAGGCGGGGTGTAAAAGAAAATTAACATAAAATAAAAGGCACGCTCACGCTAATTCGTCAGTTACCCAATGACCTGCGTTTACTTGAAATTGCCCCGTCGAGTTAGCAACCCTTTTAACGCACGAAGAGATATCTACACATTTGAAATACGGCGCGGTTGGTCCACCTGGTAGTTGTGATATACCTTACCTTAAGTTAATACGTTTCTTTCAGGGGCACTTGGTTTGTTAACCCACAAGCTCAGTTTGAACGAAATGTTGGCATGGTGCAATACAATTTCTATGAAGTCATAACCAACATCCACTTGAAAACCTTTTTTTTGCTGAAGGGAAATAATAGTATTACAAAGGGTGCCATAAGATGTATCACATCACTTGTCTAGTCGCTGAGTCTAGAATTCAATCCCCCTAGTACTTCTGCAGAGGCGTATAACTGGTATGTCAGAGAAGTTGCCTAAGAAGAAGGAGGACATTAGCCTAAACGAAGGTCAAGTTCTTGCGTTGATGTTTTCCGTCAAAGAGAAACAAACAAGTAATCGTTTTAACACTCTCCCCATTAATCCAACAGATTGCAGACACTCGCCTCAGTGTTTCAAAACAGATGCCTGCCATGATGGTGGTCGTTAACGTATAGTTCGCCACGCCTTGCTTGATAGGCAACCTCTCCGCCACTCAAGTACAATGTTACGTCGTTCTGCTTAGAGCTGACACTCCCTTAGAAACGTCTCAAAAATAACGTCATGATACTTTCAAATGATCACTCAGTATTTTAAAAAGTCGAATAATTATATTCAATTATGAATTACAATTATTCCTTATGTAAAAATATGCATTGTACTTAATTAAAATAATGAACCACTATTAAAGTATGGGTGAAATATAATCATAATTTGCGTACATTTTAGCAATTTTATGTTGCAATAAAGGTAATTTCTGTGTACTTCAACAATTTTCTGTCCTAAAATCCAAAAACTTAACAATTTCATGTTTCTTTTCTAATTTTTCATTCATAATTTCTATTTATAAACCCAATTCTTGAGAGCGGTATATTGTGGTGAGACAGTCAAATGAGAATCGACATGAGAGAAAGTTTGTGCTCCGGTCGGTAACCAGGTGAAGTGCTTCGGAGCGAGGGAGCCAGGCTGGTATACATCTCAAGTATCATAAAAAGAGGGAAGAGCTGTCTGCGTGAGAGATAAGGAATGCAAGAAAACGACATAGCGTTTCAGTCACACATGCATGTGTAAAAATTGTGTTATTTGTATTGGCAGAACCTGTAACTCTAGTCGTGTTATTTCATTAAATAAAATTTGATCAAACTATCACCATTTTTTCTTCTCTAAGTTGAATTCACAGATGGTGAAAATAAAAGTGTTTTTTCTGGGATATTAATAGAAATTAAAATATGGGTAAATTTTTAACACTAAACACCTTTGTGCCAGATTCTTATGCTTGTTACGCAATTAAAACTATATGATAAGTGGTTTACGCATAGTAATAATAACGCCAAATTGGCATAACTTCTTACATATTGTTACATACTGGGTGAGGCCAAAAGATTTGCATCTAGATCTTAAAATTTAGTTGCCCCAGCATGCACATTGGGAGACATAGCTGCAGGGCAACAAGAGGAACAAAATCTTAAACAACGCAGCCCAGAACAGGCGTGGGATAGTTATAACAAAATAAACAGAATTTCACATTAATTACATTACCTGTACTTTATTCCGTATAAGCACGGTGCCCCTTTATCACACACAAAGATAAAAAGGAGGAAATTGAGGGGAGATGCTACACACACGAGGCTACATTCACACAACTTCACATACAGCCTTTTAGACTCAACACTCGACCAAAAGTGACGCTCAGCTAGGATTGCTAGCCAGAAGGTGGAGAGTCGCCATGTCAGACGGACTTTAAACCCAGAGCCGAAAGAGTTACCCCAAAATCACTGTCGCCAACGACATAATAGTGTGTCTGGCGTGACAATACACACACATACACGCTACAATATTATTATTTTCTCTACTACGTAGAGTAAGTAGGGGAAGCATTGCACACCACCTAACAATTCGATACCAAGATTTCACCGGAAATATATGTTCTGAGGACCCCTGAATCCAAAAAAAGATTTTAGAAAAACGTACGTGTGTGCATAAATCCAGAAGTCAAATAAATACCAAGCTTGGTTTTTAGTTTCAGTGTCTTTTAAGATACGACAGGAAGATTTTCAAGAAAATACTCCCACCTCAGAATACCCTTTACATGGAATATTTTTAGAAAATGTTGATTTCCTCAAAATGGCTCCAATGATTTTGATTAAATTGTCATATATTTAAGATATTTTAATGAGAAATACAATGTATATTTTGAATTTTCTGGGAATATCCTCGAAAGTCCTCTTCTTTCTGAAAGGCTTTTGCATAACTGGGAAACCATAAGAGATAGACAAAGTTTTTCTACACAAATAATGTAGACAATTTATGTAGTATACACCACTTGATAAAAAGTATCCGGACACCACACAAACATATGTTTTTCATCTTAGGTGCATTGTACTTCCACTTACTGCCTGGTACTCATTATCCGTGACCTCAATAGTCATTAGACATCGTGAAACAGCAGAATCGGACGCTCCGTGGAACTCACGGACTTCGAACGTGGTCAGGTGATTGGGTGTCACTTGTGTCGGAAGTCTGTACGCGAGATTTCCACACTCCTAAACATCCCTAGGTCCACAGTTTCTGAAGTATTAGTGAAAAGGAAACGAGAAGGGACATGTACAGCACAAAAGCGTACAGGTCGACCTCGTCTGTTGACTGACAGAGACCGTCGACATTTAAAGAGGGTCGTAAAGAGTAATAGGTAGACATCTATCCAGACCATCACACAGGAATTCCAAACTGCATCAGGATCCACTCCAAGTACTATTACAGTTAGACGTGAGGTGATAAACCTTGGATCCCATTGTCTACCGGGTGCTCATAAGCCACACATCACGCAGGAAAATGCCAAACGACGCCTTGCTCGGTGTAAGGAGCGTCAACATTACACGATTGAACAGTGGCAAAACGTTGTGAGGAGTGACGAATCACAGTACACAATGTGGCGATCCGATGGTAGGGTTTGTGTATGGCGAATACACGGTGAACGTCATCTGCCAGCGTGTGCAGTGCCAAAAGTGAAATCTGAGATGATGGTGTTATGGTGTGGTCGTGTTTTTCCTGGAGGAGGCTTGCACCCCTTGTTGTTTTGCGTGGCAGACCTACATTGATATGTTAAGCACCTTCTTGCTTCCCACTGATGAAGAGCAATTCGGGGATGGCATTGCATCTTTCAACACTATCGAGCAGCTGTTCATACTGCACGGGCTGTGGCGGAGTGGTTATACGACAATAACATCCTTGTAATGGATTGGCCTTCACAGAATCCTGACTTGAATCCTATAGAACACCTTTGGGATGTTTTGGAACACCGACTTCGTGCCAGGCCTCACCGACCTACATCGATACCTCTCCTCAGTTCCGCACTCCGTGAAGAATGGGCTGTCATTCCCCAAGAAATCTTCCAGCACCTGATTGAAAGTATGCCTGCGAGAGTGAACGCAGTCATCAAGGCTAAGGTTGGGTCAACACCATATTGACTTCCAGCATTACCGATGGAGGGCGCCACGAACTTGTATGTCATTTTCAGCCAGGTGACCGGATACTTTTGATCACGTAGTGTATATTGTTTTCAGGAGTGAACCAATTCCTTGTTATTGCTTGTTATTTGTATGAATCTATCAATACTTATACTTTTTTTCAAATAGCAATTTTGTACTTGTCTTTTTTATGTCCTGGACATGTAAGGAGAATGGAATGCTCCACATCGCAACCAGTTCTTAAAATATTTGACTATCACTTAAAACCTACCATATTCCCCTTGCACTGCAAGATAGTTATCAATAAGTTTCTGCAAATGTTTATCTCGTTTAACATGAAGTAGGTGTAGAATAAGCGTTTGTAAAAATAGTTTGTACAAGAGTGGAGAAAGTAATGCGAGTGTAACACATCAGAATGTTTTCTATGTGCTTCATGTTAATCGAGATGAATGTTTGCAGAAATGGTTTCATTGCATATTTTAGTAGTAGGTATATCTGTCAATCAAGCGATTAAAAATGAATCTTAGTGTTTAAGTTCAATAACTTGCAAGTGTCTGAAACAAAGTTTTTTCAACAAAATACCTACATCCATAAAGCTACTCTTTGCATGGAAAGTTTTTGTTATTTTGCATTTTCTCTAAAATAACTATAACGATTTTCATTAAAATACTGTAGGTTTTGATGTTACGCTCAAAGATGATGCCGATGTAACTGTGTCCGCTGCAGGGGACGACATCGAAATTCTTAGACATAGAAAATCACAATCTCAGTGTCCATCTTTTTTGTAATCTTTGGCTGTAAATGATGTGTGGGTTTGCAGGTGATTTAGGTGCACTTCAGGAAACACAGTTTAAATCGCCGATAACAACACTTTGTCACTGCAAGATCCGCTTAGATTTTGTTCATTTCCCGCCATCAATCACTTAAGCGTATTTTCTCTACCAGGTACACTTCTCCTTTACGTGAACCAATCACTGTTTCTCTGTTTATTCTCCGCCGACGTGATTGGCTTCTTGCTTCGGCACTATAATAAGTGTTGACTGTTAACTTAACCGTTCTTTAGACGTGCAACTTACTTCCCGTAATTATCTCATGTTAGTTATCAATTTGCGAAGATTGTTTGTTGCTTGTATAATATATACTTTAATAACACTGTAGTATTTTCTGTTACGTAGCTGGAAACGTAATAGCTAACAAACTTTGTTAACAAGTTTTACTTTCGGAGTAAGCGAAATGACCAGAGTAAGTCTGAATCTTAACAAGTTTACCTCGTATACCCTTTTATGCCAGCCTTCGTTAAATTATTCTTGTATCCCGGTCTCTCTACTTTGGTACTGGTTCCTATGTTTTCTGCTTGGCCTTATCTCTCTACGATTAAACGGCAACAGTTTCTCTCAGCGTTCGTTACAAAATTCCCGCTTTACTTATAACGGCTGCGCGGTGCTTTTTTCACTGGGTGTGTTGAAACATGATAACGCACTGCTGTTATAAACAAGGTTGCGCTGTTGACGTGGTTTTGCTCTGCAGTGTGAAGTGCAGTATTGAGTTGACGGTGATGTAGTTCAGGTACTACGAGTTATATATTATTTTGTCCTGTACTTAGTCACAAAGTATATTATGGCTCAGTATATGTTTTCTACTGCACAGCGTGTATTTATTTATGATTCCTATGTGTTTACTCAGTCAGCTCACCAAGTGAAAGTACGATTTTCAGAAATATTTTTAGGTGTAAAAGTTCCAGGCCGTACAAAAATCACTGAACTTTACTTTAAATGTAAGTGTTCAGGCTAAAAAAAATCTAAAAGACGGCGAAAGAGTTATAGGACCACTGTTTTTCGAGTCAATAGTTGACGCCCGTACATACGTGGATACAGTTTTGTCCCCTTTTATTTTACAGAATTAACAGACAGAGAGCGCGATTTTACCTTTTTTCAACAAGACTCTGCAACAGCTAATATGATCAATATTTCGATGACAACAATTGAAAGTGTTTGAGGATAGAATAATTAGTAAAGATTTGTGGCCCCCTCAGTCCCCCGACCAAACCCCCCTGTGATTTGTATCTCAGGGGTAACTTAAAATATAAAGTGTACTAGACAAACTCACATACCCTGGAAGAATTAAAACAAAATATCCGCTAGGAAATTTCTCAACGTGAACTACGGCGAGTGATGGATAGTTTCCTAAAGAGGTGCCATTAATGTATAGACAACGACGATGGCCAGTTTCAGCATCTCCTTTCATAAAACTGGTAAGTAAAACCTTTAAAAAGTAGTTTTATAATGTTGTATGGTTTCATCCGCGCCTTCCTATGAAAGCGACAGACGGCAACGAGCGCCGACGACGAGGATAGGAAAAACACCGCGCAAAAGGCTCGTAGTTTTTTGGCTCTCTCTGTACTTAGGGTAAGAACCGATGGAATAAAAAAGAATGACGTATCGGCTCGCCCTAGCGTTTTAATCTTTAACAGTAGGATAGCAACTGACGCTTGCTTATTTCCAATCGGAATTCTTGATAGAAACGAATTTCGATAGCGGCGCTTATTGAGCAATATTTACATAACTTAAAACACTTATTTAACTGTTTATGGCCTTTTAAATTACATATGTCACAATGTTGTGATTAATTTAACATAAGTAAATTGTAAATAACTTTTTAACAAATTATATTTAACTGCTACTTTTATATCTATGAAAGCATCACCTTAAGGCTTCTTTTTTTTGAAACCAGTTTTTTTTATTTACTTTCTTATTATCCTACTTTTATAAGAAAGGATGAAAAACATTAAATTCTGAATATTTGAAACACTGTATGACAAAAAAAGGTCAACAAAAGAGAAAATCAGATTTTTTTTGTTACTTTTTAGGGATAGGTTTTAGGATAATATGAAAACTACTACATAAGAAGTATATGTCTCTTTTTTCTCTCTTCTTTTTTCCCTACTCTTATCATATGCCCTCCTGCAGAGGACACTTAAAGCTTCCTTAAATGCGGGAGATCCAAGGCCAAAGTGGCCCTTTTGTCCAACTCCCTGCGTTCCTTCCGCATAAATATCTCGAAGGTCTGTAGATTCACTGCGTCCCCAACTTTGATGGCTTGAGATGTTTACCTGCCTAATAAAATGCATATCTATAAATTTGGAGTGGCTTGTTAGTCCTCTTTATTCTGAATGACTGATTTAGTACGAGGCGTGTTTTTTCATGTAAGCACCTATATTTTTTTTTAAATAATGGGACATTACACCAAATACTTTATCATCATTCATTACCTTATACCTTAAACTACTTCTCAACATAGCCACAGCCTGTGATGAAAGCCAAGGGTGCACATTTTGTGCAGTACATCGACTTGAATTTTTCAATAATATTTATGTTTTTTTTAAGTGGTCAACACTTCGTTTGTTTTTTTCTCGTGATGTCACGCAAGGACTGGAATTTCAAAGCCAGGATATATCGTCCCGCTTTTTAAAGATTTGACTATTGCTTTACCCTCTTATAATCCTGTTATACCTACACTGAAATGTGTAATGAAGCAATTTCTACAAACCTTTATCGCGATTAAAATGAAATAGATAAAGAAATTAACTATTTTAGGGCCAGTTTCACCAACAGATGCTAAATTTTAACACAACGTTAACTGATTTAACACTGAAGTTAAAACAAATTCTGTTTCACCAAACAATCTTAACTCTAACAATGTGTTAAAGTCTGTGTTATGTTAACATCACCGTTTCCCTGTGTTAAGCCGGTTAACAATGTTAGAAGTTGCAAAATGCCTGCCACAAACCAAGCTGTTGATGAGAGTTTGCTAGAGTTGGCATTTTTAATATCATTCCTAATAGAAGACCAGTACGTCATAATATATTTTGAGGCAGTATTTTTAACACTAAAATGCTTTCAGTCAAATTCTATAATATAAATTCAATAACAGCCCGCCTTGAAGCAATATGTGTATGTAATAATTTGTAAAATGTATGTAACAGTCATTGCAAATGCTTATATTATTGTAAACATGTTCAATAATGTTATGTGAACGCATTACGTAATTTAATAATGTAGGAGCTGTGAAAATAATAGGTTAAAAGTTGCTAACAATGACGTAACAATTAGGTAACCTTGAGGCAATAATGAGTAAGGAAGTTTAACAATACTACTTGTGATTCTTGGAAGCAATAATGTAATTTTTGTGAAAGTTTTTAAAAATAGCCAATCAATAACCAGAAGAAGCTTTAGTTAAATGAAGGTATTCTATTGGAGTAGGATGAGGCAATCAGAGACTTGAAATACAGAAATTTACACGTTTAGACGGTTGAAATCAATTCAGTTGCCTGCAGACAGTGATTGTAACCGGATGCAAGACGCGGCCTCGAGAGATTTAATATGTATTCGTGTGAGACGAAAAATAGTTTTACGTGTTAAAAAGTACAATTAATTAATAAAAAGAATCTTACAGTTCTCTATATCAGTGAAGTGTTATTTAAATCGTGTTAAGCATTAACAAAAGGAGTGAAGTAAAATTATAATCTGTATAAGCCTACATTTTAGTCGCATCACAACCCTGCTAAGATTAACGTGTCTCTAACAATAATACTGACGCAGCCTAGGCAAACATAAATACATAATATTTAACGAAACAGTTAAATTACAAAGATAATATTTTTTTTAAACTTGCGGCAAAGGCCACCTGAAAGTACATTTGGGGCGAAGGCTACCGGAAACTGTTTACTATACGTGCGGTTTCAACTACTACAAGTTCGGCTCCCCAACAGTTTAAGTACGATACAACTCCTTATAAATAACCTTTCTCAATATATCGTCCCGCTTTTCAAAGATTTGAATATCGCTTCACCCTCTTATAATCCTGTTATACCTACACTGTGGCAGTAATTTGTATCACAATAATGTAAATGCCAGAGTGATTGTAGTGTAAATAAGCATTATTGTATGACATTGATTTGAGATGTTTGTTAGTTATAAGCATTGTTAGGAAATAAGTTTACACGGCCTCACTGAAACTGACAATAGGAGCAGATAACAATGTGCGAGGGGGTGAGTTGAATATTAATTAGAAGAGACAAACAAATGACGTCAGATTGGCGCGCTTTGCTTAGAAATAGCGGGAATATTTTCCCTAGAGCATATATTTTCGTAATTTTTGATTGGATATAAAAATAGACGCTAATGTTGGCGCGTTTTATTAACCAATAGCAGCTCGGTTATAATCTTTAGGCATATCGAGGTGTGGGAGTAGAAAAAGCTAAAGTCAGAGGCATATTTCGTCAGTCCAACAGAAGCATTCACGCGTTATAAGTCGCACAGTTAGTTCATCAGAATCGTTCGCGGGTTACACGTCGCGTAGTTCAACGGAAGCATGCATAAAGTACACGTCGCAATTCTACAGAATCCCTCGCGTCTTAAAGTTTGTTATAAATGTGAAACGCGAATTAATAATGTGCAGTAAATAAGTGATTATAGTGATATTAGAAAATATAACAGTTTCAGTTTGGCGTGTATCACGAGTCAATATGTGAATTTAATTAATTGTGACGGTAATAAAAGTGTAAAAACAAATTCTTTTATCAGTGTTATCTGTGAGTAGCAAATCCTTTCCGTTTACACACCTTGTTTAAGAGATTTGCTCGACCGAGAAATAATAGCTAGCCGGAGGACAATGAACCCAACATTCAAAGTATTAAAACAATAACAGGCGCTCAGAAATAAGATAACACGAAGTGACCGCGATAAGTTGGCTTCCATACATGGTGCAGATAAACATGAAGAATCTTCCAACTACCAACAAATATACCACTCCAAATTGGCGCCCAACGTGGGGCGAAATAACCAGGAAGGAGCAAAATAACCAGGAAGGAGCAAAATAACCAGGAAGGGGCGAAGGAACCAGGACGTGGAGTGAATGGAGCAGTGCAATTAACTACAAGACGCAGATTCCAGAAACAACTACAAGAACGACCTACGACGCGGATGAGTGGACATCGTAATTACGAGAATAAAAGGCAACAGGGGAATTCAACTACGACAACAAAGACAGCGAGACGACGCAGAGGCGACATATATATCTAGGAGAGAGGGGCAGAAAGCTGGACCTCAAAGCAACATCATCAAATAGCATCAGAAAGGTTAGAATATTGTAAATTTTTTTATCCAAAAAAAAATTGCGAGAAATTAAATGTTGCTGAGAAGTGGTAGGATTAAGAAAACAGTGTTTACTAATAATACTGAAGAAACAATTATGGAAGGGGATAATGTAACAGTTAGCTGTAATTCAATACAGGTTACAGAAAATATCTCAAACAATGTAGGATTTGAGGGAGGAAATGTTAGTGAAGAAAGTCAGAATAGAATAGCAGGAAATGTTAATTTTGATGATAGTATGACGATGGAAATGCTGAGAAATATTAGTAAGAGTAATGAAAAATTAGAACAAAAACTGACTCAGAATATGGAAAAGAATAATAGGGAATTGAGGGAAGATATTGCTAAAAGTATTACAGATCAAGGGAAGAAATTGGTAAGAGTAATGAGAAATTAGAGCATAAATTAGATCAAAACAGGAAAGAAATTGAAAAGAAATTTATGGAGCTAGATAGTAGTATGATAAGAATGAGAAATGAAAATCAGGAAATGATAGCAAATGAGATAGGGGAAGTTTCAAAGAAAATGTCAGACATGAGCAGGGAAATATCTAACGAAAAAAGTGAGGTTAATACTAAAATTGAAAATGTTGATGTAGAATGTACAGAGTTAGGTAGCCGAATGAATAGCATTTCAAGTAAGATAAGAGAGATGAAGGAGGCTACGAATGTAGATTTAATTCAGGTGCAAGTTAATTTCAGAGGGGAGATGTCTGAAATTCAGAAGGAGTTGGAAACACAAAGAAATAAGTTGTCCGAAGAAGTTAAACTTTTGTCTATAAATAATCAAAAACTAACTTTTGAAATTAACAAGTACCAAGCTGTTCAAAATGAAAACTCCAATCCAGTACAGTTTATTGCTGACTTGTCAGAGTATTCTCAAATTAAAAAGATACCGAAAGAATTGAAAATGATAGTTGTTAAAAGATGTGTAGTTCAGAAAACTTTAGATTGGTTTCAAATGTTATCTGGGGAGGAAATTTCATACGAATCCTTTAAGAGGTTATTCATGAGCAGATTTTAGTAGGTTACGATACAGCTACGAGTAATGTTTAGCCATAGACAATTTGATCCAGAAGGGGGAATAACAATGACCGCTAAAAAAAAAAGAAAGAAAGAAAGAAAAGAAAAAAAAAAGTAAGCAAATCCAGGATAGTTAAAGCTGAACCGCAGAACAAAGTATTGGAATGTAAGAGAGTTATCTATGTATATATGTCATAAAAAAGAGAAATAAATTCTGGACAAAAATAAATGTTTAAAAGGGAAAAAGAACAATTTCTTAGTAAACTGTAACAGCATCTGAAATGAAGCATGTAATAATGAAAACTAAATGTTATATTAAAGTAAAAGTACGTAGATATAATTCCAAGAGTATTGCGAATATAAAGTACAAAATAATAAAAAGGGGTAAATATAATTAAAGCAGAATTCTTATTTAGTGCACAGATAATGTGAAATAGTGTCTAGATTAAAGAGATGTAAATATATTTGTGTAGAGGATGAATATTTTGGTAAATATGTTTAATAATTACAACATGAACGAGGTTAAAAATCTTGAATGTATAAATTTTTATATCAACAACCTAAGAAAGTAAACCATTTTGTAACAGTAACTAAATAATTCAAGGTACAGTATTTGCTATAAAAATTGTAATGTTAGATGTTTGTATATAAACACATTAGACCAGAGCCAGTAAATAGTGGCGAGAAAAAGGCAAAATATATGTCATGTGTTAAATGCGTGTGCAGTGTTAAGTGCAAGTGATAAATACCGTGTGTTCCAAGATTCAGGAGACTAAAAACCCAATTATAAAATTTCCAAACAAGTTGTAAATATTTATAATTATGTTTCTAGTGGGGCATATGTGGCAGTAATTTGTATCACAATAATGTAAATGCCAGAGTGATTGTAGTGTAAATAAGCATTATTGTATGACATTGATTGAGATGTTTCTTAATTATAAGCATTGTTAGGAAGTAAGTTTACACGGCCTCACTGAAACTGACAATAGGAGCGGATAACAATGTGCGAGGGGGTGAGTTGAATATTAATTAGAAGAGACAAACAAATGACGTCAGATTGGCGCGCTTTTCTTAGAAATAGCGGGAATATTTTCCCTGGAGCATATGTTTTCGTAATTTTTGATTGGATATAAAAATAAACGCTAATGTTGGCGCGTTTTATTAACCAATAGCAGCTCGGTTATAATCTTTAGGCATATCGGGGTGTGGGAGTATAAAAAGCTAAAGTCAGAGGCAGATTTCGTTAGTCCAACAGAAGCATTCCCGCGTTATACCTCGCACAGTTAGTTCATCAGAATCGTTCGCGGGTTACACGTCGCGTAGTTCAACGGAAGCATACATAAAGTACACGTCGCAATTCTACAGAATCCCTCGCGTCTTAAAGTTTGTTATAAATGTGAAACGCGAATTAATAATGTGCAGTAAATAAGTGATTATAGTGATATTAGAAAATATAACAGTTTCAGTTTGGCGTGTATCACGAGTCAATATGTGAATTTAATTAATTGTGACGGTAATAAAAGTGTAAAAACAAATTCTTTTATCAGTGTTATCTGTGAGTAGCAAATCCTTTCCGTTTACACACCTTGTTTAAGAGATTTGCTCGACCGAGAAATAATAGCTAGCCGGAGGACAATGAACCCAACATTCAAAGTATTAAAACAATAACAGGCGCTCAGAAATATGATAACACGAAGTGACCGCGATAAATTGGCTTCCATACATGGTGCAGATAAACATGAAGCATCTTCCAACTACCAACAAATATACCACTCCAACACTGAAATGTGTAATGAAGCAATTTCTACAAAGCTTTATCGCGATTAAAATGAAATAGGTAAAGAAATTAGCCATTTTAGGGTCAGTTTAACCAATAAATACTAAATTTTAACACTACCTTAACTGATTTAACACTAAAGTTAAAACAAATTCTGTTTGCCCAAACAATCTTAACTCTAACAATGTGTTAAAGTCTGTGTTATGTTAACATCACCGTTTCCCTGTGTTAAGGCATTTAACAACTGTTAGAAGTTTCAAAATTCCTGCCACAAACCAAACTGTTGATGCGCGTTTGCTACAGTTGGTATTTTTGAATGTCATTCCTAAAAGAAGAGTAGCTGTACGTCATAATATATTTAAAACCCTGCAAAAGGAGGAATTTTTAAAGCAATATACACTGCCCAAGGGGTCATGAGCATGGTTTTATGGGAAATACGAGAGGTTAGAATACTACCAACAGAAGCATGTCTCTTTCTCCTATGCTACAAGTATTAATGAGGTACTTAGATTTTATGGTACTAATAAATATTTTTCATTTACTTTGTGGGTGATAATTTTGGTATTTCCAAAGCTAGATTTGTGGATTTATCCGGAAGGTTTCCAAAACAATTGCTTTAAGAAACAAACAATATTTTTTCGGCCCTGTTTGATTAATCACGATAACATTTTCGTCCACTTTAGTTTCAATGCAGTGTCCACCAGCAGCTTTAAACGCTCTTCGCAACTAACGTTTCTGGTACTGCACTTTATGTTTACATAAAATTGCCGTAGCTCCTTATTAGACTTAGGAGAAACGCGTTCATTCCAATTAAATAACTCGCGGATTGTGTAAGACCGTCGGCTTTTTCGCACTTAATACTTCTATATGTATTAACCAGATGTTAATTAATGCGTGTTACATTTATTTCAGTTGACATCGCGAATATAACCTCAAACAATCGGCAACATCACGTGGCTATACCATGAATGTAAGTAGCTGTCTGCTACTGACACAGAGGGTGCAGTGATAAATAGACAAAAAAGCATCGCAGCACGTTCAGAAGCAATGTAGTTCGGCCACGCAATTGTTTTGACGTTAACAAACAGTTAGCTAACAAGCTGCTGTAAAATCACGATGAAAAACAAAAGTTTTAACATTATGTTAAACTGAAATGTTAACAAACAAGATGTTAGAGTATTTTTATCATCGGTTGGTGAAACCGGCCCTAAGAATACTTCCAAGAAGAGATGAAAAGCATATGGTAGTGGTTAGAGAAAGTTATGTGGATTTAATTTTTTGGGGGGTCGGATTAGAACCCCCGTTCCTTTAGAGAATTTAATTATCCCATATATGCTACTTTCCTGTGAAAATGTCATATACTAATCTCGTTTGACCAATCCCGCGTGAAATAATAACATACATATTCACAAATATGTACATAAAATTTTTAAAATGTGTGTGTGTTTGGCTTCAGTATAGCTAGTTATTTGAGGCATAACGTTTTCCACATAAAACAACTGAAAATGTAATTGTATAAAGAGTGGAATCCAGATACCATAAAGCCGTGAACACTTGTTTGTATCACATACACGACACGCGGGGGCAACCCACGCAAACACAGACCTTTAAAAGGAGAAGGTAAAAACAACCGACAGTCACGCTAGCCTGAGGCTTTCAAGGCCGGAAAAAGGGAGCACAAAAACAAACCTCACTCTCATTTCCGTTGTTTGTAAGAGCGAGCGCTGCATGTAAAGAACGCAGAACCCCGGTCCGGAAGGCAGATCTTGCGTTAAGAGTGGCCGCAACTTGCCCAGGTATATACGCTCTGCATGCAATGCATTTAAAGTGGCAGTAGCCCCACAGGGGGCTGTAAAGCCCTTCACCTTCCCCCCTGCACTGCAAACAATGCACCATGCGACAGACTGGAGCAAAGAGAATTTAATGTATTCCGTAGTATCACCTTCCAGCCATGGATAATTGCGACCTCTGCCTCAGGTTAATAACATAATGACCACAGAATACCAAACAGCAACCATGGCTATTAACTGCCTAAATTCCAGCATTTTACAAACGCTAAGCTGGATACACATTATGCGAGATATTCCAGGAAAGCCCTGGATATCCTGAGATAATAAACTGTATTTTTTGCTCAAAGACAAATCCAAACTCCTCCATTCTTCCCTCTTCATCTCTGCAATATTTACTAATACTATAAAGAGGGAAAATGATTTTGTATACAGAATGGACCATTTTAGTTGAGACTGTACAATATCTCCAAAACTAAATGTTGCAGAAAGAAATGTCTTTAATAAAAGTTGCTTGATGTTATGGGGGAAAGTAAATGCCATTAGTCGTGTTTTATTTGTAGGATGTTGTGATAGTTATTTTAGGGGTTAATTAATTTTTTTAAATAGAAACTTAGTTTTTTTATGTAGTTCTCTCACTCCGAATAAAAAACCAAACACCATTTGTATAAAGCATTTTACAATTGTTCCTTCACCAACGTACATAAATAACAAGAAAATTCTGAATGTCTGTGTACGAAGAGCGCAATGCATTGTTGGATCATCTATGGATGGACATCTGAGGGCCAAATTACGTTTCGTAATTGGGAACCAACTTTTTTTTATTTTGTTTCCTTATTCCTCATCACAGAATAAATAGCTTTTTATAAAGTATTTTCTAATGAGAAAACAACATACAAAATGTAGGTTCCCATTTTAAAAAATTAAATTGACTCTAAAATGACCAGCATGATGTTCTCCAAACAAAACAGGACTAATGGAATTTACAGGAGAGCGAGAAAACTACCAACCGCCTGTGCGGTGTTTCTCCTGCCCGCGTCCTCGGCGCTCGTTGCCGTCTGCCGCTATCATGCGCGGATGAAACCATACAGCATTTTTAAAACTACTTTCAAAGGCTTTACTTATCAACTTTATGAAAGGAGATGTTGAAACTGATCAAAGTCGTTGCCCATACATTTTGACACCTCTTTAGGAAACTATCCATCACTCGCCAACAGTTGAAGCCCGTACATATGAATTATCAGTACAGACTTGTAGCCCCCTCGCTCCCCCGACTTAACCCCCTGAGATTTCTATCTCTGGGGTAACTTAAAACAAAGTGTACAAGACAAATCCACACACCCTGGAAGAATTAATACAAAATATCCGCCATGAAATTTCCAGCATTTCTCAACGTGAACTACGTGAATGCATGGACATCGACTGTGGCCAGTTTCAATATCTTCTTTCATAAAGTTGGTAAGTAAAGCCTTTAAAAGTAAGTTTTAAAAATGTTGTATGGCTTCATCCGCGCCTTTCTCCGATAGTGGCATTCGGCAGTGAGCGCCGAAGACACGGACAGGAAAAAGACCGCGCAGCCGGTTCGTTGTTTTTTGGCTCACTCTGCTTTGCTCCATAATATCAAGCAACTTTTATTCAGGACATTTCTTTCTACAACACTTAGTTTTGGAGATATTGTACCGTCTCAACTTAAATGGTCCAACCTATATTCGTACGTGGTTATGTAGGGTGATCTCGGAAAACCTCAATAATTTTAATAATACACCAATCTCTGATCTTTCCGACCGATATGGGCTATAAGACAGCTAATAATTCCAACTTCTAAATACGATTTACAGTAGCGAACATGTTAAAGTCTGAGGCAGTATTTTTAACACTTAAATGATTTCAGTCCAATTGTATAATATAAAATAATAACAGCCCGTCTTAAAGCATACATGTGTATAATATAATATACAAAATGTATGTAATAGTCATTGTATTATGTTTATATTATTGTGAACATATATACTAATGTTATGTGTATGTATTAAGTAATTTAATAAGGTTGGAGCTGTGAGAATAGAAACCGAAAGTTGCTAACAATGAGGGAAACTTGAGGCAATCATGAATTGGACAGTTTAATAATGCTACTAGTAATTCTTGGAACAATAATGTAATATTTTAAAACAGTTTATAAATAGCCAATCAACAACCAGAAAAGCTGAAAGTTATTCTATTGGAGTAAAATGAGCCAATCAGAGACGTGAAATAGAAAAATTTATAAATTTAAGCGGAAATCACTAGTCGCTAGAAGGCAACGTACCTGAGCTGTTCATTCGCTCGGTACGGATCCAGTGTGATCGAAAATTCATTACGACGAGAATATTATAACGTTTACGTGTTAAAAAGTGCTAGTAATTAATAAATAATCTCATAGCTCTCTATATAAGTGAAGTGTTATTTAATCGTGTGAAGGATTAATAAAAGGAATGAAGTAAAAAATTATAATTTGTGCAAGCCTACATTCTTTAGCCACATCACCCCCTGATAAGAGATACATGTTTCTACAAATTAATACTGACGCAGTCGAGGCAAACATAAATATATATATATACTATTTAAAGAAACATAAAAATACAAATTTGATTCCTAAAAATAGGGGCGAAGGCCACCGGAAAGTAAACTTGGGGCGAAGGTTATCGGAAAGTAAAGTTGGGGCGAGGGTTACCGGAAACTTTGTACCATACGCGGAGCAGTTACTTCATCAAGTTTGGCTCCCCAACAGTAGAACTACAACACAACCTACTCCAAACTGACACCCAAAGCGTGGTGCAAATAACGTAATTAAATCCTACTTCAAATTGGCGCCCAACGTGGGGCTATTAACGTAAAGATTACACTTCTTCAAATTATAGTGGGAGAACACTCCTTCAAGTCATAAATGAATATGCTTGTGAAGAGGACTTTCACTTTTCCTTGATAATACCATGCAGTAGTAAAAGTTATTGTTGCTCTACAGAAAATACATGAGCCGCGGTAACGTGCGCAATTCACATTCGGGAGGTCCCGGATTCGATCCCCGGCGACCGTTAGCTCACACTGATCCATAGGTTTTTCCGTTCACACCCCCTTTCCCCAGCATACGATTCCCGAAGCATCGTTTTCCCGAAAGCCAATTTCCAGATTCCACCATCCCGAATCCTTATTTCCGGTGGCGTTGTAGTAATGTTCAACTGGATAGTTCTTTCAGCATTAAATGTAATAAAACTCCAGATCTCCGTGTTATTTCTGTCACTGTGTAGATAAGTATCGAGGTATTGGTTTTTAAGATTCCTAATATGCATAGTTTAAATATCAAAACGCATCCGTGCAAAGCCGATTATGATAGCATGTAAAAATAAAATTTAATCCGTGTTGCGTCACTCACGATATACGTTTTACTTTCTCTACTACGTATAGTAAGTAGGGGAAGTATTGTATTCCATCCAAACATTCGATACCGAGATTTCACCGAAATATATGTTTTGAGGCTCCCTGAACCCAAAAAATACCTTCTCAATATTTACTAAAAATAGCGAAACATTTTCTATATATACGGTAGCTTGATGTAAGATTTTTTCTTGAAAATCTTTATGTCGCATCTTTGAAAGATCCTGACTTTAATGCCTACTTGCGTATTCGTCCATATTTCATTTATCATAAACCGACACCGACGTTGTGTTTAATTTTAAGAGAGAGGGAGAGGGGAGAGAGCCGCCCTAGATTCCCTTAATATATACACATGCGGGAAAAATCGGTGACTCATATACGAGCATGCCATTTTAGATTATTAATGAAATTTTGTAGCTTCCCTCTCCAAGCCTAACCTTCTCTTTTATAGTTCTACTATAGTTTACTTGATTGACAAATTACTTACGTTATCCCAAGAGATGGTCAGAATGTTGCAGTGCCAATACGTTGTCTAAGTTCCTGCTACTTGAGTGCCTTTAATTTAGGTATTAATCAGGCATAGGAATTCATAATGCTAAAGCCAAGACAAAAGGAAATAAAGTTGAACAGCTGTTACTGCACTAATCGTGATGACATCGCAGATTACAAACTTCCCCATCCCTCATACAGTCTGTTAGCTTTTGCAGACAGCGCTCATCAGACCGTGTTTACCTGTCGCCAGTGACTAATGGACGCTATTGTTTCATTCATTATATTATCATACGGTTAGAGTGTAGTTAACTTGAAGCCAGTTGCTTATGAACCCCTATCTCTAGTTGTATTAATAATAATAACAACAATAATACATATAAGGTTTATTATTATTATTACTACAGTAAATAAATTTTATGGATCAAAACATTTACTGAAATTATCAAATCCATGAATATAAGCATATTTTCTGTAGAGTTTTCTACCGAGGGTTTTGATTCTTTGCGGTGATTCACACAATTCAGCTGCCGTTGCAATACTGTAATCCTATTGGATGACAGTAATAGGCTTCGCCTTCTACTTCATGTATTACACTTTAAAATAAACGTTTGGCATAAATAGATGATGTGTGTTTTAACCCATTTCTCGCTCTACGAGATCGCGTCGTTTATCAAATTGCATTAGGCTTGCCTTCCTCCCCTTATTTACACCAATCAGTGCAGAGTTCATTACAAGAGGTTATTTCTCAACAAATATAACATAGGAATGAATTGTTCTTCCACACAAGCCGTGTTTTGGACAAGGTTGGAAAGATAAAAACACACGACTGATAAATTCAATGCCATCGCCGGGAAAAATGCGAATCAGTTGGGGAATTTAACGTTGTACTGGCATATTGTCATCGTAGCTCAGTGGCTAGAGCAATCGGACGGAAACCGGGATCTCCGTGGTTCAAATTCCGACAATGGCATTGAATTTTTCTCTCGTCTGATTCTACCTTTCCAAATATAACATCGCTCATTAGTTGCATGTTTTAAAAATGTATTTCAAGTCAGTCATACAGAGAGATGTGAAAGTACCTGGTGGAGGTTATTGTTAAGTAATCGTGCCAACCACTTTAAGAAATAAAAGTAGTACTGTCATCTAGGTGAGTGGGCCACTTTCAGGCTATATTTTATGTGATAACATGCTGTGAATGCCAGAGTGATTGTAGTGTAAATTAATATTATTGTGTGTACAGGATTTTAGATGTTTGTTAGCCATAAGTATTGTTAGGAAATAAGTTTACGCGGCCTAACTGAAACTGACAATAGAAGTGGGTAACAATAAACCGAGGGGTGAGTTGTTTATCACTAAGAAGAGATAAACAAATGACGTCAGGGTAGCGTGCCTTGTTTTAGAAATGGAGGGAATATCTTCCCTAGAGTATATATGTTAGTAGTAGTGATTGGCTGACCAAAACAGACGCTAAAGTGGGTGCAATTTGGTAACCAATAGGAGCTATATTATAATGTTTAAGCAATTCGAGGTGAAGGAGTATATATTCTCGAGCCATAAGCAAGTGTCGCGCAGTTCTGAAGAATCTCTCACAAGGTGCACGTCGCAGAGTTAGTTCCAAAAAGGTAAAGTACGCGAAGTAATTGGTGCGCGGCAACTAAAACGACTGTAGTTACATTCGGAAATATAACAGTTTCATTCAGGCGTGTATAATGGTTAAATATGTCAATTATAAATTAAGTGTGACGGCAATAAAAATCTAGATTCAGATTTTTTTTATCAGTGTTATCTTTTTAGTAACAACTCCTTTTCGTTTACACGCCCTGCTTAGAGACACTTGCTCGACTGAGTTATAATAGCTAGCCGGAGGACAGATAACCCAAATTAAAAAATAATTAAACAATAAGCGTCCAACAATTAAGATAACACAAGCCATTGAGAACTGCGACAACTTTTGCTCACAAACGTTTTTCCTTTCTCTAGAAGTCTATAATATACCCGTGTTAGGTAGAGGAAGTATTCTATTTCACCCAAAAATTCGATTTCAAGATATCACCGGAAATACACATTTTGATGTCCAATGAACCAACAAAAAAAACGCGTTTTCAGAAATACCTCTGCATATCTGTATATACCGGGTGTTTCAGAAATACTTTTGCAACTTCGGGTATGGGTTCTTCACACCAAAAGAAGGAAAAAAGTTCATATTAACATATGTCCCATAATCCTTGGTTTTCGCGTTATTCCTGTCACACTGAAAGTGTGAGTTCAACGGCCTTCGGAGTCCAACCTCAAAACTTCATTTCCCTATGCATTCATAGAAGGCTTTGACCCATTGTACTGCATACGGTAGATGGCGAAGTGTTGCCATGGAGACTTGTTTACGTTTGTCATTTGTCATTAGTCTGTCTTCAACGTTTCAATTGTGTACATGTAGTGAGTTAACTGCACGTTTTTCGTTCCACCATGGCTGGATATTCATTTCGTGAACAGGCAGACATTATTTTTGTGTATGGTCGCGCGAATAGTAATGGACGCGAGGCTGCACGGCTCTATTAGAAGGAGTTTCCAGACCGCAGATAACCGAGTCATTCAACCTTTGTCGCTGTTTATCGTGATAAATGCTGATAGATGTGATAAATGCATGGCTCCGGCACATTTTAGTCGCATTGTTCGAGATGCACTGGTATTTACCATGACCAACGGATAGGCAGAGTAGGACCAGTTCCATGGCCTGCAAGTGCTCCCGAACTCAATCCTGTGGATTTTTACCTCTGGGGGCATCTTAAATCATTGGTTTATGGAGCAGCCATCCTGGATGCAGAAACGCTTCATCGACGTGTCATGGAAGCCTGCGAAACCATTCGACACCATCCCGGAGTTTTTGACAGGGTGCGACATTCCATGATTCGACGAGAACAGGCATGCATAGAAGCAAGAGGAGGACATTTCGAGCATTTATTATGAGTTTTGTGTGTTATAAGTGCAACACTGTGTTGGACACCTCCTAACGGGAAAACAAAGGATTATGGGACATATGTTCATATGAACTTTTTTCTTTCTTGTGGTGTAAGGAACACATACCCGAAGATTGTAAAAGTATTTCTGAAACATCCTGTATATATCTGTGTGTGTGTGTGAGTATGTGTACTTGTCGGTCACAATATGAATGCGCTTGGAGGAAAGCTCCACTATTATTTTGTTGACAAAGCAGAGTGAGGGATAAGGCGGTAGGGGAATTTCATTTACCTTTCTCTTTTACACAATTTCCGTCTACGTGACTTTAGAAAATTACTGAACTTATAACCTTAACTGTGTTTCAGGATTCTTTATACTAACGCGTTCGCTCCTCAGCTATTACTAATGACTTTGCACGCTACTTACCTTTTCCCCCGAACTAATCTTTTCAACTCAAGCTTATTACATTATACATTGATTTAATATATAGAAATTATTAATTGCAATTATTTCTCTATCTTAATATTATTTCTTTACTTAATTTCTTATATATTCCTGTTAATAATTACGGTATGACGCCAAATTTTATGATCCCTTTATTCATTGGCCTACAAACAATTCATTTATACAGGAAAATAAGGAAACGTCAACACAAAGGCTTCATAAAAACAAACATTTATGTCTCTAAAATTAATAATAATAACTTCAGTGAAATCCTTACATTTATTATTTTGTCCTCTGCCATGGTGTAGTGGTTACCATGTTCACGAGGTCGCGTGTAAACCCGGCGGACGGCGATGGATATTTTTATGCGTAAAAATCCTTAGCATGGCTGCCTTCGGAAGGTAAGTAAAGCCGTTGGTTCCGGGTCGTAGATTTACGGCACGTAAAAGAACCTCAAGGATGAAAGAGGTCTCTGAGCAAAATTACCCGTCTTTCACGCCCCGTATGGAATGGGACGCTAAGGAGCACAGCAGTTAAAGAGCGTCCATAAATAAAACTCAATTTAATTTAATTTATTTTCACTATACTAAAGCATCAGAAAATGTCACCGATATCCTTCTCTAGCAAATGTGAATACACGAGGCCATTTTATAATCTTTGCATTTAGGTGTATTATCTAAGAAACTACGAGGGCTGATCAACAAAGACTGAGACTGATTTTTTTCACAGATGTTTATTACTCCAATTCAATGTTTACATTATCTTTTTCAAAGTAGTACCCTCCTACATCAATGCACTTTTTATTGCGTCTCTGCCAGTACTTGAACACGTGCTGCAGACCATTCTTTGTCAGGTTCTTGAGAATCGCCTCACTTTTCTTGAGCACTGCTTCAGAGTTCTCAAATAAAATACCCCTAAGCTTTGCCTTTAGTGATGGGAATAAACAAAAGTCACAGGATGCAAGATCGGGGCCATAAGGTGGATGTGGTACACAGGTAATGTTGAATCGAGCCAGCAACTGCATGACTTGATTTGCGACGTGAGGCCGTGCATTGTCATGATGAAGTCGCCACCCAGTCCTAGAAAGCTCTGGTCGTTTTTGTGCAATGTGCTTCCTCAGTGTAGCCAATACTGATGTGTAGTATGCTGCTGTAACAGTAGTGTGAGGGGGAACTGCATGCTGGTAAATCATTCCATTACAGTCAAAAAATGTGATCACCATCACTTTCACTGCAGATGGAACAACGTTTGCCTTTTTTGGTGTTGGAGAACCTGGCGATTCTAATGCCTTTGCACGCTACTTACCTTTTTCCCCGAACTAATCTTTTCAACTCAAGCTTATTACATTATACATTGATGTAATATATAGAAATGTGTGTGCTGGCTTGTTTTCCTTCAGGATCATAATGATGCAGCAATGACTCATCACCGGTGATAATCGATTTAAAAAATGCATCACCCCCATTGTCTGGTATGCGAAATGCACGTAGGGTCTACAAAATAGAGCATCACTACCAACCTACCAATACGAGAGTGCTGCCGCCTACCAACATTATACATAAAAACCCGCTCTTTTCAAATATTTATGTTACAGATAGAAACTACCACGGAAGCTACAGGAAAAAATCAGTCTCAGTCTTTGTTGATCAGCCCTCGTATTTAAGGTAGAGCTTTGAGCTTCTGCACAATCATTTCCTTATTTACTCAAATTAAGTGTGCCAGTTTTCAGATAAATAGCTTTAAAATATAAAAAGTTAGAAAATTCAATCTGTATCTCTTAAGCTCATATGAAGGCCTACTATGTTTTGGCAACCTTCAAGAAGAAGAGGTGAAGCGAGTCAGAAGGTTCCCAGACGTCTTCAAATAGTACACCCTCATGCCGACGGAACATTTTAGAGGTCCCCAAACGGTGAGGTCTCCGAGGGCCCGTCGCACACTCGCCCGCCGTCCACTCCCTCAACCTTCGACCTTGAAACATGGTAAGGAAATGAAATGACGAGAAAAGAGGGACAGGAAAATTAGCGACATTATATAATTCATCCTAGCATTCACCTACCAACTAGCGAAAACCGCAAAAAAAAAAAACCAAGTTCACAGTGGCCGGCCAAACTGAAATATAACCTGGCATCTCCCGAATGCGAGTGTCACACGTAAGTGCGGAGCAATCTCGCATGGTAAAGGAAGTAAATAGAAAAATAAGCTTTTTTACTCTCTCTACTACATATAGTATGTAGGGGAAGTATTGTATTCCACCCAAAAATTCGATACCGAGATTTCACCGGAAATATATGTTTTGAGACCCCCTGAATAAAAAAAAAGCATTTTTGGAAACATGACCGTGTGTGCGCCTGTGTGTCTGTCTGTGAACAGTATAACTCAGAAACGAACAGTCGGATAAACACCAAACTTGGTATTTAGGTTTAGTATCTTCTAGAGATGCGACACGAAGGTTTTCAAGAAAATCCCCCACCCCAGATTACCTTTTACATGGGAAATTCTTCGAAATTTTTAATTTTCTCAAAATTGGCTCTAACGATTTTGATTAAAATATCATATGTTTAAGATATTTTTATGACAAATGAAATGTACTTCTCGAATTTTCGGGAATGTCTCCAAAAGTATTCTTCATTGTGAACGACTTTTGTATAACTGGTAAACCATAAGAGATAGACAAAATTTTACTGCACAAAAAAGTAGATCGCGTTAAAATACACAATTTATGTCATATACATTTACTTTTGTTGGGTGAACCATTTTCGAGATATTGCTTGTTATTCCCTTAAATTTTCCAATACTTGTACTTTTTCCCAAATTCGTTATTCATTTTGTTTTGTCCTGGTAATGCAAAGAGAATGGAATACTCCACATAGCAACCACGCATCTACAAGAAAATTAGCAATAAGATTGACATCTCGATATCTCGATTAACATGAAGCAGATGGAGAATAAGCGTTTGTAAAAATAGTTTGTACAAGAGTAGAGAAAGTCATGTGAGTGTAACACATCAGATTTTTTAAGAACAGTTTATAGAAGAGGGTATAGAGAGGATTAGTTTTTCTTTTGTTATTTTGACCCTGCAGAAGGAGGAAAGAGAAAAAATGCGATGTTGGAAAGCCAATACCTAGCGTGTGATGAAGAGAAAAATGAATGTCAGGTTCCCTTGTAAGGCTGGGGATGATGACGAAGAGGTGCATGTTCCATTGTTGTGCTGAATCCTTAAGACGCACGCGATACAGCAGAGCGCCATTAGCGGGAGTGTCACGGCTTAACGTTCCTCTTACACAGAACGTCGTTCCCAAGACAACCTCCCCGCAGGACTGATTACGTCATCGCGACACCACTTTGTTATTTCCTGTGGGGAAACTCGTGCATACCAAATCCGAGCTGCTTGGCATATATCGCCTTACGTTCCTCATCTTCCTGTAGATGCCTCTGTAGTAGCATATCTATTCTCCATATATATTCTCCAATCCTATTGGTAACGCTTATCGAAATATATCCTTGTGGCTTTATATACACATTCGGATTAAGTTACTCCATAGTTTCTCTTGCTTTTTTATTGTTGTTTCATTTATATAGTCGGTCGTCCTCTGTGGGGTAGTGGTTACCATTCTAGCCACCAGTTCGCGAGGTCGCGGGTTCAAACCCGGCGGAGGGCGATGGATTTTTCAGGCGTAAAACTCCTTAGCATGGCTTCCTTCGGAAAAGAAGTAAATTTGGTGGTCCCGTGTCGTATATTTACGGCACGTTAAAGAACCTCAAGCCTGATAAAGAGGCCTCTGATCAAAATTACCGGTCCTTCAAGCTCAATATAGAAGGGACGCTAAGGACCACAGCAGTTAAAGAGCGTCCATAAATAAAATAAAACTCAATTTTGTCCAACGTGAGTAGTGGTTACCATGCTGGCCTCTAGTTACCGGGGTCGTGGGTCAAAACCGGCGGAGGGTTTTATCGGGCGTAAAAATCCTTAGCATGGTTTCCTTAGGAAGGGTAGTAAAGCCAGTTGTTCCGGCCTCTGAGCAAAAGTTTCACGCCCAATACAGAATAGGACGCTAAGGACCACAGAGGTTAACAAACGCCCATAAATAAAAAAAAAACTTATATAGTCCCCTTTCACTTCCGTGGTCACACCGGGGACTTTTACTTTAGAAAACTAACTCCTTAACCCTAGGTTTTGTTCTAGATTTTTCAAGGAAACACACTCACATTCATATTTCTATACGCTGTGGAGAGTAGGAAATAATTCTAATTAACGAAACATTCCTCGTTTCAGCCGGAAGCCAAATGCTGAACACTCACTAAAGACTTTGCTCCTAAAAGTAGGTCAGACACCAAAGATCATTAGAGTAGGTAGGAACACTTGAGAGAATAAAATGGGAACAATTCCCCTAGGTCATCCTGCACCGTGAACTGGAGCTTGGAGTTTTGTTTCCCAGCTACGGAATGCGTCCGATTTCAATCCCATCCATGGGGGTCCCGGGTAAAGAATTTGTGCCCATTCAGCATCATGAGGAGCTGCTAGGCAGCGGCCCTGGTCTTGTGAACTAACTTTCCAACTGGGGATGCGTAATGCTGACCATATCTCCTCCCCGTACCGGTTGGATGACCGCCCACCGTACGTAATTGGGCGTGAGGTGGCAGTCAGGTTGGTAGGCCCAGCCCCTTCACGGACTGTAGCACTACAGGATTTATCTTTGGTTTTTTCATTATATATTACTATATTCTCATAAAGTGTTCTTATAGTAATCTACTTTACTCAGAATATATTTTTTCTCATGAATGATTTCAAATAAAGCAACAAGTGCTTAATTACAACATGCGAAAACAGCATTTAAATGTTTAGCCATGGTAACAAGTTCATGCAATGGAAATAAATAAATAAACAGTAAACATTCGCAAACATTCGAACATGTCCGTCAGATTATGTGATATAACCGAGTATTTCAAATACTGATAACTCTATAACAAAAAGCTATTTCATACAAATTTTGTATTTTAATGAACTACTTTTCTTGTAGTAACATTTTATTATCTCTTATGTTTTCCCAGTTATACAAACTTATACAAAGTTTAATCAAATCAAACGGACGTGACGAGCCTTTCACTGAAACTTCAAGACATATATCTTGTTTTGTTTGCCACTATGTCAAACATTAGACATTTTAATCACAACGGAATTACCTGAACACTGTTTATGTTTTGTACGCAAGTAATAGAATATACCATTTTCAGTCAGTCATAAATTGTGCACCGAAATACGCTGAAACCAGAAAATTAAGACGTGTTTAATTCCACAATGACAGTTATTTTATAAACGTTGCTCATTTTAGTGACATCTGCATATTTATTTTAGAAATGTTTGGGTCAACTTTTATTTTTTCCAGTCACATAAATCTCAATAAGAATAGAGAGATATTCATACATATTTGTAATACACTTTAGGGACCAGGAGTTTTATCAATAAGAAGTTAGGAGTTGCTCTGGAAATTGAGAGCAACACTTTTGTTATGCCTTCGAGCGAGTTGGTGCCGTGATTCGCATTCGGAAGGTCCGAGAGAGACCAGGCCCGCCCATTCTGACCCACGAGTTTTTCGTGGATTCCCCAGGTCGGTTTACGAGGTTTCTTCCTGACGTCGTCCAGGGATTGCTTGGTTGCATACCCACCTATAGGTACTTTTGGGCACGTGATTCTTTGGTGATCCCTCGGTGACTCGGAGCACAATGGGTGGTCTCGGTCGGCGTTGGAGGATTTCAATCTATAAACATTAGGGACGCTATCTGTGCTTGCGCACGTTGTTATCCGGATCTGGTCGCCCTTCGAGTGTCTCCTCTCATCCTTCCTTCCCACAAGCGGTCGGATGACCTGCGTGCGGTGCTGTCCCGTTCCAGGGACTCCTTCTGTTCGTCAGTATCTTTGCCTTTACTTTTGTTTATAACTTTATTATTATTATTATTATTATTATTATTATTATTATTATCCACATGAAAGGGATGCAGTTTTTATGCTCTTCAGTTTTAAATAAACTGCAATTTTGTAGCCGTAAACTTATTTGCCGTTATTTACCAATTTATATAATTAATATATGCCATATTACAGTGTCGACATAATTTACCCATCCGAGTACGTGTATGTATTAGATGACGCAATACTTTTGTATGTGTTGCTAGTGTTAACGGGACAAGGTAGTCTGAACACGTGGAAATTACACCTTATGTGTTAAATTACCACTGCTCTTAAAGTTGTCAATGATTTTTCCTGAAATTTTTATGAATTATTCTACACATCATTACAATTATTTCAAGTGGTTGTTTGCATTGATAGCTTACTCTTAAAACATGTGATATTATGTACCTTTTTCTCTGATACTGCTTGCAATACAGAATCACACTTTTGCATGCTTGTTCTTAGTATAATCATCTATCTTCTGAACCTAAATTATTTAGTCATGTATATCAGTTCACTAGAAATTAAAAAAAATATTTGCAAAGTCAAAAAAGTAAAAATGTGGTTAATTTGTAATGTTGTTACTTTCTTAATATCACTACTACACATTATAAAATTATTATTGTGGTTCAGAAAGTTTAACTATGTGTTGTATACATTTACTGAAAATTTCAGCTCTCTACTTCTCATACTTACTGAAAAAAAAGGTTCATAAGTATCAAAAAATGTTGTTTTGAGAAAACTGAAAACTTAAAGTTTGAACATTAAAATTCAGACACACTTCAGTACATTCCAGGGTTATAATCATTTGCACCTTCATTCCTGGATTGTTTCAGCTTTTCTTATTACCTTATCTTGGTTCTGACCTCTTTTGTTGATTGCTGAACTGCTCGCTGGACATGATATAGTCGTTCGTTGTTGAAAGATACAAAAATGTTTTAAAAAGGGGCATTACATGAGGGCTTTAAAGGAATAGTGTCTAGCATTTAAATGGAATTTAAATGTCTCAAAACCTCTTAATCCCCCCAAAAGTATATATTTATGAAACTGGAAATAGCAGAGATTTATTATTGCGTAAAACAAAAAATGTGATTTTTGACCATTTCAGAGTACATTGCCCCCTTGCCGATAAACAGGAAATCGAAAATTATATTGAAATTTCCATTAAATGAGCTTCTCTCATTAGGCGATAATTCCAATAATTAAATTAAATATTTATTTTCATTAAACGTTAAATAGTTTTATGATGGTACTCTAGAATATGTAGTTTAGATAAACATTATTGGAGATGATTTTATTAAAATATAACGCAAAAAGTTATATCGGAGGAGGTTTTGGGCAGTCTAGGTAAATTTAAACACTGTATTCATCCAATATTTTCTCTTGGACGCTTGAATTACTTTTCTGAATTCATGGGGGCTAAAAATCTATATTTCGATATTTCCTCACCCTTATACATTATCTGTTTATCGCCTTGTAAGTAAAGACGAATAATCTATTTTCTAGTTTTCTGTTCGCTCTGTAACTGCGAGACAAAGCCTAAAACCTTCTACTTTTCTTCTTCCACCTTCCCCTTAGTGGCAAGTCTCCAAACAGACAGCGTAGCTCTAATCAATCTGTCGTTAACGGATATTTATGGTGTCCTTGCTACAAAATCGAACCCTGACGCATTTTACTTCAGCCCTCCCTCTGTCAGGGAACTAATGACAGCCACTTTACAAAGGTTGGCAACGCGGACTCACTTCATATTGACGCATTGCTGAAAATGGCTACACTACCGCAGTGCTAAAAGTCTTCTAAAATCGATATTATATTGTTACCCTGTAACACACGATTTATGTCTTCTTAAGGTAGTTTAAAACTCTGATGTAATAAATTCATAGCAATTCATTACAATTATATCCGTTATAGGTATATAAGTGATAATTGTTCCATCCAAGTTACGTTACTCACGGCACTTCATTTTTCTATCACGTCCGTAGTAGATGGAGAAGCTATTACCTTTATTACACCCAAAAATTCAATACCGAGTTTTCACCGCAAAGTCATGCTTTTGGACTCCTTGTATCGGTCCAAAAAGTATTTTTAGAAAGAGGTCCATGTGTGTGTGTGTGTGTGTGTGTGTGTGTGTGAACAGTGTAACTCAAAACGTACAGTTGGATACATACAAAATTTGGTAACACCTTGCACAGATACAACACGAAGCCTTTCTAGGAAAGTCCCCACCCCAAACTACCCTTTACACTCAATTTTTTCCATTTTTTTATTTTTTAAAATAATGACTTAACGATTGTGACTATGATACCATATATTAAACATATTTACATGACAAATAAAATGTATATCTTGAATTTTATGGGAATAGCCTATGAATCCCACTTCATTCCGAAGAAATTTTGTATAATCTTGTATAACTGGTAAACGTTAAGCCCCAGTCGAAAACATACTTCACTAAAAGTGTAAATTTCTTTAAAACACACAAACTATTTCAAATAATTTTTCTTGCGGCATCGGCCATTTCTGAGATATTCGTTATTAATGGTTCGAATTGTTCATTACTTGGTCATTCCTTTAAACAGTCCTATCAATTTTTAGTTGTTTCTTGGAATGCCATGTAAGGACTATGGAATTTCAATGCCAGTATGTAGCGTCCATTCTAAAACATTTGACTATCGCTATTTATTTTGTATCTGCAAAGAAATGTCTAATACGGCTGTTTCAGGAAAGGTTTATTTCGATTGAAATTAAGTAGATAGGAAAACAAAATTCCTTTAGAATAATTTTTATAGCCACTAATAAGCGAAAGACGGCAGAGAAAGTCATGTGAATCTAACACATCACAAATTGTTGTTTTTACTTAGGAATGAGAAGAGCTTAGTTAAAGTGTCTATACTAGGCGGGAACAGCATTTGCGGTAAAAAGCTTTTGAGGCGCAAAGAATGAAAGAAAAGGATTTGATGTGTTACATTCACACGATTCTCTCTACCCACTATTTTATAAAATATTGATGGCTATAGGGCAATGTGTGAGGCTCGCATTCGAGAGGTCCCGAGTTCAATTCCCGGTGGCTGACCATGGATTTTAGTGGTTGACATAGGTTAATGCTGGAGTGCTGTATTCTACTACAGATCTTTCCCATTTCCTCTTACTTCAGTTCCCTCTTTCATGTTTCAGAAGATCTTCGGGGCTGTGGTTCGGTCGGTTTCAGGAAGATGGCGTAGAGGCCTCGAATTCGAACATCTTCTTGGCCCCGCTAGAGGGACGTCTCCGAGCGATCCTCCTTTGGACGGGTGGTCATGGCTAGAACTATTAGGGAACTGAGCGTCCCTGTCGACTTGCGCCGCCCTGCTCTTCAGTCCATACGTCTCCTGTGGATCCCTCGCCTCATACCGTTCCTCCCGGGGTGTATGACCGATTGAGTGTCAAGGTGTTAGGTGTCCCAACCGTCAATGGTCATTCTTCTATCTAAATATTGTTAATCTAGATCATATTTCATAATCATTTTACACGTTTCATTGTAGGTATAAGAAGAATATAGTAGGCTAAGCGATAGTCAGATGTTTAAAAGAATCGAATTGCTATTGATGGATTTGAAACGTATGCTTAATGAAAATCGTTGTAGACGATTTTGAGAGAGAAAATAACTACATATGTTATTTTCCATCTAAAGGTTGGTATCGGTTAGGGGCATTTTCTGGAAAATCTTCGTGATGCTAAACTTAAATATGGAGTTTGGTATTTATTCGACTTTTCCTTTTTGGATTATTCTGTTCAAACATATACAGAAGGATCTTTTTGCACAAATGTTTTTTTTGAAATCGGTTGTAAAAGCTTTATTGGAATCGGATTACCGAGCCATATGGCTCAGACGGTAACGTCTGTGGTCCACATTCTGGAGGTTCTGTATTATTCCTGGCGACCGCCTACTCTAATCCACGAGTTTTTTTTCGCGGGTTTTCACTTGTCGTCAGGCGAATGCTGGTGTGGTTTCCTTCATCCCCCGAATTTCATGTCCCTCCATTTAGTTCCATGAATTACTTCATTCATCCTTTACGCCACTTGATTTATTTATGAGTTGAAAGTGTCGCGATGGTGTTTCGGTGCAGCGTGGCAGGGACTGTGAACTTTCTCCATCCCTCGGCCTTCGGCTGGTTGCCGGAGTATAAGGACCGTCCCTGGAGGGAGAGCGTTGCACCCTGCATGAAACGGGCTCCCTGAGTGCTGGGGCGTCTCAATTTGGAAACTGTAGGGACCCTGTCATTACTGTACCGTCGCTCCTGGTACAGTCACCGGTGTCTCCTTTCACTTCAACTACCCTCCCGAGGACGTCCCCTCGTGGGACGTCGATACAGTACCCCATCCCTGGATAGTTGCCGAATCCCCTTCACTTCACAATCCAGTCAGATTAAATTGATATTAAATTTCTGGATGAAAACAATACTTCAACCTACTCTACTCGTAAGTAGGCGCTAGAGAAAGTAAAACTGCTTAAACATAAAACGATTACGACTGCATGTTTCACATACACTCCTTTCCATGAGCCTAATAATAATTGTGTTTACATCTAACTCAATAGGAAAAATCATCATTATGCAGTAATTAATATATCAAACATTTAAATATAAAACAGTAAAACAAAATGACTTGTTTTATTATATCTAGCAAATAGCAACAAATTCCTTACCTTCGATGATAGGAGGACGTGGCTTGTATGTTATATCTGAAACAAAGAGAAATTTATCATTCTAGCTAAACATGTTCTCAGATTGATGCATTTTAATAAAGGAAATTATAACCTATTTTAATATCACATACAGAAACTACATTAAGATATTGTGTAGGCTTAATAATGTTTTTTTTCGAATTCTTTGGCAAATTCGTCATCATAATGCATAATCTCTCTTTGCACATGGTTATTATTGGCAGAAGTGTACGAAGGATGAATATTGTTGCGTATTAGTAGGTATTGTATGCCAGACACATTATTGCGTCGCATTGGCTACAGCATTGTTGGGGTAATTTAGTATTTCTTTCGGCTGTGTTTGAATTTCCGTCTGGCTTTCCACTTCTGGGAGAGGGGGGAGATAGATGTTATCGTTACTTGCTTTGTGTGTGAGCGTCAGTCTGAGAGTTGGTGTGTAAGGTATAGGTTGCGTGTGTATGAGGCATCTCCTCCCAATCCTTTATTCCCTGTGCGTGTAATGTAGGGCCACAAATTAATTTATTAATAAACCACAGGTAATGGGAATTATGTGAAATTTGTGTAATTTGTTACAAAATCCCACGCCTGCATCTGAATGCGAACATCAAGGTCCTGGTCCTTTCGCAATGTCTGTGTAACGTTCCCCCATGCGCGAGTTGGGGTATTAAAATTTAATAATTTGCTGGAAACCTTTTGGCCCTCACCCTAGCATGTAGTAATATCCCGGCCAATAACATCTATGAAGTTGCTGCCATTTAAGGATATTATTAATATTATTTAAAATAGAGATAATAATTACATGTAGAAGAAAATGGAAGCAAATATATTATAGGAATTTTAGACTTTACTTTCAACAAAAGCACTTCCTGTATATATTTTAATAAATCCTGCTCATCCTCGTTTCTGATTAAGGGTAGAGCAAAAATTGCCAAAAAACGTTATTTTTGGACTTCTATGCAGCTTTATAAATTATAATTTCATTTTAATGTAGTATATATTTATCATTTATAGGTAGAATACTTCTGTTTTAAACATACTTTTAAAATGAAATTGCATTTGCCATTTTGTTCTATGAAAATCTGCATTACTTCACACAAATAGCTTCTACACACTTTGTAGCAGAGAGGCAACATTTACCCCATTTTTAGGGGATGATTTGCTCTTGAAATTGACATTTATGTTATGTATGACAGCTATACCGTTAAAATCATGTGGTTTCTATGTTTGAAAATGTATGCGTTTCTGCTGTCTCCAATTTTGGATTGAACAGTTTTTTCTGTGAATGACATTTACTGGTACAGATGGCCAGGTTTTTTTTTCAGAATCCGTTCCAGATATTAAATTAAATTTTACGATCAGTTTAATGTTAATAAGATGCTTGATTATTTTTAAAAGATAATTTCTGATATATTTTAATCAAAGGATTGTACAACTGAGAAAATACCTTATCCTACTTAATAAACAAACTTATTGGATAAAAGTAGATCAGTGAACTAATAATGCATTCATCTCCATTCTTTAACAATGTCACACCGAGCGGAAGGCTCAAGTGGTAGTGTCTGCGACTCTCACTGACCCACTCTGACATGGGTTTTTCGTGGTTTTCCCTGGTCGACAGGCGAATGATGGAGTGGTTTATTCTCTGCCGCGATTTCCTTTCCGTCATTTCACTGTCATCCATTTCCTTCTCATATTTTAGGTGTGCTTCTAGGTTTCGTGGTGTATGGCGATGCCAAACAGAGGGCGCGGATGCATGCTCAGTGGAAAGAATACTCCCCGTGGACATCAGAGGCGTGTTGGACTGGTGGGTCGTTCAACGCCCTCCCTCAGTGCTGGAGTGGGACAGTTATGCGAGTTTGGAATTTTAGGGACTTCCGCGCGTCCCGGTGGTCTGTCTGCTAAGACCTATAGCCTCTTGCGTGGTTTCTTCACTTCATCCCTTCCTCTTGGGGGACGGTAGGAACAACAGACCTAGTAATTTTATTATTTATAAATTTTCAACCCTCCTTTTCACTCAAATTGTTCCTTGCTGTGAATATTTTTCCAATTACTCAAACATTTCACTAAGGTGTATTAAGATGAATTTTCAGGGAATTTTCAGGAAATTAAAAAGAAGTTCTGTTACTTACAATGTAAAAATCGTTAAAGATAAACTTTAGAACTTTTTTTCTAAAGTAATTCATTGTTTATTTGAAACTCATGTGATAATTTTGTAAGACATGTTTGAAAAACAGCAATTTAAATTTGTTCCAAAGTATCTAAAACTGCACTGCAAGAATATTTTGCTGTCGATTATCAATAAAGTAGAATATTGTTCTCTGGGACTAGTCAAAGAATTTATTTTAAAGTTTTGAAGTTTATTATAGACTATACAAAAAGTATTTGGCAAAACAAGTTTATTAAATGCTTAATAAATACAGAATTGCAAATTTCACAAGCAAGCATCATAAAGAGTAAAACTATTTTCTGAAAGTATTTCTCCTCTAAATCTCCATTAAGTAATCCTTTTCATGTTGAATAACAGTTATAAACGTGCAATAGTCACGGAAAAGTTATACAGGGTGATTTATGAAGAACTGACACATTTAGTTCTTTAATTGCTTCAAAACGAGTTATGCTAGCGACAACTATAGCACTGTCACTCGTTGGAGGACTCTGTTGTCAATAGTTTGAATCTCCTGTGTAATGTTGTGCTTCAGATCGTCCAATGTCTGAGGACGTGTGGCATAAACTCTGTCTTTTAAGTAACCCCATAGAAAGAAGTCCGGCGAAGTCAAATCCGGAGATCTCGGTGGCCACACGTTCTTGGAAATTATCCGGTCTTCAAAGAAACTTGCAATTAGTGTCATTGATTCATTTGATGTATGGCATGTAGCGCCATCCTGTTGAAAATAGCCTTGACTCAACTCTACATCGTCTAGTTGCTCAGCAAACTCCATGAAAATCCTTCGGTACTCTGCAGCGTTCACATTGTTTTAAAAAAGGTTGTTCCCACTATTCTCTGTGCCGATATTGCGCACCAAACTCAGATTTTAACCGGGTGCATGGGTGCTTCATGAATAACAATATCATGGAACCATGCTTCATCTGTGAACCATGTGATGGACAATATGGCAGGATTTTGCACAATGAACGCCTGAAACCAACGACTATAATTCAGTCATCTATTCTTATCTGATTCCTGTAACTGATGGACAACCGTAATCCTATACGGCTTTAGGCCTGCACTTTTCACAGCTCTCTGACACATTGAGTAGCTGTACCCTGTCTCCTGCGACAAACGTCTTAATGGTTTTTTGGGTGACTGATCCAGTCGTGCTCTTAAGTCAACAACAACAACCGTGGTAAGCCTAGATGAACGAGTTTTGCCTTTTCACTCACCAGAGATCCAGTTGTTTCCAATTTGTTTCCAGTATTGTGTTTCTTTGGTAAGGATTCCGAACAACAAATTCTCTCTGGTATGCCCTTTGAGTAGCTGTAATTGTATTCTAATCCAATATTGCTTTACAAGGAAGAGTCGTTCATTTAATGTGTACTCAATTTTCACGTTTACTAGAACAAAAACTCAAAAACCATTGCCGACAACAAAACAGCTGCGCATCTAGTGACAGGCAACCGGAACTCCAGAACATTCCGCTTAATTTAGTGTTAAAATTGGGGCACTGAGTGAATTTCGAACAGAATAATTAAAGAAAGAAGTGTGCCAATTCTTCATAAATCACCCTGTAGTATGTAAGCCTTCATATCACAGATTTTAATCTCATATCGTCTTCAGTATTCCACTGTATAACTAAAAATAAAAAACATCCCGATGCGCTTTTGTTTACTACAGAGAGTAGCAGCTAAATGTAAAGGGCTTAATTTCAACTCGGAAATCCCAGATGGATACTGGTTTTTTATAAACTTAGCCGACGTTATATCGATGTGTGTGGAGCAGGAAGCCTATGTGGCACGGGGTTGCGCTGTTGATTTCATTTCACCTTTCGGCCCAGTTAATGTGAAGAGGGATGTATATAAAACAAACAGTAGCGCAGCGCTATCAGAGTGCGCCACGTGAACTACCGGACCGCGACAGTCATGGCCTGCTTCACACTAACGTTTTTAGTGCTAGGCAGTCGACCATGACCAGCAATATGCGTGCACTATAATTGAAAATGTGAATGTCTGAGAGGCGGTGCCTTTTGATGCTGGGGTATGTCTGAAGAATGGAATCATTTATCTGTGTTCAAAATCTCTATGCACAGCATATTGTTACTCGTTTTGTTTTTATTATAGAACAACTTGTTCATTTTGGCGCAGTGAGTGCTTTTTGAGTTGTTTTAGTAAGCTCCAGAGCTTTATACTCTATTTAAAAGTGAACTCATTTAAAATTCGTTAATTTGGACAAACGTTAGAACGATGTCTGCAGTTGACAAGCGCTTTGTTTAAAAAATTCGAATAGGTTACATTTACATAACTTTGTTCCACTGCATACTATTGTTAGCAAAAACATTTTTCTATCTAGTTCATTTTAATTGACAAAACCATTTGCAGAAATACTGAAACATGAAACGATAGTCAAATCTTTAAGACATCTTTTGACTTTGAAAATCCATGCTTTCTTCAAGATCATGATAGAAAAAACAATAACTACAACGAAAATACGTTTGAAATTTTAAACCAATAGCAAGAATATCTGAAGCGAGCGGGATGGCTTAGGCGGTAAAGCCTGAGGCCCGCATTCGGGTTCAAATCCCGTGGATCGACCAATCTGACCGAGGTTTTTTCATGGTTTCCCTCAATCGCCAAAGTAAATACCGAATTGGATATTTAATACCATGACTCAAAGCTCCTTAAGTCTAAAACAATAGTAAAAACGAAAAATAGAGGGTAATAACGAATGCTGTTCCACTATCCACAGAAAATGCAAGCAGGTAGAACAACGGCACCCTAATGCCATCTGCCCATCACAAAAGAAAAGATACAGTTGTTGTGCACTAAGCTCTCTGTGGACACGTAACGAAGCAAGATGTTATAGTTACAGGGATGAGACCTAGAAGGTTAATTGTCCGCCACACACCGATCAACGAGTTATCTACTATAGATCCGTCCCGCTTTGACCGTGTAGTTAAAGCGACGTAAAATAAATAGATAAATAATATGAATATCGGAGTAGTCGAGTAGTCAGCGTTTGGCTTCTCAACCCAGTGGTCAGTGATTCGATTCCCGGCCGGGACGGAGAAGTTTTCTTTAATCCGAATCATTCCCTATCCTCCGCAGAGTCTCGAAGTAAGAGTGAATGTGAATTATAAAAAGGTTATTATACTGCACTTAAAAACATAGAAAGATCTGAATCTTTGACATCCTTTTTGACATTCTATAGCAGAATAATCATTGTTTTTGAAGTCTTTTTACTTTCTCTACTACGTAGAGTAAGTAAGGGAAGTATTGTATTCCACCAAAAAATTCGATACCGAGATTTCAACGGAAATATATGTTTCTAGCCCCCTGAATAAAAAGAAAGCATTTTTGGAAACATGTCCGTGTGTGCGAACAGCATAACTCAGAAACGAACAGTCGGATAAACATCATACTCGCTATTTAGGTTCAGTGTCTTCCAGAGATGCGACACGAACGTTTTCAACAAAATCACCCCAACCTAGATTAGTCTTTACATGGAAGATTTTTCGAAAATTTTAATTTTCTCAAAAATGGCTCTAACGATTTTGATTAAAATATCATATGTTTAAGATATTTATATGACAAATAAAATGTATATCTTTAATTTTCTGGGAATGTCTCCAAAAGTATTCTTCATAGTGAAAGACTTTTGCATAACTGGTAAATCATAAGTGATAGACATAATTTTACTACACAAAAATAAAATACACAATTTATGTCATATACATTTTTTGTCGAGTGAACCATTTTCGAGATGTTGCTTGTTATACCCTTAAATTTTACAATACTTATATTCATTTTTTGTCTTGGTTATGCAAAGAGTATTAATCTGTGGCAAAGGGAATGGTGCTGCACCTAGCAACCAGCTATTAAGAGATATGTCGATGCTTAAAGGCTACTGTATTTCTAAATTGTCCTTGCAAATACAAAACAAGGGGAACATAGTACGCCTTAAGCGATAGTCAAATATTTTTTAGAACTGGTCGCTATGTGTAAAATGTAATCATGACAAAAGATCATTTCTGCAAATGTTTATCTCGATTAATATGAAATATATTGAGAATAAGAATTTGTAAAAAACAGTTTATACAAGAGTAGAGAAAGTCATCTGAGTGTAACACATCAGATTTTTACAGTTATTGCAATCCGATACAGTAATTAAAATACGCAAATAGGAGAATAATTATATATCATAACTTTATATAGAGAAATATTTATATTTTGTACTAGTATGTACAAATTTTATAATAGGTATTGCGATATGAGTGTGGAAACTGCATTATTACAAAATCAAGAAATAGTTTGAGAAGACGAGACAAGTCCAGTGTTTTCTATTTCCGATATTCTGTTATGCGCTTTATAAAAGTGTACTGAACATTACTTTTTGCACGAATGAATAAATTATTAATAAAAATATTCTAATGGACTTACACATCGTCATCTAGGATTTGTGGTAACGCAGCGCTGCCAATTCAACACTATAATATGGTAGCTTAATAGAATACTATAATTTAGGAGGCTTTGAGTCAATCGTTTACTGATAGTCAAAGCGGGTTCTTTGAAAGTAACTTCTGGTGGCAGAAGTGGGTTTCCCAGGAAACGAATTAATGTGTTAGAATTCTACTTTTTTGTAAATATCATTAAAAATATATAGAAAACACACGATTGTACAAAGAATCGCTGTATTCCTATGTTAAAGATATGTTAGCTATAGGAGGAAGTATTTTCTAAAAATTAATATTCTTCCCAACATTTAGTTGGGGAGAATGACAATAAACTAGGGGTTCTTTGTAGTGAATAGCGAGGGTGAACTTGCATTGATCTCATTATGAGGACACCGGACCGAAAGGATAAATATATTTGACTTAACAGGGGCATTCCCAAGAGAAGTCGCATGAAGGTGATTGAGAGAAACGGCCAATAAAAACGTAAGGCACAATTAGCTCGCGAAAGTAATTATACGGTAGCGCAAGTAAGCGTTCGATAGGAATAAAATGGTAATGTGACTTCAAAATCATCCTAAATTGAATACAGGACAAACTTAGAATTATTTAATACGAATGCGCTACTGATTTTCGACCTACAATATTAGATTCACCATCTATAAGCGGTATTTTAAAATTTATGAGCATTGCTTTTTTTCTGAAAAAATGCTCGTGAGCAAGGACCAGTCCATCACCGATTACCTCCACTTCCACCAGAAGAAACATACGTATCGGATAGACAAACAACAGTTAGCTATAGTAATAGCGCAGTTATTAGTGCGCTCGGCTGCCATTCTGTTGGTGTTGGGTTCCAAACCGTACAGGTTATTTAAACAATTTTTTTTTCCAAACACATAAATGGCGTAGGTTTAGAGTGGACTCAAATTTAATTTCTCGTATTTCTTTTTACGTTTTAGTGAATGTTACAGAAGTATTCACACGGAATGTTTGAATATACATGGCGACGATTACCTGCAATTTGAAGTAGATGGTTGCTTCACGTATGGAAAGACAATTTGATGTAGGAGTTGTATTGTAGTTTTTATGTTAGGGAGCCGAACTTGAAGTAGTTGCAACCGCACGTATGGTACCCGGTAGCCTTCGTCCCAAATTTAAAAATATTAACTTTGTAATTTGACTGTTTCTGTAAATATTGTATATTTATGTTTGCCTCGGTTGCATCAGTATTTATTTTTAGACATGAATGTCTTAGCAGGGGTGGTGCGACTGAAGAATGTAGGCTTACACAGATTATAATTTTACTTCACTCCTTTTATTAATGCTTAATACGATTTAAATATCACTTCACTGATATAGAGAGCTGTGAGATTATTTTATTAATTACTTGCACTTTTTAACACGTAAACCATTTTCGTTTCACACGAATACGTATTAAATTTCTCGTGGAAGCATCTCGCGTCTGGTTAAGAGCACTGTCTGCAACCAACGCGTCCAGTTATGAGCGCTGTCTACAAGCAACTGACTTAATTTTACCGCCTAAAATTCGTAAACTTCTGTATTTCAAGTTTCTGATTGGCTATTCCTAATCCAATAGAATACTTTTATTTAAGTTAAGCTTTTTGTGGTTGTTGATTGGCTATTTTATGAATTGTCACAAAAGTTACATTATTGTTGCTCCAATAATGACTAGTAGCATTATTACACTTTCTTACTCATTATAGCCTCAAGGTTACTTCATTGTTAGCAACTTTTAACCATTATTCTCACAGCTCCTACATTATTAATTTACGTAATACATTCAGATAATATTATTACATGTATACAATAATATAAACATATACAATGACTGTAATATACACTTTTTATATCTTGTTACATACACACATTGCTTTAAGGCGGGCTGTTATTGAACATATATATATATATATATATATATTGTTGCGGTACTTTTTATAATGTTATTACTTGTGATGTTTGTGTATGTGTGTTTACTTCATGTGAAGCCATCTTGTGACGTAATTCTTTGTTAGGTCCGTAGCTCCATCTGGTGTTAGCAATTTGCGGCAGTGTTAGTGTTCGTTTGAAAGAACGCTATTGTAATCTTAATTAATTTTGGTTTACTGTCCTCCGGCTAGCTATTATTTCTCGGTTGAACATATCTCTTGATCAGGGTGTGTAAACGGAAAGGAATCCTTTATCCAAAGATAACACTGATGAAGAAATTTGTTTTACACTTTTATTGTCGAACACGTTAACTATCACATTTATACATTGATCTTAACACTCGCCAAACTGAAACTGTTATAACAACTTCTTACTGATCACTTTTAATCCACGTACTTCAACCTTTGTATAATTAACTTTACAACACTTTAGATTTTTCATAATTCTGCTACGCGTAACTTGTGAATCTATAGCCGACGTGTAATATTTCTGCTGGACTGAAGGCGACGTGTATCATACAAAATATTTTCGACGAACTGACGGGAATGCGACGTGTAGTGTACAAAGAATTTTGATGAACTGACCGACTGAAGACGACGTGTAGTGTACACAGATTTTTGATGAACTGACGGACTTTACCTCTAACCTACTGCTTTTATACCCATACACTCCGATATGCCTAAAGATTATAACTGAATTACTATTGGCTAATAAAACGCGCCAACATTAGCGTCTATTTTTATATCCAATGAAAATTATGAATACATATGCTCTAGGGAAACGTTCCAGAAGATTCTCAAGGAAAAAACGCGCCAATATTACGTAACTTCCTCGTTTCCAATAATGATAAACAGCTCACCCCCTCGCTGCATTATTGCACGCTATTATTGTCAGTTTCAGTAAGGCAGTATAAACTTACTTCTCAACAATAATTACAATCAATAAACATCTCAAATCCATGTCACATAAAAATGCATATTCATATTACAATCATTATTTACATTTAAGTAATTTGTGATACAAATTACTGCATCATATGCCCCACTAGAAACATAATTATAAATATTTACAACTTGTTTGGAAATTTTATAATTGGGTTTTTAGTCTCCTAAATCTTGGAACACACGCTATCACTTTCACTTAACACTTCACACGTATTTAACACACGACATACGTTTTTTTTGTTTTTTTTTATCTCGCCACTACTTACTGGCTCTTGTTTAATGTTTTTAGACATTAATCTGACATCACAATTTTTTATAGCAAATACTGTACCCTGAAGTATTTAATTACTGTTACAAAAAATGGTTTACTTTCTTATATTGTTAACAAAAATTTATCAATTCAAGAATTTTTTGTAATTATTAAACATATTTACCAAAAATATTCACCCTCTACACAAATATATTTACATCTCTTAAATCTAGGCACTGTTTCACATTTTCTGTTTGCTACATAAGTATTTATTTTAATTATTTTTACCCAATTTTTGTTCTGAATTTTTTTTATTGTTTTGTTCTGAATTTATTTCTGTTTTCTCATGACATATATATATATATAATTAACCCTCTTACGTTCCAATACATTGCTCTGCATTTCGTCTTTAACTATCCAGCATTTACTTTACATCTCATTGCTATTCACCCTCCTGGATCAAATTGTCTGTGGCTAAACATTACTCGTAGCCGTATCCTAACCTTCAAAAATTTGTACATGAATAACCTCTTGTATTCATATGAAATTTCATCCCATGATAACATTTGAAAACAATCTGCAGTTTCTTGAACAACACATCTTTTAACAACTGTCATTTTCAATTCTTCTACTATCTCTTTAATTTGAGAGTACTCTGACAAATCTGTACTAAACTGACTGGACTGGAGTTTTCAATTTGATCATATTGGTACTTGTTAATTTCAGAAATTATCTTTTGATTATTTACAGGCAAAACTTTTTCTTCGTACAATTTATTTCTTTGCATTACTGACTCCTTCTGTATTTCTGATATCTCCCCTCTGAAATTAACTTGTGCCTGATTCACATCTACATTCATAACCTCTTTCATCTCTCTTATCTCACTTGAAATGATACTCTTTCTACTAGCTAACTCTGTACATTCTACATCAACAGGTTCACTTTTAGTATTAACCTCACTTTCTTTGTTACCTATTTCCCTGCTCATGTCTAGCATTTTCTTTGAAACTTCTCCTATCTCACTTGCTATTACTTCCTGAAGTTCATTTCTCATTCTCATCATACTACTATCTAGCTCCATGAATTTCTTTTCAATTTCTTCCCTGTTTTGTTCTAAGCTTTTACCAATATCTTCCCTCAATTCCCTATTATTCTTTTGCATATCTTCCCTTAATTGATCTGTAATACTCTTACTAATATCTTCCCTCAGTTCCCTATTATTCTTTTGCATATCTTCCCTTAATTGATCTGTAATACTCTTACTAATATCTTCCCTCAGTTCCCTATTATTCTTTTGCATATCTTCCCTTAATTGATCTGTAATACTCTTACTAATATCTTCCCTATTTTGATCTATTTTCTTTTCTAATTTCTCATCATTCTGAGTTAGTTTTTCTAATTTCTCATTCATATTTCTCAGCATTTCCATCATCATACTAGCATCAAAATGAACATTTCCTGCTATTTTATTCTGGCTTTCTTCACTAACATTTCCTCCCTCAAATTCTACATCGTTTGAGCTATTTTCTGTAACCTGTATTGAATTACAGCTAACTGTTACATTATCCCCTTCCATTATTGTTTCTTCAATATTATTAGTAGCCATTGTCTTCTTTATCCTACCACTCCTCAAGTACATTTGAATGTTATAATTTTGTTTTCAAAAAAAAAATTACTATACTCTGACCTTTGTGATGCTGTCTGTTGCTGTTACTTTGATGTCCAGCTTCCTGCCCCTCCCTCCTAGGTTATATGTCGCTTCTGCGTTGTATTAATGATGAATCTGCGTCGTCTCGATGTTTTTGTGTCCACTCATCCGCGTCGTTTGTCGTTCCTCTAGTTGTTTCTGGAATCTGCGTCTTCTCGATGTTTTTGTAGTTGAATTCCCCTGTTGCCTTGTAATCTTGGAATTACGATGTCCAATCATCCGCGTAGTCTGTCGTCCCCGTATTTGTTTCTGGAATCTGCGTCTTGTAGATCAGTTCACTGCTCCATTCGTTCCACATCCTGGTTAATTCTGCTACTTTCCTGGTTAATTCTGCTACTCTCCTGGTCACTCTGCCCCTTTCCTGGTCACTTTGCCCCACGTTCTGGGTGCCAATTTGTTACGGTACTTTTTATAATGTTATTACTTGTGATGTTTGTGTATGTGTGTTTACTTCATGTGAAGCCATCTTGTGACGTAATTCTTTGTTAGGTTCGTAGCTCCATCTGGTGTTAGCAATTTGCGGCAGTGTTAGTGTTAGTTTGAAAGAACGCTATTGTTATCTTAATTAATTTTGGTTTACTGTCCTCGGCTAGCTATTATTTCTCGGTCGAACATATCTCTTGATCAGGGTGTGTAAACGGAAAGGAACCTTTTATCCAAAGATAACACTGATGAAGAAATTTGTTTTACACTTTTATTGTCGAACACGTTAACTATCACATTTATACATTGATCTTAACACTCGCCAAACTGAAACTGTTATAACAACTTCTTACTGATCACTTTTAATCCACGTACTTCAACCTTTTGTATAATTAACTTTACAACACTTTAGATTTTTCATAATTCTGCTACGCGTAACTTGTGAATCTATAGCCGACGTGTAATATTTCTGCTGGACTGAAGGCGGCGTGTATCATACAAAATATTTTCGACGATCTGACGGGAATGCGACGTGTAGTGTACAAAGAATTTTGATGAACTGGCCGACTGAAGACGACGTGTAGTGTACACAGATTTTTGATGAACTGACGGACTTTACCTCTAACCTACTGCTTTTATACCCATACACTCCGATATGCCTAAAGATTATAACTGAATTACTATTGGCTAATAAAACGCGCCAACATTAGCGTCTATTTTTATATCCAATGAAAATTATGAATACATATGCTCTAGGGAAACGTTCCAGAAGATTCTCAAGGAAAAAACGCGCCAATATTACGTAACTTCCTCGTTTCCAATAATGATAAACAGCTAACCCCCTCGCTGCATTATTGCACGCTATTATTGTCAGTTTCAGTAAGGCAGTATAAACTTACTTCTCAACAATAATTACAATCAATAAACATCTCAAATCCATGTCACATAAAAATGCATATTCATATTACAATCATTATTTACATTTAAGTAATTTGTGATACAAATTACTGCATCAATATATATATATATATATATATATATATATATATATATTATATAATTAGACTGAAATCATTTGTGTTAAAAATACTGCCTCAAAGTAGCAGCAACTCAGGGAAGTTTATCAATGTCCTACTGGCTCATTACTGGTTTTGATCTACTAAATATAGCAATGGACTCAAATACCATAGGTTTAGTGTTCTATATCAAAGTGATTGCCTAATATTCTTCGTAGTCCCTGAAAGTTTGTCAGTTGAATTCTGTAACATTCTGCATAATTATACAAATATTGGAGTAAGACATACGAGAAAGTTGACAGTTCTACTTCAAAACTATAGCCATAGAGAATTGTGCTTCTAAAATGTGGTGGAGAGGGTTCTATTTAATGGAATGATTCGAGAATATCTTTGCATTTAATGCCAAGGATGTAATTATACCACGAGTGCGTGGTCAAGTTCTGTGCGAATGAAGGTAAGTTCCCGCCAAAGTGAATGGATATAAAGGGTCCTTCAACAAGAGTGTCCTATCTTTAACATGTGATAGCTGCCGTTGTTACAGCATTCAGCAACGCATAGAAATTGTGAAAATTTGTTATCAAAATGGATCATCTGTTCGCCAAACCTTCCGTGTTTTGCGTGAAGCTTACAGTGTGCATAATCGTCCCTGCGACAGAACGATTCGGCGTTTGATCGATAAATTCGAAAGAAGTGATTCTGTTAGCGATCAAAGAACGTCTGTACGTAATCGACGTTTTACGTTGGAGCGCTTACATACGTGCGTTCGTGAAAGTGTACGCGAGAACGGAAACAAATCAGTCGCTCGTCGAGCGCAAGAATTGGGGCTTTCACCAACTACAACTTGGCGAATTCTGCATCTGGACTTGAAGTTTCACGCTTACAAAATGGTGTTAACTCAAGTACTAAAACCCAATGACAATAGGTTGCGCCGTGTATTCGCTGACTGGGCTATGGAGCAATTGGAAGTTGACCCGGATTTTTGTCGAAAAATCATCTTCAGCGACGAAGCCCACTTTTGGATTGGTGGTTGTGTTAAAAAAAATTGCTGCTATTGGATCAATTACAATCCAATGCAGATTCAAGAACGACCACTTCATCCCCAAAAGGTTACTGTGTGGATTTTGGTATGGTGGAATTATTAGTCCATATTTTTTCCAAGATGAAGATGGAAAAGCTCTGTCAATAGAAAAAGATACCGTGCTCTTATAAGGCACTATGTTTGGCCTGAATTAGATGGTACGGATCTTAGAAACATATGGGTCCAGCGTGTTATTCATGAAGTTGGACCTAATTTACGTTCTTCTGTCATTGAAAATTGGGTCAAACGTATACGAGAAACCCAACGAAGTCGCGGTGGTCACTTAACTGGTATTCTCGTCCACACGTAATAACATTATGTTCCAAAATAAAAAAGAAATAAATCTATATCATTTATAGAACGTGTTTTATTTATGTTCAAAGGATAGAACACTCTTGTTGAATGACCCTATACATGCCATTGTTACGAGAATATTGGTGCGAATAAAGGAAAGCTGCATACCATATGGGATTCACGAGCTAACTTCATATATCAAATGTATAGAATACCAAACTCCTGTTGCAGGGCAAGATCCTTTCCTTTACCAGAATGTTTTTCAATATACAGCGTTAAAATATAATGAAGAGGAAATTATCCTAGCAACCATTTCCGTTCCACACCCGGAGATATACGAATACCTTATCAGATGTATCTCATAGATCCTTGCTCCTGAGAACCTTATCCAAATTAATTTCCAAAATAACCCTGAGAACCATAGATTAGTAACTGAAGACAACAATCTCTATACTGGTTATATTTTACTGAACGTTACTGCAGTGCAACTCTGTTTCCCATCATTATAGGAAAAGTCGCTGGAATCTGGTGGTACGAGGGCTCTTCAGAAAATAACCTCCGTTTTGAAATAAGCGTGAAACCGATATACATACACAAGTATTATTATATGCATCTGAAAACTACAGATTTTCTCTATGTTTCTGCAAGTCTCCAAACAGATTCACAGTCTTTGAAATACCTCCTGCATAAAATTCTGCCGTGAACTAAGCCAAACTGTCACGACGTTTTGAAGCTCTTTGTCATTGTCAAAGCAATGAGCTGGAAGCCACTTTTTCATGTACGGGAACAGATAGAAGTCGCTAGGGACCAAGACCGGGCTGTACGGGGAATGGTCAAAAACGTTCCATTTGAACTTGGCTTGTTTTTAATTGCTCTTCTTACCTTTTCACACTTGGCGGGATTTGTTATTTCGGCGCTCATGTTGTTAGGTTATAACTATCACACACGCGACAGTGCGATGCTCCACCTTGCACAGCTAGAAGCATACTGAGCCACTGCTCACGTTGATGTCGAAATGACGGCACTACCCTCACTACTTCTGGTGCTACGCATGAGCGGAGGTTACTTAACTGGACAGCCCTCGTATTTGGGTTATTACGTTCCATTCATAAACGGCAACTCTTACTCAAATACGCACCTGTCACATGTATTTCGAAGTTGGTTATATTCTACCTTTTCGGAAGTTGGTGACGTTTTTGAGTTCAAACGTTGCACGCCGACCACTAAAGCTTGGCACTCTGCATTTACCTCTTTCGATCCCTTCAGCTGCCGTGGTGCGAGCTCTGTGAACGCTAGCACTCGTGTACTTCTAACGTCAGTAGAAGTACGTCGAACCGAACATCTAAACTCCTCCCGAAAAGGTGTTGTCTGGACCGGGTTGGACTCGGCGGGGCAGTGGACTTGAACCCATGGGAGATTGGGTACGTCTGAGCGAGATGCCTTAATGTTCTTCGGAACCAACCTGGAGAGCTGATAGGCGGTGGCTAGACACTGTCCCCCCTACCCAGGTTGTTTGGTAGTTTTCCCATTATTTGGGTTTGACGGGCTTATATGTCATATCCGCTTCAGTCCCTGTACAAGCAGGGAAGGGACTATATATAAAATAGGCACAGCCCTAACGGGAAAACCCACGGAGAAGGGTCATTCGGCTGGCGGCTCCCTGGACAGAGAAGCGCAACTGAGTTGCGGGTTCTTGCTTCTTGATTATGATAGAGCTACCATAATGTAACTGAGTTTTCCGTAACAATTATAGGTATTTAGAGTAGCTTACAAGCCAAATGAATGTTGCGCTAGTATTTACAGGTGTATTTATTTGTGATCGAATACTTATTGCAGATAAATAAATTCGCAAAGCAAAAGAACTGTCAGTGCAAGATAGAGCAATTCGTTGATGCCTCCAGCCCTAGCTTTTAAAACAGGTGGCACCTATAGCGCACATTTAGGAATTCTCGTATTCAAATCCAGCACTCTGGTCAATCTGCTTGGGATATTTTTATGGTTTTCAGTAAATGTGAAACTGGATACTTCAGTGTGACGACCCAAAGTTTTACTACTTCTCTGAAAACAATGGAAATAAAATATATGATACACATATGCAGCCACGCCACTTTCCAGCATGTTATTCAAACAGATGGTAAAGGAAGGAAACTGCAGAACTAAGGCCATATTTCTGGCATAAACTGACAGTCGTAGAGTTAAAAAATGCACCTAAAGCTATGCTTTGGGAAAAATGCAAAATGATTGGCGTTAGCGATTTATTTTTCATTTAAACAGATATACCAAAGAACCCATTAAAGTTATATATTCACAGTTTTAACATAAATATAATATTAAATATATGATAATGCCCATTACACTATCATAAACCTGAAATAGTGTATCTTTTATAAAAAGGTAATTTCTCTGGTATAATTACGAGGGCAGCCCCAGAAGTATCCGACCTGGCGTATATATAGCGGTTTTTGTTTCAAAAAATGACTATGGTAGAAAGTACCACCCTTATTAAGCTTAAGTTTGAAGTTTGACGATGCTACGTTGTTTAGTAATTGTTTGACAGCCATCAATAGTGAACTCTCTCAGCGAATTTGTAAACATGGATAAAACTGGTCATCGTTATGTGATACAATACCTTCATTTGAAAGGTCTTAATCCAACTAATATTAAAGCTGAGCTAGATTCTACTCTGGGGAAGTCTGCTCCTTCCTTTACAACAGTATAATATTGGGTGTCAGAGTTTAAGCGCGGCCGTACGAGCTACCAAGACGAACATCGTAGTGGTCGACCAAATGAGGTGACCACGACAGAAATTATGGAGAAAATCCACAAAATGCCATTGGATGACCGTCAACTGAAATTGCGCGAGCTAGTAGACACCGTAAGCATTTAAAAAAGTGTTGTATATTGCATACTGACTAAAGAATTAAACATGAGAATGCTGTGCGCAAGATTGAACAAAAGTAGTGTCGCGAGGATGATTCAGTCGAGTGTTTGGCGATGTTTCGCGGCAATAAAGCCGCGTTTTTGCGTTGATTCATAACAGTGAATGAAACAAGGGTCCATCTCTTCGCACCTGAGACCAAGGAACAGTCAAAACAGTGGATTGAAAGGGGATAATCGGCTCCAAAGAAGGTGAAGGCAGTTCCATCTGCAGGTAAAGTCATGGCGTCAGCTTTTTGGGATGCACGTGGGATAATTTTCATTCATTATCTTAAAAAACGAAAATCAACTTGTTGCGGCGTTTGAATGATGAAATCAAGCAAAAACGGACGCATTTAGCAAAAAAGAAGGTTCTGTTTCATCACGACAATGCACTAGTGCACACATTCATTATCGCATGGCCAAAATCAACGAGTTAAAGCTCAAATTACTTCCTCATGCACCCTATTCGCCAGACTTAGGCCCCTCTGATTATTTATGTTTCCAAAGTTGAATAAATGGCTTGGTGGTAAAAGATTTGCCAACAATGAAGAGGTGGAGTTTGCAGTTGATGGCTATTTTGCAGAACTCGTCAGTTCTCACTATAAACAGGGTATGGAAGCTATTGAACATCGCTCGGAAAAGTATATCGAGCTGAAAGGAGACTATGTAGAGAAATGAAGATGTTTTTGTCCAACATTTTTGTGTTTTCCTTGTTAGGTCGGGTACTTATAGGACAGCCCTCGTATCTAGTATTGTAATTTAAAATTGTTGGACTCTGACATGCGGCATCAGGCATCTTTGTTTTTGGTAACCTGAATAAGGCTGTGTTCCCTGTATCACGAGATGAAGGCGTCTACGAATAGTATCAACATTATCAAGGAAGCTGTTGCAGCAGTAACGTAAAGGTAATTTTTTACTTTCTCTACTACGTATAGTAAATAGGGGAAGTATTGTATTCCACCCAAAAATTCGATACCGAAATTTCGCCGGAAATATATGTTTTGAGACCCCCTGAATCTAAAAAAGCATTTTTGGGAACATGTCCATTGTGTGTCTGTGTGTTTGTCTGTCTGTGTTTCTGTGAACAGCATAACTCAGAAACGAACAGTCGGATAAACACCAAACTTGGTATTTAGGTTCAGTATCTTCCAGAGATGCGACACGAACGTTTTCAAGAAAATCCCCCCACCCCAGATTACCCTTTACATGGATCATTTTTCGAAAATTTTAATTTTCTCAAAAATGGCTCTAACGATTTTGATTAAAATATCATATGCTTAAGATATTTTTATGACCAATGAAATATATATCTTGAATTTTCTGGGAATGTCTCCAAAAGTATTTTTCATTGGGAATGACTTTTGCATAACTGGTAAACCATAAGAGATAGACGAAATTTTACTACAAAAAATGTAGATCGCGTTAAAATACACAATTTATGTTATATACAGTTTTTTTGTTGACTGAACCATTTTCGAGATATTGCTTGTTATTCCCTTAAATTTTTCAATATTTATTTTCTTAAATGGGAATTCGTTATTCATTATTTTGTCTTGGATATGCAAAGAGTATTAATCTCTGGCAAAGAGAATGATGCTGCACATAGCAACCAGCTATTAAGAGTAATGTCTATGCTTAAAGACTACTGTATTTCTATATTGCCCTTGTAAATATATATTCCCCTTACATCTACAAGAAAATTAATAATAAGATAGAGTCTGGAAATGTTTAATCTCGATTAACACGAAGTAGATGGAGAATAAGCGTTTGTAAAAATAGTTTGTACAAGAGTAGAGAAAATGATGTGAGTGTATCACATCAGATTTTCTTAAAAAAAGGAAACACCGAAACAAAACCGTCACAAAGTCTTTGTTCTGCTTTAGGTAAGCGGCCAAGAAGGTAGAAAATCTTTAGATGGCAAGAGATAACACCACACAGAAGATTTGAATAAGGTGAGGATATCTTCTTTACTGAAATTGAAGCTGCAAGATCGAGAAGAAAAACAAAGCTGGTACGGTCTGTCACACATAAAACGTTTAGACTGAATGTCCGTTTTAAATGTTTCCAAAGGATTTGCAGCCGGTACAAAGGGCGAGGTGGCATTAGGATTCGATTTCCGATGAAACGTGGGTCCTGGGGCTTACTTAGGGTTTCTCAAACTTTACGTAACCGCTACACAGGATGCTGTAAGGCAGTATAGAAGCGAACGTGACATTATTGCAGTCTTCTGTCACCTTTACATAGGAACAAAGGAGGCATTCTTCTTATAGCTTGCACTCTCTCCTTGTAGCATATAACAGGGTAAACTGGGATTTTAAACTCAACATATCTATGTGTATAATAAAACTAAAAACAGAAATTCCGATGTGATACATCCAAACGACTGTCGTCCTCCGTGATGTAGTAATTACCATGCTAGCCTCTAGTTCCCGAGGTCGCGGATTCAAACCCGGCGGAGGGCGATGGATTTTTTCGGGCGTAAAAACCTTTAGCATGGCTTCTTTCGGAAGGGAAGTGTCATAGATTTAGTGCACGTAAAAGAACATCAAGACAGAAAAAGAGGCCTCTGAGCAAAATTAACCGGTCTTTCACGCCCAAAATAGAATGGGATGCTAAGGACCACAACACTTACAATTAAATTTAATTTAATTTTTCCAAAGGAACTTCTCTACTAATGAAAAATTTACATATATCCCTTATATTTCAATTCTATTCATATAAAACCCGAAATTCTTCTGCATCTGTCACAATATTTTTATTTTGTTTGCTATTTATAGTAAGTAGGGGAAGTATTGTATTCCACCCATAAATTAGAAACAAAGATTTCACTCGAAGTACATGTTTTGTGCTACCTGAATCCAAAAAGGCATGTTTGGAAAAAGGCACTTGTATTTGTGTCTATGTGCCTATCTGTCAGTCTGTTTATGTGTGTGCATTACTCAAAAACGAAAAGTGGGCTAAGTGCCAGACTTGGTATTTAAGTTTAGTAACTTCCAAAGATGGGATACGAAGATTTTTAGGAAAATCCACTTATCCCTAATTACACTTTACATGGAACATTTTTAAAAGTGTTAGGGTTTATCAAAAATGGCTCTAAGCATTTTGATTAACATACTGTACAGTAAGGATGTTTGCATGGAAAATAAAATTTATATCTGGAAATTTCTGCGAATAGCCTAAGAAGGCTAAGAATTCTGTAGAATATTGTATAACTGGTAAATGTTGAGCGATAGACGAAAACGCACTACGCAAAATATGGTCTCTTTAAAAGACACAACTTATTTAAGGTGACCCTTTTTTGGGTATAAGCCATTTCCAAGATATCCGCATTAATGTTTCAAATTGTTCAATACTGTGTCTTTTTAAAGTACTGTCGATATTCAGTTGTTTCTCGCGACTGCATGGGAAGAATATACAAGACCAGCATAATGCGTTCAGTTGTGAAACATTTAACTACCGCTATTCCCTTTGGAGGCAGTAATTCAATTACCTTTTTATGTATTCTATTTAGACGAAGCGTATTACATGAATATTTTGGCGCTGTAGATAGCGTATGTCTCACCCACCCCTCCCTCTGAAAATTAGAGGGCTTTAATCAACACTGAGTTAGCCGTTTCTGCTTGTTTGCAAGAATCAGAGCAGATTTATTCAGGCTGTTACCCTTCTTGCTAAGTATAAGGTAAATGGGGCAGAACAGCGTAACGACCAGTTTTCCTTTTGCCATGACCTCTGGAAGGGGGGATGAGGAGAGGGACCCGTATGGCGACCAGATCCGAATGACAACGGCGCAAGCATGAGCGGGGTCCCTAACATTTCCAAATCGAACGCATTAGATGCCACCTGGGGCCACCCACAAGCCTCCGAACCCCCTGAGGGGCACATTCTCAACAGCGCCAGGAAAAAACCTCAAACCTCTAAAGGGCGTATATCCACCGCCAAGCCGTAAGCAGCCAAACACCGCCGTTCCGTTCTATAACCCTGGAACAGATAGCAAATGAGGGGCAGGAGAGTCGTGGTAGAAAATAAACCCTCCAGTGTTTACCTACCGACCAGGGAAAATACAAAAAATCAATGGGTCGCCGGGGATCGAGCCCGTATCTCCCAAATGCGAGTCGCACACTTTACCGGCACCACCTCGTTCGGCCCTGCTGAGTGTAACATTCCTCACTTGTTTTCAAGTCAGTGATCACGAGATGTGATAAGGGCAGGGTGGAAGCTACTTTTGGTTAGATAAATGTGAATACCTTACAGAGGAAAGAAACACTTTTCCGTTGTGGGAGAAATGAGCCACTTTTTCTGCTCCAAGAAGTACATGGGTAACTGAATGTGTTTTCTTGCCCTGTCTTATTGAGCAATATACCACACTAGCTCCGCAAACACTGTCACGGGCCCCGTGATCGATATGCAACTTCTCCTACGCGTCTGTGTAGCGGTCCCTCATAGGCGGCTCTAACAAGCAGGTGTTTGCCGAGACATGTCAAGCGCAATGTTCATCCATAATATATTAGTTAAACGTGCAAGGTAGATGGATTGCTTATCTGCTTAAATAGCCAAATAAACAACTTGTGTTTCGCTGTAAACCTCACGCTTCCTCAGCAGAAAATGAACTACAGCACTACATGATGGCGGAGAAGAAAAACATTACTTGTAATAAACAATAAAAAATTAGTATGAAATGAAAACAAGACTCCAGATAATTGAGTGTAACTCTTAGCTGCATTTGGAAGGTGACGTGTTCAAATATCGTTCCCAAGCCATGTGACATTATCCCTTCTGACTTCCCTCATACTAGATAACATATCTCAGTATTCCGATGCCACGAATAAAAAATCAAAGCCTAGATTTGATTAAATAGAAATTGAGGCAGTATTTTTAACACTTAAATGATTTCACTCTAATTATATAATATATAAATTCAATAACAGTCCGCCTTAAAGCAATATGTGTATGTAACAATATACAAAAAGTATATATATATTAATGACATTTTATAGGTTTATATTATTGTATACATGTTCATAAATGTTTAGTGAATGTATTACGTAATTTAATAATGTAGGAACTGTGAGAATAATAGAATAAAGGTTGCTAACAATGAGGTAACAATGAGGTAACCTTGAGGCAATCATGAATTTGAAAGTTTAAATGCTACTAGTCATTCCTGGAGCAACAATAATGTAAATTTTGAGACAGTTTAATAATAGCCATCAACAACCATGAATAGGCTTAAGTTAAATAAAGTATTCTACTGGATTAGGAATAGCCAATCAGAGACTTGAAATACAGAAATTTACAAATTTAGGCGGTAGAAATCAAATCAGTTGCTTGTAGACAGCGCTCATAACTGGACGCATTGCTTGTAGACAGTGTTCCTAACCGGACGCGAGATGCACATTGTGTTATGAAATACCTTCCAAATACAGAAACAAAAAGGAAGGAAAATATGTGGCGTATGCATGCAGAAAGAATACCAGAATAAATTTTTGAAGTACAAACTAAAAGGCAAACGAAATACTGGAGGACCAAAGCAAAGACGATGACATCGGAGCAGGCTTAGAGCCTAATCCTAAACGGATAGTAGAAGAAAGAGAAGAAGAAACAGAAGGAAAAACGAACAAATTTGAGTGTTACATATCACTGCTCTTGCCCTTCCTATCTTAGTTTAATCCCTTCGCCACTTTCTCCATTTCTTTTTCAGTTTCTCTTACTTACACACATACAGCGGACAGAATGAGTATTGTATTCCATTCAAAAATTGAACACCAAAATTTTACCAGAGATAGAGGTTTTGAAGCCCCCTAAGTCAACAAGTTTTAGAAAAAGGTTCATGTGTGCATGAGAGAGAGAGAGAAAAACGTAACTCAAAAACGAAAACCAAACTATGCTTTGTAAGGAAAATATTTAGTTATTTTTTATTTTCTCAGAAATGGCTGTAACGATTTTGTCTAAACTGTCTTAATTTGATGACAAAATGTAAGCATATCTAGAAGCATAACCTGCTTCATTGTGCAGGAATTTTGCATAATTGTGTAAAACTAGTAAACCATAATAGGTTGACAAAGGCTTAATAATCCAAAATGAAATGCACTCGTTAAAATACCCAATTTATGCCAAATATACTTCTTTTTATGCGGTATTAACCATTTTTGATATACCGTTTGTTATTGGTTTAAATTTTCAAGTGCTAACTTGATATTCACTTTTTTCTCGTTGTCATGCAAAGAGCATAGAATTTTAAAGCCAATTAAAAGCTATGAGCTTTTCAAAGATTTTACTATCGCTTTAATCTTCTGTATCCTCCTGTATCCACAACCACATTTGTAATAAAATTATTTCGTATGCGTTTAGCTCGAGTAACATGAAATGTCAGAAGAGTAAATTATGTAAAAATAATTTCTAGAGAAAGTCGTGTGAATATAACAACGGCATTTCTTTATTTCAAATAACTGTGCGATACGCATCTAGGTGCAACGTAGTTTTGCTCATTCTGATAATAAGATAGGACAGGTATTCAGGCATTTTCACAGCAGAAATCCTGATTTAAACGATGTTATTTACGAAATAGCTGAAACACACACACAAACCATTCATACACCAGAACTTTTACTACGAGTGTATGCAGGCATCCTTTTTATTAAACTAAAATATCTCAAGCCCACGCGGAAATCGAATCTCGGAACTCCAAAACTGCAAACTCACTCTATCAAGTGAACCACGGAACCAGTATGTCCTCTTTTTGAGGTTAGCTTTACTCCCCTTACAGACGATATGTCTGGTGGTAGGTACCGAGACTTACAAGAAGTTTAAATTAAATTAAATTGAGTTTTATTTATGGACGCTCTTTAGCTACTATGGTTCTTAGCGTCCCATTCTATATTGGGCGTGAAAGACCGGTAATTTTGCTCAGAGGCCCCTTTATCAGGCTTGAGGTTCTTTCTATTCACTCAGTAAAGTTGAGTCAGAATTGTAAACTTTAATGCCACGACCGGAACTGGAAACGTGGATCTTCGGCTCTACGTGATCATGCTCTTACGAGTTGAGATACCGTGACGAGATACCTCTCGCGCATTAAATACACTCATCTGGTTCAAGTATCCCGGTAAACCTTCAAGGTTTGGGATTACCTTGAGGTTTAACGGGATACTTCTGTGATACGAGAGGATTTAATGCGTGTGGGGATATCTCGCAAAGGTAGCTCATGGAGTTAAGTCTTAGGGACGGAGAGCCAAAGATCTATGGTTATCGACCCGGCCGTCCCATTGAATGTTTACTTTACCTACTACTTACGTAATAGTAAGCAGAGGAAGTATTCTTGTCTTGTCTTGTTCGATACAAATTTCCGTCATAGCTCCGGACGCACTTCAGCCTTGGGCTTATTGTGCTACTTGTATCGTTTTAAAGCCAATTCATTACGTCTGCTCCTCTTACCAAGGAATACAATTTCATAACAGATACGGTTTCAAATGTGAAGTGCCTCTCAATGAGATCCGCTCATTGTCTTTGCTGATAAACAAGAGGTTTTTTTTTAAAAAAAAAGTTTCCTTGTTATACCCAGTTTCATACTCACACAAACACCCATGCCCGAGGCGAGTTTGTAAAAATAGTTTTTACAAGAGTAGAGAAAGTCATGTGAGTGTAACACATCAACTTTATTTTAATGGAAGATAATACTTCCTGCATTTACCAAAAGGTAAGCCGTAGGGAAAGTGAAATTATAATAACTAAATAACACCAGTTTTAACTCCTGCTTCTGAAAATAACTGGACCGGAAAATCCTTAACTGTTAAACCGTATTTAAAACAACAGGCGTTCTATTTTAAATTTCATCGCTAACATGTAAATATAACTTTCCACCAACAAAACCGCGATAAGAACATTACGTTAACAAAAAATGTAAACTTAATTCATGTATTAGATGTAAAATGTTGGTGCAGTCGCGTGTACATTAGATTTTGTAGTGGTCAACCACAGAGGTTTTTTTCCCCTCTCTAAACTTGCAAAGACCGTTATTTGAATATAATAAAAAAAGAACGCAAAGTGGTAGTCAACTGTTTGCACGCCACCAGGAAAGCGTGATGGCAGCAAAAACCGATGCAGTGTTTTTATCGCATGTTTCCACTGCGGAAAAAGCATTTTATTATCAGAGCTACTCACACTACGCTGGTGAGCTGGGCATTTCAGCAATGCGGAGAATCCAAACGTCGAACGAAAATCACATTCCAGCGTCCAAATGTCGACCCCACCCTGTTATTAGCTCAAAATGAGAACCGCACACTTGTTAAAATTATTGTGAGGTTTTATTATGATAGCAACCAAAACAATTATGTATCAAATCGACGTTATCTCATGTAGGTAAAAATATTTTGAACTCTACATTTAGGAGTTCATTTGTGGTTTCCAAACACATTTGAAAGCAATTACCAAACAATACACATTTGGAACGTCCATATGCGTTATTAGTGTCGGAATTGCAAACAAAAATATTATGTCTGGGTATTTAGCATGTAAAACCAAGGCTCTTATAGTGAATTTTCGATTTTGGTTTAAAAGCCCTATCCCATTACTGTTAAATCTGCTAAATCAATGACCCAGATGATACAAGATATTGGAATGAAATTTTTTCTAGATATACATACATACCTCTTAGTGCCCTCATCTACTTTTGGCCAATAAACCTGTTTATTACGGAAGAATACATGTTTCGAAGCCCTCTGAATCCAAAAAAAACATTTTTTGTAAATATTCCGTGTGTGTGTCTGATTTTGAACAGCATGACTCAAAAAGGGAAAGTCAGTTAAATACTAAACTTAGTATTTTAGTTTAGTATATTCCAAAAATGCGACACAATAATTTTCGAGAAAATCTCCCACCCCGACCCCTTTACGGAGAACATTTATCGAAAATTTTGATTTTCTCAAAAATTTCTATAATCATTTTGATTAAAATGTCATATATTTAAGATATTTTCATGGTAAATGAAATTTATACCTTGTATTTTCTGAGAATTTCCTCAAAATTCTTCTTCATTCTGAATGACTTTCGCATAGCTGGTAAACAGTAAGAGATAGACAAAATGTTATTATACAAAAATGTAGATCTCGTTAACATACATAATTAATGTCATATAAACTTTTTTGTCCAGTGCACCATTTCCGAGATATTCCTTGTTATTATTATTTTGAACCTTTCAATACTAAATATGAATTGGTTATTCATTTTTATGCACTGGACATGCAAAGAAAATGGAAAGCTCCACATAGCAACCAGATCTTAAAAGATTTGACTCTCGCTTAAAGCCTACCATATTCCCCTGCACCCACAAGAAAATTAACAATAAGATAGTTTCTGCAAAAGTTATCTCATTAACATGAAGTAGATGAACAATAAGTTTCTGCAAAACTAGTTTGTACAAGAGTAGAGATGGTATGTAAGTACAATACATCAGATTAATTTTACAATCTTATCATATATATTCAGTTTTGTTTTTTTATACCTTTCACAATTACAAATTCACGAGAATTACAATCTTATCCCATTAAGCAAATCACATTTTGATCAACATTGCAATTGTTATTCTTCTAACATAAATCGGAGCTTGACCAGTCTATCTTGATAGGAAAAATCGTAAACCTTTGTTTAGCTATCTTGAAAATTTCTTAAATAATTCTGATATATTAGCTTCACATACCTTTCTCTACTTTATATCACTTTCTAGTGGGTATACAAATTATTCTTGCGAAAGCTTATTTTAACATCTACTTCATTATAATCGGGATACACCTTTCCGTAAATAGCAACAATACACATTTCGTTATAAATACAAAGAGAACAGCGGTAGTCAAATGTTTAAGAACTGGGCGCTATATTGTGGCATATTAATAATTTGGGGATATTATTGTTCTGCATAGTCATTACCAGACACATTGTTGTTTACGTCACTCTTGGCTGGTAGCTTTGCTACCCACGAGTAGTGGGGGATAGCGTCACTCTCAGTTAGGATTCCGTGAGAAACGGACCGCGTGTGTAAGACGGGCTTTGGATCGGTGGGCATCTCCTCCCACCTTCCTTTTTAATAATGTAGAAACACCAAACGTGTGGGAAATACATCTAGGAATGTGAGTAGATTTGTGTTATGAATTTTGTGCAGTAAAAACCCACGCCTTCCTCTTAACCTCCACACCACGTTTCGGCCCTCCACAATCAAGTAAGTATACACCCCCTCATTGTGCGTGCTGGGTACTCAAAATGAATTTAATTTTCATGTGAACTTTTAGGCCCTCTACCCAGCATGTAACAATATGCTACCTAAAATTCCTTACTGTTTTCATGACCGCGAGAAACAGTTAAAAATCGACAGGACTTGAAAGAATGCCTAAGTAGTGAATAATTTGAAACATTAGTAACGAGTATCTCGGAAATGGTTGATGCCACAAAAAATTTGTTTCAAATACAATGTGTGCTTTAAAGAGATCTACCTTTTTGTGAAGTATGTTTTCGTCTATTGATTAAAGTTTTCCAGTTATACAGGATTATACAAAATTATTAAATTAAACAATTTATGTAAAATAAACTGTATGATTTAATAATCTGTACATTTTATGCAGTAAGTTTCTGTCGAACCCTTATACGAAATTTATTTACAATTAAGAAGACTTCACAAGTTACTGCCGGAAAATTCAAGATATATATTTAATTTGTCATGCAAATATCTTCAAATGTTTTATTTTAATCCAAAGCGTTTGAGCCATTTACGAGGAAATAAACAATTACAATTTTTTCCATGTAAAGGGTAGTTGGGATTGGGGGTTGTTGTAAATCTTCATGCCACATACTTGGAAGACACTGAACTGAAATAACAAGATTGAACTTTTCGTTTTTCAGTTATGGTGTTCATAGACACACGAGCGGGCGCGGTCTTTTTATATGCTTCTTTAATGAAAAACGAACGCTTCTTTTCGGATTCAGGGATCATCAAAACGTGTATTTCAGTAAAATCTTGATACCGGATTATTGTATTGAACGCATTCCTCTTCTTACTATGCATATAAGTTATACCACGGAGGGGACACCGTGTGCACTGCGCTTGCATAGATCTACTGTAACGACCATACCCAAGAAGAAGGAATAAAGTGAAGGATCCACAGGAGTGTAGGCCGCAGGCAGAGAGGCCACAGAGACGTGCGGAAGTCTCTAACAGTTCCTGGCTCGAAGATCCTTCTCGCTGCAGGAGCTGCCTCTTTCCTTTAAGCAAGCATCCAGGCCATCTGTCCAGCACCAACATATACAACGAAACCTAGAAGCACACCTTAAAGATAAGGAAACGTAATGAAAGGGAAATAATGGGAAGAAATTCGTGGCAGATGAGAAATCATCCTAGCATTCGCCTACCGACCAGGGAAAACCACGAAAAACGCAGGATCAGAATTATGGTCAACGGGATTCGACCGGGGAGATCCCGAATGAGAGCCTCACATGTTACCGCTCTCTCTCTCTCTCTCTTTCTCTCTCTGGTATAGATAAGTAGCATAGAAAATAATAAGCTACCTGGGTACAGAAAAATTACGAATATAATATATTACTTCCTCTACTACGTATAGTAAGTAGGGGAAGTATTGTATTCCACCCAAAAATTCGATACCGAGATTTCACCGGAAATACATGTTTTGAGATCCCCTGAATCCAAAAAAAGCATTTTTGGAAACATGTCCTGTGGGTGTCTGTGTGTCTGTCTGTGTGTGTGTGTGTGTGTGTGTGTGTGTGTGTGTGTGTGTGTGTGAACAGCATAACTCAGAAACGAACAGTCGGATAAACACCAAACTTGGTATTTAGGTTCAGTATCTTCCAAGGATGCGACACGAAGGTTTTCAAGAAAATCCCCCCACCCCAGAGTACCCTTTACGTGGAAGAATTTTCGTTAATTTTAATTTTCTCAAAAATGGCTCTAACGATTTTGATTAAAATATCATATGTTCAAGATATTTTTATGACAAACAAAATGTATATCTTGAATTTCCTGGGAATATCTCCAAAAGTATTCTTTATTGTGAACGACTTTTGCATAACTGGTAAACCATAAGAGATAGACAAACTTTTACTACACAAAAAAATGTAGATCGCGTTAAAATACACAATTTATGTCATACATTTTTTTTGTTGAGATATTGCTTGTTATTCCCTTAAATTTTTCAATACTTATTTTCTCAAATGGGAATTCGTTATTCATTTTTTGTCTTGGATATGCAAAGAGTATTACTCTGTGGCAAAGGGAATAGTGCTGCACCTAGCAACCAGCTATTAAGAGATATGTATGTGCTTAAAGGCTACTGTATTCCAAATTGCCCTTGTAAATATATATTCCCCTTACATCTACAAGAAAATTAGCAATAAGATAGAGTCTGCAAATGTTTATCTCGATTAACATGAAGTAGATGGAGAATAAACGTTTGTAAAACTAGTTTGTACAAGAGTAGAGAAAGGCATGTGAGCGTAACACATCAGATTTGTTTTTATTTTGAAGGTTTATAGTCGTTTTAACATATTAGTCATATCGCGACTTTATAACTTTTTATAAAATATATATTTAACAATAAAACAATGAAGTTATTTAACATACTGGCAGTTTTGAACCATTACATTGAACTAGTATAAAATTGTGACACTAATTAATTAAAGTGTTTGAACATTATCTATATACTCATATATATATATATATATATATATATATATATATATATATAGCTTTTGAAAAATTCAACTATCTTAGGGTACATCGAATAGTTGACTGCTGTTTTTAAATCATTAGGTATCTGGTAGTATTGTCTCCATTGATCGTATTGTGGACATTCCACGATTATGTGTTTCGTCGTTAACAGTATGTTACACTGGTGGCAGGTGGTGATTGGTCCTTTGAAAGAAGATAACTGTGCGTGATCTTGGTATGGCCCATTCTCAGTCGGGATCTTGTCTGGAAAGAGAATTACTGGGAAGATGTGTCGATAAACTCGATGTTATATCACGAGTTTGCTTTTCGTGGAATCAAGCCATCCTGACTTCCACTGTTGTTGGAGCCTTTTTTTAATGGTTGAGATAACATCATGGGCTGGTGTAGTTATAGTTGGGTCACTTAGTGGATGTTTAGTAGCTTCTTTTGCTGCCTCATCGGTCAATTCGTTGCCTTGTATTCCAATGTGGGATGGAATTCATACTAAAGACACTTGCTTTCCTTGCTTATTGGCTCTCTCCCCAGCTAGTCATGGGGAGATTTGAGAAGGACTGCATGGAGTCTGTTATTAGGTGAGCATATAAACCTTACGAAACAAAACAAAAAATCACTATTGCCGTTTACGGAGTTCACTTTTTCCATCCTTATTCCTGGAGTAGTAGTAGTAACAATTATAACAATATTTAAATAATAATATTAATATATTTGCTTCCGTTTAAACCAACATACATCTCCATCTCCGTTATTTGCCTATTAATTACAATAGAAATTATGATTCATACAGTTTAAGATGGTAACTTCAACAACGTTACTGTTACTGTCCTGAACACAACAATCATTGACTTAGTAGAACACAATAACAGTACAGTATGTAACAAATATTACACAACACAATGTGTGTTTGAGACTTTTATTGAGAAATGTGTTGCAGCCATCCCTTCCTGAAAGAAAATCCTACCGACATCAATGGCTGTTTTTCTCCCTCTTCTTTTCTTCCTTTTACATCCTTTTCGTCCTTCATTTCTTCCGTTCTTTCATTACCTCCTTTGTGAGCAAGGGAACCATTTAGGTGATCGTATCCAATGACGATTTTTTCCCCAGTTCTCTGTTTTTTCCCCTCCAACACCAGGGTGAACACCAAACAGATTTGTGATAGAAAATGCTTCCTCTCTACAGCGAAAGGAAGGAAGTATATCTTTCGTAGCAGGAACATTTTGGCAGAACCGTATAAAAAACATTATGTGTTGCATTCACATGACATTGTCTACTCACTCTTTCACACACTATTCGTCTGTCCATTTCGTATTTATCGAGATAAATTTTCATTACACATTTAAACATTTATTTTAGGTATATGAAGGATTCAGTAGGTTAGACCTATACTCAGATTGCTAGGAGATTTGTTTGAAATTTCTTGTTCTTTACATGAGCTCGGGATAAAAATTATTAGCGAATTAGTATTACTACTACATCTTCTTCTACCTCAAGGATAGAGTCACTTGTCCCGCCTAAAAGACTATCTTCCAAACGTAGTCTTCGGTCTTCCTGTTGATCTTTTACCACGTGCAATATAAATAAATAGTTGTTTTCTTATTCTATTTAAATCCTTTCTTTCATTTTGCTGTATCCCAGTATCCATCTTAGAAATCTGATCTCTGCAGATCAGATTAGGATCCAATTCTGTCTGCTATGTGTTAGAAGTGGAACAGCTAGAACTCGAAGAATCCTACCCCGCGATGGTCGCCAAGCTTGAAGCCGACGATGTTCGTCACTTTTTGAATCCGTAACCTTTGCTCCAAATCTTCTGCTGAAACTGCTGCCGGCTGTTACAGTGGTTTACTATGAGAACTTTCTCTCAGGGTATGCGTGGGCGGGTGTTAAAGGATAAAATCAGTTTAAATGTACTGAGAAATTTAAAAATAATGGAACTGATTATGAACAGCAGCATTCGAAATGATAACAATTGAATTATTATACCTGCCAACTTCTGCAGTATGAATTTTACGGTTTGAAATAGCTGTTTCCGCGACAAAAGAAACTAGAGGTATAACTTACCGTGAGTCGCTAAAGTGTTTACCGGCAAAACCCCAAGCAACAACCGATAACTACTTGATAACCCAGCGCGGTCTTAGGCACTACGAACTACCGATCACCGTAAACACTAAGCCCCAAGGCTGTACACGAAAGAAAAGAAAGACGACAAGACTCTAATTTTAGCAATGTACGCTCTCTTATTACTTAAGCTCCGCCAACTTTAGAACCACTACACCAAGTTTTGTTCTTACACATGTGTATGTGACACTGTTACTGGGCGGTACCTCCCCGAATCTCAGAATTTCATTCCCTTTCTCTTTTAAACAATTTCTGTCTACGTGATTCTGCAAAAGCACTGACCTTAAACTGTATTCCAAGAATCTTTATACCTAACGCGCTCGATCCACGTTGTTGCTAATTACTTCTTTTTAGCATGATTGCTAATTACCTTCTTCTTTATAACAAATCTACTTAAGCTTATTACATTATACATTGATTTAATATACAGAAATTATTTACTGTAATTAAGTATCTATCTTACTATTATTTCTTCATTTAATTATTTATACCTTCCTGTCAAAAATACAGTATCAAACTTTATAAAAGCTTAAATTTGTTTGTATTGTTCTTTTGTTTTTGAAACTTCTGTAAATTGTAGGTACCACACATGTATTGAAATTTAGATAATATTTGTTTTCAATCACGGTCTTCATCATATGAAATTGAAAAGCCCATATAATTATATTTGTTAACCTACTCAGTTATAGTTCTATTTAGTGATAGATCTAAACGTACATTCGTCTAAAAGGCATTACTTCGTTTTTACTATAGATATTTTTAATTCATAATATGATGTCATTTGTTGTAATTTATGTACTGTTTTCTGTAGACCTTCTTAAGAATCTGAGAGGATAACCTGGTTGTCATGAGTATTTGAAAATTCAAACCAATAAGAAATAATATCCCGGGAATGGTTAAGGACAAGCAATTTTATTTGACAAATTGTTTACTTGAACGAGGTACACAGTTTTTGCGCAGTAAGATTCTGTCTATCTCTTAAGGTTTGCCAGTTAAATGTACAAAACTCATTCACAATAAAGCGGACTTCACAGGGTATTAGCAGAAAATTCAAAATACTTATTTTATTTGGCATTCAAATATCCTAAATTAATGGAATTTTAATTAAAATCGTTAGTGACCATTTTATTAAAATACAAAATAAGGACATATATAATCTTGCATACATAAAACACAGTTTATTTCAAAGAACGTCTTTTTGGCATTAGCCATTTCCGAGACATCCGTTATTAAGCACTCGAATTTTTGTTTAAGGCCAGCGTATAGCGCCTAGTTCTTAAACAGACGACAATCTCTGTTCACTTTGAATCTATAACGAAATGCGACAAGCAGCCATTATATCTATAGTAAATGTTTTATCTGGATTAAAATGAAGAAGATAGGAAAATAAACTTTCTTAAAAATAATTTTTAATCCCACTAATAACCACTAGAGGGTACAGAAGGTCATGTCAATACAACGCATCAGACTTTTTGATTTGAGGGGGCCTCAAAACTTGTATTTCTAATGAAATCTTGATATCGAATTTTTGGGTGGAATACAGTAACTTCTCCACCTACTGTGTATGTGATAGAGAAACTAAAAAGTAAATTTTTAGGTTCAATTTACAGGCACGAACATGTTATATCAAAATCCACAGGTCTCCCATTCATCAGATCCTTGTAGAAAGAATATTCTATATACGTGAGCTTGGTGCGGTTTTCGATACACAGAATCTTTTTTCTAACCTATCACGTATTCATCGAAAAAATATATTTCTATATCGCGAACAGATGCAGCCTAGAGGGATGTTTTCTCATCTCATTCGGAAAACATAGCGAGGACGCCATGTTCCAACTTCTGAAAGAGTAAGTGATTTATTCTGCATGTGACCGAGAAGCGTCCGACGATGGATCGATGATGCGAAAAGTCACAAGAGAAGTAACAGAAGTTCGAGGTACAAAAAAGTATTACAAAACTCACTGAATAAATTTTAAGCTAGCCTATAGTGCCGTTTAACTATAGTTTTACCTACAGGACGGTCAGCTGACATAAAAGAGCAGTTGATATGAAGAAAAAAATCTGATGTGTTGCATTAAAGTAACTTTCTATTCTCTCTTACAAAAGCTTTTTTACTTTCTCTACTACGTATTGTATTCCACCCAAAAATTCGATACCGAGATTTCACCGGAAATACATATTTTGAGACCCCCTGAATCCAAAAAAAGCATTTTTGGAAACATGTCCGTGTGTGTGTCTGTCTGTGTGTCTGTGAACAGCATAACTCAGAGACGAACAGTCAGATAAACACCAAACTTGGTATTTACGTTCAGTATCTTCCAGAGATGCGACATGAAGGTTTTTAAGAAAATCCCCAGCCCAGATTACCCTTTACATGGAACATTTTAAGAAAATTTTAATTTTCTCAAAAACAGCTGTAACGACTTTGATTAAAATATTATATGTTTAAGATATTTTCATGACAAATGAAATGTTTATCTTGAATTTTCTGGGAATGTCTCCAAAAGTATTCTTCATTGTGAACGACTTTTGCATAAGTGGTAAACCATAACAAATAGACAAAGTTTTAGTACACGAAATATGTATTTCGCGTTAAAATACACAATTTATGTATACATTTTGTTTGTTAAGTGAACCATTTTCGAGATATTGCTGGCTATTCCCTTAAATTTTCCAATACTTTTACTTTTTCTCAAATGGGAATTTGTTATTTATTTTGTTTTTGTCCTGGTAATGTAAACAGAATGGAATACTCCACATAGCAACCACCTCTTAAAATATTTGACTATCGCTTAAAGGCTATCAATTGCCATTGCGTCTACAAGAAAATTAGCAATAAGTTTAACATCTCGATTAACATGAAGCATATGGAGAATAAGCGTTTGTAAAAATAGTTTGTACAGGAGTAGAGAAAGTCATGTGAGTGTAACACATCAGATTATTTTTATATCCACTTCATTTTAGCCCAAATAAACCTTTGCAGAAATAGCTACATTATACATTTCGTTACAGATACGAAGATAACAGCGATAGTCAAATGTTTAGGAACTAGACCCTATACACTGGCTTTAAAACCTCATACTATTTAAATCGCGAGAAACAATCAGAATGTTGACGGAGCTTTAAAAGAACAACTAAGAATTTAACAATTCAAACCATTATTTTTATTTTGAAATCTTCCTACGCAAATTTTGGCTGCTAAAGACAAAGAATGCCAGTTCAACATAATTATACAGAGCAATAACGGAAATTACAAAATGTAAAAAATTACACAAATACATTAAGATTACAAAAAGAAATATTCAGCAATTGAAATACGTATATCTCGTAAATGTCTGATGACAAATACAAAGTCATTCGAAATAAACTGTGTTTTTAGAGAGATCTACATTTCTTGTGTAGTACGTTTTAGACTATCGCTTAAAGTTTATAAATTATACAAGATCATACAAACTGCCTTCCAAATGAAGAGGGCTTCACAGGCTATTCCCAGAAAATCAAGATATACATTTTATTTGTCATGTAAATATCTTTAATGTATGGTATTTTAATCAAAATCGTTAGATCAATTTTTTTTAAAAATTATACATTTGGAAAAATCTTCCACCTAAGGGGTAGTTTGGTGTAGACGATTTTCTTAAAATCTTCGTGTCGCATCTTAGGAAGGTACTGAACTTTGGGGTTATCCGAATTTTCTATTTTGAGCTATACGGGTCACACACAAAAGGACCTTTTTGTAAAAATGCTTTATTTTTGTTCAGGGTGCCTTAAAACATGTATTTCGGTAAAATCTCGGTAACGAATTTTTGGGAGGAATACAATGCTTCCACCTACTTACTATACGTAGTAGAGAAAGTAAAAAATGAATAACGAATTGCCGTTTGAGAAAAAGTATTGCAAAATTTAAGGGAATAAAAAGCAAAATCTCGAAAATGGTTCACTCAACAAAAAAAAATATAATTTACATAAATTGTGTATTTTAACGCCATCTACATTTTTGTGTAGTAAATGTTTGTCTATCTCTTATGGTTTACCAGTTATGCAAAAGTCGTTCACATTGAAGAATACTTTTGGAGACATTCCCAGAAAATTCAAGATATACATTTTATTTGTCATAAAATTATCTTAAATGTATGAGATTTTAATCAAAAACGTTAGAGCGATTTTTGAAAAAATTAAAATGTTCGAAAAATGTTCCATGTAAAGGGTAATCTGGGGTGGGTGGTAGTTTCTTGAAAACCTTCGTGTCACATCTCTGGAAGATGCTGAACCTAAATACCGAGTTTGGTGTTGATCCGACTGTTCGTTTTTGAGTTATGCTATCACAGACACAGACACACACACACACACACACGCATACACACACACGGATATGTTTCCAAAAATCCTTTTTTTGGATTCAGCGGGTCTCAAAACATGTATTTCCGGCGAAATCTCGGTATCGAATTTTTGGGTGGAATACAATACTTACCCTACTTACTACGTAGTAGAGAAAGTAAAAAGTGAACTTCGTTTATCTTGCGTTAATCACTACGAATGTTTGCTTAGAAACAGCTTCTTATAGAGTTTTACACCCGAGTTACAGAATGAGAGTATAGATGAAAAGGAAGGAGCATAATGCATTGCTTTTGTAGGGAGTCAGCGAAAACGAAATGTTGTCACAACTTTATTGTTTTTATCCCCTTTTCCTAGAGCTACCCACGACAATTTTGCCGAATCTACAGAGAATCCAGAAAGCATTCATTTCCAATGTCAGAGTGAGGAATTATTAATGTTTTTATTGAATTTCTTCATTAACACTTCAGCTTTTACGACTTCGTAAATTTACTTATCTGTCAGATTAAAATATATATCGCTTGGATTGTTACATATTATATAGATGGTTCTATTAATTATGTATAAAACAATGAATGTTATCACAAGTCAATTTTGTTAGTAATAAGTTCATGCTAATAAAACAATTAACAAAAGTTTAAACATATATAAATTGTAAGCCAAAGAAAACTTCGGTCGGATATAGTTGATACAGACAACAACGAAAACTTTGGAATTGGCTAATTAAAGTAGAAAGTACTTCAAATAAACTGCATATAGAGGGTAATTCAGGAAGAAACGATCGTTTGATTCCCGATGTGCCGAGTGCCTTCGCGTCTATCCAAAGTTTAATGGTTCCTTTTACACGTTTTCTGAGTGTTGTGTGAGGCTATTGGAAACAAATTGTTGATGTGCATTCTGTGAGTGTGCAAAATGAATTGTGTGATACAAAGTCCCCCGACTTTGAGGTCAGAGATGTTATTCGATTTGTGAATGCTCGGGAATTGAAAGCTGCTCAAATTTACTGCCAATTAAAGAAAGCAAGGTGATATGAAAAAAGATCTGAAATACTCAACAATGAACGAACAAATGTGAATGAAGAGATCAATCTGGACGTCCGGTGATCGTCACAGATGATTTGAAGCATAATTATGTGCAGGAATATTGTAAATTTAATAAAATATATCATTTTTAATTTATTACAGCCAGACGGTCGTTACTTCCTAGACTACTCTCATATTAATGAGTTCCAAATATTTCGGTATTACGTATTTTGTTAATTCTATTTTCTAGCTATATATAGTTTAATAATAATTAAGGAGATTTCACTAAGGATTTACTAAAACAAAACTTAAGATATAGATTTTATTTATTCCAAAGAAAGTATATGCATAGTAACATCTTGAAACAGTAGTTAGATACTGGGTTTGAAATTTTACACTTTTTATGATTTTAAGAGAAAGAAATTAACAAAATTATAAATGTAACCTTATCGGAGAATTCAATCAAACTGCAGAGCATACCTCGGAAGTGTTTAATGCTAAAAAATATTTATTGGATATTAATTGCGTGTTTTAACAAGATTTAAATGTTTTGTGTAAATTTTACCGTTTGGTAGTTATGTAACTTTTACAAGATTTTCAGTAAAATGAAGAGGAATTCTTAGATATGTGCAGAGAATTTACAATATACATGTTATCAGTTGTGTCAATGTCCTATACATAAGGTGACAAACTACTTCATTAGAGATACTTTTGAAAAATATTACTTTTAATGTAAGTGATTGTAAGGGATGGTGTTCTTGAAAACCATTTGGAAAGATCCTGAATTTAAATATTTTTGGTATTTAGGACTAGGGCTATCGGCGGACGGGGAGATAGCATCTGGACCTTGACCTATAAGTTATTTTGTGGCTGAAGCCTTGACGGGGTGCCCCTCGGAGAAAAGGGTAAGATGAGAGGGACAGAGGACGACCGGACAAGAAGGCACGACAGGGCAGAGGGCAGGGTCCCTGCATTTTACAGATTGAAACTCCCAGAATGGCAGCTGGTATAACCGACTTCCCTCCCCCCCTGTGTGGGTGCACATCACTGGAGGGTCTGGGACTCGGAGGCTACCCCCTATTCCGGAAGGGTTATATTTGTATATTTATTTATTTCCATAATGCTATACAAAATTCTTACAAATGTTAATACATTACTTTGAATTGCTACTTTTTCTTTTTTTGGTTCATCGTGCATTTTTACATCGTGGTCATTTATGCATGATGGGTCATAACAAATTCATAATGCTTTATTTTTCTAAACCATTTTTCTCTTACTTTCCCCATATATTCTCCTATTTTGTTTATATCTCTCTCCTTTTGTATTTTCATTATCCTAACTTTTAATACTTCTTTGTTAACATTCTCCCATTCTTTAGGTAAAAACTAATCTCTCCACAACTTAGTTTCTTCACATTCAATTATACAATGCACTGCCTCTCCACAAAGAGGACACCTATTCAAATTCGCTCCCTTCCTATCTCCCCTTAGCCTACATGCACTTAATCTGGTCCAGGCCCACCCTTCTCTCACTAACCTAATACCTACATCCTCATACTTTTCCCTTCCCCAGTCCACGTTTAATTGTCTAAATAGTTCCAAACTTTTCTTTCCTTCCAGACTTTGAAATAATTTTTGTTTCTCTATATCTTATACTTTGTTCTTCACTTCTTCCAGAAACCTTTAACCTTCCTATTTCCTGTAAAATTCTCCTTATTCCTTGAGCCCAGTTCATCACAGCACTGGATTTTTCTTGAATTATTAAACATTGCCTCAAGATATTATGCTCGTCCAATGATTTCAATCTATGCCAATATTTAAGTATCCTTTCTACTATCATGCCCTTGCTACCTACTCTTCCCAACTCCAACATTGCTGCTCCATTAGGTGATGAAATAGATAACCTAACATACATTTACAGAACGATCTATGTACTTTATCGATCATATCCCATCCTTTGTCACTTCCCCAAATCCCTGATCCATAGATCATTTTTGCTTCAACTACAGCTTTGTAAACCCTTTCCAACCATTTAATTTGCGTATCTGGCATTTTGGAAGGGTTATAGAGAGCATCATTTTCTCCTGAAATGCAACTTCGAGGATCCCGCCGGCACTTTTAACCCTGAAACAGACCAAGCAGATGAACACTGACGTGAAATGAGAATACAGGTAAAATGGAGGGACAGGAACTTTCCCAGCAATCACCTAGCCGCCCAGGGAAATCCTGAAAAAAATGTCTCAGTAAGGTCGGCCGCGGAAATGGAACCCACGATCTCCCGAATGCGAGCCACAGACATTACTGCCTGATATATCCCGCTCGGTAAGTTTGGTATTTAATCAGCATTTCGTTCACACACACACACACTACACGGACCTTTGGTTTTAAATTTACTCTTTTTGATTTAATGAACCTCAAAGAATTGCTTCGGTAAAATATTTTATACAATTGTTTTGAGGTATACAATATTTCCGCTACCTACTAAGTAAACAGAAAGGAAAAAAGCAAACAAACGAAAATTAGGTAATGGAGAAGGTTCTTTGGGCATGAGATATTAAAAAAAAGTCTTCTCACTGCCACTTGCAACACAGTTTATTATTCATTCAACCTTTGGTTTCTGAGTTATTCTCTCACAGAAACACAGAGAGGGGCAATTTTCAAAATGTGCTTTCTCAAGGACCTCAAAATATATTTGCATTAAGATCTCAAAGTTGGACCTTTGGGTCGAAAACAATACGCCCTCTATGCTTACGTTAGTGACGGACAAATTAACTAGGTTAAATATTCCTCACAGAAGTGTTTAATTTACCATCAAATCTGCTGCACACCACTTTCTATACACCACGCTAAGCGCTTCTGTAAACCAGTTTTGCTCGTGGCTCTGCAGTAACACAAACGTCGCTTCAAGTCGCGGCTTCTGAAGTCCTTTTCAAAGCATGAAAATTAAATTAAATTTTCACCCCTCGGCACCCATCAACATTTTCACGTATATAATTACTTGAAACCGTTGCGCTGCACACTATTTCCACTCCGAGAAAACAAGTCCTAGAGCGTTGCTGCCCTTTTTTAGCAGCTCAAAGTGGCCATGAAAGACATTTGTGAAATCAAAGGCTTGAAACTCGGTTGTTGGGGGAGGAAGGGAAGAGATGGTGAAAATGTTACTACCTCGAGCTTATGGAGTGTTTTAAGTGCACTTAAAACACAAAACGCTTCGCTTTATCCGTAACTCGGCCGTTGCGTGTAGGGAAATTCTGGTATCTGCTGCATTCTGAAACGTAGGGAGCATTATCAGCGATCTTATAGACGCCAGTAGTGCATTATGAGTATAATATACATACAGGGTGCGGAAAAAGTATGTAGAAAATTGCAAAGTAGAAAATAGTACTGTTATAGGCCATTTATAGGTTAGGAGCAAAGTTCTTAGATACAGTTTAATAACAGGAACGCTTCATGAACATAACTGAACTCTGACTTCATGAAACATTTTTGCTTTCTCTACTACGTATAGTAATATAAGTATCTGGACACCTGGCTGAAAATTACGTACAAGCGCCCTCCATCGGTATTGCTGGAAGTCAATATGGTGTTTACTCACTCTTAGCCTTGATGACAGCGTTCACTCTCGCAGGCATACTTTCAATCAGGTGCTGGAAGGTTTCTTTGGGAATGGCAGCATATTCTTCACGGAGTGCGGAACTGAGGAGAGGTATTGATGTAGGTTCGGTGAGGCCTGGCACGAAGTCGGCGTTCCACAACATCCCAAAGGTGTTCTATAGGATTTAAGTCAGGACTCTGTGCAGACCAGTCCAGTACAGGGATGTTATTGTCGTGTAACCACTCCGCCACAGCCATGCAGTATGAACAGGTGCTCGATCGTATAGAAAGATGCAATTGACATCCACGACTTGCTCTTCAACAGAGGGAAGCAAGAAGGTGCTTAAAATATCAATGTAGGTCTGCGCTGTGATCGTGCCACGCAAAACAACATGGGGTGCAAGCCCACTCCAGGAAAAACACGACCACACCACAACACCACCACCTCCAAATTTCACTGTTGGCACTACACACGCTGGGAGAAGACGTTCACCGGGCGTTCGCCATACCCACAGCCTGCTGCCATCGGATCACCACATTGTGTACCGTGATTCATCACTCCACTCAACATTTTGCCACTGTTAAATCGTGTAATGTTGACGCTCCTTACACCAAGCGAGGTGTCATTTGGCATTTTCCTGCGTGATGTGTGCCTTATGAGCAGCCGCTCGACCATGGAATCCAAGGTTTCTCACCTCACGCCTAACTGCCATAGTTCTTGAAGTGGATCTTGATGCGGTTTGGAATTCCTGTGTGATGGTCTGGATAGATGTCTGCCTACTCTTTATAACCCTCTTCAAACGTCGGCGGTCCCTGTCAGCCAACAGACGAGGTCGGCTGGTACGCTTTTGTGCTGTACATTTTCCTTCACGTTTCCACTTCACTATCACATCAGAAACAGTGGACCTAGGGATGTTTAGGAGTGTGAAAATCTCGCGTACAGACTTCTGGCACAAGTGACACCCAATCACCTGACCAGACCCGTGAGTTCCACGGAGCGTACCATTCTGCTGTTTCACGATGTCTAATGACTACTGAGGTCGCGGATGAGTACCAGGCAGTAGGTGGCAGCACAGTGCATCTAAGATGAAAAACGTATGTTTGTGGGGGGTGTCTGGATACTTTTGATCACATAGTGTATACCCAAAAATTTGATGTTGAGATTTCACAAGAAATACATGTTCTCTAATTGGTATTTAAATAAAAGTAATCAAACTTGGTATTCAATTTCAGTACCTTCTAGAAATGCGACGCAAAGTTTTCAAGAAAATCTTCCACCCCCAACTACCCATTACATGGCACATTTTTCGAAATATTCGATTTCCTCAAAAATGGCTTTAACGATTTTAATTGCAATTCCATATATTATAGATATTTACATGAAAAATAAAATGTATATCCTGAATTTTCTAGGAATAACACGTGAATTCCCCTTTATTTGAAAGTAATTCTATAGAACCTTTTATAATGATAAACGTTAAGTGATTGACGAAAACGTACTATACAAAAAATGTAGATCTCTTCAAAACACACAATTTATTTCAAATAACTTTTCCAGCGTAAGCAATTTCCGAGATATCTGTTATTAATGGTTCAATCCTTCGATGTTCGTCATTCTTTCTAAATCCTGCCGACATTCAGCTATTTTTCCCGACTCCCCGCAAGGGGGGTTCTGACCCCTCAGGTGCTGGTGCCGGCGCTGCAGATCTGAGCACTAGTGGTACTTCTAACGTTACTAGAAGTACTCTGGGCCAAACGTCCGAGACCCGCCCCCCGAAGAGTGTCGTCTGGATTGGGTTAAACTCGGCGAGGCAGAGATTCCCATACTCATGGGTGATTGGGTACGTCTGTGCGGTTTTCCGTCCAGGCAGGGTTGTGAGACGCCTCAAAGTCCTCCGGTACCGCCCTGGAGAGCCGGTAGACAGTCTGCTAGGTTGCTGTCGGCCCCACCGAGGTCTTTCGGTAGTCTTTCCCTTCAGGGGTTAACGCGCGTAAGTTGCGTGTACACTTCCACCCTGTAATGGGAGAGCCGAATTTAAATTTTTAAGTGCCTACAGGATAAGCTCTCGGGGAGAGAGTCACTCGGGCGACGCCCTCCTTCCAGTTCAGGTGGGAGCATAGTCTCCAGGTATTTCATGTTTCACCCGATTACATGGAAGGAGTATATAAAGCTAGTATATGGTGTCCAGTTGACTATCACTGTTGACTATCACTGTTCGCTTTGTATCTATAACGAAATGTGTAATGCACATATTTCTGCAAAGGTTTATCTTGACTGAAATGAAAAGGAATTTAGATAAGTTTTATTACCCATGAATATGTAATACCGGGTAGAGAAAGTTGACACACGTAGCGCCATAATAAAGTTTCTGCGACTCCTTGTTCCTTTCTTCAAAATACCTATTTTTGTACTGCCTTACAGTTCCACAATTTTCTGCAAATCGGTTTTTCCCAACCTGTATACCAGTGACCCGTATGTCACGTTTGCATATAACCCTTCGTGTATAAAAAAGTTGCAGAACTCAAAGGGAAATTCCAAGTAAACGCAGGTCAGTGGGGAACTGACACAATACCGTGTGCCAACTTCCTTCTACTGCTCTAGTAAGACGATAAGCGGATCGCATGTCTTGGAATATTCTCTACTTCAGTTACAGGGACATTATTTTCGAGGGAATAATTTCAATTTTTAGATTGACAAATAGCTAAAATGGCTTTATTTGAACTATCAATATCAGCCCATAGCTATTTAGTAAATTCTGTTTAAATTGTTCTTGTATAATATTACGGATTATGTGCATTGCAGAGTTAAATCAAAGCATTAAAGCGCCATAATGAAAATCATGTAAACATGATAGCTCGCAATGTGTATCATTGGCATATGTTTAATTATTATTATTACTATTATTGCTATAAGTAAACATGTGCCAATGATACACAATAACTGCTCTCTTGTTTGCATAGCTTTCGTTACGTGCTTTAATGTTTTGCTTTAATTATACAATGTATATAATCCTAATATTAAATAAGAACAGCATAATCACAATTTACAAAGCAACAGCTATGGGCAGATATTGATAGGTCAAATAGACATTTTAGTTATTTGTGAATATAAAATGTGAAACTATTCCCTCGAAAATAAAGTCTCTGTAACTAAAGCGTAGAACATTCTGAGACGTTTTCGGTCTGTTTACACTGTTCTTGTCTATCATCACTACTGTACACTCAAGTGCCTCTCAATGAGCGCAATCTGCTGATCGTCTTCGCTTATAAGCAAGAGGAATAGAATGATGGTCGCACACAGTATTGCGTCAATTCGCCACTGACCTGTGTTTATTTGGAATTGCCCCGTTGAGATCTGCAACTCTTTTAACGCACGAAAGGATATTTATACATGTAAAATACGGCGCCATTGTGTCACCTGGTATAATGCAATCATTAAGAAAATTCTCTCCGGAGCGTTGTATTAGCAATTAGGTGATGTAACGATTTACACAGCTTTCTCTAATGACAAGTTCAACAACGTTCATTATATATTATACTATTGATATAAAAAGTGATTCCTCTATTTTTCCAAGTTAATCGGGATATATTGTTACGTAGGAATTGTTTCAAATTAAACAAGAAGATTCAACATGTGGAGATAGAAGAAGTATTGTATTCCACCAGGAATTTCACCGGAAATACATGTTTTGATGCCCGCTGAATCTAAAAAAGGTGTTTTTAGAAACAAGATTGCTGTTATATAGTGTGTATGTGTGAACAGCATAACTCCAAAATGTAAAATTGGATAAATACCAAACTTGATATTTAAGTGCAGTATCGTCCAAAGATGTGACACGAAAATTTCCAAGAAAATGCCCCACTAAACATCGAAAAAATGTTCGTTCCTTTTTATTTTATATAACGATTTTAGTTAAAATGCCATATTTAAGATATTTACATGAGAAATAATTCATATATATCTTGAATTTTCTGACAACAGCAATGCTTCATTAAGAAGGAATTGTGTATAATCTTAAATAACGTGTAAACTACAATAGGTGGACAAAAACGTACTCCATCAAAAGATCTTTTAAAAAGAAACAAGCTATTTTAGAGAAATTTCTTGTAGCATCAGTCATTTCCGAGATACCTATTAATGTGGTTTGAATTTGTCAATACTTAGCAAGTTTTTTACCCACTCTGTGGCGTGGGGGTAGCGGCTCTTCCGTAACATTTAAGAGGTCCCAAGTTCGAATCTGGGTTAGGGCGAGTCATCCAAATAAGACTTTTTTTCTTTTGTTATCCTATTCTGAAAATATGAATGTCAGGTAGTTAAGTTCCATAGATCCCGGGCTCATTTGAGCATCATTTCACCCATTCCATTTATCCTTCGATATGACCTACCCAGATAAAGGACTTTAAAATTTAAAAAATGGGTATTTTAAGTGATGTCGCTATTCACTTGTTTCTCCCAATATTATCGAAATAGTATGGTATTTTAATGTCGGCATATAACGAGCCGTTTTTAAATACCCGACTATGATTCACTTTCCTGTATCCCTCTAATATTCTAAAACGAAATGTATAATGAAGCTATTTCTGTGAAGCTTTATTTCGATTAACATGAAATAGATAATAAAATAAGCTTTTCTAACAATAATTTGTAGAATATATATCAAAATAAACGATGTTTGTAGAGAAAGTGATGTGAAATCAAAATATTCTGACTTTTTTTATAATTGGAAGAATCAAACGTGGACAAAAATCAACCACAAAAAAATCTAGACCTCATTAAAACATTCAATGTGTGTCAACATTTCTTATAGCAAGATATTTCGTTCGATTCTTCCATTACTTTATGGAATATACCACGTGCATACTTTTGTTTCTCGTCAGCCGCAAAGAGCATGCAATATCAAGGTTTGCTTATTCGCCTTTACCTACTCCATGTGCCTGCGTGCATTTAAGTACGTATTCAGACTGCCTTCGGTGAATATGTATGATTATTATCAAAAGTATTTGAATTTGTATGAATAATTTGTAGAACAGCTACGAATATAAATGAAAAGTGTTAGGTATAGTCGTGTGTTTGTTACACACCATACCCTTTTACATTCTCTACCACGTACATAGCACAAAAAATTAGATACCGATATTTAACCTCAAATACATGTTTTGAAGTCCCCTGAATAAAAAAAGCTTTTACAAAAAGCTCCTTATGTGCGCGTGTGTGAAGGTGTTTGCCTGTGAACAGCTCAAATCAAAAAGGAAAACTCGGATCCAAAGATGCGGCACGAAGAATTTCAAGAAAATTACTTACTCTTAACTACACTTAACAACACAACATTTTTCGAAAATTTTGGATCTTCAAAAATGGCTTTAACGGTTTTGATTAAAACATAATATATTAAAGATATTTGACATGACAAATAAAATGTAGATCTTGAATTTTCTAGGAATATCCTATGAAGTGCTCTTCATTCTGAAGGAATTTTTTATAATCTTGTATAACTGGTAAACATTATGCGATAGACGGAAACGCAGTATACAAAAATGCAGATTTCTTAAAAACACACAATTTACTTAAAGAAATTTTCAACGGCATGAGACGTTTCTGAGATATTCGCTACTAAAAGTTCCAAGTGTTGAATAATTATTCTTTTAAAGTTTCATAGACTTTTAGTTGTTTCTTGCGATTACATGGAAACAGTATGGAATTTTAAGGCCAGCATATAGCGCTCAGTTCTTAAACATTTGACTTTCGCTGTTCTCTTCTTATCTATAACAACATGTGTAATGTAGGGAATGGGGGTTATTAAATAGGAGTAATAAAGCTAAATAAAGTATTAAAAATTATCCACGTAAACGTCGTATAACAGCAGTTATTAATCACATGGCATTCATTACAACTTTATCAGCAACCTTCTTGCGCTGTTATACACCGAGCATTCAGCCACAAAATGAGATAAATAACAACGCAATTACCCACAAAAACTGCAACCTTCAGAGTGATGTATAGGGGGTTGTAATATTTGCTACATACTGAGCACATGTTAGTAAAATGTAGAAAAATGAGGTGACACTTCCAAGAGAAACTCAAGGATTCTATACAGCACATAGGAAAACATATTTGAAATGTTTTTGATAATTGCATCATAATTAGCTGATATTTTCATCAGTTTTGCAATGAAATTGTAAGATATACCATATAAGCGGTGGGAGTTATTCGCTTTACTTGTTACTTTCTCTACTACATATAGTAAGTAGGGGAAGTATTGTATTCCTTCCAAAAATTCGATACCGAGATTTCACCGGAAATATATGTTTTTGAGACCACATGAATCCAAAAACAGCATTTTTGGAAACATGTCCGTGTGTGTGTCTGTGAACAAAATAACTCAGAAACGAACAGTCGGATAAACACCAAACTTAGGTATTCACGTTCAGTATCTTCCAGAGTTGCGACACGAAGGTTTTCAAGAAACTCCCTCACTCCAGATTACCCTTTACATTGAAAAATTTTGGAAAATTTTAATTTTCTCAAAAATGGCTCTAACCATTTTGATTAAAATATCATATGTTTAAGAGATTTTCATAACAAATGAAACGTATATCTCGAATTTTCTGGGAATGTCTTCAAAACTGTTCTTCATTGTGAACGACTTTTGCATAACTGGTAAGCCATAAGATATAGACAAAAATTTACTGCACAATAAATGCAGATCGCGTTAAAATACACAATTTATATCATATACATTTTTTTTGTTTAGTGAACCATTTTCGAGATATTGCTTGTTATTCCCTTAAATTTTCTAATATTTTTTCTCAAATGGGAATTCGTTATTCATTTTTTTATGTCCTGGACATACAAAGAGAATGGAATACTCTACATAGCAACCAGCTCTTAAAATATTTGACTATCGATTAAAGCCTAACAATTCCCCTTGCATCTACAAGAAAATTAGCAATAAGATTAACATCTCGATTAACATGAAGCATATGGAGAATAAGCGTTTGTAAAAACAGTTTATACAAGTGTAGAGAAATTCATCTGAGTGTAGCACATCAGATTTTGTTTAATACAATTTCGACTTCTTAATTGCAGGTAAATCGGATGCATATACCTGGCAATTAGTATTTCTTCGCATGGAAAGCACACACGTTCCCCGGATGTGATGTGGTTCAATATTTAATAATGAAGGTGAGAAACTCCAATCACTGCAGCGACTAATGCGCACAAGTTATTGTTCCAAAATGCAAAATGTTGATTTACGGTTTCATCACTGAGGTTTTTACTTTGTCTATTACGTAAAGTAAGTAGGGGAAGTATTGCATTCCACCCAAAAATTCAATACCGAGATTTCACCGGGAATACATATTTTAAGGTACCCTGAATCCCAAAAAAATCATTTTTAGAAAAAGGTCGGTGTGTATGTCTGTGAACAGCATGACTCAAAAACCAAAAGTCGGATAAGTACCAAACTTGGTATTTAGGTTCAGTATCTTTCAAAGATACGACACCACGATTTTCAAGACAACACTCTCACCCCAGACCACCCTTTACATGGAACACTTTTCGAAAATTTTGATTTTCTCAAAAATGGCTCTAACGATTTTGATGAAAATATTAAATGTTAAGATATTTTTATTGAAAATGAAATGTATATCATAAATTTTCTGGGAAAGCTCCCAAAAGTCCTCTTTATTCTAAATGACTTTTCCATAACTGGAAAACGTAAGAGATAGACAAAATTTTACTATACAAAAAATGTATATCTCGTTAAAATACACAATTTTTGTCATGTACATTTTTGTGGAGTAAACCAATTCGGAGATATTCCTTGTTATTTGTTTGAATTTTCCAATACTTACACTATTTCTCAAATGGGAATTCGTTATTATTTTTTTTATGTCCTGGACGTTCAAACAGAATTAAATGCTCCACATAGCAACCAGCTCTTAAAAGATTTGACTGTCGCTTAAAGCCTGCCATATTCCCCTTGCACCTACAAGAAAATTAGCAATAACATAGTTTCTGCAAAGGTTCATCTCGATTAACATGAAGTAGGTGTTCCTCTCCCACGTATACAGAAGGTGCATTCCAAACGCAAATTCTATATGTATAATTCACAGAAAATACATGATTTTAGGACCCCTGAATAAAACATCTGATATGTTACACTCACATGAGTTTCTCTACTCTTGTACAAACTATTCTTACGAACCCTTATTCCCCATATGCTTCATGTAAATCGAGATATTGAGATGTTAATCTTATTGCTAATTTCCTTGTAGATGCAAGGGGAATTGCTAGGCTTTAAGTGATAGTCATATATTTTAAAAGGTGGTTGCTATGTGGAGTATTCCATTCTCTTCGGAAGGGAAGTAAAGCCGGTGGTCCCGTGTGTAGATTTACGGCATGTAAAACAACCTCAAACCTGATAAAGAGGCCTCTGAGAAAAATTTCCTATCTTTCACGGCCAATATAGAAGGCGACGCTAAGGACCAAAGCAGTTAAAGAGCGTCCAATAAATAAATTAAAAAAAAAAGCTCTTAGGCTTCTTTCGTAGAGTGTCACTAGTTACAGTTTACCCATTCTTCCTCCTTTCATGCACAAATTCCAACACTTTTTCTTCAACTTCAGAATGTCTTCCTTTACGAGGACCATCTTACCAGCTTTAGCAGCAAATAATACCAATTTCTGTTTTCGCCACAAGCGAACGTTGCTCTCTGATACATTAAACTCCCTTCCTGCCTTTCTATTACCAATTTTTTCAGCATAAAGGATTAACTTACGCTCTAAAGAAGCATCATAAGGAGTTCTTTTCTGTTTGCTCTTGCCCTCCATATCGTAACTAAAAACACTCAATAACAGATGGATGGATGGATGGATGGATAAGGTATCTTTATTGGTTTCCAATTATTGAAGTTATTACACAAGTATTTAGTGCATGGATCTTTGATCGTACTTGCATATTTAAGATACAAGGTATGGTGACAAAATAAACAACAGAAAAACAAAACAAAAAGAACAAGAGAAAGGAAAATAGAGATAAATTATCTTTGTCTAACTGAACAAATTTGACCTTGTTTCGCGCACCTTAGCCAAGAAATTGCCCATGTTTTTCCAGTCTCTCTGGTCAGCCAGTAGCTCCCAACACGCCAATCTCTTTCTTCACGGACTTAAAGAGTTTTTCTTTGAGTTTAATTGTTCGCTGGTTCTCCCACTGTGCACATTCCGCCAAAATATGTACCCAGTCCTCGTCCAAATCACAAAATGGGCAGTCTCTCCTGCCAGAATCGTGAGTCATTTTCTGTGCCCTCCAGGCCTCCAGTCTAAACCATGCCATTCCTGATCTTTCCTTTCTTCCTAAATTAAGTATATATGCCTCCTTACCCCACCTCAATTCTATTTCATTTGCTAGACTTAGAGAAGGTTTTATTCTACAATACGATTCTATTTCCTGTTAGTTGATGTCTCTTAGTCTTCTTTTGACACCTTTCCATATGATTTTGTCATTTGTTTCAGCTCCTTTCTACACTGACCCCATTCCTACTCTCTTCAAACCCTTTCCCAAATCAGCTGCCCAAATCTTAGGAGACAGGTTTTCTCGCTGGTATTTATAACATTTGGATCGTAGTGTGGAGTTATCCCCCTGCATGAGCCTCAGCCAGTACTTCAGTGCTCTTATTTTGTAGTGTATTGTATCTTCATAACACCCCACCTCCTTTAATACCCCCGACTTTTATGTGCCTTGTGAAACTCCAAGAACTCTTTTCCAAAATGCTACCTGCTCTTTCCCATCCCCAGATATCACTTCAGTATAACAAAATCGCCCTATCATCAATGATAAATGAGCGGATAGCTTGTCGCGAGTTTTCGGATGCATGTTAGCTCCAGCAATGCATTGTGACGCAATAAACGAAAAAATGTAATGAAGTTACTGGCGTTCTCCGGAACGGATTTGCACTCGAATCCAATGCGCTCGCGAATCTAATGCACACCACGATTTTGACTATTACATTTGGTTAAAAAAAGCTGCACATTAGAGGCACTTTCACTCTCTGCTTGCGTACACCAAAAGAAAATAAGGACGTTACATGCTCTGACATCTTCGCAGCTGGTTTTGCGCTTCGTGTATCTTCATGCAATATTAGACATGCAACATGTTAGGGGTCCTTGAGATGAAGACAATGCTCAAAGCAAGAACAGCTTCCAAAGTGCGGTAATGAAGTTACAGGACCTTGCTAATAGTCTGCTATTGTATTACTGGACCAGAGAACTGAGCTCGGCACAACATTTACATATCCAGGGTTGTCCAACATCATTCACCTTGCACGCTCGCTGTCTTTGGTAATTTCAGCTTCTATGTTGTTGTATTACTGGAAGTGTTACAACTGGTAATGTATTTCAGTGCTCCAGCGTTTCTCTCTGCTCTATTTTCTCCCTTTCAGTACACTAGGGGGCAGAAAAAAATGGTCCATTTCCTCAGATCGTAATAGTGTGTTTCTTGCGTGAGGTTTCCACATTTATCTAACTACACGGCTGGCTTGAAAAAAATCCCAAGAAACAAACATGAACCAATGAGCGACGTTATATTCCGTGTGAAACCAAGGTGGTTGCTGTCAGAAATAACCTCTCTTAACCAATTTCACTCTTACTGGTTTAAACAGTTAACACGATTAGAGACTCTACGTTATAGAGGGAGAGGTGGGTGAGAAATAAGTTATCTGCAAGGCTGAAACGCACAACAGCCACAATGTTTATGTAAAACCTTTCTGTTTAAGGTAATGTATATTTGAAATTTGACTAATATTTGTGAAAAATTATAAAATTAAGTTTTTTTCATCATAAAATAATATAAACTTTAAAATTTAGGAAATCATATAGTTAAACTTAAACTAGAATTAACTGAAACCATAGACATTATTAATAGACAAGCCTAAGTTTAAACCTTCTTTTCTCGTAACATTTTTTCAGGATTTTTCATACTCAAAAGCTCCACACAATGCACTTGCTTACCAATTTGTTTCAAAATTTTTGTAGTCTCTCAAAAGCATATAAAAGAAAATGACCAAATACGTTTTTAAAATAATGTTCCAAGAAATTAATTCTTAACTTTTGGAAAAAAAATAGAAATTTTGGAGACAACAGTAAGTAATTATTGTTCGTAAATAATTAGGGGTTAATAAAAAAACTTGATATTATACATATTTTTTAAACTAATTTACTACAAGAAAGTGAATTTTTGATGCGAACATTTTTAAAAATGCATCGCATTGAGCATTGTTATTAGAACAATCAATTTACACATAAAAATTAATATTTAAATAACCAAACAAGCTAGAATTTTGAAACATGGCAAAAACACATTGTTGTTATGTGTAATAACTGGCATAAATATCTTCAAGATATCTTACATACTATTTATTTTCCAAATTTCATACATTACCTTAAGTAAAAATGGAAACAGCTGCCAAGAGAACATTACTCAAAATTCTCCTTGATCCATAATTATTTAGATACCATAATAATATAACATATGAGATGTGTTACATTCACACGCCTTTCTCCACCCTCTTCAACGAACTATTTTTACAAACGCTTATTCTTCTACTGACTTCATGTTGATCGAGAGAAACATTTGTAGAAATGCTTCTTTACAAGTTTAATTACAAAGGGAATACCAAAAGAAGATTGAAACGATAGACAAATCATTTAAAAGCAAGTCATTATGCGATGGCTTTGAAATGTCGTTCTCTTTGACTAACCATGAGAACAAACGAGTAGGTACTTTCAAATACTTTCTTCAAGTGGTTTTCTTCAAACCAATAATTAAAGAATATATACATATGGTTAACGTTACAAAACTTTAATTTGACATATTTTCAAGATATGCATTTTATTTGTCATGCAAATTTATTAAACATGTGATATTTTAATATAAATCGTTAGAGCCATTTTTGAGAGGAGGAAAAAAAAGTAACGACAAAATTTTACATGTAAAGAGTAATTTGGGATAGGGGAACTTTTGGTATCCATCCTTGGAAAATGGTGAACTTTCGTTTTTGAGTAATATTGCTCAGAAACACACAGACCTAAAACTGCTTTTTGGATTCAGTGGATTTGAAAAATGGTATTTCCAGTGAAATTTCGATATCGTATTTTTGAATGGACCCCTCTACTTACTGGAGATAAGTAGAATTTGTAGAAAAGATAAATATTATTATCATTATTATTATTATTATTATTCATATTATTATTATTGTATTGTTTTGGCATTGATGTGAACTTAACAGCCAGAAAGTGTCGGTAAATAAATTATCATCAGGATCATTAATATTACATAAATGTTAATTTACCAATAGTCAACTAGCAGAAACATAGACACACTCATTGGCAGTATTACACTCCTTTCATGTCGTTTGGAGAGGGCGGAACTACATACTTTAGTACCAACTTAAATCTCTTCATTTCTACACGGGACACATTTCTGCTCCCCACTGTACTCCTTATAGACAGTATTTTCACTTTCCCTTTCTCACATCAATACGCCTTGAAACTTGATTCAGACTATTAGAGGCATTTTTATAAAACTTATAATAACGAAAAGATCTTCATATATGGGGTAGTTTGGGACGGGGTCTTCCTGTCGGGTTCTTGGAAGATTAAATACCAAGTTTGGTGTTTAATCGACCTTTGGTTTTTCAGACACATACACGGATATATTTTTAAACACCCCAAAAACGTGTATTTCCGGTGAAATCTCAATATAATATTTTTGTGTAATACAATACTTCCTCTACCTCATACAGGTAGGGGTCGAGAAAGTAAAACGAAAACTCCGATGAATGCCAAGTCTCAGTGAAAATACTAAAATCGCAATTCTTGGGCTATAAACTTCAAATTTTATGTGCTAATTGGCATGTTCTCCACAATAAAATACCGTAGTTGGAATCTGTAAGTGAAAGCATTACTCAGAAATAATTACTCACTAAAGCTTTAGGTTTTAATTTTTGCACTTTTCAAAATAACCTCTTGATGAACGATTGCAGATTTGTGGCTCAAAACTTCATTTTTCCAATACTAAGCCACAAAAAAAAAATCTGATTTGGTTTTTTTGGGGGGAGGAAATTTTCATTTGTTTGGCTGTAAAAGTTTTCAAATACTGTCATCCTTTCCTCATTCTTGCACTAAGTATTATATAATCTATTTGATTGCACAATCAATATGCATATATCAAAAAAGCCAAAAGCAGTTTCTTTGTTCAACAGTTTTCAATCAATGTGAAAAAGGTCAAGAAAACTGGTTGAGACTTGCATCACGTGGAGCAATTTGAATATAGCAACATGTTGAAAAATGTATTGGAGAAATAAAATTGAAATTTGGGGTATGCTGCAAAATACACAGGCACAGATTTTAAATTTATGATTGATTTCATAAATATCACAGCCATTGGAATGCTGAAAGCAGAATATGAATCTAGAAAGTACAAACAGAATAAAATATTAAGAATGTGAAAATAGAAATTTTTAACACCTATGGACATAGTTTCACAGTGGGTTGCCTTATGTAAAGCATCTTTTGAAACACGAAGATTTTAATGAAATTCTTGCCTCCTCAAACCATTTTAGCTCAGCTGGTTAGAGCACTGGCCAGTAAACCGAAGATGTGTGTTTCAAACCTCGGCTATAGCACTGATTGTTTCAGCCATATTCCTTTGTTTGTTTTATTGTTTGTTTGTTTTTTGCCTTGTATAGTTTATCTTCGTTTGAACTTCTTGGTCATTTCGTGACGGTTACTGTAGGTTCCTTGGTCCCAGTGTATGGCAGATGGCTTTAGTTGCGCAATATATTTGTTGCTATTGAGTTTTGATGGAACGTAATAGAGTGGATCTTCTTGAAAATTCTTTGAGCGTGTAGGTAATCAAGGTGAGGCTGGGCATGCTCGTGCCTTCCTCCCTTTTTTGCTTCTTTCTAATGGTGGAAATTTGAGTTGTGGTACTAAAATTCAATCCGGTTTTAACTAGCAACTGAATAAAACTGCGAAATAACCCCAGTCAGATTGGATGGTATATGAGATTTGAACCCATGACCTTCCGAATGGAAGCCGCATCCTTTGTTTCTTGTGAGGGAAGCAAACATGACGCAATGTCAAGGTCAGAACATAACAATCTCCTTTTCAAAATTTTGACTGTCGTTCTAGCCTCCTATATCCTTCTGTAAACCTAAAACAAAATGTATGTAGAAATTATTTCGGACCACATACATAACGTTTTACAAAAAATAGGAAAGATTTTGTCCTAAGACTTTTAGATTAGCAATGAAAATAAGTTATACTGGTTTCAGAAATTTGTGTGACAGTGTATTAGATTACTTTCTTTGCTTCAAGCACTGCATGCTATTCATTTTAAAAACCACTAACATCGTCACATATGAAAACAGTAACTCCTCTGCTGTAAGGGATGAGTACATAAATGAAAAATAAAAGAATTTGACAGTAAAAACGCGTATGGAGAGAAACAATGCTCAGTACTTTCTTAAAGGCTTCACTGTCAGCAATTTACTGCTTTTATGAGTAGTACTGTACTGCCTAAAAATAGCAGTATGGTTTTACCTAGATAAGGCTACATAGACAAGCAGCTACTGCCGACTCCATTTTCTTGCAGTAACTTACTGCCCTGCCCTGACTCCACTGACACAGTTCAATGTAAACATTTTGTGCACCACGTAATTTGTGTTTATCAGCTGTGTTTCACTGTGTTTTTCAATCTATTTGTTGTTCTTGTTACAATGCAGCTTGGTGATGAATTATTAATTACTGAAGTTCAGAAATATCCGGTTCCCTGTAATCCCGAGAACGAAAATTGTAAGAATAGAAATGCCTGCCTAAGAAACTTTAACGAAGAGGGAGAGTCTTGTAATTTTCGTTTAAAGTATGGCATAAACCAAAAATAAAAAGTAGCAATAGTCTTGCAATGTGCAACCCTTCACTCTGTACAGTGTCTCGTACCACAGCGAAGCCGGTGCCTCAGTCAAAGCAGTAATTCTATCCATCCCATTTTACTATAGAAAACATGCAGTATAGCATTGCTCATTAAATCAGTAAATTACTGCCAAAGGAGACCTACTCTGATACATTTCCTTGTTCTTTAATCATCCTTACAAAAGGGCCAGAATGGACGGGGATCATTTTAACTATATTAAACAAATGACTGTATGGGCTTACTTTGGATCGCTTAAATAGCTTAGTTCTAAACAATAACTTTAATAAACCAATTTAGCAAGAAAAGTTTACATAAATATTAAATTCTATAAGTGAGGTAAAGTGAAATGGTTAATTAAAGGTTCCCTCCCATCGTAAACTTAGTATTACAAAACTTTATACAGATAGCAGAAATAACTGCGTTATACAAAATGGTGATTCTATTTTCACCGTCACACCTAATGCTGAATCCTGTATCAGCGTTACAAGACAATGTCTAGCTATTTGCGTATAACTTGCACCTTGATATAACATGCATATATCTTGAAAGTCTTAAATTTGTAAATGCAATTAATCAAACAAATGATTTTCTCAACAAAAACAACTTGAAGCACTGAAAATAAGGCCAGAAACCTGAATCTAAAGTATCAAATTCCATCTAAATGAATCGGCCAGTCAAATTTAATTGATAGCTATAACAAAATCTTCTCATACCACTTGTGTCGGTGTCCAGAGTCGCCAACAGTCGAAACATGCTTTCAAAATCGAAACTACGTCTCGCACTGGAACAGGCTGACTGAGTTAAGCAAACAGGCTCAGGTCAACGAGCTAGAACTGCTGAAACAGACTTCATACTAAGGGTAACAAGATAAACTAAAACTTTACAAACAAATTTACTAACACTGTAAGTTCACTTAATAACAAATACTGTAATATAGGGGCGGGCATAGTATTTCCATTGTGGGGGTAATATATATTCACGAGGGCTAATCACAAATCCTTGCCCCTATTTTTTTTAGCCAAATTGCGACTGTAAATGCGCAGTCAACATATCCATTCACAGGGTGGACCTTTCTTGTACCGACCCGGCCTTATCTGTCGCTAGCTCCATGGTACGGCCCTACTGTCAGTTGTTGAAGAGGGCGGTTGTCTTCACCGTCCACGAGCAACGAAGTGTTTCTATGCAACAAGGGTCGAACGCCTATCGAGATCCACTTGGAAATGCAGCCCACATATGGGGAAAACGGCTCGCTTTGAGACGTGTGAGGTGGTGTGGTTGTGAGTTCGCAAAAGACCGTGAAGTCTTTCATAACAGAGCGTTCAGAGAGGCCTCGTTCGTCGCTGACACAGCATTTTCCGCAATGGTGAAAGAGGGTTGTCGTGGGCACCTCAAGGACATTTCTCGGGAGCTTGGCATTTTGTATGGGAGTGTTTACGACATAGTTCATGGATCCTTAGGGTACCGGAAGGTTTTAAGTCGGTGGGTGCCCAAGCATTTGGATGAAATGATGAAAGGCAAGCGAGTGATTGCTTTACTGAATCATCTATTACGTACGCGGAGGAGGGTGAAGGTCTCCTGTGCCCCATTCTTACTGGCAATGAAACGTGAGTACTGCGTTTCATACCTGAATTGAAGCTGCAGAGCATGGTGTGGAAACATCTGGGTTCGCCTGTGACAAAAAAATTCCGTCCAATGCCATCTTTTGGGAAATTGATGTTAGTGGCCTTATGGGATCGCCATGAACAGCTGCTGCTGGAGTTCATGCCACAAGGTGTAACCACCAATGCCGCAGGTTATTATTTCACACTGTCACGTCCGCGGGCTGATATCAGCCGAAAGTCCTGAGGGATTCTCAGTGTGGACAACGTGATTCTCCTCCACGACAATGCGAGGCCACATGAGGCAATCAGAACCGCCGAATAGCTTCGGGCATTTCACTGGGAAAACCTGAACCACCCACCATACCGTCCAGACCTCGCCCTTAGTGGTTTCCACGTTTTCGGATCGCTGAAGAAGTTCCTGGCGTGACGGCGATTTACATCAACGATGAAGCCAAGACAGCACTCCGACGGTGGTTCCACAGTCAGCCGGACGAATTCTACCACAGGGGCATCTCAAATTTAGTGCTGCAATCGGACAAATGTCTGAAACGGTGTGGGGACTAGTGTAAAAATAGTGTAAGGAATGTAAAATAGTGAGTATATTTGTAATTACCTGTATGTACCTTATTTTGGCTTATTAAAATAGGGGCAAAGACCTTCTGATGTATTGTACACATTCCAGCTTGCAATTTACAATATTCTGACATATTTATTCATCATATTCCTGCTTTAAAATGTACATGCCTAGTATCTTCCTTTTTGTTGCACAGCCAGTATGGCTCCCTAGCTTTCAGTACTGCTGTGCAACATTTACTTCCCTTTGCTAAAACTTCAGTAGAATCCATTTTCTCTTGTCTTCCCCTCCCTCCCTCTTCTTCTCCATGACTTTCTAAATCCATTTTTCTGTTACCTTTACTAAAAAAATCACTTATCTTCCTTTTTCTTTCTGTTTGCTTGCTTGTTAACATTTTCAAAGCTATTAAATTACCCACCATATTTTTCCACTTCTTGTCCCAGATTTTCTCTCTCCAGTTTTTTTAATTCTTCATATTCAGTTAGATAAAAATTCGGTTCGAATTAAAATTCCTAAGAATCTTCCAAGTATGCCTGCTCAGGCACCAACAGTAGGATTTGGTATAATTTCACATCCTATCCCTCATGAAAGAGGAAAAAATAAACTTATGGAAACTGAATTTAATGTTTTAATTAACACTGTTTTTGGGGGGAGAGGATTAAGATATGTTCTACATTTTCCTCGCATCACAAAATTCGCACATTCCTTTATCTTTACCTCTTAAGCCACTTAAGAATATCGTTTCCGTTCTCATCCACGCTAACCCTTTGGAGGGGGGGGGTTAAGTAAGGGTTCTTAGATACTAACACGTGGTATCTTTGTGGCAAATTCTGAGAGATAGGACAAAAAAAGACGGTTGGGATGGCTGTGGGGGTTGCAAAGGTTGCCAAAAGATAATACCAGAGTGGAGAAATAATGGTAATACCATCATATGAAAGGTATTCTAGACAATAATATGTGCCAATGACGTGGTTAATAAGCTTCTGTTTCCATTTTGCCTCTCCCTTGCCAGCTTGTACTCGTATAGCATGTAACATTACTATAGAAGTAATTATGCCCCGTATCGTGCGTTTTGAGAGGGTTACGCTACGGTATATTGTGAGTAGGTATATTAAGAATGTAAAAAACACTGAATACTTTAGTAATATCACCTGAGCAACAGAGCATACATGCCACTACTGCACGGATACAGGGACAACAATCAGCACTTTGGTAGCGCCTCGCCGCACCTGAGTAATGTCGCTCTAAGAGCTAATTGAAACACCTTGCCACTTCACAAAGAGCCGCTTCTGCACAAAGGCACTGAAATAAAACGCCAAGTTCAGAGCTTTACTCACTCCTGCTCTCGTAACCACCACGCTTTTCTGAATCTCCTCCTCGCCTTTTGATCGCTTCGCCGCTCTGAAGGCTGCAAGTGCCCCGGCAACTTTCAAATAGACTTGCCATTTCACGACAAGAAACGATAATTCAAAGGTTTCCTCCACAATCAACTAAAGCAAGGCTATTTGCGCTGCCTTCAAACTGCAGCCTTCCACCAACAGAATGCCAATAATCTTTGCTCATTTCTTTCTCGTATATGTAAGTTAAAATGGGCGATTAAAGAATGTATGGCCTTCATTAAATCTACAAAAGTATTCAATATTTTTAAAAGCATTTTATGAGGGGTAATATTTAGTCCTAAAACGGATTCCTAATTGTAAATCACTTTTGAAAGCCTTCAATGCACGTGTAAACAAGGTCACCACGGAAATTATTTTTGAGTAGCACACTTTTCCTTTTATGTTAACTGGATGACGTTAATCCTAGCTGGTACGTTTTGTTAGCCACGAGTGGTGGGGATATAGCGTCTGTCTTGCTGAGTATTCCGAGAGAAGCGGATCACGCGTGCAAGATATTTTTTGGATCGGTGGACATTCCCCCTCACATTTCATATTTAATAATTTAGGAACCCCAAATGGTTCGGAAATAAATATAAGGAGGTGTAAGTAGATTTGTGTTATGGATTTTGTACAGTGAAAAACCCACGCCTTCCTCTTAACCTCCACACCACGTTCGGGCCTCCGCTGCCAAGTGAGTATATGTCCCCTCAATATACGTGCTGGGTACGAAAAATTAATTTAATTTTTGTATGTGAGCTTTTAGGGCTCCACCCAGCATGTAAGAAGATGGCAACGTACTATCAAATTCATTAAGGGATTTCATGTCTCTGATATGCCGTATTCGGTTTCTGAGTGAAGCAGAGGATTTTTTTCTTTAATTAAAATCCTCCTTGAAGTCTATAAGTACGATTGTGGGAGTACATTTGAGTGTTTCGTAACAAAAATGAATAAAAATAAAGTTCAAATCCTACAGTCACCTACGCTACTAAGGTACCAGTTTATTGAAAGCTCAAAGTTGCCGATATTTACATAGAATTCAAAGGGCACTTATACTCAAGAAATAATAAAAATAATTTTGCATTCTTTTCACTTTATTCTATTTGTTATTAACCTGTCTACGATTAACTTACATGAGAGTGGGTGGAGCAGATTTGATCTTAGTTATGCTTTAAGATCCACTGAGCATAAAAGAAAAAAAATTCTTTTTCATAAAAATTCCATATAGATGCGCGTGTGTGTGTGAATAGGTTAGCTTAAACCAAAAAGTCATATAAAAACCAAATATGGTATTTCATCCAACATCTTCCAAAGATACTACACTCAATTTTCAAGATATCCCACAACATCCCAAACTACCCTTTACACATAAGTATTTTGTTATTTTTTATTTTCTCAGAAACGGCTCTAACGGTTTTGCCTGAGTTTGCCTCAGTTGCCTCCCAGTTTTTCCTGTATACATAGTTATGTGTTACTTGTGGTGTTTAAAGACGTAGAAATTGCTGCGTGACGCACGTTAAAATTCTAATGCGCTACATTCACATAACTTTCACTATCCTGTATAATTTATTAATGGGTATAAAAACTTATCTTACGAAAGGTCCTTTTTCTGTCTAATTCATTTTAATCCAGATAAACCGTTGCAGAAATAGCTACATTACACACTTCATTATAAATGCAAATGGAATAGAGATAGTCAAATGTTTCAGAACTACACGGTATATGCTGGCTTTATATACGCTTTCCTGCAGTCACGAGAAACACCTCAGTGTAGATAGAACTTTAAAAGAATGTCGAGTTATTAAACAATTCGGACCATTAATGAGGGAAATCTTGGAAATGGTTTATGCCACAAAAACGTTATTCGAAATAAATTGTGTTTTAAAGAGATCTACAAATTTTTGTATAGTATGTTTTCGTCTATATCTCAACATTTACCAATTATTTATACAAAATTATACAAATTTGCTCCCCAATAAAGAGGACTTCAAAGACTATTTCTAGAAAATTCAAAATTTTATTTGCCTTGCAAATGTCTTTATTTAATACATACTATTTTAATCAAAATCGTTAAAGCCATTTTAAAGATAATCAAATATTTCGAAAAAATTTCCATGTAAGGGGTAGTGTGGAGTGGGGGAATTTTCTTGAAAATGTTATCACATCTTTGGAAGGTACTGAACGTAAACACCAAGTTTGATATTTATCTGACCTTTCGTTTTTGAGTTATGTTCTTCACAGTCGCATACACACACGCATGGACGTTTTTCTAAAAACGGTTGCTTTTTATTCAGGAGCCCCAAAACATGCATTTTTTCCAATAAAATCTCGATATCGAATTTTAGGGAGGAATACACTTCCCCTATTTACTATACATAGTAGACAAACTATAAATTGTTTTCAAACCTGGATAACCAATATTGGATAACTATAATAGAATTGAAGATCAAAATGCTGGATTTAATAAATTTCACGTAGATATTTAAATTTTAATTGGCATTAACCGCGCTATAATACCACCCGTAACGTTTAAAGAGTAATAATTCTATTTGAGCTAGGGCCCAACGCAAATATAATTGTATCTAACACTTTATCTCCTTTTCTTATTTTATCTATCATGTATACATTAGGTAAAGAAGGTATTTCATTCCACTCAGAAATTCGATATCGGGAAGTCAACGGAAATGCATGCTTTGAGGCCCCTTGGATAAAGAAACGTTATTAGTAAACAGTTCCAGCGTTTGTTCCTGTGCATCCGGTGTGTGTGAACGGTATAACTCAAAAACGAAATCTCAAATAATGCTAAAATTTGTGTTTAATTTTGATACCTCACAAAGATGTGATAAGAAGATTTTCAAGAAAATTCCCACATCCAAAACTATCCTTTACATGGAAGAATTTTCGAAATTTTTTATTTTATAAAAAATACCTCTAAACAATAATGATTAAAATACCATATATTAGAGATGCTTACCTGCAAATAAATTGTTTTTCTTGAATAACCTGTGGTCCTCTTCATTCGGAAAAAAGTTTTGTATCATATTGTATAACTAGTAAGGTTAAGTGTTAGACGAAAACGTACTACACAACAACTGTATATCTCTTTATATCATGCAGGTTTATTTCATGTAACCTTTTCATGTTGAATACTTTGTCAATATTTTCATGTCCTGTCGAGTTCAGTTGTTTCTATGATTGCATGGTTACAGGATGGAATTTTAAGTCCAGCATATACCGTTTAGTTCTTAAACATTTGATTGTCGCTATTTCTGCAAGTATATCGATTAAAGGGAAGTAGATAGAAAAAATAAACTTTCGTAAGAATAATTTATTTATCCACTAATGAACAATAGAGGGTAAAGAAAGCTATGTAAATGTAACACATCATATTTTTAAATATAGCTGATTCAGAACTTGAGGAGGATTTTAGCAGTGCGGCCAACATTAGGCATATTGTGCTTACTAAACTTCTTGGAGGAAGGGATGAAGCGAGATAGTAGTAAGGACCGACAGATCTAATATGGCAGCGTAAGGGGTCCCTAACGTTTCAAGGTTAATCGTACCTGAACTGCCCTCAATGTCCGCACAGGTTTGGGCAGAAGGATTAGCACCAGTGAACGAAACAGTTCTCTCTTTAAAGCACACCACCGACCATCATGTCAGGCCCAGCGACCTTGGAAGATGGAAGCGAATTAAGTAGAAGAAAAGGACGGGAAAAGTTCTGGTAGTGTATCATATACCCCAGTATTCGCATACCTACCTGAGAAAACCAAGAGAAATCCCAAGGCCAGGGTGGCCGCCAACGTGAATAGCGCCGGGGAATTCTCAAATACGAGCTTCAGACACTACTGCGTGAGCTATTCCGCCAAGTCTCTTAAAATGTATCATTATTACACAATTATAAGCAACAGTTACTGTGTTTAATTTAATATACCAAATTTAAATCACATACGTTTACATACATAAACTGAAGAAAGTAAGAGCATCACAAAAACATGGTTGTCCTTTAATAATTCTCATAGTGCGTTTCTGTGAGAGGTTCCCATATACTGTCTGTTTGTGACGTTTTAACTAGTGGGGTGGAATGGCTTACCTCTCAGGTAAAGCTTTTGTGGTTGGGAGGGGTTCACGTACTGTGAACTCGTGCCGCGCGTGGCGCGAAAAGTCACTAGCGCGCCTCTATACCTTATTAACGAGGGCTGTCCCAGAAGCACCCGACCTAACAAAGAAAAAACAAAAATGTTGGGAAAAACATCTTCTCTACATAGTCTCCTTTCAGCTCGATACTCATTTCCCAGCGATGTTCAATAGCTTCGATACCCTGTTTATAGTGAGTACCGTTAAGTTCTGCAAAATAGTCATCAACTGCAAACTCCTCCTCTTCATTGTTGGCTAATCGTTTACGGCCAAGCCATTTCTTCAACTTTGGAAACAGAAAATAATCAGAGGGGGTGAATAGGGTGCATGAGGAAGCAATTCGAACCTTAACTCATTGATTTTGGTCATGGCGATAATGGATGGGTAAACTGATGCACTGTCTTGAAACAGAACCTTCTTTTTCGCATGCGGCCGTTTTTGCTCAAATGCTGCAGTAAGTTGATTGCTTTTCCTTTTTGAAGATAATCAATGAAAATTGTTCCACGCGCATCCCATAAAACTGACGCCATAATCTTGCCTGCAGATGGAACTGTCTTTGCCTTCTTTGGAGCTGATTCTTCCCTTTTAATCCACTACTGTTCCTTGGTCCCAGGTGCGAAGTGATGGACCCGTGTTTCATTCACTGTTATGAATCGACGTAAAAACTCGGCTTTATTGCAGGTAAACATCGCCCAAACACTTGACTGAAACATCCCCACGACACCGCTTTTGTTCCATTGAGAGTAAACGCGGCACCCATCTTGCACACATCTTTCTCATCTCTAAATTTTCAGTTAGTATGCTATGTACAACACTTTATGAAATGCCTACGATGTCTGCTAGCTCGCGCACTTTCAGTCGACGGTCATCCAATAACATTTTGTGGATTTTCTTCACAATTTTTGGCGTGGTCACCTCATTTGGTCGACCACTGCGGTGTTCGTCTTGGCAGCTCGTACGGCCTCGCTTAAACTCTGCCACCCAATATTTTACTGTTGTAAACGAAGGAGCAGTCTCCTCCAGAGTAGAATCTACCTCAGCTTAAATATTAGTTGAACTAAGACCTTTCAAATGAAAGTATTGTATCGCATAACGATTGACAGTTTTAGCCATGTTTAGAAATTCGCTGAGAGAGTTCACTATTGGTGGCTGCCAAACAATTACTAAACAATGTAGCATTGTCAAACTTCAGCTTTATAAGGGTGGTAATTTATACCGTAGTTATTTGTTTGAAACAACAACCGCTATATATACGTCAGGTCGGGTACTTCTGGGACTGCCCTCGTTATCCCTTACCTGCTTGGAACAACTCCTCCACCTACTAGCTAAAACGTCACTGAACAAACAGTAGCTGCCTACGACGTTGCCTACACCCTCCATTCTCGGAAACATTTCTAAGATGAGTTTAAAACAAGTAAAAGTGATATTAAAATAATTACTATTTATTTTCCAGGTACACGTATTCTCTCAGTTAATATTATTCCGGGTATTTCGCATTTTTAAAACATTGAAACGTTCTTTCATGACTCTTCTACAAACTATTCCCTCAAAGGATTATTCTACTATCTTCTTTCTTTTTAATACAGATAAACCTTTATTACTCATTTGCTCATTTTGATGTAGTTATAAGAAGAATGCAATAAGCTACAGCGAAAGTCAAACCTTTACAAAGCTTCTAGCTATGTGAATGTTCATTTTATCTACAAAAAAGTATTTATACGCTTTGGGCAATGCTTTGCTAAATGGATTCTCTGAATAGAGGTGGATTTCTCTTACTATACCAGGTAAATAATTACAACTAGTCGTCTGACACACTAATAGAGTTTGTTATTCTTTTTTGTTGTGCTGAAAACCTTTCAGCTCCTGCTGTTCCATTTAACTGAGTTAGAACAAAGATTCTCTTCAACGAGTGCTCAGCATGCAAATCCTCTTTAACTACATTTCAGATCTTTTGTAATTACAAGTTGCACTGAATGTTAAATGCATTCTGTTATACAAAATCCGAAACACGGATAAAATGATAAGTGTTTTCAACTATTCTTGTAAGTCATTGTAAGAACCGCGTACGCTTGTGTGCAAGGAAAAAGATCTGATGTGTTACACTCGCATGACTTTCTCTACTCTTGTACAAACTATTTTTACAAACGCTTATTCTCCATATGCTTCATGTTAATCGAGATGTTAATCTTATTGCTAATTTTCTTGTAGATGCAAGGGGAATTGGTAAGCTTTAAGCCATAGTCAAATATTTTAAGAGCTGGTTGCTATGTCCAGCATTCTATTCTCTTTGCATTACCAGTACAAAAAGAAATGATTAACGAATTCCCGTTTGAGTATTGCAAAGTTTAAAGGAATAACAAGCAATATCTCGAAAATGATTCACTCAAAAAAAATGTATAGGACATAAATTATGTATTTTAACGTGATTTACATTTTTTGTGTAGTAAAATTTAAAATTTTCGAAAAATGTTCCACGTAAAGGGTAATCTCGGGTGGCGGGATTTTCTTGAAAACCTTCATGTCGCATCAATGCAAGATACTGAACCTAAATACCAAGTTTAGTGTTTATCCGACTGTTCGTTTCTGAGTTATGCTGTTCACAGACACACACAGACACACAAACAGATACAGACACACACGGACGTGTTTTCAAAAATGCTTTTTTTTTATTCAGGAGGCCTCAAAGCGTATATTTCCGGTGAAATCTCGGTATCGAATTTTTTGGTGGAATACAATACTTCCCCTACTTACTCTACGTAGTGGAGAAAGTAAAAATTTGGAATGATTTGGATTAGTAATGAAATGTGATAAAAGATCTTGCACGTGAATCTCTCTAGACGTCCATTTCAACTTCATTCTCACCTACTTGCACGTGGACACTGTCGAGTCGAGTAACCTGATGAAAAGATGCATTTTTTCTTTCATCTTTTTATTCGGCACCCAACGTCCACTGCTATATAATAATGATGGCACAGCCATTGTTTTATAACATTTTAATTGGATGACCTTTCTGGATTTACTTCTTAGCGTTCTTCGAATAGTACCGCAAATACTTTGGAAACGCGAGATTCTTATTTGTACGTCTTTTCGAACGAGTCCCGCTTCAACGTGTCCTACAGTGATGGCCGCATACGTGTCTGGTGGTACGGTGGTGAGCGCAACCTGGAAGGGCTGCATTGTTGAGCGGCGTAGTGAAAAAACACCAGGTGCGATGGTTTGGGGTGCCTTTGGTTACAACAACCGATCTCGCCTCCTATGAATTGAGAGCTCTTTGAACAGCAACCGGTACCTAACGGTGGTTTTAGAGCCTGAGGTACTCCCCCTGCTCTAATTACAGCGTATGGAGTCCACACCAAATAGTGAATATTAGGACTCAAATGTCATGTATAGATTTGAAAGGTTTTCATTTGTTACTTGTCATCTACATAACCTGTGGTATTAAATTCATTGAATTCATGAACTTCCTTCTTGGTTTTGATATTTTCACAAGCTGCAGTGCATAACGAAATATCACTGGAAAGTATACTAAATTATTCTACAAGGAATCTTCATTAAACGTATTGTTAAAAAAACTCTATTTTAATTATTTATGGACGTTATTGATGCTTGGTTTTTACTTTCTCTACTACGTATAGTAATTAGGGAAAGCATTGCGTTTCACCCAAAATACGATGCCGAGATTTCACCGGAAATATATGGTTTGAGGCCACCTAAAAAAAAAGCATTTTTAGGAAAAGCTCCGCGTGTGTGTTATGAACGGCATAACTCAAAAAGAAAAACTCGGATAAACACAAATTTGTATTTAGGTTCAGTGTCTCTCAAAGATGTGGCACGAAGATTTTCAAAAAAATCCCCTTACTACAGACTACCCTTTACATGGAAAAAGTTTAGAACATTTTGATTTTTCAAAAATGGCTCTCACGATTTTGATTATAATATCATATATTTAAGATATTTTTATGACAAATAAAATGTGTATCTTGAATTTTCTGGGAATGTCCCCAAAAGTCCTCTCCTTTCTGAATGGCTTTGACATAAGTGGTGAACCGTAATAGATAGACAACATTTTTCCAAACAAAAACTGTAGATATTATTAAAACACCGAATTTATGTCATATACAGTTTTTTTGTCGAATGAACCATTTCCGAGATATTCCTTGTTATTTGTTTGAATTTTCCATATCAAAAATTGGCTTAAATGATATCTGGCAAAGGGGTAATGAAAATACACACAGTGCCGTGAGAAAGGTCAAAAGACGACTATGGGATATAAGCAGGCAGAAAATCGAATCTGAATGTAGACAAAGATAAATATTGGAGCTACAAAATGAAATAAAAACTAGGTGGGGTAAGGAAACATATATTTTGGAATTGAGTATAAAACAGAGGACTGGAATAGCATGGCTTAGGTTGGGAGGGTGGAAAGCTCACAAGATTGTTGATGACGATGGCAGGAGGATTTGCCCATTGTGCGGGGAACAAGAAGACTGGACGCATATTTTGGCAGCATGCGTGCAGACGGAGGGTATTAGGAAAAAACTATTAACGGAAGTATTTTTGGCTTCCAACAGACGGAGGACAGCATGCTGGGACATGATTCTAAACAGCCAAAACTGGCCAAGCTTGGGCACATACTTAATGAAAGTACGTGTACTAAGAGATAAGGTGTTTATGTAATTTTTCTTTAAACATATGTGCTGCTTGAGTACTTGTGCGCGACTGCGTGTGTGTGTGTTTGAGCGTGTGATTCAGAGTGTTTTTTTCAATTTTATATGTATGTATATAGTGCGGTGATTATAAAAAAATAGTTGTTTTCCGGTCGATACTGCAAGTCACGTATACAGACCAGGTATTTTTCTAGAGAGCATGTACGGTCTTATGACCCATGTGACTGTGTTATGCAATTAATGTAATACTAAATACTTAATAAATACCACCACTACTACTACTACTTATGCTTTTTCTCAAATGGGAATTCGCTATTCAACTCTAAAAGGATTTAACTGTTGCTCAAAACCTACCATATTCCCCTTGCACCTACAAGAAAATTAGCAATAAGATGAACATCTCGATGTCTAGATTAACATGAAGTAGATGGAAAATAATCGTTTGTAAAAATAGTTTGTACAAGACTAAAGAAAGTCATGTGAGTGTAACACATCAGATTTTTGTTTATTTTTATGTATATTTGTATTTTATTTGCCTAACCCTTTTGTAATTGGGGCAAGTATTCTCTTGAAGGGGGAAAAATGAATAAATTTTACAACGCTTTTGATTTCCGTGTATATATCCATGCGATTGTTACTTATAAGGAAAATGCATCCAAATTAGGACATTGAGGACCTACAGCTTAACGTGGAATCGAACCATGGTAGGTTAAGTTATTCTCCACATAGCTTATACCAGTGGTGCCGACCAAGCTCAAAGCTGTTTAACTTGAAGCCACTCTCCTAATCTCCCCCACTATGATACTAACATAAGTTTTCAGGATTGGAGTCCATATTTCTAAAATTATTTTCTTGATGGCTATGATGTCGTGGTTCATTGATTTTCATTACAGCGGCAGAGCTCTAAAAATCCTTCATTTATTGCATATAGGGACAACAAAATGCACCATAAATACACGAATTTTAGCGTAGAAAAGAAACTGTTTATAAGATAAATATAAAAATCTACAGTTGTGGTATCCTTAGGATGATATAGAAAGCCGAGGTCCTCACCAAAATAAAACATTACCATACTAGACGTCATGAGAGGCAACATAAATAAACAAACACACCAATAATACAAATAAGAAAATTGGAACAAATGAATCGTTTGATCGTGGATTCTAGCACTTAGCAAACAGGTTTTCATACCGAAAGTCAATATTGACTTGCTTCCCATCCCTTCCCTTCCTTCGATCAATAATTAGTAACCTCAGATCCACATATGTACATAAAGACAAGTAGTTCATTATCAGTCCATTGATGATGTCGATCATAGTTACAGTAGAAACGTAAGGTTTCATAAATACCAGTGTGCTACGGTGCTAAAGTCTGGAAGAAAATAATTTTAGAAGTAATAATAAAGAAACAGTATTATTATTATTATTATTATTATTATTGTTATTGTGAATCAGGGGCTAGGCCCAAAAGTTATCGGGAGGTCGGCGTCAAGCAGCGATAAGCAAGAGAGAAACAAGGATAATTAGCGCTCTCACCCGGCGTAAACACCAGAAAAGCTACCGGCAGATAGTTACAATCTTCTGGAAGTTTCTATCTCCCGCCTCCACAACGTGTGTCCAGATAGTTCTAGAATGTTCCATGGAAGATTCCATTGCCTATGTAAGCGAGCATTCTCGCGAGAGCCGAGTCAGTTAAGTCGGTCAATGAGTAAGTAAGCGAGTAGGTGAGCGTGTTTCTGCTGCGACATTAAGTGCGGTTCTCCGAACGAGTTGCTGATGACTGCTGTGACGTGCACTATTACGAAGCGAGAGATTATACAAGAATTGTATTTGACTCCCCAGCGAGTGAACCGTCCAGAAGAAGAGGCTACTATGTGTATATTTCGTTACGCTGCTACGTCAAGAAGAAAGTGAAGTGGCGGAGAAACTGAACTAGTTTACAGTGAAGCGATATTGTAGTGACCCAAAGTAGAGTTAGAGATACGGTCTGGGGATCGTGCTAGATTGCATGAAGTGTCGAAAGGCGTGGAAATATAGAAAGCACTGGCTTGTAGGGCACCGGATCGCTTGCTCAGCTGGCAGATAAGTATATATTGGCCACGAATCTAGGTCATCTCTCTCCATTGTGGCTCCGATATCTGAACGACGCCAAATCCACGCCAGTTCGGGCCAAAGGCCCCGCCATAAATAAGTTAATTATCATAACTGTGTTAACCTCCAGAACGGCGATAGCTAATCAGATAAGCCATGTGTAGACACGTTTAAGTTCCTGAACGTAGTTCCCTTTAGCCCGGGGTCCCCAGTATCTATGCGAGTATAGTTATTAGCTTTTATAAAATAAAACTCGTGCTCACATTTAACTCCTTATGGTTCCCCCATCCCGGCACCGATCCGCCCTACTTCCTGAGCATACACCCCCATTGTAAGCAACCCCCTGGACCAACTACCCTAGGGGCCGCTATAGTATTGAGAACTTAAAAAAGTGACGGTTGAATACTTGACATAGTCACATTAATATTTATTATTATTATTAATTATACGTTATATATAACTACGCTGCTACTAAGCTGGTATGCCTATTGACCAAAGCAATTATTAAATTAAAAATTACATCGCAATGATCCCTCCTTGTTAATAATATTTTCCTCCAACTGGATTCGGTGCTTCTAGATATGTCATACATTTTAGTAAGGCTTGCACAGCTACCCTATTCCACGGTGGCAAACATTCTAAACTTTGCTTCTATATCCCTTGCAAAAGAAGTCTCATTTCATACCCATCACTTCCTCTACAATCGCCACAATCCTCAACAATCCGACCTCATTCATTTAAACCGAACATAACATCGTCCATTGCTTCTTGTTTTGCTTTCTTTCTTGGAATTTGTCTTCATAAAGAGAAGTGAAAAGGACTGGGTAGAATCTAGCGTTTAGCTAGGTAAACAAGCTAAAGGAAGAAAATGTACTTATGCATACTATAAAAATGGCCACTCCACCCCACCAAACGTACCTGCTTTGGTGTCATGAATTGTCAGACTTAGGTATCGTAAAGGAAAGTTAACTTTCTGTAGGATGTTCATTTTGTATTTATCGCTAAAACACCAACTCATATGCACTTGCCTGTTTAGAAAAGACTGTAAGAAGTGGTTCCTAGAATGGGATTATTTAGAATTACGAAGAAATATCTAGCTCTCCAATCGTCACTTTTCCCGCCCTTGTATAATTTTAGGCTCATAATCGACATTTTACTTATTCCCGCCCAAAATATGGATGGGGCGTAACTCTGTAAATAGGTTGTTTATATTCTTGCTCAATTATGCTAAGGTTATACAGGTTGCATCTTATTGGCGTCATATATTTGGGGGACATGTTCCTGACATCAAAATAGCAAAAAGAGTTCATATGTACATGGGTCCAAAAATCAACAGTTTCGTTGTTATAGGTCAAAGAAGATGTATTCCATGAGTGAACAGATGGATATGCACTACACGTATGGCAGTGCAGAAGGCAATGCAGCACGAGCACGTGAACTTTATTAAAGGTACCCTGACAGGCCGTTACCTTGTGCAAGAACATTCGCATGAATTCACCAACGCTTGAGAGAAAATGGCGCAATTGATAGGAGTACTAGGGATGTTGGGAGACCAAGAGCGGTACGAGGTATTGAGCTTGAAGAACGAGTTCTTCGTGCTGTGGATGCAGACCCATCACAAAGCACTAATCGTATAGCTGTAAGCGAAAGGGTTAGTCATATGTTTATCTGGAGAATTCTGCAGGAAAATCTTCTGTACCCGTACCACCTTCAACGTGTGCAAGGATTAAATGAGGCGGACCTTGAGCCAAGAAGAGGTTTCTGCCAACGCATGTTACAACAGTGCGCTGTGTTCATCAATTTCCTAGCCTGTATATTATTAATGGTGAGCCTGGCTTTACTCGCGACGGCATCTTCAATTTTCGTAACACTCATAACTGGGAATTTGAAAATCCTAATGAGGTACGACAGGACAACCATCAACAGAGGTTCCCTCTCAACGTTTGGGTTGGAATCATTCATGATCACCTTATTGATCTCTACTTCTTCCCTCCGCGTCTGAATGGACAAACCTATCTCCAGTTTCTCAGAAATGAGTTGCATCACTTGCCTCTGGATATCATCTAACGTACGTGGTTTGTACACGATGGTGCTCCAGCTCATTTCAGTAGACAGTTCGTAAGTTTTTGAATGATTGATTTCCGCAAAGATGGATTGGTCGAGGGGGACCAATTGCATGACCTACTCGATTACCTGATTTGAATCCAATGGATTTCTTCGTCTGCGGACATTTGAAGTCCTTGGATTATGCGACTCCTGTACCTGATGTTTACATTTTGAGAGGACGTATCCAAACTGGATTTCACCAAATAGAAACACACCAGGAATTTTGAACAGAGTACGCCAGAGCATGGAACGCAGGCTTACTGCATGCATCGAAAAACGTTGAAGCCACTTCGAGCAATTTTTGTAACTTTCGATTTTGTGTTGTAACTGTGAAATAAATGACTTTCAGACCCGTGCTCATATGAACCTTTTTACTGTTTTGATGTCAAGAACACGTCCCCAAAGTATATGACACCTGTATAACGTTAATAACGAAAGGCACCCTATTTTTGGCTGTCAGAAATATTGCAGTATAATTATGTTATTACTATTATTATTATTATTAGTAGTAGTAGTAGTAGTAGTAGTAGTAGTAGTAGTAGTAGTAGTAGTAGTAGTAGTAGTAGTAGTAGTAGTAGTAGCAGTAGCAGCAGCAGCAGCAGCAGCAGTGTTCTCTTGTCCATTTGCTGGTATCTATATGCTTATGTTTGTTGAATGAAATTAACAAATACCTACATTAAAATAATAGCCGCGTTCCTAGTAACTTTTCTCCCACGAGATTTGTTTCTTTGGAGGTGTTTTACTCAACACAGCAGTTTTTGCACCACTATAGTCCATATGTGAACAATAATTTTAGCCTAGTTTTACTTCAAAAGAAAGTTTTTATCTAAATATTATGACGTCTGGATTTTAGCACCACAACTAACTCATTTCTCACCCACCCCTGTCTCTAAAACAGACATGCCGTTGGGCGCACGCTCGTGCATACCCCTGCTTTCACCCCTTCCACGCAACGTGACGTAAAGCAATCCGCGTTTGTCATTCAGCTATGTCAGCGGGATACATGCAGCGTTGAACATCCAGTGGTGTTTCGTAAACATGTGCAGTGCTCAGTTTCGAACTGTTTGGGAGGAAGAATTCTTTGATAAACCATACCTTTTAATATGTTCTAAAACTTTGAAGGTCTGTCAAGGTACAATATCAATTGACATTTCAGAAATAGCCATTCCAAACGCTGTTTGCCAGGTATACAACGCCAAAGAAAACTCTATGAACTAAAGGAGACCTTCTATAGTGGGAACAGTTGTGGCCACCATGGAATATCACCCAGCAATATACTGAGTGCTAACTACAAAGTTGCCAAAGTGGTAGCGCAAAAGAGCGAGCCCTTTTCATATGGAGAATTTGCAAAAGACTTGCTGGTAACCGTAGCAGAGGAGATTTGCCCTTGTATGATAAATTCATTTAAAACATTCATCCTAGGAAGAACCTCAATAGTTTCCAGAATAGGAGAAATATCAATTAACTTCTATGATGAAAGTTCTTAAATTTTATACTCATTAGCCTTAGACGAGTGCAATGAAATTAAGCATACAACACTTACTTAAGCAGTAACTGTATTTATTAAAGAAGTAGGCATGAATTAAAAGTGACTGAAGAGTTCCTGGATCTGGTACCCATAAAGGGACACCGTCAGATGCAGATATTTCTGAGACATTGTACAGTGTTGCTTGTAAATACGAACTCTCCTGGGAGAAATTGGTAAAAACGGACGGAGCGCCTTATATGATGGGTAACATTCATGGTTTAATGGCTAAATTTAAAGGTCTTCTGAATGAAATAGGATAATCAAGAAATTATATAAAAGTGGTACACTGTATATTCATAGAGAAGCATCGTGAGCAAAATCAGCAACTTTAGAAAACAAGTAGCAGTTAAAAATGTTAACTTAATTGAGGCTAATTCACTGGGAAGTAGCTACAAGGGAAAAGTGATTTATGGGTAAACTCTAGCTATGGTTGCACCATTCATTATCTGTTTACCCTCCTCTTATGTAGGACTTACAAGCGGGTGCCTGGGGTCAGAGGCCCGTCGAGGAGCAGACACTCATGGATCAGACAGAGCATCCAGGATGGGTGATCAGCCCGATGCCTGGTATGGGATGAAGGAAGTAGATGAAACGAAATGTTGGTGAAATGGATGAAAGGAAAGATGATGATGGAGCAGTTGGTGGAATGAATGGCGCTGGAAACCGAAGTAAACCCGCCCAGACGCCGCTTCGTCCACCACAAATCCCACATGCAGGTCCCTGGGATTGAATCCGGGCCGCCTCGGTGGGAGGCGAGCGGTCTAACCACTCGGCCACGGCGCCGACTTATGCTTGCACCAGCTGCAGAATATTTTCCACGTCTGCAGCCATCATTAAACCAAAATAGTCATATCATCACGAAATACCAACATATTGTGGAAATTCTTTTGTTGGAGTTTGAAAACAGATTTCATGACTTGCCTGCATTAGTGTGGAAATGTTGATATTTGAAAAACCATTTGCAGTCAAACCAAAAGAAGCTACATTGTCAGCTGGAGATCAATGACGTGCAAAATAATACATGCTTGCGCAGCAGTGGAAAACCAGGGATGGTATTATGGAAACTAGTAGATTCAAGGTTGGAAAGGTAGAATCAGATGACTGAGAAATTCAATGCCATAGACGGGATTTGAACCACGGATCTCCCCGTCTCCGTCCGGTTGCACTGAGCTCAGTGGTTAGAGCAACCGAACGAAGACCGGGAGATCCGTGGTTCAAATCCCGGCTATGGCATTGCATTTTTCAGTCATCTGATTCTACCTTTCCAACCCTGTCCAACACACGGCTTGTGTGAAAAAACAATTAATTCTAGTGGATTCAAATTTGAGTCCTAATCTGAAGAATCTTTCTTCTCGTATGTTAGCAATGTTTGGAGGAAGTTATATTTGCTAGCAGTTCTTCTCTGTTATGAACAATATAAGAACAAAAGCATATCAAGAACAACTGACCTAGTTGCCACATTACGTTTAAGTGTTACTAAATTACAGCCCAATATTGGCAGCTCGTAGCTGCAAAGATCACCAAATCATAAAAACACCCATGCTTGATATTCTGTAGTATTCATATTGCATTGTAGTCACATAACGGAAATAAACGTATGGTTTGTCAACAATAATACGATTCGTACATACTATCGAGTGTCCGCCATGACGGGGGGAAGTTCGGGCAAGACTATTTCCCCTTCAACGCAACCCTGCTCTATAAGACCAGTCTGTATCATATTAACATGGTTGCACACCTTTGTTTGTTTACATCAATCAAAGTAGAATTCATTAAAAGTGGCTAAGTATAAAATAGTTTGTTATATGAAGGATAGCTATAAAGTCCTTATAAGAAAAGTTGGTATAAAATTTCATTGAAAGACTGTACATTACGGTTTTCAAGTGAAGAGTTAGCGTTTGGGGCTGAGTAGAGAACCTGTGATTTCCCTCCCCCAAAACAGTGAAGAATGTATTTCTTTGTTGCTGCTACGTATGGAAAGTCAGTTTGAAGATGATGTATTATATTTCAACTGTTGGGGAGCCGAACATGAAGTAGTTGCAACCGCACAGATGGTACCCGGTTTCCGGTAGCCTTCGCCCCAAATGTACTTTCAGATGGACTTTGCCCCAAATGTTTAAAAATATATTAACTTTGTAATTTGACTGTTTCTTATATATTTATATTTGCCTCGGCTGCGTCAGTATTTATTTTAGAGACACGTTTCTCTTAGCAGGGTTATGATGCGACAAGAATGTAAGTTTACACAGATTATAATTTTACTTCACTCCTTTTATTAATGCTTGATACGATTTTAAATAACGCTTCACTGATATAGAGAGCTGTGAGATTCTTTAATTAATTACTTGCACTTTTTAACACGTAAAACTGATTTTTTTCGTCTCACATGAATACGTATTAAATCTCTTGAGGACACTTTTTGTGTCTGGTTAGTAACGCTGTCTGCAACCAAATGACTTCTGAATTTGTAAATGTTTCTCCGTTTCAGTTTCTGTTTGGCTAATCCCACCCCAAAGGAATACCTTTATTTTACTAAAGCTTTTTCTGGTTGTTGATTGGCTATTTTATAAACTGTCACTAAAATTACATTATTGCTTCCAAGAATCACAAGTAGTATTATTAAACTTTCTAACTCATTATTGCCTCAAGGTTACCTCATTGTTAGCAACGTTTAACTTATTATTCTCACAGCTCCTACATTATTAAATTACGTAATACATTCACATAACGTTATTAAACATGTTTACAATAATATAAGCATATGCAATGACTGTTACATATATTTTACAAATTATTACTTACACATATTGCTTCAAGGCGGGCTGTTATTGAATTTACATATTATATAATTAGACTGAAATTATTTAAGTGTTAAAAATACTGCCTAAACAGAAAATGACAACAAATTACTTTATGCTGTCGAATTACATTACAACCTTTGTCTGACCTATAACTTAAAACCAAGAACGCTCATGCGGGTGAAACCCTACATTGTAAGAGAATATAGAAAAAGAAAATACTATCTATACTTTCTTGAAAACGAAATTTCTGCAACACCGAATTTCTAAAGTCAATACATAAGTTCTTTTAAGCATTCAGCTTGACCTCACCAACACTATTAATGTCAGCTGTTCCTAATTACAGCATCCTATACAGGGTCAGCATACAGAGACTTGGACTGTATGGTATTGTTTGTTTTTCATTGTGGTGGTGCTTGGTTTCAGGGTAGGTACAGACAATTTCCTTATGCACAGTAGGTATATGTTTCAGTATTGCAGTTTATTTATACAATATATTGCTAGCTTTATACGTGATACTCCTGGAAATTAGAGACAAGCTTTCAATAACTCCTCTGAGGAAATGCGACAAAAACTAAAAGCCACATATTTATATCAATAGTATAGGTAGAGGTTATATAATGGAGGGAGATATCTCGCGCAATGCATCCCACATATATGCGTTGCGGCCACCACCCCCAGGAGGAGGAATGGAGTGAATGAACCACGGGAGGCTACAGGCCGCAAGCAGACGGGCCACAGACACCGCGAAGTCCCACAGTTCCTGTCTCCAAGAAACGTACCATTGCTGCAGCTGCCTAGATAGGGCAATAAACAGGACTAGGTTTTTTGGGTGTTTATTTTTAAAAAAAATCGTGAAAAATATATAAAATGTTGTCTTTATAGTTTAAAATATGGTAAACGTTTCGTGAAATTTCGCAGCAATTTTTAATATCATAGGCAATGTCTCTCGTTGTCATAGCTCAGGTGTGATATTTTTTAAATTCGGTGAGAGAAAGTTTTCAGTCGCTGTTATCAATTGTTGATGATGTGCATTGCTTATTGTGGCATTTCCGTCAGTTTATTTCTGTTGTTAGTTTGCACGAGGTCAATTAGTTTTCCGCTGCAGCAATTACTTCAGGAACTTAAAATGAAAATATTTCTAACGAAATGTTCTAAAAGCTCACGAAAACTAATGGATGGCCCCTTAGGTTGAAGTAGGTCGTATTGTCTTTCTTAGCTCCACGTATGGACGCCAATTTGAGAGAGTATTTATTGGAGTTGTTTTATTTATTTGCCTCCACGTATGGACGCCAATTTGAAGAGGGTTGTATTGTATTTCAACTATTGGGGAGCCGAACTTGTAGTAGTTGCAACCGCATGTATAGTAAACAGTTTCCGGTAGCCTTCGCCCCAAATGTACTTTCAGGTGGCCTTTGCCCCAAGTTTAAAGAAATATTAACTTTGTAATTTGATTGTTTCTTTAAGTATTAAATATTTATGTTTGCCTCGGCTGCGACAGAGACATGGATATCTTGGCAGGGTTGTGATACGACAAGAATGTAGGCTTATATTTTATTAATACTTAATACGATTTAAATAACACTTCACTGATATACATAGAGAGAGAGCTGCGAGATCCTTTTTTATTAATTAATTACATTTTTTAACTCGTAAACTTATTTTTCGTCTCACACGAATACGTAATTAATTTCTCTAGGACATATCTCGCGTCTGGTTATGAGCACTGTCTAGAAGCAACACGTCTGGTTATGGACACTGTTTGGAGGCAACTGAATATAGGAAATAGGCAAAAGGATCCCTAACATTTCCAGATATAGCGCATCCGACGCCACACGGTCCCTGCCCACAAGCCCCAGGGTTCCCCGGAGCGGAGCCCCATGCTGAGGAGAGACCTAAATGAGCGATACTGCAGCGACGCCAGAGAAGAAACCTTTACAGAGCGCAAGCCATCGTCCAGCCGCAACCCGCCAACACCGTCGCCTGTTCCACAACCAGGAAGATTATAGGTATAGGAACCGCCTGAGCCATCCCGCTTGGTTCGAAGCTGGTTGGTTGACAATTATTTTTTATAAAATTATGCAGTATCTTACTAAAATCTATTCAAAAGGGTTTAAAGAATTTCTGTACGCAGATGTTTATCTAACTTTATTTTAATTTGTTATGTGTATTTATATATACCGACTATAGATGCACTGAAACACATTGAATGGCACCCGTGTATTTGCCGGCGAGTTTAATTGGAACTTCTAGGAACTATATTCTGCGAAAGTAATTTTGATTATGTCTGTATTGCATCCACTGAGCATGCGCTGTGGTTGAGAGCTTGCCAAGGTAAGAACCTAAACTCGTTACGAAGTTGAGACAGCTGACCAACCACTACATACGGCTCTGTCTCTAATTGAGCGGTTTTCAAGCCAACAAATGCGGTAAAGCGAAACTGCGTTAGAAATATGTAGCTGTCAGTCTGTGAACTTAGCTTCAAATATTGCGTCTCGTTAACACATACTTCATCTAGTCTCCTAAAACTCCCAGAGGGCAGTTTGCTTTTGGTAGCAACCTCCAGACGAAATGGTGCCAGTGAACGTTATAAACAAGAGTACTAGCAGTTTCTACGTGTTTGAAACTTCGCTTTATCCACAGCTTTCCCCTGCGTCACAATGATTTACGAACATTTTTACTTTCTCTACTACATATTGTAAGTAGAAGAAACATTGCATTGCACCTAAAAATTCGATACGGTGATTTCACCGGAAATACATCTTTTGAGACCCCCTGAATGAAAAAAGCACTTTTATCCGTGAACAGCATAACTCAAAAACGAGAAGTCGGACAAATGCCAAACCTGGTATTTACGTTCAGTATCTTTCAAAGATACGACAGGAAGATCTTCAAGAAAATCCTCCCACCCCAGACTACCCTTTATATGGAACATGTTTCGAAAACTTTGATTTTCTCAAAATGGCTCTTACTATTTTGATTAAAATATCTATGGAATTAATTAAGCCCGGGACTTAAGTACTCACAAAGAATGTAAGTCGCCATTGGGGTATGTCATCTCAATATAATTTGAGATCTCCTTGTGGTTTACCGGGAAAAATGCGAATCAGTTGGAGAATTTAATATCGTGCCGGCATGTTGCCATGGTAGCTCAGCGGTTAGAGCAACCGGACGGAGACCGGGAGATCCTTGGTTCAAATCCCGGCTATGGCATTAAATTTTTCAGTCGTCTGTTTCTACCTTTCCAAAATATCTATATTTAAGATGTTTTCATGACAAGTAAAAGGTATATCTTGAACTTTCTGAGAATTTCCCCCAAAGTCTTCTTTCTGAGTGACTTTTGTATAACTGGTAAACCGTAAGAGATAGAGAAAATTGTTTACACATTAAAACACACAATTTATTCATATACTTTTATTTGTCGAGTGAACCATTTCCGAGATATTCCCTGTTATTTGTTTGAATTTTCCAATACTTACACTTTTTGTTAATTGGGAATTTGTTATTTTTTCATGTCCTGTACATGCAAAGAGAACGGAAAATTGAAACTGAGTGTTATTTATGGATGCTATTTAACTGCTTTCATCCTTAATTGTTACTGTTACTTTAAATATTATAATATTTATGTTTGCCCCGGCTGCGTCAGTATTATTGTTAGAGACATGTTTCTCTTTGCAGGGTTGTGGTGCGACTGCAGAATGTAGGCTTATATACATTATAATTTTACTTCACTCCTTTTATTACTGCTTGACACGATTTAAATAACACTTCACTGATAGAGAGAGAGAGAGAGAGAGAGCTGTGAGATTTTGTTTTATTAATTACTTGCACTTTTTAGCACGTAAACTATTTTCGTCTCACACGAATACGTATTAAATTTCTCAAGGACGCATCTCGCGTCCGGTTAGAAACACTGTCTACAACCAACGCGTCCAGTTATGAGCGCTGCCTATAAGCAACTGACTTTATTTCTACCGCTTAAATTTTGAATTTCTGTATTTCAAGTCTCTGATTGGCTAATCCAAGTCCAGTAGAATACTTTTACTTAACTTAAGCTTTTTTCTGGTTGTTGATTGGCTATTTTATAAACTGTCACAAAAATTACATTATTGTTGCTCCAGGAATGACTAGTAGCATTATTACACTTTCTTACTCATTATTGCCTCAAGGTTACCTCATTGTTAGCAACTTTTAACCTATTATTCTCACAGCTCCTACATTATTAAATTACATAATACATTCACATAACATTATTGAACATGGATGCAATAATATAAACATTACATGGAACATTTTTCGAATTTTTTTTATTTTTGAAAAAAATGGCTAACGATTTTGATTAAAAACCGTATATTAAAGATACTGGCATGACAAATAAAACGTATATCTTGAATTTTCTGGCAGTAGCCTTCGAAGTCCTCTTCATTTGAAAGGAATTTCGTATAATCGTTTTTCTTGTTAATGTTCCATGTTATATGGGCCTTTAGCATCTAAAGTCATATAGGCGGCCTTTTAACCTTTGGAAAAATTGCTCAAGCAATGAGACTCACTCGCTTACATTGATGTTAATATTTGGGGTGGCAGTACTTTTGGTTATTACATTAAATTACAACCAAATTCACGCTACCATTCATAATTCCAGACTCTAGGGAGGATGGATAATTATTATGAATATAGAAAACTTCTCATGCTGATGAATAACTGGAAAACATTAAGCGATAGACGAAAACTACTAAACCAAAAATGTATATCTCTTTAAAACACATAATTTATTTCAAATAACTTTTTTTTGGGATCACCCATTTTCGAGATATCTCTTATTAATGGAACGAATTGTTCCAGCGTATAGTCTCCGGTTCTTAAACAATTGACTACAGTTATCTACTTTGTATCTATAACGAAATGTGTAATATAGCCGGAAAGATTTATTTGTATTAAAATAAAGTAGACAGGAAAATAAGCTTTCATAGAAATACCTAATAGTAAGCGATAGAGGGCAAGAAATCCATGTGAATATAACGCAAGGTTTTAGCTATATTATTCATAGTTAGCAGACACATACAAACATGAACAATTTTTAAAAATAATATTTCTTTTTATTTCATTCAGTGGGCTTCAAACTACCTTCACATCGAACTTTTGGGTGGATTATAATACTTCCTCTGGTTACTACAAGTGGCTGGTATAAAGGGTGTTAATTGTTAGAAAATGTAATAAAAGGTAATATTACAATATTTTTTTCAAAGCTATAATTTTATCTTTGGGCCTTCGGCCAGCAGAAGGTCTCAATTTGTGGAGCGTTCAGGAAACAGAGACGTTTCATTTACAACATACACTATTCATTCCGAAGATACGCGAATTACCAGAAACATTTTGCCAGAGATGGCCATGCAACGGCCGTTAAATGTGGTTTACAACATTTTCAGATAATGCAATGCGAGTGCAGCATGTACAGAGACCAAATGTTATCAGCTATAGCCACAGAGTTTATGGGCACCCCCTATTAACATTACGGTTGGTGAATTAGACACGTGAAATGATCATTAAAATGTGAACATATTTCTGTTAACGACTTCTCCATAGCTTCGGGCCTGGTGGCTAACGAGAGTGCCCTGCCTGGCTTATTACGTTAATGACAAGTACTTCCTTTCTACGTTATTAGCCAATAGCATTGCACACAAATATATACCCGTGCTACGTATAATATTTTACAAACACGGACCTTTTTAATGCAGTATTACTCAAGCCTTTTCCCTGGCTTCGTATACGTAGTGTGGAAGGCAAATACCATACGGCTTCGTTATCAGGGCATTTGCACAACGCTACAACAAGCTTTGAAAAATAGCGCATAAAGGCAGCTGGAATAATAACGCGACTGTGGAAAGTTTTCAAATGACGTAGTAGTACCTGTTTGTGACCATGGAGATCACTGCTGAAGTGGGGAAGTCAAAGGAGTGTTGTTGAATGATATGAATAAACTACAACTGCCTTCAATAGAATAGAAATGTTAGACGGAGCGAAGCATAGGCGCTTTTAGTTATTTTACGCCAGGAATGTTCGCCGCCACTTGAATTTGACCTTTGTACTTGGTGTTTATTTATTTCCAGTATTTCCCTTCGATACGTCTGGTATATTTATATCTGGTTCAGTCCGTTCTGCAATCAATCAGTTTTATTGTGTTGAAAAAAAAACCTAGTGAGAGACTAAAACATCGTTAACATGCAAGCAACGATACATATAATTGAAAACGTACAATAATATTTGAATCAAAATATTCATAAATTGAATAAAAGGATCTGAAGTTAGCCAGTTATGAATACCAGTTTTGAATCTGGATAAACCTTATTCATGGCTCACCATCACAACGTCCTTAAAAACACGACTAATGACTTCTACTTTCCTGCATAATATCAAGCCTATTTTATTAAAGACATTTCTTTCTACAACGCTTGGTTTTGGAGATATTGTACAGTCTCAATTTAGTGGTCCACCCTGTATATCTTTAGCGACGTAATCTAAATAGAAGAATTACTTTTTGTGTGAGTACTTGAATATAGAATTTTCAGAATTTTATAAAACGTTGTTAAAGGAGCTTTAGGAGATTCCGATGTAATATCGAACTGTTTGGGGTGGATGCAGTTTATTCCCCTACTTTAAAAATGCTGAGAATAAAAAGGTGAAAGAGGAAACTAAATTTTTAAAAAGTTTATACAACATTTTGGTATGAAATGTATTTTCCTTCATAGTCCTGCTGTACAGTAAATGCATACCTTCTAGTTTTTCTTCTATTTTTAGGCAGATAATGGGGTAAAACATTTCCGTGCCCGCGGCTAAAATGCCTGACAAGACCGCATAGCTTGGTGCGCTAGCTGATAACTAATACAACGTGCATATGACTTTAGGGTATCAACATGAAATTCCACAGCGCACAGTTGGGGTATTGTTTTAAAACAGGTAGTTTGTGCTGCCATGGAACAACTTAGCTCCCATTCTCAGTTACACGTTCATAACAAGTCTGATTTCCCTAGCCCTACATCTGACATATATTGGTTACACACTCGATACATTTTTTACTTTCTCTACCAGTAGTTAAAGTAGAGGAAGTATTTTATTCCTCCCGAAAAGTCTATGTTGAGATTTCACCGGAAATAGTATATGTTTTGAAAAAAAAACGTCCGCGTGTCTATGAACGAAAAGTCAGTTAAAAACGAAAATTGGAATTAAAGTTCACAATAACCCAAGAATGCGCGACATGAACATTTCTGAAGAAAATTCCCTCATTCCACACTATCCTTCACATCGTAAACTCTTTACTTGGAAACTTTTTCCGTTATATTCATCTACTCTAACGACATTGATTAAAATACGTAATGTTGAAGCTACTTTATAACAAATAAGATTGCTAATGGGACGATACTATTTCTCGATATTCGATACTAATTTTTGAGCACCGATACTCGATGCTCTACTCGATACTCCCTTTAGAAAAAAATTCTGATGTATTACACTCAGATGACTTTCTCTATTCTTGTACAAACTATTTTTACAAACGTTTATTCTCCATATGCTTCATGTTAATCGAGATGTTAATCTTATTGCTAATTTCCTTGTAGATGCAAGGGGAATTCGTAGGCTTTAAGGAATAGTGAAATATTTTAAGCGCTGGTTGCTATGTGGAGTATTCCATTCTCTTTGCATTACCAGGACAAACAAATGAATAAGAATTCGCATTTGAGAAAAAGTAAGTATTGGAAAATTTAAAGGAATAACAAGCAATATCTGAACAACAAAAATGTATATAACATATATTGTGTATTTTAACGCTATCTACATTTTTGTGTAGTAAAACTTTGTCTATCTCTTATGGTTTACCAGTTATGCAAAAGTCGTTCACAGTGAAGAATACTTTTGGAGATATTCCCAGAAAATTCGAGATATACATCTCGTTTGTCATGAAAATATCTTAAACATATGATATTTTAATCGAAATCGTTAGAGCCATTTTGAGAAAATTAAAATTTTCGAAAAATGTTCCATGTAAAGGGTAATCTGGGGTGGGGTGATTTTCTTGAAAACCTTCCTGTCGCATGTCTGGAAGATACCGAACCTAAATACCAAGTTTGGTGTTTATTGGACTGCTCGTTTCCGAGTTATGCTGTTCACAGACACACACACGGACATGTTTCCAAAAATGCTTGTTTTTGGATTCAGGGGGTCTCAAAATATGTATTTCCTGTGAAATCTCGGTATTGAATTTTTGGGTGGAACACAATACTTCCCCTACTTACTATACGTAGTAGAGAAAGTAAAAAATGTGAAGGCGATAGCTGAATAACTGAATTATGTTCTTATTAGTAATTTTGCATGTATAAACACATTTAACAAATTTATCACTGTATGCTGATTTCAAAATTCTTCGTGTTTAACCTTCTCCAATGGGCAGTAATTTTCTTATCTTGATAATGTCACAGATTATATATCCGCTAGTCAAGGATAATAATAATAATAATAATAATAATAATAATAATAATAATAATAATAATAATAATAATAATAATAATAATAATAATAATAATAATAATAATAATAATAATCATAATAATAACCATTTCTTAACTTACCTTTTTATGTAACTATATTTTATGTTAAAACTTTGTTTTATAGGATTTTATATCCATATTGTGGACATTAGCCGTAAGCTATACCTATAAGCTACGTTGAGACTCGAATTTGACTTACGTAAACACAAACTACATTTGAAAAGAAAAAAAGTTAAATTTTGACTTGTTTCTGCTGGATTCACAGATTCTGGCAACCGGAGTAGGTAAATGTATTGGCTGAGAGTGAGTCACCGAGCCAGGCTATTGCAGAAACGTGATTTAGTACGTCAGCTTCAGTAAGTAAGCTTTAAGTTGAAATCTGACCTTCTTATGTCACCTAACGATCCGAGTGCTGAAAAAACCTGCCAGTAACCCTTCTCTGTCTAGTCTCTCAGTATCAGCTGTAGGTTGTTGCCACTGCAATTTTGGCAGTGAAACATGGAAAATGTCTTGATATCTTCGGCTGTCCTTGCTTTGCTGTCTTTCGTGTTGTTACAAGGAGATGTTGCGTGTTCTCTTCTCAATTTTATGTTTCAATCTGACCCAAATTTTAAATAGCAAGTTTCAATAGTAAAGTTTTTGAGATTAGGCAGTTAAGGATCATCAATGTCACGTGAGATATAGTATTATCTTTTTCCACTTTCCATGTTTCAACTTAAAGCAAATGCACTATAAATCAGCTTCATTTACGACTCAGTCAACGCTGCATGTTACATGAGTGTCTTTACTCATTTCGCCATTGTTTTTAATGTTTTCATTTAGACAGAAGAGTTGGAAGGTTACATTGATGTTTCAGTCAAGGTTGGTTAAGAACTATAGTCCAGCGATTCTTGGAGTCAGGTGCCAGGCAATTACGTGAACTCGACTCTTTTCAATCCTTATCTAGCATAACGTTAAACGCAACAACTTTCAAAAATGCAAATTTAAAAGTATCGAAGATTTATCGCAAAGTATTAGACATAATTCAATACCACCGATTATCGACAGTACCAAATATCGGCGGTATCGATTTCCCATCCCTAAATAAGATGTATATCCTGAATTTTCTAGGAATAGCCTCAGAGGACCTCTTTGTTCTGAATGACTTATATATTTATACGTTTGTAAATTTTTTGTTAGTTGTTATTTGTCAAAGTCTTATGGTTTACAAGTTATACACAGTATAAAGAGAACTTCAAATTCAATATTAATCATGCAAATATCTTAACATATTATGAAGTTTTAATTTAAATGATAATAACTATTTTATTACTTCAAAAATAACGGAAAATCTTCTGTGTAAAGTATAGTTCTTGGTGGGGGAATTTTTACTTATTTTGTTTTTTGTCTTTTAATTTTCTGTCGCATATTTGGAAGATGGCAAACTAAGCACCAGGTTTGAGATTTATACGAAATTTCGTTTGTGTATTGTGCTGATCTCTCTCTCTCTCACACACACACATTTTTTCTAATAATAATAATAATAATAATAATAATAATAATAATAGTTTTTTGGCTTCTTTGAACTTCAAAATATATATTTCTATATTGAATTCTTAGGTTTAATACTATATTTCCTCTAGAGAAAGTAAAATATAATTTACTATAACATTTATTTTTTTTAATTTCACAGATATTAAATGTCGAAGCAGTTTTCGGTGAAAAATAATATTCTTTTCTGTATTAAAAATGAAAATCTGTTAGACTGACCATTTTTCATTAAAAGATAGCACCTCGCTTGCATTTTTATCATGATTAAAAGACGTAAAAAGCCACATAAGTATAAATGTAGACATAAGAGCAGAACAGAACTATCTCATTGAGAAGGAGGTTATAAGAGAGATGATAAGCACAACGTACGTTACAAGCCTTCACATACGACCTATAACTACATTGGAGAAAATGAGATATTAAATTGCATCATACATTTCACTTCTACATTTTATACAACTAAAGCCATTAGCATGCAAAGCATTGATTCTGTAGAGCTATTAGAATGAGGCTCATTTAAGTGATAATAAATCAACCAGAGTTACATTTGCATGCATGTTATTATGTTGACAATTTCCATCAAACTAATAGGGCGTACGTATTCATGCATTTTGTGAATACTAAAGATATATCATTATACTGTCATATAACCCTGCTCGCTCTAAGCACTGATCCATCGTAAACTGAGTAGTGATATATTACTTTGAGGACATTCTAATGTTAAAAAAGTCTGATGTGATAGATTCACAAGACCTACTCTACCCTCTGTAGTTTATTAGTGTGTATACAATATATTATTACTAAAGCTTATTTATCTATATACTTCATGTTTATCTAATAAACCTTTATGAAATAGCTACAAATACAAAGAGAATAGCGATAGTCAAATGTTTAAGAACTGGACGCCATATGCCGGCCTTAATTCCATATTGTTTCCACGACATTGCGAGAAACAATTAAAAATCGTTGGAACTTAAAATGAATGACAAGTATTGAACAAATCGAACCTGTAATGACGAATATCTCAAAAGTGAGTGATGTATGTAATTATGTAAGATTATAGAAGTTCTTCTAAAAGAAGTCCATTTTACAGGCTATTCCCAGAAAATTTAATATATACATTTTTTGTTTTTCGTGTAAATATCTTTAATATTTGGTATTTAATAAAGATCATTAGAGTCATGTTCCTAAAAGAAAAACATTCAAGAACCTTCCATGTAAAGGGTAGTCTGGGTGGGAGGATTTTCTTGAAAATATTTTTGCCGTAACTTTGGAAGGTATTGAACCTAAATACCAAGTTCGGTATTTATCCGAATTTCGTTTTGGAGTTATGCTGTTCGCAGGCACACAAACAGATACACAGACACACGGACCTTTTTCTGAAAACGTTTTTTGGGTTTAGGGGGTCTCAAAACTGTATTTCCGGTGAAATATCAACAACTAATTCATAAGTGGAATACAATACTTCCCCTACTTACCATTCGTAGTACAGAAAGTAATAAATATTGTTTCTTAATTCGTATGATGCAACTAAGATACTAAGAGGATGAGCGACAGAGAATAATTATTTCTTTCCAAAATTATGGATGAAAAAATCCAATGTGTTACTGTGTCACCGGATAACCGAAGTCATTAAAGCATGAGCCCGTGAACGCATGGTTTGTGGTTTAGTTCTCGCTAGGACCGTCCTCTCTTACTCGAGATTTTTCTCAGTCCTCTTAACTCGCAAATGTTGGGAAGGCACACTAAACTTAGGTCTGGAACGTTTCCTTCTCGAATTTCTTTCCTAAGTATTTTCATTTCATTTTTATATCCTCCGGTGTCCACCGCCTGTGGTGCCGTACACAGTAAGAACAGGCGTTAAATGTTATCAAGAAAAGTTAAACAATTTCCTCTACCCATCATAATTTATTTTCATACATATTTTGCAGATAGTTCGCAAAAAGAGCTCGTTTTCTTATTTGTGTCAATCATTTTTAGTTTCTCTACTACGTGTAGTAAGTAGGGGAAGTATTGTATTCCACCCAATAATTCGATACCGAGATTTTACCGGAAATACATGTTTTGAGGCCCCCAAAATCCAAAAAAGCATTGTTGGAAAGATGTACGTGTGTGTCTCTCTGTGTGTGTGTGTGTGTGTCTGTGAACAGCACAACTCAGAAACGAACAGTCAGATAAACACCAAACTTGGTATTTAATGCGAATTCGTTATTCAATTCTTTGTCTTATATATGCAAACGGTATTCATCTGTGGCAAAGGGAATGGTGCTGCATCTAGCTACCAGCTATTAAGAGATATGTATGTGCTTAAAGGCTACTGTATTTCTATATTGCCCTTGTAAATATATATTCCCCTTACATCTACAAGAAAATTAGCAATAAGATAGAGTCTGCAAATGTTTATCTCGATTAACATGAAGTAGATGGAGAATAAGCGTTTGTAAAAATAGTTTGTACAAGAGTAGAGAATGTCATGTGAGTGTAACACATCAGATTTTTTGGGGTGAAATGCAATACCTCCTTTACTTCCTATACGTAGGTAATGGAGAAGGTAATTAACCCCAGGTTCCATTATTACTTCCAACATTGCGTGTACCAAAAGTCTGTGCATTGCTCATTGTATGTATATAAATGTATTTTGCTTTGTGCTCCATATTTAATTAATTAAATATACTTCCAATAACGGCTTGCTCTGATTTTAATGAGATTTCTGCTCACGTTTTATCGCTCTTACGTTAAAGTGAAAAGCTTCATACCTCCATATTCTCTCGGGATCAGTTAATTCTTATAGCACTACTACTCGAACCCCAGTGGGAACTATTTTAAGTATCGTATTAATATTTGAAGAAGCAGAGCAACAACAAAGTACTGAGAGAACAGAATATGACGTCAAAACCCTAACACGAATAATTTATACTAATTCGGTTTTAACAACAGTCGGCGCAGTTATTTATAATCTGGATCCCTTTTCGTTACTTTAGTTTTATAATAACTCACAAACATGAACGTCACACAACCACGGTTTTCTTGATCCTTATAATACTTAAGGATCACTGAAGTAGTGAGGCAACAGAGCGTGAGGCAGTATTTTTAACACTTAAATGATTCCAGTCTAATTATATAATATAAAATATAATAACAGCCCGCCTTAAAACAATATCTGTACAAAATAACATATAAAATGTATGTAACAGTCATTGTATTAATGTTTATATTATTGTGTACATGTTTAATAATGTTATGTAAATGTATTACGTAATTTAATAATGTAGGAGCTGTGAGAATATAGGTCAAAAGTTGCTAATAATGAGGTAACCTTGAGCCAATAATGAATTTGAAAGTTTAGTAATGCTATTAGTAATTCTTGGAGCAACAATAATTAATTTTTGAGACAGTTTATAAATAGCCAATCAACAACCAGAAAAGTTAAATAAAAGTATTCTATTGGATTAGGAATAGCCAATCAGAGACTTAAAATGGATGAAATTTGCAAATTCAAGCTGTAGAAATCAGTTCAGTTGCTTGTAGACAGCGTTCCTAACTGGAACGCGATACGCATCCTCGAGAAGTTTAATGCGCATTCAGTGTGAGACGAAAATACGGGAATATTATAAAGTTTACGTGTTAAAAAGTGCAACTAATTAATAAATAATCTTACAGCTCTTTATATCAGTGAAGTGTTATTTAATCGTGTGAAGGATTAATAAAAGGAGTGAAGTAAAAATTATAATTTGTGCAAGCCTACATTCTTTAGCCGCATCACCCCCTGCAAAGAGAGACATGTATCTACAAATTAATACTGACGCAGCCGAGACAAACATATATATATATATAATATTTAAAGAAACATTAAAATATAAAGTTGAAAGTAAAGTTGGGGCGAATGCCACCGGAAAGTAAAGTTAGGACGAAGACCACCGGAAAGTGAACATTGGGGCGAAGGCCACCGGAAACTTTGTACCGTACGTGGTTCCAACTTTCTCAAGAGTAACACAGCACAGTGGTTCATGTTGGTAAGGAAATACAAACGCTTTTATACATGCAGTCCCCACACATTACACTCCGTAATTTTTTTCTTACTCACCCTTTTTCCTTTCCTCCTGAGCCTAAAACAGATCTGCGTTCATAGGTTATTTTGTTTAGACTTTGAACTTCATACCAATAAGAAAATGGCTCATTCCATGGGCTCGTGTGGATTATCTTTGCGAAGCATGCCTTCCATCCACTCAGGTGTAATGTTTCTGAACTCCTTTCCTTTCGCGGCTCACCTACTCCTGACCTTTGTTCATAGGGTATGCGTGTGTGTCAGACTTAATACATTTGACTACCCAGAGCTAGTGTGATAAGGAAGTTGTCACCATTATAATAATGAGAAACACGGTAGGAAATCGTCGACACGTTTCCGTACATTCGGCTATACTACTTATGGTTATGGCATTGAATTCTCAGTTTTATTCTACCTTTGCAAGTTTTATATAATTTTATAAACTTGGAAGACAAAATATTTGCTATATAACAAATTAGGAGCTTTTATTAAATACACCAATTATCACGTTTTTACTTTGTCTACCACGTACATAGTAAATAAGGAATGGCATTCCACCCAAAGATTCTACACAGAGACTGCATCGGAAATGCATGTTTTGAGGCCCCCGGAATAAAAAACATTTCTAGAAAAAGTTCCGTGTGTGACTGTGTGTCTTTGAACAGCATATTTCAAAAACAATAACTTCTATAAGAACCAAACTTGAGTTCAGTATTTTTCCAGAATGGATAATAATATTTTAAAGAAAATCCCCCACTCATACTACCCCTTGCATGGAACTTTTTTCAATAGTTTTGATTTTCTAAAAGGTGGCTCTAGCGATTTTGATTAAAACATCATACATTACAGATATTTACATGAACAATAAAATGTGTAACTTGAAGCTTCTGTAAATAGCCTGTGGAGTCGTCTTCATTCGAAAGACATTTTTTAAAATCTGATATAACTGATAAACGTTGAGTGACAGACGAAAATGTATTGCACAAAAAATGTAGATCCCTTTAAAGCACATAATTCATTTCAAATAAGTTTTTGTGGGATGACCCATTTCTGAGATACCCATTATTAATGATTCGAATTGTTCATTTGTTGGTCATTCTCTTAAGTTCTGTCAACTTCATTTGTTTCTCGCGATGCATGGAAACAGTATGGAATTTTAAAGCCAGCGTATAGCGTTCAGTTCTTAAACATTTGACTATCACTATTTGCTTTGTATCTATAAAGAATGTGTAATGTAGCTATTTCCGAAAGGTTTATCTCGAATAAAAATAAGTAGATAGGAAAATAAACTTTAGTAAGAATGGTTTGTATACCCACTAATAAACGATAGAGCGTAGAGATCGTCACGTGAATGTATTACATCCGATTTTTTGCAACATTTTTTTAAATCCTGTGGCACCTATAAAGAATTTTTGAAAGTGTACGACTTATCTTTCTTAGCCATGTAAATTAAAAGTTGTAACAAAAACTGAGTTATGAAATGCAAATAGTTGTGTTTTGTTTTCCGTATCATTTGAGACTTTATTTTAGCGTCCTTTAATCGATTAGGTCATAGTGATGCTCAAATGAGCTCAGAATCCACAGAGCTTACATTTATTCGGCATTCATCCTTTCAGTATAAGGAAAAACCTGCAAAAACTCGCCATAACCAAGCTTCGAACTCGGGACCTCTTGAATGTGAAGCACACACACTATCCCCATAACACAGAGGTGGGAATTGAGATTATTGCTAGCGAAACATGTATCATTAGTATGTAACATGAATAGAAAAATATATGTTTCGTGATCAATATGAATCATGATTATATGAACTTCTGACGGGTATAAACCCTTCACCAGAGGCACTGCTAACACAGAAGCTTCAAATATCTTAAAGAGATAAAACTAGCAATAATTTCCATTGCTACTTTTATACGCACGTGTGTGTGTGTGTGTGAATAGCATAAGCCAAGCACAAAAAGTGAAATAAACACCTAACTTAGTGATTAATTTCAGCATCCTTTAAGGATTTCTATAGAGAACTTTCAACTAAATTCCTCCAACATAAACTGCTCTTTGCATGGAAATATTTGCTTATTTTTTACTTTCTCAAAAATGATTAAAATTTTGATTGTCTTTTAAGATTTTTGGATAAAAAATTATAAAATATATATCCTGAACTATCTGCAAATACATGCGTACGGCTCTCTCATTCTGAATTTGGAATATTTTATAGAATTTGTAAACCGTAACAGATAGACTAAATCTCATTTTCTGTGGAATTAGTCATTTCTTTTGCTACTGGTTGGAATTTTGCAACACTATTAACTTTTTAGTGTACTAAGGCAGCATCTTTTGTTTCTCGTAATGTCATGCAAAGAGTATGGAATAAAAAGCCCGTTGTTAAACACCTTCCCTCTTCAGTGTACCTATAGCAAAATGCATTATGAAAGTCGCACCAAACGTTTATCTCAATTAACATGCATATAGAAAAATAAGCTTTTGTAAGAATAGTCTGTGGAGGAGAAGTATGAATATGTGAATCTGCTGAATAGAAGCAATATGAATTTAAAACATCAGATTTTTTTCCAATTACGTATCGTAAGAGAATAAGTTTTAATTAGTGAAGCAAGCAGGGTTAGAGCGAGCAAGGTACAGACAGAGAGTGTTACGTACAGTTGAAGTAGAGGAGGATACCGGAGATGAGGACAAACACCACCACAAGTAGCACCAGGAGCAGCAGCAGTATCGTGGGTCGACACCAGTTCATGCAGCACGTTCCGGGCGTCTCCGAGTTGTCATCCTCCCTCGTGGAGCAGCAGCTGGACCCCGCCCAACCCCTCGCACAACACCCACCGCTCGTCCCTTCCGTCGCCAGAATGTTCGTGCTCGCCGCACCACTCCCTCCTGACACTTGCACTACACTCTGCTGGTACCTGTACCCGGACGTGGTCACGAACCCATCATCGTCATCGTCCTCCTCACTCCCTCTCACCCTCCCACTGCTGTACACACCATAGGACGCGATCACGTTAGACGCCGAGGAAGCACCGTTATTAAAAGTGGTGTCAGCGGTGGGATAGCGGCCCGAGGACACGCAGTTGCTCAGCGTTGCCAAGCAGTTGCAGCCAGTCTGTTCCTCGTCCTTATTGGGTGTGGCGGCGAGGTTGTTCTCGGCGTTGGATGGCGACTGATACGGCTGACTGTGCTGGGTAGAGCTGTCAGAGTACCAACTGTTGTAGTTCATCTGGGCAGCAGCAGTAGCCTGATTGTTGTAGTGGTAGGACTGGTGGTGGTAGTTGTTATACATGTCCTTGTTGTTGGACGGGGGAGAGTTATCCAGCTTGTAGCTGTTGTTACGCCCACTACCACCACTGCTTGTATTCATCACCATGGTAGAGCCTCCTCCGAGCACAATCACCATGGTAACCAGTGCTACCACCTGCACCGCGACTTAGTGCACCTCCATCGTTCACCGTTAACTAACATCGCACTATAGTTTGTGGAAGACAAGATTAACCGCACTCGGGGATATGTTAGTTCACCAACACCGCTATGAACACATGCAAAGCCATGCTAGGGGTTAGTATGGTATACTAGAGGTAGAGTTACAGATGCGAAGCGGTAGTAAAATATTGTGCACTTGTTTCAAAAATATATTTGCTTGCAGTTGATCCATTCTGGCAGGTAGAAAAATAAATCCGGACTCTCTCGACCACCACCGAGTTATTTACCTGAAACAAAAGAGAAGAACATAATTTATAACATGCTTATTATGAATTATAAATATTTTGTCATAAGTTAGAATATGAATGTTTATTTCTGTAGTGTTTACTTATTTCACCCACTTCGACAAAAAATTCAACACCGAGGTTTTAGCGCAAACATATGTTTTGAGTTGCCCTGAATAAAAGTTTTAAAATCATGGTCTGCCACTTAATGTGTTTGCGTGTACCTGTAAACAACATGTTAGAAACAAAAACACTGATAAATACTAAACTTAGTATTTGAATTCAGTAGCTTCCAAAGAAATAATACGATTTTCAAGAAATGTCCCCCAAAATACCCTCAACATGGAACACGTTTCATTATTGTTTATTTTAAAAAAGTAACTTCAATTTTATTTAAAATACATATGTTTAAGATATTTACGTAACGAATATATCTAGTAATACCTTAAATTTCCTGGGAGTATATTGCGAAGTCTTTTACGTTCGGAAGAATTGGTAACCATTAGATATAAAAAAACGTAGTATACAAAAAATTTAGATTTCTTTAAAGCACAAAATCTATTTTGTTGTGCATTTTTTTTCGAAATGAAAATTCAAAGTCACCATACAGCGACCCAGCAACTATCACTTCCACCTACTGTATTTTCCTTTTACCGAACGAAAAGGAACGATACGTAATAATGAAATTATTTCTGCAAATGTTTATATTGATTAACATGAAATAAATAGAAAAGTTATTTTTCAAAATAGTTCGTGAAAACTGTAAAACAATAAAGAACAGTGTCTAGAGAAATTCATGTGAATGAGTCATCAGATTTTAAATTTGGGTAGAAATATACGTCAGAAGGAATCAATGATGCTTTACAGAATGAATTTAGAATGTGCAAAATTCTTTCATATTTTGTGACATACAATATTTTATTTTATAGCTACTAGGTGGAATTTCCTTATATTTAATTCCTAAAAAATAAGGTATGTAACGTTAAAGATGGTCATAGCAGGGTCATCTATGCAGAACAGTTAAAAGTATTAACTTATTAAACTTTATAATATGATTTCCAAGATATTATAGACTGCCTCTGTGGTCCGGGTTCTATTTCGGGCTGGAGGATGGGAATTTTCCTTTGGACAACATTATTTCCTATCCTCCTTAGAGTCTGGAAGTATGAATAAGAGTGTGAATGTACGTGTGAATTTTAGGAAACCCAGAGATAAAGTACAAACAGTAAACGAGTGAACATCATTGCCAACATCATTGCCATAAGCAATTGTGCCAGAGGAAAAACCGCCGATATGGCCTAGATGTTAAAGGCAGCATATAAATGGAACAAAACATCTGATATGTTGCACTCACATGACTTTCTCTACTCTTATACAAAGTATTTTCATAAACGCTTATTCTCCATCTACTGCATGTTAATCGAGATAAACATTTGCAGAAACTATCTTTTGGCTAATTTTCTTAGGTGCAAGGGGAATACAGTAGGCTTTAAACGATAGACAAATCTTTTAAGAGCTGGTTGCTATGTGAGCATTTCATTCGCTTTGAATGTCCAGGACATAATGAAACAAATAACGAATTCCCATTTGAAGAAAAAGTGTGAGTATTGGAAAGTTCAAACAAATAACAAGGAATGTCTCGGAAATGGTTCCCTCCACAAAAAAAATGTATGTGACATAAATGGTGTGTTATCACGTGCTCTACATTTTTTGTGTAGAAACATTTTGTCTATCGCTTACGATTTACCAGTTATGCAAAAGCCATTCAGAACAAAGAGGACTTTTGGAGAGATTCCCAGAAAATTCCAGATATACATTTTATTTATTATAAAAATATCTTAAATATATGATACTTTAACCAAAATCGTTAGAACCATTTTTGGAAAAATCAAAATTTTCGAAACATGTTCCATGTAAAAGTTAGTCTGGGTTGGGGGATTTGCCTGCAAATCTTCTTGTTGCATCCTTGGAAGATAGTAAAGTACCATGATTGGTATTTATCCGACTTTTCGTTTATTAATTATACTGTTCACAGTCTGACAGACAGACAGACAAACCACACACATACACACACGGACATGTTTCCAAAAATGCTTTATTTGAATTCAGTGCACCTCAAAACATGTATTTCCCGTGAAATATTACTATAGAATTTGTTGGGTGGAATGCAATACTTCCCCTTCTTACTATACGTAGCAGAGAAAGTAACAATATATTGATTTGTTCATATAATATACAATTTCTATTGCAACCTTGCCTTGTTTAGTTGCAACATTACTAATTAAGTTTGCCATAGTTTTTACACATGTTGGTGAAAGTGGTGTCCTTTTTGTAAATGTTACAGTAATAAGACCATTAAATATCGAAACCAAAGTTACATTTATATTTACATATATTAACTTTCATTTCAGAGCTGGCATTTCCTGAAAAGCTCTAAATTGTAAGATTTATGCAACTTTCTCTGCCTATTTGCATTTAATTTCGTCATGTTTCTACAAATTATTAATTTAAAAAGCTTTTTTTCTGTTTCTATATGACCATGGTGGATATTCATTGACCAGCGTCGTGGCTTAGTGGGATGGAGCTTGGTTTTTCCTTCCCAGCCAGGGGTTGCTTATGGGTTCCAGCCCACCAATGTATAGCAGCAGTGCTCACTCGCCATGTTGAGGAATTTGAGGAGCTACGATAGAAAGCGATCTATAGATAACAGAAAATTTAGAAAACAATGGTAAGAGAGAAAGTTGGAGAAAAAGAGAAACAAACAATAAAAGTTTCTGGAAGTACGTCAGAAAAAGATTCGAATATATTGAGATACAATAATTATTTAATCGGATGACTGAGAAGAGATCATTTTTTGTTGCAATAAAAAATAATTTGGAAAGTCATCTCATATAAAGAAAAAGAGCAGGGATATAAACGCTAAAACGGCAAAGAAATGGTTTCTGCAAGGCGAATGTCCATTTGCAACACATATTCGAATACAGGGAAACAAAGATTTGGAGAAAAAAAGTATATGAATAGAAATAAACGAAACTGGACAAAAACTGTAAGACCATGGGACAATATTTAGAGAAAGTAAAAAATAAATGGAAATGGACTGTTAAAAGAGGAAAGGAACAATAATGCAATAATATAAATAAATAATTAAAGATCATTATACTATCTTACTAACCGCTAATACCAAAATCTGAAACTGTAAACACAAGTGATAAAATCCAGCGTAATTCCAGTGTTCCTATACGGATGCCAGACGTGGTGTTTCACAGCGCATCAAACAAAAGCCCTACAAGTGTGCCAAGAAAGATGGAACGGAAAATACTGAACATCAGGCTACAACATAGAAGACGAAACAAGATATCAGAGAAACGACACCAACGGAAGACACAGCAGTGCGCGCACGGCAACTTAAGTGGAAATGGGGAGGCCATGTAGCAAGGATGGACCACAGAAGATGGGCCCACGCGACTACAGTTTGGGACAACAGGCTCAGGATGAAGTTGTATTATGCTGCTTTAGTTTAACTGCCCCACGTATGGGCTCCAACTTGTAGTAGTATTGTTCTTCAACTGTTGTAGTTTATTGTTGAATTGTTTTGTTTATTTATTTCCACACTTGGGAAACCAATTTAAAGTTGTTGTTTACGTAATTTAGCACCATGCTTTGGGGTTCATTTGAAGTAAATTGTTTGTTACGTAATATGCTGCTACGTATGAGAAGCCGATTTTTGAAGATGTATTTTTATTGTTACGCTCCAAGTTTAAAAATATTTATTAACTTTGTTATTTAATTGCTTCTATAGGTAGTATTTATGTTTATGTTTGCCTCGGCTGCTTCAGTATTGTTTTTAGAGTCACGTATCTCTTAGACAGGGCGTGGTGCGACAAGAATGTAGGCTCACACAGATTTTAAGTTTTAAATTCACTTCTTTTTATTAATCCTTGGCACAAATAAACTAGCAGTACACTAATGTTAATAGCTATGACATTCTTTAATTTAAAACCTGCACTTTGTTATCACGTATATTTAATTTTCGTTACACACGAATACGTAATATTTCTTTAGAGAACACATCTTCCATCCGGTCATTACCAAGGACTGCCAGCAACTGAACATATTTCAACCGTCCAAACCCGTAAACTTTGTATTCCAAGCCTCTGATTGACTAATCATAGTCCAATAGAATATCTGTATTTTACTAAAGCTTTTTCTGGCTGTTGATTGGCTAATTTTAAGCTGTCACAAAATTTACATTATCGTTGCTCTAATCATGACTAGTAACATTTAAACTCTCAAACTCATTATTGCCTCAAGGTTACCTCATTGTTACCTCATTGTTAGCAACTTTAAACTTATTATTCTCAAAGCTCTTACACTATTAAATTAAATAAATGCATTCACATAACATTATTAAACATATTTAAAATAATATAAGCATATGCAATGACTGTTGCATACATTTTAAAAATTATTACATACATATTGTTTCAAGGCGGGCTATTATTTAATTTACATATTATATAATTTAATTGAAATTATTCAAGTGTTAAAAATACTGCCTCAAGGAAAAGAAGAAGACCTCGCTCTCTTCAGAAGTGGTCAGATGAACTGGTACGAGGAGGGCCACTCTAAACTAGGACCGCCAGCTATGGAAGGAAGTCACCGCCAAGGAATTAAAACTATAGCCAACATTATTTTACTAAGGGCTAGTTGGTGTTGGATAAACTTTGATAAAACTATCATGTGAACAGACAAGTAAAAGGTTAATTCTCCCATGGATTGGTTCACCGTGGGAGTTTTTACAGGAGCTACCCTACCTAGAGTAGCCATTGCCCTAAACGGATGTAAGGCTATCTGATCTTGTTTATACTAACTGTAATTGTTACTTATTTCTACTGTCCATCTTAGTGGCCATGGCCAAATGCAGTGGACACTCCAATACACGTATTAACTTAGTACTTTAATAAACTTAAGCTAATCCAACATTCCGGCTGATAGAAGCAGGTGCTGACCATGTATGTCACATTGTCGGCCTAAATATCGTCTATTTCTGCCGTATCCATGTAAGCGTGAGGTGGGCAGTAGAATTGGCCATCAGGGCTGGGGTATCACGGATTATTATAACATATTCACTACAGACTGTTTTATTTATACTTCCATAGCCTGGACCGCAGCAGTAGTTGAATAAATACGCCAGCCATTATACCCTTTGAGTGAGATCATATCATACAGATCGATCTCTAACACTTCAAATTGATCTTTTTTAAGTACACGTACATTCTAAAGAAAAACAGATTATTTAGAGAATGTTTAACACCATTAAAAACGATTGTGATACTAAGGCAATGAAATAAAGTTCCAAATACATTCATTAAAGTTTGTGGAATTTATTACTTTTCGTGTAAATGAATATACACTATATGATCAAAAGTATCCGGACACTCTAACAGACATACGTTTTTCACCTTTGGTGCATTGTGCTGCCACCTATCGCCTGGTACTCATTATCCGCGACCTCAGTAGTCATTAGACATCGTGAAATAACAATGGGACGCTCCGTGGAACTCACGCACTTCGAACGTGGTCAGATGATTGTGTGTCACTTGTGTCAGAAGTCTGTACGCGAGATTTCCACACCCCTAAATATCCCTAGGTCCACTGTTTCTGATGTGATAGTGAAGTGGAAACGTGAAGGGACATGTACAGCACAAAAGCGTACAGCCCGACCTCGTCTGTTGACTGACAAGAGACCGCAGACATTTGAAGAGGGTCGTAAAGAGTAGTAGGCAGACATCTATCCAGACCATCACACAGGAATTCTAAACTGTATCAGGATCCACTCCAAGTACTAAGACAGTTAGGCGTGAGGTGAGAAACCTTGGATCCCATGGTCGACCGGCTGCTCATAAGCCATACATCACGCAGGAAAAAGCCAAACGACGCCTCGCTTGGTGTAAGGAGTGTCAACATTACACGAATGAACAGTGGCAAAAAGTTGTGTGGAGTGACGAAGCACGGTACACAATGTGGTGATCCGATGGCAGGGTGTGGGTATGGCGAATGCCCGGTGAACGTCATCTGCCAGCGTGTGTAGTGCCAACAGTGAAATTCGGAGGTGGTGGTGTTATGGTTCGGTCGTGTTTTTCCTGAAGGGGGCTTGTACCACTTGTTGTTTTGCGTGGCACGATCACAGCGCAGACCTACAATGATATTTTAAGCACCTTTTTGCTTCCCACTGTTGAAGAGCAAATCGGGGATGGCTATTGCATCTTTCAACACGATCGAGCACCTGTTCATACTGCACGGGCTGTGGCGGAGTGGTTACACGACAATAATATCCCTGTAATGGACTGGCCTGCACAGAGTCCTGACTTGAATCCTATAGAACACCTTTGGGATGTTTTGGAACGCCGACTTCATGCCAGGCCTCACCGACCTACATCGATACCTCTCCTCAGTTACGCACTCCGTAAAGAATGGGCTGCCATTCCCCAAGAAACCTTCCAGCACCTGATTGAAAGTATGCCTGCGAGAGTGAACGCTGTCATCAAGACTAAGGGTGGGCCATCACCATATTGACTTCCAGCATTACCGATGGAGGGCGCCACGAACTTGTACGTCATTTTAAGCCAGGTGTCCGGATACTTCTGATCACTTAGTGTATATAGTGGTGATTCGAAAGCTTTACGGGAATGTAATTAATCCTGACCTTGGATTTTCCTGGTTTTACCAGGTTGGTAGGAAATTTCTGGGGACGTTATGATTATACTACCACGAAAGATATCGGATTTCAATTTCTTTCATGTTTCAGAGTAGCAGGGACGGTGGTGTGCAGCGTATGCGGTGGATGCACTTTGAGGAGATATGCATTTCTTCCGTATCACAGAACCTTCTGCCCGTGTTGATAGGTGGAGCCGGAAATTCCCAATCTAGAAACGTTAAGAACCCCGCTGCATTGTGCCAGCTGCCATCAGATCTGGCTCAGCAGCAATAGGCAGTATTAAAATCTTTCTCTTTATCTAATTCCTATCCATATTATGAACTAATCTTTATTAAATTTCAAACAAATGATCTCATCATATAAGGATCCAACCTCATTTACGTTCTAAAAGTGTAGGAAGAGGTTTAAGAATTTAATGGTTACGTTATTACAGATAAGCAGTGTATGAGGGGTTCAAATCCTTTGCGGGGGTTAAAATTTAAACTTAGCCTAGCTTGGGCAGTGCTTTACAAGAGGCGTGTCGTTATACCAACAAACCTTCTGCTTGTGTACATTGCCCTCTGGAGACCCATCTTAGCAAACGTTACTTGGCAAACAAGCATTATCCCCTGACAAAGTTGAAATGTTAACATCGCCTGGTTTATCGGCGTAACAATCTTTTAAAATGTACACGAGTTTGCATTGTAAACTGGTTAATGTACCCCAAAAGTCAGAACTAAGGTTTTATTTTCTCTACCTCTTAGCTATGGCAGAAAATAAAAGTGCTGCATTCCCCAGATTTTACCCCAAAACTCGATATCTGCGATTTCACCGGAAATACACGACTTAAAGTCTGCTGAACCCTTAGAACATATTTTTAGAAAACATGTCTGTGTGTGTATGTGAAAAACTCATAAACCTCCACAAAGCATACCTAAACAAAACCCTTTTAACGGTGAATAGACAAAATTTTGTGAAAATGCTTTCACTCCGAAAATATTTTACGTGTAAAATAATTTTTACTTTCTCTACTACGTATAGTAAGTAGGGGAAGTATTGAATTCCACCCAAAAATTCGATACCGAGATTTCACCGGAAATACGTGTTTTGAGACCCCCTGAATCCAAAAAAAACATTTTTGGAAACATGTCCGTGTGTGTGTCTGTGTATGTCTCTGTGAACAGCTAACTCAGAAACGAAAAGTCGGATAAACACCAAACTTGGTATTTAGGTTCAGTATCTTCCACGGATGAGACACGAAGGTTTTCAAGAAAATCCCCCAACCCAGATTACCCTTTACATGGAAGATTTTTCGAAAATTTTAATTTTCTCAAAAATGGCTCCAACGATTTTGATTACAATATCATATGTTTAAGATATTTTCTTGAGAAATAAAATGTATATCTTGAATTTCCTGAGAATATCTCCAAAAGTATTCTTCATTGTGAACGACTTTTGCATAACTGGTAAACTATAAGAGATAGACAAAATGTTACTACACAAAAAATGTAGATCGCGTTAAAATACACAATTCATGTCATATACTTTTTTTTTGTTGAGTGAACCGTTTTCGAGATATTGCTTGTTATTCCCTTAAATTTTTCAATTCTTGGTTTCTCAAATAAGAATTCGTTATTCATTTTTTGTCTTGGATATGCAAAGACTATTAATCTGTGGCAAAGGGAATGGTGCTGTACCTAGCAACCAGCTATTAAGAGTAATGTCTGTGCTTAAAGGCTACTGTATTTCTATATTGCCCTTGTAAATATATATTCCCCTTACATCTACAAGATACTTAGCAATAAGATAGACTCTGCAAATGTTTATCTCGATTAACATGAAGTAGATTGAGAACAAGCGTTTGTATAAATAGTTTGTACAAGAGTAGAGAAAGTCATGTGAATGTAACACATCAGATTTTTTAATTCCATTTTTCTCAAAAGCAGGAAAAAACTGTATTAAAGTGTCATATCTTTGAATATCGACTCGAAAACTTAAATGCATATCCTAATTCTTTTAAAATTTTGCCACTAATTGTATTCCACCCAAATATTTGCTATCGGGGTTTCACAGGAACCATATTTTGAAGTTCCTGAATGCAAAAGGAACATTTTTATAAAAGTGTGTGCTTGTATATGCAACTGTTTGTGTGTATGTGTGTGTGTGTGTGCGCGTGTGTGTGAAAGCAAAGTTGAATAAACACAAACTTAGCATCTAAGTACAGCATCTTACAAGGACGTGACACGAACATTTTTAAGAAAATTCCCCTGCCGCGAATCTCTATTTACACAGCAAGTGTTTAGTTACTTTACATTTTCTTAAAAATGTCTATATAAATTTGATTATTCTAATATTGATATCATTAATAACTAAGCATGGAATTACTAAGCATTAAATTCGGGACGGAAGGAAATGAGCTTGAACTGTCACTGGAATATAGGAAGGGAGGTCGGAGACAACAAACCATCCCCCATCCCTTGAAGGTCTTTTGGCAACAATTGCAGACAGCATTCGGACTGTTTTTGTTTCACAGTATCTGAAATTTCATGTCTTTCCGTCTCCAAAACAGTACTTCAAATTACACTTTTCCATTCAGTTTCTTTCCGCACTCCAACCAGGTGGCTCAAACAAGCCGGTAGTTTTAAGTTTCCCGTACGCATAGGTGCAAAAGAAATTGTCGCATCACTGCTGTTCAAAAGGATAGTGCAGATTCTGTTCCTTAATTTAGTGGTCTCTTCTTCGTCGGTATGGAGTCCCCTTTTAGCATCCGCGCTATCCGGTGTGGGCCACCCGCTTATATATAATTGATCAGACAGAACATCCAGGATGGGTGTTCAGCCCGATGCCTGGTATGGGATGAAACGAAATGTTGGTGAAATGGATGATGGAGCAGTTGGTGGAATGAATGGCGGGGGAAACCGGAGAACCCGGAGAAAACCCGCCCAGACCACCACAAATCCCACATGCAGGTCCCTGGGATTGAACCCGGGCCGCCTCGGTGAGAGGCGAGCGGTCTAACCACTTGGCCACGGCGCCGCCTTTGTGGGAGATACGTAAAAATAAATGATAACAGAGAAAATCATTTAAATGTATATTTTTAAATAACAGACTATCAAGTGCTTTTCGTACCTGTTGATCTTTATTTAAAAAGGAAATTATGAAGAATGAACAGATGCGTTTCTTAAGTACTAACTCTGTTTAACCTTCTCGTTTGTAGCCTACCCCCCAGGACACTTACAAGCGGGTGCCTGGGGGTCAGAGGCCCGTTGATGCCCATTATCATCAGATGGAGCATCCAGGATGGGTGATCATCCTGATGTCTGGTAGGAGAGCTAGGAGGTAGACGATATGAAATTATGGTGAGATGAATAAAAGGAAAGGTGGTGATGGAACAGATGTTGATGAGGATAGCTTGGGAAACCGGAGAACCTGGAGAAAACCCGCCCAGATGCCGCTTTGTTCACCACAAATCCCACAAGCGGGTCCCAGAGATTGAATCCGGGCCGCCTTGGTAAGAGGTGAGCGGTTCTAACTACTCTGTCACGGCGCCGCCCCGAAGAGCTTCTTCTGTGAATTATATTTTATGATATAAATGATCCGTTTTCCCAAAAGCTAATAAAGATAGGTATCTTAATTAATTTTAGCATACTGAAAATTACCCTTAATGCTAATACATATACTGGTATTACCAAGATAGTTTATTATCTTTGAAAATTAATTTCTGATAAATCCTAGTTAAACCTTTGTATGATTAAGTAAAACTATTCTCGTCCTTAATATGTATTTTATATCCTAATAGATCTGTGAATGTACAAGATATACATCTACATTGAAGTAGGAGGTCTATTGCTGCTACGTATGGAAAACCAGTTTGAAGACGATGTATTATATTTCGACTGTTGGGGAGCCGAACTTGAAGTAGTAGCAAACGCACGTATGGTAAAAAGTTTCCGGTGGCCTTTGCCCCAAGTTAGAAATATTAACTTTGTAATTTTGACTGTTTCTTTAAATATTATATATTTATGTTTGCCTCGGCTGCGTAAGTATTTATAATTTTTTTAAAAACATGAATGAATGTTTTAGCAGGGAGGTGGTGCCTTTTCTGGTTGTTGATTGGCTATTTTATGAACTGTCACAAAAATTACATTATTCCTTCCAAGAATGAAGTAGCATTAAGCTTTCAAATTTATTATTGCCTCAAGGTTACCTCATTGTTAGCAACTTTTAACCTATTATTCTCACAGCTCCTAAGTAGAAATATAATGGCGTTTCTGGCGCAAAGGATTTGCCGCCATCTGATAAGGTTCTTTGATCTATGCCGCTAGCCCCGCCCCCTCCCTTTGTGCGCTACTATTTGCCGACCGGTCGCGTGCCGCTAGCTCCGCCCCCTTCCCTTTGTGCGCTTACCTAATGCCGACAGTGTCTGTGCCGGCAGGTCCTCCCCCCTCATCCCTGTGGTCACGTGCCGGTGATTCGCCCCCCTCCCTCCCCCATACACGTACCCTCCCTCCCCCTTTGTGGTTTGATTGGTTCCCTGTGGATAGGTGGGAGAGTGTGTATTGATCCTATACGTCGGTCGCGTACCTTCCCTAGGTCTAACTCCCTGCCGTGTGATTGGCTTGGGGTAGGGGATGTGCCGCTCGGGGTGAGGGGTTATATGTGAGGGTTCTCGGTGCGTGACGTTGGCTTGGAAATCCACCCTGGCGATGTGGGAATGCGATTCTCGATGCCTGCCGCACATCGGCAAATGGTTTGAGTACATAATTGTGTCAATCAATTAGGTAATGTGTGTTATTGAAAAAAAAAATAAGAATGCACATCATATTACTACTAATGCAATTAAACGCTATTCTTCGAGCAATTAAGTATTTTTGATTGAATCGCGCACACCTGTCCCTAAACCGTCATTTATAACCTACTATTGTCAATAAATTACACGTCTAATGAAACAAGGCTAGTCTGTCGATGAAAACAATTAAGTATTTTTGAATGATTAATTGACTCGCGCGCAACTGTTCGTTATCGTATATGTGTGGTAGCATGTGTATAATTATTACGAGTAATAACATTTATTTAATTCTACTTTTGAGGGAAAATATATTTTGGATTTATAAGAATATTACAACACTTAGATGAAAGGACAGACTTGACGTAACACTCGTTATCGCGTGATAATTGCGGTGGAACACCGACCGCAACCTTCCGCTGCGAGACGTTTCACTGGAATGACTGGCTCACGATGCTTTCAAGCGACAAGTCGACTAGCGCACCCCCTCCACTCACGCTTCAGTTCGCTACCTACACTAGCGCGCCAAGTGGTAATATGAGTGAAACTCCAGCGAGTGTTCCCTCACAGCGCCCCTGGTGGTCATACCCGAAAGTTGTGAATTCACCATATTTAAAGTCATTATGGGTGCAAGACGGCCATCTTAACTCTATATAATTCTGCGAAATATGATTCCGGAAAAAAAATAAATGTGAATTAACATGCAAGGTGCGTTCATGTTGGCTCCGGAGGAATTGATTATGAAATAAATAAAAAATAAATAAGACTCTCGCTGATCGATGAATACAATAAATAATTAATGTAATTGACTCGCGGTCCTAGAGATATCTCACCCAATTATTCATCTACCATGAATATCTCACTTCTAATGAAACGACGCAGTCTATCGATTAAAAACAATTAAGTTTTTTTTATTGATTAATGTAATTGACTCGCGCGCAACTGTTCGTTATCGTATATGCGCGATTATTACGGCTAATAACGTTTGTTTAATTCTTCTTTTGACTGGAGGGTTTATAAAAATATTACATTGCTTAGATGAATTAAAAAGCAACTTAAAGCGAAATTGCAAATAGCTTGTATGAGACGTTAACACGAGAACCCTTTACGAAAAAACAAGACGCAATGCGACAGCTGTACCTCGTCTAAATAGAAGCGGTTAAACCAGGACGCTTGGGTTTTCCCTCAGTACCTGCTCTTAATGGCTAGGGGTATCCAGCACATCGAGTACGCTTCAACTGACGTTAAAAATAAAAGCCCTCTATGTCTCTTCTCGCACGAGAGAAGTAATAATTACAAATCAAAACAGGCGTACCTGTAAGTAACACGCACGAAGACTTCAAATATAAATTTTATATTCGTTTTAAATGTTCTTTCTAAAGACGTGGCGAACTTTGAGAAATTCAACGAATTATTCACTTGCGTACACTGCTTGAAAGAAATATGGTGTACACCCCTGAAGAATGCATATGTAGACACATTAGCAGACGACAGTCCCTTCCGCACCATTAATTTTCTTCAGACGAAGTTAAAACCAAGGTCTTGTATAGAGCTCTTAGTGAACAATGAAGAGCGTTTCCAGTTGATTAAACAGGCTAAGTGCTGTGAAAAACCACAGACCCTCGGGGTAAATAACTATTAGCGACACAAAAGATTTTCTTAAGAGCTTCCCCTGTGCAGAAATTCCATCATAGACAGTGGAAAACCAAGTCTAGACATGTTTAAAGCTTACCACAAAAAATGTTTTCCCGATAATTAATATAATTCTACATGAAGAATATTAATGATTAAGTTTTCAATTAAACGTATACTGTATAGATTCTGTACTTAAACATTCGATTGTATCTTTGTCATTATTTAAATACTCGCGTACAAGAAATGCAAACATGATATCAAAAAATTAAACTGATTTTTTTTCGGAATGTTAAACAAAGAAATATGATTTGGCGAGAGTAATATGAAGAATAAAAAGTATTCAGAATGATAGATATTACATACGTTATTAAAATAAATAAGGCTCTCGCTGATCGATGAAAACAATTAAATATTTTTTTATTAATTAATTGTATATAAATTGACTCGCGCATTTGCTTGCTGTCGTATGTGCATGATTATTACGACTAATAGCATTTGTTTAATTCTAAATAATGAAATATGGAGCCTTGCCTAAACAAGCCTCGTTACTCTTAATTTATTCCATTTTAAAAAGATTGGGCTTAGTAAACATAGGACGAGTACGATTTTAAATACCCCGTCCATTCGAGAGATATTTTTTCGAATATTCCAGCATGTTAATATAAACTTAATACACACACACAAATTCATTTCAAGTAATCTAACGATATTGAATAAAATATTAATTGTTTAAGATATTGTAATGAGAAATGAAATGTATATCTCGAATTTTCTGGGCCGCAGGCTGCAGGATCGCTCATCAAATACCGTAATGATTCAGACACCCGAACACCCGAATGGTAAGCATTCTTCAGAGTTTTTAAATAAGTAATGTAACAATTCATATTAACTTCTTGTTCATATTCTTTATTATTATTTGTATTATTATTTCCAGGAAGTGGACTTTATTTTGGTATCGACCATCCATCGAGCGCTGCACAGGCACCGCCAGGCTTCCAAACCTTCCTGGTACCAAATCATTATGGAGGTGGCTCTGCCATCCGTACATGCAGCAACACTCGTAAGGTAAGAATTTACAGACTGGTGTTTGAGCATTTGTAAATAAAAATTACATAATAGTAGACATACATTGGCGATTCTAGCACACAAACCCTACCTCCGACAGCATAGAGTTCTGGATTGTATAAGGAGAAAAGGATATATTTAAGGGGAGTTTCTCACCCATATGCAGTCACATAACTCTATCGATCTCCCAGAATGCTATGTATTTTTAACGCACGTGTTTAAAACATGTATTTTTTTTCACGTATAGAGTGTAGATTCTTTAGAACTCTATACTTAAACATGCTATACTATTATTATTTATTTTTTCCAGGAAATGGACTTTATTTCGGATGCGGTATCGGTCAACATGCGAGCGCTGCACCGGTACCATCAGGCTTCGCGACCGTTGCACCAGTAGGCTTCGCGACCGCTGCACCGCGACCCCCAGGCTTCCAGACCTACCTGGTACCAAATCAGCAGGGATGGGGGCCCTGCCCCATACATGCAGCAAGCACCGAACGGTAAGAATTTTTTCAATATTTTACGAAGTTCTTTTACACATTCTATATTATTATTAATATTGTTATTATTTTCAGGAAGTGGACTTTATTTCGGAGGCGGGTTTTCTGGGAATGTCTCCAAAAGTATTCTTCATTCTGAACGACTTTTGCAAAATTGATAAACCATAAGAGATAGACAAAATTTTACTACACAAAAAATGGAGATCGCGTTAAAATACATAATTTATATCATATACATTCTTGTTGTTGAGTAAATCGTTTTCGAGATATTGCTTGTTATTCCCTTTAAAATTTTCCAATACTTATACTTTTTCTCAAATTCATTATTCTTGTTTTATGTCCTCGATATGCAAAGAGAATGGAATGCACCACACAGCAACCAGCGTTAAAATATTTGACTATCGCTTAAAACCTACCATATTCACATTGTATCGACATGAAAATTACCAATAACATTGACATCTAGATATCTCGATTAACATGAAGCATATAGGGAATAAGTGCTTGTAAAAATAGTTTGTACAAGAGTAGAGAAAGTCATGTGAGTGTATCACATCAGATTTTTTGATATTGGTTTAAATTTTCAAATACTTTTAACTTTTCTCAGGCGGTAACTCGCTATTCGTTTTTCCCGTGGTAATGCATAGAGAATAGAATTATAAAGCCATCACATAGCATCAGACGTTTTTTAAACAGCTGTAACGTGTCTATTCACAATCGAAAGGTTGCTGGTTCGAGGAAAATTATATCTACAGAAACAATACATTATTTTCGCTCTGTGATTAATTTGGTAATGTAACAATAATTAACAATGAATTTTTAGCGGTAAATGTAAAAAATAAAATATATTTTTTATTTCCTAGCGTCATACGCAGAAGCATTCCCCTTAAGGAACGCTGGCGTGAGCGATGGTTTCCCCCATAACAGGTTTAGACTTGCTTACGAAATGTCCCTGTGCGAGGCTAGCCCCTCTCCTTCTCGAATTTTTGGAGTAGCCAATCAAAATTGCTGTATTATATACCGTCACACCTCTCACCCCTTCAGATTTTATCAGGCGAAGCGATATAAAAGCAATAGCTTCTCCGGCGATTTCACTGTATTGTGACAACACAGCGAGCTAAGATCTCTGCAAACTTTTCTCATTCAAAGTGAAATTTCAACGAACATCATGTCTGGTAAGTTGTAACAAAACACATCATTTACTTTAAAAGTTAAATTATTACTCTGTACATTTAACTTATATTCGCGTTCTTGTTTTTAATGCATGGCATTTATATGCGAATAGCTGAGTATTCTAAAAGTTAATAGCTAGACAAGTGAATTTTCTGAAATGTGAACAGTTTAGTTAAGTATTCATTTTAGGCAAGCTTATTCTACATTTAATAGCTAACTGCGCGAATTCTCAAAATGGGAACAATTTAGTTAAGTATTCACCTTGTTGAGTAATTATTATTCCAGATATTTAAATACAGGATTTCACAGAGTGAATTATATTCCTTTTTGGAGAAAATACAATTATTTGAATACCTTATTAACGTTTTTGCTTTAGAATATTACAAAAAGTCTGTTGCGCGAATCATTCGCTCTAACAAAGTAAATATCTACATTATATTAAAACATTTAAATTGAAAAATACAGTACTTAATGAACTTCATTAGTGAATCAGAACCTCAATTATATTTACACATATTATCATTTTCAGAAAAAAGTTAATAAGTTTGTAACTTTCAAATAAATGAAATTTTGTTATGCAACACATTCTCTAATAAAGAATATGTTTTTTTCTCTTCCTAATGCAGAAAGTTTGACATCTCAACTTAACACATTGGCTGAGGGTAGCATTTACCCAACCGTTCAAAGACTACAAGATCTTCAGCCAGAGGAGCCTTATAATATAAAATCCTTAAGAAAAATTGATACTCGATACGGTGCTAGAGTCGTTGCACTTTTAGAGAATAAGCAAGTGTTTCTCCCGACAAGATATTCAACCCTAACAAGCCAACAGTTGGAGGAAATGGCTGGGAAGTTTCAAATGGTATATCATGGAGTAGTACCAGCCGGCAAGTTTAAGACATGTAAATTGTCTTTTCTTCCTATTAAGGTTTGTAGAAATAATTCAGCTATCCTTTCAAAGCTTCATTTAGAGTTACATTCGTTGAGTTTATAAATTCGCACTTCAGTAGGATAACATTTGTCTAAAGTATACATCAATATGTAAAAAAATAACGTCCAGGATGTAGTCTGAGCGAGGATCTGCAGAAAGAAGTTTAATAGTCTATTCACTGATTGTTTACCTCAAAGCAGATACCTACAGCAAGTTTCAAATAATTTCCAGCAGGATAGCAGTTGTCAAAAGCATGCATCACTGTATTAAAAAAATATGTGTAAATAATGTCTAGATTGTACTCTGTGTGATTTCGTGCAGAAAGAACTTTTAATACCCCTTGCAGTGATTCTCCACATCGAAGTATATACCTACAAGAAGTTGCAAATAATGCGAATGTGTGTTACAGGAATGCCCAGCTGAATGTAAATGAAGAGGAAGAACGAGATAGCTTAAAACATCATAAACAGAAATGTGATAGGAACATTCTCAACACCTCCCAGTAACCTCAATCAATGAAGAATTGCACCAGCGCGGAACATACATGGAAAAAACATCCGCGTGTGTAGAATATAACAATAATATATATATATATATAAATTATGTACTCATTATTACTGCTATACCAGCCTATACCATTGATTTCATAAATAATTTCATAATTGTTTAAGGAGAATGCCTATCTTAAAAACATTGATGCTACATGAAATCTAAACAAAAAGATTATTGGACTATTACTGAAAGAGACTTGAATAAATGGGAATCTAGAAGCCAGAACCATCTTAATATTGGGCTGTATGATATGAGGTGTATAAAAGGATTAATAAAAAAATGAGGTCTATGTAATATAAACAACATTTATTTTTTATAAACATTTTCCTATTACATTCCTATACAAAAAACATACATATTTCCTAAAGACAAAGGTGATAGTCTAGACATTCTAAAACACTCAGTTATATAATCATATACATCACACAGAAAGAGACCTGCATTATCCATAAAAAACTAAACATCTCAAGAATGTCTGGATGATGTATTTTATAAGTACAAGGTTTTGATATTTCAAAGTTCCTGTTAACCATGACTGTAATTGATTAACACAATTTCTCGATCCTGTCATGCTATAACTTTAGAAGCTTTCAGCTTACTTGTAATCTCCTCAATCTCTTGTGTGTGACTAATATTACCAGCATTCCTCGATGCAATTAGTAACCTCAATATATTTACTAGTCTATTTGGATTTTCAAGCGTAGATATCACTGAATCATCATCATATGAAGATTTCATATTCTCGCGACTCCCGCTGTATCCAGATTTTTCACCATCAGTAGTCTCCAGTGAAGGACAGAGGCTTGATCCGGTATAACATCCCCCTCTATACATCTTCGGATCTTCGAGTGTAGGAGAGAGAGTCGATCCAGTATAACATGTTGCTCTATGAAGCTTAAATCTTGACAAAGAACGATTCTTAAAAATCCGCCCGCATATACAGCATCTAATGACGTGTTTTCCTCCATGTGTAATGTATGAAAAATTGAGTTTCTTATCCGCTAGTTGCACAGATTTTCTCCGGCAGGTGCTCATGCTAAAACTAAAAGAAATTAAATGAATACGGGAATGCTAACGCTCGAAGGAATTAAAAGCGAATGAATGAATTCATAACACGCAGCTATGTATATATCCAGTGTGAGGACGCCGGAGGGAATCGCAATCTTCGCATAGCAGCGGGAAAGGATGCTCTCTGGAAACATTTGTGGAGAAGGAGGCTCTCAACAGAACATGGCGAATGCGAGCATGGAAAAAGGATGCCCTCTGGGAACATTCGTGGAAAAAGGATGCTCTCAACAGAACATAACGAGTGCGAGCATGGAAAAAGGATGCTCTCTGGAAATGTTTGTGGAAAAGGCTGCGTAATAACCTGATTGCGCTATGTACCTGACCAGTTTGTTACATAGCGTGATTCCATTGTTACATAACGTGATTCCTTTGTTACATAGCGCGATTCCTTTGTTACATAGCGCGATTCCTTTGTTACATAGCGTGATTCCTTTGTTACATAGCGTGATTCCTTTGTTACATAGCGTGATTCCTTTGTTACATAGCGTGATTCCTTTGTTACATAGCGTGATTCCTTTGTTACATAGACTGATCAGTTTGTTACATAGCGTGATTTCTATGTTACATGGCGTGATTCCTTTGTTACATAGCGTGATTCCTTTGTTACATAACGTGATTCCTTTGTTACATGGCGTGATTCCTTTGTTACATAGCGTGATTCCTTTGTTACATAGCGCGATTCCTTTGTTACATAGCGTGATCAGTTTGTTACATAGCGTGATTCCTTTGTTACATAGCGTGATTCCTTTGTTACATAGCGTGATTCCTTTGTTACATAGCGTGATTCCTTTGTTACATACCGTGACTCCTTTGTTACATAGCGTGATCAGTTTGTTACATAGCGTGTGAGCTTGTTACATAGCGCGATTCCTTTGTTACATAGCCTGATCACTTTAATACATAGCGTGATGAGCTTGTTACATACCGTGATTCCTTTGTTACATAGCGTGATTCCTTTGTTACATAGCGCGATTCCTTTGTTACATAGCGCGATTCCTTTGTTACATAGCGTGATTCCTTTGTTACATAGCGTGATCAGTTTGTTACATAGCGTGATCAGTTTGTTACCTAGCGTGATGAGGTTGTTACATAGCGCGATTCCTTTGTTACATAGCCTGATCAGTTTGTTACATAGCGTGATTCCTTTGTTACATGGCGTGATTCCTTTGTTACATAGCGTGATTCCTTTGTTACATAGCGTGATTCCTTTGTTACATAGCATGATTCCTTTGTTACATGGCGTGATTCCTTTGTTACATAGGGTGATTCGTTTGTTACATAGCGTGATTCCTTTGTTACATAGCGTGATTCCTTTGTTACATAGCGTGATTCCTTTGTTACATAGCGTGATTCCTTTGTTACATAGCGTGATCAGTTTTATACATAGCGTGATGAGGTTGTTACATAGCGCGATTCCTTTGTTACATAGCGTGATTCCTTTGTTACATAGCGTGATTCCTTTGTTACATAGCGTGATTCCTTTGTTACATACCGTGATTCCTTTGTTACATAGCGTGATCAGTTTGTTACATGGCGTGATTCCTTTGTTACATAGCGTGATTCCTTTGTTACATAGCGTGATCAGTTTGTTACATGGCGTGATTCCTTTGTTACATAGCGTGATTCCTTTGTTACATAGCGTGATCAGTTTGTTACATAGCGTGATGAGCATGTTACATAGCGCGATTCCTTTGTTACATAGCGTGATCAGTTTGTTACATAGCGTGATTCCATTGTTACATAGCGTGATTCCTTTGTTACATAGCGTGATCAGTTTGTTACATAGCATGATGAGCTTGTTACATACCGCGATTCCTTTGTTACATAGCCTGATAAGTTTGTTACATGGCGTGTTTCCTTTGTTACATAGCGTGATTCCTTTGTTACATAGCGTGATTCCTTTGTTACATAGCGTGATTCCTTTGTTACATAGCGTGATTCCTTTGTTACATAGCGTGATCAGTTTGTTACATAGCGTGATGAGCTTGTTACATAGCGCGATTCCTTTGTTACATAGCCTGATCAGTTTGTTACATAGCGTGATTCCTTTGTTACATAGCGTGATTCCTTTGTTACATAGCGTGATGAGCTTGTTACATAGCGCGATTCCTTTGTTACATAGCCTGATCAGTTTGTTACATAGCGTGATTCCTTTGTTACATGGCGTGATTCCTTTGTTACATAGCGTGATTCCTTTGTTACATAGCGTGATTCCTTTGTTACATAGCGTGATTCCTTTGTTACATGGCGTGATTCCTTTGTTACATAGCGTGATTCCTTTGTTACATAGCCTGATCAGTTTGTTACATAGCGTGATTCCTTTGTTACATAGCGTGATTCCTTTGTTACATAGCCTGAACAGATTGTTACATAGCGTGATTCCTTTGTTACATAGCGTGATTCCTTTGTTACATAACGTGATTCCTTTGTTACATAGCGCGATTCCTTTGTTACATAGCGCGATTCCTTTGTTACATAGCGGGATTCCTTTGTTACATACCGTGATTCCTTTGTTACATACCGTGATTCCTTTGTTACATAGCGCGATTCCTTTGTTACATAGCGCGATTCCTTTGTTACATAGCGTGATTCCTTTGTTACATAGCGTGATTCCTTTGTTACATACCGTGATTCCTTTGTTACATAGCGCGATTCCTTTGTTACATAGCGCGATTCCTTTGTTACATAGCGTGATCAGTTTTTTACATAGCGTGATTCCTTTGTTACATAGCGTGATTCCTTTGTTACATAGCGTGATTCCATTGTTACAAACCGTGATTCCTTTGTTACATAGCGCGATTCCTTTGTTACATAGCGCGATTCCTTTGTTACATAGCGGGATTCCTTTGTTACATAGCGTGATTCCTTTGTTAATAGCGTGATTCCTTTGTTACATAGCGCGATTCCTTTGTTACATAGCGTGATTCCTTTGTTACATAGCGTGATTCCTTTGTTACATAGCGTGATTCCTTTGTTACATAGCGTGGTTCCTTTGTTACATAGCGTGATTCCTTTGTTACATACCGTGATTCCTTTGTTACATAGCGCGATTCCTTTGTTACATAGCGCGATTCCTTTGTTACATAGCGGGATTCCTTTGTTACATAGCGTGATTCCTTTGTTACATAGCGTGATTCCTTTGTTACATAGCGCGATTCCTTTGTTACATAGCGTGATTCCTTTGTTACATAGCGTGATTCCTTTGTTACATAGCGTGATTCCTTTGTTACATGGTGTGATTCCTTTCTTACATAACGCGATTCCTTTGTTACATAGCGTGATTCCTTTGTTACATAGCGTGATTCCTTTGTTACATACCGTGATTCCTTTGTTACATACCGTGATTCCTTTGTTACATAGCGCGATTCCTTTGTTACATAGCGCGATTCCTTTGTTACATAGCGTGATTCCTTTGTTACATAGCGTGATTCCTTTGTTACATAGCGTGATTCCTTTGTTACATACCGTGATTCCTTTGTTACATACCGTGATTCTTTTGTTACATAGCGCGATTCCTTTGTTACATAGCGCGATTCCTTTGTTACATAGCGCGATTCTTTGTTATATAGCGTGATTCCTTTGTTACATAGCGTGATTCCTTTGTTACATAGCGCGATTCCTTTGTTACATAGCGTGATTCCTTTGTTACATAGCGTGATTCCTTTGTTACATGGTGTGATTCTTTTGTTACATAACGTGATTCCTTTGTTACATAGCCTGATCAGTTTGTTACATAGCGCAATCAGGTTATTACGCAGCCTTTTCCACAAACGTTTCCAGAGAGCATCCTTTTTCCATGCTCGCATTCGCCATGTTCTGTTGAGAGCCTCCTTCTCCACAAATGTTTCCAGAGAGCATCCTTTCCCGCTGCTATATTAAGATTGCGATTCCCTCCGGCGTCCTCACACTGGATATATACATAGCTGCGTGTTATGAATTCATTCATTCGCTTTTAATTCCTTCGAGCGTTAGCATTCCCGTATTTATTTAATTTCTTTTAGTTTTAGCATGAGCACCTGCCGGAGAAAATCTGTGCAACTAGCGGATAAGAAACTCAATTTTTCATACATTACACATGGAGGAAAACACGTCATTAGATGCTGTATATGCGGGCGGATTTTTAAGAATCGTTCTTTGTCAAGATTTAAGCTTCATAGAGCAACATGTTATACTGGATCGACTCTCTCTCCTACACTCGAAGATCCGAAGATGTATAGAGGGGGATGTTATACCGGATCAAGCCTCTGTCCTTCACTGGAGACTACTGATGGTGAAAAATCTGGATACAGCGGGAGTCGCGAGAATATGAAATCTTCATATGATGATGATTCAGTGATATCTACGCTTGAAAATCCAAATAGACTAGTAAATATATTGAGGTTACTAATTGCATCGAGGAATGCTGGTAATAATAGTCACACACAAGAGATTGAGGAGATTACAAGTAAGCTGAAAGCTTCTAAAGTTATAGCATGACAGGATCGAGAAATTGTGTTAATCAATTACAGTCATGGTTAACAGGAACTTTGAAATATCAAAACCTTGTACTTATAAAATACATCATCCAGACATTCTTGAGATGTTTAGTTTTTTATGGATAATGCAGGTCTCTTTCTGTGTGATGTATATGATTATATAACTGAGTGTTTTAGAATGTCTAGACTATCACCTTTGTCTTTAGGAAATATGTATGTTTTTTGTATAGGAATGTAATAGGAAAATGTTTATAAAAAATAAATGTTGTTTATATTACATAGACCTCATTTTTTTATTAATCCTTTTATACACCTCATATCATACAGCCCAATATTAAGATGGTTCTGGCTTCTAGATTCCCATTTATTCAAGTCTCTTTCAGTAATAGTCCAATAATCTTTTTGTTTAGATTTCATGTAGCATCAATGTTTTTAAGATAGGCATTCTCCTTAAACAATTATGAAATTATTTATGAAATCAATGGTATAGGCTGGTATAGCAGTAATAATGAGTACATAATTTATATATATATATATTATTGTTATATTCTACACACGCGGATGTTTTTTCCATGTATGTTCCGCGCTGGTGCAATTCTTCATTGATTGAGGTTACTGGGAGGTGTTGAGAATGTTCCTATCACATTTCTGTTTATGATGTTTTAAGCTATCTCGTTCTTCCTCTTCATTTACATTCAGCTGGGCATTCCTGTAACACACATTCGCATTATTTGCAACTTCTTGTAGGTATATACTTCGATGTGGAGAATCACTGCAAGGGGTATTAAAAGTTCTTTCTGCACGAAATCACACAGAGTACAATCTAGACATTATTTACACATATTTTTTTAATACAGTGATGCATGCTTTTGACAACTGCTATCCTGCTGGAAATTATTTGAAACTTGCTGTAGGTATCTGCTTTGAGGTAAACAATCAGTGAATAGACTATTAAACTTCTTTCTGCAGATCCTCGCTCAGACTACATCCTGGACGTTATTTTTTTACATATTGATGTATACTTTAGACAAATGTTATCCTACTGAAGTGCGAATTTATAAACTCAACGAATGTAACTCTAAATGAAGCTTTGAAAGGATAGCTGAATTATTTCTACAAACCTTAATAGGAAGAAAAGACAATTTACATGTCTTAAACTTGCCGGCTGGTACTACTCCATGATATACCATTTGAAACTTCCCAGCCATTTCCTCCAACTGTTGGCTTGTTAGGGTTGAATATCTTGTCGGGAGAAACACTTGCTTATTCTCTAAAAGTGCAACGACTCTAGCACCGTATCGAGTATCAATTTTTCTTAAGGATTTTATATTATAAGGCTCCTCTGGCTGAAGATCTTGTAGTCTTTGAACGGTTGGGTAAATGCTACCCTCAGCCAATGTGTTAAGTTGAGATGTCAAACTTTCTGCATTAGGAAGAGAAAAAAACATATTCTTTATTAGAGAATGTGTTGCATAACAAAATTTCATTTATTTGAAAGTTACAAACTTATTAACTTTTTTCTGAAAATGATAATATGTGTAAATATAATTGAGGTTCTGATTCACTAATGAAGTTCATTAAGTACTGTATTTTTCAATTTAAATGTTTTAATATAATGTAGATATTTACTTTGTTAGAGCGAATGATTCGCGCAACAGACTTTTTGTAATATTCTAAAGCAAAAACGTTAATAAGGTATTCAAATAATTGTATTTTCTCCAAAAAGGAATATAATTCACTCTGTGAAATCCTGTATTTAAATATCTGGAATAATAATTACTCAACAAGGTGAATACTTAACTAAATTGTTCCCATTTTGAGAATTCGCGCAGTTAGCTATTAAATGTAGAATAAGCTTGCCTAAAATGAATACTTAACTAAACTGTTCACATTTCAGAAAATTCACTTGTCTAGCTATTAACTTTTAGAATACTCAGCTATTCGCATATAAATGCCATGCATTAAAAACAAGAACGCGAATATAAGTTAAATGTACAGAGTAATAATTTAACTTTTAAAGTAAATGATGTGTTTTGTTACAACTTACCAGACATGATGTTCGTTGAAATTTCACTTTGAATGAGAAAAGTTTGCAGAGATCTTAGCTCGCTGTGTTGTCACAATACAGTGAAATCGCCGGAGAAGCTATTGCTTTTATATCGCTTCGCCTGATAAAATCTGAAGGGGTGAGAGGTGTGACGGTATATAATACAGCAATTTTGATTGGCTACTCCAAAAATTCGAGAAGGAGAGGGGCTAGCCTCGCACAGGGACATTTCGTAAGCAAGTCTAAACCTGTTATGGGGGAAACCATCGCTCACGCCAGCGTTCCTTAAGGGGAATGCTTCTGCGTATGACGCTAGGAAATAAAAAATATATTTTATTTTTTACATTTACCGCTAAAAATTCATTGTTAATTATTGTTACATTACCAAATTAATCACAGAGCGAAAATAATGTATTGTTTCTGTAGATATAATTTTCCTCGAACCAGCAACCTTTCGATTGTGAATAGACACGTTACAGCTGTTTAAAAAACGTCTGATGCTATGTGATGGCTTTATAATTCTATTCTCTATGCATTACCACGGGAAAAACGAATAGCGAGTTACCGCCTGAGAAAAGTTAAAAGTATTTGAAAATTTAAACCAATATCAAAAAATCTGATGTGATACACTCACATGACTTTCTCTACTCTTGTACAAACTATTTTTACAAGCACTTATTCCCTATATGCTTCATGTTAATCGAGATATCTAGATGTCAATGTTATTGGTAATTTTCATGTCGATACAATGTGAATATGGTAGGTTTTAAGCGATAGTCAAATATTTTAACGCTGGTTGCTGTGTGGTGCATTCCATTCTCTTTGCATATCGAGGACATAAAACAAGAATAATGAATTTGAGAAAAAGTATAAGTATTGGAAAATTTTAAAGGGAATAACAAGCAATATCTCGAAAACGATTTACTCAACAACAAGAATGTATATGATATAAATTATGTATTTTAACGCGATCTCCATTTTTTGTGTAGTAAAATTTTGTCTATCTCTTATGGTTTATCAATTTTGCAAAAGTCGTTCAGAATGAAGAATACTTTTGGAGACATTCCCAGAAAACCCGCCTCCGAAATAAAGTCCACTTCCTGAAAATAATAACAATATTAATAATAATATAGAATGTGTAAAAGAACTTCGTAAAATATTGAAAAAATTCTTACCGTTCGGTGCTTGCTGCATGTATGGGGCAGGGCCCCCATCCCTGCTGATTTGGTACCAGGTAGGTCTGGAAGCCTGGGGGTCGCGGTGCAGCGGTCGCGAAGCCTACTGGTGCAACGGTCGCGAAGCCTGATGGTACCGGTGCAGCGCTCGCATGTTGACCGATACCGCATCCGAAATAAAGTCCATTTCCTGGAAAAAATAAATAATAATAGTATAGCATGTTTAAGTATAGAGTTCTAAAGAATCTACACTCTATACGTGAAAAAAATACATGTTTTAAACACGTGCGTTAAAAATACATAGCATTCTGGGAGATCGATAGAGTTATGTGACTGCATATGGGTGAGAAACTCCCCTTAAATATATCCTTTTCTCCTTATACAATCCAGAACTCTATGCTGTCGGAGGTAGGGTTTTGTGTGCTAGAATCGCCAATGTATGTCTACTATTATGTAATTTTTATTTACAAATGCTCAAACACCAGTCTGTAAATTCTTACCTTACGAGTGTTGCTGCATGTACGGATGGCAGAGCCACCTCCATAATGATTTGGTACCAGGAAGGTTTGGAAGCCTGGCGGTGCCTGTGCAGCGCTCGATGGATGGTCGATACCAAAATAAAGTCCACTTCCTGGAAATAATAATACAAATAATAATAAAGAATATGAACAAGAAGTTAATATGAATTGTTACATTACTTATTTAAAAACTCTGAAGAATGCTTACCATTCGGGTGTTCGGGTGTCTGAATCATTACGGTATTTGATGAGCGATCCTGCAGCCTGCGGCCCAGAAAATTCGAGATATACATTTCATTTCTCATTACAATATCTTAAACAATTAATATTTTATTCAATATCGTTAGATTACTTGAAATGAATTTGTGTGTGTGTATTAAGTTTATATTAACATGCTGGAATATTCGAAAAAATATCTCTCGAATGGACGGGGTATTTAAAATCGTACTCGTCCTATGTTTACTAAGCCCAATCTTTTTAAAATGGAATAAATTAAGAGTAACGAGGCTTGTTTAGGCAAGGCTCCATATTTCATTATTTAGAATTAAACAAATGCTATTAGTCGTAATAATCATGCACATACGACAGCAAGCAAATGCGCGAGTCAATTCATATACAATTAATTAATAAAAAAATATTTAATTGTTTTCATCGATCAGCGAGAGCCTTATTTATTTTAATAACGTATGTAATATCTATCATTCTGAATACTTTTTATTCTTCATATTACTCTCGCCAAATCATATTTCTTTGTTTAACATTCCGAAAAAAAATCAGTTTAATTTTTTGATATCATGTTTGCATTTCTTGTACGCGAGTATTTAAATAATGACAAAGATACAATCGAATGTTTAAGTACAGAATCTATACAGTATACGTTTAATTGAAAACTTAATCATTAATATTCTTCATGTAGAATTATATTAATTATCGGGAAAACATTTTTTGTGGTAAGCTTAAAACATGTCTAGACTTGGTTTTCCACTGTCTATGATGGAATTTCTGCACAGGGGAAGCTCTTAAGAAAATCTTTTGTGTCGCTAATAGTTATTTACCCCGAGGGTCTGTGGTTTTTCACAGCACTTAGCCTGTTTAATCAACTGGAAACGCTCTTCATTGTTCACTAAGAGCTCTATACAAGACCTTGGTTTTAACTTCGTCTGAAGAAAATTAATGGTGCGGAAGGGACTGTCGTCTGCTAATGTGTCTACATATGCATTCTTCAGGGGTGTACACCATATTTCTTTCAAGCAGTGTACGCAAGTGAATAATTCCTTGAATTTCTCAAAGTTCGCTACGTCTTTAGAAAGAACATTTAAAACGAATATAAAATTTATATTTGAAGTCTTCGTGCGTGTTACTTACAGGTACGCCTGTTTTGATTTGTAATTATTACTTCTCTCGTGCGAGAAGAGACATAGAGGGCTTTTATTTTTAACGTCAGTTGAAGCGTACTCGATGTGCTGGATACCCCTAGCCATTAAGAGCAGGTACTGAGGGAAAACCCAAGCGTCCTGGTTTAACCGCTTCTATTTAGACGAGGTACAGCTGTCGCATTGCGTCTTGTTTTTTCGTAAAGGGTTCTCGTGTTAACGTCTCATACAAGCTATTTGCAATTTCGCTTTAAGTTGCTTTTTAATTCATCTAAGCAATGTAATATTTTTTATAAACCCTCCAGTCAAAAGAAGAATTAAACAAACGTTATTAGCCGTAATAATCGCGCATATACGATAACGAACAGTTGCGCGCGAGTCAATTACATTAATCAATAAAAAAAACTTAATTGTTTTTAATCGATAGACTGCGTCGTTTCATTAGAAGTGAGATATTCATGGTAGATGAATAATTGGGTGAGATATCTCTAGGACCGCGAGTCAATTACATTAATTATTCATTGTATTCATCGATCAGCGAGAGTCTTATTTATATTTTATTTATTTCATAATCAATTCCTCCGGAGCCAACATGAACGCACCTTGCATGTTAATTCACATTTATTTTTTTTCCGGAATCATATTTCGCAGAATTATATAGAGTTAAGATGGCCGTCTTGCACCCATAATGACTTTAAATATGGTGAATTCACAACTTTCGGGTATGACCACCAGGGGCGCTGTGAGGGAACACTCGCTGGAGTTTCACTCATATTACCACTTGGCGCGCTAGTGTAGGTAGCGAACTGAAGCGTGAGTGGAGGGGGTGCGCTAGTCGACTTGTCGCTTGAAAGCATCGTGAGCCAGTCATTCCAGTGAAACGTCTCGCAGCGGAAGGTTGCGGTCGGTGTTCCACCGCAATTATCACGCGATAACGAGTGTTACGTCAAGTCTGTCCTTTCATCTAAGTGTTGTAATATTCTTATAAATCCAAAATATATTTTCCCTCAAAAGTAGAATTAAATAAATGTTATTACTCGTAATAATTATACACATGCTACCACACATATACGATAACGAACAGTTGCGCGCGAGTCAATTAATCATTCAAAAATACTTAATTGTTTTCATCGACAGACTAGCCTTGTTTCATTAGACGTGTAATTTATTGACAATAGTAGGTTATAAATGACGGTTTAGGGACAGGTGTGCGCGATTCAATCAAAAATACTTAATTGCTCGAAGAATAGCGTTTAATTGCATTAGTAGTAATATGATGTGCATTCTTATTTTTTTTTTCAATAACACACATTACTTAATTGATTGACACAATTATGTACTCAAACGATTTGCCGATGTGCGGCAGGCATCGATAATCGCATTCCCACATCGCCAGGGTGGATTTCCAAGCCAACGTCACGCACCGAGAACCCTCACATATAACCCCTCACCCCGAGCGGCACATCCGCTACCCCAAGCCAATCACACGGCAGGGATTTAGACCTAGGGAATGTACGCGACCGACGTATAGGATCAATACACACTCTCCCACCTATCCACAGGGAACCAGTCAAACCACAAAGGGGGAGGGAGGGTACGTGTATGGGGGAGGGAGGGGGGCGAATCACCGGCACGTGATCACAGGGGGGAGGGGGAGGACCTGCCGGCACAGACACTGTCGGCATTAGGTAAGCGCACAAAGGGAAGGGGGCGGAGCTAGCGGCACGCGACCGGTCGGCAAATAGTAGCGCACAAAGGGAGGGGACGGGGCTAGCGGCATAGATCAAAGAACCTTATCAGATGGCGGCAAATCCTTTGCGCCAGAAACGCCATTATATTTCTACTCTCCTACATTATTAAATTACGTAATACATTCACATAACATTATTACACATGTATACAATAACATAACATATACAATGACTGTAATATACACTTTTTATTTCTTGTTATATACACATATTCCTTTAAGACGGGCTGTTACTGAATATATATTATATAATTAGACTGAAATCACTTAAATGTTAAAAATACTGCCTCAACATCCGAAACGTTTCCATTAGGATGTATTAACATTTATGTGATAATTGTCCACGAGCTTAGCAAATTTAATATTTTTAGGATAGGAGTTTTAATCTGCCTTAACAGGAAGTCACGAAACAAAGCTTTTTCATAAATAATCTGTAGACAAGCTAAGAAAATACATGACATTTTATTTCGCTTATCATATATTTGCTAAACATTAAGTATTTCTAATTCACAATTATGCTAATTCACCAAAATTCATTTTAAAATACAAGCATTTGTAAAGGAAGAAATACTGTAACTGAAAACGTTTAAAAATATACTTATAATTTTTAATGTAATATCAAGAAACTACATTAGAAAATGTGCTGAAATTTCATTGTCTTATTACTTCTAAACCTAGAAATACCATAATCAGTCAAACCCATGTATTGTGCCCATATGGAATTGAGCCCCAAAGAGGATTTCGAGGTTTAAATACTCCATGTTTGTAACAAACATGCTGTAACACAAGACACTAATCCTTCTAGTGGATAGCTAGAACCAGTAACGCGGGTGGTAAACCTTAAAGGAGCAGCAGTAGATTAATTATGCAGAATAAATGCATTTAAATTCCATCCCCTGGCTTACTTCAATACTGAGGAGATTTTCTAAAGCCGTTCTATTCATCGTAAACCCTGATCGATTTTTGGGAGGGGATGTAAACCTTTTTTCTTAGAAACAGGATTAGTTACTGTGGAGGGCCTTTAAGTCTGCCATTATCTATTGTAGTTACCCATGATCACACTGTGCTCCGTCTGCAAATAATCATCGTAGCTAAAGCAACGAGTGATTTTGAATTTACAGATTCGTGAGAGACATAGTCCACAGAGAACTTTATCGAGGCAAGTCAGCCATACGTTTTAACTTTATTTATATTCCTTTACGTTTTGCCACTGTAAGCATATTGGCAGTACCAATTATTTCTGTGTGAATAACAATATAAGTTAGAAAGCGTAGGTAAAATTTTGAGCCATAAGATTTATGTTACATGTTTCAATATATTTTAAATTATGTTTTAGTTAAATAGTTATTCACTTTTGTATTTCTCTTAAAATTCGAGTTTATAAAACATTTTCAGGAAATAATTTATAATTCTTAACAACTTACACTTAGCGAATCATTAAGTGGCTGTTCATTTGATTATTCAACAAAAGTGCTGTAAGCTGTCAGAGCATAAAGGTAAGTATTACTTTCTCTACTACGTATAGTAAGTAGGGGAAGTATTGTATTCCACCCAAAAATTCGATACCGAGATTTCACCGGAAATATGTTTTGAGACCCCCTGAATCCCCCCCAAAAAATTTGGAAACATGTCCGTGCGTGTGTGTGTCTATGAACAGCATAACTCAGAAACGAACAGTCGGATAAACACAAAAAACTTGGTATTTAGATTTGGTATCCTCCAGAGATGCGACACTAAGGTTTTAAAGAAAATCCCCCCACACCAGATTACCCTTTACACGGCTCTAACGATTTTCATTAAAATATCATACGTTTAAGATATTTTCATGACAAATGAAATGTATATCTCGAATTTTCTGGAAATGTCTCCAAAAGTATTTTTCATTGTGAACGACTTTTGCATAACTGGTAAACCATAAGAGATAGTCAAAAGTTTACTACACAAAAATGTAGATCGCATTAAAATACACAACTCATGTCATATACATTTTGTTTTGTTGAGTGAACCATTTTGGAGATATTGCTTGTTATTCCCTTAGACTTTCCAATACTTATACTTTTTCTCAAATTCGTTATTCATTTTTTTGTCCCGGTAATGCAAAGAGAATGGAATACGCCATATAGCAACCACCTCTTAAAATATTTGACTATCGCTTAAAGCCTAGCAATTCCCCTGGCATCTACAACAAAATTAGCAATAAGATTAACATCTCGATTAATATGAAGCATATGGAGAATAAGCGTTTGTAAAAATAGTTTGTAAAAGAGTATAGAAAGTCATGTGAGTGTGACATATCAGATTTTTTTTAGGTTTCAAATGATGACTATACAGTGATCAGGAGGTGGTATGTTTTGTTTCCTTTCAGAGAATATTGTTTCTTGATCCACTTCCCAATCACTTTCAATATGGAGGGTTGAATTTCTGGCATTCATTGCTAGTAACCTAACCTACTGCATGAACTATATTAAATCCTCTAACTTTTGACGTATCATATTTGATAGTTGCCGGCCCTCATAGCCGTGGTCGCTGGAGTGAATAGCTTCGGCGTTCCGCCAAGCTGAGGATCGCGGGTTCGAGTCCCGCCATGGGCATGGGTGCTTGTGTGTGTATCTGTGTGTTGTTTGTGCAATTGCGGTAATAGGCGGTAAATAAGGCATTAAACACATAATCATAAACTGAATAAAATAATGGAAATTTAAAAAAAATTATAAAGAAACATAAAAGAAAAAAGAGTCCTACCTGGGTCTTTACTTCCACCTTATTTGTTAGTATTTACTTCATAGTTAATTCATTCAGCAATTAAACACGATCTGAGTGCGTTTGAAGGAGGTCGCCACTACTTTTCTTGACAATCCGAACGTCTTCAAGTCTAGGTACCAGAGAGGACTGAGGGGCAAGGGAATAGGGGAATGTGCATTTACACAATTAAAACAGTGCTACATTTGCCGGTCTTAGCCTCGCTAGTAAATGCTACCCGGAACCGCGGAACCTGATTTTCTTCCCAATGCCCCGCCCACTTATTCCATAACTGTTTAGTTCCTCTTTACACTGCACGCACTCATATCGTGACCAACTACTTAATTTTTAAAGTGCGGTTAATTGATCGTCAATAGGTTGGTGACCTTGCAACCACCATGTTCATCAGTTGTTGGTAATGAATTTTATTATTGCGCACGCACTATTTATATTGTTTACCATCGTCGAAGAAAATACGAGTATTCATTAAAATACGTAGTATTCAATCCAAATACGCTAAATGCATTGGAAAAACTAGGAAGTAGAAAACATTCGACTTTGCATTTTGAAACTCTTTGTCGTTTCTAATAAAGCACTTACGCGTACATGCATTACAATATACTATTATTAGCGTGTCGCACTGAACTTAAAACGTACAGTTACTCCGCTCACTTCTTTGCTCTCAAAAGCGACCACTTCACATAAACCCTGCAATGCTTCTAAAGCGTTAACTATTGAGCCGGCTTCGTATGTAGGTAAATACATAGCTACACCAGAGTGAAGTTTCCGGAATTAAACCGCCAGATGGAGTTGTAAAGTTCTGAAATTAAAGAGCATCGAGAAATTGCGTGACCTATAAGTGATGTAATCCTTCAGAGCAGATGAAATTCTAACTCCGGTATTTAACCTTGTAGCACGCAAACTTTTATCACTCACCAGTAACTTCAGCCTATGGTCAATGTTGCCGTCCAAACTGTGTCAAAAATTGCTTTGGGATATACATAAGACACTAGTTTCAGAATTGTAATGTTGAATTTCTTAACATTTAAATCAATATTTTTTACGAGCAACACAATATACTTACAGATTATTTCTTATAAAATATAATAGCAAACGAATTCATAATTATTATACTCTGTTACCTTACATACACTATAGAGATATATAAAATTTACTTTCTCCAAAATATGTCCCCTATAACTATATATTCAATATAAAATGGCGAAAAATTAAAGATAAAGACCCAAGGTTTGGCAAGTAGATACTTGTGTTTACTATTTTGATTATAGCATTTTCAGAAACTATCAAGAATACCTGTTTCCTTCATTTGGTAGGTAGGGAAAACATTGCATTCCACCAAAAATTCGATATTGAAATGACACAGGAAATACAACTTTTGGGGTGAGTATGTTACACGTACATGACTTTCTCTACTCTTGTACAAACTATTTTTGCAAACGCGTACAGAAAGTCATGTGACTGTAACACATCAGATTTTTTTGTGTAGTACGTCTTCGTCTATCGCTTAAAGTTTACCAGTTATACAAATTAAATAAAATACCTTCCGAATGAAGAGGACTTCATAAGATATTCCAAAAAACATCTAGGTATGTATTCGTCATGAAAATATCCTTCATTTATGGTAACGTAACGAAAATTCTTAAAGTCACTTTATAGAACATTCCGAAAAGTGTCCCATGTAAAGGTTAGTTAGAGATAGGGGGATTTTGTTATAAGTTTTCGTGTCGCATTTTTGCAAGCTACTTGGTACTTATACGACTTTTGGTTTATGAGTAATGCTGCTAAAAGGCATACACATACACGAAGTTTTTCTAAAAGTGCGTTTTTGGGGGTTCGGGGAGCCTTAACATACATATTTGTGGTGAAATCTCGACATTGAATTTTTGGGTAGAATACAGAAGTACAGGGTTACTCAAAAAGAAGGAACAGACTTTAAATATTTATTTCTAATGAAGGACAATAGATGGCGACACATGCGATAAATCAATGAATAGAGGAAACTTCAACATTTTATTTTGTGTGTTCAAAATGAGCACCATTTGTTACGCGAGGACGACCAGTGCGTCTCCGTTTGCATATGCAACCATCTTCTACGAATTTATTATATCAATTTTAAATTTTTTATTACAAGGCGGCTCGTTGTTTTGCACTTACAACGAAACGCACGCTGCAATGAAACAATTTTTTTGTGGCGTCACCATTTTCTCGTAAACAACCGAGCGCCCCTGTAAGCTCTGAATGAAACTAATAGGTGAAGATTAAAACTTTGAGCTTTCCTCTATTCAATGTTGTGTCGTATGTGTCGCTATCTATTGTCGTTCATTAGAAATAAATATGTAAAACCCGTTCCTTCTTTTTGAATAACCCTGTACTTCCTCTACTTAGCATACATTGTAGAGAAAATAATAAACGACAGTGACTAGAGAAAGTAATATGAATGTAACAAATCAAGTACAAGGGATTCCGTCAGATTTAAGAGGACTTTTAGAAACATTTATTGAAATATACTACTTAAGGATTACATATATTTTATTTCCTTTAAATATGAATATTTTTATTTATTTATAGATAGAGGAATATCTATTCATATAATTTAATTTTGCTTTTTTTTTTGTAAAAAATGATAAAGAGATCTGAAAATTCATCAAAAATGGAGTTTTGCGTATTAAGTCAGAAATACTTCATTATGTTACATCCTTATCCCTACACATAAATAAAAAAACGAGAATAAGGAATGAATAAGCAACATCCTTTGTGCTTGACGCTCTTGGTTAGGAACACAGTGAACACTCAGAATGCTGAATTTTCCATGGTTGCCTTTGGTAATTCCTACTACATTTTAAAAAGGACAAAATAAGAGAGTTGTGGCTGATAAAATATTCCAAACGACCCTCTTCTGTGAAAGGAAAGTCCTCCAATACATAGCAAGCAGCTTGGTGCGGGCTTTTAGCAGTAAATAAAGGGCAAAGGGACGAGGGAAAGGGAGGGGGAGAGAGTCTAATCTCACTGCAGATTGTTCCGTAAAAAGAACGTCGGCTTTTCAGAGAAACGAAATTTAAATGCCGACCTCTTCCCACCTGTCTTTCAGGAAGAGGTCAAAATATATTGTGTGCGTCGTACATAAAGATTCGTCTAAGCTGTGTTTAACAGCGAAAAGAAAACTTATTTAGAAATCAGAGAGGTGCTTTCATAGAGGATGTTTACTAATTACTTTAATTTACACAAAGAAGGCGCTTGTAGAATTTCCTACATGATAGAGAATAAAATTCTTGAATTACCTAACCATTTAAGAACTTACAGAAATGCACTCCCTCAAAATTTGTAACTAAGGTAACTGTAAATATAATTCTAAGTTTATCTTACATAAATATTAATTGGTCTTAGCTTTGTTTCTATATAGTTTATTTTTCAATATATGGAGATTCAAAAACGAGTTTTACTACTGTATATAATTTTCTATTCACTATATATATTATTAAAATTCACACTAACGATTATTTATATATCGTTTCCACAAACGATTCTTACTAAAGCTTATTTTTATATTAATTTAAATAAACCTTTGCATAAATAGTTTCAAATACATTTCTTTGGGGCAACAAGGTGGGCTGAAGCGACAGTCAGATCTTTAGAAAGCGAGCTGCTACATGCTGAATTTAAAATTCCAGCTCTTTCCATGACATCGCTAGAAACAGCATTTCCAAACATAACAAAAACATTGAAAATTTCTAACTAAAAGCAACGAATATCTCGAAAAATGGTTAATCCTACAAAAATACTGATTTTACCTAAATATGTGTTTTAACGAGATCTACATTTCTTGTGTAGTAATTTTTTGTCTTTCTCTCACTGCTTACAAGTTGTACAAAATTAGACTAAATCCATTCCGAATTAAAACACACTGGGACTGATTTTCTAACTGTTTTAATTTAAACTACTTACCTGAAAATTCGCACATTTAATGTGAGTAAGTCTAAAAATAAATGTGCAAAACTCAAATCTCTAGCTCAAATAGTTTCTCACATAATGAAATTAATTATTTTTAAACAGCGAAAAATATCAAAATTTCTAAAACTGTCTTGAGCATTAAAATTTACCAGAAAGTTATGATAGTGGCAGTTTTTTAATAATTCAGTACAGTAGGATAAATACAAGAATTTGATTGAATTTGATTTTATTAGTTGTAAAGAAATAAATTTTTGTTTTATGAAGTTGTTGGTGTGAACATTTTCCTTCATTTTCAGTATAAATTAATATTTTTATGAGCTAATAAATCCATCACTTTCTATTGTGTATTCGAATCAGAGCAAAGCTGAAACGTAAGGAATAAATTTTGTACTCAAAACTCTAAAACAGAGAAAGCACATACTGGTCTAGTGGGGGTAAAAGGGAGCGCACGGATGATTTGAGGGTGTCACTGGACTTTTAAAAATAGCAGATTTTGAAAAGTATTTGGTCAGTATGATTCACGAATGCCTATAGAATACTTATAATTAAAAAATCCAAATTTTGTCATTTTTACCTTAAAATTCAGTACCAGTGTCCATTTAGAGGTTACTGAGAGAAAATTAAAGATATACAGGGTGAACCATTTAAGTTGAGACTATAAAATCTCCAAAACTAAGCGTTGTAAAGGAATGTCTTTAATAAAAGTTGCTTGATATTATGAAGGAGAAGTAAACGCCATTAGTCGTGTTTTGTTTGGAGGACGTTATGATGGTCATTTTGGAGTCAATTTAATTTTTTTAAATTGAACTTAACTTTTTATTGTTTTCTAACTCCTCATAAAAAACTAAACAGCATTTGTATAATGCACTTTCCAATTTTCTTACACCAACGTAAACAACAACGAATTTTCTTAATGGCTGTGTACGAAGAGTGCAATGAATGGAGTGGACCATCCATTTGAAGGTGAAGTTATGTTTCATAACTGGGAGCCAACATTTTTTATTTTGTTTCCTTATTCCTTATCACAAATTAACTGTTTTTAACCCATTTTCTAATGAGAAGACCGCATAAAATGTAGGTTCCATTTAAAAAAATTAAATTGACCTATTTCCACGGCGCTACCCTGCTCAGTTAGAGAATGTGTACATGGTGACTGGATTTTTGAATCGCCTTAAAATGTTCGAAATCAGGTTGATAAGGGTTGGTTAATTAGTCGCGTGTATCTACAGCTAACCAGCACAAGGAGAGTTGGGGGAGGTCCGAAATATGCTAAAAGAACCGTCTCGAACACAACCTGTGAGGTTGGTAACTGCTGACATGAAATTGGCTAGACCTTTACTTTCATAAAGGTTATTTTACTTATTACTTTCTCTACTACGTATAGTAAGTAGGGGAAGTATTGTATTCCACCCAAAAATTCGATACCGAAATTTCACCGGAAATACATGTTTTGAGACACCCTGAATCCAAAAAAAGCATTTTTGGAAACATGTCTGTGTGTCTGCTGTGAACAGCATAACTCAGAAACGAACAGACTCTGCAAATGTTTACCTCGATTCACATGAAGTAGATGGAGAATAAGCGTTTGTATAAATAATTTGTACAAGAGTAGAGAAAGTCATGTGAGTGTAACACATCAGATTTTTTTTATCATTTTGTTTACGTATATAACACTAAAATATGCACCAGGTTCAGTTTGTTAGGAAATAAACCAAAGGAGCTTCGTAAATCCTATTACTGAGTTTGTCATCCCATTTTCCATCTCACTTAATGTTGGCACGCAGACTACATGAATCATTCAAGGTGCTTTATGGATTTACTCTTCCGCATTATTTAAACACAAGACGAATCGCTCAACGTGAAATAAGCACACTCTGTAATTTCGTGTTTGATACACAGTTTGAACCAAAGATCTGTTCATTAATTATACAAGAAGTATCAACATTTTGTTTACAGCACATATTTCAGGAAAGGAAAAGCTCTTTTGCCTAAGAACCACGAGCAAATTGAACAGTGTCATTCAACGGTCGCTTACCATGTTGAGTACTACCAGGCATGTTTTTAAACTAAGTACAAGGACTTTTTACTTTCTCTACTACGTATAGAAGTAGGGGAAGTATTGTATTCCACTCAAACATTCGTTACTGAGATTTCACCGGAAATATATGTTTTGAGACCCCCTGAATCCAAAAAAAGCATTTTCGGAAACATGTCCGTGTGTGTGTGTGTGTCTGTCTGTGAACAGCATAACTCAGAAACGAACAGTCGGATAAACACCAAACTTGGTATTTAGGTTCAGTATCTTCCAGGGATGCGACACGAAGGTTTTCAATAAAAGCCCCCCACACCAGATTACCCTTTACATGGAAGATTTTTCGAAAATTTGAATTTTCTCAAAAATGGCTCTAACGATTTTGATTAAAATATCATATGTTTAAGATATTTTTATGACAAATAAAATGTATATCTTGAATTTCCTGGGAAAGTCTCCAAAAGTATTCTTCATTGTGAACGACTTTTGCATAACTGGTAAACCATAAGCGATAGACAACATTTTACTACACAAAATGTAGATCGCGTTAAAATACACGATTTATGTCATATACATTTTGTTGTTGAGTAAACCATTTTCGAGATATTACTTGTTATTCCCTTAAATTTTTCAATACTTATTCTTTCAAATGGGAATTCGTTATTCATTTTTTTGTCTTGGATATGCAACGAGTATTAATCTGTGGGAAAGGGAATGGTGCTGCACCTAGCAACCAGCTATTAAGAGATATGTATGTGCTTAAAGGCTACTGTATTTTGAAATTGTCCTTGTAAATATATATTCCCCTTACATCTACAAGAAAATTAGCAATAAGATAGACTCTGCGAATGTTTATCTCGATTAACATGAAGTAGATGGAGAATAAGAGTTTGTAAAAATAGTTAGTACAAGAGTAGAGAAAGGCATGTGAGTGTAACACATCAGATTTTTTAAAAAAATAACACACCATTTTCCAAATACTTTATTTTCATTACTTTACACCTTACACGACTTCTCCACATAGTGACGATGGTTATTCAGGCACTTGTCGTAACGGGAAACCGCTTTGGTATGCCTTCGTCAAAGAATGATGCCACCTCTGATGAAAGCCAAGAATGAACATCATCGTCGTTGAATTGGAATCCACTAAGGAATTTCTTCAGATGGAGAATCAGAATGAAAATCACTTAGTGCCAAAACTGGACTGTAGGGAAAGAGGTCGAATTGTCCCCAACCAAATGACAGCGATCAGATCTTCAGTTTAGTTGTGTGTGGCCGGGCATTGTCACTCATTATTGTAACCCAATAAACCTCACACAATTGGCGGTGAATGTTTGGTGACATTTATCGCATTCAATAATGACTCACTGATCTGACTTTACAATGGGCAGGTCGAAACGCTCTAACATAGCAAAACACAAAGTGGCGATGGCTCACAGCTGCTTCTGGCTTCCCAATAAATGACAGAAGTGATATCGCGCATGCTCAAATCCCGACTGCAGCATTGCAGTAGCGAAATATTCAAACGGTTGTTGCTTTAAAAACATATATCGTACTTATATTCCACACTTGTATCATCATATCAGCCAGAAATAAGGTCTCAACTTCATATTTACTACGAGGATTTCTACTGTATTTACCTTAATTTTCAGATCAAAGCTTCTCGGGTTATCAGCCGTATAATATTGATGAAGTCGCTCGAGATTTCGGTCACACTAGCTTTGTAGCCTTCATTTGGAAGCAGCTGGAGCGATTTCATCAATATTACACGACTGGTAACACGAAAAGCTCTGATTAATAATCATCGCCGTGAAAGCTTCAAAACTTGCATGTTACACATTCCTAGAAAGGAATGTATAATAGCTGAAAGAATAAAGTACCAGAAACGAACCTATTAATTCAATGGTACAGGCGAATTAAACCGTTAATAAGTGATGAGATGCCTTTCTCTCTTCTCCTCTACTTCTCTAGCGTTTCCGGAAATATTAGTAAAATTAAAAAGCTAGGCAATCGGTTCGGTAGTGCCGCATAATATCGGTGGAAGTTATTGGCGGTATCGAACACATTACAGAAGCCTTTGGATTGTGTATGAAAAAATCTGATGTGTTACACTCACATGACTTTCTCTGCTCTTGTACAAACTATTTTTGCAAACGCTTATTCTCCATATGCTTCATGTTAATCGAGATGTTAATCTTATTGCTAATTTTCTTGTAGATGCAAGGGGAATTGCTAGGCTTTAAGCGATAGTCAAATATTTTAAGAGCTGGTTGTTATGTGGAGTATTCCATTCTCTTTGCATTACCAGAACAAAAAAAAAATGAATAACGAATTTGAGAAAAAGTATAAGTATTGGAAAATATGCTGTTCACAGACACAGACACACACACACACACACACGCGCGCGCGCGCGCGCGCGCGCGGACATGTCTCCGAAAATGCTTTTTTGGGATTCAGGGCTCTCAAAATATATATTTCCGGTGAAATATCGGTATCGAATTTTTGGGTGGAATACAATACTTCCCCTACTTACTATACGTAACAGAGAAACTAAAAATATGAAATAATGTGATGATGGCTTGAACTTTAGTCAATTCTTGTGCAATCTGATACATTTTAAGTGGCACACGGCGTGGTCCTGTGCGTCAAGCCAGCTGTGTATGTCAGTTTTTTTTAATACCACGCGGCTCCCATATATTTGCACGGCAACAGCACCTGTGCCACCTGTTTTTAATTAAATCCGTCCTATAAACAAGGAACCAAAATAGTTCCGCTCTTCACAGTAGCCGGGTAATGGGCGTCATGTAGCTATGGTTTTGAGCTGCAATAAAAACAAAGTAGGTTATGAGACTCCAGCAGGTGGCACCAACAACAGCAAGGGCTCCTCTCTTTACTATGACACTAACATTTAACATGATAATAATTGTTTGCAGGACAACTACATCAAAACTGACAAAGCGACTCATGTGTAACTCTAATAACACCTTTGTACCGACTTTATTGAATATTCGCATAAAAATTTTATTACTTTCTCTACTACGTATAGTAGGTAGGGGAAGTATTGTATTCCAAACAAAAATTCGATACCGAGATTTCACCGGAAATATGTTTTGAGACCCCCTGAATCCAAAAAAAAAGCATTTTGGACACATTTCCGGGTGTGTGTCTGTGTGTGTCTGTGAACAGCATAACTCCGAAACGAACAGTCGGATAAACACCAAACTTGGTATTTAGGTTCAGTATCTTCCAGAGATGCGACATAAAGGTTTTCAAGAAAATCCTCCCACTCCAGCTTACTCTTTGATTTTCTCAAAAATGGATCTATCGATTTTGATTAAAACATGACAAATGAAATGTATATCTCAAATTTTCTGGTAATGTCTCCAAAAGTATTCTTAATTGTGAACGACTTTTGCATAACTGGTAAACCAATAAGAGATAGACAAAATTTTACTACACAAAAAGTGTAGATCGCGTTAAAATACACAATTTATGGCGTATACATTTTTTTTGTTGAGTGAACCATTTTCGAGATATTGCTTATTATTCCCTTAAATTTTCCAATACTTATACTTTTCCTCAAATGGAAATTCGTTATTCATTTTTTTTGTCCTGGTAATGCAAAGAGAATGAAATACTCCACATAGCAATCAGCTCTTAAAATATTTGACTATCGCTTAAAGTCTATCAATTCCCCTTGCATCTACAACAAAATTAGCAATAAGATTAACATCTCGATTAACATGAAGCATTAGGAGAATAAGTGTTTGTAAAAATAGTTCCCAGAAAATTCATGATATACATTACATTTCTCATAAAAGTATCTCAAACATATGATATTTTAATCAAAATCGTTAGAACCATTTTTGAGAAAATTATAGGGTAATCTGGGGTTAGGGGATTTTCTTGAAAACCTTTGTGTCGCATCTCTGGAAGATACTGAACCTAAATACCAAGTTTGGTGTTTATCTGACTGTTCGTTTCTGAGTTATGCTGTTCACAGACAGACACACACACGGACCTGTTTCCAAAAATGCTTTATATGCATTCAGTGCACCTCAAAACATGTATTTCCGGTGAAATCTCGGTGTCGAATTTTTGGTTGGAATACAATACTTCCCCTAATTTCTATACGTACTAGAGAAAGTAAAAGCACTGACAATTTTGGAATTAATTGTTCTTCCACACAAACCGTATGTTGGATAAGGTTGCACAGGTAGAATCAGAAGAGTGAAAAATACAATGCCATCGCCTGGATTTGAACCACGGATCTCCCGGTTTTCGTCCAGTTACTCTAATCACTGAGCTTCTATGGTAACATGCCAATACTACATTAAATTCACCAAATGATTCGCAGTTTTTCCGGTAAACCACAAGGAGATTTCAAGTTGTATTGAGATGGCATACCCTAATGGCGACTTACAATGCTGTAAGTTTTTAAGTCCCGGGCTTCATGGTTTTGACCACTGTTGGGTCAATTAATTGAACTAATTGTTTTTCCACACAAGGCGTGTTTTGGACAAGGTCATATCATCGCCGGGATTTGAACCATGTATCTTGCTGTTTCAGTCAATTGCTCTAACCACTGAGTTACTACGACAACATAGCCGTACGACATAAGATTCCCCAAGTGATTTGCATTTTTTTCGGTAAACCATACAAGAAAACCTCAAATTATATTCAGATGGACATACCCCAATGTGTTTCAAGTATTCAATTTATTAAATTTTATTAAAATATAATAATAAAAAGTAAACATTTTGTAGCCTAAGGTTTAAATACTAATTAACTAATGTTAATGACAATATTTTCTGTGCAGCTAGTTTAGCTATTCAGCAATTCCCAAGGGGTTTTTGTTTTGTTCAAATTGAATGAACTTATTTTTATTCAGCGAAGCATCCATATATATCGTAACTAGGAAACAAAAGTGTATTGTAAGAAACACACATACTACTGACCTACAGTATGTAGAGGAAGTATGGCATTCCACCCAAAAATTGTATATCGACATTTCGGCATAAACATAGATTTTGATGTCCCATACATCCAAAAATCATTTTTAGATAAAGGTCCGCATATGTATGTGCGTCTGTTAACAGATAACTAAGAAAACCGAAACGTTTTATAAATACCAAATTAGTATATAAGTTCAGTACTTTCCAAAGATGCGAGAAAAGATTTCTGAGAAAATCCTCCCACCCCGAGCTACTCTCCGTATGGAAATGTTTTCTGTTTTGTATCTTCTCAAGATGGCTGTAACGACTTCGATTAAAATATCATATAAGATATTTATATGTTAAAGTAAGATGCAATCTTAAATATTATGGAATAACCTGCTATGTCTACTTTATTTTGCATAGTTGTGTAAAACTGGTAAATTCCAGAGATAGAGAAACCTAACTTACAGCAAATTTAAATATAATTAAAAAAACACAATTTGTAGCAAATCATTTTCTTGTGGCATTAGTCAGTTCCGAGATATCCGCTGTTATGGTTTTGAATGTTAAAATATTTAATTTTTTCGAATTTTCATTATTCAGTCTTTCTTTTCTCCCAAGGAGCAGAAAAGGATTTAAATACTGCAGTCAAAGGCCTATTGTGCAGTATGTAACCTCCGGGAGGAAGGGACAAGATGAAATATCGGAAGGGTTGTTATCCAGATCAAGTAGTGGCAGGTGCGGATATTGCGGGGTCCCTAAAGTTCACAGATGGAAACACTCCTGCAGGCACCCCCAACACTCCTCCTGAAGAACAGTTCCGAATTGCCCTTGTTGCGTAACAAAAGAAGAAGAAATAGTCATAGAGCGCATATTCACCGCGCATCACACACCACCATACAGCCCAGTCAAGCCCCGTACTCCGAAATGTGATAGGAAATTAAATTATGGGGAATTAGAGAGCGGAAAAATGTAGAAGCGGAAAAACCAACCCAGCATTCGCCTGGCAACAAGGGAAAACCACGAAAAGCAACCCAAGTCAGAGTGGGCGGTCGCCGGAGATCGAGCCTTACACCTCCGGAATGCAGACCACAGACATTTCTCCCTGAGCTATCCCGCTCGGTTGATCAGCTGTTTATCGCAAGGTCATGTAAAGAATATGAAATTGTAATGACCCGCTTTTATATATTGACTATCATCTTTTGTAGTATAATGAAACATTCCTGAAAAAAACTAATCCCGATTAACATTAAGCAGATAAAAAAACAAGCTTTTATAAGAATAATTTGTAAGACTTATAAAATAGTGGATAAAGAATTGTATGCGAACGTAACACATAAGATTTCAATAAAATCAAATACGATGTGTTACACTTAATTGACTTTCTCTACACTGTACAAACTATTTTTACAATCAATGAAATTAATTGTTCTTTCACACAAGCCGTGTGTTGGACAGGGTTGGAAAGGTAGAATCAGATGACTGAAAAATTCAATGCCATAGCCGGGATTTGAACCACGGATCTCCCGGTCTCCGTCCGGTTGCTCTAACCACTGAGCTACCATGGCAACATGCCGACACGACATTAAATTCTCCAGCTGATTCGCATTTTTTCCCGGTAAACCACAAGGAGATCTCAAATTGTATTGAGATGCCATACCCCAATGGCGACTTACATTTATTGTAAGTACTTTAAGTTCCGGGCTTTTATAGTTGCAACCACTATTAGGTCAATTAATGAAATTAATTGTTCTTTCACACAAGCCGTGTGTTGGACAGGGTTGGAAAGGTAGAATCAGATGACTGAAAAATTCAAATCCCGGCTATGGCATTGAATTTTTCAGTCATCTATTTTTACAATCGTTTATTCTCCATCTACATCATGTTAATCGAGATAAAAGGGGAATTGGTAGGCTTTAAGCGACAGTCAAATCTTTTAAGAGCTGGTTGCTATGTGGAGCATTCCATTCTCTTTGTATGTCCAGGACATAAAAAAACGAATAACGAATTCCTATTTGAGCAAAAGTATTGGAAAATTCAGACAGATAACAAGGAATATCTCGGAAATTGTTCACTCCACAAAAAAAAATGTATACGACATAAATTGTGTGTTTTAACAAGATATACATTTTTTGGTACAGTAAAATTTTATCTGTCTCTTACAGTTTACCAGTTATGCGAAAGTCATTTAGAATAAAGAGGACTTGGGGACATTCCCAAAAAATTGAAGATATACATTTCATTTTCCATGAAAATATCTTAAACATATGATATTTTAATAAAAATGGTTACAGGCATTTTTGAGAAAACAAAAGTTTCGAAAAGTTTTCGATGTAAAGGGTAGTCTGGGGCTGGAGAGCTTTCTTGAAAATCTTCGTGTCGCATCTTCGAAAGATAGTAAACCTAAATACCAAGTTTGGTATGTATCCAAATTTTCATTTTTGAGTTATGCTGTTCACAGACACTCAGACACATTCACATACAGACCTTTTTCTAAAAATGCTCTTTTTTATTCAGGGGGCTTCAAAGCATATATTTCCGGCGTACTCTCGGTATCGAATTTTTGGGTGGAATTCAATACTTATCCTACTTACTATACGTAGTAGAGAAAGTAAAAACGAATAACGAAAAAGTATAAGATTGGAAAATTCAAACAAATAAGAAGGAATATCTCGAAAATGGTTAACTCCACAGAAAATGTATATGACAAATTGTGTGCTTTAACGAGATCTATATGTTTGTCCAGTATACCTTTATCCATCTCTTACTATTTACAAGTGATGCAAAAGTCTTCAGAATGAAGAAAACGTTTGGGGACAGTTCAGAAAAATTCCAGATATACATTTCATTTCCCATGGAAGTATATTAAATATATAATATTTTATATCAAAATCGTTAGGGTCATTTTTTAGAAAATAAAAATTTTCGTAAAATGTTACCTGTAAAGGGTAGTCTTGGTGGGGGATTTTCTTGCAAATCTTAGTGTTGCATCCTTGGAAGATACTAAACTTAAATACCAAGTTGTCCGACTTTTCGTTTTTGAGTTATGCTGTTCACAGACTGATAGACACACAGACAGACTTGTTTCCAAAAACGCTTTATTTGGATTCAGCGAGCTGAAAACACGTATTTGCGGTGAAATCTCGGTATAGAATTTTTGGATAGAATGCAATACTTCCCCTACTTGCTGTTATACGTAGTTAGAAAGTAACAAGTATTAGTAATGGACATAATTGATGTCATCTTTGGGCCGCATAAATAAATGCTTTGTTTGGAGCTATTTAAACCCTCCTTTATTTTCACTTCCACTCGAGTGTATACGTCAGTGACATAACCAAACACACTCATGCAGACAGCGTATTGAGCATGTGAGTTGCTTGTCACGAATGCCCCACACCCTGCACGTTCCAACCGAGCTGGCAGATGGCGCTGCTGTGTTGATGACAGCAAGGGTCCACGTGACTGGACTCGATCTAAGGAAATTGATGCAACATTTACTGGTCCCAGTGGGCAGTTTATGCTGACATCCTGGCCCCGGTTCTGAAGTCGTCACCGAGGGAACGCTAACGCGGTGCTATGAATCATTACTGAGGTGCGCACCAGTGAAACTTGCTACTAAATAAACAGTGTAGAGGAAACCTATATCTCATGTTTTAATACTTCTAACTATAGCAGTTTCCCAGCAGTAGCTCTGATAGTTTCATCTATGAGCCTTCGTGCATAATAATAACAGCATGGGCCTGTAGAATTAAATCCAGAAAACTTAAATATGTGGTTTACACTTTACTGGTGATTTACTGATTTCTTATACTTTCTCTACCATTTCACATCGATTATTTCCTTCAAAATTCACTAAAACTATTGAAAAGTATAATATCTTTAAATCAAATGTGAAGGTATATTTGCAATGGCACTGCTTTTATTCAGTTAACAGTATTTAAATATAATAACTACCGCTTATGTAGTTTGCAAAACTTTTACAATCAATACAATATAATTCGTACGTAATTGTGTGTGGTACTGACCCATGTTAGGGCAAAAATTTTTCTCAAATGGGAATTCGTCATACATTTTTTAGTCTTGGATATGCAAAGAGTATTAAACTGTGGCAAAGAGAATGGTGCTGCACATAGCAACCAGCCATTAAGAGATATATCTATGCTTAAAGGCTACTGTATTTCTATATTGCCCTTGCAAATACAAAACAAGGGGAACATAGTAGGCCTTAAGCGATAGTCAAGTATTTTAAGAGACGGTTGCTATGTGGAGTATTCCATTCTCTATGCATTACCAGCACAAAAAAATGAATAACGAATTTGAGAAAAAGTATAAGTATTGGAAAATTTAAGGGAATAACAAACAATATCTCGAAAATGGTTCATCCAACAAAAAAATGTATATGGCATAAATTGTGTATTTAACACGACCTACATTTTTTGTGTAGTAACATTTTTTCTACCTCTTATGGTTTACCAGTTATGCAAAAGTCGTTCACAATGAAGAATACTTTTGGAGACATTCCCAGAAAATTCGAGATATACATTTCATTTGCCATGAAAATATCGTAAATATATATTATATTTTAATCAAACTCGTTATAGCCATTTATGAGAAAATTAAAATTTTCGAAAAATGTTCCATGTAAAGGGTAATCTGGGGTGGTGGGATTTTCTTGAAAACCTTCGTGTCGCATCTCTGGAAGATACTGAACCTGAATACCAAGTTTGGTGTTTATTCGACTGTTCGTTTCTGAGTTATGCTGCTCACAGACACACACACACACACACACACACACACACACGGACGTGTTTACAAAATGCTTTTTTGGATTCAGGGGGACTCAAAACATACATTTCTGGTGAAACCTTGGTATCGAATTTTTGGGTGGAATACAATACTTCCTCTACTTACTATACGTATTAGAGAAAGTAAAAGAATAACCAAGTAATGAACCATTCACAGCATTAATAACGGATATCTAAAATGGCTTGTTATTTTACTTAAATTGTGAGTTTTAAAGATGAATACAATTTTTCCGTCTATGACAACTATTTAGTAGTTTTACAAGATTATACAAATTTTTTTTGTAAGATAACTTCAAAAACTATTCCCAGAAATTCAACATATAGTTTTATTTGTCATGTAAAGATTTTAATAATATAGGGCATTTTACTTAAAATCATTAGAGCCATTTTTATAAAATAAAAAAGTTAGAAAAACCTTTCATGCAAAGGATAATATGACGTGGAGCGCTTTTATTGAAAATCCTCGTGTCACATCGTTGAATGGTACCGAACCTAAATAACAGGTTTTGTATTTATCCAAAATTTACGTTTTTGAGTTACGCCGTTCACAGACACACACACACACACACGAACCTTTTTCTAAAAATGATTTTTTGTTCTCAGGGGCTTCAAAACACGCCTTTCCGGTGAAATCTCGATATCGATATTTTGGGTGGAATACAATACTTCCCCTACTTACTACATACTAGAGAAAGTAAAAAGAATGTGAACAAGAACTTCAAAACAAGGCAGTATTCTAAAATTCAAGCCAGAGTTAAAGCAATGACTACCTCGGAAATGATTATGCCACTAAAAATGTATTCGAAAAAAATTAGTGTTTTAAAAATATCTGTATTTTTTGTGTAGGAAGTTTCTGTCTCTCTCTCCCTCTCGTGATTTACCAGTTATATTACGTTAAACAAAATTAATTCAAGTAAAAGCGAATACACAGGCTTGCACACACACATTTTATATGCCATGCAAATACCATAAACAAAACGCATTTTAATCAAAATCATTAATCATATTTGATAAAATAGAACATAAAAAGCACATTTACATCCAAAGACTAGCATGTGGTGGGAGATTTCCTTGAAAATTTTCGCGTCGCATTCTTTGGAGGATGCTAAACTAAAATTATATTTAATTTTCAAAATTACCTGCTCACACGGGCACACATGGACCTTTTACTTTCTCTACTACGTATAATAAGCAAGGAAAATATTGCATTCCACCCAAAAATTCGATACCATGAAGTTGTTATTTTTACGTTGTTATTTGCCCCACGCTTTGGGAGCCAATTTGAGAATAGTAGTTGTATTGTAGTTCAACTGTTGGGGAGCCGAACTTGAAGTAGTTGCAACCGCATGTATGGTATAAAGTTTCCGATAGCCTTCGCCCTAAATGTACATTCCGGTGGCCTTTGCGTCAGTATTATTGTTAGACATTTTTCTCTTTGCAGGGTTGTGGTGCAACCGAAGAATGTAGGCTTACAGAGATTATAATTTTTAATTCACTCCTTTTTATTAATTCTTGACACAATTTAAATAACACTTCACTGATATAGAGAGCTGTGAGATTCTTTTATTAATTACTTTCACTTTTTAAACACGTAAACTATTTTTGTCTCACACGAATACGTATTAAATTTCTCGAGGACACATCGCGTCCGGTTAGGTACACTGTCTACAACCAACGCGTCCAGTTATGAAAACTGTCTACAAGCAACTGACTTGATTTATACCGCCTAAATTTGTAAGTTTCTGTAATTCAAGTCTCTGATTGGCTAATCCTAGTACAATAAAATACCTTCATTTAACTAAAGCTTTTTCTGGTTTTTGATTGGCTATTTTATAAACTGTCACTAAAATTACATTATTGCTTCCAAGAATTACAAGCAGTATTGTTAAACTTTCAAATTCATTATTGCCTCAAGGTTACCTCATTGTTACCTTATTGTTAGCAACTTTTAACCTATTATTCTCATAGATCCTACACTATTAAATTACATAATACATTCAGATAACATTATTCAACATGCATACAATAATATAAACATATACAATGACTGTAATATACACTTTTTATATCTTGTTACTGCACTTATTACTTTAAGGTGGGCTGTTATTGAATTTTATATTATATGATTTGACTGAAATCATTTAAATGTTAAAAATACTGCCTCAACCAAGATTTCTACGGAAATACACTTGAATACAAAAAAGCACAGGAAAAGGTCCTGTATGTATGTGTGACTTTGAACAGCATAACTCAAAAACGAAAAGTCAGATAAATACCAAACTTGGTATTTAGGTTCAGTGTCTTTTAAGGACGCGACACGAAGATTTTCAAGAAAATTCTCTTACCCCAGACTACCATTTACATGGAACATTTTTCGAAAATTTTTATTTTATTAAAATTGGCTCTAATGATGTTGATTAAAATAACAAATTCTTAAGTTATTTTCATGACAAATAAAATGCATATCTTGAATTTTCTGGAAATGTCTCCAAAAGTTCTCTTCTTTCTGAATGATTTTTGCATAACTGGTAATCCGTCAGAGATAGACAAACTTTTTCTACACAAGAAATGTAGAACTCGTTAAAACACACAATTTAGGTCCTATAAATTGTTTTGCGGAGTGAACCATTTCCGAGATATTCCTTGTTATTTGTTTAAATTTTCCAATACTTATATTTTTTCACAAATGGGAATTCGTTATTCGTTTTATGTCCTGGACATGCAAAGACAAGAAAATGCTCCCCATAGCAACCAGATTCTGTATTTCTATATTGCCCTTGTAAATATATATTCCCCTTACATCTACAAGAAAATTAGCAATAAGATAGACTCTGCAAATGTTTATCTCGATTAACATGAAGTAGATGGAGAATACACGTTTGTAAACATAGTTTGTAGAAGTGTAGAGAAGGTCAGGTGATTGTAACACATCAGATTTCTTAAAGAAATTCTCCTGTTTGGAGTCGCGGGACTATAAAAGGTGATATTGGGATGTTAAATTTTTGAGTGGAATACATTATTTCCTTTACTTTCTATAATTATGTTCCTGAAAGAGAAAGTAAAACAATTAAATCATACACAACATTTGTGCTCTGTTTCAAACTTTTAGACTTTGGTGGAGATATGGAATTAATTACCTTAATTAAAGAAAGGTCCCCAGAACCTCTTGATGGTAGAAGCCAGTAGGCTAACCACTACAACTCAAGAGTGTTTTGTATGGTATAAAACAAGCGATTTGATTAGAAAGTAATCTGTTGTTTTTACCCATTATTAGCTTCGTTAAATTTGTTTTTGCTGTGCTGATTGTAAAGCAAATTCGTGGTAACAAGGTTGTCGACACTGTTTTCCTCCCAACTTAGTTAATTTGTTGATTGCCATAATGTGGGCGTATAAAGCGTTGGCCTCTGACATGGGGTTTTAAAACTAATGATTTCATTTTCCCCATTATGTTTTAAGGTCACATATTCATGAAATTTTGCCAAAGATCATAAAAATATGGACACACGTTTTCCCTAGCAGTGTACGGTGAATGAAATCACACTTTGAAAATACAAACTATTTTGCTTTAAAACATTTTTATGGAGCAAAAAAGTGTCGTTCATCTTAAAACGTGTATTTCTGGAACACACCTCACTGCCGGTAGAGTATGTTGTTAAATAAGAAGCTACTTAGCTTGTTGCGCCTACTTAACTGGGAAGAGGGATTACAAGGAAGAACAGATTTAGTGACCGCAGACACAACGCAGCAGTATTCGTAACGCTTCCAGAAAACGACTGGAGGAGAGGATCATCATCTACGGAATTTTACGTGAAACTATTTTTATTTTCTGAATTTTTTCTTTAGAAATTTAGCTACATAAAGCTCTAGTTGAAGAAATTGCAATAAAAGTTTAAACCAAGTTGAATGAAATGTTTAGAAATTAGTAATTTCAGTATGAAGTGTCTACCTTTAAATGTGCCAGTTGAGACAGTAACTATGGTTATATATGCCATATATATAATAATGTGAATTATAATGTAAAACGGTATTAATAAGAAAAATACTTGTATAAATAGAAGTTAAAACATAAGTTTTATGAATGTGCAAGTGTAGCTAGAGCTGTGGAATTCTTGTTAAAAGCCGACAAACATATCTTTGTGCCAGAATTAGGGCCCAGGCAGAAAGGACTTGTACGGGAAGGTCATAAAAGCCAGACCTTGAGTCTTTGTGAAATATAAAAGGCGACAAGCGAACACAACATACTTTCGTAGAGATGCCACATATTTGCAAACGTAGAACAATAGCCGGGTAAGTCTTCTGGAAAGTTCCAAGCTGAACGAAGACAGACAATGAAATTTGAAGGAAGAATATGTTTAAAATCTTCAAGGGGAGAAATTTTAGTTCTAGCGTCTCCATTAGCCAGGGCAGTTGAGTATAAAGTGCTGCGATGTGAATAACATACATGTAATTTCTCAGAAGCAGGCGTTATTAGTTACTTCTTATAATGTAGTAGGAACATTGAAATGATATCAATTTAAAAGTCCATAGGAACGTGTGATAAATACTGCAATTATTTCTAGAGCACGTATAAAATACTTGATTGATCAGCGACCGCAAGTTTGGCTTACGAACGTGGTAGGGCTCGACCGTTCTACAGCTCCAACTAACTTAAGAACTGTGTAGATTATTAATAAGACAGTCAATGCGTGTGCCATTAAAGCATAGTGTTCTTCAATAACTTAATCTATTGTTAGAGTTGTTACTTATTACCTTCCTTCCCGTTTCACACCCTGCAAAGTTATACATGCTTTACCAAAAACCTAAATAACAGCAGCCGTGGCAAGAAATAAAAATAAACAATAAGAGTAACAACTAAAACATTAGATATTTAACAACATTACCATAGTTCATATATTAAATCATATATTAATATATCGGACATACTGCGAGTTATGCTCTCCCTCCACGAGTATACCGCACAGTGTTGTTCTAACTCGGTAATGGAAAATTATATTTCGTTATTAGTATAATAATGGGAAGAGCATATAAGGCAGGCTTCGCAACGACAGCTCACAACAGCCACTGAATGAGTCCGTCTCGTATTGGTTTGATGCCAAAAGTCTGGCATTAACTTATGCACACAGGTTTAGGCTTCGGAGAGAAGAAAAATAGAGGAGGGAGACAAACATTAAGTGATGTGGTTGGATGGAAATTGTGTTGTAAATGGGTAACAAACCAAACAACAATCTGATGTGTTGCACTCACATGACTTTCACAACTCTTGCACAAACTATTTTTACAAACGCTTATTCTCCATCTACTTCATGTTAATCGAGATAAACATTTGCACTTCTTATTACTAATTGTCTTATAGACGCAAGGGGTATACGGCAGGTCTTAAGCAATGGTCAAATCTTTTAAGAGTTTGTTGCTATGTGGAACATTCCCTTCACTTCGCATGTCCAGGACAAAAAAATGAATTTCCATTTGATAATAGGTATGTGTTGGAAAATTCAAACAAATAACAAGGAATATCTCGAAAATGGTTCACTTTACAAAATAAATGTATGTGACATAAATTGTGTGTTTTAACGATCTTTACATTTTTGTGAAGTAAAATTTTGTCTAAATCTTACAGTTTACCAGTTATGCTAAAGTCATTCACAATAAAGGGGAATTTTGAGAGCATTCTCAGAAAATTTAAGATATACATTGCATCTGTAATGAAAATATCTTAATTATACGATATTTTAATTACAATTCTTAGAGCCATTTTTGAGAAAATGAAAGTTTTCGAAAATGCTCCATGTAAAGAGTAGTTTAGGGTAGGGGGGTTTTCTTGAAAATCTTCGTGTGGCATCTTTGAAAGATACTGAACCTAAACTAGTATTTATCCGACTTTTCGTTTTTGAGTTATGCTGTTCACAGATACACAGACACACATACACGCGCGCGCAGCTTTTTCTAGAAGTGTTTTATTTGCATTCAGGGGACCTCAAAGCATGTATTTCCGGTGAAATCTCGATACGGAATTTTTGGGTGGAATACAATACTTCCCTTACTTACTATACATAGTAAAGTAATTATAATTCTCACTTTCCTTTCACTCTCCTTATTACCCTGACATCGAGGAAATGCTCTTAATTTATTTATAATGTTTTTGGTTTTGTTTGTCATGTTTGTCTAATTAATGAGCATGTGTTGTGAATAGATTTGTATAATGTTATTTTTGTACATTGAAGTTAATTTTGTCCTACTTTGTAATGAGATGATTCAAAAAGGTATATGTTTGATGTGCGATTAAAGCTAATACACATCACAAAATCGTTCAATTGGTTTCATCCCCCGCCTCCCAAATCTCAGGGTAAAAACCAGCATTTAGTATTATTCGCTTTTAATCTCTTTTCTGGCGTGACTCTAACAATATAATTAAATTAAGATGAGACTAGTGCGGAAATGGTTATGTTATCTCAAGGCTAAGAAGAAACTGACTTGGTTCTTACTCTCTGGTGTGTAACCGCCATCGAGAAAAAAAATCTTATGTTACATTCACATGACTTTCTCTACCCTCTATAGCTTATCAGTGGGTATACAATTATACTTTGAAAAGCCTATTTTCCTATATACTTCATTTTGATCGAGATAAACCGTTCCATAAATAGCTGCATTACGCATTTTGTTATACCAGATACTCATAGATACAAAGGGAATAGCGGTGGTCAACTTTTTAGAACTGACGCTATAGACTAGCCTTAAAATTCCACTCTTTCCATGACATAACAAGAAACCACTGAAAATCGACAGTAATTTAAAAGAGTAATAAAATATTGAAGAATCCGAATCTTTAATAACAGCTATTTCGGAAACGCTTATGTCACAAAAAAGTTATTTGAAGAGATCTACATTTTTTCGTCTATTGCTTAACGTTTACCAGATATACAAGATTATATAAAATTCCCTCCGAATGAAGAGGATTTCACAGGCAATTCCCAGAAAATTCAGGACGTAATTATTATTGTCAAATATATTTAACATATGGTATTTTAATCAAAATCGTTAGAGCCAATTTTAGAATATATAAAATTTTGAAAATATTCCATGCAAATGGTAGTTTGGGGCGATTTTCTTGAAAATCCTCGTGGCCCATCCTTGTAAGATACTGAGCTTAAATACCAAGTTGGTGTTTACCCGACTTTTCATTTTTGAGCTATGCTTTTCACACACACTGACCTTTTCTAAAATGTTTTTATTCAGGGGACCTCTAATCATGTATTTCCAGTGAAATCAAATTTTGGGGTGGAATGTAATACCTTCTCTACCTAACATGCGTTGTAGAGAGAGCGAAAAGGGTACGTACAGGCTGCCAATCCACACAAGGTCTTGCTAGAACCAGGTAAGTGGTGGGTACTGGGTATCACAGAGGTGGGATGAAAATACTAAATCGCCTTTACCTCACCCCTTATCTAGTTCTAGCACTCCACTTAATGTATGTCTTACTTCCCCCCCCCCCGAATCTGAAACCGACCTGTGTTAGTAGGTTAGTGTTCGAGTGCCATACCTTTGACCTCAAACCAATACAAAAGCGATTAGTCGAGGAGCCGGTGTGGACTAACCTTACGAAGCAAGCCTTCAAGTAGCTTAGGTGAAATGTTTCCATACTCCTCCCCTTTTACCACTCACCTAGGTCTAATCTTTGCTGATATAATGCGTGTGTGTTGGGCTTGTGAACACTTCGCTTAGGTATGTCGTGGTACGCGAGCTTAGGTTTTACTAAAGAGTTTAGCCCCCGAAGCCACGCACAACACAGTCCTCGCCCTCGATTAAATATGCATCCCCTTTTTTGAGCAGCAAATTAAATAAAATCGGTTATAAAGCAGAAAGAGGTCAGCCTTTGAGGCGATATTACTGCATTTATGTACTTGATTCAGTGCTTCCATTAGAAAGTACCCTGTTATTTCCCATAATCTTCTTTATAGACACGTATAGAAGCAGCGCCTTTCAACTTCAATATCTGTTCTGCTACTACAGTTACCAACATTTCACCTAATATTTCCGCTTTCTTAGTTTTCTCCTGCCCACGCAGTTCTTTCATCCCCAAAGCCTCAAGGGTTCTTCTGCAAAGAGTAAAATGGGCGATAGGAAGGAGGATGGATTTCTGATCAAGCTCTCTCCCCCTCCCTCCCTCCCTCCCTCCCTCCCTTTCTCTGTCTTTCTTCATGTAATTTCCGGAGGACTCAATTTTAAACGATGAAATGTTCTGTGCAACAACGCTATGAACAGGGGAAAACTTCTTAAGATAAACTTATTTTTTTCTTCCACTAACATTCTGCGAGAGTTTTTTCTTGTTACAAAAAATTACTTCTCTGTTGTTTTAAAGATAATAAAAGATATAAAGTTTCATTTTTGATAGAAGAAAAACATTGGATCATTATAAACCCTTGCAGAATTGCCTTCATTAGCTTTCCATAAACTAAAATTTGCAGTGATTTAAACAACAGATATTTTATGAGCTAGTAGTTAATATTACGTCCAATTGCAAAATCGATTTTACAAGCCTTACTCTAGACGTGGTTAAATCCATAACTAACCTGAACTTTATCTAAAACGTCCTAAATCTATATAGTCGAAACCTTCTTTATTTCACTCCATTACGGGGGGGATCTAAAGCAACACATTTTCCTAACACGAGGTCCGACGGGGGCAAGCTAACAAAGTACTGAAATTACCTGAAAACCACCAAAATATTACTATATCATCATGGCCTAGGAAGGACCTACATAAATAATTCACTTAGTATGCAGTTATATGTCCAATATATTATACCAAATAAAAGTGATACAGTTTACCTTCTTGTTCCTAACACGCGTGCTTGCCCTGTTCACTGGCAAGACTCAAAGAGAGGGCAAGCTTCCTGTTACCACAAGATAAAACCAGTGTTACTCCTCCCCTTCTACTACGTCACTACCTGTTCTCGTTGCAAACCTAAGCGTTAACCATACAATGTTGCCATAACCACATATTCTTACAGTGTTACCAACACCACATGGCACAATATTAATATTACAAAGACAGAAAGTTTACATGTGTGGTTGTGTGTGTATGTGCGTGTATGTGTGTAGGGTAAACTCAAAAACCTCAACCAATTTGGATAAGTCTATCACCACCGAAAAGCCTAATTCGTTCTGACGGACATGGGTCACTAAAGCTCGTTCTAATTTCATTTCATATATGCTTAAAAGATTAAAAAGGATTCACAAAGCCCCTGTTCTTGAATACAAATATATTGGAGGTTTGAAAGAAAATGCTTACGAAGAAAGTGTTGATATTTAGTTCAGAATGCCATGGAATAGTAAAAATGATTGTTGTTACTGCATATATTATAATTTCTTCTTTTTTAATTATTTGTTTTAAGTCGCTTTAACTCACAAAGGTTTATTCGCGACTCCTGCTAATACAGTAGTTGTTGAACATTAATAGATTTCTAGGAATATATATATATATATATATACATATATATCATTTGATAATAAACAGATAAAGTTTTTCTTATGTGATCAATACAATTAAAGAACAGTTATAATTATGGAATTAATTGTTCTTTCCCTCAAGCGTGTGTTGGGCAAGGATGGATATATAATCAGACGGCGGAAAACTTCAATGCCATAGCCGAAAATTGAATCACGGATCTCCCGGTCTCCGTTCGGTGGCTCTAACCACTGAGATACCTTGGTAACATACCAGCACGACATTAAATTCTCCAACTGATTCGCATTTTTCCCTGTAAACTACAAGGAGATCTCAAGCTGTATTCAGATGACATAAATTATTGGCATACATGGCATACATTATTTTTCAGTCATTTGATTCTACCTTTCCAACCTTGTCCAATACACGCTTGTGTGGAAGAACAATTAATTCCATTAACTGACCTAATAGTAGTCGAAACTATGAAGTCTGGGACTTAAAGTACTTACGGTATTGTAAGTCGCCATTGGGGTATGTCATCTCAATATAATTTGAATCAGGAAAAATTGTATGTATTTGTTTATAACTTCTTTTCTCCGCAGAGTACAAAAACAAAGGCCAGTTACATTTTATTGCAAGGAATATACATACGAGGGGCGTCCAATAAGTAAGTTTTCCAATTTTATAAAAGACATTACACACAACAGCTAAATTAATTTTATTTAGGTAGTATAATCCTTTCTGTTACTTTTCTGCATAGTCGCCATGTTTTTCAAGCATTTTTGGTAACATGACAGGTTTTCCAAAGCAGCGTTACACCAAGTCGATTCCTCTACTTGCAACCAAATATTGACTTCTGATTTGAAGTGTGATACTACATATTCCATTAAAAGAAAACTTCCCGGACTTTTGTCTCGCAAAGTTCTCTTCCTTCATAACAATGCTCAGCCTCAAACAGCTGGAATGACCCAGGCGGAGCTCGCAAGATTCAACTGGGAAGTTTTCTCGCATCCTCCATATTCAGCAGTCTTGCCCCAAGTGGTTTTCACATGTTCCTCCAACTCAAAGGCCATCTTGGAGGTAAGCAGTTTAACACTGATGATGACGTCAAATCATAAGTAAAGAGCTGGTTACGAGCACAGAACCCGAGCTGGTACTACACTGGTTTGGAGAAACTTGTGCCACATTAACAAAAATGCTTGGAAAAACAGTGCAATTATGTATAAAAATAACATAAGGATTGTACAATGTAAGTAAAAAAGTTTAAAAAGCGCCAATAGATCCTATGTTACATCTGTTTTTCGAACTATACTTAAATGTGTTGTTTGCTGTTACAAATCTGTATCGAAATGGACTTCATTTCGATACAGATTTTCATTTCGATACGCTGCGCTACTCCGACCCACTGAAAAACATATATTTTTACGAAAATAGTTATATTAACCTACCTTTATCAGCAGATACGTATTGTCAGGTGCTACATCAATGAAGGTTTTAACTTCAATTGTCAAAAATATTTGGCTTTTTTCCCTCTGTACCCTATCGATTTCTGTTTTAATACAACTTTTTAAACTTTTTTTTATATTTATGGACGCTGTTTAACTGCGGTGGTCCTTAGCGTCCCATAGTATATTGGGCGTGAAAGACCTCTTTAACAGAGGCCTCTATAATAACTTCATAAAGAAGGGAGAGGTAAATTAAATTATTTAATGCGTCACTGGCGTTTATAAAGCTAACCCTGTAACGTCGGGTAGACCAGCTAGCGTGTTATAAACAGCTACAGCTAGAGGGGTTTTAGTAAGTAAACAAAGCCATCCTGTTACCGCAAGGAGTACAGGTGACGCTAGGTACCTACTGCGATGGCGAAAAAACCTTCCGCTCTCCAACAGCCGGTTTCTTTCCGACTGTTCCATATTGTATTCGCTGCATAGACATCAGCAGAGAACTGCATTAATATGCCTAAAGTAAAGAAGAGTTTATACATTAAATTAGTATCATTTGTGGCGGAACACTTCAGCAGAAATGGTGTAATTAAATAAAAATGAAACATGTAACGTTTCTGAGGCTTTTACACTCTTCTAGTAATATTATCATACGCATATTGTTTCAAAACATATACAGATTTCGAAATGCTTATTTAGTAGATTTCATAAAAGAATTGCACGCTATCAATAGCTAAACATACACTGACTTTTTACTTTCTCTACTACGTATAGTAAGTAGGGGAATTATTGTATTCCACCCAAAAATTCGATACCGAGATTTCACCGAAAATACATGTTTTGAAGCCCCCTGAATCTAAAAAAAGCATTTATGGAAAAATGTCTGTGTGTGTTTGTGTATGTGAACAGCATAACTCAGAAACGAACAGTCGGATAAACACCAAACTCGGTATTTAGGTTCAGTATCTTCCAGAGATGCAACACGAAGGCTTTGAAGAAAACCCGCTACCACAGACTACCCTTTACATGGAAGATTTTTCGAAAACTTTAATTTTCTCAAAAATGGCTCTAACAATTTTGATTAAAATGTCATATATTTAAGATACTTTCATGACAAATAAAATGTATATCTCGAATTTTCTGGGAATGTCTCCAAAAATATTCATTGTGAACGACTTTTGCATAACTGGTAAACCATAAGAGACAGACAAAATTTTAATATACAAAAAATATAGATCGCGTTAAAATACACAATTTATGTCATACATTTTTGTTGTTGAGTGAACCATTTTCAAGATATTGCTTGTTATTCCCTTAAATTTTCCAATACTTATACTATGGGAATTCGCTATTCAAGTTTTTTGACCTGGTAATGCAAAGGGAATGGAATACTCCATATAGCAACCAGCTCTTAAAATATTTAGCTATAGCTTAAAGCCTAACAATTCCCCTTGCACCTACAAGAAAGTTAGCAATAAGATTAACATCTCGATAAACATGAAGCATATGGAGAATAAGTGTTTGTAAAAATAGTTTGTACAAGAGTAGAGAAAGTCATGTGAGTGTAACACATCAGATTTTTTACTTCTAATACTCCTCAATACTGGTCTACCTCCGAAGTTCGGTGTAATGTCTACTGTCTTTTTACATTTATCAAACTAACACTTTTTTCCACCCAGCTCTTATCACATCTATCTATGACTAGCTTGGAACAAATCCCTAGAAACAAACATGAATCAATGAGTGATGTTATACCAAAATGGGGCAAGAAATAACCTCCCTTAGTGAATCCTACTCTGATTAGTGTAAATAAGCAAATATTGTTATTTGTGCGTTATGGTATTAAATAATCAAGGTGTCAAAATCTTCTTCTTCTTTATCTGTTTAACCTCCTCTTATGTAGGACTTACAGGCGGGTGCCTGGGGTCAGAGGCCCGTCGAGGAGCAGACACTCGTGGATCAGATAGAATATCCAGTATGGGTGATCAGCCCGATGCCTGGTATGGAATGAAGGAAGTAGATGAAACGAAATGATGGTGAAATGGATGAAAGGAAAGGTGATGATGGGGCAGTTGGTGGAATGAATGGCGGGGGAAACCGAAGAACCCGGAGAAAACCCGCCCAGACGCCGCTGTGTCCACCACAAATCCCACATGTGGGTCCCTGGGACTGAACCCGGTTCGCTTCGGCGAGAGGCGAGCGGTGGTGCCAAAAATGAAGGAAAAAAAAAGATTCTAAACTTCATCTACTATGATAATCTGAAAGCATATTCAACCACTCAGAAAATTGTTTCATTATCACAGGAAACTTGTAGACTATACAACATTTCTGGAACTTGGAAGAATTTGGGGAAGATTAAGGGAATCAGAAACACCGCATTAGTCGCTATTTAATAACACTTACCTGATATTTTTCATTCTTTATCAGGAATATCGTGCAGCTGTACGAGATTAAAATGTATTCTAAACACTAATAATTTGAATATCAATATTCAATTTAAACCAAGTATGTAAAGGCTTATAAAACGAGATCATTATACCTATGAAGTTCATTACTCAAAACTTTTATGTCTGGATCCGAGAATTACTTTCTTCCTTCCCTGTTATTCCACGTCGCACACAAGATGCTGCTTTTGTAGTTGACGCACTTGAAGACCAAGTGGGCAGAAGCTTTAGAAATTTCCAGCTGCTTTACGAGCTGAACAATGATATAAGTTCACGAACTTCGCTGTCGCCAGCTGATAATCGGCTTATTTTCTACCATCCAACTTTCTTTTTTGCCTTTAAAAGTCCTCTTATTTTTTTTACTTTCTCCTCCGCTTAGATACGCCTGGTTGCAAAAAGCGCTCCATTTTAGGCATGTGGCGGTTTAGGTTGGTAACGAAATGCGTAGTTTCGCCCTCTCCTCTTTTGCATAATTCTACCCACATGATTAAAAGTTGCTTACGTCACTCCAGAATATGGGGAAAAGTATTATGTTAATAATAATGTTTATCTAAAAAACCCTATAGTTAATAGTCCGTTTATAAACATGCATATATTAGGATTATGTTTATACGTTAATAATAATAATAATAATAATAGTAATAATAATAATAGACTTTTTGTTTTTTAGTTATGCTGTCCACAAACACACATGTTTTCTAAACATTGCTCATAAAATGAGGCCCATAAGGGAAGCTGTTTATGTGTTCCTCCGGATTGTAGCTTCTAGTTCCCGAGGTCGCCGGTTACAACCCGGTGGAGGGCGATGGAATATTTTGGGTGTAAAAATCTTTAGTATAGCTTCCTTCGGAAGGGAAGTAAAGCCGGTGGTCTCGTATCGTAGACTTACGGCACGTAAAGGAACTTCAAGCTTGATAAAGAGGCCTCTGAGATAAATTACCGGTATTTCATGGCCAATATAGAATGGGACGCTAAGTACTGAAAAAGCGTCCATAAATAAAAAAATCTGATGTGTTACACTCACATGACTTTCCCTACTATTGTACAAACTATTTTTACAAACGCTTATTCTCCATCTACTTAATGTTAATAGAGATAAACATTTGCAGACTATCATATTATAATTTCCTTGTAGATGTGAGGGGAATATAGAAATACAGTAGCCTTTAAGCATAGACATTACTCTTAATACCTGGTTGCTATGTGCAGCACCATTCTCTTTGCCACAGCTTAATACTCTTTGCATATGCAAGACAAAAAAAAATGATTAACGAATTCCCATTTGAGAAAATAAGTATTGAAAAAATTAACGGAATAACAAGCAATATCTCGAAAATGGTTCACTCAACAAAAGAAATGTATATGACATAAATTGTGTATTTTATCGCAATCTACATTTTTTGTCTATCTCTTATGGTTTACCAGTTATGCAAAAGTCGTTCACAATGAAGAATACTTTTGGAGACATTCCCAGAAAATTCGAGATATACATTTCATTTGTCATGAAAATATCTTAAACATATGATATTTTAATCAAAATCGTTAGAGCCATTTTTGAGGAAATTAAAATTTTCGAAAAATGTTCAATGTAAAGGGTACTCTGTGGTGAGGGATTTTCTTGAAAATCTTCGTGTCGCATCTCTGAAAGATGCTGAACCTAAATACCAAGTTTGGTGTTTATCCAACTTCGTTTCTGAGTTATGCTGTTCACAGACACACACACACAGACAGACACGCAGACACACAGACAGACGCATACACAGACACACACACGGACATGTTTCCAAAAATGCTTTTTTTTGGATTCAGGGGGTCTCAAAACATGTATTTCCGGTGAAATCTCGGTATCGATATTTTTGGGTGGAATACAATACTTTCCCTACTTACTGTACGTAGTAGAGAAAGTAAAAAAGGAGCTGTTTATGTTGGTACTGATAAAAGATAGCCCCAGGTACTATCCGCCTGACCACCTCTGTTTTAAGCGTATAATTCTAGCCATTGGATTCTAGTCTATAGTGTGCTTTGCCTACTCTGAAATATGGCCGAATTGCTTAAGAGCAAGATTACAACTTAAACTTTATATTTTCATGCCACCCTGCCGTTCTCTTATTGCCGTTTAGTAGCAGCAAAAACTTAACCTTTGTCTCTATGTTGCTGATGAAAGATCTCCTGTAATATGTAAATGTCGCAGCTGTTGTCCAGTTTACCCTCACATGCAAGAAATTCTTCTTCCCTTCCTCTATAAGACCGGATTATATTGTAATTGGTTTAGGTTTTCCTCGTATACGAATCGTAGAGAAACACTTTCATAGAGATGCTGTTCTACCACACCTTCACTCCACATAGTGAACATCATTCGTTAGTTGTTATGACCCTGAATTGTTTTTAGGCCAGTCATGTAGAGAGTTGATGCTGGTCGGGAGGAGTTGCTTACCTCACGAAGAGGAGAACATTATGCTGATCTAGGGTAATGGGCTGCTTTTTATGCTCAAGAATATACATAGGTAGAAAAGACAATGTATTCCGCCTAAAAATTTGATACAAACATTTAAACGGAAATACATGTTTAAAAAAACAGTTCTCTCACTACCAGATACAGTCTGGTGCAAAAAAAAAAAAAAAAAAAAAAGACCACAGGCGCGCGCACGCTCACACACATACCTACCACATTTTTTCTAAAAATGTGATGTGTTACATTCACATGACTTTTCTCTTTTCTCTATCGCTTAGTAGTAGGTATACAAATTATTCTTATGAAAGTTTATTTTCCTATCTACTTCATTTTTATCGAGATAAAACATTTCGTTATGTATACAAAGCCAACAGCGATAGTCAAATGCTTAGGAGTTGGAAGCTATGCGTTGGCCTTAAAGTTCTACTGTTTTCATGACATTGCAAAAAACAGCTGAAAATCGACAGGACTTAAGGAGAATGTCAAAAGTATTGCACGATTCCAACCATTAATAATGGATATCTCGGAAATTACTGATGCTAAAAGAAGGTTATTTTGAAATAAATTGTGTGTTTTAAACAGATCCACATATTTTTTGTGGTAGGTCCGCTATACGTTGATCTTATTCTACACTTTCCATGACATCGCGAGAAACAGCTAAAGATCGAGAGGAATTAAAAAGAATGGCAAAGTATTGAACACTTCGAACCATTAATAACTGATATCTGGGAAATAGCTGATACCAGAAGAAAACCTATTGGAAATAAATTGTATGTTTTAACGAGATCCACATTTTTAGTGTAGTACGTTTACCCTTAAGATTTACCAGTTATCAAGATTACACAAAATTCCTTCCGAATAAAGAGGGCTTCAGAAAATTCAAAATATACAGTTTGTGATTTAAGGATCTTAAATATATGTTATTTTAATAAAATTCGTTAGAATAAATTTAGATGATCACAAATTTTGAAGAATCTTCCATTTAAAGGGTAGTTTGGGGTGGGGTAGTTTTTTGAAAATCTTTGTGTCGCATCTATGGAAGGTACTGAACCTAAAGACCAAGTTGGGTGTTTATCAGACTTTTGGTTTATGAGCACATACGAGCCTTTTTCTAAAAATACCTTTTTTTTACTCAAAGGGCCTGAAAGCACGTATTTCCGGTGAAATCTCGGTATCGAATTTTTGGGTGGAATGCAATACTGCCCTTACTTACTATACGTAGTAAATAAAGTAAAAATGTAGCAGATAGAAAAATTATCTTTAGTATGTATGTATTTATTTATTTATTTATTTCTATAATGCTATACAATAGTCTTACAATGTTTAATGCCGTGCATTTTAATGCCGTGGTTATTTATGCATGGTGGGTCATAACAAGCTCATATTGCTTTATTTTGCTAAACTGTTTTTCTCTTACTCTCCCCATATATTCTCCTATTCTTTTTATATCCCTCTCCTTTTGTATTTTCATTATCCCAACTTTTAATACTTCTTTGTTAACATTCTCCCATTCTTTAGGTAAAAACTGATTTCTCCACAACTTAGTTTCTTCACATTCAATTACATAATGCAAATTATTATCTGCTTCTCCACAAAGAGGACACCTATTCAAATTCGCTCCCTTCCTATCTCCCCTTAGCCTATGTGCACTTAATCTAGACCAGGCCCACCCTTCTCTCACTAACCTATTACCTACATCCACATACTTCTCCCTTCCCCAGTCCACCTTTAATTGTCTAAATAGTTGCAAACTTTTCTTTCCTTCCAGACTGTGAAATAATTCTTGTTTCTCTATATCTTCTACTCTGTGCCTCACTTCTTTCCAGAAACCTTTAACTAACCCCCTTATCTCTCCTCCCATGTTACCCATTCCTATTTTCTGTAGAATTCTCCTTATTCCTTGAGCCCAGTTCATTCTCAGCACTGGATTTTTCTTGGGTTATTAAACATTGTCTCAAGATATTATGCTCTGATTTCAATCTATGCCAATATTTAAGTATCCATTCTACTATCAATAGAGGGTAGAGAAAATCATGTGAATGCATCACACGAATTTTTTTTCCCTTCTCTCCCCTAGTATAGTAATATGTGCTCACAGATATCTCATGTTTGGATGTATTAATAATATCCATATCTAAGAAAAGAACGTTAAAAGAAATATGGCTCATCTTCCCTTATACCTACAACGACCACAGCTTTACCGAGTTGCTAGCAGTGACGACAAGGCTTTTGGCTAATGGAAATCTGAACATAAAAGCAGATGTGTAGTCCTTTGTCATACGACTTGGTGAGCTAGTCAATTAAAACCGGGCGCTGTCCGGAAGTAATTAAGTCAGTAATTAGCAAGTTGAACATCAATCGGACCGTTCAGATGCACGTATCAAAGACACGCGATCGATGCTCGTATTGTCAACAGCATTTTACCCTAAGTATATAGCTTTGCTACTGTTTGGCTGCAATGTATGCAATATGAAGCACTGTTCAATAAGGTTTGTGTTCCATTAAACGTCACTGTCAAATGTACCGCTAAAGATAAAAATAAATCCCATGTGATTCACTCACACGGTTTCTCTTCCACAAGAATATGGTGCGTTAACCTTCACATGAACTTCTCTACCCACAATCGTTTGTTACTTTCTTTACCATGTACATAGTAGCTAGAGAAGGTATTGCATTCGGCCCAAAATTTAGATACGAGCTTAGTTTTGAGACGCCCTGATCCAAAAACCACTTTTGGAAAAAGGTCCGAGTGTGTGTCTCTGAACAGCATAATTAAAAATTTAAAAGTCTGATAAGTACCAAACTTAGTACCTAACTTCGGCATCTTCAAATGATGCGACACAAAGATTTTCAAAACCATCAGCCCACCCAAAATTACCCTTCACTAGAACATTTTTTCGTAAATTTTGATTTTCTAAAACACTGCTCTAACGACTTTGATTAAAATAAAATTCATATCTTGAATTTCTAGGAATGGCCTATGAAGTCCTCTTAATTGGAAAGACATTTGTATAATTCTGTGTAAGTTATAAACTTTAAGCGATAGACGAAAACGTACTACACATAAAACTAAAGTTTATTTAAAAAAAATTAAATTGTGGCACAGCTCATTTCTGAGATATGCGTTATTAATGGTTCGAATTGTTAATTACTTGTTCATTCTGTTTAAAATCTGATGTGTTACACTCACATGACTTTCTCTACTCCTGTACAAACTATTTTTACAAACGCTTATTCTCCATATGCTTCATGTTAATCGAGATGTTAATCTTATTGCTAATTTTCTTGTAGATGCAAGGGGAATATGGTAGGTTTTTAAGCGATAGCCAAATATTTTAAGCGCTGGTTGCTATGTGGCGCATTCCATTCTCTTTGCATGTCCAGGAATAAAAAAATGAATAACGAATATGAGAAAAAGTGTAAGTATTGGAAAATTTAAGGGAATGAGAAGCCATGTCTCGAAAACGGTGCACTCAACAACAAAAATGTATATGACATAAATTGTGTATTTTAACGCGATCTAAATTTTTGTGTAGTAAACGTTTGTCTATCTCTTATGGTTTACCAGTTATGCAAAAGTCGTTCACAATGAAGAATACTTTTGGAGACATTCCCAGAAAATTCGAGATACATTTCATTTGCCATGACAATATCTTAAACATATGATATTTTAATAAAAATCGTTAGAGCCATTTTTGAGTAAATTAAAATTTTCGAAAAATGTTCCATGTAAAGGGTAGTCTGGGGTGGGGGGATTTTCTTAAAAACCTTCGTGTCGCATCTCTGGAAGATACTGAACCTAAATACCAAGTTTGGTGTTTATTCGACTATTCGTTTCTGAGTTATGCTGTTCACAGACAGACACACGGACACACACACGGACATGTTTCTAAAAATGCTTTTTTTTTTGATTCAGGGGGTCTCAAAACATGTAATTCCGGTGAAATCTTGGTATCGAATTTTTGGGTGGAATACAATACCTCCCCTACTTACTATACGTAGTAGAGAAAGTAAAAAGGTCTGTCAATTTGTAAACAAGTCTGTCTGTTCAGTTGTTTCTCGCGATTGCATGGAAACCGTAGAATTTTAAGGCCAGCATATAGCGTCCAGTTCTTTAACATTTGACTATCGCTGTTCTCTTTGTACCATAACGAAATGTGTAATGTAGCTATTTCTGCAAAGATTTATCTGGATTAAAATGTAGTAGATATAAAAATAAGCTTTAGTAAGAATAGTTTATGTACCTGGTATTAAAGGATAGAAGTTAAAGGATTGTCCTGTGAATGTGCCACATCAGAACCTTTTTATTTATCTGCTTCATGTTAAAAGTAGTGTCGAAGTAATCTGGGCTTGAAGTTTCACAACTCTTTCCAACATATCGCGAAAAACAATTGAATAGCGACAGTGCTATATAAAATAACAAATTCACGATACGATTAACGAACATCTCAGATACAGCTGATGCTAAAAAAAAGTTATTGCAGATAAAATGTGTATTTTAAAGAGATCTGCAGTTTTTGTAAGCTTTTGTCTATGTTTCTTATGGTTTCCAGTTATACAAAATTATACAAAATTCTTTCCGAATGAAGAAGACTTTACAGGTTTTACCTCCAAAAAATTCAAGATAAATATTTTGTTTTTCATTTAAATATCTTTATATATAAAACCGAAATCGTTGAAGCTATATTTGAGACAATCAACAATTTAGAAAACTGCTCATCATAAGTGTATTTTTGGGTGGTGGAGGGATTTTCTTGAGATTCCTTGTCAGCTGTGAACGGATATTTTGTTTTTGAGCTACACTGTAAGTAAAGGTTTAAAATTGGGATAGGATAGTTTTAAGATGTCGTGAGTATCCAAGATTTTGTTCTGACTGGTCAAATTTATATATAAGTGGGTGAAAATATGCATAGGAGTAGTTCCCTGGGGATGCAATGTCTTATAGCTCAAGTATTTTATTTATGGTCTGATTAATCAAGAAGTATACTTTTATCTGTAAGGATTCGAAAATAAAGGCTGGATAGCTTTTGGAAGCTGTGTGGTAACCTATAAATTTTGTCAGATACTGTACTGTACTTATGCAATTTTTACTAGTTGGTTATTCACTGTTTTTCAGAGTTATAAAGTAGCCGATAAATTTCTTTGGATCCTGCATTATAAGAATGGTACAATGTTTTGTCCAGATAGGGCGAAAACTATTGATTTTTATTTTAGGGGATGGAAATAGGAAATTAAAATAAACATAGCGAAGGGTTTTGAAACTTTTAGGTTAGCTTATTTTAGCCAGATTCTGAATCCCAAATGTACTAAATTTCGGCAAAATAACAGAAAAAAAATATCTGTTAGGTTAAGCGAAATGAAAGGAGAATTCCAGAATATGATCACGATCTGCAACACATACCCTTCCGCCTCCAATAACTCAGCTTAAGAGCAAAAAATATCTTGTAATATTCATATTTAACCCCCCCCCCCGATTGATAAAACTTCAGAAAATGCTTTATAGCCTATGTCCGTCGAGAAGAACAGTGCCATTCAATGATAAACGAAATCGGTTTAAGTGGTTTCACAGATTGGCATAACATACACACACCGCACATTATTCGCGCCTGAACCAGAATTGTTATAATGTTTATAACTAAACGATAGTCAACCAGCAAGGACGCTGTCGTCTCATTGGTATCTTACCTTTCGCCTATCTTTTGGAATGGCATAATGAAGTTGTCCCTCAAGTGGCAAGAGGTATACGCCAGGAGTGTTAGAAGGGTGATGCTTAAAAGGGGAAGAGCTGCACATCTCAATACCAACCCATTCCTATACAGCAGAGGTGGCGAAAATGTGACTCGCGAGGCATTTTGACTCGCAGGCGCACGTTCCCTTTCTGCAACCGTCCGTTTGATTTTCATATGCTGCTGAGTGACGCAGTGCATGTTGCATATTTGGTGACTCGCGGAAGGAAGTCGTTTTCGCCACCCTTGCTATACAGTTTATGTTTTTCGCACCAAAGTATACATTTGTTTTCTTGTTAGAGGAAATCTATAATAATAGTATAAAGAGAGGAAATGACACACACACACACACACACACACACACAGGGTGGACCATTTAAGTGGAGATTGTACAATATCTCCAAAACTAAACGTTGCAGAAAGAAATGTTTTTAATAAACGTTTCTTGCTATTAGAGGAAAAGTAAATATTGTCGTATACCTCACATATTTAGTTATTATTTAACTTCAGAGGAGAGCAACTCGCTTATGAGAGGGATCGTTGAACAGACAAAGAACTTTAAACTCGAGGTATCGACAAGGGACGCTGCTAAGTTATATCACAAAATATTCTTACACCAACATAATTCCTGGCTGAAGGGAGAGGCAAGGATTCTATTCTACCATAATTAAAAGTTGAAAAGAAAGGATAACTGGTAGATTTATTATAACAAGTTCTTACCCCATGTGTCTGCCGGGCGAGGACGCCATATCGTAGGCAGTTCTCCGTCCGGCTCACGCGAAGTCTAGTCACAGAATGCTAAGAAAACCCACGCTAAGCTTAGCGTCAGTAACGCCATATCCCCCCAATGACACACTGCTTCCCCTGAATCGCCCCTACTCTTAGATAAACTGCCACCGCCGACCCGGTAACCAGAGGACGTATTACCATTAATATAATCTGTGCACATGCCACAATATTATCATTTTTATTCAGTAATTTACTATAAAAATACTTATACACTGCCGTGGCAATTGCTGTAACAGTACAAACAGCGTCCCACATACCCAAGTTATGTCCACGAGTAGTTTCGCAAGTATATGGCATGACTGATACTGAGACAATAAACATGTTTTAGTTTCAATAACACCAGAAAATGCAAAAACATCAACCTCCCCTCTTTTCCCCTTTATTGCTGTGATGTCAAGCCACCACGCTCTGCGATAGGCAAGGTGAAGGACTGTGTACGTAGAGGCTATTCAGCATTTCAAGAACTTAGAAGATATTTCCTGCGATATTTCAGGTCCATTTGCATGGATATCGCGGGATTTTTTATCGTATAATTGGACAGTTAGGATAGTACGTAATTACAATTATATGGGGTGAAGGGTAGGATTCACTATGAAAAAAAATCTGTGTTACACTCACATGACTTTTTCTACTCTTGTAAAAATTATTTTTACAAACGCTTATTCCCCAATGCTTCATGTTAATCGAGATGTAATCCTATTGCTAATTTCCTTGTAGATGCAAGAGGAATTGCTAGGCTTTAAGCTATAGTCAAATATTTTAAGAGCTGATTGCTATGTGGAGTAATCCATTCAATTTGCATTACCAGAACAAAACAAAGTGAATAACGAATTTGAAGGAAAAGTACAAGTATTGGAAAATTTAAGGGAATAACAAGCAATATCTCGAAAATGTTTCACTCAACAAAACAAAATGTAGGTATATGACATAAATTGTGTATTTTAACGCGATCTACATTTTTTGTGTGGTAAAATTTTGTCTGTGTCTTATGGTTTACCAGTTATGCAAAAGTCGTTCACAATGAAGAATACTTTTGGAGAAATTCCCAGAAAATTCGAGATATACATTTCATTTGTCATGAAAATATCATAAACGTATTAAGAGATAAAATTAAAATGTTCGAAAAATTTTCCATGTAAAGGGTAATCTGGGGTGGGGGGATTTTCTTGAAAACCTTCGTTTCGTATTTGTGGAAGATACTGAACCTAAATACCAAGTTTGGTGTTTATCCGACTGTTCGTTTCTGAGTTATGCTGTTCACAGACATACACATAGACACACACACGGACATGTTTCAAAAAATGCTTTCTTTGGATTCAGGGGGCCTCATAACATTTATTTCCGGTGAAATCTCGGTATCGAATTTTTGGGTGGAATGCAATACTTCCCTTACTTAGTATACGTAGTAGAGAAAGTAATAACCGTGCAAGGTCATGTTATATAGGCAATTGCAATGTAATTAGTATCTTTCGATAATTTATCGTGACCGCTTTTCGTTTCTATTTTGTTTCCATGGCAAACGAGATACCGAAAAGGGAAACTTGAAGGAGCAGTTATCGAACTTTAGAAATCGACTCCACAGAATTTTAAAGGAAGGCCCTGTTTTAGAAACTGCTGCCTTAACGAGTTATACAAAATTGTTTCAGCGCGGAAATGTATGTCACTTCCTCGTCTGCCAGTTAATTTTCATTAGCCCAACTCCTCTCGCTCGCCAGTTTATCTTCTTGCAATATCTTTAAATGAACTAACTTGGGTTTCCTGAAACTTCTCACAAAGTTTTTCTCGTTGCCTCGTTCCCTCAGAAACTTCTGCACTTTAAAGAGGGAGAACGGCTATTAAGGAATTTACACGAAATCAATAGTTGTCGGCATCGTATCATACAAAATGGAAGGGGGATTTATTGCCTTAATTTTAAAAGAACATTTTAGTTTCCAGGTACCAAAAAAAAATCCAATAATAATTTTCTGCGATCAAAGTTTTAGCTATGAAAATATAATTCAACGTTTCTTAACTCAATTATGGCCAAATATCTTGAGATATACTGGTTGTCAAAAGTTAATAGATGTGTTGCACTCATATGACTTTCTCTACTTTTATACAAACTATTTTTACAAATGCATATTTCCAACCTACCTATTGCTAATTTTCTTGTAGATGCAAGGGGAATATGGTAGGCTTTAAGCGATAGTCAAATCTTTTAAGAGCTGATTGCTATGTGGAGCATTCCATTCTCTTTACACTTCTAGGACATTAAAAATAAAAATTAACAATGAATTCCCATTTGAGAAACAGTGTAATTATTGAAAAATTCAAACAAATAACAAGGAATATGTCGAAAATGGTTCACTCAAAAAAAAGTATGACATAAATTCTGTGTTTTAAAGAGATCTACACTTTTTGTGTGGTAAAACTTTGTCTATCTCTTACGGTTTACCAGCTATGTGACGGTCATTCAGAATTAAGATCACTTCTGGGGACATTCCCAGAAAATTCAAGATACACGTTTTATGCTATGTGGAGTATTCCATTCTCTTTGCATTACCAGGACAAAAAAGATTGACGAATTCCCATTTGAGAAAAAGTATAAGTATTGGAAAATTTAAGGAAATAACAAGTAATATCTTGAAAATGGTTCACTCAACAAAAAAATGTATATGACATAAATTGCGTATTTTAACGCGATCTACATTTTTTGTGTAGTAAAAGTTTGTCTATCTCTTATGGTTTACCAGTTATGCAATTGTCGTTCACAATGAAGAACACTTTTGAACACATTCCCAGAAAATTCAAGATGTACATTTTATTTGTCATAACAATATCTTAAATACATGATATTTTAATCAAAATCTTTAAAGCCATTTTTCAGAAAATTAAAATTTTCTAAAAATGTTCCATGTAAATGCTAATCTGGGGTGGGGGAATTTTCTTTAAAACCTTCGTGTTGCATCTCTGGATGCAAGTTTGGTGTTTATCCGACTGTTTGTTTCTGAGTTATGCTGTTCACAGACACACACACACAGACAAACACACATGGACATGTTTGCAAAAATGCTTTTTTTGGATTCAGGGGGTCTCAAAACATATATTTCCTGTGATATCTCGGTATCGAATTTTTGGGTGGAATACAATACTTCCCCTTCTTACTATACGTAGTAGAGGAAGTAAAAAAGAGCAAGTAATTAATAAACAATCTCACAGCTCTCTATATATCAGTGAAGTGGTATTTAAGCGTGTGAAGGATTAATAAATGGAGCGAAGTAAAAATTATAACTTGTGTAAGCCTACAATACACCCTCCTTCAAATTGGCACCTAAACGTTGGGTAGTTAATAAATCAAGTTTGGCTCTCCAACTGCAGCAATACAATACAACTTCTCCTTCAAAGATACACTTTTGTCAAATGGTTTGGGGCCAATTCAAGAAAGTGCGGATTATTTGGCTACGCAGAGATCGGTGTTCATTAGCACATTGATACATTGTATGAGATACCGCTCCAACTGGGAGAAGTAAGGTGCTGACCAAGTTATCTTCCTGTATCGGATGCATGATCGGCAATGGTTTGTTAGACCAAGGCCCACAAATTTAACCTTGAATGTATTTCAACATACGTACATGGTTTGTCACTAATAGATAGTACTACAAGAGTGTAGGGATTAGAACTGTGTTTTGTTTGAGCTTTGTCCCTCCCAAACGCCTTCGATCGATCGACCGTTCGCGAAAGTCGAGTTTGTGATCTCACTCCATTAACAGTTGTAAAGGATACGCCGTGTTTTGTGCTATGTTTTCAGGCGCGTCTGCTAATTTATTCAATTCCGGGGCACACAAAGGGTTAAAACGAGCCCAGAGTGATATGTGCGTTAAGTAAAGCCAGTGCGTTGGGCAGTACATCAGGAGCTAGGCACTGGAAATTAAATCTCATGCCGTAGCGCTAGAGGGCTGTGCTGAATGTAATAATGGCGATGCGCTTTTGTTCGAAACAACCGCAGGGATGGTAGTGCTGGTAGTTTGGACTGCTAACCGTACTTGTGGTTCGTGTGTGTGTGTTCACATGCTCCAGGCTCCATGTCCTATGTCGTGGACCAGCTCGACACTGACAGCCTCATTATGTACTCTGGAAGTTAACAGCACTGACTCCCAGAGTTCTGAACCAAGAGTCTCAAGAAACCAATCCCAGCTGTTTATACTTGCCACAAACACTTTAAATAATACAACCTCCCAAGAAAACTAACATAACTTTATTAATAAATCCTAGATATATAAATGGTTTTTAAATAGACCAACGTGGGAATTTTTCACATTCCAAAGTATTATACTATTGTTTTGATTTCTTTACCACAACTTTTTTACTTTCTCTACTACATATAATAAGTAGAGGAAGTATTGTATTCCACCCAAAAATTTGATACCGAGATATCACCGGAAATACATGTTTTGATACCCCCTGAATCCAAAAAAAGCATTTTTCGAAACATGTCCGTCGGTGTGTCTGTCTGTGAACAGCATAACTTAGAAAAGAACAGTCGGATAAACACCAAACTTGGTATTTAGGCTCAGTATCTTCCGGAGATGCGACACAAAAGTTTTCAAGAAAATCCACCCCAGACTACCCTTTACATGGAAACTTTTTTGAAAATTTTAATTTCCTCAAAAATGGCTATAACGATTTTGATTAAGATATCATATCCTTAAGATATGTATATCTCGAATTTTCTGAGAATGTCTCCAAAAGTATTCTTCAATGTGAACGACTTTTGCATCATTGGTAAACCATAAGAGACAGACAAAATGTTACTACACAAAAAATGTAGAGCGCGTTAAAATACACAATTTATGTCATGTACATTTTTTTGTTGAGTGAACAATTTTCGAGATATTGATTGTTATTCCCTTAAATTTTTCAATACTTATACTTTTTCTCAAATTCGTTATTCATTTTTTATATCCTGGACATACAAGGAGAATGGAATACTCCACATATGTAGCAACCAGCTCTTAAAATATTTGACTATAGTTTAAAACCTACCATAATCCCCTTGCATCTACAAGAAAATTAGCAATAAGATTAACATCTCGATTACCATGAAGCATATGGAGAATAAGCCTTTGTAAAAATAGTTTGTACAAGAGTTTAGAAAGTCATGTGAGTGTAACACATCACATTTTCGGTATAAATAAATGTGTTACAAAGTTTGGTGCATATATGTTCAGTGTTTCCTGGATTATCCATTTTAAAGCACAAATTTAGGCTATTCTATGTTGTTTATTGACCTAGAAAATAAGTTTGCTAAGAAATATACTTAAAAATTAATTAGTTTAAACATTGTTTTTCTTCAAATTGCGAGTTTCCGCATTTGCAAAAAGTATATACATATACAACATAGGTGAGCTTGGTAACGTAAAACATCTGTCTTATATTAATAACCGCATAATAAATCTTAGCATATGTTGGGTAAATTATTCCAGAAGATTCGTATTATAACTTAAGCGACACTGTAACTGGATTTTTAATTGTACCATAAAAAATCTGATGTGTTACATTCACATGAGTTTCTCTACATTTATACATACTATTTCTACAAATGATTATTGAAGCAGTATTTTTAACACATAATTTCAGTCTAATTATATAATATCTTAATTCAATAAGAGCCCACCTTAAAGCAATATGTGTATGTAACAATATATAAAAATGTATGTAACTGTCATTGTATGTATTATTATATGTTTGTATTATTGTATCCATGTGTAATAATGTTATGTAAAATTTGTTACGTAATTGAATAACGTAATAGCTGTAAGAATAATAGGTTAAAAGTTGCTAACAATGAGGTAACAATCAGGTAACCTTGAGCCAATGAGTAAGAAAGTTTAACAATACTACTTGTGATTCTTGGAGTAACAATAATGTAATTTTAGTGACAGTTTATAAAAATAGCCAATCAACAACCAGAAAAGGCTTTAGTTAAATGAAGGTATTCTATTGGAGTAGGATTAGCCAATCAGAGACTTGAAATACAGAAATTTACAAGTTTAGGCGGTTGAAATCAATTCAGTTGCCTGCAGACAGTGTTCCTAACCGGGCGCGAGACACGTCCTCGAGAAGTATAAAACGTATTCGTGCGAGACAAAAATAGTTTACGTGTTAAAATGTGAAAGTAGCTCATAAAAGAATCTCACAGCTCTATATCAGTGAAGTGTTATTTAATTCGTTCAAGCATTAATAAAAGGAGGGAAGTAAAATTATAATCTGTGTAATGTTACATTCTCAAGTCGCACCACAACCCTGCCAAGACATCCATGTTTCTAAAATAAATACTGACCCAGCCGAGAAAAACATAAATATAATATTTAAAGAAATACAGAGTTAATATTCTTTTAAACTTGGGGCAAAGACCACCTGAAAGTACATTTGGGGCGAAGGCTACCAGAAACTATTACTATATGTGCGATTGCAAACAAACTTAAAGTTCGGCTCCCAACAGTTGAATTATAATACAACTCCTTCAATACAACCTATTTAAATTGACACCCAAAGGGTGGTGCAAACTCCTACAACAAAATATCTTCTTCATTATTCTCCGTCTACTTCATATTAATCGATATAAAAATTTGTGGAAATTATCGAATTGATAATTTTCTTGTACGTGCAAGGGGAGTTTGATAGGCTTTAAGCGATAGTCAAATGTTTTAAGAGGCAGTTGCTATGAGGAGTATTCCATTCTATTTGCATTTCCAGGACACATAAAAACAAATAACAAATTCCCATTTGAGAAAAAATATAAGTATAAAAATTCAAACAAGTAAGAAGGAATATCTCGGAAACGTTTCACTCTACAAAAAATGTGTATGACATAACTTGTGTGTTCTAACGAAATCTACATGTTTTTTGCAGTAAAAGTTTGTCTATCTCTTACAGTTTACCAGGAATGGAAAATTCATTCAGAATGAAGACGACTTTTGGGGACATTCCCAGAAAATTCAAGATATACATTTAATTTGCCATAAAAGTATCTTAAATATATGATATTTTAAATAGAAATCGTTAATGCCATTTTGAGAAAATCAAAATTTTCCGAAAATGTTTCATGTAAACGGTAGTATGGAGTGGGGTATTTTCTTGAAACTCTTTGTGTCGTATTTTTGAAAGATTCTAGCCCAAAGACGAAGTTTGGTATTTATCTGAATTCTCGTTTTTGAGTTATGCTATTCACAGACACACACACGGACCTTTTTCTGAAAATGCTTTTTTTGGATTCAGCTGCTTCAAAACATGTATTTCCGGTGAAAACTCGATATACAATTTTTGGGTGGAATGCAATAATCCCCCTTCTTACTATACGTAATAGATAAAGTAATATTCAATAGACACCTGTGAATCATTTTGGTTAAAATGTTTGCACGATCCGCAACTTTTAAAAGCCCGGCGATATGTTTAAATCACCTGTGCGTGCCGTTTTTAACCCTACTGGACTCTTTCTGCACCTGCTTTTTCTCAATTTTTCCCTAATTTTCAATATAGGTCTTATTTGTATAAATAATAATAATAATCTATAATGTGCTGTCTAAAGATTAAACCACGCATTTTATAATTACTTTATTCATTGGCTCACAAAAATTAATTTATACTGAAAAATTAGGAAAATGTTAATCTTAATAGCGTCATAAAAAAGAAATCCATTTCTCTACAACCAATAACACCAGCTTCAATCAAATCCTTACATTTATTTTCATTGTAAAAAAATAATAGAAAGTGTTACTTTTCTACTTCTCTGACAATTTGAGTCCACATGCAGCTTTAGAAGATATGCATTATATGAAATATTATTGATTGAATTACAATTTGTCGCGGTACCTGTTCGTGTTTTTTTTCTGAGCGCCTGTTATTGTCTTACTATTTTTGAATTTTTGGGTTCTTCGTCCTCCGGCTAGCTATTATTACTCAGTCGAGCAAATATCTCTTGAACAGGGTGTGTAAACGGAAAAGAGTTGTTACTAAAAGATAACACTGATAAAAGGGTTTGTTTTTACACTTTTATTGCCGTCACACTTTATTAATTTCACATATTTAATCTTGATACACGCCGTACTGAAACTGTTATATTTTCGAATGTAACTACAATCACTTATTTGCCGCGCACTATTAATTCGCGTATTTCACATTTTGTAACTAACTTTACGACGCGAGAGATTCTGTAGAATTGCGTGATGTGTACTTCGTGAATGATTCCGTATATCTACCTGACGTGTAACTCGCGAGAGAGATTTCTTAGAACTGCGCGACGTTTGCCTTGGGAATGATTCTGTAGAACTGCGCGTTACTTGTCTTTGGCTCAAGAATTTATACTCCCTCACCCCGATATGCCTAAACATTATAATCGAGCTGCTATTGGTTAATAAATCGCGCCAGCATTAGCGTCTATTCTGTCAGCCAATACAAATTACAAAAACGTATGCTCTAGGGAAGATATTCCCCCTATTTCTAAAGAAAGGCGCGCTACTCTGACGTCATTTGTTTGTCTCTTCTAATGGATAAACAACTCATCCCCCTCGCTTCATTGTTACCCGCTCCTATTGACAGTTTCAGTGAGGCCGTGTAAACTTATTTCCTAACAATGCTTATAACTAACAAACATACAAATCATTGTCATCATATAATAATGTTAATCTACACTACAATCACTCTGGCATTCACAGTGTTGTGATATAAAATACTGCCTCATATTTGAACTAAACCTTTGAGCTTTTGCACAGTCATTTCTGTGTTTACTCGTATTAAGCGTGCCAACTTTAAGCTTCAAAATTAAAGAAGTTATAAAACTCAGTCCCAGTATTCCTTAAAATTGTATCGCATAGAGCGTTTTAAATGCTGGAAAATGTCTAAAATATTAAAACCGACAAAAGCGCTCTGGCAAATGTACTCATAAAACTGGTCAAAAACTCTACTTAGATATGTTATTTTTTATTGAATACTGAATCATGAAATTCTTTATCAGATTACCCTCCTCTTTATAGGACTTACAAGCCAACACCTTGGGTCATTAGTCTGTCAAGGAGCAAGCAACCTCTGGATCATAGCATATCCAGGATGCACCCATGATATCCAGGAAATGATATGTAGTGATGATAGGGATAACAGGAAAATTCGCGGATCAAATTATCCGACCCAGCATTCGCCTAGCGACCAAGGAAAACCGCGAAAAAATCTTTAGTCAGATTGGTCGGCCCCGGGGATTTGAAGCCGGGACCTGTCGAATGCGGGCCACAGACGTTTCGGACACCCCCACAAACATACTGCCTGAGCACCTACTGCCTGGTACTCGTTATCCGCGACCTCAGTAGTCATTAGACATCGTGAAACAGCAGAATGGGACGCTCCGTGGATCTCACAGACTTCGAACGTGGTCAGGTGATTGGGTGTCACTTGTGCCAGAAGTCTGTACGCGAGATTTCCACACTCCTAAACATCCCTAGGTCCATTGTTTCTGATGTGATAGTGAAGTGGAAACGTGAAGGGACATGTACAGCACCAAAGCGTACATGCTGACCTCGTCTGTTGACTGACAGAGACCGCCGACATTTGAAGAGGGTCGTAAAGAGTAATAGGCAGACATCTATCCAGACCATCACACCGGAATTCCAAACAGCATTAGGATCCACTCCAAGTACTATAACAGTTAGGCGTGAGGTGAGAAACCTTGGATTCCATGGTCGAGCGGCTGCTCATAAGCCACAAATTACGCAGGAAAATGCCAAACGACGCCTCGCTTGTTGTAAGGAGCGTTAACATTACATGACTGAACAGTGGAAAAACGTTGTGTGGAGTGACGAATCACGGTACACAATGTGGCGATCCGATGGCAGGGTGTGGGTATGGTGAATGCCCGGTGAACGTCATCTACCAGCGTGTGTAGTGCCAACAGTGAAATTCGGAGGTGGTGGTGTTATGGTGTGGTCGTGCTTTTCCTGGAGGGGGCTTGCACCACTTGTTGTTTTGCGTGGCACGATCACAGCACAGACCTACATTGATATTTTAAGCAACTCCTTGCTTCCCACTGTTGAAGAGCAAATCGGGGATGGCGATTGCAGCTTTCAACACGATCGAGCACCTGTTCATACTGCACGGACTGTGGCGGAGTGGTTACACGACAATAAGATCCCTGTAATGGATTGGCCTGCAAAGAGTCCTGACTTGAATCCTATAGAATACCTTTGTGATGTTTTGGAACGCCGAATTCGTGCCAGGCCTCACCGACCTACATCGATACCTCTCCTCAGTTCCGCACTCCGTGAAGAATAGGCTGCCATTCTCCAAGAAACCTTCCAGCACCTGATTGAAAGTATTCCTGCGAGAGTGAGCGCTGTCATCAAGGCTAAGGGTGGGCCCAACACGATATTGACTTGCAGCATTACCGAACTTGTACGTAGTTTTATCCAGGTGTCCGGATAGTTTTGATCACGTAGTGTACATAATTTAGAAACTGATTAACATACACGCAGCAAACTTTACAAAAGACCTAGAAATGTTGGGAAAAATGTGAGAAAAATCAGAAAAGTCTTCAGATCCGCAACCACTCTCTCCGCTTAGGACTATTTAAATCATCACATAACGGTCTTCTTTTCTCTCCGATAAGAAAATATTTACACGAAAATGTTTCTAGAGAACAGACCATAATCATTTTAAAAACCTAAATGTAATGTTTTATCAATTTTGCCCGATGATCAATTTACGATGATTACCCTCAAGTATATAACAAGTAATCTCATAAAAGAATATGAGAAATGGGTTCGAACATTAATCTGAAGATAGCAAATTGCATGGAATTGGGTGCAGACTTAATTTTGAATTATATAATAGGGTCAACAAATCATTGCATTGAATACATGCATTTAGGAGTTAAATTACTGAAAATCTATGAATGCAAATCAAATATTATCATCTATAACCCTATTACTTTTCAAGTTATTTGAATAAATAACAAATATTATAATCATAATCTAAGTAATTCAATATGTTTCCATACCCCTCTTCTTAAATGCGTAATCGTGCCGATATAATGCACAGCGGTTTAAGTTGATAAGGGAATACTAATCTGCCACTACCACCCAGGACGCCATCCTTTACCTGGTTTTAGTACTCCACTTAATGTTTGTTTTACTCCCCTCTTTTCCTTCGCCCCTGAGACTGAAACCTGAGTTCATAGGTTAAAGTTTAAGTGCTAGACATTTGACATCAAACAAAACGAAACGGGCTCATCCAGGGAATATTGTGGACCGTCATTGCGAAGCAAGCCTTCCAGCCACTCAGATCACCGCCGATAATCTAGGCCTGAAGCTAAGGAGGCCACCGCGCGACACTAATACAAATTCTAGTTTCACAATAACTTATGAATTAATGGTAATCAAACTTGTGTTGGTTATACACCTTGTATTTATGTAAATAATGGTTATAAAAAAATAAGCTAACGCTTGATTAAAGTTGTGAATAAGTGATACAAATGACACCCTATTTTACAGCTCAAAATATTTCAACTTCAGGTACACTTTCCTCCTATAATTTTCTTTCTGGTATCATTTTTCCCCTAATTCACATAAAAGATAATTTTATACTGTGAGCAAAATATTTTTACAGCATCTTTAACCTATCGAGAACAAAAATTAATTCAATTTAGTTACTATAAAATACCCTTTTTTCATAAAAGGCTGTTTATTCTCACATGTATTTTAAAATTGAAAAAATGCTGTTTTAGCTAAGAGAGATAGTACCCCAAAATATCCAGTAAAAATTGTGTTTGTATTTTTAATACTTTTTGAGAAAAGTGCACCTGAAGTATGAAAAAATCTAGTTATGGCAGAATTTAGAAGAATTAAACAATGCAATGGGCATGGTTACCACCTCCTGCTTAAATTGGGAAACTTAAAGGTTCAAATCCCAATTATAGAGCCTTAAACCTGCAGATTTCTATTTTTCCTAACATACAAAATGAAAAGTCAAACCTTTTTTATGTATTTCGACTATAGAAAAATCATCGGCACGTTTCCCTGCACTCCACTGTACACGAGACCTCAAAATGTGCTTACTCTAAGTTCTTTATATATTGCTAGAGAAAGTAAACAGCATAGCAGCACATGCAATTTTAGACGCAGAAACGCTCTGTTGTCTTAAACTATCAAATCTTAAAGATGTTCTAACTAGGCAACCTGCAGCACAACACGGAGTTACAAGGTTCTGTTGAAACCTTATTAAACACAGATTAACATGCAAAGCAAGCATGTTATAAAAGTTATTTAATTAATAGTAATTATTTAAAAATGAGCTGGCTCAGTAGCAGGGAAGCAGCCCAGAGGCATAAAAAATAATACAAGGCAGATAAGGGAAGACAAAATGGGAAAACAAGATAACATCGGGTGGCCAGGATGCAGCTGCTCTCTATGAGCCTTCCAGTGCCTTATTTCCTTTTGTGGCGCGCGTATAAAAGGACCTTACAAGTGTCACTTCAAGAGAATTTAATTCTTTGAGCTTCTTACCTTGCCTAAGCTGTAAAAGAGCGAGTTGTAGAATTTTCTCAGTTGATTATAAACATGAAGTGTCCAGCAGCATAACAATCGCTACTGCTGCTTATTCAGATTATTTAACAACGCCACAGTAGTAATAACTAACACCCGAGTATGTTTATAAAACGAGTAGTAAATTTCGTAATTTTCATAAGAGCATCTTAATCACCTTTATAGTGAAGTACAACTTTTTTGGACCACACTATAATATCAAAACTTTCAGTTCTTATAAAAATATCTAACCCTATTGTACGTAATTAAATGCTCATCGGATGAGTGCAACAGATGGGAGCACTACTGAGTGCAGGTCATATTTCTTAATTTTTTGCAGGTAACGTGAAAGGAACGCATATTAAAGCAAAGGAAATGAGCTCCATTTATTATAACATTAAAATTACAACGAAAAGACTTTTTTATTTTACTTTAAATACACATATTCCTTTTTTTTATCTAGGGAATGGGTCCCAGTAGACTGCTACTTTGAATATGTTAAAAGATATGGGTGAGCTGCGCGCGCCGCGGAGTAAGACCATAATGAATCGCTGAACATTATATATGACATACAGTTCAACTACACCACATGTAACCAGCGTATTATAGGGTGGTCAACCAAAAGATAAATATTGTACTCGACTCTGAAATTCGATTTTAAAATGTGAATGGATATAAAGCTTCGAGCCCTGTGTGTGTGCGTAAGGGTATAATCCGCCGTATTTTAGAATGCAAGGTGATGAATTTGAAGGAGTATCCCACACTCACACATAACGTTACTGTTTTCCAAGCTAGAGACCCTGAGTTCAAACCTCGGTTGGGATAGGCTTTCCTAGATAAGTTTTCACTTTTTCTACTATTTACATGTAGTAAATACAGGATATGTATTCCACCCAAAAATTCGAAATCTAGATCTTACCGGAAATTGTTTTAAGGTGTCCTGAATAAAAATAAAATATTTATTTTTAGAAAAAGATCCCATGTATAATGCATATGTGCGTGTGTTTCTATGATTACTCAAACAAAAAGTTGGGTAAATATCACACTAACACGAAATGCAAATAGTTTTTGTACACTGCTTTTTTGGGGGGTGTTTACCAGTTTTATAAGATTATTCAATTTTTTTTTCGAATGAAGAGAGCTTCACTGGCTATTTTCAGAAAAGTCAAGATAGACAGCTTCTTTTTTCCTAAAAATATTTCAAGTATATGGAATTTTATTCAAAATCGTTACAACTATGTTTTTTATAAAATTGGAAATTTCGAAAAATTTCCCATGTAAATTGTGCTTTGGGGTGGGAGTACTTTTTTAAAAATATTCCTAAAAATTGGAGGATACTGAAAATAAACACTAAGTTTGGCATTTATCCGAGTTTTCGTTTTGCGGTTCCGCTGTCAACACACATACACACACACACACGATTTGTTTTAAATGCTTGTTCTGGATTTTGGGGGCCTCAAAACATGTATTTTCTGTAAAATCTCGATATCAAAATGGTGGGTCGAGTGCAATACCTTCTCTACCTGCTAAGTACACTGCCGTGCATAAAAAATGGGCCATTCCCCTAAATCGCCATAGTGTTTTTCTCTCCGTAAGGTTTTCACCTTCAGGTAACCAACACTCACTCAGACGGTGTCAGTTCTCTATGTGACTGACCTGAAGAACAATTCAGGGACATACAAATAAACCAATGACAATGTTTATAATATATGTGGAATGAAGGGGTGGTTTGGATACCGCCTTTAATAAAGAGTTTCGCTACGATTGTACAATATTTTTTCGGCCTGCTAAAGGACGTTTAACACTTAAATGATTTCAGTCAAATTATATAATATGTAAATTCAATAAAAACCCGCCTTGAAACAATATGTGTATGTAATAATTTGTAAAATGTATGTAACAGTCATTGCATATACTTATATTGTTGTAAACATGTTCAATAATGTTATATGAATGTATTACGTAATTTAATAATGTAGGAGCTGTGAGAAATCGGTCAAAAGTTGCTAACAATGAGGTAACAATGAGATAACCTTGAGGCAATAATGAATTTTAAAGTTTAAACAATAATAGTCATTGTTGGAGAAACAATAATGTAAATTTTAACGACAGTTTATAAAATAGCTAATCAATAACCAGAAAAAGCTTTAGTTAAATGAAGGCATTCTATTGGACTAGGAATAGTCAATCAGAAACTTGAAATACAGAAATTTACAAGTTTAGACGGTTGAAATCAATTCAGTTGCCTGTAAACAGCGTTACTAACCAGACGCAAAAAGTGTCCTCGAAAGAAGTATAATATGTATTCATGTGAGACAAAAATAGTATATGTGTCAAAAAGTGCAATTAATTAATAAAAAGAATTTCACAGCTCTCGATATCAGTGAAGTGCTACTTAATTTGTGTCAAGGATTAATAAAAAAACGAGTGAATTAAAACTTAAAATCTGTGTAAGGCTACATTCTTGTCTCTAAAATAGTACTGACCCAGCCCAGGCAAATATAAATATTTAATACTTAAAGAAACAACCAAATTACAAAGTTAATATTTTTCTAAATTTGGGGCAAAGACCACCTGAAAGTACATTTGGGGCGAAGGCTACCGGAAACTGTTTACTATACGTGCTGTTGCAACTACTACAAGTTCGGCTCCCCAACAGTTCAAATATAATAAACTCCTTCATACAAACTACTTCAAATTGACGCCCAAAGCATGGTGCAAATAACGTAACAAACCACCTTTTTCAAATTGGCGTCCAAACGTGGAGCTATTAATATACTTCTCCAAATTGGCGCATAAAGGTTCACTAACAAACCATCTTCAAATTTAATGCCATATCGACATGTTGCCATGGTAGCTCGAGTAATTATAGGGGAAACCGGAAGATCCGTGGTTCGAATCCTGGCTATGAATTGAACGTTTTAGTCTGATTTTACCTTTCTTACTTTGCCTTACACACGGCTTGCGTAAAATAACAGTTATTTACCATTGATATTTAACATGTAAGTATATAAAAGTTTTGTCCTCTTGGTAGATACAGAAAAGTGAGTAGATAAAGAAAAACTTAAACAAAAGAACCGTCTTCATAATCGTTCTGTAAGCTATTCGTTATTAAAACAAAAGAAGTGGACTTGTAGAAGGAAAGCAATAAAAGTGAGCCACATTACTATTTCCCCAGTCTTTTGTAAGAGAACGGAACAATCTGCGCTCGAATTTTAAACCGTCTGGTCGTAAAGATCAAGGAAGAAATTCTTTAAAACGTAAACATGAAATATGGGTTTACGTGGAAGAAGCGTGAGAAGACATTCAAAATGAGAAAAAAGTGGGAGGAAGAGTTAATGGTGTGCGGAACAAACTTCTACAGAAGGAAAATAAAAAAGGAAAAACGTGCGGTTCTCGTTGGAGATAGCAATTTTGTTCTCGGAAGATCCTAACATTTCCCAGGGCATGTTATAAGCAGCAATTTACTCTAAATGCTGTAATATCAAAGGTAAGGTGTATGCTTCAAGTGTTGCTTGTTGCAGAGGTAGCGGTTCGTATCTAGGACGCGAAGATTTGCATTAACATTTAGGTTCCCTCCTTATATGCCACTGCAAAAACTGTCCTTGGCACCACTCAGCGTTTTCCTTATTTATCTTTAATTCATAAAAAAATCGATAACGACATTTCAACGGAAATAATGTTTTGAGATCCCTGAATGCTTGATATTTAAGATCGGTGCTTCCAAGGATCTAAAAAGGTGATTTAGAATAAACTCTCTCACCCCAAACCACCCTTTATATATAATAGACCATTTAAGTTGAGACTTACAATATCTCCAAAACTAAGCGTTGTAAAGAGAAATATCTTTAATAAAAGTTACTTGATATTATGGGGGAAAGCAAATGCTATTTGTCGTGTTTTATTTGGAGGGAATTTAGATGGTCTTTTAGGGTCAATTTAGTTTTTTAAATGCGAATATACCTTTTTACCTACCTTTTTTCACTTCCCATAAAAAACCAAACAACATTAGTATAAAGCACTTTGCAAATTGTTCTTACACCAACATAAATAACAACGAAAATTCTGAATGAGTGTGCACGAAGAGCGTAAAGAATATTTGGACCATCCGTGGTCATTTGAGAGTCAAGTTACGTTTCCTAATGGGAACCAACATTTTTTATTTTGTTTCTTTATTCCTCATCACAAAATAAACAGCTTTTTATAAACCATTTTCTAATGAGAAAACAATTTACAAAATGTAGGTTTCCAGTTTAAAAAATTAAATTGACCCTAAAATGAACATCATAACGTCCTCCAAACAAAACACGACTAATGAAATTTACTTTCCCCCATAATATCAAGCAACTTTTATTCAACACATTTCCTTCTAAAAAGCTTAGTTTTGGAGATATTGTATAGTCTCAACTTAAATGATCCACCCCTTCATATAAAATTGGTTAGTTTTATTTTCTCAGAAATCTGACGTATTATATGCACATGTCTACCCTCTATATGCTCTTATACTTAGGAAGATGTATTTTCCTATCTGCTTCATTTTAATCGAGACATAGTTTGCCGGAAATAGCTGCATTACACATTTCGTTATAGATACAAATGGAATGATGATACTCATCTGGTTTAGAACTGGACAGTATATGCTGGCCTTAAAATATCTGCCTACCCTTTCCATGACACCGCGAGAAATAATTGGATGTAGGCAGGACTTTAAAAGGGCAACAAAGGAGTAATTCAAACCATTAATAACGTATATCTCGGAAATAACTGATGCCACCGTCATTTGAAATAAATAGCGTGTTAAAAGAGATGTAGTGTGTGTAGTGTGTTTTTGTCTATCGCTTAACACGTTTACCGGTTATAGAAGATTATATAAAGTTCTTTCCGAATGAAAAGCACTTCACCGGCTACTCCTCAAAAAATTAAGATATACATTTTATTCTTAATTAAAATATTTTTAGTATATAATATTTTAATAAACATCGTTAGAGAAAATAAAAAAAATCGAAAAATGTTGTATGTAAACGTGGTTTGGAGCTCGCGAGTTTTATTGTTTAATTTCTGTAATACGTATAGTAAGTAGGGGAAGTACTGTATTCCACCCAAAAATTCGATACCAAGATTTCACCGATATATATGTTTTGAGGCCCCCTGAATCCAAAAAAAGCATTGTTGGAAACATATCCGTGTGTGTGTCGATGTGTCTGTGTCTGTGAACAGCATAACTCAGAAACGATCGATCGGATAAGCACCAAACTTGGTATTTAGGTTCAGTATCTTCCAGAGATGCGAAACGAAGATTTTCAAGAAAATCCCCCCACCACAGATTACCCTTTACATGGAACATTTTTCGAAAATTTTAATTTTCTCAAAAATGGCTCCAACGATTTTGATTAAACATCACATGTTTAAAATATTTTTATGACAAATGAAATGTATATCTCGAATTTTCTGGGAATGTCTCCAAAAGTATTCTTCATTGTGAACGACGTTTGCATAACTGGTAAACCATAAGAGATAGACAAAATTTTACTACACAAAAAATGTAGATCGCGTTAAAATAAACAATTTATGTTATATACATTTTTTGTTGAGTGAACCATTTTCAAGATATTGCTTGTTATTCACTTAAATTTTCTAATACTTATACTTTTTCTCAAATAGGAATTTGAATTCATTTTTTTTTGGTTCTCGTAATTAAAAAATAATGGAATACTCCACATAGCAGCCAGGTCTTAATATATTTGACTATCACTTAAAGCCTACTAAACCCCCTTGCATTTACAAGAAAATTAGCAATAAGATTAACATCTCGATTAACATGAAGCATATGGAGAATAAGCGTTTGTAAAAATAGTTTGTACAAGAGTAGAGAAAGTCTTGTGAGTGTAACACATCAGATTTTTTTGTTATGTTGTTCACGGACACACACACACACACACGCGCGCGCGCGCGCGCGCACACACACACACACAGACACACGGACCTTTATCTAAAAGTGTTTTTTGGACCTAGGGGCCCCAAAACAGTATTTCCGGTAAAATGTGATGAATTTTTGGGTAGAATGCTGTGTTTCCCTAACTACTATGTACATGCTAGAGAAAGCAACAAAGAAATTTATTTTTATTTTCTCAAAAAGGGTGCTAACGGTTTGGATATGTGTTCAAGCCATTTACATAACAAATAAAATGTGCATGGACTACCACTGTGGTCTGGTGGATAGCATGCTAGCTTCCAAATCTAGAACAACAAACAAACCCTATAGTAAAACGAGTGAATATCATTGCCAATAAGAAGTTGTTCAGCGACATTTTAAATAGTGGGTGGGGTAAAGATGCGTGATAGTGAAAGACTGTTGGTTGTTTTTTAGGCAGTATTTTTAACTTAAATGATATCAGTCCAATTATACAATATAAAATATAATAACAGCGCGCCTTAAAGCAGTATGTGTATAAATAATATATAAAATATATGTAACAGTCATAGTATTATGTTTATATTATTGTGTACATGTATAATAATGTTATGTGAATGTATTAAGTAATTTAATAGTGTTGGTGCTGTGAGAATATAAGCCGAAAGTTGCTACCAATGAGGTAACCTTGAGGTAGTAATGAATTTGGAAAGTTTAATAATGTTGCTAATAATTTTTGGAACAATAATGTAATATTTAAAACAGTTTATAAATAGCCAATCAAATATAAGAAAAGCTGAAAGTTAAATAAAAGTATTCTATTGGAGTAAAATTAGCTAATCAGAGACGTGAGATAGAAAAATTTACAAATTTAAGCCATAAACCACAGTCGCTAGAAGGCAACGTACATGAGCAGTTCGTTCGCTCAATACGTATTCAGTGTGAGACATAAAATTACGGCGAGAATACAATAAAGTTTACTACGTGTTAAAAGGTGCAAGCAATTAATAAATAATCTCTCAGCTCTATATATGAGTGAAGTGTTATTTAATCGTGTGAAGGGTTAATAAATGGAGTGAAGTAAAAATTATAATTTGTGTAAGCCTACATTCTTTAGCCGCATCACCCCCTGTTAAGTGATACATGTTTCTACAAATTAATACTGACGCTGCCGGGGCAAATATAAATATATGTAATATTTAAAGAAACACTCAAATTACAAAGCTGATTCCTAAACGTTGGAGCGAAGGCCACCGGAAAGTGAACGTCGGGGCGAAAACCACCGGAAACTTTTTACCATACTTGGGGCAGTTACTTCTTCAAATTTGGCTCTCCAACAGTGAAAATATAATACAACTTCTTCAAATTGGCTTTCCATACGTGAAGCTACAACCTAAATCTCATTTTCTACTGTACGCGTCACGCGCGGCAGGAGCTCAGCATACAATGTACCCCTCCTACCAGCTAAAGCTTTACCTCAGAGAAAAGCCAACCCACCCCAATAACTAAAGCATCACCGTACATACAATGTGTCTTAAATTTGTTGTGAAACATGTCTGTGAAGTCCTCTTCATTGTTAATTAATTTTACGTAGTTAACTTGTAAAGGTAAGATGTAGAGTAAACTTACTATATAAGATCTGGATCTCGTTTTAACTCACAACTTCTGTTAAATGCGTTTTGCAGCATTTACCATTTCCGATACATTCATTGTTATTTGTTTGAATGTTAAAGCAGGCCTATTATAATCCACTTTATTTGTCCATTATGACAATGGAATTTTAAAGCCAACATATAGCGACCCGCTTTTTAAACTTCTGACTAAGGCTAATGCAAAATGTGCAATGAAACCATTTCTGCAAACGTTTATCTTGATTAAGAAGAAGTGGATAGAAGAATAAGCTTTTGTAAGTAAATTCTGTAGAAGGAGAATGCCATGTGAATGTAACATATATTCTACGATCCCTGTTCCGAACAACACCCCCTCAAGAAAATATTTGTCTTCACCTTAAAAAGTTCCTGCAGTGAAATTAATAGAGGGAAATATCTATTTTTACTTTCTCTACTACGTATAGTAAGTAGGGGAAGAATTGTATTCCACCCAAAAATTCGATACCGAGATTTCACCGGAAATATATATTTTGAGACCCCCTGAATCCAAAAATATAAGCATTTTTGGAAACATGTCCGTGTGTATCTGTGTGTCTGTGAACAGCATAAATCAGAAACGAACAGTCGGGTAAACACCAAACTTGGTATTTAGGTTGAGTGTCTTCCAGAGATGCGACACGAAGGTTTTCAAGAAAATCCCCCCACCCCAGATTACCCTTTACATGGAACATTTTTCGAAAGTTTTAGTTTTCTCAAAAACGGCTCTAACGATTTTTATTAAAATATAATATGTTTAAGATAATTTTATAACAAATGATATATATATATCAAATTTTCTGGGAATGTCTCCAAAAGTATTCTTCATTGTGAACGATTTTTGCATAACTGGTAAACCATAATAGATAGTTAAAATTTTACCACACAAAAAATTTAGATCGCGTTAAAATACACAGTTTATGTCATATATTTTTGTTGTTGAGTGAACCATTTTCGAGGTATTGCTTTTTTATTCCCTTAAATTTTCCAATCCTTATACTTTTTTCTCAAATTCGTTATTCATTTTTTTGTCCTGGTAATGCAAAGAGAATGGAATACTTCACATAGCAACCAGCTCTTAAAAGATATATCGATTAACATAAACCATATGGGGAATAAGCGTTTGTAAAAATAGTTTATACAAGAGTAGAAAAATTCATGTGAGTGTAACACATAAGATTTTTTACATAAATATAAAATGGTAACAGAGTTTACTTACTTTGGCGGCTTTTAATTTGTTCAGTTTAACAGTTTTATAAATCTTTGAAAAGTATCCAAAATTACGGCGTTTTTGTGCGTGGTATTTCAAAATTATCTTTCGTGCATTGGGTAGACCTTCTTCTTGTGCTTACATGCACACACTTTCATCGACATTTGACTTAAACTGGTGGAGAAATAAATTCGCAAAGATGTAAAAAGTGAGTCGAAAATGACGAATTAAAGCAAAAACGTTAACAATCCCCAAATTTGAGATTTTATTCCTCCGTCAAATAAAATCCTATTTTCACCGCAAAATCAAGCAATACACAAAAAAAGGTTCTCTACTCAGTGCATGTAAGATAATTTTGAAAACGCCACGCAGAAAAGAGTTGCAATTTTGACATATTTTTCAAAAATTTATAAAACTGATAAAGTTAAAGATATGTAAAACTGCCAAACAAACATCTGTATTATCATGATCCTTATGTCTAAAATTTCCTTCCATTAATTTGGCTCCTAGAATTTTTTAAAGTGCAGGCGATTACTTTCTTGAGCGGGTGTATGTCGCTTACACTGTGTCACTGGTTATATTTGAGCTTGCCCTAGCTGACCTAGATTGTTTTTCCTATTGGTCGACTCTATTTACTTCCTCTCGTATATATTTCCACATTGTAGTTCTCCTAGCACAGTTCCAAGTATCTCTGCTCGCAGACTCCTTATAAAGCCCAAGGAAGAATAGAGGTGGTTAATGCTTTTTCCAGCTTGGGATTTCCTTTTGAAATTTAGCATGTTTAGAAACTAGTTTTCCATTAGAGTGAACTTTCAAGTGAATAGCCTGGTCTACTTCACAGGAGCAGCTGCGCTAATCTTGAGAGCCGATACTTTAGCTAAAAGTACTGCCTCCGGGCATGGACCTCCTGATATCGGCTTACCAAAATAGGAAAACATAGTAGAGCCTGCTTCCTCATAAAATAATATCACTAACTAAATGCATGTATGTTAATTTAGTTAAACCATTGTTTCGGAACTTATTAAGTGATTAATTTTTACTTTCTCTAGAGAAAGTATTTATTTCACCCAAAAGTTCGATACCGAGATTTCACTGAAAATACATATTTTGAGGTACCATGAATCCAAATGAGGCACTTTTTGGAAACATACCCATGTGTGTGTGTCTGTTTCAGTCTGTCTTTGAACAGCATAACTAAAAAACGAAAAGCGGATAAATACCGAACTTGATGTTCGAGTTTAGTATAATCTAAGGATGCGATACGAAGATTTTCAAAAATATCTTCCAACAGCAGACTACTCTTTACATGGAATATTTTTCGAACATTTTTATTTACTCAAAAACGGCTATAACTATTTTATTAAAATATAATAGGTGTAAGATATTTTCATGTAAACTGAAATGTATATCTTGAACTTTCTGGGACACAGAAAATGTAGATCTCGTTACATACAATTTACGTTAAATGCCTTTTTTGGGGGGTCGAACGAAACATTTCCAGATATTCCTTGTTAGTTGTTTGAATTTTCCGATACTTTTACTTTTTCTCAAATGAGAATTCGTTATTAGTATTTTTATGTCCTGGATATACATGAAAATCGAATGTTCCACATAGCAACTATCTCTTAAAATATTTGATTGTCGCTTAAAACCTACTATATTCCCCTTCCACCTATAAGAAAATTAGCAATAAGATATAGTCTGCAAATGTTTATCTCGATTAGCATGTAGAAGATGGAGAATAAGCGTTTGTAAAAATGGTTTGTGCAAGATATAGAAAGTCATGTGAATGCAGTACATCAAATTTTTAGAAAAAGGTTTGTGTGTGTCTGTCTGTCTGTATTTCAGCGAACAGTATAATCCAAAAATGAAAAGTAGGATAAATTCAAAACTTTGTATTTAGGTTCAAAATCTTCCGAAGATGCGACATGAAGATTTTCAAGAAACTCACTCCACACCACACTACCGTTTTCATGGAAAAATTTACAAAACTTTTTATTTTCTCAAAAATGACTATAACGATTTTGATTAAAATGTCATATACTAAAGATATTTACGTTACAAAAAATCGGATGTGTTACACTCACATGACTTTCTCTACTATTGTAAAAAATATTTTTACAAACGCTTATTCTACATATTCTTCATGTTAATGGAGATGTTTATCTTATTGCTAATTTTCTTGTAGATGCAAGGTGAATTGGTAGGCTTTAAGCGATAGTCAAATATTTTAAGAGCTGGTTGCTATGTGGAGTATTCCATTCTGTTTGCATTACCAGGACAAAAAAAATCGTTAACGAATTTCCATTTGAGAAAAAGTATAAGTATTGGAAAATTTAAGGGAATAACTAGCAATATCTTGAAAATGGTTCACTGAAAAAAATATGACAAACTGTGTATTTTAACGCGATCTACATTTTTGTGTAGTAAAATTTTGTCTATCTTTTGCGGTTCACCAGTTATGCAAAAGTCGTTCACAATGAAGAATACTTTTGGAGACATTCCCAGAAAATTCAAGATATACTTTTCATTTGTCATGAAAATATCTTAAAGATATGATATTTTAATCAAAATCGTTAGAGCCATTTTTGAGAAAATTAAAATGTTCGAAAAATGTTCCATGTAAAGGGTAATCTGGGGTGGGGGGATTTTCTTGAAAACCTTCGTGTCGCATCTATGGAAGATACTGAACCAAAATACAAGTTTGGTTTTTATCCGAATGTTCCTTTCTGAGTTATGCTGTTCACAGACACACAGACGGAAATGTTTCCAAAAATGTTTTTTTGGATTCCGGGGGCCTCAAAACATGTATTTCCGGTGAAATCTCGGTATCGAATTTTTGGGTGGAATGTAATACTTACTATACGTAATGGAGAAAGTAAAAAATGTATATCTTGACTTGAAGTCCTCTTCATTTGGAAGACGTTTTGTAAAATCTTGTATAACTGCTACACGTTATGTCTATAACCCCTTCCACAAAAAGTGCAAATCTCTTCAAAACACACAATTATTCCAATTGCTGTTTTTCAACCACCGCATTTATAGCCTCCAGTTTAAAACATTTGACTATTGCTGTTTCCTGTGTATATGTAAGGAAATGTTAATGCAGCTATTTCCGGAAAGGTATATCTCAATTAAATTAAGTTGATAGGAAAATAAACTTTCGTAAGAGAAATTTTTATACCCACTAACAAGGGATAGAGGGTAGAGAAAATCATGTCAATGTAACACATCAGATTATTTTCGAAACAAATGTTCGGTAACATCTTTTGGAACTTTTCGGTATTTACGAAGCAATGCTACGTTGTCGTTATTCTGCTTTAGCTGAATTTTTAAATAGTCTGTCTTAAAAAGCAAATTATGTGTTTTTTTTTGCTAAGCCTTATTTTACTATCTACTTAATGTTAGTTACAAGAAGACTGAAGTTATAATCAAATCTTTGGAAAAAGGTTCGCTATATGCTGGCTTTCCACATTTCAAAAAATCAAAGAAATAGGAATGTACATGTAAATGTCTGATGCCGCAGGAAGACTACTAGAAATGATTTGTGTGTTTTAAATATATCTACATGTTTTGTGCAGTAAATTTTAACTATCTCTAATAGTGTACCAGTTATCCAAAATTATACAAAACTTTAATCCAAATTAAGAGAACTTCACAGGCTAATCGCAGAAAACTTAAGATAAACGTTTTATGAATCATGTAAGTATCTTAAAAATTTGATACTTATATAAAAATCATTATTTTTTGTATAAATCTAAATGACGAACACTATTACTTGTTAACGATAATTTCGGTTGGAAGGATTGTCTTGGAAGTGTAGTATCATTGGAAGTTATTAAATTCCAAGTTTGGTATTTATCCCTATTCCTTTTTTATATGCAAACATATTCCTAAAAGTGTTTCCCTTTAATTCTTACGGTGTATGGGGGTTACTGCATACACCTTATTTTTCATGTGATCACCAGAGTCGGTTAAATTACTGAAATTGTGTTTTGCGAAATACTATAATAATTTACCCTCGCTTAGTAGTATTCTGTGCCAAAGCATGGTTCCATTTATATGGCTATGTTTAGTCGCAAAATAACAGATATTGAGTACAGAGAAACCCGATTTTACACACGTAATTCCGTTGCATGACGCGAAAATTGGTGTGCAGTAACTGCAAATAGAATAATAGGACTGATGTTTGTAAACAAAAATAAATGCAGAGAGGTACAAGAATGACTTATGCCATTTTTTGAACAGCTGAACAACGTTGAATGTGAACTTGGATTTTTCCAACAAGACTTTGCTACGGTGCATACAGTGGATTAAATGCGACTTATGAGAATGTTTAAGATAGGATAATTAGTAAGGAATTGTGGCCCTAACGATCCTGTGATCCTGTGATTTAACTCAAAGCCATTTTTATGTATGGGGGACCTGAAAAATAAGATGTGTGCAACAAACCCCATATATTGGCGAAAAACTCACTCATTTTGGGATATCAAACTCTCCAATGTAAATGCTAAATATCCAGAGAAGATGCCAGAAATATCTGGATAAAGAAGAACAGTATTCTCAACATCTCTTATGATTAGGTATGTCCTTATTTTCATTGTAATTCTAATTATACTGTGCTAACGAGAGACGGTTGCAGGAATACTATAACTGTTTCGGCGGGAGTACGAGCTGTGGCAGACAGTCCACAAGCAGCCATGGTGGCCACAGCATGAAGGAAAAGGATGTATAGTTCCTTCGTTTTATGCCAAGACCACAACCGCCTTAAATGCCGAGACGACAGTGCCTTCGGTATTATGCCACTACGCAGCAGTGTGTCAAGGGTACGTTTATCAGCTGTGTGCTTCCTCAGTCGTTACTTTGTCTTCGTGTTGTGAAGTGTTTCGACAATACGTATATGTTGTGCGTGATTTCCTTAGGAATGTTATTCTCTCATTAGTCCACGGCAATGCCTGCCAACAAATTCACGCTTGAACCACGTATTTTTGTGTACGATAAATACGTAAAACCGAAATCATGTAGACAGGTGTGTAGCCAATTTCAGCATAAATTTCCTGGTTATCCAGTTATGGGTAGAGATACTGTGAGATATTTGGTCGATAAATTTAGAAGAACGGGATCGCTAAAATGCTAAAAAATAAGGTTTATAGGAACTATCCCTACACATAGACGAACTTAAGGACAATATAAAAGCAGAAGTTATGAACGTTAAGCAAGAAGAACTTATGTATATGAATGGAATTTCGTCCGAAGATATTAAGAAGTCTTCGCGCAAATGGACACCACTTTTAACAACACTTATAACAAGGTTAGTACTCATTAAATATATGTTACTAACACTCGTGAGTAAAAGGTTGGTTTACAACCAACGAGAACGGTAACCAGAACTAGAACGAGAAAGATACAATACATGTATTCAAATAAAGCGTTCACAATCGAAGGGAAGTCTTCCTGGGCCCCGGGAACGAGAAAGAAGATTTGCCCAAATTTCTCGTTCTCGAGCACGGCATATTAGATCCATATTGTGCATATTAGAATATTCACTCTATAGATTATTCTAGGAGGCCGTGACATAAAACAGCCGCTAGTGCTCTCTATAGTCGCGAGCTGGAAACATCAAACTGGAAGAAATTAGTAGTAAATGTGCTTCCTAACCTCATCCCGACACCTGCAAATCCAATGAACGTTGGTTTCTCTGGTGAAAGGGTCATTTGTAGTTTGTTTATATACAGCTCAAAACTGACTATTACCTAAAAATCTGATGTGTTACACTCACATGAGTTTCTCTAATCTTGTACAAACTATTTTTACAAACGCTTATTCACCATATGCTTCATGTTAGTCGAGATATCGAGATGTCAAGCTTATTGCTAATTTTCTTGTAGATGCAAGGGGAATTGCTAAGCTTTAAGCTATAGTCAAATGTTTTAAGCGCTGGTTGTTATGTGGCGCATTCCATTCTCTTTGCATGTCCAGGACATAAAAAATGAATAACCATTTGAGAATAATTATAAGTATTGCAAAAAATCTAAGGGAATAACAAGCAATATCTCGAAAACGGTTCACTCAACAAAAAAAATATATGACATAAATTGTGTATTTTAATGCGATATACTTTTTTGTGTAGCAAAATTTTGTCTATCTCTTATGGTTTACCAGTTATGCAAAATTCGTTCACAATGAAGAATACTTTTGGACACATTCCCAGAAAATTCGAGATATACATTTCATTTATCATGACAATATCTTAAACATATGATATTTTAATCAAAATTGTTAGAGCCATTTTTGAGAAAATTAAAATGTTCGAAAAATGTTCCATGTAAAGAGTAATATGGGGTGGGGGGATTTTCTTGAAAACCTTCACCAAGTTTGGAATTTATCCGACTGTTCGTTTCTGAGTTATGCTGTTCACAGACACACAGACACACACACACACACGGACATGTTTCCAAAAATGCTTTTTTTGAATTAAGGGGGTCTCAAAACATGTATTTCCGGTGAAATCTTGGTATCGAATATTTCGGTGGAATACAATACTTCCCCTACTTACTATACGTAGTAGAGAAAGTAAAAACAATGGCAAAAGCTACAAAGAACTGCTGAAAGCGGTGGAAATTAAAAATGAACAATAAGCAACTTTAATGTATGCCATTAAATAAAGGAATGATAGCTTGGCATAAGCAGGGCATCGAACGTGTAGTGGATATGCATTTAGATAATGTTTACTCTATCGAATATTGACGTTGGCTTGGCAAAATTGGAAGTAGGTGAAAAAAATATCATTGGTCAGTTAAAAGCAAATGAAATCCCAATGCGCAAAATCGACTTTCACTCTGTGATCGATATGCATTCCTGTTCTCGTTACTCGGCTGTTGTGAACCAACATCTTGTATGGTGTATTGCTTCCCGTTCTCGTTTCCGTTCTGGTTACCGTTCTCGGACGTTGTGAACCAGCCTTAAGTAACGCGGGAGTTACGCAACGGAACACCCCGCAATGTAGCAGGCCGTATGCTGAACACGCATTCGCGCGATCCAAGGCATTGGTATAAAAGGAAGGCACTGTAAAGGCGCTACAACGCGAGTGGGCCCTGCATTACGCTACCTATCGCTGCTTCTCAATTGTCTCGCGATGCTGATTGGGTGCAGATTCTACACCGAGGCTTAAAATCCGCACCCCCAGGGGAGGAGTCAAATCCAGGCGCATTCAACGGCCGGGAACCAGAACTGCACTCCATGGCGCAGGTCCATTATACACATAATCTGATGTTAAATAAATACAACTCTATAAATCGGGGGTAATATTTTGAGGAACATAAATGCTGTTATTAGAAATACGGTTAGATAAATTACGTAATTAAAAAGCTATGTATATACGGAAAGGTTTAGGAATAAATTCCTTCATTGTGTTGCTCCTCTACTTCAGAGAATAATACCATGTCTTATTTCCTACTCTTTTACGAAAAAGTAAAGTCAGGTAAAGCTGTAATTAAATACGGCAGTTCTATTACTAAAGCGCTAAAGAAGAAGGTAAATTGCGCAAGACGGTAAAATATATGGAAGACTAGTTCAATTTGCGTTACAAAGCAATTTGTAACAAACTTCTAAATGATTAACGAAGGAATCCGTGTTGTATAGTTTTCCCAGGAAAAACCAATGAGGTTCAGAGCGAGTCTATACCATTTAGTTTGGAACTGAACTGCTAAATCTTTAATTTTACTGAGAGCGGAAAAAGAAACTTTCGGTACGACCCGCTTCTGCGGTTGTTGTTTTAAAACTACAGCGAGGCAATAATTTCTGCTTGTTTTGTTGGTGCTATTGGAGAAGCTGCTCCAGGCATAATTAGCTTAATTGTTAGATAACAATGTTAGCGCTCAGCTTTGCTGTGCTACTTCAAAGAAGCGCTGCGTCTCATCCTGAGCGTCTCCATTTCTTTACTGAATGAGACGTTAATAAGAACATGAAATTTAACCACAAAAGAGCACTAGGGAGGTAACAGATTGGGCTGCATTCTTGTTGTATACCTGCTTCAATTACAAGAAATATGAAATGGCTTATAACAAACTCCCATTCGATCAAAACGTTTTTGTGTTTCTTTTAAAATCTGTTTCACACTTTAAGTTTTTTAAATCTAGTAAAATTTTTCGGATATTTTGCATTTAAGACCCGAAATTCTTTCGAAAAGCTGAAAAACAAGTTGGAATCTATGCCGGTTCATTATTTTTATTCTGAACATCAAAAACGGGATGCATACGGTTTTGGGGCATCACTGAGGAATTAAACTTAGCACACTGTTTACTTTATTGTTCCAATTAACTACAGGGTCATATCCGACAGATCTGTTAGTGGATAACTCTTAGATCGAGGTGTGGCAGATAGTTAGCCTTCTAGGTCTCATCCCTGTAACCATACCATCTTGCTTCGTCACGTGTCCATAGAGACCCAGGCGCATAGCAGCTGGACCTTCTGCTTCGTGCCGTGCAGATGGCATTACGGTACCGTCCAGTCCAACTGCCGCTTTCATGTAGAAAGGCGGATAGTTAGCCTTGTTGGTCTCATCCCTGTAACCATGCCAGTTTGTTTCATCACGTGTCCACAAAGACTTTAGTGCATAGCCGCTGGATCTTCTGCTTTCTGCCGTTCAGATTGCATTAGGGAGCCGTCCAGTCTACCTGGTTTCATTGTCGGTGGATAGACGGCACAACATTCTCTATTACCACCTATTTTTCATGTTTACTGTTGTTTTAGACTGAAGGTGGAACTCTGGATCGTGATACGAAATATCCAATCCGGTATTTACCTTAGCGGCTGAGGGAAACCACGAAAAAACCTCAGTCAGATTGGTCGGACCAAAAGAATCGAACCAGGGACCTCTCGAATGCGGGCCACAGACGTTACCGCCTGAGCCATCCTGCTAATTGCATATTGGCGCGACAATTCACCGTCATAGTTAACAATTCCCGCTCAACTCCACGACAAATTTCAGCCGGGGTCTCACAAGGGAGTATACTCGGACCGGTTCTATTCAATCTTTACATTAATGACCTTCCCCAAACAAACCCAGCAAAATACTTTCTTCGTGCAGATGACACTGCCATAATGGGAAACTCGACCCAACCAGCACTACTACACAGGTACCTCCAGAGGGCCCTCTATTCTCTCACAGACTGGCTCACAAACTGGCGGATAAAGCTGAACACCACCAAATGTCACGCCATCATAATCACTAAACGCCTCAAACACTGCTATCCAGCACACGCACTTCCTCCACTCACACTGTTCGGCAACAATATCCAATGGACCGACCGCGTTATATACTTAGGTTTACACATAGATCAGGGAACCACTTGGAACACCTCGTCCAAATCTCGCACAAAAAGGCCAATGCACAGCACAGTTACGCAAACGTACCCGCTCATAAACTACAGCAACTCGCTAAGTAATCACACGGAACTTACCTTGTACAAAACATTAATACGCCCTATACTCACATATGCTGCCCCCGTCTGGGGGTATGCGGCACCATCTCACTTTCAAAGACTTCAAGGTTTCCAGAACAAGGTCCTCCGCAACATAGTTAAAGTACCCAAGATCGCCCCTTCCGACATACTACACGCAGAACTCCGAGTACATACTGTAGAGGAATACATTAAGCACCTCGCATTCAACTTGTATGCCCACCTCCCCCGCAACGGCAACCCCCTCGTGCGCGATCTCGTTCGCTATGAAACAGATTAAGACAAACACAATCGCCCACTCTCCCTCTTTAACCGCAACCTAAAACCCGACCTATCATCCACAGATGCCAGAATCCACCTAGCCCGGCTAGTACCACCATGATACATCCAAAATTTATCAGCTACTTTGTTTCAGCCACCATCAAAGAACCACTCCGCTGACGAACAACAGCCAGGACCAAGAAACACCAGAATCAACGACGACAATCTGACACCTATACGCACAGCAGTGAACCTGAAGGAAATTAACCGGTAATGCTGCGGTAAGCCCCACCCCACATCACACATCGATCACTGCATGCCATCACCGTCATTCCCGCCTACACAGCATGTATACTAACAAACCTCCGTACTAACACATCTAACAAAATCACTACATCGCATCTGCATGCTACTAATCACTGGGCGCCACTCAGGTTGTGTCATGGGTGTCGCCCAGCAATCACGTTGACACGCTCGCATGCTTGCATGCCAGCACGACTACTAACGCTACTAACCGGGGTGCTCAAGCGGAGCCTGTTCCAACTAATGCTAGAATACCTTACACTAATCCGAGCACCCCCTATGCATGCTATTAATTACTAACAACATGTGCATAGGGGACGATGTAGCCACAGCGGACGATCGTCACCGGGGACGGTGGGTGTGGGGGGTCGCCCCTTTTAAAAAAATTGTGTTTTATTTATAGACGCTCTTTAACTACTATGGTTCTTATCGTTCCATTCTATATTGGGCGTGAAAGACTGGAAATTTTGCTCATAGGCCTATTGACTTGATGCTTCTTTTACGTGGCATAAACCTACGACGCCAGACCACCGTCTTTTCTTCCCTTCCGAAGGAAGCCATGCTAAGGATTTTTACGCCCGAAAAAAATCCATCGCTCTACGCGGGAACTAGAGGCTCGCATGGTACCACTAGACCACGAAGGACGACTCCTATCGGCAATTGTGTTAACTCGTATCGTACATCATTGTCATTGGGTTTCTGTTTTTTTTTCTTTGGGCTTTATACACTAGATCACACACAGGTCACTCTCTCATTCATAATTCCAGACTCTGGGGAGTTTAGGGAATAATCTTGGATATAGAAAAATTCTTACCCCCAGTCCTAGAATCGAACCTGGGACCCCTCGCACAGCAGGCAGGTGCTGTACCGACTGATTTACGGCATCAGGCTTAGTGTACATAGATTTACTACAAAAGAACAATTAGCAGGCGCTAATTCATTATAAAAGTATGATTACAAATGTTCTTTCATACATGCCGTATGCAGGCTAAACGTGTAAAGGTAGAATCAGAAGGAAAATTTTAATGATATAGCCCGGAGTCGAAACATCGGCTTACAGTGCGCTGCTTTAACCATGGCAACATTTCGTTGCGATATTAAATTCCCCAACTGACTCACAATTATCATTAATTGATTTAATATTGGTTAACTATAAAGCCTTGGACATAAATACTTACGAGATTGCAAGTGCTATTGGGTATGTATCTCAAAATGAATTCGAAAATCCCAAGGGTTATGTGACGCTTTAAAAAAAGTCCTTCTTTATAAAAGAAGGAGGATCTACCAAATTTCTACAAAGTATTGGCAGTTCCAATGCTCTTTGTGGACCTGAATGTTGGACTTCAACGATGAAACTAAAAGATAGTATCCAGATTGCTGAAATCAAATTTTTACTTTCAGTTGCAGGTAAAAAGCTTCTTTTTCCTCTGTAGCGAATTACCCACCTAGTTGTAGGACACATACACAAGGACTTGTGTTATTAGCCTGTCATCATCTTCCTTGTTTCAGACCAGCCCGTTGCTGAGGCAGATCGGGAGAAAGGGCCTCCCACCGTGAACGACGTGGGCAGTGAAAGACGGGCCACTGCATTATGGAATCGTTCACACAGACGACAACGGCGGCCATCAGGACAACGAGTACAACGAAGGACCTAGAAGGCCGGATGCTACGACAGACGCCTGTACCCGCTTGACGAACAGAACCCCTGGGAAGTACAGCATAGAACTAATTCTACAATACATATCTAACTTAGCAGTAAGTTAACGTTAAGTCGCATGACACGCAGGTACTCCCTGCAAACAACACACACAATAGACCTTAAGCATGAAATTAAGCATATATTAACAACATAAGAAAAATACGCATATAACCTACTGGTATTGTTCAGGTTTCATGGGCAATGCCAGCAAGTAACATTTGAAGCGCTCGCATGCAATGCAGTGGGTATTCCGCGCTTTGATCGGCGAGCTCCACATGTCCCCCCAGCCATCGCACACCGGCTGGGGTCGAAAAGAATAATGCATTTTCCCGCCCCTCACGGAAAAAATTATCCTGTAGGGGAGCAAGCAAAATCTGAATCAGAGCATATCCGGGATGGGTGATCTGCGCAGTGCCTGGTATGGCGGTGAAGAATATGGAAGTGAAATGTAGCGATGAATGGGAAATTTGCGGATCAACCTATCCGAACCAGCATTCGCCTAGCGACCTAGGAAAACCGTGAAAAAACCTTCGTTCAAGTAGATCGGCTTCAGGAGTTTCAACCCGGACATCCCGATTGCTAGAGCCATCCCTCTCGGTAGGTAAAAACGTATAGACAAAATTTCTAATGAAGATACGGCTAGAACTTAGCATTTTTTATCCGAATGAAACAATCTCAAAGAAACAAAAAGAATATTTAAATAATGTTTTAAGAAAGAATGAAACTACGTTGTCATATACCATTCTATTACGATCCAAGAAGAGGAAAAAAGGGTACAGAACGACCAGTAAAATGATGGAGCCACCTGTTTGATAATTAGTTTGGAGCCGAAACGGGACAATTGGACTCAAACCATTAAGCTGGTGATGATGATGAACTTGAAAACGCGTTGTGGTTTATCGGGAAATGTGGAATTTAATGTTGTACCGACATGTTGCCATGTTACGAGTAGTTCAGTTGGTTAGGGCAGCGGCAGGATAAGCCGAAGATTTGTGGTTTAATCCCGACTATCCCATTGAATATTTCAGTCGGATTTTATTATTCTACCTATATGCTTTGCACCTCCGTGGCTTGGGGATAGCATCTGTGGCACACATCAACATTAAAACATATCATTAGTAATATAAAATTATATATAAACTGTGTCAGCTATTGGCGAAGTATAAGGCATGGGCTTTAAATTCCAGACAGAAGCAGATAGATTGGGATTTCTGAGAATTTGTCAGGCATTTTAGGTAGATTTAGACTATGTATACATATACATAGTCTAAACATAGATATATATATATATATATATACATTGCTATTTATATAAATCCTCCCCTAAATTATTCTTTCCCACTAGCTGCATGTTGCTAAATCTACCTAAAATGCCTGACAAATTCACAGACACCCCAATCTATCTGCTTCTGCCTGGAATTTAAGGCCCATGCCTTGGACGTCGCCAATATACAGAGTGTTTCAGAAATACTTTTACAAACTTCGGGTATGGGTTCCTTACACCACAAGAAGGAAAAAAGTTCATATGAACATATGTCCCATAATCCTTTGTTTTCTCGTTAGGAGGTGTTCAACACAGTGGTACACTTATAACACACAAAACTCAAAATAAATGCTCGAAATGTCCTCCTCTTGCTTCTATGCATGCCTGTACTCGTCGAATCATGGAATGTCGCACCCTGACAAAACCTCCGGGATGGTGTCGAATGGTTTCCATGACACGTCGATGAAGCGTTTCTGCATCCGGGATGGTTGCTCCATAAACCACTGATTTAAGATGCCCCCAGAGGTAAAAATCCACATGATTGAGGTCGGAAGAATGTGCAGTCCATGAAACTGGTCCTCCTGTGCCTATGCCTCCATGCTTTCACGTATGATGTACCAGATGCCACAGCCAACTGTCTTGTACTAATACCTGGATCGTCTTCGACACACTTTAACATCCGTTCTTCGCGATCCGGCGTACGAACAACTCTTGGTCTTCCTCGATCAATAGTCCGTGGTGCGACGATAAACAGCGACAAAGGTTGGATGACTGGGTTGTCTTCGGTCTGGAAACTCCATCTGATAGAGCCGTTCAGCCTCGCGTCCATTACCATTCGCGCGACCATACATAAAATTCATGTCTGCCTGTTCACGAAATGAATATCCAGACATGGTGGAACGAAACACGTGCAGTTAACTCACTATATGTACACAATTGAAACGTTGAAGACAGACTAATGACAAATGACAAACGTAAACAAGTCTCCATGGTAACACTTCGCCATCTACCGCATGTAGTACAATGAGTCAACGCCTTCTATGGATACATAGAGAAATGAAGTTTTCAAGTTGGACCCCGAAGGCCGTTGAACTCACACTTTCATTGTGACAGGAATAACGCGAAAAGCAAGGATTATGGGACATATGTTCATATGAAATTTTTTCCTTCTTTTGGTGTAAGGAACCCATACGCAAAATTGTAAAAGTATTTCTGAAACATCCGGTGTATATATAACGTACACATAAGGGAGACAGTCCCAAACCGGGAGGCGGAGCGTAATGAAATAAAAAGGCGTATGTCGATGTGCCTCGATTATTAATTTAGCACTGATAGAGCATACAGCATTAACAACTCTCACTATTCAACTCAAGGCGATGTAATCCATGTAGATGTTGTTACTAAGCGATAATAGTTACTTGAAAGTAACGTCCGCATATTTATTCGGGTAAAGCAACAACCGTTACAACAGAGCGGAGCTACATATAATTATGAGCCTAAGCCGTACTATTCCTATATGGGCCACTTGTGAATTTTAAAAGAGCTCAACTGTGGTGGTTTTCAAGGGCCTTGAACACAAACTAATAATGGAAACAGATATTGACAGTGGTAATGACCTATTGCAGTAGATACCAACATCTGTTATTTGTTTCTTCGTGACACGCGCACGCGAGTGCAAGCGGCCTTATTTACGACAAGCCTCGTAAAGATATTTTTACTATGTAATCATAAAAAGGGATACCAGAAGATCGCCTCTCACATTCTGTTTGTGACAGCGCCATGTTGTAATAAAAATCCCGGTGATAAATAGCAAGGCTTTGCGGCCACGCGTTTCGATACCACCATCTTGGCGACAATATTGTCTTTCAGTTTTATGTGCTTTTGTTTCATAAGAGATTTTATCTACAGTAGAAACGTCTTTTAAACTTTTCCCATTCAACACGGAAAGTTTAGGTTAGGCAAACGAAGCAATAGTCAAAGTCGGTAATAATCCTAATGCAGTGGATACATAGAATATTTACTGTGGTTACAAGGTTTATTCCTCCAACTACTTCTTCATAACCGATATTACATTTATTATACATTTATACAGAGTGGGCGATAAGTCCTCGGACCCCCTAGTACATGCCTGTACCCCGAAAAAAAATTCGGGGAGGGTTTTCCACAAGTAGATATAAACTTAACAGTGCCCTGCACAGTTACCATGTACCTACTCCGTAGTATATAGAGTTACATGGATAAAAATTGCTTGGATATCTTATATAGATCAGAAAAGCTCACCAGAATGAGTTCCACCTTACAGCACAAAACATGGAGACTGTTCGAAAACTGGAATGTATAGTTACCTTACCTATGTAAGTCAACGATATTAAGTTTCCCTTTTTCTTGTAAATGTGCTACTAGCAATAGACCTACTGTTTCTAACGACATTTTCCCATATTGATTTGCTATGAATTTAAATAAATAAAACTGTCAGAAGTTTTGGGGGGGGGAGGTTTGAACCCTATAAACCCCCCTCTAAATACGGCCCTGCCCTAGTATCGAACGGTACTTGATTTTAACACAAGTACTTACATATTAAGTATCCAATATTTTTGCATGTTCCCCACCATGTTGTAAACACCGTTCCATACGCCTCCATGTTCTTCTTGACATATTCTTGAGCTTGTCCGGTGTTATGGTGCGAAATGCATCCTCAACAACATTGCACAGTTCTTCGTTTGTAGCATAACGACGTGCAGATACATGCGCCTTAATAACTCCTCATACCGAGTCGTCAGGTGTGGTGTGGTCAGGACTTCTTGGTCGCTATATCAAGGGAGCTGATGTTGCTGAGGAACCACGACCTATCCACCGTCCTGGAAAGTGTTCATTTTGGAACTCGCGCACTGCAAGAGCGTAGTGAGGTGGTGCTCCATCTTGCTGCAACCATATGCATTCTGTGAGGCCTCTTTCTTAAAGCTGAGGTATCAACCGTGTTTGTAACTTGCGAAAATAATTTGCGTCATTCACAGTCTCTTCAAGAAAGTACGATCCAAGGAAGTGACGTCATCGCTGCCCATATCATTATGTGAGGCGGTTTCCTTTCTAACTCGACTGTGTAATGAGGATTCTCTTTGACCCAAAAGACAATCTTTCTAGATCGTGAGCTGCGATAACTCACACATTCATCTAAAAACATAACCTTGGTACGGTTCACTGCGTTTGGTAATTGAGTTAACGAAGCACGGCATGCTAAAACACGCTCATTCCGGTCTCTATCCGATGTCTCGTTTACCAACGTCGGTCGAGAAGGTCTGAGCTTAAGGTCTTGTTTCACTTGATCTCGCACTGATGTCCTCGATATACCGAGTTCCGAAGCACGTTTACGTGTCGGCTTCATAGCAGATTGTTCAATGGAAGCAGAGACTCCGGCACATGTTTCTTCTCGTGTCTTCTTGCTTCCACTCCGCGGCTGTCTTTAACACTGCCAAAAGCAAAAGCACGTCTTTACCAATACAGAAGTGTTGCTGTTCGCGGTGGAGCCTTATTAAATCTTTCCTGGAGGCTCCCATAATCTGTCTCATTGTCTGTCCTGTGTGTTGTCGTTCGTGCACCCACACACTTGTCACTAAACGCTCCTCAATAGTGTATCCATGACCGCTCACATCTGCCGTGGCTACAAATTAAAACTCGACTGCGAAAACTATAACCATGAACTCCAATAATTGATAAGAAGTAACATAGCTTACTGATATTTGATGCCTCTCGCCCACCCTGTACATTATAGGTATAAGAATGATGTAGGATAAAGTGGTAATCAGATATTTATGAGCAGATCGGTATATTTGACATAAATGTGTAGTGAGTTATTGTCTATCTCTTACGTTAATTAGTTATTTACAAAAATCTTTCGGATTGAAGGGGACGTCATAAGATGTTCCCAGGAAACCCAAGATATGCATTTTTGTCATGCAAATATCTTAAACAGATGCTATTTTAATAAAAATCGATGTAGCCGTTTTGAGAAAATCAATTCTTACTTTCTCTACTACGTATAGTAAGTAGGGGAAGTATTGTATTCCACCCAAAAATTCGATACCGAGTATTCACCGGAAATACATGTTTTGAGACTCCCTGAATCCAAAACAAAACCATTTTTGGAAACATGTCCGTGTGTGTGTGTGTGTGTGTCTGTGAACAGCATAGCTCAGAAACGAACATTCGGATAAACACCAAACTTGGTATTTAGGTTTAGTATCTTCCAGAGATGCGACACGAAGATTTTCAAGAAAATCCCCCCACTCCAGACTACCCTTTACATGGAACATTTTTCGAAAATTTTAATTTTCTTAAAAATGGCTCTAACGATTTTGATTAAAATATCATATGTTTAAGATATATTTATGACAAATAAAATGTATATCTTGAATTTTCTGGGAATGTTTTCAAAAGTATTCTTCATTGTGAACGACTTTTGCATAACTGGTAAACCATGAGAGATAGACAAAATTTTACTGTACAAAAAATGTAGATCGCGTTAAAATACACAATTTATATCATATACATTTTTTTTGTTGAGTGAACCATTTTCGAGATATTGCTTGTTATTCCCTTAAATTTTTCAGTACTTATTTTCTGAAATGGGAATTCGTTATTCATTTTTTTATCTGGGCTATGCAAAGAGTATTAATCTGTGGCAAAGGGAATGGTGCTGCACCTAGCAACCAGCTATTAAGATATATGTCGATGTTTAAAGGCTACTGTGTTTCTGTATTGCCCTTGCAAATATAAAACAAAGACATCTTAGTAGGCCTTAAGTCATAGTCAAATATTCTTAGAACTAGTCACCATGTTTAAAATGTAATTTTCTTTACATGTTAAAAGATCATTTCTGCAAATATTTATCACGATTAATATGAAATAGATGGAGAATAAGAGTTTGTAAAAATAGTTTGTATAAGAGTAGAGAAAGCCATGTGAGCGTAACACATCAGATTTTTCTACTTGTAACGCATAAAACGTTATACATTACCTAACTGAAATCATTTCATAACAGATATTTACCATGCTTAAATTCAAGTGCCCTAGCAAAATTGCTCATTAGTAACGTCAGGGCACCTACTCGAGAGAATTTAAGATATAAGCCTTATTCCGATCAACCGGACTGAATATTCGCGTTAGTTTTACTATCCGCAGATATAAATCTCGGGTTGGTGCATAGCTTTCATGACTACCAAAGTTCACTGCAATATAAACGCAATGACAGTAAAGTAAACATTACGAGAGAAAACTTGAAGGTCTTTCACCAAAACAGAAGTACAGTCGAGCGAAACAGGCCGATGCTTTTCGTTTCCTATAGTATTTTTCTTTAATGTTGGAGAAACTCATTACCTCAGTTCCACACCAGCCTTTTGATTTGAATTAAAGTCCGACACACACGCATTAGCTATGACCAAATGATAGGCGAAAGGGGAGAAGTACGGAAACATTTCACCTGAGTAACTGAAAGGCAGCTTCGCAACATGGTCCACACCAACCCCTGGATGAATCCACTCATATTGTTTTGATGACAAATTCTGCTTCTCAAACAATAATCCATGAAAACACGTCGGCTTCAGGCTCAGGATCGAAGAAAAGGGGGGATATGAAGACATAAAGTGGCGTGCTAGAGCCAGGTAAGGGGTGGGGACTGGGCGTGGCAGTGGTGGTTTAGTATTTCTTACCAACATAAACCACTATGCATTTTATCGGCACTATTCCACTGTAGCTAAAAAACTGGTGTAGAAAAACATTCTGAAACCACATCTAAGTCACAACAGGCAAACTACTTACAAATAAATTACATTAGAACGGCGCGATGCTATCTGAGAAGTCAAAGCGATGAGAAATTAAGACAACGCTCGGTAGAAATTGACATAAAATGAACAAAAATTTAGACCTTTTTTTCCTTACTGTGCTCGGACCTCGTGCTTTCATGCTAGACTTATTTGCTTAATATCACTCAGTTTAAAGCTCCAAACGTCCATGATATGTCCCTTGCAATTGAGATAAATGCAGCGCTGTTTTCCTCAGCTCCTTTTTGTCTTTTTCGGCTGCTTTTATTATTCTGTCTGCATCAGTTTTCATTTTATAAGCTTCACGTTTTCAGGAGAGTATCAAATAATAAGGATTTAAAACGGTTAAGCAGTTCATTTGCAATCAAATACTTTGTAGGTACAACTAAGTTTGGTAATATCGAAAAATTGAATAACCTTGTACAGAACAGTTTTTTCTTGTATGAACAGTAATTATATTTAACCGATGTGTTGAGACAGAATGTGCCGGAATTAATTTTATTATGTGCTAGTTTATTCAGTGTTTAATTTAATCTATAAATGATATATGTGTACAATGTGAAAACAATGTAAATAGTAATTTCTGTATAATGTAATATTTGTCCTGTACATAATGTTCCTGTTTAACTAGGTTTAGAACGTCTTGGACTCTGCAGTTAGGGTAGAAACGTGATGTTCACATGGTCAGCGAAAATGGGATCTTTTGTGTAAGAATAGAAGGGTAAAGTTTTATGACTCTGTTTGTTTCCGCTCCTGAAGTATGGAGTGAGGAAAATATAACAGAACGGCAGTTTACCAAGAGAAACACAGGAAGAAGGTCACCTGATATATACAAACTGACCAATAAGAAATCCGATGCCAAAATTTTAGGTGGGAGATTGTGTTCTTTAGATAGTCGAGATTCAACCCCAAAAAGAAAGCAGTTGAAGACAGTTCACAGTTACCGTTGACTTTAATGTTAAACAGTTCATAGTTGACGTTCAGTTAAAACAGTACACAGTGGAAGATACAGTGAAGAGTTGTTAAAAGAGTTCACAGTTGATTTTTAGATGAAACAGTTGAAATAGTTGAAATAGTTAAACAATTGAATGCTCAAAATGGTGATAAGTGAACAAGAACATTATGTAGTGTTAGGGTGAAGAGTAACAATAAATATCCATAAGCCAAGTGCATAGTCAATTCTCCTCTGAGCCCCTAGTACCGTCACTGAGATCGACGAGCTTATTACCAATCATGATAGGCAGAGTCCATGCAAACATTGCCGCTGTGAACCAACTAGCCAGGGTAACAGCGAGATTAAATCAACCAGCCAGAATCACAAGACGAAGCCACGTCTGATGGAGAAAACAGGTACAGTGAATTTGAGCATTACTTCTATGTCTACCACTACACCGCGTTCGACTCTAACCCGAGCAGGCATCGAACCCGGGACTGCCACCAACGGCGCAGTCTCCGAAACAATCAGAGAGGGGTACCGTCGCAGTGTGCACAGCCATTTCTCTATGTAGGTATCTCAGTTTCAAGACAAAATTTTAGACCAGTTGAAATAATTTGGTAAAAGCGGCAGTTTGCATTAATTTTAATAGCAAAACGTAATATATACAATACCTTTGATATAACACATTAAAACTTTGTATTTTATGTTTGTTTTATATTCTGCATATGTAGCAACACTTTTTAATCTGGATTTTTCATTTTTCATGGATACAATATTCCAAAGCATAAGCAGAATGAAGAAATGGTGAAGTGGCCCGAGTTATGAAATTTATCTATCAGTTGATGGTTAGATTAGATTAGATTGTATTCTGTGAGTTCATTAGCAGCCGTAAAGGCTTGTGAACATAGAACATGTCAAGGAAATGTACAAAAATTACATATAAACATAAATATTACACAGAATATGGAACATTTGAAATAAAATAGACACATACTATATGCGTGTCAAGGAAATGTACAATAAAGTTACATATATACATAAATATTACATAGTATACAGAACATTTAAAATAAAATAAAGACATATTATATACAAAATGAAGCAAAACAAATGTAATTTTGTACAGAGTTGAATACCTCCTTACTGTTATAAGGTTAACATACGTATAGGCAAGAACAGTTATTTTAACATTCACTAGGATATCCACATTACCTAAAAGATATACAAATTGAATAGTTGGTGAAGTGTTGAGAGCTAGGAGAGTTTATTTCAAGATGTATGCATTACCTAACAAAATAAGCAAATTGAACAATTGATGTATGGAGAGAGCTATGGCAGTTTATTTTAAGATATCTATGTTTGACAACTTATGCTCAACTTAAGAGTAGAAGAGACGCAGAATGCAGTTTGAGCATAGGACCAAAAGGGAGCGTACGCCACGTACAAGCACATTGGTGCTCATTTCCAAACCGTTATCTGTCTTCTCCTGGTGTGCGGTTTCTCTATTCATCAAGTTGGAAGTTTAGAGAGAGGGGAGGACTCTGTGACACACAAGGATTAAACTGGCTCCATTTTGATATCTGAGGTTTCTGGATAGGCACACGTGCCTCTGGTAGATAACGGACGCTCCTAGCAGGGGTCCTTGGTGACCTTATAGCAAAACGGAAACTAAGGGCGACTTTATCTGCTTCCCCTACAAGAGGCGTTTTGGTTAATTCTACCATAGTGACCTTTCTCACCTTACATACAGCGGCGTTTGAATAGAATCCGCAGTGTTTTGTTTTACAAAAACAGTTGCACATGCAGCTATATGCAGAGTCTAGAGTTATCGATGCAATATGTTAATAACCTTATCTGCTTTCCGATATTGGAGCATAAGCTTTGAATACGTGCAATACTGCTGCATCTCAGGATTTGTACCCGACAAACGCTGTAAGTTCATTTAGAATTACCAGCACTTTAAACATCTATTGGGCGACCGTGTTTACTCTCTTTACTGCTTAGCTATAGGGCGTAGAGGAAGTATTGTATTCCATTCAAAATTTCGGTAACAAGATTTCACCGAAAGTACATGTTTTGAGGCTCCCTTAATCCAAAAAAGTGGTCTATGTGTGCTCGGAATGTTCGTCAATACTTCCTATTTAAGTTCAGCATCCTTCAAACGCATCTCTTTAAAACGCATCATTTATTCCGAGTTATTGGTTTGAAGTTTTATCATTTTTAAAGTCCTGTCGCAACTCAGTTGTTTCTCGCGAAGTTATGGAAATAGTATGGAATTTCAAGGCCAGCAAATAGCGGCATCGACTATCGATTATATTTCCTGTATCGTCTTTGTACTGAGGCAGTATTTTTAACACTTAAATAATTTCAGTCTAATTATATAATATGTAAATTCAATAACAGCCCGCCTTGAAGCAATATGCATACGTAATAATTTGTAAAATGTATGTAACAGTTATTGCATATGCTTGTATTATTGTATCCAAGTGTAATAATGTTATGTGAGTATATTACGTAATTTAATAATGTAGGAGCCATGAGAATAATGGGTTAAAAGTTGCTAACAATGAGGTAACAATGAGGTAACCTTGAGGCAATGATGAATTTGAAAGTTTATATGTTACTAGTCATTATTGGAGCAACAATAATGTAAATTTTGAGACAGTTTAAAAATAGCCAATCAAAACCAGAAAAAGCTTTAGTTAAATGAAGGTATTTATTGGATTAGGAATAGCCAATCACAGACTTGAAATACAGAAATTTACAAGTTTAGGCGGTTGAAATCACTTCAGTTGGTTGCAGACAGCGTTACTAACCAGACGCAAAATGTGTCCTCAAGAAAATTAATACGTATTCGTATGAAACGAAAATACTTAAAAAGTGCAAGTAATTAATTAAGGAACCTCACAGCTCTCTATATCAGTGAAGTGTTATTTAAATCGCATCAAGTATTAATAAAAGGAGTGAAGTAAAAATTATAATCTGTGTAAGCCTACATTCTTAATCGTACCACAACCCTGCCAAGATATTCATGTCTCTAACAATCATACTGACGCGGCCGAGGCAAACATAAATATATAATATTTAAAGAAACAGTCAAATTACAAAGTTAATATTTTTAAACTGGAGCGAAGGCTACCGGAAAGCGGGTACTATAAGTGTGTGTACTATAATTTCAAGTTCGTTTCCCCAACAGTTGAAATATAATACAACTCCTACAACAATATAACATCTTCAGTACCTTGCAATAAAATGTGTAATGAAATTATTTCTGCAAAGATATATTACTTGTAACAGGTTTATAATTTGTAATAAATGATAGTGGGTAGAGAAATTCATGCGACCCATAACGCTGTAACACAACAGATTTTTTTTCATTCACTTACCATCCACTATACCATGACTTAAAAAACACTTCTCCAACATTCCGCAGCCAACCTAACCTAACCTAACCTAACCTAACCTAACCTAACCTAAGTACCTCTTCTGCAATCATACGCACTACTCACAACCATAAGCTTTAATTAATATATATATACTGAATGTATTATATTTATTTATTTATTCAAATTTCATCGAAAATACACGTTTTCAGGTCCCCTGAATCCGAAAAACAAGTTTTAGAAAAGGTACGGGTGTCTGGGTATGTCTGTGAACAGCAAACTCAAAAACGAAAAGTCGGATAAATACCAGACTTGATATTTAGGTTCAGCACCTTCCAAAGATGCGACACGAAGATTTTCAAGGATATCCCATCACAACAACTACCCTATACAAGCAACAGTTTTCGAAAATGTTTATTTTTTAAAAAATGGCTTTACGTGTTTTATTAAATGAGCATATATTAAAAATATTTACACGAGAAATAAAATTTATATTTTGAACTATTTGGGAATAACCTGTGAAGTACTTTACTCGTAAGGAATTTTGTGAATCTTGTATAACTGATAAACGTTAAGCTATAGACGTACAATACAAAAATGTAGATCTCATTAAAACATTAAATTTACTTCCATTATGTTTTTATGTGATATAAGTAGTTTCTGAGATATCCGTTATTAAAGATTAGAATTGTTCAATACTTGTCATTATTTTAAAGCCTCATATTTTCAGTGTTATCACGATTGCATGGAATTTTAAGGCCAGCATTTAGCGACCAGTTCTTAAACTTTTGACTATATCCGTGTAATGTAGCTATTTCCGAAAAGGTTTATCTCGCTTAATATGTAGCTTGTATATAGAAAAATCTGATGTGTTACACTCACATGACTTTCTCTACTCTTGTACAAACTATTTTTACAAACGCTTATTCTCCATCTACTTCATGTTAATCGAGATAAACATTTACAAACTCTATCTTATTGCTAATTTTCTTGTATATGTAAGGGGAATATGTATTTACAAGGGAATATAGAAATACAGTAGCCTTTAAGCACATACATATCTCTTAATAGCTGGTTGCTAGGTGCAGCACCATTCCCTTGCCACAGATTAATACTCTCTGCATACCCAAGACAAAAAAATGAATAACGAATTCCCATTTGAGAAAATAAGTATTGAAAATTTTAAGGAAATAACAAGCAATATCTCGAAAATGGCTCACTCAACCAAAAAATCATATATGACATAAATTGTGTATTTTAACGCGATCTACATTTTTTGTGTAGTAAAATTTTGTCTATCTCTTCACAGTCATTCACAATGAAGAATGCTTTTGGAGACATTCCCAGAAAATTCAAGATATATATTTTATTTTTCATGACAATATCTTAAACATGTGATATTTTAATCAAAATCGTTGGAGCCATTTTTGAGAAAATTAAAAATTTCGAAAAATGCTCCATTTAAAGGGTATGTGGGGTGGGAGGATTTTCTTGAAAACCTTTGTGTCGCATCTCTGGACGATACTGAACCTACATACCAAGTTTGGTGTTTATCCGACTGTTCGTTTCTGAGTTATGCTGTTCACAGACACACAGACACACAAAACACAGACATGGTTTTTACTTTCTCTACTACGTATAAGTAAGTAGGGGAAGTATTGCATTCCACCCAAAAATTCGATACCGAGATTTCACCGGGAATACATGTTTTGAGACCTCCTGAATCCAAAAAAAGCATTTTTGGTAGCATGTCCTTGTGTGTGTCTGTGTGTGTGTGTGTGTGTGTGTGTGTGTCTGTGTGTCTGTGAACAGCATAACTCAAAAACGAACAGTCGGATAAACACCAAACTTGGTATTTAGGTTCAGTATCTTCCAGAGATGCGACACGAAGGTTTTCAAGAAAATTCCCCCACCCAGACTACCCTTTACATGGAACATGTTTCGAAAATTTTAATTTTCTCAAAAATGGCTCTAACGATTTTGATGAAAATATCATATGTTTAAGACAATGTCATGAGAAATGAAATGTATATCTCGAATTTTCTGGGAATGTCTCCAAAAGTATTCATCATTTGAACGACTTTTGTATAACTGGTAAACCGTAAGAGATAGACAGAATTTTACTACACAAAAAAATGTAGATCGCGTTAAAATACACAACTTATGTCATATACATTTCTTTTGTTGAGTGAACCGTTTTGGAGATATTGCTTGTTATTTCATTAAATTTTCCAATACTTATACTTTTTCTCAAATTCGTTATTCATTTTTTTATGTCCTGGACATGCAAAGAGAATGGAATGCGCCACATAGCAACCAGCGTTAAAATATTTGACTATCGCTTATAACCTACCATATTCCCCTTGCATCTATATGAATATTAGCAATAAGATTGACATCTCGATATCTCGATTAACATGAAGCATATGGAGAATAGGCGTTTGTAAAAATATATTTACAAGAGTAGAGAAAGTCATGTGAGTGTAACACAACAGATTTTTTTGGATTCAGGGGGTCTCAAAACATATATTTCCAGTGAAATACCGGTATAGAGTTTTGGGTGGAATACAATACTTCCCCTATTTACTATACGTAGTACAGAAAGTAATAAGCTTTAGTAAGAATAATCTGTCTACCCACTAATAAATGATAGAGGGTGGAAAGGTGATGTGAATGTATGAAGATTTTTTGTTATATTTCTATAACTTCAGTCTTATCTCCTTCTGTATTTATCTTTATTTTCTTAATATGCGTTTAATTCGCACAACATGTTGATTTTCGTAGCATACCAGGCGAAACTAGCCGAATGATCGTCATCCCATTCTTCTCATCTAACCAATTTGTGCCTTCTCTACCACGTACATAGTAGGTAAACAAAGTGTTGCATTCCATCCAAACATTTTATACCAATATTTCATCAGAAATATATGTTCTAGATTCCTGAATACAAAAAGGCACTTTTAGAAAACCTCCTTGTGTGTGTCTGTGCGTCTGTCCGTGTGTCTGTGAACAGCATAACTTAGAAACGAAAAGTAGAATAAATACTAAACTTGGTACCTTCCAAAGGTTCAGTACCTTCCAAAGATGCGACACAAGCATTTTCAAGAAAATCCTCCGACCCCTGCTACACTTTACATGGAACACTCTTTGAAATTTTTAATTTTCTCAAAAATTACTCTAATAATTTTGTATTAAATACCATACATTAAATATATTTACATGTATCTCTTGAATTTTCTGGAAATAGCCTCTGAAGTCCTCTTCATTTGGAAGGAGTTTTTTATAATCCTATACAACTGATAAACGTTAAGAAATATACAAAACCTCGCTATACAAAAATATAGATCAAATACAAAATTTCCTTTTTGTGGTATAATCCTATCTGAGATGTCCGTTATTAATTTCTTCAATACTTTACCATCCTTTTAAAGTTCTGTCGATTTTCAGTTATTTCTCGGATTACATGCAAACACTATGGAATTTTAAGGCCAGCATATAGCGCCCAGTTCTTAAACATTTGACTGTCGCTATTCCCTTTGAATCTATAACGAAATGCGTAATGTAATTGTTTCTGCAGAGATTTATCTCGATTAAAATGAAATAGATATAAAAATAAGCTTTCGTAAGAATAGCTTGCATACCCTCTAATAACCATAAAGGGTAGAGAAAGCCATGTGAATGTAACATTTCAGAATTTTTTTAGTCATCGAACATTGCTATGTGTTTATTAGAAACCATAAAAATACATCTATTTGCCATGTATCTTCAATGTATGACTCAAAGTTTTTCGCCACGATAACAATCGTTTAATGTTTTCCTAATACTAGGAGAAAGTAATCCAATAACCTTTCGTAACTGGACTTCAATCGATCTGGCGTTTATTTGAAAATAAAGTGTGTGATGGATGCAGTATTTTTTACTTTCTCTACTACGTATAGTAACTAGAGGTAGTATTGTATTCCACCCAAAATTGCGATACCGGGATTTCGCCGGAAATATATGTTTTGAGACCCCCTGAATCCAAAAAAACGTTTTTTGGAAACATGTCCGTGTGTGTGTGTTTCTGAACAGCATAACTCAGAAACGAACAATCGGATAAACACCAAACTTGGTATTTAGGTTCAGTATTTTCCAGAGATGCGACACGAAGGTTTTCAAGAAAATCTCCCCACCCCAGACTACCCATTACATGGAACATTTTCGAAAATTTTGATTTTCTCAGAAATGGCTCTGACGTTGTTGATTAAAATAGCATATATTTAAGATATTGTTATGACAAATAAAATGTATATCTCGAATTTTCTGGGAATGTCTCCAAAAGTGTTCTTCATTGTGAACGACCTTTGCATAACTGGTACACCATAAGAGATAGACAAAATTCTACTACATAAACAATGTAGATCGCGTTAAAATACACAATTTTGTTGTTGAGTGAACCGTTTTCGATATATTGCTTGTTATTCCCTTAAATTTTCCAATACTTATACGTTTTCTCAAATGGGAATTCGTTATTCATTTTTTTTATGTCCAGGACATGCAAAGAGAATGGAATACTCCACATAGCAACCAGCTCTTAAAATATTTGACTATCGCTTAAAGCCTATCAATTCTCTTGCATCTAGAAGAAAATTAGCAATAGAATTAACATTTCGATATCTCGATTAACATGAACCATATGGAGAATAAGCGATTGTAAAAATAGTTTGTACAAGAGTAGAGAAAGTCATGTGAGTGTAACACATCAGATTTTTAAGGCTTGTAACGGCCAGCTATGCTGATACTTCAATTAATGAGTACTTAAATTGAAAACATTACAATTAATATAATTATCACTGATCGCCCAAAAAGTAATATGCAACATACGTGTTAAGTGCACAACAGAATCTTGGTAATAGAAAATATTCGACCTCGGCTCACGTTTACAATCTTTTCCTCCATTCTGTTATAAATAACTTACCACCCTTATAATGCAATATAAGGGAATGGGAAATAGAAAATGTATAGCTACATACAAAAAGTTATCGATAAATTCCGAATTTCGTTAAGATCAATAATATTTAGTACATGGTAGTTGATGTACAGAACATTCTAAAATTTAAGATAGGTTTAGTTTATTTTAATAAAAAAATATAACTAGATATTTTACCAATATTACGCTATTGTTTTCGCCATAAAACGAATTTATTAGCTTAAATTTGAAACTATACCTACATTTACAACTTAGTTCTGTTTGTAAACCCTCGTGGTGTTTTTAATACAAAAGATCCCATTCTTATTTAACAGATATAGATAACCGTATACAGGGCTTTTCAAAAAGAATTATCCCATTTCACAAGGCTATACCACCTACATGAATGCAGATAGAAACTCACGCCCAATTTCAAAATACACAGTAAAAATACAAGTTTCTACTGGCGCTAGTTGAATGTTGCGGGTTGTTACGGTTCGCGATAGCGGTCTTCTTGTTGCAGCTAGCGTGCTCATTTAGTAGCCAGTAGACGTAGAGTCGAGATGGCAACACAGCAATGAAAAGCATTTTGAATTCGCCATTTCAACAGGTGCAATCCATGTTATAATTGTGCAGAATGAGTTTCGTCGAAAGTACAGCACTACGGAGCATTCGACGTTGGCACCAGCAGTTTCAAGACATTGTTTATGCAAGAGAAAATCCATAGGTCACCCCGTGTGCCCGAGCAAGTCATCAGCAATGTTAGACTGGCCATAAGGGTCTATGGATCTTGTATTGCACCACTGGCCACCAAGTTCACCTGGTCTCACAGTATGTGATTTTTACTTTCTCTACTACGTATAGTAAATAGGGGAAGTATTGTATTCCACCCGAAAATTCGATACCGAGATTTCACCGGAAATACATGTTTTGAGACACTCTGAATCCAAAAAAAGAATTTTTGGAAACATGTCCGTGAGTGTGTGTGTGTGTGTGTCTGTGAACAGCATAACTCAGAAACGAACAGTCGGATAAACACCAAACTTGGTATTTAGGTTTAGTATCTTCCAGAGATGCATCACGAGGTTTTCAAGAAAATCCCCCCGGGAATGTCTCCAAAACTATTTTTCATTGTGAACGACTTTTGCATAACTGGTAAACCATAAGAGATAGACAAAAGTTTACTACAAAAAATGTAGATCGCGTTAAAATACACAATTTATGTCACATACATATTTTGTTGTTGAGTGAACCATTTTAGAGATATTGCTTGTTATTCCCTTAAACGTTTTCAATACTTTTTCTCAAATGAGAATTTGTTATGCATTTTTTTTTGTTCTGGTAATGCAAAGAGAATGGAATGCTCCACATAGCAACCAGCTCTTAAAATATTTGAGTATCGCTTAAAGCCTACCCATTCCCCTTGCATCTACAAGTAAATTAGCAATAAGATTAACATCTCGATTAACATGAAGCACATGGAGAATAAGCGTTTGTAAAAATGGTTTGTACAAGAGTAGAGAAAGTCATGTGAGTGTAACACATCAGATTTTTTTAAATGTGCCTCCTCTTCCAATTGCTGCATAGAAACCTGTGGCTACAGTAAATAAAATTAAGTTCACTTTTATTTGTGGACGCTCTATAACTACTATGATCCTTAGCGTCCCATTCTATATCAGGCGTGAAAGACCGGAAATTTGCTCAGAGGCCTCTTTATCAGGCTTGAGTTCTTTTACGTGCCGTAAAGCTACGACACGGGACACCGGCTTTACTTCCCTTCCGAAGGAAGCCATGCTACGGATGTTTACGCCCGAAAAATCCATCGCCCTCCGCCGGGTTTGAACCCACAACCTTGGGAACTATAGGCTAGCACGGTACCACTCGTCCATGGAGGACGACTGGCTACAGTTAGACCAGATATGCTCACAAAAGTATGCATGAGCTTGAGTGTAAGTGTTTGTCGTGTATCCGGTATTGAATATTTGTGAAATGCTTTAAATGAAATATTTGATGTCCTAAACCTACAATAAAATGTATCTCAAAGTTTTATGTGCATGTATGTAAAATAAATAGGCATGTACAATCCGACGATTCTTTTTCAAACAAGCTGTATATCTTTCATTCCTATGTGCCTATAATTCATTATTACTTTTTCCATATGCACTGCCGTTTGTGAAAATTGCAACACCAAGAAGGAAACGAATGAATTCAATATCACAGGCTAGGTGCATGACGAGTACAAATAATAAACCTTTAAAATCTATTTTTGACCTTTGAGCCCTAATATTCAGTATTTGATGTGGCCTACATGCGCTGCAATTAGAGCTGCTATACGCCGTAGCGTTGAATCGAAAGGGTTCTGAATAAGTTTCTGAAGGAATTCGTGACGCACCAGGTGCCGAACAACTATATCCCAGACATGTTTGATGGGCAACATGTCAGGCGAACGTGCAGGCCAGGGAAGCAATGCTACCCGTCACTGTTCGAAGAAGGCTTATGCATTCCTCGTAATATGTGGCCGGGCACTGACCTGTAAAAATATGGTCTGTGGAGATGCTTGAAGCAGGGGGAGTACCTCAGACTCTACAACCACCGTTAGGTACCACTTGCTGTTAAAAGTGCCCTCAATTCCTAGGAGGCATGATCGGTTGTTGTAACCAATGCCGCCCCAAACCATCACACCTGTTGTTTTTCCGCTATGCCGCTCAACAATGCAGCTCTCCAGGCTGCGCTCACCACGGTACCGCCGGACACTTATGCGGTCATTACTGTAGGACACGGTGAAGCGGAACTCGTTCGAAAAGACTACATTTTGCCACTCAGCACCCCAGTGACGGTGTTCACGTGCTCATTGCAGTCGGAGGATCTTGTGGTTTCTGGACAATGGAAGCCAACGTAATGGCATGCATACAACCAATCCAGCCTGAAGCAAACGATGACGAACCGTCGATGCAGACAAGTTCAGACCTGTTGCAGTGCTTCAGCGCCGAGCCAACACTGCGGATGATATTGTACGTTCCGTTATGGCCATGCGGACAAGATGACGGTCATCCCGTGCTGTGGCCATGTTCTGTGGTCCAGCACCCGCTCTTCGCTGCGTACGACCTTCATCTATCCACTGCTTCCACACACGCATCACTTTCGTAGCAGCATGCCCTGTACAAGCCGAAGTGTCACGGTATGACAAACCCGCTTCCCGGAGACCGATCATTGTGCCCCGTTCGAAATCGCTCACATGCCGATGTGGCTCCCTTTCACGTCGACGAGGCATACTGGCACACTCATTGTTTCCATATTGTTTGACAGCTCTGCACTGACTACACTGGGCGCAACGCTGACCTTGTCGGACCGACACGAGAGGGCCGTGCTCAGCCTACGTGTACCCCTCTCTCTGCAAACCTAATCACTTATTGCTTGCGCACTCTTCTACACTTTCACCAAGTTTGGAGTTATCCGGCAAATTCTTTCTTGGTGTTGCAATTTTCACAAACGGCAGTTATATTTCTTGCAATCACTAAACGTTAAAACGTGTATCAAGCTATAGTTTTACGATACAATATTATTATTACTATGATTATTAAATTAGTACTTATTACTTAAATTGAAAAACTATTTCAAATACATGTCAAATTTATGTCAAATACATTAAAATTTTAATATAATTCTAGATAAGGACCTTTATATCAAATATTTACAATAAAAGGGGTTTCCTGAAATGTGTTATTACTTTCTTAGACAGAGAAAGTATCGTATTCTACGCAAACATCCCATATCGAGATTTCACACAGTGGAGGTTTCGGGATCTACGCATAAAAAAGTTCGGAAAAAGGTCCGTGCGCGCGCGTGTATGTCTGTGAATAGATAATAATTAAAAAGGAGAAGTCGAATAAATATCAAACTTATTATCTCAGCGTCTTCCAAGATGCAACAGGATTGTTTTTAAGAAAATCTCCTATAACTGTCCTTTATTGGTAGATAGGGGGATCATTAAGGTTAGACCTTTATTGCTGCAAATTTAAAATTGCTACTTACTGACTGTTTTAACGTATGAGAAAATCTAGAATTTGAAAGATTCATTTCGGTGCAAAATTTCAGTCCTCGAGTCCCTTAAAAGCTAATGTTTCTGAACAAAGAAATAAAATCGGAAGACAAGGCAAAATCCACCTCAAACTATTAGCAGTAATATTAGGTTTCATTATATTAAATTTTCCAGAGTGGTTTGTCGTGCGTTGACAGAGGGAATTTAAAAGAAAAATCCACAATAAGTCCAAGGAGATACAGGCAGGGAATAGTAGCAGATTACCAAAAGGAAGAAAAGGGCGCTATCCAAGTGGAAAAATAAATGAAGCGTGACCTGGTATAAGAGGGCCTTGCACATTTATAAAGTTCGAGAAAATGGCACTGCAGTAGGTTACCTTGGTAACATATATATCCTTGTATCAGCAGAGAATCTGTAGAGATTGTAAAAACCTTTATCTTACATGTTCTAGGAACACAATTTGAAGCATTAAAACCTTAAAACCTATTAAAGCCCTATCTGCATTTTTACAAACAATTCTACAGTATTCCTTCAGCCGTTTTCAACACCTGTCACAAATTCTTAGCGTTTACAACAGGAGTATAGTACAATTTTATACTATAATGCGATATAGGGTCGTAACTGTTAAAAAGAATTCGGCTCGTATTTTTATTTCCAAGATTCTGTTATACACTTAAGAGGAAATTAAAAGTCATAACGCGCCAATTTAAACCTTCTAAATTTATGACCAATTATTTCCTAAACTATATAAGACATTAAGACTGAAATTTTTACATGATGTAGATGCATGCCATTAAATTAACTGATCTATTTTTACACCGCTAAGATTGCTAGATACAATATGTGGGGCTAACATTGTTAGATACACAATGACGTGTGGGCTGGAGATCAGGGAGGGTGGGAACTCACGAAAGGCTAGACATGTAAGAGCAGGTGTTCTAAAAGGTATGTTGAGTTTGGGAAGAGGTATATATATAAATTCAATAACAGCCCGCCTTAAAGTAGTATATGTATTTAACAATATACAAAAATCTGATGTGTTACACTCACATGACCTTCTCTACTCTTGTACAAACTATTTTTACAAACGCTTATTCTCCATATGCTTCATCCTAATCGAGATAGAGATTTGCAGAGTCTATCTTATTGATAATTTTCTTGTAGATGTAAGGGGAATATATATTTACAAGGACAATATAGAAATACAGTAGCCTTTAAGCACATACATATCTCTGAATAGCTGGTTGCTAGGTGCAGCACCATTCCCTTTGCCACAGATTAATACTCTTTGCATATACAAGACAAAAAATGAATAACGAATTCCCATTTGAGAAAATAAGTATTGAAAACTTTGAGGGAATAACAAGTAATATCTCGAAAATAGTTCACTCAACAAAAAAATGTATATGACATAAATTGTGTATTTTAACGCGATCTACATTTTTTGTGCAGTAAAATTTTGTCCATCCCTTATGGTTTACCAGTTATGCAAAAGGCGTTCACAATGAAGAATACTTTTGGAGACATTCCCAGGAAATTCAAGATATACATTTTATTTGTCATAAAAATATTTTAAACATATGATATTTTAATCAAAATCGTTAGAGCCATTTTGAGAAAATTAAAATTGTCGAAAAATCTTCCATGTAAAGGGTACTCTGGGGTAGGGGGATTTTCTTAAAAACCTTCGTGTCGCATCCTTGGAAGATACTGACCTAAATACCAAGTTTGGTGTTTATCGGACTGTTCGTTTCTGAGTTATGCTGTTCACAGACAGACACACACAGTCACACAGACACACACACGGACATGCTTCCAAAAATGCTTACATGACTTTCTCTACTCTTGTACAAACTATTTTTCCAAACGCTTATTCTCCATATGCTTCATGTTAATCGAGATATCGAGATGTCAACCTTATTACTAATTTTCTTGTAGATGCAAGGGGAATATGGTAGGCTTTAAGCGATAGTCAAATATTTTAACGCTGGTTACTATGTGGCGCATTCCATTCTCTTTGCATGTCCAGGACATAAAAAAATGAATAACGAATTTGAGAAAAAGTATAAGTATTGGAAAATTTAAGGGAATAACAAGCAATATCTCGAAAACGGTTCACTCAACAAAAGAAATGTATATGACATAAATTGTGTATTTTAACGTGATCTACATTTTTTGTGTAGTAAAATTTTGTCTATTTTTCTTGCGGTTTACCAGTTATGCAAAAGTCGTTCACAATGAGAATACTTTTGGAGACATCCCTAGAAAATTCGAGATATACGTTTTATTTGTCATGAAAATATCTTAAACATATGATATTTTAATCAAAATCCTTAAGACCCATTTTCGAGAAAATTAAAATTTTCGAAAAATGTTCCATGTAAAGGGTAGTCTGGGTTGGGAGGATTTTCTTGAAAACCTTCTTGTCGTATCTCTGGAAGATACTGAACCTAAATACCAAGTTTGGTGTTTATCCGACAGTTCGTTTTTGAGTTTAGCTGTTCACAGACACACACGGACATGTTTCCAAAAATGCTTTTTTTGGATTCAGGGGGTCTCAAAACATGTATTTCCGGTGAAATCTCGTTATCGAAATTTTGGGTGGAATACAATACTTCCCCTACTTACTATACGTAGTAGAGAAAGTAAAATTGCATGTAACAGTCATTCCATTTCCTAATATTATTATAAACATGTTCGATAATATTATGTGAATGTATTACGTAATTTAATAATGTAGGAGCTGTGAGAATAATAGGTTAAAAGTTGCTAACATTGAGATAACCTTGAGGCAATAATGAGTAAGGAAATTTAATAATGCTACTAGTCATTATTGGAGTAACAATAATATAATTTTAGTGACAGTTTATAAAATAGCCAATCAAGAAACAGAAAAAGCTTTAGTTAAATGAAGGTATACTATTGGAGTAGGATTAGCCAATCAGATACTGAAAAGGAGAAAATTTTACAAATTTAGAGTGTTCTCAAGAGATTTAATACGTATTCGTGTGAGACGAAAAATAGTCTACATGTTAAAAGTGCAAATAATTAATAAAATAATCTCACAGCTCTCTCCCTATATCAGTGAAGTGTTATGTAAATCGTATCAAGCATTAATAAAAGGAGTGAAGTAAATTATAATCAGTGTAAGCACACACAGTTAGTCACACCACAACCCTGCTAAGAGAAACGTGTCTCTAACAATAATACTGACGCAGCCGAGGCAATCATAAATATATATTTAAAGAAACAGCTAAAGTTAATATTTTTTTAAACTTGGGGCAAGGGCCACCTGAAAGTACATTTGGGGCGAAGGCTACGGGAAACTTTTTATTATACGTGCGGTTGCAACTACTAGAAGTTCGGCTCCCCAACAGTTGAAATACGATACAACTCCTTCTAAAATAAAAACCTTTCTCAAAGTAAAGAAAATGACAGATGCAGTAACACTTTTACTTTCTCTACTACACTACCAAGTATTTCACTATAAAATTCCATACCAAGATTTCGCTGGAAATGTATGTTATGAGGTCCCTTGAATCCAAAAAAGCATTTTTAGAAAATGTGCGTGTATCTGTCTGTGTGTGTGCGTGTGTGTGAACAGCATAACTCAAAAATGAAAAGTGGGATAAATACCAAATTTGGTATTTTTTCAATTTCTTCCAAAGATGCGAAAGAAGACTTTCAGGAAAATGCCCCCACATCCATACTCTGTACATGGAACATTTTTCGAAATTTTTTTTTCTAAAATATCGCTCTAACAATTTTGTTTCAGATTAATTTGTATACCCACTATAAGCGATAGAGGGTGGGGAAAAGCATGTGTATGTACCACATCGGGTTCATAAATATAAATAAATATATATATATATGTATATATACAGCGTTATTCAAAAATAAGCAACTGACTAAATATTTATTTCTAATGAAGGATAGTATATGGCGACACATCGATATATCACTGAATAGAAGTAAGTTCAAAGTTTTATTTTGTGTGTTCAAAATGAGCACCATTTGTCATGCAGTACAACCAGTGCTTTCCCGTTTGCATACGCAACCATTTTCTACGAAAAAAATTGAGTTTTAATTATGGACGCTCTTTAACTGCTGTGGTTCTTAGCGTCCCATTCTACATTGGGCGTGAAAGACCAGTAATTTTGCTCAGAGGCCTCTTTATCAGACTTGAGGTTCTTTTACGTGCCGTAAATGTACGACACGAGATCACCGGCTTTACTTCCCTTCCGAAGGAAGCCATGCTAAGGATTTGTACGCTCTAAACTTAGGAACTAGGGGCTAGCACGGTACCACTAGTCCACGGAGGACGACACCATCTTCTACGAATTTATTGTATCAATTGTAAAATTTTAATGACGAGGTGGCTCTTTGTTGAGCTTACAACGAAATGCACGCTGCAGTGAAACAATGGATTCACTCTTTGCATAATGCAGCACACAAAACGACTCTTCCTGTTGCGTCGCCATTTTCTCGTAAACAAACCCAGCTCCGCTGTAGGCACTAATGGAGCTAATAGGTGGGGCTTAAAACTTTGAACTTTCCTCAATTCAATGATGTGTCGTATGTGCTGTTATCTATTGTCGTTCCTTAAAAATGGATATTTAAAATCTGTTCCTTCTTTTTGAATAACCCTGTATATATAAACAACAATCATTATGAACACACTGATAAAATACATTATATAAAATAAAATAGTAAACTCCAATTTATAAGACTGCACAAAAGAAACTAAGTATTTCATTTTTTGGCAATTTTTGTCATTTACCCTCGTATTAAATAAGAGAAGGATAACAAAATGAAAACATTTTTTGCAACATATAGAGTATTAGTTTCGTCTTTTGTTAAGTTTTCTTCATATTTTTGTTGCTGTCTAGTTTTGACAACGTGGACTGAGGTGCGTATGCTTCGCAGAAGGAACAAAGAAATCAACTGACAAAGCAGAAACGCACCGCGCCGTTCTAACTTTGCAGCCCACAATTCACGGTCACAGAGCATTTCCAGTATATCAGATGCGAAGAAGCTTAACGGTTTCCATTCAGAGCATATTCAAAGCAGGGAAGCCAACTTAACGGATTGAAGCCTTTGACCCTTTGGTGGGAGTCACCTGACCTGAAGGGTTAGAGAGCAGAGAATAACAGCCGGCCTTTTCTTTACCTTGCACCTTGGAAGCGCTGGCAAAATACACGCTTCTGTCTAATAATTACAACAACATTTTTAGTAGAGTTCACTTAAACACGGCAAATTAAACAGAGAGCGTTCACATTTGTTCCGCTGTTGGTTGCCGTTCTATGCTCAAGGCTGCGGTTCGTTCCCGGGTCAGAATACTGCCATTTAAATGTGCTTGTAACAAACTCATGTTAGTAGAATTACCACAGCAAAAAAAGAAAAATAAAGTCTAGAAAGTATTGTATTCCATCTAAGCATTCATTGCGAAATTTCACGGAAATATATCTTTTGAGGCACCCTGAATCCAAGAAAAGCATTTCAGATAGAGGTCCGTGTATGTGTCTGAGTGTTGAGGCAGTGTTTTTAACACTAAAATGATTTCAGTCTAATTATATAATATATAAATTAAATAACAGCCCATCTTAAAGCAATATGTATACGTAACAATATATAAAAAGTGTATAAAACAGTCATTGTATATGTTTGTATTATTGTATACATGTTCAATAATGTTATGTGAATATATTACGTAATTTAATAATGTAGGAGCTGTGAGAATAATAGGTTAAAAGTTGCTAACAATGAGGTAACCTTGAGGCAATAATGAGCTTGAGAGTTTAATAATGTTACTTGTGATTCTTGGAAGCAATAATGTAATTTAAGTGACAGTTTATAAAAATAGCCAATCAACAACCAGAAAAAGCTTTAGTTAAATGAAGGTATTCTATTGGATTAGGAATAGCCAATCAGAGACTTGAAATACAGAAATTTACAAGTTAAGGAGGTTGAAATCAATTCAGTTGCCTGCAGACAGTGTTTGTAACCGGATGTGAGATGCATCCTCGAGAGATTTAATACGTATTGTGTGAGACGTAAAATACTTTACGTGTGAAAAAGTGCAAGTAATTAATAAAAGAATCTCACAGCTCTCTATTAGTGAAGTGTTATTTAAATCGTGTCAAGCATTATTAAAAAGAGTAAAGTAAAATTATAATCTGTGTAAGCCTACATTCTTAGTCGCACCACAATCCTGCCAAGACATCCATGTCTCTAAAAAATAAATACTGACGCAGCTGAGGCAAACATAAATGTTAAATATTTAAAGAAACAGTCAAATTACAAAGTTAATATTTTTTTAAACTTTGGGCAAAGGCTACCGGAAAGCGGGTACCATAGGTGCGGTTGCAACTGCTTCAAGTTCGGCTCCCCAACAGTTGAAATACAACACAACTCCTTCAATACGACCTACTTCAAATTGACGCCCAAAGCGTGGTGCAAATAACGTAAAGATAATATCTACTACAGTGTGACTTACACATTTCATTATAGATACAAAGGGAACAGCGATAGTCATGTGTTTAATAACTGGACGTTATTCTCTGGCCAAAAAGTTCCATACTCTTTATCATGACGTCGCGAGAAACAACTAAAAATCGTCAGAAGTTTAAAAGAATGGTTGCACAGTTTTTAACCATTAATAACGGATATCTCGGAAATTTCTGATGGCACAAAAAGTTATCTGAAATAAATTGTGTGTTTAAAGAGATGTGTATTCTTTGGATAGTATGTTTTCTTCTATCACTTAACGTTTACCATTATATAATGTTATATAAAATTCCTTCCGAATGAAGAGGACTTCACAGGATATTCTCAGAAAATTCAATATATACATTTTATTTGTCATGTAAATATCTTTAGTATATGGTGTTTAAATAATTGTTTAAATAATTTTCTTAGAACATCAAAACTTTCGACAATTGTTGGATGTAATGATAGTTTGGGTGGGGGACTTTTTGTCTTTGTGTCGCCTCTATGGAAAGTGCTGAAGTTAAATACCAACTTGGTATTTATCCGACATTTCGATTTTCAGTTTATGTTGTTCACAGGCACATAGACACACATACAAGGACTTTTTCTAAAAATGCTTTCTTTTTTTGCGGGATCTCAAAGCACGTACGAGAGCTATACCGGAAGTACCCGACCTAACAAACAAAACACAAAAATGTTGGGAAAAAACATAGTCTCCTTTCAGCTCGATACACTTTTCCCAGCGGTGTTCTATAGCTTCGATACACTGTTTATAGTGAGAACTGTCGAGTTCAGCAAAATAGCCATCAACCAAACTCCACCTCTTCATTGTTGACAAATCCTTTACCACCAAGCCATTTCTTCAACTTTGGAAACAGAAAATAATCAGAGGGGGCTAAATCTGGCGAATAGATGCATGGGGAAGCAATTCGAACTTTAACTCTGGATTTTGGTCATTCGATAATGAATGCGTGAACTGGTACATTGTCTTGATGAAACAGACCTTTCTTTTTCACTAAATGTGGCCGTATTTGCTTGATTTTATCAATCAAACGCTGCAGTAAGTTGCATACCACTCAGCATTGATTGCTTTTCCTTTTTGAAGATAATCAATGAAAATTATCTCACGTGCATCCCAAAAAAACTGACAACATGACCTTGTCTGCAGATAGAACTGCATTTGCTTCTTTGGAACTGATTCTCCCCTTTCAATCCACTGTTTTGACTGTTCTTTCGCCTCAGGTGTGAAGTGATGGACCCATGTTTCATCCATGATTATGAAACGACGCAAAAACTCGACTTTATTGTAGCAAAACATCGCCAAACACATGACTGAAACATCCTAACGACGCTGTTTTTGTTCAATTGTGAGTAAACGCAGCACCCATCTTGTGCACAGCGTTTCATATCTAACTTTTCAGTTAGTATGCGATGTACAGCACCTTTTTAAATGCCTACGATGTCTGCTAGTTCACGCACTTTCAGTCGACGGTTATCCAATACCATTTTGTGGATTTTCTTCACAATTTCTGACGTGGTCACCTCATTTGGTCGACCACTGCGATATGCGTCTTAGCAGCTCGTAATGCCTCGCTTAAACTCTGCTACCCAATATTTTACTGTTGTAAACGAAGGAGCAGACTCCCCCAGAGTAAAATCTAACTCAACTTTAACATTAGTTGCTCTAACGCCTTTCAAATGGAAGTATTGTATCACATAACGATGATCAGTTTTATCCATGTTTATAAATTCCTGAGAGAGTTCGCTATTGATGGCTGCCAAACAATTACTAAACAACACAGCATCGTCAAGCTTCAAACTTAAGCTTTATAAGCGTGGTACTTTCTACTATAATCATTTGTTTGAAACAACAACCGCTATCTATACGTCAGGTCGGGTACTTCTGGGACTGCTCTCGTATTCCCAGTGAAATCTCAGTATCTCCGCATAGTTTAACTACTATGGTCCTTAGAGTTCTATATTGTGTGTGAAAGTCCGGAAATATTGCTCAGAGGCCCCCTTATCAGGCTTGAGATTCTTTTACGTGCCGTAAATCTACGATACGGGACCACCAAGTTTACTTCCCTTCCGAAGGAAGGTATGCTAAGGATTTTTATGCCCGAAAAAATCCACCGCCCTCCGCCAGGTTTATTATACGTTATAGAGAAAGTAATACGGGTAATTTATAAAGATATGGTGTATTCGGTTTTTTAATCAATATATGAGTATGAAATTAAATGCTAACCTTTATGTTGGCTGTTGTCAAATAATCTGATGTGTTACACTCACAAGACTTTCTCTACTCTTGTACAAACTATTTTTACAAACGCTTATTCTCCATCTGCTTCATGTTAATCGAGATAAACATTTGCAGACTCTATCTTATTGCTAATTTTCTTGTAGATGTAAGGGGAAAATATATTTACAAGGGCAATTTAGAAAAACAGTAGCCTTTAAGCACATACATATCTCTTAATAGCTGGTTGCTAGGTGCAGCACCATTCCCTTTGCCACAGATTATAACTCTTTGCATATCCAAGACAAAAAAATGAATAACGAATTCCCATTTGAGAAAATAAGTATTGAAAAATTTAAGGGAATAACAAGCAATATCTCGAAAATGGTTCACTCAACAACAAAAAATGTATAAGACATAAATTGTGTATTTTAACGCGATCTACATTTTTTGTGTAGTAAAATTGTGTCTATCTCTTATGGTTTACCAGTTATGCAAAAGTCGTTCACAATGGAGAATACTTTTGGAGACATTCCCAGAAAATTCAAGATATACATATTATTTGTCTTAAACATATCTTAAACATATGATATCTTAATCAAAATCGTTAGAGCCATTTTTGAGAAATTTAAAATTATCGAAAAATGTTCCATGTAAAGGGCAGTCTGGGGTAGAGGGTTTTCTTGAAAACCTTCGTGTCGCATCTTTGGAAGATACTGAACCTAAATACCAAGTTGTTTCCAAAAATGCTTTTTTTGCATTCAGGGGATCTCAAAACATGTATTTCAGGTGAAATCTCGGTATCGAATTTTTGAGTGGAATACAATACTTCCCCTACTTACTATACATAGTAGAGAAAGTAAAAAGGAGAAATGCAATTTAAGTTGGATGCTGGTATCAACATTTGGGATTCGGTCATAAAATTCGTACTCGAGTCACTTTTAACAATGTATGCAGTCGTATGTGCTTTTATGTATAGTTCGCTTACTCCTTCCTGCAGGGCTCTCTCTGACACACACACGCACACACACACACACACACATACACATAACAATACTCATACTGTAAAGAAAGCAATAAAATGTAATTTTTTGACCCAAAGGAAGGGCACATTAAAATAAAAATAGAACACCCTTCATACATTCTCCATAGAAACACTAGTGGCTTTAGTGTCGCGGTGGGAAACTACGGTAAATAGTAACTTAGCTAATTTCTCACCGTTTACAGTGCACCACTCTGGCAACAGTTCTGCTCATAAATCCGAGACTTTTAGTTCCCACACTAAACACGAACTGTGGGGGAGGGAATTGTAGTTTTCGCGAGGGAATATTTCCCTCTGCACTGTGTAGTGGAACACCTGCGCAAATATTCCTGTCCTTTTCCATTAGGTTAAAGTCAGCTCGCTGCTGCATAACATGAAATCGTAACGATGCGGGAATTCCTAGAAAGAGCTTGAAGACGCTGGTGGAGAACAAATCAGTTTTCTCTCGTCTGTGAAATCTTGTTATATTATTAAGAATAATAATAACGATGATAACAATAATAAAGGCCTTCCTAAAATTATAGAAACTGTTTAAAGTCTGTATTATGGTACAATTGCTACTGACTAGAAATAATCAGACATTTTTCCAAATAAACCAAGTAATTGACGAGGGTGTTCACTTATTTTATTTAATATTTATATGGACGACATTCTAATGGGATAGAAAATGTTTTAACTAATGAGGGAATATCAACTGATATACAGAAAAAATAAATATCTTATAATTATCAGACTACGTACTTGTTGAGGAGTGTGAAAAACATCTCCAAATGTTGGCATAAACAATAGCCAATAGATACAATTGCAAAATTTCAAGAAATAAGTCCAAGGTAATAACATTTATAGGCAAACACACAATAAGATCTAAAATCGTATTAAGTAATAAAACAAAATAATGGAACATATATCATATTTGCAATATTTAGATTGTAATATAATTTATTGAGAGAATAAAGATGCAGAAAATAAATTAATTGAATTCCAGGCTGTATGTGGAGCCATATAAACAACCTTAGGTCGGAAAGCACAAAATTTAAATTATGTAAAATTATGACAGAACCTTCGTCGTTATATGGAAGCGAAAATTGTATAATTAAATCAAAGCATAAAAGTAAAATCCAAACAGCAGAAATGCTATTCCTACATAATCTAAAGATATGTACAAGAGCGGAGAGGAAGAGAAATTAAACTATTAGAGAAGAAAAAATTAAAACATTGAACAGAACTTAATCAGAAAGAGCAACGAAAGAACACCAAAGAGAACTTTCCTATATAACCCAAGAGGAAAACGAGATGTTGGTCGCTCCTATAGACGATGGAATACACTTGTGACTTGGCCAGTACAGGCTGCATAGCCTAAATCAGTATCATCATCTTCATCAACATTACGATTAAAATTACCATTATCAGCTTCATTACGATTACCATTATCATTATCATCATCATTACGATTACCATTATTATTATCATTACGGTTACTATTATCATTATCGTCATAATTACGATTACCATTATAATTATCATCAATACGATTACCATTACTATTATCATTACGATTACCACTATCATTATCGTCATCATTACGATTACCATTACTATTATCATTACGATTACCACTATCATTATCATCTTCATTACCATTATCATTGTCATCATCTTCATCATCATCATTACCATTATCATTATCATCATCTTCATCATTACGATTACCACTATCATTATCGTCATCATTACGATTACCATTATCATTATCGTCATCATTACGATTACCATTATCATTATCGTCATCATTACGATTACCATTATCATTATCATCATCTTCATCATCATTACGATTACGATTATCATCTTCATCATCATCACGATTACATTATCATCATTACCATTATTATTACCATTATGATTACTATTACCATTATCATCTTCATTATCATTACGATTATCATTATCATCCTCATTACGATTACGATTACCATTATTATTATCATCATCTTCATTATCATTACGATTACCATTATCATTATCATTACCATTATCATTATGAACATCATCATTACCATTATTAATTATCATTGCGATTACCATTAGCATCACTATGATTACCATTATCATTACCATTATCATTATCATCTTTATTATCATTACGATTATCATGATCATCATCATTACGATTACCATTACCATTGTTATTATCATAATCATCATTATCATTACGATTACCATTATCATTATGAACATCATTCATTACCATTGTTATCATTGCGATTACCATTACCATTATCATCACTAAGATTACCGTTATCATTAGCATTACCATCATCACTATTACGATTACCGTTATCATTACCATCATCATCATTACGATTACCACCGCCATTATTATCATCATCATTACTATTACCATTACTATTATCATCATCATTGCGATTACCATACAATTACCATAATTACTATCATTATTATTATTATCATCATCACCACGATTATTATTATTATTATTATTATATTGTGTTCTACGAGTCTGAGCCATAGAGACAAATGAACATAAGGCATATAAACAATATGTACAACTGAGCTACACGAATACGTAAACGTTATACAGAAGAAAATCATTGAAATAAATAAAAACTGAATACAAGCACGCTGCGATTTGAGCAGTTATAGAAAACATAAACATGCACAACTTTTTCTCTACAATTACTTAAATACGAGTATGTACATGGAAATTTAATTTTGCTACATATAAATATTACTTAGGTTTACTGTACATTTTGAAGAGGCTCTTATAGCGCATGTGTCTCATCAAAATTTTTACATTTCATTGGTAATGCAAAGCAATTTGACTATATTTAATGTCTGCAGTATGCAAAATTTGTATATACATTATGTATAATATGAGGAGGCATCATAAAAACAGCAAAATACTTTAAGAAAGCTATTTAAATGTTAACATCGGGGGAATTTGTAGTCGGATAATCCTCTACAAAATTAAATCCCTTGTTACAATGTGGTCTTTAGCAGCAGTTTTAAAAATTATCTACTTATGCCTAGTAGGAAGAGCATTAAGTATTTATCGACATGGGTGGTCGAGGTCGTTAAGACTTGTATTCGCGAACGCAAGGTGCGCGATTGAATTCCCGCCAGGACCGATCTCCCTCAGTGGGGTTTTCTCCGGGTTTTCCTCAGTGTTTATAACTGGCAAATGCTGGAGAGGAACCCTAAACTTAAACCTGGAATATTCCCTTCCAAATTTTCCTTTATAATTATAATTTCATTTTGTAACCACCACCTGTGGTGCCCAATGTAGTAAAAACGGACACTACCTACTAAAACATTAAATATTTGAATGATTTCATTGCAAATGCGTTCCAAGAAACGCAGAATTGTCAATATGATTATGGCACAAGCAAGTAGAACATACCTTATCACAAGATTAATATCATCCCAAAATATTTTTTTAAATAACTTAAATTGCATAATGACGCAGTATTTTTAACACTTAAATTATTTCAGTCAAATTATATAATATGTAAATTTAATAACAGCCCGCTTTGAAGCAATATGTGTATGTAATAATTTGTAAAATGTATAGTACAGTCATTGTATATGTTTATATTATTGTATCCATGTGTAATAATGTTATCTGAATATATTACGTAATTTAATAATGTAGGAGCTGTGAGAATAATAAGTTAAATGTTCCTAACAATGAGGTAACAATGAGGTAACCTTGAGGCAATAATGAGTTTGAGAGTTTAAATGTTATTTGTGATTCTTGGAAGCGTTAATGTAATTTTAGTGAACAGTTTATAAAATTAGCCAATTAACAACCAGAAAAAGCTTTAGTTAAATGCAGGTATTCTATTGGAGTGGGATTAGCCAATCAGAGACTTGAAATACAGAAATTTACAAGTTTAGACGGTTGAAATCTAGTCAGTTGCCTGCATACAGTGATAGTAACTGGATGCATGATGCGTCCTCGAGAAATTAAATACGTATTCGTGTGAGACTAAAATAGTATATGTATTAAAAAGTGCAAGTATTAAATAAGAGAATCTCACAAACCTGGATATCAGTGAAGTGCTATTTAATTTGTGTCAAGGATGAATAAAAAGGAGTGAATTAAAACTTAAAATCTGTCGCATCACGCCCTGCCAAGACTTCCATGTCTCTAACAATAATATTGACGCAGCCGAGCCAAACATAATTATTTAATACTTAAAGAAACAGTTTAATTACAAAGTTAATATTTTTTAAACTTGGGACAAAGGGCACCTAAAAATACATTTGGGGCGAAGGCTACCGGAAACTGTTTACTATACATGCTGTTGAAACTACTACAAGTTCGGCTCCCCAACAGTTGAAATACAATACAACCATCATTTTCAAACTGACTTTCCATATGTAGCAGCAACAACGTAAAGAACAATAAAAGAACAATACTTATTAATAAATACTTAAGAAACTGTACATAATTTTCCTTAATATTATTGCTTTACAAAAAGCAGTTTTCACGAGAAAAAGTATCATTTCAATCGCATAAGTCGCATAAGTCACACACGCACGCACGCACACGCACACACACGCACGCACACACATATTTATTTACTAATAGCAGAATGCGAATTCCGCTCCTTTTACTGCCTTAAATGCGAAGGCTCTTATATTTTCTTTCTCCCTCTCTCACTGTCTGTTCCTCTTCCTTGCTTCCCTCTTTCACACTCTTCCTGTCTTTCCTCTCTATCCTTATGTCTCTCATAACCACTCACTCCCTTCAATCCATCTGTCTCCTCTTCTTTCCCTTTCTTTGTGCGTTAATTTGATGTGAATTGAAAATCTGTAATAAACATGCTCTTATAGACAGCATGACCTAAAACAGTGCACACCAGCTAAAAGCTTTATATCACACTAGTGCGATAATATTCATTGCGACCAACTTTGGTTTCAAGTCCAATCACATAGCCATTACCCTTTTGTATTTGCTCATGTTTAATAACTCGACTTGGTTTGATTAGGTTTTACTTTTGATTATGTCGATTCACGATTAGTTTCTCATGAAGCTCGCATTATCTGTTCACAATACAAATCGTCATACTTCAATTTACCGCTACTCGTTGTAGATTTAACCTATACGTTATATCGGAAACCTTCTGCTTTCTTCGATATAAGACGTTATTCTTTTATCTAATATAACCTACATAAAGATTAAATGACGGAAAATATGAGTTCAGAAGCAAATAAAATGGAAGAACCAAGTGAAATTACAGAAGCAGCAGAAAGAATAACACCATAAATACTTACCCAAAAATCCAGAAAGCAATATGATATAGCAGTTAATCGCTTCATTGCCTGGTATAAGGCAAAGCATGCTGAAAACAATTTCACTGAAAATGACTTCTAGTGAACAAACAAAACATCAAAGCATCTGACATCTCGCTTTTTACTTTCTCTACTACGTATAGTAAGTAGGGGAAGTATTGTATTCCACCCAAAAATTCGATACCGAGATTTCACCGGAAATATATGTTTTGAGACCCCCTGAATCAAAAAAAAGCATTTTTGGAAACATGTCCGTGTGTGTGTCTGTCCGTGAACAGCATAACTCCGAAACGAACAGTCGGATAAACACCAAACTTGGTATTTAGGTTCAGTATCTTCCAGAGATGCGACACGAAGGTTTTCAAGAAAATACCCCACCCCAGATTACCTTTTAGATCGAACATTTACGAAAATGTTAATTTTCTCAAAAATAGCTCTAACGATTTTGATTAAAATATCATATGTTTAAGATATTTTCATGACAAATGAAATGTATATCTCGAATTTTCTGGGAATGTCTCCAAAAGTATTCTTCATTGTGAACGTCTTTTGCATAACTGATAAACCATAAGAGATGGACCAAATTTTTCTACAACAAAAATGAAGTTCGCGTTAAAATACACAATTTACGTCATATACATTTTTTGTTGTTGAGTGATCCAATTTCGAGTTATTGCTTGTTATTCCCTTAAATTTTCCAATACTTATACCTTTTCTCAAATGGGAATTCGTTATTCATTTTTTTTGTCCTGGCAATGCAAAGAGCTCTTAAACGCTTAAAGCCTACCAATTCTCCTTGCATCTACAAGAAAATTAGCAATAAGATTAACATCTCGATATCTCGATTAACATGAAGCATATGGAGAATAAGCGTTTGTAAAAATAGATTGTACAAGAGTAGAGAAAGTCATGTGAGTGTAACACATCAGATTTTTCCCCTTCTCTTGGCCATGCAAAGGGAACCCAAGTTCAAAGTCATTACATAGCGATACGCTCTTAAAATATTTGACTATCGCTTAAGCCCTAATTAAATTAAATTGAGTTTTATTTATGCACGCTCTTGAACTGGTATCGTTCTAAGCGTCCCATTTTATATTATGCGTGAAAGACCGGTAATTTTGCTCAGAGGCCCCTTTATCAGGCTTGAGGTTCTTTTACATGCCGTAAATGTTCCCTTCCCTTTCGAAGGAAACTATGCTAAGGAATTTTACGCCCGAAAAAGCAATCGCATTCCACGGAATGGAACCCGGAAATTAGAGGCCAGCATGATACTCCTAAACCTGGAAGTGATTAAGCCCTAATTTCCTTGTACTTACAAGCAAATATGCAATAAAACAATGTCTGCAGATGCTTATCTCGATTAACAATATGTAGATAGAAGAATAAGGCTTTTAAGGATAGTTTGTAGAAAAGTAAGTAGAGAAAGTCATGTGAATGCCATGCATCGGATTTATTTTGTATTCGGAGTCCTCACAGTGTAGACATATTTCCACGAAATCCGGATATAGAATTTTTGGGGGAATATAAGGCTTTCTCTACCTACCCTATGGAAGTGGGTAAGAAAGTAATAAACTAGAATGAAGCTGCCCAATAACCTGCTTCCTTTATGTGCTAGCAGAACTCTTTTTCGTGTGTTAATATGATCAAAACGGGGAATCTTAAACAAATTTATCGACTACAAAGAAGCGTCTCGTATCGATATGAAAACAGAAAATTCTCTCGGAGTAAAGTACAGCATTTAGAAACAGCCTGTGGCCAGTGTAGCCGGTATTTTTTTCTTTCCTCTCTCTTCCTTTACTACCCTAACTCAGCCAGAAAAGTCAAAGCAGCTCGTGAGAGAGCCAGAGAAAACGCAAAGTGCCTCGAGGGCCAAGACGGTAATGAAATTTGCCGCAGTGCCATAGAAATGGCTAAGACGGACGGACAATGGACCTTTGGGCCGAGTTTCTTGCAAACACAACACTTCTTTTGGACCCCCAACCCCTTCCTTTGATTCATATTTAAGGGTCTTTTGTGAATTGAAAGCAAGGCTGCTTATACATACAATAGAATTTTGGAGATGGTGGGGTGACGTCCTTGAGTGCATGTTTCTTCTTTGAACGCATGTTCCCTAGAACTTTGTCATAGATTGGCATAGATTGTGTTGTTACTAGACCTCCGATTTTAGGCCAAATGTCTATTTTTAATTTCTCTACCACGTATAGTAAGTAGGGGAAGTATTGTATTCCACCCAAAAACTTGATACCGAGATTTGAACCGGAAATATATGTTTTGAAACCCCCTGAATCCAAAAAAAAGCATTTTGGAAACATGTCCTTGTGTGTGTCTGTGTGTGTGTTTGTCTGTCTGTGAACAGCATAACACCAAACTTGGTATTTAGGTTCAGCATCTTCCAGAGATGCGACACGAAGGTTTTCAAGATAATCCCCTTACCCCAGATTTGACTTTACATGGAACATTTTTCAAAAATTTTAATTTTCTCAAAAATGTCTCTAACAATTTTGATTAAAATATCATATGTTTAAGATATTTTCATGGCAAATAAAATGTGTATCTTGAATTTTCTGGTAATGTCTCCAAAGTATTCTTCATTGTGAACAACTTTTGCATAACTATTAAACCATAAGTGATAGACAAATGTTCACTGCACAAAAATGTAGATCGCGTTAAAATACACAATTTATGTCATATACATTTTTTTTTGTTGAGTAAACCATTTTCGAGAATAATCTCGTTATTCCCTAAATTTTTCAATACTTATTTTCTCAAATGGGAATTCGTTATTCATTTTTTTTGTCTTGGATACGCAAAGAGAATGGTGCTGCACATATCAACCAGCTATTAAGAGATATGTCTGTGCTTATATTGCCCTTGCAAATACAAAACAAGGGGAACATAGTACGCCATAAGCGATAGTCAAATATTTTTAGAACTGGTCGCTATGTGTAAAATGTTATTCTCTTTGCATGTCAAAAGATCGTTTCTGCAAACGTTTATCTCAATTAATATGAAATAGATAGAGAATAAGTGTTTGTAGAAATAGTTTGTACAAGAGTAGAGAAAGTCATGTGAGTGTAACACATCAGATTTTTACTTTCTGTTATGATTACGTATATTAAGTAGACGAAGTATTGCATTCCATCCAAAATTTTGTGTCGTCTTCCATGGTGCTTTGGTTACATACTAGCCTCTAGTTCCTAAGGTCTCGAGTTCAAACCCGACGGAGGGCGATGGATTTTTTGGGCGTAAAAATCCTTAGCACAGCTTCCTTCGGAAGGTAAGTATACCCGGTGTGTACATTTACGGCACGAAGAAGCACCTAAAGCTTGATAAAGAGGCCTCGGCACAAAATTACCGGTCATTCACACCCAATTTAGAATGGGACTCTAAGGGCAATAGCAGTTAAAGGTGTCCATAAATAAAACTCAATTTATTTATTTATTTATTTATTCAAAATTTCGATAAAAAGACATTTCGCTGGAAATATACTTTTGAGGTCTCCTGAATTCAAAACTGGATTACAAAATAGGTCTAATGTGTGTGCTCATATTTTAGTGACCAGCATTACTCAAAAAAAATCTGATGTGTTACACTCACATGACTTTCTCTACTCTTGTACAATCTAATTTTACAAACACCTATTCTCCATATGCTTCATGTTAATCGAGATATCGAGATGTCAATCTTATTGGTAATTTTCTTGTAGATGCAAGGGGAATATGGTAGCTTTTAAGCGATAGTCAAATATTTTAACGCTGGTTGCTATGTGGCGCATTCCATTCTCTTTGCATGTCCAGGACATAAAAAAATGAATAACGCATTTGAGAAAAAGTATAAGTATTGGAAAATTTAAGGAAATAACAAGCAATATCTCGAAAACGGTTCACTCAACAATAGAAATGTATATGACATAAGTTGTGTATTTTAACGCGATCTACATTATTTGTGTAGTAAAATTTTGTCTATCTCTTATGGTTTACCAGTTATGCAAAAGTCGTTCACAATGAAGAATACTTTTGGAGACATTCCCAGAAAATTCGAGATATACATTTCATTTCTCATGACATTATGTTAAACATATGATATTTTCATCAAAATCGTTAGAGCCATTTTTGAGAAAATTAAAATTTTCGAAAAATCTTCCATGTAAAGGGTAGTCTGGGGTGGGGGGATTTTCTTGAAAACCTTCGTGTCGCATCTCTGGAAGATACTGAACCCAAATACCAAGTTTGGTGTTTATCCGAGTGTTCGTTTTTGAGTTATGCTGTTCACAGACACACACACACACAGACAGACACACACACACACAGACACACACACGGACATGTTTCCAAAAATGCTTTTTTGGATTCAGGTGGTCTCAAAAAACATGTATTTCCGGTGAAATCTCGGTATCGAATTTTTTGGTGGAATACAATACTTCCCCTACTTACTATACGTAGTAGAGGAATTAAAAATCCAACCAACCCGAATTACCCTTTACATGGAAAATGTTTTCGTTACTTTATATTTTTTTTAAAAAATGGTTCTAACTGTGGTTCTTAAATACTGTGTATATATGTTTAAGATATATTCATGACAAATGAAATGTATATCTTGAAATTTTTGGAAAAAGCCTCTGAAGACGTTTTCATTCTGAATGACTTGCATAATTGGTAAACCGTAACATATAAACAAAATCTTACTTTACAAAAAAGATAGATTTCCTTAAAGCACACAATTTATGTCAAATAATTTTTATTTTTCAGCTAACCATTTTCGAGTAATATTTTATTATGGGCTTGAATTTTCAAATACTTATGCTTTTCTCAAATATAAAATCGTTATTAATTTTTTCCCGTAATGAAAAGAGAACAAATTTAAAAGCAATCAGATAGCAACCAGCCCTTTAAAGATTAACAATTGCCTAAGTCTACAAGCTTTTACGAACAGTTTGTTGAAGAATCGGTAAAGAAAGTCATGTGAATGTAGGGTAACACATCAGAAATATTTACCCTAGTACTCTACGTACTTGAAGTACTGTATTCCACCCAAAATTTGATGTGGAGATTTTACCGAAAATACATATTCTGAGGTACTCGCCCTACAAAAGCCTTTTTAGAAAAACATTGGAATTTTATTTTACTTTCCCAAAATTGGCTGTAACACTTTTGATTAAAACACCATATGTTTAAGGTATTTACATAAGAAATAAAACATACGTTGAATTTTCTGAGAAGAACCTGTGAGGTCCTCTTTATTACGAAGGTATTTTGTATAATCTTCTTTAACTGGTAAACGCTAACAGACAATTATCATACTACATAAAAAATCTAGATCCTTTTAAAACACACGGTTTATTTCAAATAACGTTTTTCGTGGCATCAGCCATTTCCGGGATATCCGTTAATATTGGTTTCAATTCTACAATAATTTGAAATATTTTTAAAGTCCTGTTGCTCTTCACGTATTTCTCGCGATGTCATGGAAACAGTGTGGAATTTTTACGTCATAGCGAGCTGCTTTTAACACCTGGCTCTGTTCAATTTCCTCTATCGCTCTTTTAAATACAACGAAATGTGTAACGTAACCATTTCTGCAAATGCTTAGGTCGATCAACATGAAGCAGATAGAAGAATAAATCTTATGTGTCTACTCAAGTACAAACTATACTCCATCTACTCTATAACCCATCTTATTGCCAATTTTCTTGTAGATGCAAGGGGAATTTGGTAGGCTTTAACGATAGTCAAACCTATGTGAAGCTATGGTTGCTATGAGAAACATTCCATTCTCTTTATATATATAAAACGAATAACGAATTCCCATTTGAGAAAAAGTACGCCTGAAAAAATCCTTAGCAGGGCTTCCTTCGGAAGGGAAGTAAAGCCGGTGGTTCGGTGTCGTAAATTTACGACACGTAAAAGAACCTCGAGCCTGATGAAGAGCCTCTGAACAAAATTACCGGTCGTTCACGCCCAATATAAAATGGGACCCTAAGAAATCATAGTAGGTAAATGTATGTACTAAGAGATAAGGCGTGTGTGTAAATTTTGTCTAAACATACGTGGTACCTTGACATTCATATGCTAGTGTGTGTGTGTGTGTGTGTGTGTGTGTGTGTGTGTGTGTGTGTGTGTGTGTGTGTGAGATTCAAAGTATTCTTCGTTTTACGTGTATGTTTACAGAGTTTCGGATATAAAATAGCTTTTTCTGGTTCTGCAGTTAAGTTTACCATAGCAGATAATTTTCTATAGAGCATTTACGGTCTTTTGATCCATGCGTCTCTGTTATGCAAATAATATAACACTAAATACATAACAAATACTACTACTGCATTGTTGTGCTGATCGATTCCATAGCAAAAAATATGATGTGTTACACTCACATGAATTTCTCTACTCCTGTAAAAACTATTTTTACAAACGCTTATTCTCCATATGCTTCATGTTAATCGAGATATCGAGATGTTAATCTTATTGTTAATTTTCTTGTAGATGCAAGGAAAACTGGTAGGCTTTAAGCGATAGTCAAATATTTTAAGAGGTGGTTGCTATGTGGAGTATTCCATTCTCTTTGCACTACCAGAACAAAAAAATGAATAACGAATTCCCATTTGAGAAAAAGTATAAGTATTGGAAAATTTAAGGGAATAACAAGCAATATCTTGAAAATGGTTCACTCAACAAAAGAATGTATATGACATAAATTGTGTATTTTAACACGATCTACATTTTTTGTGTAGCAAAATATTGTCTATCCCTTATGGTTTACCAGTTATGCAAACGTCGTTTACAACGAAGAACAATTTTGGAGACATACTCAGAAAATTCGAGATATACATTTTATTTATCACGAAAGTATCTTAAATATGATATTTTAATCAAGATCGTTAGAGACATTTTTGAGAAAATTAAAATTTTCGGAAAATGCTCCATGTAAAGGGTAATCTGTGGTGGGGGAATTTTCTTGAAAACCTTTGTGTCGCATCTCTGGAAGATACTGAACCTAAATACCAAGTTTGGTGTTTATCCGACTGTTCGTTTCTGAGTTATGCTGTTCACAGACACACAGACATACACACAGACATGTTTCCAAAAATACTTTTTTTGGATTCAGGAGACCTCAAAACAGGTATTTCCGGTGAAATCTCGGTATCGAATTTTTGCTTGGAATGCAAAAAAGTACTGAATGACAGACAACTGTACATGTAGAGAGGATATCAGACTATCAATACAGCGTAGTAAATGCTCTGATGTTTGTTAAAACTATAAGTAAGCTTCATGAAGTTTTCATATGTCTCTTACAATGTGCGCTCTGAGACTGTCACAGTTAATTTTTGAAACAGAAAATTTCGCTTAGAACGTCTCTAGTAGCGCTTAAAAATTTACACCATTCTTTGCTAATGAGATGGTGATTGACATATATAGAGCAACCGTCTATAAAATTTAATCTAGCTACGACAAAAACCTAATAAAACAGCACTTAAAGATGTACATTATTCATTTGTTAATGAGACGGTGATTGGCATATAGGGCAAACGTCTATAAATCTTACTCTATCCTAGCATACAAACCTAATAAAACAACACTTAAAAATTTACACCATTCAGTTGTTAATGAAATGGTGATTGATATATAGGGTAAACGTCTATAACGCTTACTCTATCCTAGCACAAAAACCTAATAAAACAACACTTAAAAATTTACACCATTCAGTTGTTAATGAAATGGTGATTGACATTATGGGCAAAGTCATTTAAAAGCTTACTCTATCCTATGAAGAAACCCTAATTATAAACGGGAACTAGTGGGTAAAATAAATCTCCTGTGAAATTGGTTGAAAATCTGAAACAATAGGAAATCGTATTGTGACGTAAGGTCACTTTGCCAAAACCGGCGCTTACACCAGATGTCACGAAAACCATGGGACGAGGAAGAGATGAAGAAGTTTTCCATAAGGAAGAGCTACTCTTGGCAGAGGGGATGCTAGATACTGCAGAGGAGAAGATTGGCAAATCATTGGCGTGTAACCCTAGTTCCAACTTTACTTTAATTACTTGCAGTACTCTCTATACTACAATAAACATGTAATCAAGATTTAGTTGTCTAAAGTTCTACTCTACATTACTACTGGAAGTTGTACTAGATGCTTAGCAATTTGCTTGTGATTTTGTTTTAATGTTTTATTTTGGAAGCGTATTTATTTTTTCGTAATGAATATCACACCTAAAAAGGGAAGTTAAGATGATAATTGTCCTTGTATTAGTAGTATGCGCAGATAACTAAATTTAGTATATGTTTAGTTCTTATAAAGTTGTTTAAGTTGAGACTGTACAATATCTTCAAAACTAAGCGTTGTAGAAAGAAATGACTTACATAAAAATTGCTTGATATTATGGGGGAAGGTAAATACCATTAGCCTGTTTTATTTAGAGAACGTTGTGATGGTCATGTTAAGAGTCAATTTGATTTTTTAAATGGTAACCCGCCTCTCTATATTGTTTACTCACTCCTCATAAAAACTAAACAACATTTATATAAAGCACTTTGCAATTATTCTTACTCCAGCGTAAACAACAACGAAAATTCTGAATGGCTGTGTACGAAGAGCGCAATGAATGGTTGGACCATCCATGGATGATCATTTGAGAGTCAAGTTACGTTTTGTAATTGGAAACCAACATTTCTTATTTTGTTTGCCTATCCCTTATCACAAAATAAACAGCATTTTATAAACCTTTTCTAATGAGAATACAAAATGTAGGTTTCCATTTAAGAACACGAAATTGATGCTAAAATGACTATCACAACGTCCTCCAAATAAAACAGAATTAATGGCATTTACTTTGCCGCATAATGTCAAGCAACTTTTATTCAACACATTTCTTTATACTGTGACATATGCAGAGATTGTCGTCGCATAGTCTCTCTGGTCACCGGGATTCGAGATGGCAGAGCTTGGGTGGGGGGAATTAGGAATTTTAGGTGGGGATAGGTTGTTTGGCGTCCCCGTCGCTTTAGTAGCGTTGCTTGGGAGAAGAGAGTCAGTGAGTAACCTTCAAGCAGTAAAGACGTGGAACTGCCATCTCCGTGTAGGCATGCATGACGGCCTCGCCCGGCAGACATGGGAGCTAATAATGTGGGGTAATGTATCCATCCTTATCAAATAAATCCTCTGTCATCTGTATCTTCCTTGTATCATTTCTGATAGTATAACGTTCCTTCTTTCCTTTTGAGCCATGTAGTGCCCCTTTTTACCAGTGTTTGATAATATTTCTGTACTTTCTTTAGCTGCGTCCCTCGTCGTAGCCTCGCCATGTTATAAGTTTGTTAATTTTCCGGTACCCTTTGCAAGAGAGTAGCCCATCTTTCCTTTTGAGCATTAGTTAGAAGAGGCTACGACAATACAACGCTTAATTTTGGAGATATTCTACAGTCTCAACTTAAATGGTCAATCCTGTATAATTAGAAGAAAAAACAAGATCGGCTAAATTTCATCTCAAACAGAAGAATAATGTGGCTGAAGAGGAAAAATGCAAGAAAAAGTGATACCTTCTAATCAAAACCAGAAGACTTCATTCTGAAATGAATAGTTTTTATTTACAAAAACATGTGGAGGTTGCAGAAACGAAAATTGACACTTCAACAGTGCGTGGGCGACTTCTAGACGTTGGAAGGAAAGCTCAAGACCGATCAGAAATCCAGTATTGACGTGTTCTATGAAGAAAAAGAGATTGGCATGGGCTAGAGTACATCACGGCTGAACAAAGTAGAGTGCAGAAGGGTTGTATTTTCTGATGAAAGTCATTTTAAAGTGCAGGGATTGAGCGCAGAAGAAGCGATGGAGAGGAAATCTCGCCAAAGCACATCAAACAGTTGGTAAAAGCTCACAGAAAAGATATTTTGGGACTGCTTTGCATTAACAGACACTAAATGTTTTATTTTTATTGACGAATGATGAAAAGTGTCAAGCACATTAACATTTTATAGAAAACTGCAGCCACAGAACTGAAGAGATTGGCAGAAATATTGAATATTGAAAACAGTTTTCTCAGCAGGATCTTACCCCATGTGATAAATCGAAGAATGTGAAAGAAATCCTGGTGAAAAGTTGTTTTCAGTGTTGGCCTACAAACATCTTAACCTTATTTAGACTCTTGGTTAATTATCAAGAAATGAATAAACAAATTGTAATATGATGCATTCATATGACTACCTCTACCCTCTATCTTTATTAGCGGGTATACAAACCAGTCTTACTAAATCTTATTTTTATATCAACTTCATTTTGATCCAAATAAGCTTTTACACAAACCGCCACATTACACATTTCGTTATAAATACAAAGAGATCAGCGATAGTGAAATGTTTAAGAAGTGGACGCTATATGCTGAGTTTAAAATTTCATGCTATACTGAACAATTCGAAACATGAATAACGGATATCTCGAAAATGGCTGATACCACAAAAATGATTATTTGAAACAAATTGTTTGTTTTAAAGAGAGTACACGTCTATAGCTTAAAGTTTACCAGTTATATATTTGTTTATACAAAACGACTTCAAAGGTTATTCATAGCCAATTGAAAATATAATTTTTTGTCATGTAAATATCTTTAATACATCATATTATTATCAAAATCGTTTTAGGAAATAAAACAATGGACATTTTGGACTAGGGGGATGTTCTTGAAAATCTTCGTGTCGCATCTTTGGAAGGTAAGATGAGATAAGATAGCTCTTATCCTTTGTAGCAATGGCGTTCTACTCTAGGTAGAGTAGCTCATGTAAAAACTCCCAAGCTGAGGCAGCCCATGGGAGAATTAAAATTTTACTCGTCTTTTCACTTAACCCTTTTCATCAAAGTTCAGCCCAACACCAATAATTCCTTAGTATAATAAGGTTGACTGAAGTTTTAACTCCTTGGCGGTGACTTCCTTCCAAAGTTGGCAGTCCTTGCCTAGAGTGGTCCATCTTCTTCCAGGTCCTCGTACCAGTTCGTCTGAACACCTTGAAAAGCGCTGCTTCTTCTTTTCCCAAACCTGTTGTCCCAAACTGTGATCGCGTGGGACCATCTTCTTGGTCCATCCTTGTTACATGGCTTCCCCATTTCCACTTGAGTGGTTGTACGCATACTGCTGTTGTGATTTATGGGTTTCGTTTTCTATTTTGCAGCCTGATCTTCAGCATTTTCCGTTCCATCTTTCTCTGCGGGGGTATTTACTACGTCTGGCATCCGTATGTGAACACTGGAATTACTCACGATTCCATGACTTGTGTTTTCAGTTTCAGATTTGGGTATTTGTTTAGTAGGGTATCCTTCAAGCTACAGAAATGTCTCCAGGCTGAGCTAATTCTTCGTTTGAGCCCTGCCTCGCCGTTTCCCTCATCGAAATACTTTATCCTAAGTAAATGTATTCCTCTACATACTCCATACTTGTTGCTTCCAACACTATTGTTAATTTCTTAGCATTTATCATCACTTTAGTCTTAGTTGGGTTCATACGTAGTCCAACTTCTTGGCTGATGGTGTTCAGCTCTTTGAGCATTCTCTCTAATTCCTTTGTTGACTTTGCCAAAAGTGTAATGCCGTCCGCGAAGCGCAATTTGGACAGTCTTCTTCCATTTATATTGTTTCGTTTTCGCCTCTTGGTACATTTTAATGTGCGAAATGCGATATTCAGTAGGCCTGTGTGAAGTTTAGGTGGTTCACTCCTAATTCCGTTTTGACTTTGGTGTAGCTATTGATATAAATTTCCCGTATAACTCTGATGTATTTGCTTTCTATTCCCATTGTTTGTAAGCATTTAAGATTTTCCTGTGGTCTACAGGAAGTCTTTTCTTCTATTCCATAGACCACAGTAAAGTCACAAAATCCTTACAAACGTTGGCCCTGGAAGGTACTGAACTTAAATACCAAGTTTGGTGTTGAACCGACTTTTTGTTTTTGAGTTATGTTGTTCACAATCACACACACACCTTTTTTAAAACTGCTTTTTTATTTAGGGGGCCTCAAAACATATATTTCCCGTAAAAACTCGGTTTAGAATTTTGGGTGGAATGCAATACCTTGTTTACTTACTAGGTACGTGGTGGTGAAAGTAAAAAATCGGATGACCTTCTCTACATTCTATCGCGTGTTAGTGGGTATACAACTATACCTACTAAAGCTTGTTTTTCCATCTCCTACGTTTTAAACAAATTAAGTTTTGGAGAAACAACTACATTACCATATCGCTATAGATACAGAGGGAACAGCGATAGTCAAATGTTTTAAGAACTAGACACTATATAAATTCCATACTGTTTCCATGTAGTGGCGAGAAACAACTGAATGTTGACAGGACTTAAAGGGAATTACCAAGTAATGAACAATTCGAACCATTAATGACGGATATATCGGAAATGGTTATACCATAAAAAAATCTTATTTTAAATAAATTGTGTGTTTTAAAGACATCTGCATTTTTTCTCTAGTACGTTTTCTTCTATCGCTTAACGTTTACCAGTGGTACAAGATTCGTTCCGAATTAAGAGGATTTCACAGACTCTTCCTATAAAATTCAAGATATACGCTTTATTTCTTATGAAAATATCTTTAATATCCTGTATTTTAATCAAAGTCGTTAGAGCCATGTTTTAGAAAATAAAAAATTTCCAAAAATGTTCCATGTAGAGGGAGCTGAGATGGGGGATTTTCTTGAAAATCTTCGTGTCGTATCCCTAAAATATATTGAACTTAAATACCAAGTTTGGTACTTATCCGAATTTTGTCTTTATTTATAGTTTTCACAGAAATACAGACACATAGACATAAACACGACCTTTCTCTGTAAGTACATTTCTATTTAGTAGCCTCAAAACAAGTATTTCCGGTGATATCTCGGTATTGAATTTTTTAATCACATGCAATATCTTCTATACCTATAGGTGCAGGGCAAAGAAACTAAAAATCTGATGTATTACACTCACATGACTTTTTCTACTCTTGTACAAACTATTTTTACAAACGCTTTTTCTCCATATGCTTCATGTTAATCGAGATATCGAGATGTTAATCTTATTGCTAATTTTCTTGTAGATGTAAGGGGAATTGCTAGGCTTTAAGCGATAGTCAAATATTTTAAGAGCTGGTTGCTATGTGGAGTATTCCATTCTCTTTGCATTACCAGGACAAAAAAATTCATAACGAATTCTCATTTGAGAAAAAATCTGATGTGTTATACTCACATGACTTTCTTTACTCTTGTACGAACTGTTTTTACAAACTATTTTTACAAACGCTTATTCTCCATCTACTTCATGTTAATCGAGATAAACATTTGCAGACTCTATCTTATTGCTAATTTTCTTGTAGATGTAAGGGGAAAATATATTTACAAGGGCAATATAGAAAAACAGTAACCTTTAAGCACATACATATCTCTTAATAGCTGGTTGCTAGGTGCAGCACCATTCCCTTTGCCACAGATTATAACTCTTTGCATATCCAAGACAAAAAAATCTGATGTGTTACACTCACATGACTTTCTCCACTCTTGTACAAACTATTTTTACAAACGCTTATTCCCCATCTACTTCATGTTAATCGAGATAAACATTTGCAGACTCTATCTTATTGCTAATTTTCTTGCAGATGCAAGGGGAAAATATATTTACAAGGGCAATATAGAAATACAGTAGCCTTTAAGCACATACATATCTCTTAATAGCTGGTTGCTAGGTGCAACACCATTCCCTTTGCCACAGATTATAGCTCTTTGCATATGCAAGACAAAAAAATGAATAACGAATTCCCATTTGAAAAAATAAGTATTGAAAAATTTAAGAGAATAACAAGCAATATCTCGAAAATGAATAAAGAATTTCCATCTGAGAAAATAAGTATTGAAAAATTTAAGAGAATAACAAGCAATGTCTCGAAAATGGTTCACTCAACTAAAAAAATGTATAAGACATAAATAGTGTATTTTAACGCGATCTACGTTTTTGGTGTAGTAAAATTTTGTCACTATCTTATGGTTTACAAGTTATGCAAACGTCGTTCACAATGAAGAACACTTTTGGAGACATTCCCAGAAAATTCAAGATATACATTTTTTTGTCATAACAATATCTTAAATATATGATATTTTAATCAAAATCGTTAGAGCCATTTTTGAGAAAATTAAAATTTTCGAAAAATTTTCCATGTAAAGGGTAATCTGTGGTGGGGGAATTTTCTTGAAAACCTTTGTGTCGCATCTCTGGAAGATACTGAACCTAAATACCAAGTTTGGTGTTTATCCGACTGTTCGTTTCTGAGTTATGCTGTTCACAGACACACAGACACACAGACACACAGACGGACATGTTTCCAAAAGTACTTCTTTTTTGGATTCAGGAGGCCTCAAAACATGTAGTTCCAGTGAAATCTCGGAATCGAATTTTTGGGTGGAATACAACACTTACCCTACTTACTCTACTACGTAGAGTAGTAAAGAAGTACTGAATGACAGACAAACTCTACGTGTAGGGAGGATATCAGACTATCAATACAGAGTAGTAAATGCTCTGATGTTTGTTAAAACTATAAGCTTCATGAAGTTTTCATACGACTCTCACAATGTGCGCTCTGAGGCTGTCACAGTTAATTTTTGAAACAGAAAATTTCGCTTAGAACGTCTCTAGTAGCGCTTAAAAATTTACACCATTCTTTGCTAATGAGATGGTGATTGACATATATAGAGCAACCGTTTATAAAACGTAATCTAGCTACGACAAAAACCTAATAAAACAGCACTTAAATATGTACATTATTCATTTGTTAATGAGACGGTGATTGGCATATATAGGGCTACCGTCTAAAAAACATAACCTAGCCTACGACAAAAACCTAATAAAAAGCACTTAAAAATGTACATTATTCATTTGTTAATGGGATGGTGATTGGCATATAGGGCAAACGTCTATAAAGCTTACCCCATCCTAGCACAAAACGTAATAAAACAACATTTTTGCACCATTCACTTGTTAATGAAATGGTGATTGACATATAGCGCAAAGGTATCCTATGACAAAAACCTAATAATAAACGGGAACTAGTGGGTAAAATAAATCTCCTGTGAAATTGGGCGAAAATCTGAAACAATAGAAAATCGTATTGTGACATAAGGTCACTTTGCAAATACCGGTGCTTACACCAGATGTCACGGAAGCCATGGGACGAAGAAGAGATGAAGAAGGTTTACATAGGGAAGAGCTACTCTTGGTGGAGGGGATTTTAGATACTGCAGAGAAGAAGATTGGCCTGTAACTCTAGTTCCAAATTTAGTTTAATTACTTGAAGTACTACTCTATACTACAATAAGCATGTAAGCAAGATTTAATTGGCTAAAGTTCTACTCTACATTACATCACCACTGGAAGTTGTACTAGATGCTTAGCAATTTGCTTGTGTTTATGTTTTAACGTTTTATTTTGGAAGCGTATTTTTTTTTCGTAATGGATATCACACCTAAAAAGGGAAGTTAAGATGATAACATGATTTAGTAGTATGCTCAAGATTTAGTAGGACATCCTTCACGCTCCTGAATTGTCCCCAGGCTGCGCTGATTCTTCGTTCGATCTCTACCTCGCCGTTTCCCCTCACTGAAATACATTTTTCTAAGAAGATATAGTTTTCCACGTACTCTATGGTGGTTCGTTGCCACACTATTGGTAATTTTCCGGCATTTATCATCATTTTCGTCTTAGCTGGGTTCATCCCTAGTCCAGTTTCTTGGTTGATGGTAATCAGCTCTTTGAGCATTGTCACTAACTCCTTTGTTAACTTTGCAAAAGGTGTAATGTCCACAAGCGCAAGTTGGACAATGTCCTTCCATTTATATTGATGCTTTTCGCCTCCTGTCCCATTTTAATGTGCGGAATGTGATTTCCATAGGCCTGTGAAACGCTTAGGTGAAATTGGGTCCCTTTGCTTCACTCCTCATTCCAGTTTAAATCTGTCTCCTTCAATTTCCGTTTTGACTTAGGTGTAGTTATTAATGTGCATTTTCCGTATCTCTGATATATTTGCTTTCTATTCCCATAGTTTGCAAGCATTTTATGACTTTCCTGTGGTCCACAGGAATGCCTCCTTCTATTCCGTAGACCACATCAAAGTCACAAAATCCTTACAAACTATTTGCTGTGGAAAGTACTCAACTTAAATACCAAATTTGGTGTTGAACCGACTTATCGTTTTTGAGTTATGTTGTTCACAATCGCACACACACACACACACACCTTTTTTCTAAAAATGCTTTTTTTATTTAGGGGGTCTCAAAACATATATTTCCCGTAAAATCTCGGTTTCGAATTTTGGGTGGAATGCAATATCTTCTCTACTTACTAGGTACGTGGTGGTGAAAGTAAAAAACCGGATGACCTTCTCTACATTCTTTCCCTTTTAGTGGGTATACAACTATTCCTACCAAAGCTTGTTTTTCCATCTACTACGTTTTAATCACAATAAAGTTTTGTAGAAATAACTACATTACAGAGGGAACAGCGATAGTCAAATGTTTTAAGAACTAGACGCCATATAAATTCCATACTGTTTCCATGCAGTCGCGAGAAACAACTGAATGTTGACAGGACTTTAAGAGAATTACCAAGTAATGAACAATTCGAACCATTAACGACAGATATCTCGGAAATGTTTATGCCATAAAAAATCTTATTTTAAATAAATTTTGTGCTTTAAAGATATCTGTATTTTCCCTTTAGTACGTATCGCTTAACGTTTACCAGTGGTACAAGATTCGTTCCAAATGAAGAGGATTTCACAGACTCTTACTAGAAAATTCAAGATATACATTTTATTTCTCATGAAAATATCTTTAATATCCTGTATTTTAATCAAAGTCGTTAGAGCCATGTTTTAGTAAATAAAAAATTTCCAAAAATGTTCCATGTAGAGGGAGCTGAGATAGGGGATTTTCTTGAAAATCTTCGTGTCGTATCCCTAAAAAATACTGAACTTAAATACAAAGTTTGGTACTTATCCGACTTTTCGTCTTTTAGTTATAGTGTTCACAAAAATACAGACACATAGACATACACACGACCTTTTTCTATAAGTGCTTTTCTATTTAGGATCCTCAAAACAAGTATTTCCGGTGAAATCTCGATGTTGAATCTTTGGATGACATGCAATACCTTCTATATCTACTAGGTGCGTGGCCGAGTAAGTAAAAATGTACTTATATTTTTGTTCACTTTAATTCGCAGAAGACCGCAGAACAGCAATATACACAAGGTAAAGTTATGGGTAGAGAAAAGTTGTGTAACTGTTACACATTAAATTTTTGCTTAGTTTCCTACTCGAAACGTACGCTCTACTGAACCATAGATGTTAAAGCTCCGCATATAGAAACTTCATCAGTCTTGCATCACGCAGAATTTATAGAACCAATTAGTCTTTAACCTTTTTTATTTATTACCTGACATTTGCCGCGATATGGATGACTAGGAAGGAACTAACTTTATCTACTGCGGGCAGAACGCTTGGCTAGGGATATTTCAAGTATCTAAATGCGCAAAAAATTACACAAACTTGTTTAATTAGCGCAACTTGCTGCATGTGAACAGAGTGGCCGGTAAAAAAGTTGGAGATTTAAGCTCTAGAGAAAAAGTTGTATTATAAATTACTTAACTAGTGCTCTTCAGCGAGGCAAACCATGGACAGAATAATTTCAGGAATATATGCAAGCCTTTGTTTTATAATGTGCAGAAAAAACAACACAAAACAAGGCTTTGACTAGAAAGGATAGGTTCGAAAATGAAATTGAACAATTCTATACGCTTTCTAAAACGCTCAGTCCTAAAGAACAGTGCTTTTTGTGGTAATAGTATGTTAAAGTGCTTCTATCTCAATTTTCTCAATCTGTGATTCTAGTATTTTCTCTGTGTCGATTGGCATTCTAAAAAACATATTGAGTTTTATTTATGGACGCTCTTTCACTACTATGGTTATTAGCGTCCCATTCCATATTGGGCGTGAAAGACCGGTAATTTTGCTCAGAGGCCTCTTTATCAGGCTTGAGGTTATTTTACGTGCCGTAAATCTACGACACGAGACCACCGGTTTTACTTCCCTTCCGAAGGAAGCCATGCTAAGGATTTTTACGCCCGAAAACATCCATCACCCTCCGTCGGGGTTTGAACTCGCGACCTTGGGAACTAGAGGCTAGCACGGTACCACTAGTCCACGAGGACTCTACATTACCTTTTATTGCATATGTTTAATGTGGTGAGGAAAGTTAGGAATTTGAGGTTTAAATTCTAATAAGCTAATAATATTAATTAGCGTAGATTATATGCCTTGCCCTTTGCTAGTAAATAATTAAACTCCAGATTAATAATTTTAAGTCATTTACATGTAGCGCGATTTACTTGTTTTTGTTTAGCTTTTTATCAGAAAATTACAGATTAAATATTCAGTTATAAAATTAAACATAAATGCATATTAAATATATTAGGTAGCCCACACAAGCCGTTCTTAGTTAAACTTAGTTTATACCGGATATCGCGGATGCCAAAAGGTTTGCCTAAGCAGAGCTGCAACTGGAGGTCCATACCGACAGAGAGAAGACGGCTAAATGAAAGACCAGTACTTGAAAATCAACTTTAATGATATTACTGCTTCCAGAGCTCATTCGATAGGAAATGCCAGCTATATAAGGTGTTCCGTGTTCGATTCCGGCTTTCCAGAAAGTTGTAATTAAAACATAAAGATGCACAGAGTTTGATGTTTGAATGTGAGAGTACCCATATGAGGTATGTTATCTGCTATTTGATGAATAATTCCGTCATTAACAAGAATGCAGGATTACTGATTGACGCAAACTCAAGCACATGTGTTCAGTTATTAGTTCCATGACAGTTAATATACAATCAGTACAACTATATGGTATCAATTGGTGCCGCAAAATTGACAACATTAAACAAAATTATATTTTTATTTTACTTATGTACCCTTAAAGGTTAGAATTAAATAATTAGTGCATTATGAAGTAGTATTTTGTTGTATTATTATTTGCCCCACGCTTTGGGCGTCAATTTGAAGTAGGTTGTATTAAAGGAGGTTGTATTGTAGTTCTTACTTTGGGAGCCGAGCTTGAAATTCGTTGCAACCACACGTATAGTACCCGCTTTCCGGTAGCCTTCGCCCCAAATGTACTTTCCGGTGGCCGTTGCCCTAAATGTTAAAAAATACATTAACGTTGTAATTTTGACTGTTTATTTAAATATTATATTTTATGTTTGGCTCGGCTGCGTCAGTATTATTGTTAGAGACACGTTTCTCTTAGCAGGATTGTGGTGCGACTGAAGAATGTAGGCTTACACAGATAATTTTACTTCACTCCTTTTATTAATGCTTGATACGATTTACATAACACTTCACTGTTATAGAGAGCTGTGAGATTCTTTTATTAATTACTTGCAATTTTCATCACGTAAACTATTTTTCGTCTCACACGAATACGTGTTAAATCTCGCGTCAGGAACACTGTCTACAACCAACACGTCCAGTTATGAGCGCTGTTTACGAGCAACTGACTTGGTTTCTACCGCATAAATTTGTAAATTTCTGTATTTCAAGTCTCTGATTGGCTATTCCTAATCCAATAGAATACTTTTATTTTACTTAAGCTCTTTTCGTTGTTGATTGGCTATTTTATAAACTGTCTCAAAAAATTACATTATTGTTGCTCCAATAATGAATAGTAGCATTTAAACACTTTCTTACACATTATTGCCTCAAGGCTACCTCATTGTTACCTCATTGTTAGCAACTTTTAACCTATTATTCTCACAGCTGCTACATTATTAAATTACGTAATACATTCAGATACCATCATTACATGCGTAAAGTAATATAAACGTGTACAATGACTGTAATATACACTTTTTATATATTGTTACATACACATATTGCTTTAAGGCGGGCTGCTATTGAATTTACATATTATATAATTAGACTGAAATCATTTAAGCGTTAAAAATAATGCCTCAATTGTTCATAATAAGCAGGTGCAAAAACATGATCGCCTTGGTGGACTAATTGATGTAAGGGGCTTTCAGGACCACGTTCTACCTGGAATTATGTATCATTTCTTAATATTATTTCTGTGCGTCAAAAAAGATACTCACAGAAGACCGAGCCGCATCTGAAAAGTTCACAGCCTTCGAGCCTCACCTGCACTTTGGTGCATCTCCACACTGATAGTAACCACATGTGTGTGTTCGCTATTGGTTAACGTTACCTTTTTGCCTGAACAATCTGGCTCGAACTGCATGCAGGCAAACACACGACGCTTATCAGTACAAAAATACCACGTATACACCTGCAGACAGCAGCACTACCTCGGTGACCTTTCGCTTTCTACCTGCACTGCCCCTTTGAACAGCAGTGATGCGGCAACTTTTTTGCACTTATATATGCGAGAAACCTGGTATTATTTGGAAGAAAAATTTCTTTTAGCAACTGATATAAAGAAAAATTGGATGTATTACTTTCACATATGACTTTCTCTACCCTCTTTCGCTTATTAGTGGGTATACAAATTACTCTTTCGAAAGTATGTTTTCCTGAGTACTTCATTTTAATCGAGATAAACCTTTCCGGAAATAGCTTCATTATACATTTCATTACAGATACAAAAGTAATAGTGATGGTCAAACGTTTTAAACATATACGGCATTATATGCTGATCTTAAAATTCCATACTCTTTCCATGACCGCGGGAACAAACTGAAAGTCACAGGTGTTAAAAAGACTGGCCACACAATTTGAACCATTAATAATGGTAACATAAACTGTGCTTTAAAGCGAATTACATGTTTTGTATAGTACGTTTTCCGAATGAAGAGGAAGTATTCCTAGAAAATTCAAGATATACGTTTTATTTGTCAAATAAATATATTTCACAATTAGAAAAATTTTTGGGATGATCGAACATTTAAAAGATGTTCTATCTAAAGGGTAGTTGAAAGGGGGGTTTTCTTGAAAACCTTCGTGTCACATTTTTGGAAGATTCTAACTTGAATACAAAGTTTCGTTCCTGAGTTGTGCTGTTCACACACACACACCCACACACACACATATAGGCACAACACAGATACACACCTGGAACCTTTTTCTAAAAATCTTTATATCCAATGCCTCAAAAATGTATTTATTGTGAAATCTCGGAATCGTATTTTTGGGTGGAATACAATACTTCCCTTACTTACTATACGAAGTAGAGAAAGTAAAGAGTAATTACGAATAGGACTTTTTTCTTATGGTTGTTCTTCAGCATGCTGTTTGCCTACAAGAAATATAAGGGACATAGACCTCTTTTTTCTACCTGGGAAGCATACTTGCAAGATATTATTGCTTGAAAAAGTCTCCAAGGATCAGAAAACATCCACGTTAATACCTACTGCAACTTACCGAGAAATAAATTTCTGTTTAATCAAATTTGGTCTTCAAAACACCAATAACGCACAGACTCCATTGAGAAACTTATGGGATGAATTCAGGATAAATTAATGTGCCTTACAGCATAAGGAAAGGGATGTAATTCTACACCTGCCAACAAATGGACCCAAAAACCTGGTTGCCTCACTAGCAATGAATGGAGACTAGCCTCGAAATAATGCCTAACCTTTGTCCACTGCGTTCTCTACCAGGAAAGTACCGAGACGGAAGCTGCCGTCTCTGTTGCGGCAGTGACCCTGAAAATATTGGACGCGTTTTGGCGCCTGCCTTTACAGCGAGACTCTCCGAAACTTCAGATATAGTAAAATTAGATGGCTCATTACCGAAGGCTTCAGAAACAAAAACCATCGCGATCACGAAGAAGTCCAAGGCATTTCTCAAGAGGCATCCTGACGGCGAATAGACATGCTTGTCATACCACCTGGCTCCTCATCTGCCTACGTTATCGACCCAACCGTGAGACTGGAGTGTCATGAACAACAACCAGTCGAAAAGTGCATGAAGAAAAGTGCAGGACTTACTAGCTCACAGGCCTTACTATCTGGAGAGATACGGTTTCAATTCTATTCGAAATTGTAGACTTAATGATCGTAGCAAGAGCCACGTGTATTTTAACGCGATCTACATTTTTTGTGTAGTAAAATTTTGTCTATCTCTTATGGTTTACCAGTTATGCAAAAGTCGTTCACAATGAAGAATACTTTTGGAGACATTCCCAGAAAATTCGAGATATACATTTCATTTCTCATGACAATATCATAAACATATGATATTTTAATCAAAATCGTTAGAGCCATTTTTAAGAAAATTAAAATTTTCGAAAAATCTTCCATGTAAGGGGTAGTCTTGGGTGGGGGGATTTTCTTGAAAACCTTTGTGTCGTATCTCCGGAAGATACTGAACCTAAATACCAAGTTTGGTGTTTATCCGACTGTTCGTTTCTGAGTTATACTGTTTACAGACACACAGACACACACACAGACACACACACGGACATGTTTTCCAAAAATGCTTTTTTTGGATTCAGGGAGTCTCAAAACATGTATTTCCGGTGAAACCTCGGTATCAAATTTTTAGGTGGAATACAATACTTCCCCTACTTACTATACGTAGTAGAGAAAGTAAAAATTAATAACGAATTTGAGAAAAGGTATAAGTATTGGAAAATTTAAGAGAATAACAAGCAATATCTCGAAAATGGTTCACTCAACAAAAAAACTGTATATGACATAAATTGTGTATTTTAACGCGATCTACATTTTTGTGTAGTAAAATTTTGTCTATCTCTTATGGTTTACCAGTTACGCAAAAGTCGTTCACAATGAAGAATACTTTCAGAGGCATTCCCAGAAAATTCGAGATATACATTTCATTTGTCATAAGAATATCTTAAACATATGATATTTTAAACAAAATCATTAGAGCCATTTTTGAGAAAATTAAAGTTTTCGAAAAATGTTCCATGTAAAGGGTAATCTGGGATGGGGAAATTTTTTTGAAAACCTTCGTGTCGCATCCCTGAAAGATACTGAACCTAAATACCAAGTTTGGTGTTTACCCGACTGTTCGTTTCTGAGTTATGCTGTTCACAGACACCCAGACACACACACGGATATGTTTCTAAAATTTTTTTTTTGATTCAGGGGGTCTCAAAACATGTATTTCCGGTGAAATCTTGGTATATAATTTTTGGGTGGAATACAATACTTCCACTACTTACTATAAGTAGTAGAGAAAGTAAAAATCATCTATGTACTGTAGCCTCTACGGTGCGTCTTGAAATTTGATTTTGTTAATTGTTCGTTTTTATTTTCTATACCACGTACACATAGGTAGAGAAGGTAGTGCCTTCCACCCAAAGCTGAATATCTCTGTATCCCCTTATGTATTCTTTGGTTCAAAAGTGGACTGTCATTTATTATCGTTAGCCACTACCTAATAATAATTGTTCTTGTTGAGTTTTGCACTCCTGTTCTTCGGAAAGTGTTTTTAGGAGTATATATCACTCACGTCACTTACCAAGCTGGATGGCTTAAGCGGCAACGTCCGTGGCCCGCATTCTAAGGACCCGGGATCGATCGATCTGTCTCACGCATTTTTCGTGGTTTCTCTCAGGGTCCACAAGAGAATTCTGGGATGACTCATCTACCACCACGACTCTTCGCCCTCTCATTTCCTGTACTCATCAAGTCCTTGTCATCTGTTTCAGGTTGTAAGACAAGACGACGGTGTTCGGCGGGTTGGGGCTGGGCGGTAGCTTGTGCTCTGTAAATGTTTCTTTCCTGGCGTCGCTGCAGTACCGCTCATTTTGGTCTCTCCTCCAAATGGGCCGCACCCCGGGGACCCTGGATGTTTGTGGCATGCGGGCAGGTACCGGGCTGCGGTGGATGCGTTCTATCTGGAAACGTTAGAGACCCTGTCCTTGCTTGCTTCCATCCATCCGGATCTGGTCGCCCTTCGGGTTTCTCCCCTCGTCCTTCTAGGTCACGTTGGGAGCAAGAAGGGACGTAACGGTCTCGGGAACCCTCCGTGGTATGTACCTTTACCTTTAACATTTACGTAACACAGAGGGGCTTCCAAAACCGGGGCAGAGCACTGCACATAGAGCGGTGGCCCTTGTGTTTCTACGCGACTCCTGGAAGGAAGAGATGAGGGACAGACGCTAAGGTCGACCAGATCCGGGAGACGATGTGCGTAAGCATGGGCGGGGACCCTGACTATTCCAAAATGAATGAATTTGACGCCGATCAGCCCTCCCACAAGTCTTGAGGCCCCGGAATGCCCCCCGGGTTCGCTAGCAGTCCAACCGACGCCAAAGAGAAACCTTTTCAAAGCGCCCTTCCACCTCGTAGCCGCAACATCCGAACGTGGTCGCATGAAAGGAAACGATGTGGATATGAAATTCGTGGTAGAAGCCGAAATACACAAGCATTCGTCTACCGACCCGGGAAAACCACGAAAAAATCCGTGGTGAAAGTGGCCAATGAAATTGAACCCGGGAATGCGAGCTTCGCGCGTTAACTTGCAGGCACCTAGCGTGGTGAAAGTATTTAAGAAAATAGGAAAATCTAATATCCTGGGTTTAGAAGCCAGTGTACTGGCTAGTAAACCTCTGAGGCAGTCTTTTTAATACCGAGCTTATTGTGGGGCGTCCGTAGCCTCGAGTGCGGGGAGAATATCTCACACAAAATCGATGGGAGCGAATCTTTCACCATGAGAGTTAGCTCGTTTTGCGGGAGAAGTTGCACGCATCACGTTGAACGAATGTTATTAATGTGTATGGGGAGTTAACATGCACCGGCCCGCATTAATTATAACAGCCGCTTTCCCTTGGTTTCGCGATTAAAACACTACAATCAACACCCCAGTGGTAAGAGTTCATTTTCAGTTATTGGATCTGGCTGATTTCGGTAACACGCCATTATTTGCTTCACCCATTTCCGCATTACGTAATAATCGCCAATTGATTGTGGCTAGCGCATTCAAAGTGTAATGTATCTATACTTTATGTGGTCATAGCTGCAGAATTATTAATGCACTCACTCGCCACTCTCGCACTTTTTCTCTTTTTGCAGTTTATCCCTGCCTGTAAAAGGATCAGAAGTTTGTTTTGACCGTGCCATTAGCAGATGTGATGTGCAGGGGCGGATAGCTCATAAGGGCTGCTATATTCCGTTAAATAATATTCCACATTGATAAAACGATAAAGTGATAAAACACTACCATTAATTAGTGCATCGATCTCAGAGGAACCTCTGCGATCACGTGTGAGGCTCGCATTCGGGACGTTCCAGGTTCGAGTCCCGTTGACCACTCACTCTGACCTTGGGTTCAGACCATTTCTGATCTCTTTCGACTTTTTACTGTGGTTGCTTTCTTCATATTGTCTTGCTCACTTCTATGGCCTTGTGGATTACAATTTAGGATCATATAGGCAGCCTTTCTTCATTCATTGTACTGATTTGTGGTTCTTTGCGAATATTTTCATTCCTTCGCTTATCCAAAAGAGTATATTGTATCACATATCGTATAAATTTCGTTTCTGCTACTTCCAATCTTCTTACTAAGCTTTTACATAGCTCCACTCCAAAAGTTTTGAGAATAGACACAATAAAATATTAAAAATTTAAAACTGATCATTGCATCTTTTCAAAATGTTCTCCATTGTATTCTACACACCGTCTCATCCTTTCAAACCATTTTTACTTTCTCTACTACGTATAGTAAGTAGGGGAAGTATTGTATTCCACCCAAAAATTCGGTACCGTATTTCACCGGAAATACATGTTTTCAGACCCCCTGAATCCAAAAAAAAGCATTTTTGGAAACATGTCCGTGTGCGTGTCTGTGTGTCTATCTGACTGTGTGTCTGTCTGTGAACATCATAACTCAGAAACGAACCGTCGGATAAACACTAAACTTGGTATTTAGGTTTAATATCTTACAGAGATGCGACACGAAGGTTTTCAAGAAAATCCCCTCACCCCAGATTACCCTTTACATGGAACATTTTTCGAAAAGTTTAATTTTCACAAAAACGGCTCTAACGATTTTGATTAAAATATCATATGCTTAAGATATTTTCATAAAAAATGAAATGTATATCTTGAATTTTCTGGGAATGTCTCCAAAAGTATTCTTCATTGTGAACGACTTTTGCATAACTGGTAAACCATAAGAGATAGACAGAACTTTACTACATAAAAATGTAGATCGCGTTAAAATACACAATTTATGTCATATACATTTTGTTGTTGAGTGAACCATTTTCGAGATATTGCTTGTTATTCCCTTAAAATTTCAATACTTATTTTCTCAAATGGGAATTCGTTATTCATTTTTTTGTCTTGGATATGCAAAGAGTATTAATCTGTGGCAAAGGGAATCGTGTTGCACCTAGCAACCAGCTATTAAGAGATATGTATATGCTTAAAGGCTACTGTATTTCTATATTGCCCTTGTAATTATATATTCCCCTTATATCTACAAGAAAATTAGCAATAAGATAGAGTCTGCAAATGTTTATCTCCATTAACATGAAGTAGATGGAGAATAAGAGTTTGTAAAAATAGTTTGTACAAGAGTAGAGAAAGTCATGTGAGTGTAACACATCAGATTTTTTAAATGCTGAACACCATTTTTCTTTGGAGAGAGTGCAAATTCATTTTTCGTAAGCAGTTTCTGCGACTTCAGATGACTCAAATCTTTGACCTCGAATTTTTTCGTTCATTTTGGGAAATAGAAAAAAGTCGCATGGGGCCAGATCTGGATTGTAGGGAGGATGGGACAAATATCTGACTCCTGCAGAAATTGGGTTATTTCTTGTGCAGTGTGGGCAGAGACATTATCATGGTGCATCAAAATTATACGCATTTTTCTGAGTTCATTGAATACGTGTGGTGGACATCTTGTGGTGTACCATCTGGCAGTAGCAGTCTTTTGTCCCCCAAGCGGATCGTCCCAGTGTGTTCACTTGCTGAGAAGCAGGAACAGATCATCTTCTTGCCAACATTCTCGTTCGCTTCACTTTTGTTGGAGGATCTTCTCATGGGAAGACCCAGATAAATGACTGTCGTTTAGTTTCTGGATCATACTGGTAAATCCAGCTTTCGTCGCTTGTTATAGTGTTAAATATGTTTTTAGATCTTCCTCTATTGAATTTTACAATCATTTCCTAGCACCATTCCACATGTACTTTTTTCTGCTCATATTTTGTGGGGTGGTGGAAGTTCCAGCGGCTGCAGAGCTTCCTGACGTCAAGTTTTTCTTTCAGGTTTGTTTACACTGCTGCCGATTCAATATTTAGGACTTCTTGAGTCTGACCATATGTGTAACGGTGACCTCCTCTAACATGCGCTCTGCTTTCACCACATTTTCATCCATTGTTGCTGTAGCCAGCCGTCCTGCTCGGTCATCTTCAAGGGAATCCCTTCCTCTTTTCAACCCTGCATATCATCAATAAATGGTGGATTGCAAAGGGCAAAGATGCCAAAATACACCACGCAGTCTTTCAAGGCTTCTCTCTCTCCTAAACCGACTTTAAAGTCAGAAAATCATAGCATGGAACTGCTCTCGCTTGAGATACATTCTGGTGTATGGCGTAGCAACACCCGCTATACATACATACGCGGTGCTAGCGATGCATATTGTTGGAGCGCGCCCAGACTTGCACATATTGCTATCTGAATTTCAATTTTAAGTTAGGAAAAGCTAATTTAGCTTACCACTACTCATTGTTGTCCGTTTCCAAACCTTCAGAATGACACTTGGGAGTCGAATTTTCCCAATCGTATAACAAAACGGGTATACCTAATACTTGATAAAGGTTTATGAGGATTTCTTTGCTAATATTCTCCTAAATGTACCACAAGTATGTTGGAATACTTGTTCTATTAAAAGACTATTCACCACTATTTCGGCTCAAGTAGGGGAAGTATTGTATTCCACCCAAAAATTCAATATCGAGATTTCACCGGAAATATATGTTTTGAGACCCCCCTGAATCCAAAAAAAACATTTTTGGAAACATGTCTGTGTGTCTGTGTCTTTGAACAGCATAACTCAGAGAGAACAGTCGGATAAACAACAAACTTGGTATTTAGGTTCAGTATCTTCTAGAGATGTGACACGAAGGTTTTCAAGAAAATCCACCCACCCCAGATAACCCTTTACATGGAATATTTTTCGAACATTTTAATTTTCTCAAAAATGGCTCTATAGATTTTGATTAAAATATCATACGTTTAAGATATTTTCATGACAAATAAAATGTAGATCTTGAATTTTCTGGGAATGTCTCCAAAAGTATTTTTCATTGTGAACGACTTTTGCATAACTGGTAAACCATAAGAGATAAACAAACTTTTACTACACAAAAAATGTAGATCGCGTTAAAATACACAGTTTGCGTCATATAAATTTTTTGTTGTTGTTGAGTGAACCATTTTCGAGATATTGCTTGGTATTCCCTTACATTTTTCAATACCTATTTTCTCAAATGGGAATTCGTTATTCATTTTTTGTTTTGGATATACAAAGAGTATTAATCTGTGGCAAAGAGAATGGTGCTGCACCTAGTAACCAGCTATCAAGAGATATGTCTCTGCTCAAGGGCTACTGTATTTCTATATTGCCCTTGCAAATACAAATACAAAATAAGGGGAACATAGTAGGTCTTAAGCGAAAGTAAAAAAATTTTAGAACTGGTCGCTATGTGTAAAATGCATGTCAAAAGATCGTTTCTGCAAATGTTTATCTCGATTAATATGACATAGATGGAGAATAAGAGTTTGCAAAAATAGTTTTTACAAGAGTAGAGAAAGTCATGTGAGTGTAACACATGTTTTCTTATTGAAAAATTGCTCTTGTAAGCTGTCCTGACCAATTGCTATCACGGCCTGGTTATCTGCAAAAAGGTGTGTACACAATTTACTATTATCAACTCTAAAATTATCTAATAAAATGTGTTGCCATTTTCATACGACGCCGTCAATACATCAGTGAAACAAAGCCGGTGATAAAGGATACCCCTGTCTCACTCCTTGATTTATCTCCATATTGGCATATTATTTCCATTTTTAATTTTTATTGTTGTTCCAGCATACAGACTTTGAATTGTTCTAATTATATAACTTAGAGAGCCTCGTTGTTTCATTATATCTCATACCGTGTTTCTGTTTACTTTATCAAAGGCTTTAACATAGTTCTCAAATTAAACGTCAATAGCTTTAAGATATTTTAATCAATAAGAGGATTTCTATTTTGAATTTTCTACGAATAACCTGAGAAGTGCGTTACATTTGTAAAGAATTTTTCTATACTTCTGAAAAAGTAGTAAACCCCAAGAGATAAGCAAAAGTTTGAAGATGTTGTTAAAACACGCAATTTGCAGCAAATAAACTTTAGTGGCATTAGCTATTTGTCAGATATTCGTCGCTATTGGTTTGGATTTCCCAATACAATTACATTTTAGTGCTAAGGAATCATTCATTTGTTTCTCGTGATATAATACAGAGAGTATGGAACTTAAAAGACACGATACCATGTGGGATGGCTCAGGTGGTTGCGTCTGCTCGCATTTACGAGGTCGTGGGTTCGATTCCCGTGGCCGACCTTCCTGACCCATGGGATTTTTCGGGGTTTCCCGGCTCACTAGGCGAAATCTGGGAAGGCTCATTGACTCCCCCGAATTTATCTTCCTCATTCTCTCTCTTTCAATCTTCCTTTTTCATGTTGCATGTTGGCTTCGGGGCTGTGTGTCGGACGACGGAGGCAGATGGTGAAGATGGCTTGCGTGTTGGACTTTCTTCTCTGCCCCGCCAGCTGGTGGCCTCTCAATTCTCTGAGATTTACCGGATCTCCGCTGGAGGGGCCTGTGAGTGTCCATCACAGTTGGTGGTGGTTTGGTAGGGCTGACTGAGCGCTCTCTGGCTGGGTGGTCAAGCTTGTATTCGTTAAGGACCTCTATGGGCCTCTTGTCACCTGCGCCGGCCGATCCTGCAGTCCAAACGCCACCTGTGGTTTCATCATCTCATGCGCTCCTCCCGGGGGTGCATGTACAAAACATCCCTGTGTGGGTGGAGGTGCTAGGTGTCCCCTCCGTAGCGTAATCCTTATCTTAATCCTAAAACTCACAATATAACGACCCGCTTTTTAAGGTTTTCACTATTGCTTCGGTTTCCTATATTCTCTTTGTATCTACAACGAAATATGTAATGAAATAATTACTACCTACACTTATTTATCTAAATTATCCTTAAGTAGGAAAACTAGCTTTTATAAAAATAGTTTGTAAAAAACATAAACATGATCGTGTGAATGCTAACAATGCTAATTTTTAGAGAGCGAACCTCTAAATTCTATTAAGATGTTAACGTTAATTACAGTTGTCAGAACAGTGCAATAAAGAAAAGATGAAAGCCATAAATAAGGTTGATTGTAGTGTTATTACTATTATTATTTTTATCATCATCATTATGTTGTAATCGGTTGTAATTTTTTATTAATCCATTTTAAAATACGCGATATTCTTTAATACCAGCTGGTTGCATTTAACTCGGTATAAAGTATTATCCATCTTAAATGCTATAGAATCTGTTTGTAAAACGGTTATGTTTATATGGTTTTTACCAAATGAAATAATCAATTTATGTATATAATAATACATTAATTCTCCATTCTGCACACTTAAAATCACTTTATTTTTGCATATAAAATTAATATTATTAATATTAATTTCAAGAGTTGTCAGTATCAACTAGGACGGATAGTTTACTTTCAAAAGAATGTAACAAATGAAAAGACTAAGAATGATCTGAAATGCAATTTCGTTACGTACCGCGTTTCCCCTTCGACCGCAAGCTCTGCCCATCTCCGTTCAGCTGCCACCGTTCACGAGCCGCCACTGTTATTGTGACTGAAGTTTAAGTGAATTACAGTACCAGAGGGCAGAGAGCGCTGCTAATGCGTTCATTTACTGATAGATCACATGGAAGGCAGGTTAATTAATACTAATCCTAAAAAGGCATGTCATTGTTTTATAGTGGAAATGTTTCAAATAAGCAGTGACAGTATAAATGACAGCCGTTTTTGGCTTTCATCCAGTCACCGGGAGCGCTAGTGCTGCACTGCATGCTATGGTAGGGGATTATAAATCGAGTCTTCACGTTTTAGTGTGGTGTTCACAATATGAAATAGAGTAAGCAATTAGCTTGTAATCTGTTTCTAAATAAGTAGTTCGGGTTGTTTATACTTGTAGGTGACTATTACTGTACTGGCGAAGGTTACAAATTTCGTTATATATACAAAGGGAAGAGCAACATTCATGTTTAAGAACTGCCTTAAAATTTCACACTGTTTCAAAAGAATCGCGAGAAACAACTGAATATTGACAGAACTTTAAAAGAATGACCAAGTAAAGAACAATTTGAGTCATTAATAAAGCATATCTTAGAAATGGCTTATGCCACAAAAGCTTTTAAATAAATTCTGTGTTTTAAAGATATCCACATTTCTTGTGTAGTTGGTTTTTGTCTATCCTTAAACGTTTATCAGTTATGCAAGATTATATAAAATTCCTTTTGAATGAAGAGGACTTCATACAATTCATGATATACATTAATTTGTCATGTAAATATCTTTAATACATGTTATTTTAATCAAAATAATTAAAGCCATTTTTTAAAAAATAAAAATTTGGAAAAATGTTCCATGTAAAATGTAGTTTGGGTTGGGGAATTTTCTTGAAAACCTTTGTGTCACATCTTTGGAAAGTACTGAATCAAAATACCATGTTTGGCGTTTATCTGACTTTTCGTTTTTGAGTTATATTGTTTACATAGCAGGTTTTACACCTTCTCTACCTACTAGGTACATGACAGAGAAAGTAAAAATCGATGTAATAAATTCACATGAGTTTCCCTACTCATACAAATTACATACATACGTTACATAATACAACATTCATACAAAATTGATTCATATATCCAGTCACGTAAGATACAATACATATATTTTTATTACGAGTATTTGTAAATCAATCGCTGAGGAGCCTATAAACTTAGCGCTGTCCCCTTACTATCTCTCACCTAAATACTAAATCCACCAACCTACAACTATCCCACCATTTCTGTGGTTAAGCCCTACTAAGGGCAGGTACACAGCAGAAACACTTAGGTTTACCACGAGCCTACCAGACAGAGCGAGCGAATTTGTAAACATTAAAGCCAGGACGAAAGGAAATAATGTTGGTTTGTTACTGGACTTTATGCAAGGACGTCGCAGGTACAAACTACCTTTCCTACTGTCTGTAGGATTTGCAGGCAACACTCACTAGACCGTGTTTACCTCCGCCAGTGACCCTTCGCTGCTGTTTGGAGTGTAGATAACTTGAAACCAACTGCTTAAGAATGTGTATGCCTGTTGATTACAATGATTTAAAATTAAGCAAAAAGTTCTTATTTATAAGCACACAAAATGTGGAAACAACTTTCAAATGTGTATTTTAGTAATAAGCTTTCACAATGGAAATTAAATAAGTGAGAAGAAAAGAAAAATTGCCAACTTTTAACCACGTGCGTTATACTCGTACGATTCACTCACTCTTGGTAAAGTGTAACCTGTAACTTGAATATTTCGAAAACGGCTGACGCTACGAAAAAATATGTTTGACACAAATTCTGTATTTTAGTGAGCACTGAATTTTTTTTCTGCAATGTGCTTCCTACGATTTAGATTTATACAGGTTCTATTAAAATACTTCAAGGTTTATTCGCAGAAAAACGAGATATACATTTTATTTAAGAAAGATAACGAGGGTAGTTCGATAAAGGTAATTTGGGGTAGGTGATTTTTATGAACATCTTCGCGTCGTATTCTTGGAACACTTCTTCTTCTTCTTCTTCAGAATATCTTCGTATTTGTAGGACTTACAAATCAATACCTTGGATAGTAGCCTGTCAAGGAGCAAGAAAACTTAGACCATAGCATACCCAGGTATGGGTGATCAGTGTCTGGTATGACAGTGAAGAAGAAGAAAATGAAATGTCGTGATGAAGGGGATGCTAGGAAATTTCGCGGATTCAAATTATCCAACCCAGCATTTGCCTAGCAACAGAGGAAAACCGCGAGAAAACCTTTGGTCAGATTGTTCGGCCCCGGAACCTCACAAATGCCACATAGCTTACCACCTGAACAATTCCTCTCGGTGTATTCCAAATTATTATTCTGGGGAGCTCAAAACAATATTTTCAGTAAACTCTCCATATTGAATTTATGGGTCAAATATAATGCTTCATCTACCCACTTCAAATAGACCCCTCTATGCCTAAATCAGAGAAAATATTTTATACACTGTGAATATTTTACATTTCAAGGTTACAGGCTATTTCTCACTCGCCCTTCCATCTACAAGGTCGACTCTCTGGTTACGTTACATTCGGCTGACCACCTCCGTTGTTTGTACCAATCGCAATAGAATTCTTTGAGAGAGTATTTCTAATCCCTGCTTTGTTTCACACATAATATAATATCGCCCACTGGTTTCTTGTGTTGTGTTACTAGCTAGTCATAGATAGAAGGATGAAAATACACTATTACAGTCAAGAGGGATGGGGAATTCGCTTCGTTTCATCTCGTTTACGGTTAATTAATGTATTCTCCACAAGAATATACCATTGGAAATTTTCATTGTGATTAGAGAGCACAGAAATATTGATGACTTCTTAAAAAAAAAGTTTTCTCACTAGTTTAATCTACAGCAGTAGGTTATTTAATGCAGTCAGGTCGTCTTTAAGCCAGTTCAGGTGAAAGAAAACGCAGTAACTAGCAGGCGAAATGAACGACCATGCTTACATCATTAGTTTGCAAACCATGAAGCTCGTCTTTTTATAATTTTATTTTTGTAATCCTCTTAACATCGGGTGGTCGGGATTAATGATGTGGGAGATGTATACTGCGGCGTGTTAAATCCGTCGTCTGCTTCCTGACAGCGTTGAAACCGTCGGCCGCTCGCTCACTTTTTTATGTCTCTCGTCGCAGTATCTAATGAAATAAAATTAATGTTGTAAATCCGTGAGTTTAGCGAGTAGCTTGCACGAAAACTCTTGACAGGCTATCCGTTTTTTTATGGCCACGACACACACGTACATGATAGCTAGCTCTATGTTTTTTTTATCGACTTTTAGATACGTATCTACGCTATCGCTGTATTTGATGTTGAAATTACGGCGCTCTAAAAGAAAAAATCTGATGTTGCACTCACATGACTTTCTCTACTCTTGTACAAACTATTTCTACAAACGCTTATTCTCCATCAACTTCATGTTAATCGAGATAAACGTTTGCAGACTCTATCTTACTGCTAAGTTTCTTGTAGATGTAAGTGGAATATATATTTACAAGGGCAATATAGAAATACAGTAGCCTTTAAGCATATACATATCTCTTAATAGCTGGTTGCTAAGTGCAGCACCATTCCCTTTCCCACAGATTAATACTCTTTGCATATTCAAGACAAAAAAATGAATAACGAATTCCCATTTGAGTATTGACAAATTTAAGGGAATAGCAAGCAATATCTTGAAAATGGTTCACTCAACAAAAAAATGTATATAACATAAATTGTGTATTTTAACGCGATCTACATCTATTGTGTAGTAAAATTTTGCCTATCTCTTATGGTTTACCAGTTATGCAAAAGTCGTTCACTATGAATAATACTTTTGGAGACATTCCCAGAAAATTAAAGATATACACTTTATCTGTCATGAAAATATCTTAAACATATTATATTTTTATCAAAATCGTTAGAGCCATTTTTGAGAAAATTCATATTTTGGAAAAATGTTTCATGTAAAGGGTAATCTGGAGTGGAGGGATTTTCTTTAAAACCTTTGTGTCGCATCTCTGGAAGTACTGAACCTAAATACCAAGTTTGGTGTTTATCTGACTGTTCGTTTCTGAGTTATGCTGTTCACAGACAGACACACACACGGACATGTTTCCAAAAATGCTTTTTTTTTGGATTCAGGGTGTCTCAAAACATATATTTCCGGTGAAATCTCGGTATCTAATTTTTGGGTGGAATACAATACTTCCCCTACTTACTATACGTAGTAGAGAAAGTAAAAATCTGATCTGTTGCACTCATATGACAAACTATTTCTATAAATGCTTATTCTCCAACTACTTCATGTTAATCGAGATATCGAGATGTTAATCTTATTGCTAATTTTCTTGTAGATGAAAGGGGAATTGCTAGGTTTTAAGCGATAGTCAAATATTTTAAGAGCTGGTTACTATGTGGAGTATTCCATTCTCTTTGTATGTCCAGGACATAAAAAACGAATAACAAATTCCAATTTCAGAAAAAGTATACGCATTGGAAAATTCAAACAAATAACAAGGAGTATCTCGGAAATGGTTCACTCCAGAAACAAATTTTATATGACATAAATTCTGTGTTTTAACGGGATCTTCGTTTTTTATGTAGTAAAAATTATGTAGATGCAAAACTCATTCAGAATGAAGGGGATTTTTGGGAACATTCCCAGAAAATTCAAGTTATGCATTGCATTTGCAATGAGAATATGTTAAACCTATGATATTTTAATAAAAATCGTTAGCTTTTTTGAGAAAATCAAAATTATCGAAAAATGTTCCATGTAAAGGGTAGTCTGGGGTGCGAGGATATGCTTCAAAATCCTCGTATCGGATCCTTGGAGGACACTAAACTCAAATACGAAGTTTAATATTTATCCAACTTGTCGTTGCTATTCACAGGCACGGAAATGTTTCCAAAAATGCTTTATTTTGATTCAAGGCACCTCAAGAAATGGCACCAACCCTGAAACAGACTAATGGATAAAAGATGAGCTGAAATGAGAAGGGAGATGAAATGGAGGGACAGGAAATTTGGGGGATGTGAGATCCTTGGAGGACACTAAACTCAAATACGAAGTTTAATATTTATCCAACTTGTCGTTGCTATTCACAGGCACGGAAATGTTTCCAAAAATGCTTTATTTTGATTCAAGGCACCTCAAGAAATGGCACCAACCCTGAAACAGACTAATGGATAAAAGATGAGCTGAAATGAGAAGGGAGATGAAATGGAGGGACAGGAAATTTGGGGGATGTGAGAATCCTTCCCAGCATTCGCCTGGCCACGCGAGAAAGTCTACGAAAAAACCCATGGATCAGGAACGTCGGCAACAATAGTCGAACCTACGGCCTGCCGCTCGGTTCCTTGAAGTTTAATGGCTGTATGTGACCCAATGGACAAATATATGAAATTTGTTACTATCAAGCGAACTTTTTTGCCTATTACAATTTCGCATACGTATCTTAAATGTTACAGCCTTCATTGAAAAGTGATCCTTTTTGCCATGTTACCTTATTAAAAACATATTGTTGCCTAAGATGAGTACTTGTTTACCTACAATATCCAGAAACAATGCAAATCATTATCGGAAGCGTAAAAGTATAAATTTTGAAACTAGAGCTATTTAAAATATACACCTATTTCATATAGCTTTTTTATGTCATCAGTCCTTTCCGAGAAATCTGTTATTGTTTTGAATTTCCAATACTTCTCTAATTGTTTGAAATGCTGTCACATTCAATTATGTCTCGCGAAGTCACGGAACGAACATCAACTCTAAAGCCTAGTATATAGCGACCCCATTTTAACATTCGACTATCGCTATTCTCTTTGTACATATAACGAAACGTGCATGGAGACTGTTTTTGCAAAGATTTATTTAAATTAACTTGAAGTAGATGTAAAAATAACCTTTACCAACAATACTTAGTAAAACTTATAAAAAATATTAATATTGGATGGTGAAGGTCCTGTGAATGTAACCATACTCTTTATTTCCAGCGGTAATTTGCTATTCGGTTTTACTTTCTGTGCTACGTGGGGAAAAGTATTGCATTCCACCCAAAAATTCGATATCGAGATTTCACCGAAAATACATGTTTTGATGCGCCCTGAATCCAAAATGAGCATTTTTGGAAACATGTGTATGTGTTTCCTGTGAGCAGCATAACTCAAAAATGTCTGATAAATACCAAACCTGGTATTTGAGTTTAGTATCTTCCAAGGTTGGTACACGAAGATTTTCAAGACAATCGCCCCACCCCAGACTACACCTTATATGGAACATTTTTCGAAAATTTTGTACTTTCTCAAAAATGGCTCTAACGATTCTGGTTAAAATGCGATATGTTTAAGATATTTTTATAACAAATGAAACGTATATCTTGAATTTTCTGGGAATGTCCCCAGAAGTCAACTTTATTGTAAATGACTTTTGAAAGACTGGTAAAACGTAAGAGATAGACAAAATTTGAGTGTACAAAAAATGTAGAGCTTGTTAATATACACAATTTATGTCATAATTTTTTTGTGGAGTGAACCATTTAGGAGATATTCCTTGTTATTTATTTGAATTTTCCAATACTTATAGTTTTTCTGGGAATTCGTAATTCGTTTTTGTTTTTATTTTCTGGATTTGCAAAGAGAATGAAATAAAGTCTACCATATTCCCCTTGCACCTATAAGAAAACTAGCAGTAAGTTACTGCAAATGTTTATCTCGATTAACATGAAGTAGATGGAGAATAAGCGTTTGTAAAAATAGTTTGTATAAGAGTAGAGAAATTCCTTCTACAACGAAAGTATTTGTGAGAAGAGTTTGTAGAAAGGCATGTGAATGTAAGAAAACATATTTTGTTCACTTCAGCCCATCGTTTAGGTCTATTAATGTCAATTACGCTTCCATACTGTACATCAATTATCATAAGAACCTGGGGATTTTCCCCATTTCCTAGTAAATATGCCCGTACAAGTACACGCTTGTAACATTTTCAGCTAATACCGGGCTGGTCACCTAGGTGACAGAGCTGGCCCGATAACATGGATTGTAGTTTTATTGTATCAGGTGCGCAGTGAAATGCATTCGTCATGACAAATTTCCAGAGACAGCGAGTCCAAGGGACCGTGCCTTAGCGTCCAAATGGTACGTCGTAAATCTTGTGGTCCCGGAGGTGGAGTTTGTGTACAACAGTCCTGCGCTTGTCTCAACACTGCTCGAGTTTTTCGTCAACCGACTGTCTAATTCATATTTATGAGCAGGGTATTATTGACATGACAGAAGTGCATCTTGGGCGTTGCTCGCTGCAGTTCATCACTAATGTTCGCATTTTTGTGGGGAAATATTACTGGAAGTTACAAAATTAAATTACTCAGAGGAAAGTCCGATTTTAATTAGCTGTTTTGCTTTTTCTACGTCTTGTCTTCAGAAAACAGAAGTTTCGTATTCGATCAAACAATATTTTATCACACATACATACCCAAGTTAAGTTAACTGAAATCTCCCAAAAAGTAACAATAATATGTTAAATTCACGTGATTTTCTCTATCAGTTCTTCAACAAAGTATGTTACAAAAGTTTATTCTTTTATTCACTTCATGTTAATCGAGATAAACATATGTAGAAATGGTTTCATTACATATTTCCTTGTAGGTATTGTGGGAACAGAGGAAAACAGTAGGCTTAAGCGATTGTTAAATCTTTTAGATAGACAGATAGACAGATAGACAGATAGATAGACAGATAGATAGACAGATATATAGACAGATAGATAGACAGATAGATAGACAGATATATAGACAGACAGACAGACAGACAGACAGACAGACAGACAGACAGACAGACAGACAGACAGACAGACAGACAGACAGACAGACAGACAGACAGACAGACAGACAGACAGACAGACAGACAGACAGACAGACAGACAGACAGACAGACAGACAGACAGACAGACAGACAGACAGACAGACAGACAGACAGACAGACAGACAGACAGACAGACAGACAGACAGACAGACAGACAGACAGACAGACAGACAGACAGACAGACAGACAGATAGATAGATAGATAGATAGATAGATAGAAAGATAGAAAGATAGATAGATAGATAGATAGATAGATAGATAGATAGATAGATAGATAGATAGATAGATAGATAGATAGATAGATAGATAGACAGACAGACAGACAGACAGACAGACAGATAGATAGATAGATAGATAGATAGATAGATAGATAGATAGATAGATAGATAGATAGATAGATAGATAGATAGATAGATAGAGAGCTATCTATTGGTTTCAAATTATTGAAGTTATTACACAAGTATTTAGTGCATGGATCATTGACCGTACATGCATATTTAAGATACAATAGGGTGACAAAATAAACAACACAGAAAGAAAACACAACAAGAAGGAACAAGAAAAAGGAAAATAGAGATAAATTACCTTTGTCTAACTGAAAAAATTTGACCTAGCTTCGCGCACTTTAGCCAAGAAATTGCCCATATTTCGCCAGTTCCTCTGGTCAGCCAGTAGCTCCCTACATGCCAATCTCTTTCTTGAGGGACTTAAGAATTTTTTTTTAGTTTAATCGTTCGCTGGTTCTCCCACTGTGCACATTCCGCCAAAATATGTACCCAGTTCTCATCCAAACCACAGAATGGGCAGATTCTCCTGCCAGAATCATCAGTCATTTTCTGTGCCCTACAACCCCCCAGTCTAAACCATACCATTCCTGATCTTTCCTTTTTTCCTAAATTAAGTATATATGCGTCTTTAGACCAATTCAATTTTATTTCATTTGCCAGACTTAGAGAAGGTTTGATTTTACAATCCGATTCTATTTCCTGTTGGTTGATGTCTCTTAGTCTTCTTTTGACGCCTTCCCATATGTTTTTGTCATTTGTTTCAGCTCTTAGCCATACTGACCCCATTCCTATTCTCCTCAAACCCCTTTCCAAATCAGCTGCCCAAAACTTAGGAGACAGGTTTTCTCGCTGGTATTTATAACATTTGGATCGTAGTGTGGAGTTATCCCCCTGCATCAGCCTCAGCCAGTAATTCACATCTATGACTTTTTAGTTTGCAGTGTATTGTATCCTCATAACATTACTTTATTTAAGAACCAAGGACATTGATAATGTCCTTTTATCCGTTAAACGTCTAGGAGTTGTTACCGATTACAAGTTAACATGAATGCTCATATAAATGAATTTTGCTTAATCCTCTTACCTATTGAGACAATACCGAAGGAATTTCTCAAAAAGTGTTATGGTGCATTTTTTAATAATATACTCATTTATGATATTCAACTGTGGGGAAATTGTGCGAACATGAACTAAGTTCATATTTTACCCCCAAAAAGAGGGGCAATATGCATTTTAATTAGAGCTGATCCTGATGCCCACTACCGATCTTTGTTTATCTCCAAAAAACAGTAGTATTAACCGTATATATTTTAATATAATGAATGAAGTTTAATTACTCGTATTATAAGATGGGTCCATTGATATCTACGTGCCGTTATATATCCTCTATGCTAGCGTTCCAGCGAGCGGTGAAATTACGGGTGGCCCATCTCGCTCATTCGACTGAACTACATGCATTAGCGCCGTGGCTGCGCACTCACTAAATATTATGTAATTTCTGCAATTGTGGCGAACTCCTTAACTAATTTGTATCAATGCATCGCTACATACATCCCTCCAGTTCGCCACGTGTAGGGGTGACACGCCGTCTCTGGTTCCGTTGGTAAGACCGTTCTTCCGCCTCCGGTTCCGGCGCCTGCTCTTCTTCTGCCAGATCTCTGAAGCCGGCGCTCTGGTGTGCTCAGAATCATAGGGAGGATGGTTCTCCTTCCCTGGTAGTGTGGTCTAGCGCCAATGCCTCCGTGCCGGAATGGTGAGCAGAATCAAACGCCATTGTATATTAGTTATGCCGCCTTCGACTATCGGTACGTCAAAGGTCCCTATATTGAACCACTTGAGCCTAATTAGTAAATAATAATTATGTTTTCAAATCAAAATTTTCAGAAAACAAGCGTTTAAGTGACAAATTCTTGCGCTATAAAAACCTCAAAACAATTTAAAATTAATACAATTATCAAGTAAATATCATTTAAAAAGTCAGATGGTGTAAATCGGTTCAAATTAGGAACATGGTCCTTAAATTGAACCACCCGTGTCTTAAAATGAACCACATACTTTTAAGTTTAAAAGTATTTTTATTAATACAAAATACACATACTTTATTGTACATTCAAAACAAATGTGCTATCAGCAACAAAAGTAGAGTCCAAAATTGTGATAAGAATAGCAATTTCCTTGAACATTTTGAATTTTTATATAATGATAATCACTTGGTTTTTGGAATAGGTATTATTTGCAATTATAGAGTTTTTACTAATTTTTACTTTCATACAGAAGAGTCCAATTATACACAGTCTTCAAAATAAAACATTTTCTTCTTGTCAGTAACCTTTGTACACTTTTGGTGAAGCCATATCCTACAACTCACACACTGGATCATGTCCATTTCAGACAATTCAAATATTCATGTCATCCACTGTTTTTAACATGATTTTTTTACACTAGCATATTATGTGGATATTTATTCACACGATATACTATTCGCAGTTGAGCAATCCTAGAACTTCAATAGGTATCCTAAATTGGACCAGTTCAAACAGTGGCTCAATTTACGAGCTACGCCATTTTGGAAGCTTTAGCATCTATGTGACAAAGAGAGACGCTGCTTGAAAAAAACGTATGCATGAATATTGTTGCTAAATAAACACTTAATAACATGTCATATATATAGATCATCTCAAATTTATCTAATTGGTCGTATAAGCTTAGCTAGTTGAGTCAAATATTACTTCTGAAGCACCAAAAACACACAACACTTCATACAACTGAAACCACAACGCAGAATCAAAGTCAACAACTGCAAGCATTCATAGCTGTACACGCTACGCTCCTACTAGGATTATGGTGCCATCTGTCGAGCAGTTTGCAAAATATCGGAGCGGTTGAATTTAAGAGGCTGTTCAAATTAGGGACCTTTCCCCTACCACTTGTGTGGTATCGCATAGAAGTGACAGATCTCCTCTTCATGGGGGTCCATGGTTGAGTGATGCATGATGGCGAAGCCGGCCCTTATGTAGGCCGGTCGGAAGATGGTTGGTGTCTTTCGCCAGGCGACATGGTTGCTCCGGAGATGTCTGTTGAGTATTGTTGGAAGCTGGCATGCGAGAATTCTTGCTTTCTGAGATTTCCGCTGTGGCATTACGCGTCTGGGTTGCTGTTACTTACTGTTTCGTTTCGTTTCCCTGGTATGTATTGCCCGTGTGTTGGAAGGGCGGTATGAGGTGCGGGCCTTCTGCCTCAGCGCCTATGGTACCAGCAGAAGCTGTCGTTGATTGTCAGTGATCCGTGGTCCACCTGGGGGTGCCGGCGGTTGCCTGTCTTCTAGTGTCTTGATTAATGTCTTAAGATGGAGTAGGAGGCCTGGTAGTGGTTCTGTGTGCTGAAACTCTGTTATTCTCGTGGTGTTCTGGTCGATGATGCGGTCTGCAACGCGTGCCACTTTTCCAGCGGGACCTCCTCCCATGCAGCCAGCATTTCCTGTGTTTGTGGTGGTAGGTTTCGTAGCCACAGGAACCTCTGGAGATCTTCAGTAGTGTGTGTGCCTGCCTGATGGCGCAATGCCCGGAATAGCCGAGATGGCTTTTGGTCGCTCAGCGGAATGATTTCCAGTAACCGTTGTAGCTTCTGGAGTCCGGGCGGGTTGTGGTAGATTTCAAGTAGCCCTCTACCTAGATCACTACTTGGCCGATGACCGCGTAAAACCGGTGCGCTGCGAGGACTGCCTCTGTCTGTAGGCACCATGTCAACGGGTTCTCGGTGTAGAAGGCCGGTAGCGGTATGGAAGTGCTGCGAGCTGTGACGTCGGCTCTTCTGCGGCAGCTCTGTCCAGAGTAATCAATGTTGTGGTCTCTGTGTTGTTCATTTTGGCATGTTCGTATTCTACCAAAGGCCTAATCCGAAAGGTTAGTCACTTACGCAGTAGTAGCACCGCTTGCCCACCTCGAGCGTTCCTCTAATAAGGTGGCTCACAGAGGTCGAGCCGGGTTGTCATCCTACGACAACCAAGTGGCATTGGTACACCAGTGACTACCAAGCTCCACACGAGGAGTGCGTTTTTTCCTATTTATGGACGCTGCTGTGGTCCTTAGCGTCCCATTCTATATTGCGCGTGAAAGACCGGAAATTTTGCTCAGAGGCCTCTTTATCAGGCTTGAGGTTGTTTTACGACACGGGACCACCGGCTTTACTTCCCTTCCGAAGGAAGCCATGCTAAGGAATTTTACGCCCGAAAAACCGCGGGAACTAGAGGCTAGCATGGTAACCACTACACCACGGAGAACAAGAGGAGTGCGATGACGGAGAGCATTATAGAGGATAGGTTTTATTCGACTGAACTATATGCATTAGCGCTTACTATTATGTACATTGCTGCCATTGTGGCGAACTTACTAACATTTAGCGATGCGTCGCTGCAATAATAATAATAATAATAATAATAATAATAATAATAATAACAAATGGTTATATTTATTATTCTTACGACTTCAAGGTGTTAAAACAGGTTCTGTTATCTGGATAAAGATTCTTGCTCTTAGCTAATAAGAAAGTTGAATATTTGGTAATTTTATTGTTATATTATTATTATTATTATTATTATTATTATTATTGCATTGTGATACTGATGTAGCCGTATAAGCAAAAAAGCGTCGTGAAGTAATGGACTGTTATCGTTAGCATTATTTATATTGCCATGATTATTAAATTAACGATACTCATCAATAGCATAGCTCATTACCGTTGGTAGGCTCCACCTAACTTTTGGTATGACTAAAGCAACTTATAAATCAAGTGGCTAGAATTATGAAAGATGGGAGGTAAAAAAAATGACGCTTAGAGAACCGGAGTTACACATTTCGGTGTAACTTAAATCCCGCTCCTTTGGGGCAGTATTTTTAACACTTAAATGATTTCAGTCAAATTATATAATATATGAATTCAATAACAGCCTGCCTTAAAGCAATATGTGTATGTAACAATATATAAAGTGTATATTACAGTCATTGTATATGTTTATATTATTGTATGCATGTAATAATGTTATCTGAATGTATTATGTAATTTAATAATGTAGGAGCTGTGAGAATAATAGGTTAAAATTTGCTAATAATGAGGTAACTTTGAGGCAATAATGAATTTAATAGTTTAACAATACTACTTGCAATTCTTGGAAGCAATAATGTAATTTTTTGTGGCAGTTTATAAAAATAACCAATCAACAACCAGAAAAAGATTTAGTTAAATGAAGGTATTCTATTGGAGAAGAATTAGCCAATCAGAAACTGAAATATAGCAAAATTTACAAATATGGAAGTCAGTTGCTTGTAGACAGTGCTCATAACTGGACGCGTTGGTAGTAGACAGTGTTTCTAACCGGATGCGAGATGTGTCCTCGAGAAATTTAATACGTATTTGTGTGAAACAAAAATAGTTTTACGTGTTAAAAGTGCAAGTATTTAATAACAAATCCCACAGCTCTCCATATCAGTGAAGTGTTATTTAAATCGTGTCAAGAGTTAATAAAAAGTAGTGAAGTAAAACTTATAATCTGTGTAAGCCTACATTCTTCCACCGCATCACGCCCTGTTAAGAGAAACATCTCTCTAACAATAATACTGACGCAGCCGAGGCAAACATAAATTTATAATATTTAAAGAAACAGTCAAATTACAAAGTTAATATTTTTTAAACATTTGGGGCGAAAGCTACTGTAAGCTTTGTACCATATGTGTGGTGGCAACTATTTCAAGTTCGGCTACCCAACAGTTGAACTACAATACAACTCCTACTTCAAATTGACTTTCCATACGTGAAGCAACAACCTACTTCACCTTGCTATATGGGCCAGCTTTTCTGCTCCCTAGCACACCGCAGCAATCCCGCAATACTAAAGCTCGCAACTGTACATCCTTATAAACTAAACGAGGGCAATATTTTTACGTGCAGCATTGTATCTATCTTCGGCTTTATCCAACAGGTAGCAGCACTGGCGGTGACAATGTAAAATAATCCTCTGTTCATAACATGAAGTTGGCGCACGTGATACGCTTCGTCGACAGCCACAAAACAGCGTAAATTTAGCACGGGCAACTTGACAAAAAGACAGAGAGAACGACTACGGTTGTCTGACCGAAATCCGCTCTAATGTTTTCCTAACACAAATTGAATTTGTCGCTGTAATTCCAGATTACGCCGCCAGGCGCCTCTGCAGGATTACATTACAAGCGGAACAACAAACGGGCGCCATCTTCTTTTTTTAGCCGTGTTAATACGGATTTGGGAAGCACACGTGTACTACTAGCCCTGATCATAAAATGAAGTAAATCCCCAACAAAAGAAGTGCGATATTTGAAGCGCGCCCTTACATCTTGATAGACCACTCGCTGTATTGGAGAGCTTCTGCTCCTGTAGGTGGCGGAAAGATAAACAATTTTTCTCGAAAAGAGCAACTCCAGCAGAAGAAGAAGCAAATGCTATACCAACAACAACTTGAGGAGATGCTGGATAAGAAATAAAAATAAATAAAGCGACAGAAAAGGGGGATAAGAACAGGAAATCCAAGCTTTAAGATTTTCCTCTCCAGTAAATTCAATGGATGAGGAAAACAGACTTTGAGAGTCTGTTTCTTGGCAGTACAACTGCTTTCTGAAAAAGAAGAAGAAGAATATGTAGGGATAGTTTGGATGACTATTTTTGTTCGCCTTGAAAAATAAAACCGCGTTCGCCATGCTTAAAAAAAGAAACCTGTATGATACAACCACACATTTACTCTACCCTCTATCTTTATTAGTAGGCATACAAACTATTCATACTAAAGTTTATTCCTCTATCTACTGCATTTAATCTAAATAAACCTTTGAAAAATAGCTATATTACACATTTTGTTAAAAATGCAAAGAGAACAGCGATAGTCAAATGTTTAAGAACTGGAAGCTTGAGGCAGTACTTTTAACACATGAATAATTTAAATTAAATTATATAATATGTAAATTCAATAACGATATGTATTTAATAGTTTTTAATGTATGCAACAGTTATTGCAAATGCTTATATTATTGTAAACATGTTTAATAATGTTATGTGAATGCATTATGTAATTTAATAATGTAAGAGCTGTGAGAATAATAAGTTTAAAGTTGATAACAATGAGGTAACTTTGAGACAATAATTAGTTTGAGAGTCTGAATACTACTAGTCATGATTAGGGCAGCAATAACGTAAATCTTGTGACAGTTTTTAAAATAGCCAATCAACAGCAAAGAAAAAGCTTTAGTAAAATGCAGGTATTCTATTGGACCAGGATTAGCCAATCAGAGACTTGAAGTACAGAAGCTTACGGATTTTTACGGTTGAAATATGTTCAGTTGCCTGCAGACCTTGGTAGTGACCAGATGGAAGATGTGTTCTCTAAGGAACTATTACATATTCATGTGAATCGTAAATTAAATATACGGGTTAACAAAGTGCAAGTTTTAAATTAAAGAATCTCACAGCTCTTAATATCAATGTAGTGCTATTTAGTTTGTGTCAAGGATTAATAAAAAGAAGTGAATTTAAACTTAAAATCTGTGTAGGCCTACATTCTTTTCGCACCACGCCCTGTCTAACAGATACGTGACTCAAACAATACTGAAGCAGTCGAGGTCAAAACATAAACATAAAAACTACCTATAGAAGCTGTTTATAACTAAGTTAATATTATTTTTAAGCTTGGAACGTAACAACAAAAATGCATCTTCAAATCAGCTTCTCATATGTAGCAGCATATTACGTAACAAACAATCTACTTCAAATTAACGCCCAAAGCGTGGTGCAAAAACTTCAACAGCAGAACACTTTCTCAAATTGGTTTTCCAAGTGTGGAAAGAAATAAACTCCAACGTAAAGACAACATCTACTTCAAGTTGGCTTCCCAAACGTGAGGCTTATTAACAATAAATTACGTAAATAAATAAACTCCAAGAACATAACTACTTCAAGCTAAATGCTGGTCTTAAAATTCCATACTGTTTGCATCCAATCGCGAGGAACAACTGAAAATCGACGAGACTAAAAGAATTACAAGTATTGAACAATTCGAACCTTTAATAACGGATATCTCAGAAACGGATCATGCCACAGAAAAGCTCATTTTAATTAAATTGTGTGTTATAAAGAGACCTACATTTCTTGTGTGCTACGTTGTCGTCTATGGCTTAACATTTGCAAGTTATATATGAGTGTAAAAAATTCCTTCCGAATGAAGAGGATTTCCTAGGATATTCCCAGAAAAGGCAAAGTATACATTTTAATTTTAATGTAAATATCTTTCATGTATGATGTTTTAATCAAAATCGTTAGGGTAATTTTTTTTAGAGATTCAGTTTTCAAAAAATGTTCCATGTGGAGGTAGTTGGGAGGGGAGCATTTTTTTGAAAATCTTCGTATCACATCCTTGGAAGACACTAAACTCATGTACCACGTTTGGTATTCATATGACTTTTCGTTTCTGAGTTATGTTGTTCACAGTCACTCATGGACATGTTTTCAAAAATGCTTTATTTGGATTCAGGGTGCCTCTTGTATTTCCGGTGAAATCGATATGGGTGGAATGGAATACTTCTCCTACTTACTGTACGTTGTAGAGAAAGTAAAAATCTGATATGTTACACTCGCATGACTTTTTCTGCTCTTGTACGAACTATTTTTACAAACGCTTATTCTCCACACGCTTCATGTTAATCGAGATGTTAATCTTATTACTAATTTTCTTGTAGGTGCAAGGGGAATTGGTAGACTTTAAGCGACAGACAAATATTTTAAAACCGGATTGCTATGTGCAATATTCCATTCTGATTACATGTCCAGGACATAAAAAAATGAATAAAGAATTTCTATTTGAGAAAAAGTATAAGTATTGGAAAGTTTAAGGGAATAACAAGCAACATCTCGAAAATGGTTCACTAAACAAAAAAATGTATATGACATAAATTGTGTATTTTAACGCGAACTACAATTTTTGTGTAGTAAAATTTTATCTATCTCTTATGGTTTACCAGTTATGCAAAAGTCGTTCACAATGAAGAATACGTTTGGAGACATTCCCAGAAAATTCGAGATATACAGTTTATTTGCCAAGAAAATATCTTAAAAATATAATAGTTTAATAAAAATCTTTAGAGCCATTTTGGAGAAAATTAAAATTTTCGAAAAATGTTCCATGTAAAGGGTAATCTGGGGTGGGGGAATTTCCTTGAAAACCTTCGTGTCGCATCTCTGGAAGATATTGAACCTAAATACCAAGTTTGGTGTTTATCCGACTGTTCGTTTCTGAGTTATGCTGTTCACAGACACACACACAGATACACATACGGACATGTTTCCAAAAATGCTTTTTTGGATTCAGAGGCTCTCAAAACATGTATTTCCGGTGAAATCTCGGTATCGAATTTTTGGGTGGAATACAATACTTCCCCTACTTACTATACGTAGTAGAGAAAGTAAAAAATTTTATTTTTCTATCTACTTGTTGTTAATCGAGATAAACTTTTGCAGAAATGGTTTTATTGTAGATGCAAGAGGAATACAGGAACCCGAAGCGATATTTAAATGTTTAAAACACGGGTTACGTTGGTTTTGAATTCCACTCTTTGAGTGATCACGAGAAAGAAATTATCCTTTACATGAAAAAGTTTCTTATTTTTGATTTTCTCAAAATGGATCAGATCAGTTTGAGTAAAATAACACATGTTTAAGATATTTACATGACAAATAAAATATGATTCTTTATTTATAACCTGTGAATTTATAACCTTATTTGAGTGGATTTTCTGTAACTACGAAATCATAAAAAACAAACCAACACGTACTGAAGGAAAAGTATATAGTTTATTAAAATACAAAATTGTGTGAAAAGTTTCCTAGCGTTAAATTTTCTCTTCCAAGTTTAACTTTTCCCATATGTGAGTTCGTTGTCTAAGGATATGCTTTAAAAGCCTGAGATTCCTCTTTCCATTGTGAGAGCTTGTTACCATATGTATTTGTAACTAATCACGTCTTGCTTAATTTGAAAACAAAAAATATCCCGAGTGTAGTTGACAGAAGAATCAATCATTTATGAACAGTATACAATGGCGACTGCTGTGTAACAGCACAAGAACCTGGGAACAATCTAACTTACGACCGATTGAGGATTTATTGTCTATTTTTTCTTTGAATGTGGTTCAACGTAACCTATATGTGTTAATTTAAAATCTACGGTGTTTAAATATACCACGCTACTCCTTTAAACTCGATGGAACATGGCAACAGGATCGCTAGGACACCTCGACTTTTGCACCTTTTAAGGAGCTTCTACGCACACGCAACTGGTATTGCCTAATTTGTTATGGGGTCAAATACACAGGGTCGTGCACACTTGAAGATGTTCATTACTGAGCGAAGCTTTTCCTGCACTCTGGTTCTATTATCATTACCATTGGTACTACTAGGTGGTACCTCACTACGGCAGAAGTTAGGGTCACTGTAGCAAAGGTAACGAACACAAGCGCGGGAGCTTCTCCCGGTTTCTGCATACCATCCAGTATCTCAATAGCAATTTCATTTACACATTACTTCGTTCTTGCTAATACTATACGCTGTACTTAATTATTTATACAAGAAACATCAAAAAAATGAACTCTTGCTATCGTAGGAGAAGTTATGTATTATTAGTATTATTTTTATTAATATTAATACATGTATTATTATATTATTCTTCCCGCGCATGCGAGGTTACCTGCGGGCCACCGGCATGAGCCTCTTGAAGCGGCACCTGAGCATAGCCTTCATCGGCCGTCGGACAATAGCGCGGAACGATAGGCATTTGAACCGTTTACCTGTTCGAGAGCATTCCTTTTGTCCCGTTCTGGTAACCTCTCTTTCTAGAACCTTCCGCTTTGTATGCGAGGTCTATATAAGGGACTGCTCTTACCCAGTGGTCAAGCTTGTCTCCTAGCAGCCAATCCTCACTCCAGTGGTGACCGCACTGCGGGCCAGGTCCTACTATCACCTTGGATTGTGCAGGTGCTTAAGGCGGTACCGCTGCAAACCTACTCTTCCCTAATCCAGTGGAGTGTTTCAGTGGGTATGCCCATCTTCGGAAGGCGAGCCCCAAACACTCAGTCTCTGACTCCCCTCGGGGCTGAGAGGTTAGCACATAACTGTGTTTTTCTCCTCCACTCAAAAAAGTAGTTCTATTAGTCAAGAAGTGACGATGTGAAAAGTGCATAGTGAAAATGGACAATGAAGTTTAGTTGTGAGTTGTGACTCAGAAGTTCAGTTCTGAGATCTGATTCAGCACCTCACTTGGGAGTCGTGATTCAGGAATTCATTGTGAGTTATCACTCAGCAGTTCAGTTGTGACTTGTGACTCAGTAGTTTGGTTGTGAGTCGTCAGTAGTTCGATTGTGAGTTATGACTCAGCAGTTTGATTGTGAGTCGTGACTCAGCAGTTCGATTGCGAGACTCAGCACTTCGATTGTGAGTCGTGACACAGCAGTTCGATTGTGAGACTCAGCAGTTCGATTGCGAGTCGTGACTCAGCAGTTCGGTTGTGAGTCGTGATTGAGTAATTCGGTGTGAGTCGTGATTCAGCAGTTTGATTGTGAGTCGTGACTCAGCAGTTCGATTGTGAGACTCAGCAGTTCGATTGCGAGTCGTGACTCAGCAGTTCTACTGCGAAACTCAGCAGTTCGATGGCGAGTCGAGACTCAGGAGTTTGATTGTAAGTCGTGACTCAGCTGTTCGATTGTGAGTCGTGACACAGCAGTTCGATTGTGAGTCTCAGCAGTTCGAATTGCGAGTCGTGACTCAGCAGTTCGAATTGCGAGTCGTGACTCAGCAGTTCGGTTGTGAGTCGTGATTTAGTAATTCGGTTGTGAGTCGTGATTCAGCATTTCGGTTGTGAGTCGAGAATCAGCAGTTCGGTTCTGAATCGTGACTCACCAGTTTGGTTGTGAGTCGTCAGTAGTTCGATTGTGAGTTATTGACTCAGCAGTTTGGTTCTGAATCGTGACTCAGCAGTTTGGTTGTGAGTCGTCAGTAGTTCGGTTGTGAGTTATGACTCAGCAGTTTGATTGTGAGTCGTGACTCAGCGGTTCAGTTGTGAGTTATAACTCAGCAGTTCGGTTGTGAACCGTGACTCACCAATTCGATTGTGAGTCGTGACTAAGCAATTCGGTTGTGACTTGTGACTCAGTGGTTCGGTTGTGAGTCGTGATTTAGCAGTTGGGTCGTGGGTGGTGAATCAGCAGTTCGGTTGTGGGTCGTGACTCGGCAGTTCGGTTGTGAGTCGCGACTCGGCAGTTCAGTTGTGAGTCGCGACTCGGCAGTTCAGTTGTGAGCCGTGACTCGGCAGTTTAGTTGTGAGCCGTGACTCGGCAGTTTAGTTGTGAGCCGTGACTCGGCAGTTTAGTTGTGAGCCGTGACTTGGCAGTTCAGTTGTGAGTCGCGATCCAAAAATTCAGTTGTGATTTGATTCGACGGATCAGTTGTTCTGCTTTCCGAGTGTGTGCCTATTGTGAATCAATTCTAACGTTTGTGCTACGCTGAGTACGTGAGTGGTAAATAAAGCATGCAGCAGATGCCGTTTCACATTTTCAGGGCTGTCTGACTAAAACTTTGTGAACACCCAAAATGTATACTCACAAACCGCTACTAACATAATATAGTCAATCTTTGAGAGAGAAAGTCGTATGAATGTATCACTTCAGTTATTCAGAAGATACGAAAACGTGTATTTCCAATTTTGGAATGGAAAATACTTTCTCTACCTACAATCTGATAGCGGCAGAGAAAGTAAAAAGGTTATTTGGACCTTGCAATTGTTGCGAATGCCTAACGGCTGCTTACTCTAAATGCAATGCTTTCCCTCTGGTCTCTCTGTATGCAGCCACTATCGACGGCCTCGATCGATTGAACAAATAACAAGGTAGAGGTAAATTTTGTGCGGTAGAAGGGATTTGCGGCGGGATATTAGAGTGACTGGGAGATGGCAGTCAAGTCAACATCCGGTTATACAGACTCCTTGCTGACACAAACAATGCCTGTCAACATTTCCTATTGTTTCAATACAAACACTACGCATGACATTTTATTGCATCTTCCTTATTTGCTCAATAGCGCTGATTTTCCATAAGCCGCCTTACTTACTTCCTTCAGATTATTTGCACAACCTCGCGCCTCGTTTTCGAGATGTATCATCCGTTCGACGAATGTATATATGCACCTCTGAACACTTTCCACTTTATTCAATTAAGGGACAAAATTAAGAAATAACAGGAAAAGCTCTTGCGTACACTCACATAATGTCCTCGAACAATTATAAGTTCGCAAATATACATCATATATTTAGTGTTCATTAAAAAGTGATTCTTATATTCAAGTTACTTTATTCACGATAAGCTTTACTCTCTCAGGCGCGCACCTGTGAGCAGCCCAACTCAAAAAAGCTGATTTGTCACACTCAAATGACTCTCGCTACTCTTGTACAAACTAATTTTCCAAACGCTTATTCTCCATCTACTTCATGTTAATCGAGATAAATATTTGCAGAAATCTTATTGCTAGTTTTCTTGTAGATGCAAGGGGAACATGGTAGGCTTTAAGCGATAGTCAATTTTTTTAAGAGCTGGTTGCTATGTGGAGCACTCCACTCTCTTTGCATGTCCAGGACATAAAAAAACGAATAACGAATTCCCATTTGAGAAAATGTGTACTGAAGAATTCAAACAAATAACAAGGAATATCTCGGAAATGGTTCACTTAAAAAAAGTATATAACACAATTGTGTTATTTAACGAGATCTGAATTTTCTGTGTAAAAATTTTATCTGTCTCTTATGGTTTACCAGTTATCAAAATACATTCAGAATGTAAAGGACTTCTGGGAACATTCCCAGAAAGTTCAACATATACATTTCATTTGTCATGAAAACATCTTAACCATATGATATTTGAATGAAAATCGTTTAAAGCATTTTTGAGAAGAATCAAAATTTTCGAAAAAATTCCCATTTAAAGGGTAGTCTGGGGTGGGAGAGATTTTCTTAAAATCTTCGTATTTCTGTTTCTGCAAATGTTTGTCCCGATTAACAAAGTAGATGGAGAATAAGTGTTTGTAAAAATACTGATACGTTACATTCATGCAACTTTCTAAACCCTATAGCGCTTATTAGTGTGTATAAAAAGTTTTCCTCTATTTTCTTCATTTTAATCGAGACAAAACTTCCCCGATATAACTATAATACAGATTTCTTTATAATAGATATAAAGGGAATAGAATCGTCAAATGTTTAAGAACTGGACGATATGTACTACTTCAAAATTCCATACTCTTTCTATGCAATCGCGAGAAACAACTAAATATCGAAAGGAATTAAAACAATACAGAGTATTGAACAATTCGAACCGTTAATAACAGATATCTCGAAAATAGCTGATGCCACCAAAAAGTTATTTGATATAAATTGTGTTTTAAATAGCTATATATCTTACTTTCTCTACTACGTATAGTAAGTAGGGGAAGTATTGCATTCCACCCAAAAATTCGATACCGAGATTTCACCGGAAATACATATATTGAGACCCCCTGAATACAAAAAAAAAAAAAAGGATTTTTGGAAACATGTTCGTGTGTGTGTGTGTGTGTCTGTCTCGGTGTGTGTGTGTGTGTGTGTGTGTGTGCGTGTGTGTCTGTGAGCAGCATAACTCAGAAACGAACAGTCGGATAAACACCAAACTTGATACTTAGGTTCAGTATCTTCCAGAGATACGACACGAAGGTTCAAGAAAATCCCCCCACCCCAGATTACGCTTTACATGGAACATTTTTCGAAAATTTTAATTTTCTCAAAAATGGGCCTAACGATTTTGATTAAAATATCATATATTTAAAATATTTCCATGACAAATTAAATGTATATCTCGAATTTTCTGGGAATGTGTCCAAAAGTATTCTTCATTGTGAACGACTTTTGCATAACTGGTAAACCATAAGAGATAGACAAAATTTTACTACACAACAAATGTAGATCGCGTTAAAATACACAATTTATGTCATATACATTTTTTGTTGTTGAGTGAACCATTTTCGAGATATTAATTGTTATTCCCTTTCATTTTCCAATACTTATACTTTTTCTCAAATTCGTTATTCGTTTTTTTATGTCCAGGACATGCAAAGAGAATGGAATGCTCCACATAGCAACCAGCTCTTAAAATATTTGACTAAAGCTTAAAGCCTATCAATTCCCCTTGCATCTACAAGAAAATTAGCAATAAGATTAACATCTCGATTAACATGAAGTAGATAGAGAATAAGCGTTTGTAAAAATAGTTTGTACAAGAGTAGAGAAAGTCATGTGAGTGTAACACATCAGATTTTTTGTGTAGTACGTTTTCTTCTATCGCTTAATGTTTACGAGTTATACAAGATTATACAAACATTTTGCAGAATGAAGTGCACTTCACAGGCTATTCCCAGAAAATTCAAGATATAGTCTTTATTTGTAATGTAAATATCTTAGATGTATGGTGTTTTAATCACAATTGATAGTGCCAATTTTAGAAAATAAAATTTTCAAAAAATATTCCATGTAAAGGGCAATCTTGGTTGGGGGGATTTTCTTGAAAGTCTTCGTTTCGTATCTTTGTAAAGTACTGCACCTAAATACCATGTTGGTATTTATATTATTTTTCTTTTTTGAGTTATCAATGCTGTTCACAAATACACACACATGCACAGACCTTTTTATAAAAATGCTTTCAGAGGACCTCAAAATATGTATTTCCGGCGAAACCTCTGTATCTAATTTTTGGGTGGAAGAGAAAGTAAAAACAGTCTATATGTATTATTATGCTTACGGTTTAACGTCGTTTAACCATTTAGGTCATATCGAACGGTGAATGAAACAATGCTAAACTTTGCCCTGGGTTCACAGAACTTGAGTTATTTTTCAGGATATGGGAAGAACCCCAGAAAAAGTCTTATCCGGATATCTCAGCCTATAACCAAGTTTAGAACTCAGGACCTCTTGAATGTGAGACAGATACGCTGCTCCTACACCAAAGAGGAGAGTTATATATTTTGTTTTTAATGCAGACTGACTTCTCAGATTTTGTGTTTCATCACGTTACCTCACACCAAGTTGTCGCTCTTAATAAGGTTTAAAAGGAAGAAATTGCCCCGCCGGTAGCCCTTTGAAGTTATGGTGTGTTTTAGGAGGCAATTTTCACTTCCTGTGCTCAATTTGTTAGTACTGCAATTGGGCACGTGGTTTATTGTACATCTGAAGGTCATTCGTTTGCCAATCGGCAGTTTTTGCTCGTCTGTTAGGAAATTGATAGTCCATTCGAATAGACGGACTTCCCGTTAAATTAACTGTTGCAGGATATAACTCTACTTCTTCTGCAACAAGATACATGAGAAAAGCTTTGTTTTCTCGTCTAAAGAGGTCCTAAACTCCACCCAGAGAGAGAAATGTTACCGAGTTGCTTACACGCTAGGAAATTTATTCACGCAGTAAAATAAGCTTAAAAGATTTCTCGCAGTATTTATCTCGCACTTCGACCCCTTCTACTAAAAATGTGTAACTGTATGTTAATTCCCTTGAAAGTGAAATGAGGATTAGTAGAAAATGCTTGTTTCCTCGCAGCTGAAGATACAGGAGACTTCGCGCTTATGTTTTTACATAAACATTAACTGTGTCAAGTGCTTCAAGGTTTGGGATTAAATAAAATTGGTAGAAGTTGGTCTTGCGTCATCGTTGCGACGAAATTCTGTACAGCTACGTGCAAGCAATTTTCTATCTCTTCTTCCTACATAACTAAGTAAGCATTAAGTGTAATAACCATACTAAAGTCTGTTCCATATAACTTTGCCCCGTACCTCTTAACTTTCACGTGTACTAGTCACCTTTTATTGGTTGTTGTTGTCCGATACAAAATAGGTTCTTATTTAACACGATCATTTATCTTAATATTCCAGGATAACTGTCAAATTCAGCTTTTCATAACTGCATGAATGAAATGTATTACGTAACAGAGCTAACACTCAGACGCCTGATTTTTCATACATAGTAGAACACCTGAACGGAGTGAGTTTATCGTCCTCAGTTGTGTAGTGGTTACCATGCTAGCCTCTAGTTCCCGAGGTCATGGGTTCAAACCCGGTGGAGGGCGATGGATTTTTTCGGGCGTAAAAGTCCTTAGCATGACTTCCTTCGGAAGGAAAGTAAAGCCGGTGGTCTTCGTAGATTTACGATACGTAAAAGAACCTCAAGCCTGATAAAGAGGCATCTGGGCAAAATTACTGTTCTTTCACGCCGAATATAGAATGGAATGCTAAGGACCACAGCAATTAAAGAACATTCATAAATAAAACTTAATTTAATTTTGGAGTCAGTTCGACCCCTAGGAATAAAATATTATGTTTGAATATTGTAATAACTTTATTACAAGCCAGTTATCATCAAGAAACCGAGGGATGTTTAAAGTGGCAACGTTCTGTGGCCCGTATTCGGAAGGTCATGAGTTTGATTCCCGAAGCGACCTCCCTGAAATTAAATTAAACTGAATTTTATTTATATAAACATATATAACATATTTATATTTTATATTTATATAATATTATACAAAATTTTTACCAAATTAAGTGGACTTCACAGGCTATTACCAGAAAATTCAAGATATATATTTTATTTGTTATGTAAATAATCGAATTCGTTAGAACCATATTTTAGAAAATCAAAAATTTCGAAAAATCTTCCATGTAAAAGGCAGACTGGGATAAAAGCATTTTCCTGAAAATCCTCGTGTCGCATCTTTAGAAGATATTGAACCTAAATTCCAAGTTTGGTATTTATCGGACTTTTCGTTTTTCAGTTATGCTGTTCACAGACGTACAGAAAGATAGACACACACACACACACACACACACACACACACACACGGGTCTTTAGATAGGGGGCCTCCGGTGAAATTTTGACATCGAATTTTTGGATGGAATACAATACTCCTACCTACTTACTATACGTAGTAGAGAAAATAGAAATCAAATTTCCAGGTCAAACAAACACAATGATACTAAATCACTCTATGTTTCCGCAAAATAACTACATTTTAATGCGAAACCTAAGCTTATCGAAAAATGGCAACAAGAAAAGCTGGTCAGAAAGCCTCCTGGGAATCAAAAAATTTACTAAGAAACTCACAAAGGAAGAAATAGTTGGCAGAATCGAATTGCTTGAGCCAGGTGAAGGACGACGACCCAGGTACCGAAAACAATTGATTCGCCTCAGGCGTAAATAATAGAAATACAGCGGTTAAACACCGCTCAACGCAGCTATTGAAATTATTTGGAATTCGTTGACTCAATAAGAAAATATCTGATGTGTTATACTCGCATGACTTTCTCTACACTTGTACAAACTATTTTTACAAAGGCTTATTCTCCATATACTTCATGTTAATCGAGAGTTAATCTTATTGCTAATTTTCTTGTACGTGCAAGGGGAATAAACGACTTTAAACGACAGTTAAATCTTTTAAGAGCTGGTTGCTATGTGAAGCATTGCATTCTCTTTGCATGCCCAGAACTAAAAAAAGGAATAACGAGTTCCCATTTGAGAAAAAGTATATAAGTATTGGAAAATACAAATAAATGACAAGGAGTATCTCGGAAATGGGTCATTCGACAAAGTATATGATATAAATTGTTTGTTTCAACGACATCTACATTTTGGGTGCAGAACAAGTTGAACTATCTCTTACGGTTTACCAGTTATGCAAAAGCTATTCACAATGGAAAGGATTTGGGGGGACATTCCCAAAAAGTTCAAGATATAGATTTCATTTGTCATGAAAATATTTTAAACATACGATATTTTAATCAAAATCGTTGCAGCCATTTTTGAAAAAATAAAAAATTTCGAAAAATGTTCCATGTAAAGGTTAGTTTGGGGCGGGGGATTTTCTTGAAAATCTTTATGTTGCATCCTTGAAACATTCTGAACATAAATACCAAAGTTTGGTATTTATCTGACTTTTCGTTTTTAAGTTATACTGTTCACAGGTACATAGACACACACATGGAAGTTCTAAAAATGCTCTTTTTGGGATTTAGGTTGGTCTCAAAACATGTATTTCCGGTGAAATCTTGGTATCGAAAGTTTGGGTGGAATGCAGTAGAGAAAGCAAAAAAGTGATATGCGATAAGCACTATACCAGCATGTTGCCATGGTAGCTCAATGGTTAGAGCAACCGCACGGAAACCGGGAGATACGTGATTTAAATCCCGGCGATGGCAATCAATTTTTCAGTCTTCGGATTCTACCTTTCCAACCCACGACTTGTGTAGATGAACAATTAATTCCACTAAATATTAGCCTCGAAACATGTCGTGGTATCTCGTGTTATCTTATTGCTGGGCGCCTGTTATTGTATCACTGTTTTTAAATTTGGGTTCTTTGTCCTCCGGCTAGCTATTATTTCTCAGTCGAGCATATCTCTTAAACAGAGTGTGTAAACGGAAAGGAGTTTTTACTGAAAGATAACACCGATAAAAGAATTTGTTTTTACACTTTTATTGCCGCCACACTTCATTCATTTCACATAATTATTCTTGATACACGCCCGACTGAAACTGTTATATTTTTTTATGTTACTATAATCACTTATTTGCTGCACATTATTAATTCGCGTATTTCACATTTATAACTAACTTTACGACGCGAGAGATTCTGTTAAACTTTGCGACGTGTAACCCGCGAATGATTCTGATGAAAACTGAGCGAATTATAACCTTTGTATGATTCTGTTGGACTGAACGACGTTTGCCTTGTGAATTATTCTGTCAAACTGCGCGTTACCCGTCTCTGGCACGGAATTTATACTCCCTCACCCCAATATGCCTAAATATTATAACCGAGCTGCTATTGGTTAATAAAACGCGCCAACAATCAAAATTACGAACACATATGCTCTAGGGAAAATATTCCCTCCATTTCTACAGAAAAGCGCGCTACTCTGAAGTCATTTTTTTTGTCTCTTATAATTGATAAACAACTCACCCCCTCGCTCATTGTTGCCCGCTCTTATTGTCAGTTTCAGTGAGGCCGTGTAAACTTATTTCCTAACAATGCTTATAATTAACAAACATCTCAAATCAATGTCATACAATAATGCTAATCTACACTACAATCACTCTGGCATTTACATTGTGATATAAAATACTGCCACAAACAGTGGAGAGGGAGAGGGGCTAAACCCTGTAATGGAGAAACAAGAAGAAATAATTTTTTGCACTTCAGTCTTTCGTTAACCTCTTGTATATTTTATCAAGGTAAGTAGGATCCGTTGAGACGAGCGAATTTTGAAATTCAAGAGAATGAAATAAATACATACATTGGTTGTATTCGGTTAGTATATCCTTTAGTGGCCGTCATACACACCAAATTACCTACTACTTCCGAAACTGCAGTTTTAAATTCACTTTAATGCTTTCAAAGGCATTATTTCCAAAAGAATAGCGATTTAGGTATAAACAAAAGACATTGTATATTAAGTTCTCTTTTATACGAACTGTTTTATTGGTCCTAAGCTCGTTTTGAAACTCTCACAATATCCCCACACAAGGAACGAAACATAAACCTATTCAATTTCTCGTGAAGGAAGCATATAAGCGAGGATGTATTTCCTGTGTACTGGTTCCAATGAGAGGCATATATAAAATAATAATCTGCGGAAAGGCAATGCGCATTTTTCCGCAGCCAGAGAAGCTATTAGAAACATTTTTAAAATGGATTAATGAAAGGCAGATCTTTGTGTGAGGGAAATATACGACTGAACAAAATGACAGGTAGAAGGGTACGTCTCGAATTCCAGTGATTTATTAGCATCTGGTAATCCAACAGATTTCCGTTTCCATGACAACTTGATGCTGACGTGGAGGTCACGTAGAGGTTTCTGCGTGAAGAGCTAATACCAGCAGAACGTAGGTATGTGCCATTTTCCTGCAATATGTGTCTCAGTTAGAAAATTATTATAATACTGTGAACGGAAATGCATATAGCTAATTATATAGCTGGTAAAATACTGGAAAGAAATGAAATTCCAGAACGGTCGAATATTTTTAGTTGCTATATCATTTTATCTATGGTTAGTTATGATCGTCTACCCAGAAATTAAGCTCCCATTAATCACAAAACATCTTATATGTTACATTCACATGAGTTTGTCTATCCACTATTGCATATTTTATTTCTCTTACACAAACTATTCTTATAAATACTTATTTATCTATCTACTTCGTGTTAGTCAACACAAACGTTTGCAGAAATTGTTTTATTTGGTGGCTGGAAAACTCATGTGAATGTATATAGTAAGACTACCCTCTATCGCTTATTAGTGGTTATGCAAATTATTCCTATGAAGGTTTATTTTCACATTTACTTCATTTTAACCTAGATAAGCCTTTTCGGATATAGCTGCATTGTACATTTCGTTATAGATACAAAGAGAATAATGATAGTCAAAAGTTTAGGAACTGGAAGCTATATTGTGGCCTTAAAATTTCACTCTCTGTTCTTGCAGTCGCGAGAAACAACTGAAAATCGACAGGACTTCAAAGGAAAGACAAAGTATTGAACAATTCGAACCATTAATGACGAATATGTCTGAAATAGCTTATTCCACGAAAAAATCTATTTCAAATAAATTGAGCATTTCAAAGAAATCTACGCTTTTGTGTAGTATGTATTCGTCAAACTCTTAATGTGTACCAGTACACAAAATTATTCAAAATTCCTTCCGAATGAAGAGCACTTCACAGACTATTCCCAGAAAATTAAAGCTATACATTTTATTTGTCATGTAAATATCTTAATATATATTTATTTTAATCAAAATTGTTAGAGCCACGTTTAGAAAAAAAATCTAAAAAATTTCCCATGTGAACGGTAGTTTGGGTTGGGGGGATTTTCTTAAAATCTTTGTGTGCTTCTTTAGAAGGTACTGAATCTAAATACCAAGTTTAGTATTTATCCGGCTTCTCGTTTCTCAATTTCGCTGTTCATATTTAGGCGCGCGCGCTCACACATACAGGTACGGACCTATTTCTACGAATGCTTTTTTGGGGGGGGGGATCAGGGGATCCCGAAATATATTTCCGGTGAAATATCGATATTGAAATTTTGGGTGTATAATACCTTCTTAACCTGCTATATATGTGGTATAAAATGTAAAAAAAAAAAAAAATGATGATTCTGTGTCTTTAATGGATTATAAAATATACACAACTATGAACACACTGCTATAACAGTTCCATAGGTTGACTCCTGACGGAATATGTCCTATGCTTTTAAGGTAAACCATTGGTCCAGAGACAGAAGGAACCTTGGCCGTCTGATCAGGTGAAAGGATCCCTATGTGGAAGCAGGCCTAAGTGGAATAAAAACAAGGTTTATCCCTGCTTTCTTAAGCTTAAGATAAACAAAGACCCGTTTTATAACATAACTACAAACTGGATGTCGTTTCCGTTTCTTGCTTGTAAACATGCCTTGCGGCTAGATTTTTCCTTTGTTTCCGTTATTAACTTTGTTAAATTGCCTCGGCTATGACTTTTTTACCCCAGCGTGGGTTTGGAGAAGTTATAGGTAAGTTTTGTAAATATGATAACGTTTATTTGTCCCATCAACTTTTAAGTGTGCTTATGTTACAATTTTGTCATCTGACATACCACAACTTATGTCAAATTAGTAGAAAAAGTACAATCGAATTTTTAACATATGTACCGTTTAAATGAATTGTACGTTATCCTATGTACACAAATTACGAAACCCACTTAGATATATTTAAATTTGAAAAGTTAATCGCGTGTGGGATTAATATTTCTGTCTAAAGTCTTACATTCTATTGTTGATGATACTATTATTGTCGAAAATATATTATTCTAGTACCAATAATGGCTATTTAGAGGTAGTTACTAAACCTATTGAAACATGTTGTCTATAATATTTTATATACGTCCAGATCATTTTGGTATATGTTGTATATTTAGTATATTTAATGAAATTTCCTTATTGCGGAAACGATATATTTACAGAAAGAGAAATGTGGGGTTTGGAAAAAACAGACACGATAAATCAACAAACTTTGTTGTTATATTCTGCCATTTTGGATGCTAGTTTCATATACGAATTTAAAGTAAAGATGAGCAAAGAAGATAATTTTCAGGGTTCATCAGGAAACATTTTAAAAACAGTCCAAGTTGCAATTATAAGATATAGGGTCTTTCAACAAGAGTGTCCTATCTTTGAAATTAAATAAAACACGTCCTATAAATGATAGAGGTTTACTTATTTTTTTTATTTTGGAACATAATTAATGCCATTACGTATGGAACAGAAAATCAGTTAAGTGGCCGCCGCGACTTCGTTGGGTTGCGCGTATACGGTTGACCCAATTTTCAATGACAGAAGAACGTAAATTAGGTCCAACTTCACGAATAACAGGCGTGTTGTTATTCATAAGATCATTTACTATTTCTGGCTTGTTGACATAAACTCAAGATTTAACATAACCCCACAAGAAGTAATCCAACGGCGTTAAATTACATGATCTCAGGGGCCAGTTAACATCACCACCACGGAATATGATGAAACCTCTGAACTTCTCCTTCAAAAGATCGATTGTTTTGAGGGCAGTATGACATGTGGCACCATCTTGCTGGAACCAGATGTTTTTGAGATCCATACCATCCAATTGAGGCCAAAATAGTCCCGTATAAGAGCCCGGTATCTTTCTCCATTGACAGAGCTTCTCAATCTTCATCTTGGAAAAAATATGGACCAATGATTTCACCATACCAAAATCCACACCACACAGTAACCTTTTGGGGAAAGTGGTCGTACTTGAACCTGCATTGGATTGTTATTGCTGCAATAGCGACAATTTTGTTTGTTAACACAACCATCCATCCAAAAGTGGGCTTCGTCGCTGAAGATGATTTTTCGACAAAAATCCGGGTCAGCTTCCAATTGCTCCAGCGAATACACGGCGTAACCTATGGTCATTGGGCTTTAGTTCTTGAGTTAACACCATTTCGTAAGCGTGAAAATTCAAGTCCAGATGCAGAATTCGCCAAGTTGTGGTCGGTGAAAGCCCCAATTCTTGCGCTCGACGAGCAATTGATTTGTTTCCGTTCTTGCGTATATTCTCACGAACGGCGCCTATGTTTTCGTTGAGCGCTTACGTCAATTACGTACAGGCGTTCTTTGATCGCTGACAGAACCACTTCTTTCAAATATATCGATCAAACGCCGAATCGTTCTCTCGCAGGGACGATTATGCACACCGTAAACTTCACGCAATACACGGCAGGTTTGGCGGACAGATGATCCATTTTGATAATAAATTTTCACAACTTCTACGCGTTGCGGAATGCTGTAACTCATCACATGTTAAAGCTAGGACACTCTTGTTGAAAGATCCTTTATAAATGATCATCATTAAGGTGTATTTTACGTTTTGTTGAACGTGTGTTTTATGTTTTGAGTTTCGTTAGAACATAAAGTAAGGTCTTTGTTGCCTAGTAACTACGAACATAAGCATCACTGACCATTGCAGTAGTACATAAAATAAGTAAATTTAAGAAGCTTTTTTTCTCTCCAAGAGCAAACACAGAAATCCATAAAAATTCACTGTTAAACAGAATTGTATATTTATATAACAAAGTTCATTATTTGGATATAGAGATTTCCAACATGTCTGAAACTCAGTTCAAAAATGCCATAGCCAATAATTATTTTTTCGTACATTAGTACAAATATTTAAATTAGAAATAACTTTAATTAGCATATCACCTCTTTTCTTTTTTTTCCCTCTAGTTATTTTTATTCCTTTTTATTTTTGCTCATTTAGTTCCTCTTCTCCGAACTTTTATTGTTTTTCATAATTTTTTTTTATTTCTTCTGTGTAAGTTAGTTTTATAAATACCGGTATGTTACTATATTTTTGTAACAAATATTGTAATTGGCCTTATGTTTTGTCGCAGTTCTCATGGCTTGTGTTATCTTATTTGTTGGGCGCCTCGTGTTTTATTATTTTTAAATTTGGGTTCTTTGTCCTCAGGCTAGCTATTATAACTCAGTCAAGCAAGTATCTCTAAGCAGGGCGTGTAAACGTAAAGGAGCTCTTGCTAAAAGATAACACTGATAAAACATTTGATTCTAGACTTTATTGCCGTCACACTTAATTAATAATTGACATATTTAATCTTTATACACGCCTGACTTAAACTGTGATATTTACGAATGTAACTACAGTCGTTTTAGTTGCCACGCACCAATTACTTCGCGAACTTTACATTTTTGTAACTAATTCTGCGACGTGTACCTCGCGAGAGATTCTTCAAGACGCGCAACACTTGCTTATGGCTCGAAAATATATATATACATACTCCTTCACCTCGAATTGCCTAAATATTATAATATAGCTCCTATTGGTTGCCAAATTGCGCCAACGTTAGCATCTGTTTTGGTCAACCAATCACTACTACTAACATATATACTCTAGGGAAGATATTCCTTCTATTTCTAAAAAAAAAAGGCACGCTACCCTGACGTCATTTGTTTATCTCTTCTTAGTGAAAAACAACTCACCCCCTCGATTTATTGTTACCCACTTATATTGTCAGTTTCAGTTAGGCCGTGCAAACTTATTTCCTAACAATACTTAAGGCTAACAAACATTTAAATCCTGTACATACAATAATATTAATTTACACTACAGTCACTCTGGCTTCACAGCATGTTTTGATATAAAATATTGCCTCAGTTTGTAATGTTCAGAACAATAAATAAATCTGTGGCTTAGTATCCAAATACCCAGCGCAAATTTCGTAGCTAACTGCGGTACCGAGAGTCCCATTCTCGATTATGTACATAATATACATAAGGTGCTGTTCGTATCATTTACTTGTGTACACATATGTCCCACTTCATCTGTGAAATTTTTGTCGTTTTCCAAATGTGTTTTCACGTGAGTGTTTTCAGTAAGAATTTCCAATATGCGTTTATGGCATGTGTTTTACAGTGTTCAGTATGTTTGGAGTATGTGTTTTCTGTATCGCTTCAAGGTGTGCACGTCATTTTTGTTAATTAACCACGCCCATAACTTTCCACTCCCATCGAACTTCCTAAATAGTCTTATTGATGGATTTTATTATAATATTTATAATTTGCACTCAGACATTCTATTTCCTCTTGCATCATCCAATCATATGCCTGGCGTGATACGTGATATCGTATAATTTTACAAGCTTCGTTTCCTCTAACTTAAGTGCCTTACGCTGACTGACCTCGCGTTCTGTTAGTTTCTTTTCTTTTGTGTGTGTGTGTGTGTGTGTGATGAAGCAGACATTTTACTCATATGAAATATAAATGTTTATATATGTTTCAAATATGTAATTATTATTACTATTTTTGTTCAACAAAACATATCCTCTGTTACACCCCGAATTCCGTAATTTGATACCATTTCTAGCCAAGTACTTATTGTGTTTAAAATAAAGTGGTTATGTAAAGTAGTAGATGTCTCAGATTTTAAGGTTAGTTTTCTTTCTTTGAGTCAAAAATTCTAGGCAAGTGGCAGAAGGTAGAACTGCACATTAGAGCTATTTGAGTAAACTGTGCATGCTATGCTGAAACTGCCCTCATGATTATACAGTCAAGTAATCTAGCTAGTTCTTATGTACTTATTTTTATTATCTATATTATTATTGTAAAGGGAGAAAATCTATATGTATATATGTACACATGTTTATGTGTTTATAGTAATTTCAAAAACCAACCCATTCTGAAAAATTGTTCACGGTTGCTAAAGTTCTATTCTTTCTGATGGACATAGACTATAAAACACTTCCTAACTTCAATTCATAAACCAGTAAAAGATAAAAAATTATTTATAAAGCCTTCGTTAGGAATGGTATGAAAAAAAGGTTGCTGTACTCCACACAGAATGTGTAAAAACAAAAGTTGGCTACTTTTATTCTAAGCAACATACGTAAATGGCCTGATGCAACATTTAAGCAAACAGGAGACAAATAGAGCTTAAAAAGGCCATGACTGATCGTGTACGAAACGTATGTTATATTTATTTCTTTAATTGCCATGTAAAAAGTACTGAAGATATGTGTGAAAATGAAATAGTGTCAAAACCTCTGAATAATCTTTATTATAATTCTTTAGATGTATGCATTGTTATTTCTGGATACCAAAAACCTCTAATAACTTCCTTTGTATTTATGTTGCAGTCAGGTTTGTTATCAGCGCATGAGAAATCACATATAATGAAATAAAATTGCTAATATTGTACATCAGAGAACAGTTATTTTATAATTAATAACTGGATGTGAAATGTTTATTTTCTTCGATGGTCGCAGAATGTGTCTTTTCCAAAGAGGTTAACTTGGTGGCCTGGGAGTGTGGAATATTCACCAGCTTTGCAACTATTTCATTGAATATGTTAAGCTGTTTCTGTATTATGTGAAAATTGTGTGGCTTTTATGTTATTAAATAATCCCTTTGCTAATTGTTTTTTAATTTAGCGAAGAAAAGGTGCAAAGGTTTAATGTTTAAACCACTGCAATTGTCAAAAAAATTACTTTACCATTCCAACCGACAATTTTTCGCCTCCATAGGCTACTTACAGACTATACAACATTTTCTAGAACTTGAAAGACTGTAGTGGGAAGATTAAGCAGGTCAGACGTTTCGAAGTTTAACATCCATATGCGTGAATTTTCATCGTTGTTAGGACTAGCCGGGGCGTATGAAATTACAAGGGAAAAACGGGGGAAATTCACCATAAAAATCCCTTATATCACAGAACTACAATTTCATGAAGAAGGGGAGGAAATAAATGAAATTAATCAATTTGTAGTTGTACGGTTGCGTTTAAAAAGCAACCGTGCAACGTCGGGTTCGTAAAGGAATATAACTAGCAACTTACTCTGTAATGATGAAAACTCGGTATAATGAAGAAAGACTCACCTGAAACAAAAGAAAACTATATGAGTAACAAATTATTGCTTCCTATAACAAACGCTTACATACTAGAAACCGAAATATACCTTTCGTTCCTCAGAACATACGAGGGGCACTATTTATATTTTGAGCCTAATAATTAAAACAAGGTAATTTCTGATTAAAAACTGCATTGTTGTTTTTCAAAATATTCTCTTTTACGATCAATACACTTTTGCATCCGTTTGAACCATTTTTCAAAGCATTTATTCCAGTCTTCTTGAGACATCTCGAAAACATGGTTTTTGAAGGCATCAACGCTTCTTCTGCCAACAAAAATCGTTGTCCACTCAATTTATTCTTGATGTTCGGGAACAAAAAGAAGTCATTGGGTGCCAAATCAGGACAGTATGGCGGATGATCCATCAATTCGATTTTTGAAGCCTTCAAATACTCTGTTGTTAGACGAGATGTGTGTGCGCTCGCATTGTCTTGATGAAGAACGATCCTACGGTTCTTGTTGGTTTTCCTTACTTCACCGAAGACTTACGGCAAACAAATGGTTATGTACTATTCGGTATTGACCGTTTTACGTTCCTCTAAAGGCACTGTTGCCACATGGTGCCACAAAGTGCTTCGAGTGCCAACAACTTTTGTTGGATTTGCTTCATCTTGAAGCACCCATATAGTCGGCTGTTTACGTTCCGGCTCATACGCATAGATCCATGATTCGTCACCTGTTACAATCTTATGTACGTCTTTTGAGGCACCGCCATTGTATTTCTTGAGCATTTTGTTACACACTCGACACGAGCATGTTTTTGAGATTGCGTGGGATCAAACGAGAGCAAACCTTTTCCATATATTTTATATATGCTGGTGGAACTAATGTCTAGGGTTGCCTCATCTCACAATATGTCGCATGACTATCTTTCAGTATTAGTTTTTGCACAGCATCAACGTTTTCTGGCATAACAACTGATTTTGGACACCTTCACAAACTTAATCGTTGAGCGAACGGTGGCCACGATTAAATTCGTTATACCAGCGTTTCACAGTGGCAAAGGATGGAGCTTCGTCGCCAAATGTGGAAGTTAGTTGATCGATGCTCTCTTGTCTTGATAATCCACGTCGAAATTCGTAATAAATCATTGAACGAACATTTTCACGAGTTAATTCCATGTTTTTGTTGACACACAATTTTCAAGTTATTGTAAACAAAATAAATGACGCTCTATTGACAAAATGTTTGAAATAGATTATGGTCAAAATTGACAAACTTTCCATTGTAGTCATCAGATGGCACCTACAACATTCAGGTTTGTCAAGGCTCAAAATATAAATAGTGCCCCTCGTACACTACGTGATCAAAAGTATCCTATCACCTGGCTGAAAATGACGTATAAGTCCGTGACGCCCTCCATCCGTAATGCTGGAAGTCAATATGGTGTTGGCCCACCCTTAGCCTTGATGACAGCATTCACTCTCGCAGGCATACCTTCAATCAGGTGCTGGAAGGTTTCTTGGGGAATGGCAGCCCATTCTTCACGGAATGCGGCACTGAGAAGAGGTATCGATGTAGGTCGGTGACTCCTGGCACGAAGTCGACGTTCCGAAACATCCCAAAGGTGTTCTATAGGTTTCAAGTCAGGACTCTATGCAGGCCAGTCCATTAATGGGACGTTATTGTCGTGTAACAACTCCGCCACAATCCGTGCAGTATGAACAGGTGCTCGATCGTGTTGAAGGATGCAATCGCCATCCCCGAATTGCTGTTCAACAGTGGGAAGCAAGAAGGTGCTTAAAATATCAATGTAAGTCTGCACTGTGGTTTTGCTACGCAAAACAACAAGGGGTGCACGCCCTCTCCAGGAAAAAAACGACCACACTATAACACCACCACCTCCGAATTTCACTGTTGGCACTACACACGCTGGCAGATGACGTTCACCGGGCATTCGGCATACCCACACCCTGCCATCGGATCGCCACTGTATGTACCGTGATTCGTCACTCCACACAACGTTTTGCCACTGTTCAATCATGTAATTTTGACGCTCCTTACACCAAGCGAGGCGTCGTTTGGCATTTTCCTGCGTGATGTGGTGTGGTTTATGAGCAGCCGCTCGACCATGGGGCGTGAGGTGAGAAACCTTGGATCACCTCACGTCTAACTGTTATAGTACTTGGAGTGGATCCTGATGCAGTTTGGAATTCCTGTGCGATGGTCTGGATAGATGTCTGCCTTTTACGACCCTCTTCAAATTTCGGCGGGCTCTATCAGTCAACAGACGAGGTCGGTCTGTCCCTTCATGTTTCCACTTCTCTATCACGCCAGAAAAAGTGGACCTAGGGATGTTTAGGAGTGTGGAAATCTCGCAGAAAGACTTCTGACATAAGTGACGCCCAATCACCTGACCACGTTCGAAGTCCGTGAGTTCCACGGAGCGTCCCATTGTCTAATGACTACTGAGGTCGCGGATAATGAGTGCCAGGCAGTAGGTGGCAGCACGATACACCCAAGATGAAAAACGTATGTTTGTGGGTTGTCCGGATACATTTGATCACATAGTGTAATATAATGCTATTCTCATAGCATAATCCACAGCCACACTTGGTTCTTCCGTTATATGCTGGGATACAATTTTCTCTAAAAGTTGAAATATAATAATCAATATATATATATATATATATATATATATATATATCGGAATCTTCAATAACAGTAAGAGGGAATGCCTCTGTGCTTGAGTAGTCAGCATTTTGGCTCTCAAACCAGGGGCCTCGTACGAATTCCTGGCTGGGGCGGGGGAATGTTTTTCTTAAACTATAATCATGGCCTACCCTTCATAAATTCTGGAACTATGTAGTGTCTTAATCTAAAATGTAACACGAGGGTATAAAGTTAGAATATTTATCTGCTGAATCTTGCTGGTTGATCCAAAATGGGTAACAGCAGGGAATCAGGTAAAGTCGTGCTGGTCCTGAGTGGCCAGTACGCAGGAAAAGAGACAATTGTAGTCAGAAATGTGGATGATACAACATCGGATCAACAATACAGACATATCTTGTTGTTTGGCATTGATGGATACCCACAAAAAGTTCACAAAACAATGGGGAAATAAAAGATATACAAAAGATGTAAAATAAAAACATTTGTTAAGGCACTGAACTACAATAACTTAACTCTAGTTGGACCAAGCTAGGCCAACAATGCAATATCATGTTGATTTCCAAATAAATCCATTGCTACAGCATATGTTTGCAGTTTCTAGTATGGCCATTGTTGTAACATATGTTCATAATTTCGAATACAAAAACATTACAAGTTGGACCAAGGAAGGGATATTTTGTAACCACTTCAAAATTTAGTCCATGTAATCAGGTTTGAAACCAAAAAAAAGATTTGATTGAATCGTTAACCTTATACTATTTCTGACACAAAATGAGAACACCGTGGTCTGAACATGTTCTATACTATAATAGTAATAGTTCTAAAAATGTGTGGACCCTTTCACCCTCCCTTGATCCGTCTAGAGTTAATACCAACATGATACACTGTTGACTTAACTTTGGAAAAAGCCTCAGTCAAGGATATTATAAAGAGAAAGGAAGCAAGATTTCAGGAAAATTGAAGTTTGAGGAGAGGTATGAATCTGGGAAGCATAAGTGGTTGTTCCAAAAACTTCGCTTCGAAAAGTATCTGCATAGTTCTGTAATAAAAAAGTGATAAAATAAAAATCTTTACATTTGTTAAAACATTTGTGAGTATGATAAAGCCTATAGTTTGAGTTATAACGTAATGAGTTGGTTCTCAAGTCAAAGCCAGATGTGATCATAGAAATTAAAGAATGCTATGCAAATTAAATAATTATAACAAGGAAATAAAAATATATATCTACTACAAACCACAGAGAATAGTTAACGAAGTGAACAATATTCAGGATTATTCAAAAAGGAGCCAATTTTAAACGACAATAATAGCGATACATAAGAAACATCACTGGATAGAGGAAATTTCAAAGTTTCATTTTATGCATTCAAAATGAACATCATTTGTTAAGCGAGCTCTGCCTTTCCCATTGCATATGTAACCTTCTTCTACGAAGTTGTTGTACCAATTGTAACTCTGTTTATGTTGGGGCGGCTCTTTTTTGAACTTACAACGAAATGCACGCTGCACTAAAACAATGAATCCGCTCCTTGCATACTGTAGCACAATCCACTGCAATCGACTACAATCCACAGACAAGAATGTAGGCGTATACAAAGATGTATCGTATGTGTTGCTATCTATTGTCGTTCATTAGAAATTAATTAATACATAAAATATACTCCTCTTGAATAACACTCTATATTTAATTATACTCTTACCAGGTGTTAAAACAAGTATTCCATACTTTGAGAGGTGATAGTATGGGCCAAACAAGAAAAAATCTGATGTGTTACACTCACATGTACTTCTCTACTCCCGTACAAGCTATTTTTACAAACGCTTATTCTCCATATGCTTCATGTTAATCGTGATATCGAGATGTTAATCTTATTGCTAATTTTCTTGTAGATGCAAAGGGAATTGGTAGGCTTTAATCGATATTCAAATAGTTTAAGCGCTGGTTGTTTATCCGACTGTTCGTTTCCGAGTTATGCTGTTCACAGACACACACATAGAAAGACACACAGAGACACACACAGACTTGTTTCCAAAAATGCTTTTTTGGATTCAGCGGGTCTCAAAACATGTATTTCCGGTGAAATCTTGGTATCCAATTTTTGGGTGAAATACAATGCTTCCCCTACTTACTATACGTAGTAGAAAAAGTAAAAAACGAATAACGAATTCCCATTTGAGAAAAAGTGTAAGCTTTGGAAAATTTAAACAAATAGATAACAAGGAATATCTTGAAAATGGTTCACTCGACAAAAAATGTGTATATATTACACAAATTGTGTGTTTTAACGAGATCTGCATTTTTTGTGTTGTAAAATTTTGTCTATCTCTTACGATTTACCAGTTATACAAATTTAATTCAGAATGAAGATAACTTTTGGAGAAATTTCCAGAAAATTAAAGATATACATTTCATTTGCAATGAAAGTATGTTAAACAAATGACATTTAAACCAAAATCGTTAGCCATTTTTGAAAAATTCCAAATTTTCGAAGAATGTATGGGTACTATGAGGTAGGGGATTTTCTTGAAAATCTTCGTGTCACATCTTTGAAAGGTACAGAACCTAAATACAAAGTATGGTATTTATCAGACTTTTCGTTTATGAGTTATGCTCTTCACAGACAGACACACACACCCAGTTTTTCTAAAAATGCTTTTTTTGTGATATCGGGGCATCAAAACATGTATTTACAGTGAAACCCCGATATCGAATTTTTGAGTGGAATACAATACTTCCCTTACTACTTACTATACTAGTAAAAATATGATCTGCTTAATACTACATCACCCTTGAGGATCTTATGTCTTTTGGATCATTGTGTTTTTATTCATTCATTATCTGTTTACCCTCCTCTTATGTAGGACTTACACCCCCCAGCACTTACAGGCGGGTGCCTGGGGTCAGAGACCCGTCGAGGAGCAGACACTTATGGATCAGACAGAGCATCCAGGATGGGGGATCAGCCCGATGCCTGGTATAGGAGGAAGGAAGTAGATGAAATGAAATGTAGGTGAAATGGATGAAAGGAAAGGTGATGATGGAGCAGTTGGTGGAATGAATGGCGGGAGAAACCGGAGAACCCGGAGAAAACCCGCCCAGACGCCGCTTCGTCCACCACAAATCCCACATGCAGGTCCCTGGGATTGAACCCGGGCCGCCTCGGTGGAACCACTCGCCCACGGCGCCGCCATTGAGTTTTTACCTAACTGTAAAATCCAAATCCTAGAGAACGAAACAGCGCGATGTTCAGATGTTTATATTAATGTGCCTAATTCTTCAACATATAATTTAAATCAAATAATAATCGGAACATATAACATACGAAGTAGTTGCCATTTACTTACAAATTTTTAAACTCCTATTTGAAATATAACTGCACTACTTTCTGTCACTTGTGTAAATACCTAAGGAATGAGAAGCTAAATATTTGTGGTCAGCATCTATGCTCATTTTATCTGTGTCTTTACAACCAATCGAAAATAATTACATCCATCATCATAAATATACATCTACAAGTTCAATAAAATTTTAAAATTAGTTACTTAGCCACACTGGCACGATAACAAAAGTCTGAGAACTCGCAGGTGGGAGAAATGTGTTTCATACATTCACAATGTCTATGAGCTCTTTGCTAAAATAGCTCCTACCTATGCTCATTTGTTTTCCTGTCACAAATGATAGCATCTGTAATAAAACAGTTCGCAAACATAAATCTTTGCTTTTACCTGCAGGAATCTACGTTGCCATTAACACGTGCTCGAAAAGAGAAGCAAATGAACAAATTTTATTACTTGATGTGATATATCGGGGATTACCAACCATAATCCATGGAACTGAATTCCATAGAAATTACAATGGCGAAATTAGTGAGGAAAAATAATTATGTAATATATTCACATGACTTTCTATACCCAGTAGCGTTTGTTACTTTCTCTACCACCTATAAAGTGAGGCAATATTTTTAACACTTAAATGATTTCAATCAAATTCTATAATATGTAAATTCAATAACAGCCCGCCTTAAAGCAATATGTGTATGTAACAATATATAAGGAGTGTATATTACAGTCATTGTATATGTTTGCATTATTGTATCCATGTGTAGTAATGTTATGTGAATATATTACGTAATTTAAAAATGTAGGAGCTGTGAGAATAATGGGTTAAAAGTTGCTAACAATGAGGTAACCTTGAGGCAATGAATTTGAAAGTTTAAATGCTACTAGGCATTATTGGAGCAACAATAATGTAAATTTTAGTGACAGTTTATAAAATAGCCAATCAACAACCAGAAAAAGCTTTAGTTAAATGAAGGTATTCTATTAGAGTAGATTAGCCAATCAGAAACTGAAAAGAAGAAAAATTTACAAATTCAGAAGTCAGTTGCCTGCAGACAGCGTTACTAACCAGACGCAAAAAGTGTCCTCATGAGATTTAATACGTATTAGTGTGGGACGAAAATAGTTTACGTGTTAAAAAGTGCAATTAATTAATAAAAAGAATCTCTCAGCTCTGTATCAGTGAAATGTTATTTAAATCGTATCAAGCATTAATAAAAAGAGTTTAAGTAAAATTATAATCTGTGTAAGCCTACATTCTTATCGCACCATAACCCTACAAAGAGAAACATGTCTCTAACAATAATACTGACGCAGCCGAGGCAAACATAAATATTTAGTACTTAAACAAACAGTCAAATTACAAAGTTTATATTTTTAAATTTGTAACTACTTCAAGTGTTCGGCTCCCCAACAGTTGAAATATAATACAACTCCTTCAATACAACCTACTTCAAATTGACGCCCAAAGCATGGTGCAAACTCCTATAAAAATAACTTCTTCAAATTGGCGTCCATACGTGGAGCTAATAAAATATATCTTCAAAACTAGACGGAGACGATATTGCATTCCACCCAAAAATTCATTTCGATATTTCAGCAGGAATATAATGCTTTGACGCCCCCTGAGTCCAAAAGAATCATTTTTACAAAAATGTCTATCTGTGCGTCTTTAAGCAGCATAACTGAATAACGAAATGTTGCCTAAATGTCAAACTTGGTATTTAAGATGTGACACTAAGATTATGAAGGAAATCCACACTAAAATTACACTGTAGATGGAACATTTTTCGAATTTTTTGATTTTATGAAAAACGGCTTTAACGATTTTGTTTAAAACACCATATAACAAAGATAATTAGATAACAAATAAACTGCCCATCTGGAATTTTATGGGAAGAGCCGTAAAGTCCTCTTCATTTGGAAAACGTACTACACAAAAAATATGGATCTCTTTAAAACACACAATTTATTTCAAATAACTTTTTGTGACAGCAGCCATTTCCGAGATATCCGTTATTAATGTTTCGAACTATTCACTACTTAAGTCATTCTTTTAAAGTCGTGTCGACATTCAATTGTTTTCAGGATCGCATGGAAAGAGTATATATGGGCCAGTGTCCAGTTCTTAAACATTTGACTATCGCTGTTACCTTTGCATTTATAATGAAATGTGTAATGTATCTATTTATGAAACGGTTCATCTCGACTAAAATAAAGTAGAAAATTAAGCTTCCATAAGATAAGCTTTTATATCCATTAGTAAACTAAACAGGGTGGAAAAAGTGATGTAAATGTAACATACAAGAATGTTTTATAAAACAATGCAGTACTTTCTCTAGCTTAGGTAAGCGGTAGAGAAGCTATTGAAAGTTTTATAAAAAAATCTTATGTGTTACATTCATTTGACTCTCTACCTTACTAGTGGGTAGATAAACTATTCTTACCAAAGCTTATTACTTTTTCTACTACGTACAGTAAGTAGGGGAAGTATTGTATTCCACCCAAAAATTCGATACCGAGATTTCACCGAAAATATATGCTTTTAGACCCCCTGAATAAAAAAAAAGCATTTTTGGAAAAATGTCCGTGTGTGTGTCTGTGAACAGCATAACTCAAAAACGAACAGTCGGGTAAACACCAAACTTGGTATTTAGGTTCAGTATTTTCCACAGATGCAACACGAAGATTTTTCAAGAAAATCCCTCCATTACAGATTACCCTTTACATGGAACATTTTTCGAAAATTTTAATTTTCTCAAAAATGCCTAACGATTTTGATTAAAATATCGTATGTTAAAGATATTTTCATGATAAATGAAATGTATATCTCGAATTTTCTGGGAAGTCACCAAAAGTATTCTTCATTGTGAACGACTTTTGCATAACTGGTAAACCATAAGAGGTAGACAAAATTTTACTACACAAAAAATGTAGATCGCGTTAAAATACACAATTTATGTTGTATACTTTTTTGTTTTTGTTGTTGAGTGAACCATTTTCGAGATATTGCTTGTTATTCCCTTAAATTTTCCAATACTTTTTCTCAAATGGGAATTCATTATTGATTTTTTTTTATGTCCTGGACATGCAAAGAGAATGGAATACTTCACATAGCAACCAGCTCTTAAAATATTTGACTATCGCTTAAAGCCTACCATATTCCCCTTGCATCTACAAGAAAATTAGCAATAAGATTGACATCTCGATATCTCGATTAACATGAAGCATATAGAGAATAAGCGTTTGTAAACATAGTTTGTACAATAGTAGAGAAAGTCATGTGAGTGTAACACATCAATTTTTTTCTATGTATTACATTTTAATCCAGATAAACCTCTGCATAAATAACCACATTACTCATTTCATAATAGATACAAAGGGAACAGCGATAGTCAAATGTTTAAGAACTGGACCCTATATGTTGGTATTAAAATTGCATACTGTTGCATGCAATCGCGAAAAACACCTGAATGTCAAAATGACTACGAGAATGACCAAGAATTGAACAACTCAAAACTGTAGTGACGGATATCTCAGAAACGGCTTACACCACAAAAAGCCTATTTTAAGTAAATTTTGTGTTCTAAAGAGATCTAAAGTTTTCGTGTGGAACATTTTCGTCTATCGCTTAACGTTTACCAATCATGTAAGATAATACAAAAAATTCTTCCAAATCAAGCGAACTTCACAGGCTATCCCCGGAAAATTTAAAGTATAAATTTTATTTGTCATGTAAATATCTTTAACACATGGCATTTTAACAAAATCGTTAAGAGAAATTGTTAAAAAATCAATATTTTACAACAAAAAAATCTTCTCTGTAAGAGGTAGTTCGGAGTGGGTAAATTTTGTTAAAAATCTTCGTGTAGCATCTCTGGAAGGCATTGAACTCAAATACCAAGCTTGCTGTTGATTCGACCTTTCGTTGTTGCGCTATGCTGTTCAGAAACACAGATACAGACAGGTCACACACACACACACACCTTTTTCTAAAATGACTTTTTTTTGGATTCAGGGGCCTCAAAATATGTATTTCCGTGAAATCTTGATATCGAAATTTTGAGTGGAATATAATGTTTCTTCTGCTTACTATACATAGTAGAAAAATCGCCCTCCGTGTTGTAGTGTGAGGCAGTATTTTAACACTTAAATGATTTCAGTCAAATTTTATAATATATAAATACAATAACAGCCCTCCTGAATGCAATATTTGTATGTAACAACATATAAAAAGTGTATGTCAAAGTCATTGTATATGTTTGTATTATTGTATCTATGCGTAATATGGTTATGTGAATGTATTACGTAATTTAATAATGTAGGAGCTGTGAGAATAATAGGTTAAAAGTTGCTAACAATGAGGTAACCTTGAGGCAATAATGAATTTGAATGTTTAATGATGCTACTTGTGATTCTTGGAAGCAATAATGTAATTTTTGTGATAGTTTATCAAATAGCCAAGCAACCAGAAAAAGCTTTAGTTAAATGAAGGTATTCTATTGGACTAGGATTAGCTAATCAGAAACTAAAATGGAGCAAAATTTACAAATTCAGAAGTCAGTTGCTAGCAGGCTGCGTTCCTAACCGGATGTGTCCTCGAGAAATTTATTACGTATTTTGTGTGAGACAAATATAGTTTACGTGTTAAAAAGTGCAAATAATTAATAAAAAAAATCTCAAAGCTCTCTCTCTATATCAGTGAAGTGTTATTTAAATTGTGTCAAGGATTAATAAATGTAGTGAAGTAAAAATTATAATCTGTGTAAGCCTACATTCTTCAGTCGCACCACTCCCTGCTAAGACATTCATGTCTCTAAAACAAATATAAATACTGACGCAGCCGAGGCAAACGTAAATATATAATATTTAAAGAAACAGTCAAAAATATAAAAATTAATATTTTTTAAACTTGGGGCAAAGGCCACCGGAAAGTACATTTGGGGTGAAGGCTACCAGAAACTTTTTACCATACGTGCGGTTGCAACTACTTCAAGTCCGGCTCCCCAACAGTCGAAATACAATACAACACTTTCTTCAAATTGACGCTCAACCTGGAGCAAATAACAACGCAAAAATAACAATACAACAAACTATCTTATTCAAGTGGTTAACATGTAGTCTCTAGTTTCCAAGCTCTAGGGTTCAAACCCGGCGGAGAGCGATGGATTTTTTTTCGGGCGTAAAAATCCTTAGCATGGCTTCCTTCGGAAGGGAAGTAAAGCCGGTGGCCACGTGTCGTAGATTTACGGCACGTAAAAGAACCTCAAGCCTGATAATGAGGCAAAATTTCCGGTCTTTCACGCCCAATATAAAGTGAGACGCTAAGGACCACAGCAGTTAAAGAGCGTTCATAAATAAAACTCAATTTATTTCTGTAGTAGAGAAAGCAAAATTGATCCTTACAGTTGCTAGGAAGTGCCGATGATTTGCTGTATCAGATTTGCTGTATAATTTCTTCATAATGTGTTTTTATTGCGACGCCCAAGCAAAAGAGGAGATTCAACACATTAGCATATCAGTCTTTCTAGAGCATGTAACGAATCCATGCGCGGGGAGCAAAAGCGCCAACTAAAATGACGGATGTGGAACAGGAAGTGACGTCAGCGAACGTGAAATGGAAGAGAGGGAAGTGCTCTGATGACGCTGTGCTTTCCAAGGGGTTAAGAAGCAACCCCTGGGAATGGGGGCACACGGCATGTGGGGGCGCAGTTGCAATCTGGTGTACTTGAGTGCACTTCTTGCAAAGAGGGAGAAAAGAGCTTTTGCTCAAAAAGCGGAATAACTACACAAGATTGCAAGCTTTGAATCCGAAGCTACGTATGCAAGTAAGGTGAAGATATAGTCTAGCTTTGCTTTGCTTTGAACCCCAATCACCGTGCTTGAGTGTGAACTACCTATCTGCCTCACTGATTTTATGAGCACTTTGTTTGTACATGTAAGCAATTTAATTTCGTGATTCCCTGGCCACATTTCCGAGGGTGCACTTTCCTGTTTCCTAGCTTGAGTTACCGAAAAACGAAATAATAAAATTATATATTTTACATTCACATCACTTTCTCTACCCACTACTACACAATTCCTACGAAAGCTTGTTCTTACATCTATTTTTACTTTTTTTACCACCTACATAGTAGGTAGAGAAGATTTTGCACTGCAATAAAAAATTCGATGACGAGATTTTACCGGAAATGCATGTTTTGAGGCTCGCTAATACCAAAAAAAGCACTTTTGGAAACATGTTCCTGTGTGTCTGTGAACAGCATAACTCAAAAACGAAATGTCGAATAAAAACCAAATTTGGTATTTGAGTTTAGAATCCCCCAAGGATACAATACAATACCTTCAAAAAAATCCCCCACCCCAAACTACCCTTTACATGGAAAATGTTTCGAAAATTTTGATTTTCAAAACACTGGCTCTAACAATTTTGATTAAAATATCGTATTTCAAATACATTTATGTTACAAATAAAAAATGCAACCATTCCATATATACAGATTCCATATATAAGGTAAGAAAAAATGGAATCTGTCTACTTGTAAGAAAATACTTTAGTATATAATAACAGTATGGAACTTTAAGGCCATGGCAAAGCTTCCAGTTCTTAAAAATTTGACTATCGTTGTTCTCTTAGTATGTATAATAAAATGTGCAATGTAGCTATTTTTTACAGGTTTACTTGTATTAAAATGTAGTATTTAAAAAATAAGCATTAGCAAGTATAGGGTATAGAACGACATATGAATATATTACATCAGAGGTATTGTTAATTCAGATGACGATTTGCAGGTTTTGTTTCATTGCACATTTCTTCATAGGTATAAGGCATACCTATATAGGAGGCTGAAGCGATTGTCTGATGTTTAAACAGCGGATCGCTTGTGATAGCTTAGAAATTACACTGATTGCAGGACCACGATGAGAAAAAAAAGGAATAGCAATAACCAATAATCTCGTTTAATGCCACAAGAACTGTATTAGACAAAATAGCGTTCTTTAACGAGATATGCATTTTATGTGTAGTAAGCTTTTTGTATACACGTCCTGGACTTACAAGCGGATGCCTGCGGTCGGGAAGCATAGATTATGCATCAGAAAGAACAGCCAGGATGGGTGATCAGCCCGAAACGTGGTATGGTGTGAGGAAGGAGATGATATGAAATGACGGTGCGATGATTGAAAGAATAGGTGATGGAGCAACTGATAGAATGAATGACGGGGAAACCTGAGAAAACTGCCAGACATCGCTTTATCCGCTACAAATACCATATGCAGTTCACTGGGATTGAACCCGAGTCACCTTGGTGAGAGGTGAGTGGTGTAACCATGCGGGCACAGCGCCGTCTCTTTATCAAATTACACCAAATACAACAAAATTCATTCAAAGGACAATATACATCTTATTAGTCGTGTTAAAGACTATATATATATCTCAAAGTCGTTATAGTATGTAAACAGTAGAATGGGTTGGGTATAATTCCTGAAAATCTTCGCGTTATATCCTTGAAAGATGTTGAACTTAAATTCCAAATTTGATATTTAACATACTTTTTGTTTTCAAGCATGCTGTTCGCAGACATGCATACATGGAAGGACAGGCACACCCAAGGACCTTTTTCTGAAATGTTCTATTTATTTATTCAGAGGATCTCATAATGTGAATCTCATATAGGACCCAAGAGGTACAAAGGTTTAAAATTCCATCTATTGAAATTATCTAAAATATTACTTGAACTTTTCGATTGAGGCAGTATTTTTAACACTTAGATGATATCAGTCTAATTATATAATATAAATTATAATAACAGCTCGCCTTAAAGCAATATGTGTATAATATAATATAAAAGTGTATGTTACAGTCATGGCATTAATGTTTATATTATTATGTACATGCATAATAACGTTATGTGCATGTAATACGTAATTTAACAATGTAGGAGCTGTGAGAATAGAAGCCGAAATTTTCTAACAATGAGGTAAACTTGAGGCAACAGTAAATTAGAAAGTTTAATGCTGCTACTAATAATTCTTGGAACAATAATGTAATATTTAAAACAGTTTAAAAATAGCCAATCGAAAACTAGAAAAGCTTTAAGTTAAATAAAAATATTCTATTAGAGTAGAATTAGCCAATCAGGGACTTGAAATATATAAAATGTACAAATTTAACAGATTCAGGCGGAGACGCTAGAGAGCTAGCGTACCTGAGTAGTTCGTTCGCTCGGTACGTATTCAGTGTAAGACATAAAAATTGTCATTACGGCGTGAATAATATAAAGTTTACGTGTTAAATAGTACAAGTAACAATAATCTCACAGCTCTACAGTACGATATATCAGTGAAGTGTTATTTAATCGTGTGAAAGCTTAATAAAACGAAGTTAAATACCATTATAATTTGTGTAAGCCTTCATTCTTTAGCCGCACCAACCCCTGCCAAGAGATACGTGTTTCTACAAATTACTAATGACGCAGCCGAGGCAAACATACATATATAATATTTAAATAAACATTAAAAACACAAAGTGATTTTTAAACGTGGGGCGAAGGCCACCGGAAAAGTGAACTTGGGGCGAAGGCCAACGGAAAGTTTGCATCATACGTGGTTGCAACTACTTCAAGTTTTGGCTCCCCAACAGTGGAACTACAATACATCGCCTTCACGATTGATGAAAGACTTTCCAGAACTTGAAATACTGTCGGGGAACATTTAACGAAGTCAGATGTTTCAGATCACTTTTGCGTGAATATCAAGGGATTTTTCATCCATATTGGTCCTAACTGTGCAAACTATTATAAGGGATAAATGAGAGTAGTTAACATAAAAATTCCTTAAGTCATTGTACAATAATTTAATAAAGAATAGGGGGAGTTAAACTAATTTAATTAACTCGTCATTCGAGTTTAGAAAACTTTCCGTGCAACGTCGGGTAAACCAGCTGGTAACAAATAAATGTATAGCAAATGCGTATACGGCTTGCTAAATAAAAACCGTACTATCCACGGTTTTATTGTGTAAACTGGGCGTTTGATACACAAACTGTTTTAATAACACAGGCAGGGTAGTAGCTTTTTATCAAACGAAACAAAAGCTGGTTTTGTTTTTTGCCTTTTTACCTCGCTCGCAGTTAATAAACATCCTTCAATAGGTTTTCAGAGCTGCCAATATCATATGCAACATCCATTGCTTGTAAGTCACCATCTAGAACACTTTCCTTCAAAATTCCATATAGGTACAAGTAAAATGATGGCGTCTGGAGCGTTTTCGAACGTTATGATAATATGTTACTCTCTAAATTAGAAATCGCTTCAAATGACAGGTTTTAAACTCGAAACAGGACAGTTCGGAGCTGCGTTTTGGAAATACGACCGGCAAACCAGCTTCATTTTTGTATATATGTTTTGTATAAAACTTATCTGTTTTTACTCAAATGTACAGAAAATATAATTTTATAGTACTCAAGAGGCTAATTAAGTTTATTTATTTACTATTTTAGAGGCGGTCCTACACTCGATAACGATTATTCGCTGAGGCTACATCGTCTCTCCATGTACGTGTTGTTAGAAATTAAAGAACATGCAATGGAGTGGTCGCGTTAGTATAAGGGATTCTAGCAAAATTTAGATGGATCGGGTTCCGCTTGAGCACCCCGGTTAGTAGCGGTATTTGTGCTGGCATGCAAGTATGCGAGATAGCTGGGTGACACTCATAACACAACCTGGGGTGGCGCCAATGAGTGGTTAGGTATTAGTAGGGGATTCGTTAGTAAACATGCAAGTATTCGCGGGATTTGCGGGAATAGCATACATAGCATAAGGTGTAGTGTTGGGTTTACAGCTTCATTGCCATATATGTATAAATTCCAAATAAAAGAGCTTTTATTTACGTCAGATTAAACACCTTGGAATGTTTGAACTTATATAACAAATATTATGGAAAGTGGTCTAAGCAGAAGAAATATTTGTTTGGAACAACATTTTTCAGAGGAAATATTGCACACCACTGAGAAATTCGACATTGAGATTTCACAGAAAACATAATTTAAGCTCCACCGAATACAAAAACGTAATTTTTTCTGAAAAGGTCCGTGTGTCTATTTATTATAAAAACCAAACTTGGTGTTTAAGTTCAGCATCCTCCAAAGACACAAAGTTTTCCAAGAAAACCCTTTTACCCCAAACTATTGTTTACACGTAGTATTCTTCGTTACCTTTTATTATTCAAAAACGCTTCTAACAAGATGTATGCTTTAAAATTTCTAAAAAAATCCTTATTATTCTCAACTAATGTTGTATAAATTTGTGTGACTGGTGCATTAAAACATGCCGTACAAAAAATATATATCTCTGACAATTTATCTCATATAACATTTTTGTGGCATTAACTGTTTCCAACCTATTTGTTGCTATTACTTTCAGTTTTACAATACTTTCACGTTTTTGAAGTGCTGTTATCATTCAGTTGTTTCTCGTGATCTCGTGGAAGGATATTATAGCCAGTATATTGTGACCACTTTTAAACATTTGACTATCGCTACGACCTGCTCTTGTATGCACGTACAACATGTGTAATAAAACTATTTCTGCAAACGTTTACCTGAATTAACATGAAGTAGATAGAAAATTAAGGCTTTGTAGGAATAGCTTGTAGAGAATACATAAGAATAAACGATAACGAGTAGAGAATTTAACACAAAATGTTTTTACTTACATTATTACTTTCTCTACTACGTATAGTAAGTAGAGGAAGTATTGTATTCAACCAAAAAATTCGATACCGAGGTTTCACCGCAAATATATGTTTCGAGACCCCCTGAATCCAAAAAAAAACATTTTTGGAAACATGTCCGTGTGTGTGGTGTCTGTGTGTGAGTGTGCTGAGAAAAGCATAACTCAGAAACGAACAGTCGAATAAACACCAAACTTGGTATTTAGGTTCAGTATCTTCCAGAGATGCGACACGAAGGTCTTCAAGAAACTCCCCCACACCAGATTACCCTTTACATGGAACATTTTTCGAAAACTTTAATTTTCTCATAAATGGCTCTAACGATTTTGATTAAAGTATCATATGTTTAAGATATTTTCATGACAAATGAAATGTATAGCTCGAATTTTCTGGGAATGTCTCCAAAAGTATTCTTAATTGTGAACGACTTTTTTATAACTGGTAAACCATAAGAGATAGACAAAATTTTACTGCTCAAAAAATGTAGATCGTGTTAAAATACACAATTTATGTAATACACATTTTTTTGTTGAGTGAACCATTTTCGAGATATTGCTTGTTATTCCCTTAATTTTCCAATACTTATACTTTTTCTCAAATGGAAATTCGTTATTCCTTTTTTTTGTCCTGATAATGCAAAGAGAATGGAATACTCCACATAGCAACCAGCTCTTAAAACCAAAGCTTAAAGCTTACCAATTCCCCTTCCGTCTACAAGTAAATTAGCAATAAAGTTAACAACTCGGTATCTCGATTAACATGAAGCATATGGAGAATAAGCGTTTGTAAAAGTAATTTGTACAAGAGTAGAGAAAGTCATGTGAGTGTAACACATAAGATTTTTTGAGCTTGCTATGCTCGAGTGTCTTAAATTATTTTGTTTGAATCTGAGGTTCTTAGCACAGAATATTTCATAAACTGAAACACAAAACACTTTCTCCCGTAAAATTATCGATAAATGACGTAGCACTTGCCACTTCACCTCTCAACAGCCCATCTATGAGTAGGAAAGGGATATTTTAAGACCATCAAACCTATAAATTATATTCCCAATACCAATTCCAGAAACTTCTGACTGTGTTTTATGAAAATCCTTAGAGTACTTTGAGAAAATAAATAACAAATAATTCTCAGTGTCAACAGATTCGGTGAAAGGATTTTATAAGTTGTCTGAATGAAATACGAGATTTAGTACTGACTCTAAGCCTTTTTATGTCTCAGGGGAGCTATAAACATTTATTTCCGGTGAAACTAGGATATTTTGGGTCGGATGTAATAGAGATAGAGATAAATAATTTATCCCACTTTTAAGAAGTTCATGGGTTCATTTGAATAATTTTGTTACACTAAACGATTCTTTAACTTTGTAGCATTGATTCATCAAGGAAGAGAGAGCCAAGATTTTTTCCTGTGCTAAAACATACCGAGGGGGAAAATGTGCTAGTTCATATGCTTATCACGATCGGAATTAAATGTGGGTTTTTAGGTTACCATAATAGTAGAGAAGTAAAAAGCTGGCTCTCTAAGGAGAAAATTAGTTCTTTTCTTCCTAAAGGAGTAAAACACTATAATATGTTAATATTTTTGCATAGTATCGAACTGAATTTCTGTTTAAGAATGCAATGAGCTTTACATACTTGTTAATTTCAGTGTTGGCACTCGCAACTAAGCCTCTGGCTGACAAAAATTAATTTAGAACGCATCCTGTTCTATCCTCATCCTCTTCTTCTTTTTAGCCGTTCGCTGGAAGCTTTTGAGAAGTTGCAGAAATGAACTCGAATAAGTACAATTATAAAACCCCCCGATTTATCAACTTTTCGAAACATACATAACCTGCTTGATTAAAAAATGTAAGATTACTATAAATAATAATATCTATTTTATTTTTCCACTTTATAACCTTCAATTAATAGAGCTGAATTCTAATCAGGTAGTATATAAAATGGAAATATACTGAATTTGTTTCCTATGAACTTAAATGTATTTCTATACCTCATACAACATTATAAATATTGTCGTTCTTATTGATATTGCCCACGTTACGTAGCGATTTTTTCTCACCTCATTTTTCTAAGATAAGACAACTAAAAGAATCTCCCACCTCCGCCTTTGAAACTCGATTTTTAACCTTCTCTACTACGAATAGTAAGTAGGGGAAGTATTGTATTCCACCCAAAAAATTAGATACTGAGATTTCACCGGAAATACATGTTTTGAGACCGCCTGAATCCAAAAAAAAAAGCATTTTTGGAAACATGTCCGTGTGTGTGTCTGTGTCTGTGAACAGCATAACTCAGAAACGAACATTCGGATAAACACCAAACTTGGTATTTAGATTCAGTATCTTCCAGAGATGCAACACGAAGGTTTTCAAGAAAATCCCCCCACCGCACATTACCCTTTACATGCAACATTTTTCGAAAATTTTAATTTTCTCAAAAATGGCTAAACGATTTTGATTAAAATACCATACGTTTACAATATTTTCATGACAAATGAAATGTATAGCACGAATTTTCTGGTAATGTCTCCAAAAGTATTCTTCATTGTGAACGACTTTTGCATAACTGGTAAACCATAAGAGATAAGAAAATTTTACTACATAAAAAATCTAGATCGCGTTAAAACACACAATTTATGTCAGATACATTTTTTTTATTGAGTGAACCATTTTCGAGATATTGCTTGTTATTACCTTAAATTTTCCAACATTTATACTTTTTCTCAAATTCGTTATTTATTTTTTGTCCTGGTAATGCAAATAAAATGGAATACTCCACATAGCAACCAGCTCTTAAAATATTTGAATATAGTTTAAAGCCTACCAATTCCCCTTGCATCTACAAGAAAATTAGCAATAAGATTAACATCTCGATATCTCGATTAACATGAAACATATGGAGAATAAGCGTTTATAAAAATAGTTTGTACAAGAGTAGAGAACGTCATGTGAGTGTAACACGTCACATTTTTTAGGTCGTACTGCGAATTCTGGCAAGTTCCAGTTACTGCACCCCCGCTTTATTACTGACCAGATGGAAGCGCTATCAAAAAAATCTGATGTGTTACACTCACATGACTTTCTCTACTCTTGTACAATCTATTTTTACGAACGCCTATTCTCCACATGCTTCATGTTAATCGAGATATCGAGATGTCAATCTTATTGGTAATTTTCTTGTAGATGCTAGGGGAATATGGTAGCTTTTAAGCGATAGTCAAATATTTTAACGCTGGTTGCTATGTGGCGAATTCCATTCTCTTTGCATGTTCAGGACATAAAAAAATCTGATGTGTTACACTCACATGACTTTCTCTACTCTTGTACAATCTAATTTTACAAACAGCTATTCTCCATATGCTTCATGTTAATCGAGATATCGAGATGTCAATCTTATTGGTAATGTACATGTAGATGCAAGGGGAATATGCTAGATTTTAAGCGATAGTCAAATATTTTAACGTTGGTTGCTATGTGGCGCATTCCATTCTCTTTGCATGTCCAGGACATAAAAAAATGAATAACGCATTTGAGAAAAAGTATAAGTATTGGAAAATTTAAGGAAATAACAAGCAATATCTCGAAAACGGTTCACTCAACAAAAGAAATGTATATGACATAAGTTGTGTATTTTAACGCGATCTACATTTTTTGTGTAGTAAAAGTTTGTCTATCTCTTCTGGTTTACCAGTTATGCAAAAGTCGTTCACAATGAAGAATACTTTTGGAGACATTCCCAGAAAATTCGAGATATACATTTCATTTCGCATGACATTATCTTAAACATATGATATTTTCATCAAAATCGTTAGAGCCATTTTTGAGAAAATTAAAATTTTCGAAAAATGTTCCATGTAAAGGGTAGTCTGGGGTGGGGGGATTTTCTTGAAAACCTTCGTGTCGCATCTCTGGAAGATACTGAACCTAAATACCAAGTTTGGTGTTTATCCGACTGTTCGTTTTTGAGTTATGCTGTTCACAGACACACACACAGACACACACACAGACACACACACAGACACACACACACACAGACACACACACACACAGACACACACACGGACATGTTTCCAAAAATGCTTTTTTTGGATTCAGTGGGTCTCAAAACATATATTTCCGGTGAAATCTCGGTATCGAATTTTTGGGTGGAATGCAATACTTCCCCTACTTACTATACGTAGTAGAGAAAGTAAAAATGAATAACGAATTTGAGAAAAAGTATAAGTATTGGAAAATTTAAGGAAATAACAAGCAATATCTCGAAAACGGTTCACTCAACAAAAGAAACGTATATGACATAAGTTGTGTATTTTAACGCGATCTACATTTTTTGTGTAGTAAAAGTTTGTCTATCTCTTATGGTTTACCAGTTATGCAAAAGTCGTTCACAATGAAGAATATTTTTGGAGACATTCCCAGAAAATTCGAGATATACATTTTATTTGTCATGACAATATCTTAAACATATGATATTTTAATCAAAATCGTTAGAGCCGTTTTTGAGAAAATTAAAATTTTCGAAAAATGTTCCATGTAAAGGGTAGTCTGGGGTGGGGGGATTTTCTTGAAAACCTTCGTGTCGCATCTCTGGAAGATACTGAACCTAAATACAAAGTTTGGTGTTTATCCGACTGTTCGTTTTTGAGTTATGCTGTTCACAGACACACAGACACACAGACAGACACACACACAGACAGACACACAGACACACAGACACACAGACAGACACACACACGGACATGTTTCCAAAAATGCTTTTTTTGGATTCAGTGATTCTCAAAACATGTATTTCCGGTGAAATCTCGGTATCGAATTTTTGGGTGGAATGCAATACTTCCCCTACTTACTATACGTAGTAGAGAAAGTAAAAAATCTGATGTGTTACACTCACATGACTTTCTCTACTCTTGTACAATCTAATTTTACAAACGCCTATTCTCCATATGCTTCATGTTAATCGAGATATCGAGATGTCAATCTTATTGGTAATTTTCTTGTAGATGCAAGGGGAATATGGTAGCTTTTAAGCGATAGTCAAATATTTTAACGCTGGTTGCTATGTGGCGCATTTCATTCTCTCATAAAAAAAACGAATAACGAACTTATAAGTATTGAAAAATTTAAGAAAATCACAAGCAATATCTCGAAAACGGTTCACTCAACAAAAAAAATGTATATGACATAAGTTGTGTATTTTAACGTGATCTACATTTTTTGTGAAGTAAAATTTTGTCTATCTCTTACGGTTTACCAGTTATGCAAAAGTCGTTCACAATAAAGAATACTTTTGGAGACATTCCCAGAAAATTCGAGATATACATTTCATTTCTCATGACATTATCTTAAACATATGATATTTTCATCAAAATCGTTAGAGCCATTTTTGAGAAAATTAAAATTTTCGAAAAATGTTCCATGTAAAAGGTAGTCTGGGGTGGGGGGATTTTCTTGAAAACCTTCGTGTCGCATCTCTGGAAGATACTGAACCTAAATACCAAGTTTGGTGCTTATCCGACTGTTCGTTTTTGAGTTATGCTGTTCACAGACACACAGACACACACACAGACACACACACACACAGACACACACACAGACACACACACGGACATGTTTCCAAAAATGCTTTTTTTGGATTCAGTGGGTCTCAAAACATGTATTTCCAGTGAAATCTCGGTATCGAATTTTTGGGTGGAATGCAATACTTCCCCTACTTACTATACGTAGTAGAGAAAGTAATTAAAGCGATACCTGCGCCTATATTCTATCTCGGACGAAAACGATCCTGTTGCAAACAACCGGCTGGGATGGACTCAGCCCATCACGTAGTTGACGCTACATGCGTGCAGATATGTTTTGCAACACTAATTCTAGCAGCGCTAACTTCTTGATAATGAGTTGAGTAAGACATTGCCAGAAACCTATGTATGTGTGTTATAGAATTAATATATCGTGTAGAAGTGTAGTGGCTATGCTTCGTAGTTTCATTCTTGAGAATCGTGAAACAGTGGGCGATCATTTGCCTTTCGCCACTTCTTAGGATTTGGCTCCATTGATATTTGACTCCGACTCCGACTGGCTGCTGGCTGGCTAAGTTTTATCCTGAGTGAATTTGCTGCATACCCACCCTCAATAGGCTTTTACTGCAGGGAGACTATTATAAGGAATGATGGTTTAGGATGACAGTTTTGTTTTTAGATTGTGTAGAAGGAAGGGAGGTAGCTTATAGCCCCTCGACAGCTGTCTGTTAGGGTGCGGCAATCCCTCTGCACCCTGATGTATGTGTATTTTTTAGTCAATTTTCTTTAGTTGGTTGGGGTTAATTTTCAGACCAATCATCTCTTGGATGGGATTACAATGGAGGTCAGCTTTTGCTGCTGTTGATGTTTCTCCTCGGTTATCCATGCGGGGAACCCGATGACGCCGAAGACGGCGAGTTCTAGGGTTGTAATCCCCAAGAGATCTGACCAAGATGCTCTGATGATTTGGTAAACTTGCGTAGAATTTTGTAGCCCGGTGCCTAATTTCATCTTCCACATATGGAAGCGAAGAGGCTTCATGCAGTAGTTCACGGGGAAGGAGCGGCCGACAGAGTAGATGGACCAGAGTCCCCTATTCTGCACCCGTTGTAGCCATAGTAGCCAGCTGTCTGCGGCCATAGCCCAGACCTCGCAGGCGTACAGCATAAGGGGGATTATCAGCGCTCGGAAAAGGTGTAGCTTTAAGCGAACAGGCATCCTAGATCTCAGCATCGGTTACAAGGAGGCAATTCCCCCTGCGCCCGGGCCGAGACATCATGGATGTGCTCAAGGAAAGTTAGACCCTTATCCAACTGCACCCCCAGGTAGGTAATAGAATTTCCCCACTCAATCCTTCGGCCTCGGAAGTGAAATGTGGGGCAGTCTGCGGGGATGTAGCGCTTAGATGGCAAGATGGCGTGGCTCTTGTTCGCGTTGACCGACATTCTGGGCTTGTGAAATATGCGAGAGTTGTAGAAAATGAGTTTTAAATATCAGAAGCTACTCTACATTATACACAATAAATAACATGTGAATAACATTCACCTCGAGACCTAATTTGTTCCGGAGTAATAGGAATACAATTTATTTTACACCCGCTTTATTAGAAATACAACGTTTGCTGCATATTATTTACCAATAATACGGAAGTAGTATTGTCTTGTGTTTAATTTGTACCTCTATGCTTATGTGTACATCTGTTGTAAACATTTCTTTCAGAATTCACGAACCCAGAACATATCAGTGGTATATGTGCAGGATACAGAGAATTAATTTAAACATTTATACCTCTCTCTCACCGAAACTAATTCGCATTGAGCAGTGATTTAAAATCTACTTACAGCGCTGTACTTCTTAGAGGCGGTTATTGTACGATGACAAATGAAATAAAACACCCATGAACTTCCTTCCACTAATTAGCTCCCTAAGTGCGTTCTGCCTCACTGCCTCTGTCTCTCCCTTTCTTCCCTCCCATATGTTTACAACAGGATCGTTCTAGTTTTATACATATTATAGCAGTATATAAGGTATTTATGTTCTCCGACTTCCCAATATAAAATCTGTAAGTTATCACTTTTAAGGCCTTTGCATTTGGCCAGATGTTGTTCTTCTTCAGAGAGTGTACTTGGGTGTAGGTAGGCAACGTATCTTTTAGAGGTGTTCTGCGAGGCAATCGTGATCAGTTGTCATCCTAAATAAGACCACTGCAGTTTTCCTTGGCATCTTTTTGTATATCAACTCTATATTTAATATTCTTATAATCTTTATCTTTTAATTTATCTTCTTCATCAAGTCTCTGCTGTCTTTTGAAATGTTGTTTAATGTTATTTAATTGTTTATTAATTTCTATTTGTCCTGCAGGGTTTATTTGTTGTATTGCACTTGTCTATGTTAATTGATCCGCATGTTCATTGCCCTAAAGTTCAACATGAGTTGGGATCCATTGTAGAGTGACATGATTTCTAGTTTCAATTGCTTTAATTAGGCTTCTTAATTCTTTAATATTTCTTGTTGTTTTATTATTGTAATTTACTATCCAGTCTATGGCTGATTTTGAGTTTGATAAGATGACTAATTTTTGTTTTATGTATGGTCTGTATAGAATATTCTGTAATTCTGCTTTTGTAGCTCTTAATTCTCCATCATAGTGGTTTGACGTTCCTTCTAATGTTAGATACTGTGCAAAATGTTTACAGTATACTCCTGCAGTTATGAATTTTGAGATTTAAATATTTAGACGATATTGACATTTAACCAAAAACTCCTGCGAAGATTTCGATTAAGAAATGGATATGTGCTTGTATGTAAAGAAGGCAACATACGAGGACACCAGTTGCGTTTGAGGGAGTGTGTAATGTGACATGACAGGATAGTGTCATTTGGAACATGAGGGGGAGGGAGAACCTGTCCGTCACGTCATCCACTTTCATTTATCGCCCTCCCTCGGCGAGTTTTTCCCCAGAGGCGGCGGCTCTACGTACCTGAGAGTGTTCATGCATTAACCTGCAGCATGTATTACAGGAGGCCACGTTTTGGTATGGTAGTCACGTTCTGACTCCAGGGGGTCCCGTTAAACAACACCGGGGGGAGGGGATAACATGACGTGAGGCCCGGCCCTACCGACCTACCCACCGCTATGTTAATTTCATGCAAATTCACCACCACACACTGCAAGTGATAGCGCCATGGTAAAATGCGAGATGGAACTTGAAAAAAAGAGAACTTGTCGTTTCACAAGAAATCCATCACTCCCAGGCGTCTGGTGGGCAAAGCCCTCCTTGTCTGCACTGAAAAATCGCCCTGCCGCTTGCTGGAATTAATGTGGGTGGAACTTGGGGTTGAAAAGGATCGGCTGCGAAGTGTTTACCATAATCTCATGTCAGGGCTGACAACAGCTTCAAAGTTCGAAGTTCGGATGAATGTATCTGCATTGGAGGACTTACTTTTGGCTCTGTCAGTTGGAGCTCTCCAGCATACCATTAGTAATGTGTCTTACGTTTCAAAGAAAGTATCAAGCTGGTGATCTTACATTACAATCATGATGTAACACTGACAGTTGCACTAATCCTAAATCCTCTTTGGAATTTCCCGTCTGTAGAGGAGAATCATTTATTTTCTCTGCCACCTACCCTACAAATGTGAGGAAGTATTTTATATCACAACACTGTAAATGTCAGAGTGGTTGTAGTGTAAATTAACATTATTGTATGACAATGATTTAGATGTTTGTTAATTATAAGCATTGTTAGGAAATAAGTTTACACGGCCTCACTGAAACTGACAATAGGAGCGGGTAACAATGAAACGAGGGGGCGAGTTGTTTATCAATTAGAAGAGACAAACAAATGACGTCAGAGTAGCGTGCGTTTCTTTAGAAATGGAGGGAATATCTTCCCTAGAGCATATGTGTTCGTAATTTTTATTGGATATAAAAATAGACGCTAATGTTGGCGCGCTTTATTAACCAATAGCAGCTCGATTATAAACTTTAGGCATATCGGGGTGAGGGAGTATAAATTCCGAGCCAGAGACGGGTAACGCGCAGTTCTACAGCATCATCCACGGGTTACACGTCACTCAGTTCAACAGAATCATCCACGGGTTACACGTCACTCAGTTCAACAGAATCATCCACGGGTTACACGTCACTCAGTTCAACAGAATCATCCACGGGTTACACGTCACTCAGTTCAACAGAATCATCCCCGGGTTACACGTCACTCAGTTTAACAGAATCATCCACGGGTTACACGTCACTCAGTTTAACAGAATCATCCACGGGTTACACGTCACTCAGTTTAACAGAATCATCCACGGGTTACACGTCACTCAGTTTAACAGAATCATCCCCGGGTTACACGTCACTCAGTTTAACAGAATCATTCACGAAGTACACGTTACGCAATTCTACAGAATCTCTCGCATCATAAAGTTAGTTATAAAATGTGAAATACTCGAATTAATAATGTGCGGCAAATAAGTGACCATAGTTACATTCGAAAATATAACAGTTTCAGTCGGGCGTGTATCAAGAGTAATTATGTGAAATGAATAAGGTGTGACGGCAATAAAAGTGTATAAAAACAAATTCTTTTATCACTGTTATCTTTTAGCAACAACTCCTTTCCGTTTACACACCCTGTTTAAGAGATTTGCTCGACTGAGTAATAATAGCTAGCCGGAGGACAAGGAACCCAAAATTCAAAAATAGTAAAACAATAACAGGCGCTCAGCAAATAAGATAACACAAAAGATACCGCGACAAAAGGTATTGCATTCCTTCCAAACCTCGATATCACGATTTCACGGGATTAAATTTTTTGGGTCTCAAATCCAAAAATAACTCATTTTAGTTACAATTGTATGTTTTTGTGTGATAAATACCAAACTTTTAATTAAAGTTCAGCATCTTCTATGCATACAACACGAAGATTTCAGTAAATATACTGCAACCAAAACTAACTTTCTTACGAAAGAAACTTTTAACTCTTTTTATTGTCTCAAACATTTGTTGTGCTGCATTCACATTGAGGCAGTATTTTTAACACTTGAATTATATAATATGTAGATTCAATAACAGCCCAGCTTGAAGCAATATGCATGTAATAATTTGTAAAAATGTATGTAACAATCATTGCAAATGCTTATATTATTATAAACATGTAAGAGCTGTTAGAATAATAAGTTTAAAGTTGCTAACAATGAGGTAACAATAAGGTAACCTTGAGGCAATAATGAGTTTGAGAGTTTAAATGTTACTAGTCATGATTAAAGCAACGATAATGTAAATTTTGTGACAGTTTAAAATTAGCCAATCAACAGCCAGAAATAGCTTTAATTAAATGCAGGTATTCTATTGGACTAGGATTAGCCAATCACAGACTTGAAATACAGAAGCTTACGGGTTTTGACGGTTGAAATATATTCAGTTGCTTGCAGACCTTGGTAGTGACCAGATGGAAGATGTGTTCTCTAAAGAAATATTACGTATTCGTGTGAAACGAAATTTATGTATACGCGTTAACAAAGTGCAACTATTAAATTAAAGAATCTCACAGCTCTTAATATCAGTGTAGTGCTATTTAATTTGTGTCAAGGATAAATAAAAAGAAGTTAATTTAAACTTAAAATCTGTGTAAGCCTACATTCTTGTCGCATCACGACCTGTCTAAGAGATACGTGACTCTAAAACAATACTGATGCAGTCGAGGCAAAAACAAACATAAATAATATCTATGGAAGCAGCTTAATAACAAAGCTAATATATTTTTTTTTAACTTGGAGCGTAACAACAAAAGCATCATCTTCAAATCAGCTTTACATACGTAGTAGCATATTACGTAACAAACAATCTTCTTCAAAATTTACGTCCATATGTGGAAATAAATAAATAAACAACGCAAGGATAATAACTTCCTTAAGTTGGCTCCCATACGTGGGGCAGTTAAACTAAAGCAGCATAATAACTCCAACATGAGTTTCTCTACTCTATACCATTTATTAACGAGTACAAAAGCTTACGTTACGAAAGCTTATTTTTCTGTCTACTTCATTTAAACCGAGATAAACCGTTGCAGATACAGCTACATTACACATTTAAACATAAATGCAAAGAGTGATAGTCAAATGTTTCAGAACTGCACGCTGTATTCTGGCCTTATATGTTCTTCCTATGCAGGCGCGAGAAATAACTGAATGTTGACAGAACTTTAAAAGAATGACAACTATTGAACAATTCGAGCCATTAAGGATCTATTCTCAGAAATGGCATATGCCACAAAACAATTTATTTAAAAAAAATGGGAGTTTTAAGGAGTCTTTTTACTTTCTCTACTACGTATAGTAATTAGGGGAAGTATTGTATTCCACCCAAAAATTCAATACCGAGATTTCACCGGAAATACATGTTTTGAGACACCCTAAATCCAAAAAAAGCATTTTTGGAAACATGTCCGTGTGTGTGTGTGTCTGTGTGTGAACAGCATAACTCAGAAACGAACAGTCGGATAAACACCAAACTTGGTATTTAGGTTCAGTATCTTCCAGAGATGCGACACGAAGGTTTTCAAGAAACACCCCTAACCCCAGATTACCCCTTACATGGAATATTTTTCGAAAATTTTAATTTTCTCAAAAATTGGTCTAACGATTTTGATTAAAATATCATATGCAAATAATAGTTTGGTGGTCTTTGGAAGCTACTGAACCTAAATACGAAGAAGTAGGTTTGGAGGAGTTGTATTTAGACTGTTGGGAGCCGAACTTGAAGTAGTTGCAACCGCACCTATGGTAAAAAGTTTCCGGTAGCCTTCGCCCCAAATGCTTAGAAATATTATTAACTTTGTAATTTTGTCTGCTTCTTTAAATATTATATATTTATGTTTGCCTCGGCTGCGTCAGTATTTATTTTTAGAGACATGTGTGTCTTAGCAGGGAGTGGTGCGACTGAACAATGTAGGCTTACACAGCTTTTACTTCACTCCATTTATTAATGCTTGACACGATTTAAATGACAGTTCACTATATATATGTATATATATATATATAGAGAGAGAGAGAGAGAGCTGTGGGATTATTAATTATTAATTACTTGCACTTTTTAACACGTAAAATATTTTTCGACTCACACTGAATACGTATTAAATTTCTCGAGGACGTATCTCGCGTCCGGTTAGGAACACTGTGTACAACCAACGGGTCTGGTTATGAGCACTGTCTACAAGCAACTGAACTCTGAATTTGTAAATTTTGCTTCATTTTAGTTTCTGATTGGCTAATGCTACTCCAATAGAATACCTTCATTTAACTAAAGCTTTTTCTGGTTTCGATTGGCTATTTTATGAACTGTCAAAAAAGTTACATTATTGTTGCTCCAAGAATTACCAGTAGCATTTAAACTTTCTAATTCATTACTGCCTCAACGTTACCTCATTGTTACCTCATTATTAGCAACTTTTAACCTATTATTCTCACAGCTCGTATATTATTAAATTACGTAATACATTCGCATAACATTATTACACTGTATACAATAATATAAACACATACAATGACTGTAATATACACTTTTTATATCTTGTTACATACACGTATGTTTGGTATTTGTCCGACTTTTCGTTTTTGAGTTATTCTGTTCACAGACACACCCACACAGACAACAGACTGACACATAAACACGGACCGTTTCAAAAAATGCTTTTTTTTATACAGGGGCCTCAAAGCATGCATTTCTCATGAAATCTCGGTATCAAATTTTTCAGTGAACCTTCTCTACCTACCAGGTACGTAGTAGAGAAATAAAAATTATATACCAATTTTTGTACATCATGAAAATTTCGACCAATAAACGCAATGAAACACTGAACTTTAGTTAACCTTGCTAAATTTGGTACCGTTTTGTGATTACCAGCTTCTTGGTCCTAGTCGGAAATCAAATGAGATGTTGAATATTCAGAATACTATACTCAGAATACTCCTATTGCCGCATCCTATTAATGTCATATTGTTCATAAAAACTTATTCTTCTTTATAGCTTATGCTAATCAGGATAATCTGAAAATGATTTAAAATTAACCAATACTATCTTGTTGCATGCACGTTGTGAAAACACCACTAAACTGCCTATATCATAAGTTGAGTTTTATTAGTATTGGGATATTGATGAGAAAAAGAAGAATCGCAAGTTTCCAGCAAGGCGTTCCGAATTAATTTTCAACCTGGGAAAATCCTCACTCAAAACAGGAGCAGATAGTTTGGAAACATGATTTAGCATACTTTTCTCTAAGTAAAGCAGCGCAGTGATAAATGAAGACACACTAAATTGCCCTTAAACAGCCAAATGTTGTCACCTTGGGAATGAACTTGTGTTACTGACAGACTGTGACACTGTTGTCTCCTGTAGAAGTCAAGATTATGGAAATTATGTCACGGTTATTCCACAAAGATAAAGCTTGTCAGTGCAGACCTTCGGTCTTCCTGTTGGGATATGCAAATTCCTGAGTGTCTCACTGGAAGATGTTCCCCAAATCTGGTGGAAACTTTAACTCCTTTAACAGGAATATGATCTTGGCTGCCATGTTTATTTGTCCTAAAACAGGTGTAAATCTCCTGTGTCTTTGTCACCTTATTATCATTCTTTCTTCAAACGTACGAGGCGTGTTTTTTAAAGTACCAATACATTTTTAAAAAGTAATAAAACATTATTTTCCAAATACTTTATTATCAATCATTACCTTATACCTTACACTAGTTCTCCACACGTTACATAGCCGTTATTCAGGCCTGTGATGAAACCCAAGTTTGCAAATAATCTTGAATTTGTTTGGCCTTGTGTGGCCGAACATTGTCATAAACCAAGATCATTCTACCCTTTTGTTCTGTATTGCGTGACAGAGCTTTCGTAGTGTCTCACAATATACATATTTGTTGATTGTCACATTCCTGGGCAAGAATTCAACCAGTAGAACACCTTGTCAGTCCCAGAAAACCGTGCACGTGAATTTGCGAGTGGATATTGTCTAATTGAATTTCTTCTTCACAGGGGATGTTGTGTGCTTCCACTCTATGTATTGTTGCTTTGACTTAGGTGTGATATATGACACCCATATCTCATCACCTGAAACGACGTGGGTTAGAAAATCACCGCCTTCTTCATCATATCGCTTGTCCTGCTGCTCATCAGTAAAACCTTTGGGTATCCATCTTGAGCACAGTTTCCGAATTCCTAAGCGCTCTGTCACAATGTTGTAGAGGACTGACATTGAAATTTGTATAAAATGTGAAGACAACACCAATATGGTGAAACGTCTGTCGTCGTGAATGTTTCCTTGCCCCACAGATTGCACCAAATTATCAGTGATCACAAACGGTTGGCTGCTCCGTGGCTCATCACACCCCCGTTAAACTGTCTAAACGACTTCCTCGCCATTATTGTTTCCCCATAAACCCTACACAATTGGAGATGAATGTTTGCTGACGTAACATTTCTCGCACAGAAAAAACGAATCACTGACCTGACGTCACAGTCGGCGTTGCGTTCAATTATTTTGAACATTTCGAAACGCTCTAACAACAGGAAAATACAAAGTGATGATCGCTCACAGCTGGGTATGGCTTCCTGATGAATGGAAGAAGTGGTCACGCATGCTGAGCGGCAAAAATTAAAACAGAACTTACTTTAAAAACATGCTTGTATGTATTATACCTGTGGTTTTGTCAAAACCTGGTTTGTGCTTCTAGGACTATGCCATTATGAGTAACATTATTACCTCTGAGGCAGTATTTTTAACACTTAAGTGATTTTAGTAAAATTATACAGTAATAAAAAAAATATAATAACAGCCCGCCTTAAAGCAATACGTGTATGTAACAATATATAAAATATTGTAACAATACAAATATTACAGTCATTATATATGTTTATATTATTGTATACACGTTCAACAATGTTATCTGAATGTATTGCGTAATTTAATAATATAGGAGCTGTGAGAATAATAGGTTAAAAGTTGTTAACAACTTTGAGGCAATAATGAGTAAGAATGTTTAATAATGCTACTAGACGTTATTGGAGAAACAATAATGTAAATTTTGAGACAGTTTATAAAATAGCCAATCAACAACCAGAAAAAGCTTTCGTTAAATAAAAGTATTCTATTGGATTAGGAATAGCCAAACAGAAACTGAAATATAGCAAAATTTACAAATCTAGAAGTCAATTGCTTGTAGACAGCGCTCATAACTGGACGCGTTGCTAGCAGACAGTGTTACTAATCAGACGCGTGATGCGTCCTCGAGAAATTTAATACGTATTCGGTGAGACGAAAATAGTTTACGTGTTAAAAAGCGCAAGTAATAATCAAAATAATCTCACAACTCTCTATATCAGTGAAGTGTTATTATAATCGTGTCAAGAATTAATAAAAAGGAGTGAATTAAAAATTATAATCTGTGTAAGCCTACATTCTTCAGTCGCACCACCTCCCTGCTAAGAAAACCATGTCTCTAGCAATAATACTGACGCAGCCGAGGCAAACATAAATATATAATATTTAAAGAAAGAGTCAAATTACAAAGTTAATATATTTTTTAATTTTTTGACGAAGGCTACCGGGTACTATACGTGCGGTTGCAACTACTTCAAGTTCGGCTCCCCAAAAGTTGAACTACAATACAACTCCTACAACAAACCACAAACTACAAATTGACGCCCAAAACGTGGGGCAAATAACGTAAAAATACTGTCTACTTCACATGTCAGTCTGTAGATTAGACTAGATTAGACTGCATTGTGTGACTTCACTGCTGAACCATTGATACCCATAAACATAGAACATATTGCTATGCAGCGGCCTTGGCCCAATGTTATCGGGAGCTCAGCTCCAGGTAGTCGGATATAAACAAAGATAAGTCGCGTTCTCGCCCGGCGCAAACACCAGAAATGCTATCGGCAGATTAACAGCATCTTCTGGAAGTTTGCGTCCCCCCGCTTCAGAATATGTCTCCAGAATGATTCAGTAGAGTCGGGCAGTGAATGAGAAAGCGAGATGGCGACATCAAGTGCGCTTCTCCGAGCGAGTTTCTGACGACTAGTGTGACGTGCACCGAGTGCTACTGCGAAGCGAGAGATCATAGAAGTCTGGCGTCGACTCCACAGAGAGTGAACCGTCCAAAAAAAAGAGGCTAGGTCACGAAGAAAATGAAGTAGCGGCGAAATGGAACTTGGTGTGAACGAAGTGAAGTCACAGTGAAAGTTCAACCAGATAAAATCAGTGATAATAAGAACTGAGTTAAGTGACGTTTCAAAAACTGGACAAACTCTAATACTAAAGATATGCGCAATTGAGCAAAGAGCACTTTGAAACAAACAAAACTGAATACAAGCACGCTGCGAGATACCAGGTGAGTCAGCTGCGCCGATTCATTTTTGAATTTATGCAACCTGCTAAGCGATATATGTGACTTACACCTTTCTTGAATGCCTTCTAATGGCTGATTTGCATAACACTTTATAGAGGAGGGATACATAACTCAGTGCATAAGCGTTTTACGGGACAGAATCGCTATGTATGTCGATGCAAAAAAAATTCCAACCTGACACTGGGAGCAGCAGTACCAATTTTAGCTAATTTTGCAAACTTTTATTCTTTAGCATACATCCATGCATCTCTTTGATAACGCCCCTGAAGGAACAACCTATCACATGCATCGGTTGACAAAACTATTTGAAAACAAAATGGCAGATCCAGCGGTGCGATCAATTGGATTTAAGCCGTTAGTCAATGTACAGCCTTGTCAAAAAATGCTAAGTATTAAGTAGACAACTTCTCTTATTTCACAAATTATGGCGTATTTCAGATCATACAGTAATGGTAATGACTGATGCAGTTTATTTTTTTGATTTAAAACTACCAAACCGAGCTAAAAACACTTTATGACGCTGCAAAAAGCGTGTAAAGATTCGAGGTAGGTTCTACTTCTGCGATTACTGATTCATATAGGAAGCTCAGCTTGCAAGGTAGCATTGGCCGAATGGTATTATCGTGGTTGCTTAAACACTGCGCCACTTTAATTCGGGTTCAAATCCTTCTGGTGAATTTCAAACGTTTTATTACCATTTGTTTTATTTCTTTGGAACTATAATTTGAATTATGCTATAAATAACATTTTGATAACATTAACGTGTGTACAAAATAGAATAATCGTCATGTTTTCCACCGCAAAGAAGAACTTCAAAGCCCAAAGTATGCAGGTAGATTACAAAACGCATGTTACAGCATGCAAGAAGGTTTCTCCGGCAACATACACAAATGTGCATTGATGAAGATGGTCGTCATTTTGAACATTTACTTCCTTGATGAAATCCACGCTCTTCAACAGTTTATTATTCCGTTTACCCGTGAACTAGCACATTTACAACTCCTTTGTCAATAGAAGAAGTGAAATATAAGGTTTAAACATGAAACAAAAACTTTTAGATTTAATATCGTCGATATGCGTCCAAGAGAATGAAAGCTAACTACGTAACACGGTTTACAACACCAGATGCGGTACAGATTATTATAGCAAACATGACACACAATTATCTGATTGTAATTCTTATGTCTTTGGCTCACAGGAGAGCTAGTAACAAAAACAAATAAATTAATACAGTAAAATACAGAAAATAAACACAAGGGGAGAGAGAAAAAAATAACCAAAACAATTTTATGTTTGTATCAGATTCAAACCACACCTTTGCTTTATCACATTCCGGCAACTAAACCACTATGCCATAACACACGTAGTCTATCCCCTCTTCGGGAAGAGGTTCCTCTATCTCCTTGCAAGCATTATATCCATGAAACTCCGTCTTTTTTAAGGCTTTCGTAGCTCTTTGATTCTCATTCAGGCCTTTAATCGTTAATGCTAGTTGCGTACAGCACCAATAGAAGGGCAGAGCTACAATAACAGTTTGTTTGCTAGAAGGGTCAAGTTTTCACATTAGACTAAAAACTGCGGGTTGCATAGATACGAATACCTAGGGGCACAAAGGTACAACTCTACATATGTGCCTCTTATACGTATCTCTCATTAACAATTCTACAACAGGCCCATAAGAGTGGTTTGTCATTTAAAAACATCAAAATACTATTCTGACACGCGATCCTAAAAGCGGTTGCCTTACGGACTGATCAGTTTTGAAAGGTCTAGTCTGTAAAAGATACTACAATAACTCTTACGGATATGTCTGTTAAACGAAAAGGACACGCTCTGTAAATACAATGCAATTTAATAATCCAGATTTACTCCATTTTGTCACATCAAAATTAAAGGTACATGCATACAATTAACCCCATATATTTATGTATTCACTCACATATCCATGGTTATTCAAAAAGAATGCACAGACTTTAAATATTTGTTTCTAATGAACGACAATAGATGGCGGCACATCCGATACATCACTGAACAGAGAAATGTTCAAAATGTTATTTTATATGTTCAAAATGAGCACCATTTGTTATGCAAGGACGTCCAGTGCTTTTCCGTTTGCATACACAACCATCTACGAATTTATTGTATCAATTGTAAATTTTTTATGACGAGGCGCCCCGTTGTTGAATTTACAAGGAAATGCACGCTGCAATGAAACAATGGATCCACTCTTTGCATAATGTAGCACACAAAACGACTTTTCCTGTGGCGTCGCCATCTTCGCGTAAACAAACTGCGAGTGGTTTAATGTTATTTATATTTGTTTATTGTAGCCCCACGTTGTGGTAGCCAATTTGTAACGGTATTAATGTTAAATGTTATTTAACATTATTGTAGCCCCACGTTTGGGTGCCAATTTGCGACAGTGAATTACTTATAATGTTTGTTTACATCATGTATTGAAGCCTTCTTGTGACGTCATTCATTTGTTCGGTTTGTAGCTCCATCTAGTGTTAGCAATTTGTGGTAGTATTAGTGTTCGAAAGAATTTTTAAGTTTTGTTTACTGTCCTCCGGCTAGCTATTATTTCTCAGTCGAACATGTCTCTTGATCAGAGTGTGTAAACGGAAAGGAATCTTTTATCCAAATATAACACTGATGAAGAAATTTGTTTTACACATTTATTGTCGAACACGTTAACTATCACATTTATACATTGATCTTAACACTCGCCAAACTGAAACTGTTTTAATAACTTCATTACTAATCACTCTTAATTCGCGTACTTCAACTTTGTGTATAATTAACTTTATAATACTTTAGATTTTTGTAACTTGTGAATCTATAGCCGACGTATCTCATACAAATATTTTGACGAACTGACGAACTGAAGACGACGTGTAGTGCACAAAGAATTTTGATGAACTGAGCGACTGAAGGCGACGTGTAATGTATTGAGATTTTCGATGAACTGCCCTCGATCTACCTCTGACTTGGCTTTTTATACACCCACTCCCCGATATGCCTAAAGATTATAACTGAGCTGCAATTGGCTAATAAAACGCGCCAACATTAGCGTCTATTTTAATATCCAATGAAAATTATGAATACATATGCTTTAGGGAGAAAATATTCCAGAAGTTTCTACCGAAAAACGCGCCAACATTACGTAACTTCCTCGTTTCCAATAATGATAAACAGCTCACCCCCCTCTGCATTATTGCGCGCTATTATTGACAGTTTCAGTAAGGTCGTAGAAACTTACTTATCAACAATAATTACAGTCAAGAAACATCTCAAATCAATGTCACATAAAAATGCATATTCATATTACAATCATTATTTACATTTAAGTAATTTGTGATACAAATTACTGCATCAAAACACAGCGCCTCTGTAGGTACTGAATAGAACTAATAGGTTGGGTTTAAAACTTTGAGCTTTCCTCTATTCAATGATGTGTCGTACGTGTCGCTATATATTGTCCTTAACTAAAAATAAATATTTAAAATATGTTCCTTCTTTTTGAATAACACTATATCTGTTATTTTACCACGGAACATAACCATGTAAATGAAACCACGTTTCGTCAGAGAATAATATTAAGCGTGGGTCAATTACTTTATCATTTCGCAAAATCCAATTACAGATATTTACCCTCTCTGTTGATGCAGTGAAAAATAAATTAAATGCAAAAAAAAACAAAAAATTGGAAGAACTAAAAGAAACATTCTGATATTTAACTCTCAAGCATAAATGAAAATTGCTTTAGAATATACCAGAAATGTGCGGATAGAGGGAAAATTTCCAACCTCTCTTATGATAAGTTACGTGCTTATTATAATTGTAATTGTAATTGAAACTCGCATATAAGAACCCTAGGCAGTTGCGCGGATACTATAACAGTTGTGACGGGAGTCCGAGCTGGAGCTGCCGGTGCGCGTGCCGCCGTGCAGTGGCCGCAATGTGAAGGAAAAGCATTGTACATTCGCGGTGTACCGTCACTCTAGGCTTGGAATCGATATAGTCTTGTTTTAAGCATTTCAAGGCAGTCTAAAAAGTGTATGCCACACATGTTAAAAGTTATTTATTTTTAACATTTTATAATAAATAAGGTTAAAACATTATAATCAAAAGCTTTGAAAACGGTGAAAGAGATGCAAAGTCAAATACACTCTTCCAAGGCGATGCGAGACCCACTTTCTTTTACAGAAATGTATTCTGACGAAGGTTAGCGCAAGGTGACAGAGAATTATTTAAGAAAAGCTGCAGCTAGAAGAAAAATGCCGGACGAGAGATGTTATGAGGCTAGAGATGTCCCATTTTTTTTAGAAAGGAATAATTTAACATATGTCACCTAGGTAAGTGCTTGGTGCTACAATACCGTGATGAGAATGGCAGCACAATGCGACCGTGAGAAGGGTTTTAAAGCGTGGCTACATGTTTCATACAAGAAACATTGTGTCTGTCTAGGTCGTTCCGGCTGAGACGTGAGATTCTTGCGCGGCGCGGTACGTATTAAATAAAAGAAACAGTAGCTACTTCTGGCAAAATTAAAACGTACAACAGCAAGTATTTGGAAAAGTCGTATTGCAATAAACAGTACGCGACATCCTACTAGAAATGCGTACAGTAAGTATGGGAAGTATTGTATTTCACCCAAAAATTCTATGTCGAGACCTCATCGAAATGTATGTTTTGAAGTCCAGTGAACCCAAAAAAGACATTTTCACTTTCTTTACTACGTATAGTAAGTAGGGGAAGTATTGCATTCCACCCAAAAATTCGATACCGAGATTTCACCGGAAATATATGTTTTAAGGCCCCCTGAATTCAAAAAGACTTTTGGAAACATGTCCGTGTGTGTCTGTATGTCTGTCCGTGAACAGCATAACTCAGAAACGAACAGTCAGATAAACACCAAACTTGACATTTAGGTTCAGTATCTTCCAGAGATGCGACACGAAGGTTTTCAAGAAAATCCCCCCACCCCGGATTACCCTTTAAATGGAACATTTTTCGAAAATTGTAATTTTATCAAAAATGGCTACAACGATTTTGATTAAAATATCATATGTTTAAGATATTTTCATGACAAATGAAATGTATATCTCGAATTTTCTGGGAATGTCTCCAAAAGTATTCTTCATTGTGAACGACTTTTGCATAACTGGTAAACCATAAGAGATAAACAAACGTTTACTACACAAAAAATGTAGATCGTGTTAAAATACATAATTTATGTCATATACATCTTTTTTGTTGGCTGAACCATTTTCGAGATATTGCTTGTTATTCCCTTAAATTTTCCAATACTTATACTTTTTCTCAAAATCCTTATTCATTTGTTTTTGTCATGGTAATGCAAAGAGAATGGAATACTCCACATAGCAGCCACCTCTTAAAATATTTGACTATCGCTTAAAGCCTACCAATTCCCCTTGCATCTACAAGAAAATTAGCAATAAGATTAACATCTCGATATCTCGATTAACATGGAGAATAAACGTTTGTAAAAATAGTTTGTACAAGAGTAGAGAAAGTCATGTGAGTGTAACACATCGGATTTTTAATTAAGCGATACTGCAGTACATTTTGTGTACATGAAGATCTCTTTTAGATTCCAGCCGCATCTTCCTAGCAATGCTGCTTCTTTTCTCACGCAGACTTTAATAATTAATATCCTAGCTCTTTCCTTTATCTTATATTTCTGCTACAAATCTTCCTTGCACCTCTTTGTACCATTTCCATTCCGCTAGTCGAGTACTCATTTCTCTTCTCCCAGCCTCACATCTCCCACTCAATGTCTTCAATATTTTATCTTATTTTTTCCAGCTGCTCTCAGCATTATTGCTCTTTAAATTTGTCTCGCTCTTCTGCGAGGATCATTTTCCCCTTTTCTTTTGTCTCACGTTCGTTCTTTCTCGAAAGCTCGCAAGAGAATCGACACTAAAGACAATTCCCTAAGGTCTCGATATGTACGTGGAACGATAGTTCAGATTATCTTAGTATTTTCAGCAGCTGAGGTGAATGCGTTCTGTACCATTACGAAAATGAACAACATTGACATAGAATAGCCATATTTGTTTTCCATCTTTCTGTGAAAATTATTCTGAAAATTTTAAAAGCGTTGCTGCTATTGTTTGCACCTTCAGACTTCATAAAAGAAAAATAACGTACGTTCCTCCAACCACTTTCCTTTTTGTATTTCTCTTACAAAGCTGTTTCTACTAAAGCTTACTACTTTCTCTACCACGTAGAGAAGGTATTGCATTCCACCAAAACATAAATAAATAAAACATTTTTAGAAAAGGGTGCGTGTGTAGGTAAATGTATCTGCAAACAGCATAAATCAAAATCAAAACGTCGGGTAAATACCAAGCTTAATATTTAAGTGTAATACCTCACAAAGATGGGACACAAAGATTTTCAAAATAAATTCCTAAGCAAAACTACAGTTCACACAGCTCTTTATTTTTTTATTTTCTTAAAAATGACTATGTAAGGAGACATACTCAATAGCAAATAAGTATGGAAAAATGATGATATATACATATTGCAGATAATACGATTAAGAATCAATGTTAAAATATTGAGAATACTTGAATGAAAAATCAACTTGTAACACAGCAGTAATTATTGAACCGGCAAGCTAGCAAATAGGATAAAAGTCCACTGCTGCATACACACTAATGCGCACAGGTTCAGGCTAAACCTCAGAATGAATGAATGATGTATTATCTACTTTGAACTTACATGCAATCTATACAGTGTTTGAAATACAGTGGAGTTGCTTATTATTTCTCTTCTCTTATATTTAACATTGTGTTGTATATATAATGGGAAAGTATAATTTTCCACTATTTACTTTTTTGCCTTGTTACTGTTTTTCCATATTTTCTCCAATTTGTTTCACGACTCTTTTAACCACTTTAACTTAATATTTACTAGATATTTTCCTGGTTTCTCCATATACTCATTTGATCTTGTATTAAACATCTGTCTAACCTTTAGCTCTATTGGTAAATTTTTCCATTTTCCTAGTATTAAATTCTCTCTTCCTTTATCCGTGACCTCGCATTCCAGAAGATGTCAATTGTCATGTAATCCATTAAATTTGGTACATCTCTTTCCCCTTCTTTTCCCTTTTAGACCACTTAAATTCATTACACCTGTCCTCGCTCATGTATATCCCCTTCTGGCATCTTTGTGGCATACTTCGATATATTTTTTAAATAGATAGATAAGGTATTTTTATTGGTTTCAAATTATTGAAGTTATTTCACAAATATTTAGTGCATGGGTCATTGACCGTACATGCATATTTAAGATACAATAGAGTGACAAAATAAACAACACAGAAATAAAACAAAAACAAAAAGGTACAAGAAAAAGAGAACTGGAGATAAATTACCTTTGTCTAACTGGACAAATTTGACCTAGCTTCGCGCACTTTAGCCAAAAAATTTCCCATGTTTTGCCAGTTCCTCGGGTCAGCCAGTAGATCCCAACATGCCAAACTCTTTCTTGAGGGACTTCAGTTTAATCGTCCGCTGGTTCTCCCACTGTGCACATTCCGCCAAAATATGTACCCAGTCCTCATCCAAATCACAAAATGGGCAGATTCTCCTGCCAGAATCGTCGTTCATTTTCTATGCCCTCCAGCCCCCCAGTCTAACCCATGCCATTCCTGATTTTCCTTTCTTCTTATATTAAGTATACATGTCTCTTTACCCCAGCTCAATTTTATTTCATTTGCTAGACTTAGAGAAGGTTTAATTTTATAATCCGATTCTATTCCCTGTCTTTAAAATATATGTATATATATATGCATATATAATATCTATTAATGACCTTTTTTCTTTGAAGCTACTTCAATTTCTTGCTTTTCGATATCCTCCACTCTTGCTCTGATTTCTTTCCAGAAACCCTTCTTTCTGCCCATGTTCCCCTTATTCCTGTTTCTTCCACTTTTATCTGTATCTGGTGCATCCAAGTTTCTTTTTTTACTTTCTCTACTACGTATAGTAAGTAGGGGAAGTATTGTATTCCACCCAAAAATTCGATACCGAGATTTCACCGGAAATACATGTTTTGAGACCCCTTGAATACAAAAAAAGCATTTTTAGAAACATGTCCGTGTGTGTGTGTGTCTGTGTGTGAACAGCATAACTCAGAAACGAACAGTCGGATAAACACCAAACTTGGCATTTAGGTTCAGTATCTTCCAGAGATGCGACACGAAGGTTTTCAAGAAAATTCCCCCCTAACCCCAGATTACCCCTTACATGGAATATTTTTCGAAAATTTTAATTTTCTCAAAAATGGCTCTAACGATTTTGATTAAAATATCATATGTTTAAGATGTTTTCATGACATAGAAAATGTATATCTTGAACTTTCTGGGAATGTCTCCAAAAGTATTCTTCATTGTGAACGACTTTTGCATAACTGGTAAACCATAAGAGATAGACAAAATTTTACTGCACAAAAAATGTAGATCTCGTTAAAATACACAACTTATGTCATATACATTTTTTTGTTGAGTTAACCATTTGCGAGGTATTGGTTGTTATTCCCTTAAATTTTTCAATACTTATTTTCTCGAATGGAAATTCGTTATTCATTTTTTGTCTTGGATATACAAAGAGTATTAATCTGTGGCAAAGGGAATGATGCTGCATCTAGCAACCAGCTATTAAGAGATATGTATGTGCTTAAAGGCTACTGTATTTCTATATTGCCCTTGTAAATATATATTACCCTTACATCTACAAGAAAATAAGCAATAAGATAGAGTCTGCAAATGTTTATCTCGATTAACATGAAGTAGATGGAGAATAAGCGTTTGTAAAAATAGTTTGTACAAGATTGGAGAAAGTCATGTGAGTGTAACACATCAGATTTTTTCCCATTTTCTCCCGTACGGCCAAGCATTGCTTTAGTATCCCATTTTACTCTAGTAGCATTATTCTGAACCAGTATTTGGTTTCCCTTTCTACCATTTTGCCTTTAGCTCCCACCCTTCCTAGTTCTGCTTGTGCTACTCCATTTGGCGACCTCCTTGGTAATCCCAGGCTTATTTTGCAATAATTCCGATGTAAAGCATTTACATTTTCCCATACTTTTTCCAGCCTCCATATCTCTGATGCTACAACACCCTTGCTTCCACCACTGTGCTATATATTCTTTCTGCCCAAAAGTTTGCATTTCTGTATTTTGATCACACATGCTCTGATTACCTTTATTTCTTGTTTCCCCTTTGCTAGTACTTTTTTCTGTTCTCTCCAATCCCCTGCCGTACTCCTAGATAGTCAATTGTCCTCACTACTTCCAGCTCCGTTCCTTCCCAATACCACTTTTCGGTCTTTCTTAGTTTATATCCTACCTCAGAAAACAGAAGGAGATAGAAATAGTATTCCAATTCCTGGAACTCGAGGGAGTTGGTAAAATATAAGGAGAAACGTGTGTTTTAGAACAAGATGAAGATGGTGGGGTTTTACCAACAAGATATCAGAACGCGTGACTTCCAAAACTTGGCTCATTTTATTCTCATAGCATGATAGGTAACGCTACGCAAAAACCAATAGAAATAATTGTAACGAATAAAGGCGCGAATTTTGGCGTCATATGAGAACAGATAAAAGGGGAGGGAGGCTCCGAACAACTCCAACAATGCTGGCCTACAATGGTGAAGGCAACCAGGATTGTTTCAAGGAATGGACCGTCTCCACTAGTGCGCCTTGTTTTCCTCAACAAGGCGCAATACGACGCAGCTCTTCAAATGGACGTGGAGCTATTTGGTAACACGATACGATTTGAAGCCAGCCGCACAAATTGGACACCACCGTGCAGTCGCTGCTGCCAGTATGGGCACTCGGCGGTACACTGCAGTAACCCTGCACGCTGCCACTACTGTGGCTCTCCGGCCTTGACTTCAGCCTGCAAGCAGCATGATCTTCCTCGACGAAGATTCTGCGCCACCTACTGCAGGCTGGATCACTACACCGGCCAAGCTTGCTGCCCACTCTACCCAGGGAGGGCGGCACCACAACTGGCATAAGACGCTCCACCTCAGACGTCCCGCTCACGCCGGGAGAGAAACATCACCAACACGACCACAACCACTACTCTGACAGCAATAGAAGCATCAATTACTCAACTACTAGCGGCCTCAGCTTCCATACAGGCGGAGGTCACCCAACTCAACCGAAAACTGGAAGCGCTTCGGCAGGCCGCCAACCGGCGGTTTGGAGGCATCGAAGCCAAGCAACCAACCGCGAACAGAACTACGTCAGCGCCACAGGAGGCCTTAACAGGCTGAAAGCTTCAATACGGGAACTCTCTCACTACGACGACCCAGATCTGCTGCCATCGATACAGCGTGAGCTACCCAGAAGAAGAAAACACTACCGACACTACCGACGACAGGGCCGAGTGGCTGACGGCCATCGAGGCCTCAATCGCCGGCATGAAGGAACAACAGCTACGCGCCACCACTGACATCGCCAACAACCTCCGCCAGCTACAGGACAACCATCACAAGCTGGAGGAAAGCAATCTTCTGATCCGCAACTTTCTAGAGCAATATGTCCTGCAACAACCTGCTCAACACAACAGACGCCGCAGATGAACACCCAACGCCACCACATAATCACACAACCACCATTGACCATGAACATCAAAAGTCACCACTGATTGTTAGGTCGCTGTCAGGGCCTCGGTCATGGCAGTAGCCTAACCTACACCGCGGAGAACTCCGTAACAAGCAACAGTCACCCACAATCCGCCGGTTGCGCAAGCGGTACCGGCCACCATGACCACCAACACGACATAATAAATAGAGTCACCTCAGAACAACACCCTTTCTATTCCTCTTCCTTTTTCTCTCCCAATACCTCTACTCCTTCCCCCCAAAAAAGAGCTTAGTCACTCTGCATTCATTCTCCGATCTGCTCAGATACTGTTACACTTGCTACTAACGTAGCAGTCTTTTCGTATTCACAGTAATATGATTAAGCTATGAAGTCAGGTGGAAGATTCTCTGTGTGATGCACTAGATAGGTCCACAGAATAATTTCAATAGTAGCGGAAAGAGTTAAGATGTAAAAATCTATAACATTCATAGTTGCAAGCCATCTGAGTAGGCATCTTCTTTTAATAAACCAAAGTTTAAGGTAAATATGTTTATTATTTTGCTTTCACCTACAAAATCGTTGAGGTCACATTATTATCAAACTAGCTACGATAGGACACTTTCCTCAGCTCTCCGACTAGCAGCCGACACAGAATATTAGAACTACGGAGATCCAGATTGTACATGAGGATACGTGTACACCCGCTACAACTAACGATTTTGATTAAAATACCATACATTAAATATATGTATTTATATGTGAAATAAAATGTATATCTTGCATTTTATGAGAATAGCTTGTGAAAAACTCTACATTTGGAAGGGAACTGAGACGGTATTTATCCGTACTTCATTGGTATGCAGGTATTAATGCAACTATTAGAATAACTATTGTAGGATTCTATCATGAACGTAAATATTACGTTATTTTATATAATGTTATTTTATATTTTTGTAACCCATGTAACATGCACAGGAATCTTCCACCGTTAGACTTCAGCAATACAAAGCCGCGAAGAGAAAGTTTTCTGCAGCTCTCACGAAACAAAGACAATCTGTATCTATGTTACGCGTAAGAAAGACTCAACTACACGATGCGCTATGAACCCCAGAATAAGATAGAATCAAGGAATTTCTCTATTGTACAAAATCATGTGACTACGCAACAACGAATCAGTAGGAAGCAGAAAGCTTATGATTTTATCAAAATTCGAAGAACCCGATCATGGGCAGCCAATAGGAAAATTAGAAATAATTCGAAAACAGCCAGAGTATTTTCCTATATAAGAAGCATGTAGAATGATTCTGCATTCCCTAGTATGTCTTGTAGTTTTTCATAAATATTTTAAAGTGCTTGAGTACAATTTGTTGTGTGTGTAGAAACTACATAAACCGTATAATCAATTACGGGTATACAAAAACCATTAACTATTAACTTTGTTATAATCAATTTACGACAGTGGATGTTCGGTAACAAAGACAATTTTACGTTGACTGTAATGTGTTTTCGTGTTAATACTATAGTTCCAGTACTTTAGAGAGTGAAGTAAATAGTGTTCTCGAAAAATTAACTTCTCGTGTATTCTATGTATGTAATTACTTTCTCATGCACATCACCCTTTGAGATCTCAGACTAGTCTCATTTCTCAATCCCGACGACAAGCAGAGGCAACCCAAAGACGTCGGAATCCAGCATCCACAAGAGAATCTTCCGCCACGACGTAGATAGATGATGTGTAAGAGAGATACAGGAAGCAAAAGCGATAGTTAGAACTTTAAAAGTGGGTCGCTGAATGGTAGCTTTGAAATTCCACGAAATCACGAGAAACAAATATGATATGTAAATGTATATGGAAAGTTCTAACCAATCGATATGAATATCTCGGAAGTACAGAAAAATGTAGATAGATAGATAAGGTATCTTTATTGGTTTCAAATTATCGAAGTTATTACACATATGTATCAAATGTAACAAAAATCAACATAAAGTGCACTGTTTTTACGAATTCTATGATACTTGATATTTTTCGTGTAATAAGTTTCTTTATTTTTATGGCTTACCAGTTATATAAAATTGTATAAAATACATTCAGAATGAAGGGGATTTCACACACACATGCGCGCGCACACACACACACATACACGCTACTTATGCAAATATATACAGAGGTGGACAAAAGTGGATAGACGGTAATTAAATATGAAGACTGTAAAGATGTACTGATATAATATGATAGAGATTTGTTAATTAACACCTAATAATAGATATTTTCTTGTAAATGCTGTAACATCCTCTATTTAGACACGTCGACGCCACCAGATGGGACGCAGCCGTGGTATCTCCATCAGATGTGACGTGAGGCGTAACATCACTTTGCCAAACCGGTGCGTATAGCAGATGTAACGACACCACGGCGTCTTCACTAAATGAGACGGGACGGGGACGCAGCTCAGGGATATCGTGGAGAGGTTATAGCTAGCCGAGAGCTGGAGTGTTGGTTAAGAGTAACACAGTTAGACGTGTAATTCTGGTTCCAAAACCTTTCTAATAAATAACCTTAACTATATTGCAAGAAGGAGTGAGCTGGACAGCTTTTGAGTTTACCTGCTAGACGGAAGAAGTCCGGTGTTCCATCTTCAACATGCCCAGGCCCTATGTCGAAGTGAAAACTAGCACAAAATAAATTTAAAGGGCCGGCCGTCACAGAGTCCTGTTAGGCAAGTGATACGCAGAGCCCGAACCGTCCAAAAACTATAAGTTTAAACACCCGAGGAGTATGCTGACCATGTGTTAGACATCACTGACGTAGGGAGGTCTCAGCATGACTTGCATAATCTCTCCACGTGTCGAATTTTCCTTCATAACGTGATCATTTCCCCATAAACCATAAGATGTAACTCCTGCTTACACAAGCATTCGGGAAATGACCCACAAGAATACTGAAGTTACTTAAAGTTGGTCCTGAATATCTCGAATTTTATAAAATTGTATTTGTCACATTCGTAAATTAGAACTATAACACTATTCAAGTCACAGTATTCAAACTGTTGGTATTTAGCATTTACACTTGCTGTAGTCTACATTTAACACTAAAACGTTTTATTATTCAGTTCCCTACTATATCAATTTCTTAGCATTCCTCCCTACTGTGCTGAATCATGCCATCAACAGTACGTAGTTTCCTTGGAAAAATCTTATATTTAACAGCTCTCTAAGAGAAAACCATAGGGGTAAGACCTAGATACCTTTTTGGCCATTCAGTTGCTCCTTTTTGCCCCATGCACTTATTTGGAAATTTCTCATCTAAAACGCCTCGTAGAATTTATGCTTAGTGAGCAGAAGCCCAGCTTGCTAAATATAGGATTCATCATTGTATTTGTCACTTTTTTATTAATCAAAATCGTAGGCTATTTTTGAAAAATTCTTAAGTAAAAAAATGTTATATTTTATTGCTTAGTTTGGGGTGAGGAAGTCTTTTTTGAAAATCTTCATGTCAATCGAAGGAACTTTGGTATGTAACAGAATTTTTACTTTCTCTACTACGTATAGTAAGTAGGGAAAGTATTGTATTCCACCCAAAAATTCGATACCGAGATTTCACCGGAAATACATGTTTTGAGACCCCCTAAATATAAAAAAAGCATTCTTGGAAACATGTCCGTGTGTGTGTGTCTATGAGCAGCATAACTCAGAAACGAACAGTTGGATAAACACCAAACTTGGTATTTAGGTTCAGTATCTTCCCGAGATGCGACACAAAGGTTTTCAAGAAAATCCCCCACCCCAGACTACCATTTACATGGAACATTTTTCGAAAATTTTAATTTTCTCAAAAATGGCTATAAGGATTTTGATTAAAATATCATATGTTTAAGATATTGTCATTAGAAATGAAATGTTTATCTCGAATTTTCTGGGAATGTCTCCAAAAGTATTCTTCATTGTGAACGACTTTTGCATAACTGGTAAGCCATAAGAGATACACAATTTTACTGCACAAAAATGTAGATCGCGTTAAAATACACAATTTATGTCATATACATTTCTGTTGTTGAATGAAACGTTGTCGAGATATTGCTTTTTATTCTCTTAAATTTTCCAATACTTATACTTTTTCTCAAATTCGTTATTCATTTTTTTATGTCCTGGACATGCAAAGAGAATGGAATGCGCCACATAGCAACCAGCGTTAAAAGATTTGACTATCGCTTAAATACTACCATATTCCCCTTGCATCTACAAGAAAATTAGCAATAAGATTGACATCTCGATATCTCGATTAACATGAAGCATATGGAGAATAAGCGTTTGTAAAAATTGTTTGTAAAAGAGTAGAGAAAGTCATATGAGTGTAACACATCAGATTGTTTTAAATTACGTTGTTCAAACAAACACACACACACATACACACCTTTTTCAATGTTCCTTTTGGTTTACCGGCACTTGAAATCATGTATTTCCGGCGAATTTGGATATTGAATTTTTGGGTGCAATAGAATATTTGCTCTGCCTATCACAGGTATACGACAACTAAATCCTATTTAGTTAAGAATGGTATAAAAATTTAGTACGTAAAATCAAATCATACTGGCAACTAATAGCGATATAAAAGTACGTTGCGAAAACCCTGTGACATTTCCTCCTTGTTCTACATTCACAATCTAAAACGCCGAACTCTTCGTTTATATCGAACGGTTTCGTTAATTTATTCAGCCTTTGTATTAGAAATGTGTAATCACATTTTTCAAAACAATGTCATAGCTGAGAGTGCTAAAACTGTTAATTGAATAAAAACGATTCCTTACTAACCAAAAGCAAAATTTACTTTGGGTTACAATTTCCGGATAACTTATAATTAAGCCCCGGATTCTTAGGTTCTGACCTATTTTATTCTTGAGCTCCTACACTCCAAACTTCGGTTTATTTTAATGTTTTAGTTACCAACGAGTAATATACTTTAATTTTATAGACCCTAAATTGACCTAATTTTACGTTAGAACCTAATAAAACCTATTTTTCGTGATAGAACCTAAAAGTGCCTAATTCGGATATTTAAGCAAATGACAGTAGATTTATGAATATAAAAGTATTTTTAAAACGAAGGGAGACCGTTCGAATAAGGATACTATTAAATAATTAGATTATGAAATCTTGCGCAGTACCTTACAATAATAACTTTAATTAAACCGTCCGCCACAATAATAAAGTAATTAAAACATTCGCCGCCTTCAGTTATCATTTTCTAGCCATAGTCGAAAGAGGTGGTAAGCGGCACGCGGCATTTCTGAAACGTGTGATGTTTACATGCCGCAACAATAGGTGAAAACTAGAGGCAAACATTTTAATAGCGCTGTTGAGTAGCATGCATAATTGCTTCTTCCGTTATAGGGAGTTTCTAACACGATATTTTTTAATTTGGTACTTTCAAATACATACTAAAGTTACAGTTAATTTAACTTTTTACAATTTAAAGTTAGTGTTTTAAACAAAGTGCCCAGTGTTTGCCAAGGATCCTATAAATTCCTAAATTCAACATATAAGATCCTATAAAATCCTAATACACTGATACATAGAACCTAATTTTAACCTTTAGAACCTAAAAATCCGGGGTTACCTTTAATAATGGATTCGCTTAAGTCCTGGAATAGCATAATTAGACTGCAGTTTAATTTTCTCTGGTGGCAGTAATATATATCGCTCCAAAATTATACATCGAGATTTTACCTGAAACCGCAAAAGAAGCATGACTAGAAATAGATGCTTTTGTATGTGTAAACCAGATAGATGGAGAGAGAGAGAGGGAGAGAGAGAGTGTGTGTGTGTGTGTGTGTGTGTGTGTGTGTGTGTGTGTGAGACACATAACGCAAAGTAGCATAACTCAAAGACGAAAGTCGGATGCATACTATACCTGGTATTTGATTTCAATATCTTCCAAACAAACATGAAGATATTAACGAAAATGCTCCCACACCAAAACTACTCTCTTCATGGCATTTTTATACCTTCGGTTTTTCAAAAAAAAGGCTACAATAAACAGAAACAGAAGTGAGAAACAAAATGAATACCTCGATATTTCGGTGAATAGCTTTGGAAGACTTTGTATTTGACTGAACCTACAAAATGTACCACAATAGAAATGTACAGCTCAATTAAATATGTAACTGTGTCCAATAATTTTTTCGTAGCGTTAGCGTTTTCGAAATACTCCCTGTTGATTGAATGGTAGTTATTCATACCGTAGACATGGTTGAAACTTTGGGATTCTTTTTACTTTCTCAGCCATCTACGTACTGTACGTAGAAGTATTGCATTGTACCAAAAAATTCTATATTGTGATTTCATCTGAAATACATGTTTTAAGGACACTTTAACCCAGAATTAATTTTTCAAAAACCTCTGTGTGTGCGGGGGTGGGCATGGACTGTGGTTGCGAACAGTAAAGTTCTAAAACGAAATGTGGAATAAATAACAAACTTGGTATTTAAGTTCAGCATCTTCCAAAGATACAAGAAGACTTTCAAGATAATCCTCCATCTCAATTGCCATTTATATGGAAATTTATTCAATATTTTTTATTATCTCAAAACTGTCTGTAACGATTTTCATTAAATACCTTATATTTAAGATATTTACATGACAAAATGCATATCTTGAATTTTCTGGGAGTAGGCTCTAAGCTTTTCTTAATTCGGAAGGAGTTTTATATAATTTTGCATAACCGGTAAATCACAGTAAGTGATAGCACAATTTATTTCAAAGTACTTTTTCTAAAACGTTGTCACTATTCGGCTGTTTTTCACAATGCAATGGAAAGACTTGAATTTTAAGGCCAGCATCTAGCGTCCAGCTTTTAAACATCTGACCATAGATTCGGTTTCCCCTAACCCCTTGTGTCTGAAGCTAAATGTGTAATAAATTTATTTCTGCAAAAGTTTTTCTCGATTAGCATGAAGTAGACAGAAAAAATAGCTTTTATAAGAATAGTTTGTAGAAGCTATATAAAAAAATCTGATGTGTTACATTCTCATGACTTTCTTTACTCTTGTACAAACTATTTTTACAAACACTTATTCTCCACATGCTTCATGTTAATCGAGATAAACATTTGCAGACTCTATCTTATTGCTAATTTACTTGTAGGTGCAAGGGGAATATGGTAGGCTTTAAGCGATAGTCAAATATCTTAAAAGCTGGTTGCTATGTGGCCGCATTCCATTGTCTTTGTATGTCCAATACATAAAAAAATGAATAACGAACTTCCATTTGAGTAAAACTATAAGTATTGGAAAATTTAAGGCAATAACAAGCAATATCTCGAAAATGGTTCACTCAACACAAAAAAATGTATGACATAAATTGTGTATTTTAACGCGATCTACATTTTTTCTGTAGTAAAATTTTGTCTATCTCTTATGGTTTACCAGTTATGCAAAAGTCGTTCACAATAAAGAATGCTTTTGGAGACATTCCCAGAAAATTCCAGATATACATTTCATTTGTCATAAAAATATCTTAAACATATGATACTTTAATCAAAATCGTTAGTCATTTTTGAGAAAATTAAAATTTTCGAAGAATGTTCCATGGAAAGGGTAATCTGGGGTGGGGGGATTTTCTTTAAAAGCTTCGTGTCGCATCTCTGGAAGATACTGAACCTAAATACCAATTATGGTGTTTATCCAACTATTCGTTTCTGAGTTATGCTGATATATTTCCAAAAATGCTTTTTCTGGATTCAGGGGGTCTCAAAACATATATTTCCGGTGAAATCTCGGTATCGAATAGACGAAAGTGGCTAGAGAAAGTAATTTGAATGTTACACATCAGTGCTTGAATGGACTACTATACTTCATCTCACGACTATAAGTAAGCTGTAGAGAAAATAGTAATTGATACTTGAGAGTCCTGAAATCCCTACTAATATAGCTCAATTTTGCAAAAGTGATGAATTTAAAATCATTTGAATATAAGTTCCACATATTCCCCAGTCTTGTCTGACGATAAGACGCACATCTGCATCTCCCTGAGTGTGGCCAGCTACCCTACGAACTCTTTCACGGTTGAGTTGACATTGTAAGCAGGATCGAAGACTTGTACCTCTTATTGGCTGCTTTCCCCTCGGGAACAGGAAGCAGTTACAAGGGGGAAAGTTCTGCAGAACATGGAGGGTAGTCTAATAATTCCTATTGTCAGGAAGTCAAGAGTTTGTAGATGCAGACGCCCCAACAACCAACTCCGCCACCGAGGGGCGTTACTCAGCATATGGTGGAACGAAAAGTTCTATGCAGTTCTAAACGACAGCTAGCAATACACGCCGTTGTAATTTATGCGGAAATGAATAGTTTTCATGTTCAGTTGTATATAAAGGGCCCTTGCTGCTGTATCACGACACGGCAGTACAGTGAATATCATTAGAACTCGAAATTTATACCAGCTGGCCCTCCAAGACCTTATTAGTTTCTTTTAAATAACGCCCAAGCATTGGTTATAGTGTCCATCTTGTAATAATAAAACATGCAGAAAGTTTATATTATGGTGCTGTTGTATTATATTTGGACCGTTGGGGAGCCGAACTTGTAGTTGCAACGCAAGTTTAAAAAAATATTAGCTTTCTAATTTTGACTGTTTCTTTAAATATTACATATTTATGTTTGCCTCGGCTGAGTCAGTATTTATATTTTATTTTAGAGACGTGAATGTCTTAGCAGGGAGTGGTGCGACTGAAGAATGTAGGCTTAAACAGATTTTAAGTTTTTCTTCACCCCATTTATTAATGCTTGACACGATTTAAATAACACTGTGAGATTCTTTTGTTAATTACTTGCACTTTTTAAACACGTAAACTATTTTCGTCTCACACTGAATACGCATTAAACTTCTCGAGAACACATCTCGCGTCCTGTTAAGAACACTGTCTACAAGCAACTGACTTCTGAAGTTGTAAATTTTGCTCCATTTTAGTTTCTGATTGGCTAATCCTAGTCCAATAGAATACCTTCATTTAACTAAGGCTTTTTCTGGTTGTTGATTGGCTATTTTATAAACTGTTACAATAATTGCATTGTTTCCAAGAATTACAAGTAGTATTGTTAAACTTTCTAATTCAATATTGCCTCAAAGTTACCTCATTGTTAGCAACTTTTAACCTATTATTCTCACAGCTCCTACATTATTACATGTATACAATGATATAAACATATACAATGACTGTAATATACACTTTTTATATATTATTACATACACATATATCTTTAAGGCGGGCTGTTATTATATTTTATATTATATAATTTTACTGAAATCATTAAGTGTTAAAAATACTGCCTCAAACATTTCGATTGTGCTTCATCTATACTAAACTATGAAGAGAAATTGTAATAAAAAGTTTTTTGGAAGTTATTCATTCGATTTGAACCATTTCTTTAATAATAGGTGTCTAAGGGAACACTGTTTTTTGTGCAGCGTTATAAATTGAAATTTCCTCTTTAATGTGGCATACATGTTATATTTTTTGCCACAATAATTATATTTTAATTAATGTTTTAAAAGGGTACTGCATTTTTATTTTCTGTATCACTTACATACTAGTAGATACATAATGTAAGTATTGCATTCCACCCCCAAGATATCATCGGAAATACGTGTTTTAGAGCCCAATAAAAAAAGTATTTTTAGAAAAAGGTGTTTGTGAACAGCATAACTCAAAAACGAATAGCCGATAAACACCAAACTTGGTGTTGGATTTTGTACCTTCTAAAGATACGACACCAGTATTTTCAAGAAAATCCCCCACTCCAAACTACCCTTTACATGAAACATTTTACAAACTTTTTATTTTCTAAAAAACGGCTGCAATGATTTTGATTAAAATATCATGTGTTAACGATATTTACATAACAAATAAAATGTGTATCTTGAATTTTCTGGGAATAGTTTTTGATGTCCTCTTCATTTAAAAGGAATTTTCTATAATCTAGTATAACTGGTAAACGTTAAACGACACGTTAAAGGATTCCGTGTTACACATAAATATAGATCTCTTTAAAACACACAATTTATTTCAAATAACATTTTTGTTGCATCAGTCATTTCAAGTATATTCCAATTGCTCTTATTTGGTCATTCTTTAAAGTCCTTTCAACATTCAGTAATTTCTCGAGATTGCGTGGAAACAGTGTGGAATTTTAGGCCAGCATATAGCGTCCAATTCTTAAGCATTTGACTATCGATGTTCCCTTTATATCCTAACAAAATGTGTAATTCAGCTATTTCTGTAAAAATTTTATTAAAATGTAGTACATAGAAAAATAAGGTTTAGTAAGAATCTTTAGTATACCCACTAATAAAAGATGGAGGGGAGAGAAAGCCACATGCATGCATCACATCAGATTTTTACTTTCTCTACTACGTATAGTAAGTAGGGGAAGTATTGCATTCCACCCAAAAAGTCGATACCGAGATTTCACCGGAAATACATGTTTTGAGACCTCCTGAATCCAAAAAAAGCATTTTTGGAAACATGTCCGTGTGTGTCTGTGTGTGTGTGTGTGTCTGTGTGTGTCTGTGTGTGTGTGTGTGTCTGTGTGTCTGTGAACAGCATAACTCAAAAACGAACAGTCGGATAAGCACCAAACTTGGTATTTAGGTTCAGTGTCTTCCAGAGATGCGACACGAAGGTTTTCAAGAAAATCCCCCACCCCAGACTACCCTTTACATGGAACATTTTTCGAAAATTTTAATTTTCTCAAAAATGGCTCTAACGATTTTGATGAAAATATCATATGTTTAAGATAATGTCATGAGAAATGAAATGTATATCTCGAATTTTCTGGGAATGTCTCCAAAAGTATTCTTCATTGTGAACGACTTTTGCATAACTGGTAAACCATAAGAGATAGACAAAATGTTACTACACAAAAAATGTAGATCGCGTTAAAATAAAAAACTTTTGTCATATACATTTCTTTTGTTGAGTGAACCGTTTTCGAGATATTGCTTGTTATTTCCTTAAATTTTCCAATACTTATACTTTTTCTCAAATTCGTTATTCATTTTTTTATGTCCTGGACATGCAAAGAGAATGGAATGCGCCACATAGCAACCAGCGTTAAAATATTTGACTATCTCTTAAAAGCTACCATATTCCCCTTGCATCTACATGAAAATTAGCAATAAGATTGACATCTCGATATGTCGATTAACATGAAGCATATGGAGAATAGGCGTTTGTAAAATTAGATTGTACAAGAGTAGAGAAAGTCATGTGAGTGTAACACATCAGATTTTTTTTTATGTGTGGTCCACAACACTTCAGAAAAAAGGGCATAACTTTTATTCACTTTGGAGTAGAGTGGTGAACTTTAGCCCAACTTTAAGGGAAAAGTTTACTCTACAAATTGGTTTATCCATGTAATTTCTTTTTTTCCAAAATATATGCGATATTGTTATTTCCATGTTTTGCTTTCAGCAATTGTTTCTGTGAATGACAATTAATGGTATAAATGACTCGTTTTCTCAGAAGCTACTGAAGTGTTTCCTAATTCAGTTTCAGAATCAGGAAAATCTCAAAGTCTCTTATGAATATACTTTGATACTTTGAATAAAAATTATATTTAATAGAAACGTTCCTATCTTCCTTAATAGACAAACCTATTTAATAAAATTACATGTTAGCTTAGAAGTCACACATCTACATGCTGTACAAATTTCGGTCGGATATCTTCAATAGTTTCTGAGGTAATTAGTCATGAATTTAGGAGACTTAGTGTTGGTGGGAGGGGGCTTTTAATCTTTCCTTAAATATTTTTGTTTCATGTAAGTCATGTCCTTTTAATTTTTATACAGTCTACCTATATCTAGATAGTAATTAAATCCTTCGTTATAGAAATTTCAGAAATACATGTCCTGAGGCACCCTAAATCCAAAGAAATACATCTTTAAAAATATCCCCTCGTGTGTTTGTATTTACAGAATAACTCAAACACGAAATGTCGGATAAATGTCAAACTTTGTATATAGTTTCAGCATCTTCTAAGAATGCAACATGAAGGTTTTCAAGATCTACCACCCCAAGTTAGTTTTTGTATACGACATACTTCGAAACTCTTTGTGTTCTCGAAAATGTCTAATTATTTTGATTTATACTATGAAAATAGCAAATATTTAGTATAAGTGAAGATAAAATAAAAAATATATAGATCTCGTTAAAACGCAGACTTTTGTCAAATCATTTTTTTTTTTGTATTATTAACCATTTCTGAGTGAGGCAGTATTTTCAACACTTAAATGATTTCAGTCTAATTATATAAATGTAAATTCAATATCAGCCCGCCTTAAAGCAATATGTGTGTGTAACATATAAAAACTGTATGTAACAGTCATTGTAAATGTTTGTATTATTGTTTCCATGTTTAATAATGTTATATGAATATATTACGTAATTTAATAATGCAGGAGCTGTGAGAATAATAAGTTAAAAGTTGCTAACAATGAGGTAACAATGAGGTAACCTTGAGGCATAATGAATTTGAGAGTTTAGAAATAATACTTGTGATTCTTGGAAGCAATAATGTAAGTTTAGTGACAGTTTATAAAATAGCTAATCAACAACCAGTAAAAAGCTTTAGTAAAATAAAGGTATTCTATTGGAGTAGGGTTAGCCAATCAGAAACTGAAAAGGAGAAAATTTTACAAATTCAGAGTTCAGTTGCCTGCAGACAACGTTACTAACCAGATGCAAAAAGTGTCCTCAAGAAATATAATATGTATTCGTGTGAGACGAAAAATAAGTTTACGTGTTAAAAGTGCCATTAATTAATAAAAATAATCTCACAGCTCTCTATATTAGTGAAGTGTTACTTAAATCGTATCAAGCATTAAAAAAGGAGTGAAGCAAAATTATATTCTGTGTAAGCCTACATTCTTGTCGCATCACAACCGTGCCAAGCTATCCATGTCTCTAAAATAAATACTGACGCAGCCGAGGCAAACATAAATTATTAAAGAAACAGTTTAGTTACAAAATTAATATTTTTTTAAACTTAGGGCGAAGGCTACCGGAAAGCTGGTACTATACGTGCGGTTGCAACTACTTCAAGTTCGGCTCCCCAACAGTTGAAATATAATACAACTCCTTCAATACAAACTACTTCAAATTGACTCCCAAAGCGTGATGCAAACAACGAAAAGACAATATCTACTTCAAATTGGCGTCCATACGTGGAGCTAACAAAGCATCTACTTCATGAGGTATGTGTTGTTATTGTTTGGAATTTTCAAAGACATACTTTTCTCAAGTGCTAGGTAGTCATTTGTTTGTTTCTCGTGATGTCATACAAAGAGTGTAGAATTTCAAAGCCGGGCATATAGCGACCTACATTTTAAGGGTTTGACCATGACTTCTGCTTCTTTCTTCATGCTTTAGACATTTCTGTCTATTGCAATCTACATATATTGCTCATGCCATCTTTAACAGGTATTTCTATACTACTTCTTGGTTTATTACTCATAAAGAATTGTGGTAAGATTTCAGTTTTCACCTTTTATTTGGTTCCATTTAACTGCAATTGTCATATCGGCGGAATATATTGCCTTTTCGGCAATGGTATGAACCCATATGCACTTATCGCTGGATTTCTAGATTTCTGTAGGTTTTTCACACAGATCACTCTCACATTTACACCTCATTCATACTTCCAGACACTGGGAAGGATAAAGAATGATCTTGGCTAGAGAAAAATTCCAAACCTCCAGCCGGGAATCGAACCCGAGACCTTTCAGTTGTCTTTCTCTGCACATGGGTTATCCACTTTTTTTTTTGGCTTTATAATAAAGTTTATATATTTCTAATTCTTCTCATATTTCTTAATTTCTTTCATGGTCGGTTTTTCTATTATGTGTAATCTACTTTAGGAACTTCATTTCACTTAAATAGAGTCTATTTATTTATTTATCAACGATCGCTTCAGTTACAAAGAAATGTGTGATAAAACCAGTTCTAGGAACGTGTATCTCGATTAAGATGAAGTAGATAGGGAAAGAGACTTTTATAAGAATATTTTGCAGAAGAATGGGCATAGAAAGTCATTTCAATGTAATATACTAAATGTTTTCTGTGTCGGAATACTTAGTATTGCAATCAGCAGCGCAATAGAAAATCTTTCTGGAATATTTGGGCATTTTCAAAACAATAATAAACAGAAATTATATAGCAGAATGAAATATTACAGAGGTTTGTACATGCTAAAGAAAACAACACGAGTAATGCTACAAACATTTGCTTTATGCAGCACCATGCTATTCACACGTGCCAATTTTTCTGAGGCAGTATTTTAATTGAACTTGGCAGGCTACAGTATTTCAGGTCGCACACACACCGTGGCGCTGATGTTGAAATAGCTGCCTAGCGACATCAAATCAACTACGACCGTAGCTTTAATGGCGATGGGGAGAGTGGCCGTTCACCTACTAATGAGATTTGATTGAATCAGACGGATGTATAATGCACGGGGACCTTTGAGTTGTAAATGAAACACAAATAAAACCATAGGGGGATAAAATTACGAAAGAGGAAGGATGGCTACTACCTGTTGTGAGGTGGGGCCCGAACTGAATTAACTCTGTTGTTTTTCCGCTTAAATTTCCGTTTCGGATGAGAGGACCCCCTCCCCTCAACAATTAACAGAGTCGCAAGGGAATTAGCCTCCCTCCTGTAGCGTTAAAGTGTGAAGTGAGGCGGTTTGTTTATGATTTTCAAGGTTAATTGCGTGGAATGACAAAGTTACGGCGCGTATGTCACCGCCACTGGACAAATTGATGAAAATGCTAGCCCTTAAGCGCGCGAGTGGATGCGCAGACTGCTAGATAATACACACCAATTTGACATCGCAGCACAATCCCAATGACTAATGTACGCAGATATTCCATACATGTATGTACCAATGAGCGTTAATCTCCAATGTTCGTAATTTAGAGTCGCTTCAAGCTTTCTCTGGCTTGTTTGAGTAGTCAACATGAGTACACGTTGCTGTTCTGAGACCGGAAGAATATTTACGCTAATCCCAAAGTAATTTCGAGCTATGTTCTCAGTAATTACAGATATAATAGTACATTATGCAACAGAACTATAATGGTAGTAATCTAGACACAAGAATGATAGTAATATGAGCGTCTTAATTACAATTACAGTCAAGTTACATAGACCGTATTTGGTCAATCACATTATAAGTTGAATGCTTCGAATTTTCAAAAAAAATTACTTTACCTTATTAACTGTGTGTAATAAAGAAGATTTGTTCTTTACGTTGTTTATTTATTTAGCTCCACGTATGACACCGAATTTGAGAAAGATTGTTTATTGTTACCATGTTGGAGTTTTCACCACGCCTTGGGCGTCAATTTGAAGTAGAATGTTTATTACGTAATATGCTGCTACGTATGAAAATCCGTTTTGAAGATGTATTTTTGTTGTTACGCTACAAGTTTAAAAAATGGTATTAACTTTGTTATTAAACTGCTTCTTTAACTATTTATGTTTATGTTTGCCTCGGCTGCGTCAGTGTTGTTTTAGAGACACTTTTCTCTTAATCAGGGCGTGGTGCGACAAGAATGTAGGCTCACACAGATTTTAAGTTTAAATTCACTTCTTTTTATTAATCCTTGACACAAATTAAATAGCACTACACTGATATCAAGAGCTGTGAGATTCTTTAATTTAATACTTGCACTTTTAATACATATACTTATTTTTCGTTTCACACGAATACGTAATATTTCGCTAGAGAACACATCTTCCATTCGGTTACTACCTGGTCTGCAGGTAACTGAACATATTTCAACCGTACAAACCCGTAAACTTCTGTATTTAAAGTCTCTGATTGGCTAATCCTAGTCCAATAGAATACCTACATTTTACTAAAGCTTTTTCTGGCTGTTGATTGGCTATTTTTAAACTGTCACAAACTGTCATTATTGCTGCCTTAATCATGGCTGGTAGTATTGTTAAACTGTCAAACTCATTATTGCCTCAAGGTTACCTCATTATTAGCAAATTTAAACTTATTATTCTCACAGCTCTTACATTATTAAATTACGTAATGCATTCACATAACATTATTGAACACGTTTACAATAATATGAAATCATATGCAATGACTGTTGCATACATTTTACAAATTATTACATACATATTGCTTCAAGGTGGGCTGTTATTGAAATTACATATTATATAATTTAATTGAAATTATTCAAGTGTTAAAAATACTGCCACAGTAATTAAATGCTGATCGGATATCAGCACTGTAAGAGTACACGCCGTAAATATTAAGGTTTTGCAGGTAAGGTGAAAGCAACCAAATTGAAGCAAAGGAAATGCGTTCCACTTATTAGATTATTAAAATTACAATGAAAAGAATTTATTTTATTTTAAATAAGCATATTTTCATTGTTTATCTGGATAATGTATCCCAGGGATTGCTGCTTTGAAGGTGTTAAAAGGTATGGGCGATAGGGAAGCTGCGCGCGCCGCCGAGTAAGATGAGAGTGAGTCGCTGAAATATTATGGAGTTCAGTCACGTCATATGCAATTAGCGCTGGACCAAAAATTACTTTTTAGTATAGCTGGCGCAAAACTTCTGGAGTCGTGACCTTTATTGTCACCCCAGCTGCCGAGCCTAGGAATGGTTTATGTTTAGCTTAATCAACGAAAGCGATATAATACCTTTGCTTACTCACAGTGCGTAACACATACAGTCTGCATAGGAAGTGTTCCGTATCTGGTTGTAATTTCAAAGAGAGCAGTGCCTAAATAGTACTTATTTTATAGTTGTTATATTTATAGCCATGGCTCCTACGTTTTCAAAGTTAAGTGGTAATGTATTACATAGTCAAAGCAGGGGAATAATTGCAAATGTTCTCGACTTCATGAAGCAAGAAGCAGAGATGAAGGAAGAAAATATACGTTCACCCTAGTTCCACAAAAGCCTTAAGAAAGTGAAAGAAAGAGTAGCCAAAGCGACTGGTGTTTCACAGAGTTTCCGTTTCCAGAGTTTTCAAAGATAAGAAAAACCATATGGATGAAAGAGTACCAATTGACACACCTGTGAAGAAACATAAGGTCCCTAAACGATTTCGACAAATGCGTCGTTCGGCGCACGATTCACAATTTCTATGTGGAAAAAAAAACTGTGCTAACAATAAGTAGGTTACTCATCAAGCTGAAAGACAGCATAAATGTCAAGGTGGTGCTACAAGTCTCAGAAAAATTATAAAAGATTTAGGGTTCAAGTGGAAGAAACCAAGAAGAGTTCTAATAGAAAAGCGCGACATACGATCTCAGCTGGAAGAGTACCTTACTCAGAGGTACAAATTAGAGGGTCAAACTATAGTGTATGAAGATGAGTCATACATACACAGCAGTCATACAACATCTAAAAGTTGGAGTGACGATAGCGAATTAGGTGTGCAGTTACCTGTTGCCAATAGGCAAATACTTATTATGGTTCATGTTGTTCGTTCTAACAAAAACCGAAGATTTTCATCAAGAAATGAATCAGAAAATGACATGAAGTGAATCAACACCATGTTGATACCTATTATGCCTGCTGGGTATGTTCTGGTTATCGACAATGCTTCACAATGTGGCAACACTCAAATTGACAAACCAGCTACCTCAAATTCCTTGCAAGAAGAAATGAGAGCTTGGTTACTTATGCATAACATGGCTTTAGATGAAAGCATGAGTAAAACAAATATAACTTAGTTAAAGCCAACAAACCGCTTCGAAGTCATAATACTTGGCCAGATATTAATACAACATCCCCATAATGTACTTAGACTGCCACAGTATCACCCAGATGTAAACCCAATCGAATTAATCTGGGCTGATGTCAAAAATGGGTGGCCTGCAGAACTATCGCTTTTAAACTAAAAGATGCAGAAATTGGAAGTCCAGAATGGGAAAATGTATGTCGATATGTTGAATGAATTGAGAATCATTATTTCGAAAAACATGGACTTGCAGAAAATCAAATAGAAAAAATTCTCATCCAGGATAATGGTGCAGAAAGTAGCGACGACACATGACGGCAATGATGTGAGGGATTCCACAGAAGAGGAAGGGCTGTCAGGTGTGGAAGAACTGGAGGCAGATGGTTGACAGTGTTTTTGTATTAAGGGCATTTTACAGCGGTGGATTTAAATATACTGTATATAACTATAAGTTTATCAGTGCAGTGCATAGCCGGTGTGCGGATATTCGACAATGACTGTCCCACGCACTTCTGAAGCATGCAGACGACGGTCACCTCCCGATCTGGTAAGCAACTCGCTTCATAGCTGTCATTAAGATTTTCACACGTCTAGAACTGTTGCGCCAATTATTCGCTCTCTAAAATAGCTACTTGTCAACACGCCAAAAAACATACTACGAAGCTCAATCCGAAAGTAATGCCTCCCATTTTTTGTGTTACCTTTGAGTGTCTGAATTAGATTATGTTATTGTAGTATTAATTGCTGAACTTTCCCGCTAGTGTCCTGTTAGTTTCATTTTCCTGCAACAGATAGCAGCAGCAGCGGAGTGTTCCAAAATGGCTACTGACATCGAGGTGCGTACAGAACAAAGATGTGTGATTGATTTCCACACCGCTGAACAAATTGCACCAATTGAAATCCATCGACGCTTGCTAAAGATGCATGAAGACGATACAGTAGTTGTGAGGCGTTTTAAAAGTGGCGAAAAGGATGTGCGGGACAAGCGACGTCCAGGTTGACCCTGCTCAGGTGCCACAGCAAATAATGAACAGCGTATCGATCAACTCATCCGTAATGGTCGACGGATTACGACCAAGGAATTGTGTGCAGAGCTGAATGTCGGCTGTAATGCCTTAGACAAGACGTTACGCAACCTTAATTATCACAAACTGTGTGCGAGATGGGTCCCGCGGGTGCTTTCAGAAGACCAAAAAGCTCATCAAATGGAAATTTGTCGGGACCTGCTGGACTATATGAGGCTGAAGGTGCCAATTTTCTGAATTCCATCATCACCGGAGATGAGACACGGTGTCACCACTACGAGCCAGAATCTAATCGACAGTCCATGATGTGCTGACATCCGACTTCTCCAACAAAGAAGTTCAAGACAACGGCCATCCACAGCTAGCCTCAGCTCGTTCAGAGTGGCTCTTGTTCATCGTTGGCAAAAGTGGATAACGAATGGGAGTAATTATGTGGAAAATAACAGTATACAGCTGAAAGTTTGCTCTATTTAAGCGTGTTATTGTGCCTTCTGCATCTGTTGTAGTTTCCGTGAAAATAAATAGGAGGCATTACTTTCGGAATGATGCAGTACTTATGGAACCTGCCTAGGTCTCTAAAGTCGTCATGAAAACTTTTAGCGTGTAATAAACAAAATCATATGGCAGTAATAACATCTTCGTTCACAAGAGAAGCACTGATTAGATTACGCCAGTCTTCAAGAGCAATTATATTCCTTCTCATACTGCTGGCGAGATTTTAGTGGCAGCAGCGATTCAATGCTTCTGATTCGAAATGAAATTTCCTCGGGATTGCCAGCCATATTTTCACTCACAAGCTTGTTGTTTAGAAACGAGCGCTCAGAATAGGCACTGCCATTTACATCCGCATCTCATATTGATATGATCAACGCTTTCTAGGAGGCAGAGGTACGGTTCATAGCATAGATGCAGGTGCCTGTGAGATTGATGACTATGGTTCTTATATATATATACACACTACTCATACTACACATTTTATTTATTTAATATAATTTTGGGAGGCTTTACTAAAAAAGCTATTTATGCACCAGATACGCTAAAGTTTTAGCGGAATCGTCCAGTATTTCATCCATTAAAGCCTTATTTTGCGTACTGGACATTTAACTATATGTCATACTTTCTACATGCAAGCTACTCTTTAGGCAATAGGGAGTCTTGATCATCTACAATTGTTATATATTAGTTATTGTTTGTCTCCACAGAAATGTCAATCAGTTTAACCTGAACAGGCATGTTCAGTTAGAAACGTGCCGATACTTCTGGTTTTCTTTAGTGTTTTTCTTTATTTAATGTTGGCAGAAACTCCTTATCATCCGTGTTTCACACCAGTTCTGGGTGAGACAATCTCTTGTTGATTTGAATTTAAGCCCAACACACACGCATTAGCCCATGGACAAAGGTCAGATCTAGGTGAACGGCGAAAGGGGAAGAGTACGGAAACATATCACCAGAGTAGCTGGAAGACATGCTTCGCAACGCATAGTTTGATGTCAAAGGTCTGACATCAAACAATAACCTATAAAACAAGTTGGTGTGACGCTCGGGAGCGAAGGAAAAGTGGGCAGCAAGACAAAGAATACCGAAGTGGTGTGCTAGAAGCAGGTAAGTGATGGGGGCTGTGCTTGGCAGTGTTGGTTTATTATTTCCTTACCAACAAACACGCCTGCTCATAATACCGGTGCGATTCGACGCATACTTAAATGATATTGATAGATTACAGTCACTAGACAGAAAACATTTAAATGTAGCAGTTTTATAACAGAATCATAGCTTACAATATGCTGCCTGTCCATGTAAGAGAACTGAATGTGACACAGTACATTTCTAAAGCAAAAACGTTGGTTGAAATGATATTTTTATAATGTGGACGCTTCTTTTTTAATACCAACGTCATTACATCTTTTTATATCAAATTTTGTATGTATATATTATTTTGACTATTACGTTTTACCAGTGTAATTAATGGCCGAAACAATAAAGAGTAAATAATTGGCTTATGGTTGGGGAAGTGTAAATCTAGACAAAGGTGGCGTGTCTCACATTCTGTTTCTCAACTCATGAAATTTTAGAGTTTAGAGATATCTCAGTGAAATTTTTCAAGTAAATGCAGTAGGCATCAGTAAAACTGCGCGACAGTTTTCATTAAATTTGGGCTAAGAGAATCTGAGAAAAACATAAAGAACTGTATAAATTACAGATTATTGATAATAAAACATGTATGCACAAAAATTATATTTTTAATATAAAGTAATGAAACTATACGAGTGAAATGTTAGTTCTGATGAGTAAGTTGTTTTCCAATATCATAATAGAACTGGATTCTGATGTTTTGTTAATTATCAATTGTTACTAAACTCTAAGTGATAACATATTCAGAATAAATCTAATATTGAAAGGAATGTAATAATTATTCTAGTAATCAACATTTGTGATCATGTGTTCTATATATGTGAAAACTTTCGTTCTTATTGATCAACTAAATCTTGAGGAAAAGGTAAAGTTATATTACAAAAATTAATTTGTGACAAATTCAAAACCAAGTTACAATCATTTCTGAATAGACTTAATAATTCCAAGTCTAGAGCTACAAATTCAAAGGCTATTTAAATACCTTAAAGGTAATTTAGATTCAATAAACTATACCTAAAATTATCCGGGAAAGGTTGTAGAACTTTATTATGCCAATATGCAATTCTTTTCTATTTTACACTTTCGAGTTACCTTAATCGACTTCGTTTGGTATGCTAAATCTGATATTTCAACAATAGCATTTCTGGTCAGCTAATGTCACACACTTGAAGGGACTCAGTGTATTGCTGAGCTTGCAGTAGTTCCTTCTCATTGTTGCTTGTGGGCCCCACGTTAGGGCGCCAGTTTGCGGTGGTACGTCGGTTCTAGAACCACGCTGAGCGGCCAATTTGCGATAGTATTTCGCCTATTTGCGGTGGTATGTGGCTATTTTACGGCACAGGATTTGTAGGAATGGTCCCGGGTTCGGTACTAACTCAGGGTTCTTTGCACGGATCTTGGATCTTGGGTTAGTGGTGAATACGACTGTTTGATTTCCTGCTCGTTTATTTACCGTCACCGTTTTGACGTTTGATTCCTGCTATTTCTTCGACACACACACGCGCATTTCCTATTTGTTACGCTTCATATCATCGCGTCTATCTGCCGACAATTTTCTGACAAACATCTACCACGGCCAAGTGTGTATTCTAAAATCTCCTGTTTCTCTCTTTCAAAGGTTCTACATCTTCCCATTCGACTATCACCTGATTTATAGCTTCTTTCATTGGAGGCCTAAGGCTATCTTTTTTGGCGAACATTGACCCTTTTCTACACATCTGCGTTCCAGCAACCTAACGGGACACTTAACAATAGAGGGACAAACCACCCGTTTCCGTCCGCTGATGGCACTGTCTCTAACTCAACCCTTCGACAAATTTACAGTCACACTCGCTTTTCAGTTTTATTTAACACTATCTTTATTTTATTGATATTTATTTTCCCTATGATTGTAACTTTATTTAACTACTCAAAACGTACTGCTTCAAGCTCCACTGGAGAATTTCCAATTTTTGCTTGATTCGTTCTTAATAAATGTTTATTTGCTAGTGGTTTCTTTCAGCATGGTATGCCTATTTTGTTTCTCGTCATGGCGTATTCAAATGAGACAGAACAGGAAAGAATTATGTTGCTGTGTTACGGTTAGAAGTAATCGCAGAAATTGACGTTGAAGATTCCGATGACTGGCAATTCGACTTTGAAGAAACCCAGGACACTTTGTATCCCATCATGGCATATTTATATCAGACAGAATTGCAGAGAATTCTGAGATTAAGTAATTGATATAAATGATGCCGAAGATTCCAGTGGCGGAAAGCTCGACTCTGAAGAAACTCAGCATGATTTGTATCACTTATTGCCGTTTGAGGCAAAACAGGAAAGCATTCTGAGACTGTGCAAAGGATAAAAATGAAGCTAAAGATTCCAAAGACCGAAAATTTGAGTTTGAAGAAACCCGAGATAAGCTATATCACGCCTTGGTTACTCATATGAGGTAGGAAAGGAAAGTGGTTTGCGTTTGATAGACAAAACAATGCTCAAAAGTGATGCTGAAGATTCCAATGACGGAGAATTTGACCTTGAAGAAACTCAGTATGTCTTATATCACATGGTGCACTCATGTGAGGCAGAACAGGAGAGAATTTGGGATTGTTATACCAAATAATGGCTATAGGTAACGCTGAATAACCACGGGGAATTCCACTTTGAAGAAACCGAGTGTCCAGAATATAAGAATGACGTGGTCACAGAAGAAAAGTGATATTTGAGAATGATTGTTATTGTTTCGTTATTTTGCCCCACGTTCTGGCGCCAATTTGAGAAACATTCTATTAGCTCCACGTATGGACGCGAATTTGAGAAAGACGGTTTGTTACGTTATTTTATTTGAGAAAGGTTAGTTTTAGAAGAAGTTGTATCGTATTTCAACTGTTGGGGAGCCGAAATTAAAATTCGTTGCAACCGCACGTATAGTAAACAGTTTCCGGTAGCCTTTGCCCTAAGTTTAACAAAAATATTAACTTTGTAATTAAACTGTTTCTTTAAATATTTAATATTTATGTTTGCCTCGGCTGCGTCAGTATTATTTTAGAGACATGGATATCTTGACAGGGCGTGATGCGACAAGAATGTAGGCTTACACAAGCTATTATTTTACTTCTCATTTTATTAATACTTGATACGTTTTAAATAACACTTCACTGATAGAGAGCTGTGAGATTATTTTATTAATTACTTGTACTTTTTAACACGTAAACTATTCTTTTTACTCAAAATACGTATAAAATCTTTCAAGAACGCATCACGCATCCGGTTACAATCACTGTCTGCAGGCAACTGAATAGATTTCAACTGTCTAAGCTTGTAAATTTCTGTACTGCAAGTCTCTGATTGCTTAAACCTACTCCAATAGAATACCTGCATTTAACTAAAGTTTTGTGGATGCTGATTGGCTATTTTTATAAACTGTCACTAAAATTCCATTATTGTTACTCCAAGAATCACAAGTAGTAGTGTTAAACCTTCTTACTCATGATTGCCTCAAGGTTACCCCATTGTTACCTGATTGTTAGCAACTTTTAACTTATTATTCTCACAGCTCCTACATTATTAAATTACGTAATATATTCACATAACATTATTACACATGTATACAATAATATAACCATATGCAATGACTGTTACATACATTTTACAAATTATTACATACACATATTGCTTCAAGGCGGGCTTTTATTCACTTTATATTTATATAATTTGATTGAAATCATTTAAGTGTTAAAAATACTGCCAATATTACACAAAAAAATTACCCAGGAAATTGGAGAGCTTTAAATAATGAAAATGCGGAAGAGCTATGTATTCTTAGCTAACGAAGACATTCTTGGACTGCAGGGGCAAAAATAGAAAAGCAAGATATGTTTGTAACACTAAAAGAAAAATTGATATTCCAGAGATTAATAGTATTTTTACTTATTAATAATGTTCTCCAGGATGTATTGCATTATACCTTTATAAGCCTTAGAAAGTGCTAAGGTTTTATGAGACCAGCTTGCGCGTATCCACATCAAAATTCCAAACACGTGTACTGCCGGGTTAAAATGTATCATGGATAACTTCAAGAAAGTGAGACGCAACAAAATGTTTTGTTCCATAGTGTTGGAGCTAAGTTTCCAAGTTGCAAACAGCACGAGCAAGGCAGTAAGGGTATGCTTGGAATTATGAAGGCAGTAAAAAAAATCTGATGTGACACACTCAGATGACTTTCTCGTCCTTCTAACGCTTATTATGGTAATCAAACTAACCTTAATAAACCTTACTTTTCTAACTTAATTTAATCCGAATAAACATTTGCAGAAACAGCTGTATTACACATTTTGTTACAGATCAAAGGGAATAGTGATAGTGACATATTTAAGAAATAGAAGGTATATGTAGCCTTAAAATTCCATACTGTTTCCATGCAATCGTGAAAAACAACTGAACGTTGAAAGGACTATAAAGAATGACCAAGTAATGACCAATTCAAAACAGCTTAGGTTCCCGGCTGGGGAAGGATTTTTCTCTAGGCAAAAGTAATGCCTATCCTCCCCAGAGTCTGGAAGTATGAATGAGAGTGTGAATGTGTGTATGATCTAATGATTAAAAAACAAAAGTGCAAGAAACCCAACGACAAGAGTTACACGAGTTAACACCACTGCCAATAGCCAATAAGTTCCAAAGGAAAGGCAGCCGATAAGACCAATGTAGTTAAAGGCAGGGTATAAATAAAACAAAAAATTTGATGTGTTACACTCACATGAGTATCTCTACTCTTGTACAAACTATTTTTACAAAGTTATTCTCCATATGCTTCATGTTATTCGAGATGTTAATCTTATTGCTAATTTTCTTGTAGATGCAAGGGGAATTGCTAGGCTTTAAGCGATAGTCAAATATTTTAAGAGCTGGTTGCTATGTGCAGCATTCCATACTCTTTGCATGCCCAGTACGTAAAAAAGGTGAATAACAAATTCCCATTTGAGAAAAAGTATTGAAAAATTTAAGGGAATAACAATCAATATCTCGAAAATAGTTCACTCAACTAAAAAAATGTATATAACATAAATTGTGTATTTTAACGTGATCTACATTTCTTGTGTAGTAAAAGTTTGTCTATCTCTTATGGTTTATCAGTTATGCAAAAGTCGTTCACAATGAAGAATGCTTTTGGAGACATTCCCAGAAAATTCGAGATATACATTTATTTTGTCATGAAAATATCTTAAACATATGATATTTTAATCAAAATCGTTGTAGCCATTTTTGATAAAATTACAATTTTCGAAAAATGTTCCATTTAAAGGGTAATCCGGGGTGGGGGGATTTTCTTGAAAACCTTCGTGTCGCATCTCTGGAAGATACTGAACCTAAATACCAAGTTTGGTGTTTATCCGACTGTTCGTTTCTGAGTTATGCTGTTCACAGACACACACACACACACACGGACGTGTTTCCAAAAATGCTTTTTTTTTTTTGGATTCAGGGGGTCTCAAAACATGTGAAATCTCGGTATCGAATTTTTTACTATACGCAGTAGAGAAAGTAAAAAGTAAAACACGAATAACAAATACCCATTTGAGAAAAAGTATATTGGAAAATTGAAACAAATAACAAGGAATATCTCAGAAATGATTCACTGAGAAAAGAAATGTGTGTGAGATAAAGTGTGTGTTTTAAAGAGGTGTACATTTTTTGTGTAGTAAAATTTTTTCTATCTTTTATGTTTATGAGGCCTATTAAAGTACACCTGTTCATTAAAGAATTGGTATTCGACCAATCCGAAATGGCCACGTAACATTGTGAAAGCGCAAGTATCGATTATTCTCGTTTCGATCGACAACGGTACTAGCGCGAGTTTAGAAAAAAGTCAAAATATCTGATACTAGTAACAGTGACATTCAACTTACACCCCCAGAAATTACGACAAAAGCACTCAATCTTACCAATAACTTGTTGCCACAAAAGTCAAGAAAAATGTACGAGAAACTCTATTGACAATTTATGGATTGGAGAATATCTAAAGGTATAAAGGTCCATTAAATTACGTATAAATACTACATTTTGGCATGGTCGAGAATACAAGGACATACTGGTTTTGACAGTACAGTTTTATCTATCCCTTGTGATTTGCCAGTTATTGAACTTTATATCAAACCACTTCGGGACGATGAAGAGCTCCAGACTATTCACAGAACATTCAAGATGTATATTTATATGTCATGCAAATATCTTAAACATATTTTAATTTAATCAAACTTCTTAGAGCCATGTTTGAGAAATTAAAAGAATTTGAAGAATATTCCATGTAAAGTATAGTTAGGAGTGAGGTGTAATTTATTGAAAACCTTCATGTCGTTTCTTTGGAACATGGCGAACTTAAATACCAAGTTAGGTATTTTTAGAAAAATTCTGTATGTGTTGTGTGTCTGTGAATAGCATTAACCAAAAAATGAAACGTCGGATAAACACCAAACTATATTTAAGGTTAACACCTTCCAAAGATGCAACAATAAGGTTTTCAAGCAAATGCCTCGCCCCAAAATAATTTTTTTTTGAAAAATGGTTCTAACGATTTTTATTAACACTCTATATGGAAGGTATTTACATGATAAATAAAATTTAATATCTTGAATTTTCTGGGAAGAGCTTTATTCGGTGGCATTAGCCATTTCCGAGATACGATATCGTTATTAATTGCTGAAATTGTTCAATGCTTAATCATTCTTTTACAGTCCTGTCGATTTTCAGGTAGATTTTCGTGTTGTGATGGAAAGGGTATGGGATTTTAAGGCCAGCGTATAGCTTCTAGTTCTTAAACAGTTGACTATCGCTGTTTCCTTTGTATTTATAACGAAATGTGAAATGGAGCTACTTCGGGATGGGTTTATCTCGATTAAAATTAAGTAGATAGAAAAGCAACTTTCATAAGAATAACTTATACATTCACTAATAAACGACAGAACGTAGAGAAAGTCATGTAAATGTAACACATCCTATATTTTATTTATATTCAGGGAGGTTCAAAACGTGAATTTGCGGTGAAATCTGGATAGCGAATTTTAGGTGGAATGTATCACTTCTTATGGATACATCCCTGCATGGCATTATATTTCACTTGTGACAAAAATACCTCATAGCCGAGGCATGCATTTTCACGTCCACTCATGTGAACTAGTAACGTGATTACGATATGTTTCTAATTCACATTCTCTGTCCACGCGACGTATAATCACTCACCGTAAAACTACTTCCGCTCATGCTGTGTTTGGACTAGTAAGAACGCTGAAGCAACAATTAAAGTTTGTGTTTCATTTCGATAATGCATTATTGATAACTTTCAACAATAAGCACCAGTAATAAATGCGTCAACGTTTGGGCATGCTTCAGGACGCTTAATGTTTTGTTGATATTAAAATCTGAAAGTGATAAGCATGCGAAAATCCCCTTATACGTTCTATATTTACTATAGTATTTCCTGCTGATTTTAAACACAGGGTAATGAACCAGGTTTCCCAATGTTTGCATGAATAACATAAACTATAACCAGAAATGCAGGAATTAAAGTATATCATTCAGTATATCATAAAGTTCTTAACAAAGCAATAAATATATGTGTTGCACTCACATGACTTTCTCTACTTTGTATAAATTATTTTTACAAACGTTTCTACTCCATCTACTTCATGTTAATCTTATTGCTTTAAGCGACAGTCAAATGTTTCAAGAGCTGGTTGCTATGTGGAGCATTTCATTCTTATTCGTATGTCCAGGACATAAAAAACGAATAAGGAATTCTCGTTTGAGAAACGGTAAAGCAATGGAAAATTCAAAAAAATAACAAGGAATGTCTCGGAAAAGTATACATGACAGAAATTGTGTGTTCTAACAAGATGTACACCATTTGTACAGTAAAATTTTTTCTATCTCTTATGCTTCTTTACCAGTATGCAAAAGTAATTTAGACTGAAGAGGACTTTTGGGGACATTCCCAGAAAATTCAAGATGTACAGTTCATTTGCCATGAAAATATCTTAAACGTATCATATTTTAACCGAAATCGTTAGCCATTTTTGAGAAAATAAATTTTTCCAAAAATGTCCATGTAAGGAGTAGTCTGGGGTAGGTGATTTTCTTGAAAACATTTGTGTCGCATATTTGAAAGATAATGAGCTAAATACCAAGTTAAGATTTAACCGACTTTTCAGTTTTGGGCCATGCTGTTCAGACGCACACAAACACGGATCTTTTTCTAAAAATGCTTTCTTTAGGATTCAGGGGGCTCAAAACATGCAATACCGGTGAAACATGGATATCGAATTTTTGGGTGGAATGCAATACTTCCCCTAGTTGCTCTGCGCAGTAGATATAATTGATCTTAGAGGCATATACTTTTACTCCGAACTGTAAAATTTTAATTTGTGGCAGTATTTTTAGCACTTAAATCATATTAATCTAATTATGTAATAAAATATAATAACAGCCCGCCTTAAAACAATATGTGTGTAATACAATATATAAAGTGTAAGTAACAGTCATTGTAGTATGTTTATATTAATATGTACATGTATAATAATGTTATGTGAATGCATCATGTAATTTAACAGTGCAGGAGCTGTGAGAATAGAAGCAAGCTGCTTTTCGTAGCAAACAGAATTATAAAGTAGAAGCCGAAAGTTGCTAACAATGAGGTAATAATGAGGTAGCCTTGAGACAACAATAAATTACAAAGTTTAATAAAGGCTACTAATAATTCTTGGAACAATAATGTAGTATTTAAAACAGTTTATAAATTGCCAATCAAAAACTAGAAAAAGCTTAAGTTAAATAAAAGCATTCTATTGGAGTAGGCATAGCCAATCAGGGACTTGAATAGGGGAAATATACAAATTCAAGTAGTAGACGCTACAAGATTGCGTACCCGATCGGTACGATACGTGTTCAGTGTGAGACATGAAAAGTTATTGCGGTGAGAATAATATAATGTTTAACTGCTAAAAAGTGCAAATAACAATAACAACACGGTTATACAGCAGGGTATATCAGTGAAGTATTATTTAATCGTGTGAAGAATTAATAAACAAAGTACAATACAATTATAATTTGTGTAACCCTTGTTCTTTAGCCATACCAGCCCTGCTAAGAGATACGTGTTCTGAAAATTACTACTGACGCAGCCGAGGCATAATATATAGTGTTTAAATAAACATTAAAATACAAAGTTGCTTTTTTAAACTTGGGGCGAAGGCCACCGGAAAATTTGTAATGTACGTGGGGCGAACACTCCTAGAAACAACCTCCCACATGTTTGGTTCCCATACGTGGGGCAGCAACTACTTCAAATTTCAGATGTTAGCACAAACAATTCTAAATGTTACCTTCTCTACCATGTACATAGTAGCTAGAGAAGGTATTTCATTACATCCAAAAATTCGATACCCAGATTTCATCGGAAATACATATTTTGAGGCCCCCTGAATAAAAAAAAGCATTTTTAGAAAAAGGTCTATGTGGGTGAACGCATTAATCAAAATCGAATAGTTGGATCAACACCAAATTTGGTATTTAAGTTCAGTATTTTCCAAAGAATACAAGACAAATATTTTCAATAAAATCCTCCCTCCCCAAACTACCCTTTGCATGGAACAGTTTTTGAAAGTTTTGATTCTCTAAAGAATGGCTCTAACGATTTTGTTTAAAGTACCATATATTAAAGATAATTATATGACAAATAAAATGTATATCTTGAATTTTCTGGGAAAGGCGTGCAAAGCCCTCTTCATTCAGAAGGAATTTTGTATAATCTTGTTTAACTAGTAAATGCTAAGTGATAGAAGAAAGTATACAATTTATTTCAAATAATCTTTTCCTTTTTGTGGCAGTTCTTAAACATTTGACTATCACTATTCTCTTTGAACACATGCTAGCGAGATGTGTAATATAGTTATTTCTGCAAAGGAAATACTGTTTCCATGTAATCGCGAGAAACAACCGAATGTTGAAATGACTTCAAAGAATAACTAAATAATAGACATTTCAAATCATTAATAACGGATATCTTAGAAATGGCTTATGCCACAAAAAACTTATTTGAAATAAGTTGTGTTTTAAAGTGATCTGCATTTATCGCCTATCGCTTAACGTTTACTAGTTACACAAGATTATACAAAACCCCTTCTGAATGAAGACTTCACAGGCTATTCCTACAAAATGTAAGATATAAGTTTTATTTCTCTTGTAAATATCGTTGTTACATGATATTTTAATCAAAATCGTTAGAGCAACTGTCTAGAAAATAAAACATTCCTAAATAAAGGTTAGTTTAGGGTGGTGGGGTTTTGTTTAAAATCCTTGGGTGGCATTTTTTGAAGAAACTGAGAAGATATTTATTAGCTCCACGTATGGACGCCAATTTGAGAAGATGGTTTGTTACGTTATTTGCACCACGCTTTGGGCGTCAATTTGAAGAAGGTATTTTGTTGTATTGAAGTAGTTGCAACCGCACGTATGGTACCCGGTAGCCCTTGCTCGTATTTTGAAAAATATTAACTTTGTAATTTGATTGTTTGTTTAAGTATTAAATATTTATGTTTGCCTCGGCTGCATCAGTATTATTGTTAGAGACACGTTTCTCTTAGCAGGGTTGTGATGCGACTAAGAATGTAGGCTTACACAGATTATAATTTTACTTCACTCCTTTTATTAAGGCTTGATACGAATTAAATAACACTTCACTGATATATAGACAGAGAGCTGTGAGATGTATTAATTAAATACTTGCACTTTTTAGTACGTAAACTATTTTCGTCTCACACGAATACGTATTATACTTCTCGAGGACGTGTCTCGCGTCCGGTTAGGAACACTGTTTGCAGGCAACTGAATTGATTTAAATCGTCTAAACTTGTAAATTTCTGTATTTCAACTCTGTAATTGGCTATTCCTAATCCAATAGTATACCTTCATTTTACTATAGCTTTTTCTGCTTGTTGATTGGCTATTTTATAAACTGTCACTAAAATTACATTATTGCTTCCAAGAATCACAAGTAACGTTTAAACTCTCGAACTCATTATTACCTCAAGGTTACCTCATTGTTACCTTTGACCTATTCCTCACAGCTCCTACATTATTAAATTACATAATACATTCACATAGCATCATTACACATGAATACAATAATATAAACATATACAATGACTGTAATATACACTTTTTATATGTTGTTACATAGACTATTGCTTTAAGGCGGGCTGTTATTTAATTTACATATTATATAATTAGACTGAAATTATTTAACTGTTAAAAATACTGCCTCAAGCCTAAACCTAAATAACAAGTTTGGTATTCATTCGACTTTAAGTTTTTGAGTTATCGTGTTTTAGACACACAGAAACACACGGACCTTGTTTTAAGAAAATGCTTTTTTTGGATTCAGGAGGCTTCAAAACACATTTCCTGTGAAATTTTGATATCGAATTTCTAGGTGGAAATACAATAATTTCACTATTTACTATACGTAGTAGAAAAATTAAAAAAGTATAGGCAAGGAAACGGTATAGTTCCGATCATTAGAGGCACTAACTGCGTAGATACTGCTAAACCTTTCGCTTGCATTAAATTTTATTAATTCCCCAATTATATCGAGAATGACAGGAGAGGGGGTGGGGACGATGGGGGGAGGGGACAGAGTGAAAGTTGAAAGAGTGAAAATATTTCTAAGTTACTCGCTAGTTTTAATACCCTAGCTCCTATCTTAAAAGCATTATTACACTCCGAAAAAAGTCCGTCATTATTTTAGGATTTACCTGATCGCTTTGTTTTCGTATTGTCCCTGGAGTATACACGTTATTCACCACAACAATACGTAATTACCTGGAGGCATGTTTGAAGCTTTCCTATACTCGGAAAACAAACGCAGGCGATTAGCATTGTTGGCACACCTAATAACACCTGACTTTGCGTGAATTTCCGGCGTTAACCAGCTGCTATAGCGGGTCAAGTTCATTACCCTTGAAAAGGGATACATAATTATTCGACATGGTAGCTAAATAAACAGTGTTGGTTACGTTAATTCCCTCAGGCGACCGAGTATCAGTTGGCAGCCGTGATATTGCTGTTTGTATGGAGAAGCAATTATTTCTTTATACACGTTTTCCGTAGTTCAGCACATTCAACCTGAACTCGTTCAGGTGTTCAGCACGTCACAAATTGCATACTGGTGTTTTGGAGCAGGTACAGGAAATAGAAAATCAGATGGTCAGCAATGAAAAGCAGCACACCCAGTAACATAACAATTTTAAATTGCAGGGTTATTCAAAAAGAAGGAACAGATTTTAAATGTTCATTTTCAACAAACGACAATAGATAACAACACATACAACACATCACTGAATAGAGGAAAGTTCAAAGTTTTAAGCCCCACCTATTAGTTCCATTGAGTACCTACACCGACGCTGTGTTTGTTTACGAGAAAATGGTGACGCCACACTAAAACTAGTTTTGTGTGCTACATTATACAAAGAGTGAGTCCTTGTTTCATTGTAAGTTCAACAAAGAGCCGCCTCGTCATAAAAAATGTACTATTGACACAATAAATTCGTAGATATTTGTGTATGCAAACGAAAAAGCACTGCTCGTCCTCGCATAACAAATGGTGCTCAATTTGAACACATAAAATAAAACTTTGAACTTTTCTCTATTCAGTGATGTATCACATGTGTCGCCATGCATTGTCGTTCATTAGAAATAAATATATAAAATATGTTACTTCTTTTTGAATAACCCAGTATATTGACATAAATCAATGCAGTTACAAATAGGTACCTAGTGTTATGTAGGTTAATTAAAGATAGAGCAAAAATTTGACATTTTCTATTTTTAGGGAAAAAACTATTTTGTGATTATTTCTGATTCAGAATATATATGGTTAATGCTCATTAAAGGCACTTAAGCCTCTAAAAATTTATATTAGTTGATCTTTAAATTATTAGCCCCACGTTTAGGTGCAGATTTGAAGAAGGAGTTGTAGTGTACTGTTCCACTGTTGGGGAGCCAATTTTAGATATAGTAATTGCCTTACGTATGGTACAAAGTTTCCGGTTGTCTTCGCCCCAAGCTTACTTTCCGGCGGCCTTCGCCCCAACGTTTAGGAATCAGCTTGGTATTTTAATGTTTCTTTAAATATATATATATATATATACATATATATATTGTGTTTGCCTCGACTGCGGCAGTATTAATTTGTAGAAGCATGTATCCCTTAGCAGGGGGTGGTATGGCTGAAGAATGTAGGCTTACACAAATTATAGTTTTTACTTCACTCCTTTTATTAATCCTTCACACGATTAAATAATACTTCACTGATATAGAGAACTGTGAGATTATGTATTAATTACTTGCACTGTTTAACACGTAAACTTTATAATATTCTCGCCGTAATGAGTTTTATATGTCCCACACTGAATACGTATTTAACTGCTTGGGAACGCGTCTAGCGTCCGGTTAGGAACGCTGTCTACTAGTGATTGGCGTTTACCGCTTAAATTTGTAAATTTCTCTATTTCAAGTCTCTGTTTGGCTAATCCAATTTCAATAGAATACGTTTATTTAACTTTAAGCTTTTCTAGTAGTTGATTGGCTATTTATAAACTGTTTTAAACATTACATTATTGTTCCAAGAATTACTAGTAGCATTATTAAACTTTCCAATTCATTATTGCCTCAAAGTTACCTTATTGCTAGCAACTTTCGGCATCTATTCTCAAAGCTCCTTCATTGTTAAATTACGTAATATATTCACAAAACATTATAACATTATTATACATGTACATATTAAAAATAAACATAATACAATGACTGTTACATACGTTTTATATATTATATTACACACATATTGCATTAAGGCGGGCTGTTATTTTTTATATTATATAATTAGACTGAAATTATTTAAGTGTTAAAAATACTGCCTCAAAATACTAATGGACTGTGCGTTGTTTCGTACTCCATTTGCAAAAACCTTTATAACTTGAGTATCATTGATGTCCAATAAGTTTTTAAAGTTAACCTTCAAAATTGCGGTTGTCTCAGAGCTAGATTTTTCCAAACATATATTCTTTTTCTCAAAAAATGGAAATTCTCCAAGGCTGAAATATTACATGCTTATGTAAGATAACCTATTACATGCGCTAAACTAGAGTTATACATACCTTTAAGTATATGACACTTTAAAATTTTGGGGATTCTGTTGAACAATTTTGGATGTAAGTTTTGGTTCATTTCCTTCACAGAGGAAATGAATTAGAACATGGATACTATTGGCAGTTTAATTTCCTTAACTCAGTGATATGAGGCAAATGTCTTAATATGTAATAAACATTTCAACTCTCTGCTTGAAGTAGTCTCCGAGAGAAAGGAACATAAATATATTAATTTTTACTTTCTCTACTACATACAATAAGTAGAAGTATTGCATTCCACCCAAAAATTCGATACCGAGATTTCACCGGAAATACATGTTTTGAGACCCCCTGAATCCAAAAAAAGCATTTTTGGAAACATTTCCGTATGTGTGTGTCTGTGAACAGCATAACTCAGAAACGAACAGTCAGATAAACACCGAACTTGGTATTTAGGTTCAGTATCTTCCAGAGATGCGACGCGAAGGTTTTCAAGAAAATCCCCCCACCCCAGACTACCCTTTACATGGAATATTTTTCGAAAAGTTTAATTTTCTCAAAAATGGCTGTAACAATTTTGATTAAAATATCATATATTTAAACTATTTTCATGACAAATGAAATGTATATCTTGAATTTTCTGGGAATGTCTCCAAAAGTATTCTCCATTGTGAACGACTTTTGCATAACTGGTAAACCATAAGAGATAGGCAAAATGGTACTACACAAAAAATGTAGATCGCGTTAAAATACACAATTTATGTCATATACATTTGTTTAGTTGAGTGAACCATTTTCGAGATATTGTCATGTGAGTGTAACACATCAGATTTTTTACTTTTTATTTAGCAAAGTTTTCGTAGAAGGCAATATTTTTGCAGGCAAACTGCAAAGCATATAATTGTGAAAATTTAAAGGATATATAGACACACACACACACATATATATATATATATATAAACTATCGTATGTAGAGTCACGGTAGTACTTGCAGAGTTTTCCAACAGGTGCCGCTTCCTCCGTATCGCTGAACTTGCTTCACCTTGTCTTTACAACCGGAGAGCTGGAAACATATGCCCAACAAATACCGCCATGACTTACAAACGTGTCATCCCTTCGCAAATAACGAATACTTATTTCACCTCTTAGGGGAGCCCTAACACAATGCTCCCACACAAATATACAACGCTTACACCAAACATTACAAAAACAACTCAAATTTCTATTGGCTGCAAAAGTAATACTAATAATTACTAACCAGAATGATTTTTAAGTATAAGCCAAAAAGGAGGAGAAACGTGGGTAGACCGCTAAGAAAATGGAATGAGCAACTTCTAGTAGCCGGTACAGACTGGAAAGTCGAATCCTTGCATTGTTAATGATGATAATATAATCAACGTTACAATCAGTGCGTCAGTTCCTGACTAAATGGTAGGCAAATAAACTTCGAATATCTGTGGATATAAAAATCTGATGTGTTGCACTCACATGACTTTCTCTACTCTTGTACAAACTATTTTTACAAATGCTTATTATCCATCTACTTCATATTAAGCGAGATTTGCAGAAAATTTTAATGATAAACTATCTTACTGCTAATTTTCTTGTAGGTACAAGGGAAGCTGGTTGCTATGTGGAGCATTTCATTCTCTTCGCATGTTCAGGAACCCCCCCCCAAAATAACAAACCCGAATAACGAATTTCCTATTTGATAAAAAGTATAAGAGTTGGAAAATTCAAGTAATAAACAAAGAATACCTCGGAAATGGTTCGCTCTACGAAAAAAAAATGCATATGACTTAAATTGTGTTTTAACGAGCTCTGCATTTTTTCTGTAGTAAAAATTGTCTATCTGTTATGCAAAGTTATTCAGAATGCAGAGGACTTTTGGGGACATTCCCAAAAAATTCAAGATGTACTTTAATTTGTCATGAAAATGTCTTAAATATACCATATTCTAATTAAAATCATTAGAGTCATTTTTGAAAATGTCAAAGTTTTCAAAATCTATTCCGTGTAAAAGGTAGTCCAGGGTGGAGAAATTTTCTTGAAAACCTTCGTGTCGTATCCTTGGAAGATACTAAACTCAAATACCAAGTTTGGTATCTATACGACTTTTCGTTTTTAAGTTATGCAGCTCACAGACAGACACACGCATTTCCAAAAATGTTTTACTTGGATTCAGGGCACTTCAAAACATGTACTTCCGGTGAAATTTCGGTGTGGAATTTTTGAATGGAAAATAATACTTCCGCTACATACTATACATAGTAGAGAAAGCAAAAAAGGACTCAAGCGTAATAGTTACAATATAATAACCTTCCCAATACATGTAACAGGTGCGTATTTGCGGAGGAGTTATCGATTATGAATGGAATCTAACAACATGGATATCACCAGATTCTAGTGTCTTACTCATAATGGTGGAAAATCGTTAAAGCTGTACTTAAGTAATCTCTCGTGTATTTGAGGCAGTATTTTTAATACTTAAAGGATATCAGTGTAATTATATAAAGCCTTAAAGCAGTATGAGTACACTATAATATATAAAAAAGTGTATGTTACAGTCATTGTATTAGGTTTATATTTTTGTGTACATGTATAATAATTTTATGTGAATGTATTACGTAATTTAACAATGTAGGAGCTGTGAAAATAGGAGCAAGCTGCCTTCCGTAGTAAACAGAATTACAAAGTAGAAGCCGAAAGTTGCTAACAATGAGGTAGCCTTAAGGCAATAATGAATTGGAAGGTTTAATAATGCTATTAATAATTCTTGGAACAATAATGTTATATTTAAAACACTTTATAAGTAACCAATGAAAACCTAGAAAAAAGCTTAAGTTAAATAGGGTATTCTATTGGAGTAAAATTAGCCAATCAGAGACTTAAAATAGTGGAAATATACGAATTTAGGCGGTAGAAGCCAGACTAATGAAGATAGCGTACCCAACCGGACACAGGAAGACAGCTTCCGAACACTTCGATACGGTACAGGTTAAGTGTGATACACAAAACTTCGCGAGAATAAAATAAAGCCTACGTGTTAAAAATTGCAATTAATAAATAATCTCACAGCTCCACGGTATGATATATCAGTGAAGTGTTATTTAATTGTGTGAAATATTAATAAAACGAATTAAATAACATTATAATTTGTGTAAACTTTCATTCTTAGCCGCACCAAACCCTGCTAAGAGATACGTGTTTCTGCAAATTAATACTGACGCACGGCAATCTAAATAAACATTAAAATACAAAGTTGATTTTTTTATACGTGGGGGTGAATACCACCGGAAAAGTGAACTTGGGGCGAAGGCCACCGGAAAGTTTGTATCGTACGTGCTTGCAACTACTTCAAGTTTTGGCTCCCCAACAGTGGAACTACAAAACACCTTCAAATTGGCTCTCTAACAGGGCCAACAAACAAACTACTTCATATTGTAACCTCTCTAATAGACACCAATTACTGTTGCTGCGAAGTCTTGAACGTTTTGTGTCATTTGCGTCTGCCTGGAGCTAACTGTTCTCTTGGGCGTAGGTAATACACTCATCTTGAAACAATGACACAGTCATTGCCTTTTACCGCTACAAGTTTTATTTATCTGCCGGAGTCCAGAGAAACAAGTATTAAATTACGTTATCCAAGCGAAGCGAGTTGCTCGAATAAACATTTTCCTATCGCAGACTTTGCTTTCAAGTAATTAATGTATTTTACAATACGATCCAAGAACACTTAACCAATTTAGATTACCGCGAGGCAAGTAAGTTGAATGCGTGGAAGACGGCTGACTACTGAATCAATGAGACACGTTAACACACGCCTTTTTATCTTATTATGCACCGCCTCCCGGTTTAGGACTCTGCCAAACTATTAACACATTATTGGTTTATTCATTATAAAATATTATTAAACTACTATTTACCTATTTCCTCCACTAAATTATTCTTTCTCCTATTCAGCAGATGTTGATTTAGGTTTCACAGAGTAGGAGATGTTGCTTTATTAATCGCTACTGCATGAATATAGAATTTTGGGAGATTAAATTATATTTCATTTTAGCCCTGTGTTGCCAAAATTACCTACCTATAACTTTACCACTCAATTAAGTAGAACCCTTGCCTTTCTTATACATCGCTAATAGCTGATACAGTCTGAGCCACTAATTATTTCCAACCTACCAAAATATTAATCTTTGCCTGTTTTCAAGTTCCAATTCCTACACGGAATATGACGAAATTTTAACAAGAGTAATACAAATATTGTGTCTCCTTAGTTATATTTCGGCTTAACGGTCTTTCCTTTCGGTGCGGACCACGCCAAAGAGAAAGATCTGTTTGAAACGGTCTGGTATGACGTCAACCCTGTCTGGCTTCAGCTAGACACGGTTGGTAGGGGTAAGATAGCGGAAGTGGTCGTTGGAGCCAGACGTGTGTGGCCAGTCTACGTTCTAGTGGCATCTCCCTTCACCCTGTTTCCTTTGTTAATTATGTAGAGTCGCCAAACGTTTTGTGAATAAATCCCAGGTATGTGAAGGTAATGTGTGTTATGTAATCCTTCAGTGTGATATAAAACCCGCGCCTTCCCCTTTGCGCCCCCAGGTGCGTGTTGGGGTGATCAAAATTAATCATTTTCTGGTAACCCTTTGCCTTCACCCCAACATGTAACACTATTTCTGATGAATCACAAACATGCATATGGTTTATTTATTATTGAATATTAATTTTAGCGCAGTCTACCTGCAATCTCATCTTAAATATATATTATAGTAAGTAACTTTTTCCAGTTTTTTCAACTGTCACTTCTCTAAGTTCTCAATGTTAACTAAATTAGTTTTCATTATCAATTCACTTCCTTCGTGACGTAACGGCGTAACGAAATATCCACGACGTAGCCTCTTTTTCCGGACGGTTCATTCACTGGGGAGCTTCTCTAATACGTCGCGGAAGCAGCACTCATTGCACGTTACAGCAGTCGGTCATATAAACTCACTCGGAGAATGGCACCAGAAACGCACTGCTAATTCGCTCGCTGACTGACTCACGGACTTGCGAGAGTGCTCTGTTACATAACCGTTGGAAATTTTCAGAGTGTTCAAGAACGTTCAGGAAGAGGAAACATCTAGAATATTCTGGTTATCTGACGATAGCGCTTCCGGTGTTTACGCTGGCGAGAGCGCTACTTATCTTTATCTCCGACTGCCCGGCGCCGACCTCCCGATAGCCTTGGACCATAGTCGCTGTGTCACAATATATAATATGTATTGTGGTCTAATAAAATAGAAAATATAGCATAGCATGCATGTTGTACCATTATCGGCAGGATCCAATTGATTTATTTTATCAATCAAATTTATCAAAATATACGTTTATCGATGTATAAAGTGATAAACGAAAACGTATTACACAAAAATTGTAGATCTCGTTATGTCATGTAAACAGTAGGGAATTTTAAGACTAGCATATAACATCCAGTTCTTAAACATTTGACTATCGCTCTTCTCTTTGCATCTATAACGAAATGTGTAATGTAGCTGCTTCCAGAAAGGTTTATCTTGATTAAAATTAAGCAGATAGGAAACTAAATTTTCGTAAAAATAATTTGTACACCCACTAATAAGGGATAGAAGGTAGAGAACGCCATGTGAATGTAACACATTCTGTAGCAACAATACATCATTAATGCCACTACCATTACCTCATATAATCAAACTATAGGAGAGTGTATAGTGACAAAAGTGCACTACGAATGTAGTTTTCCGGAACAACACATTATAAACTTTTGAGAAAATATAAGGCTGAGAGAATTCCAAGATAATTTCTGGAGAATAAAATTAATATCCTGAGTATTTACATATCAGAGCAAGCTACATTATTTGATTGGTAGTTAAAGCTAGTATGGAATAGTCACAGCAGACAATAATATCCACGTAAGCGAAGATGCGGGTTAAACCTTGTGGCAGTAATTTCTATCACAACAATTTAAATGCCAGAGTGATTGTAGTGTAAATAAGCATTATTGTATGACATTGATTTGAGATGTTTGTTAATTATATGCATTGTTAACAAATAAGTTTACACGGCCTCACTGAAACTGACAATAGGAGCGGGTAACAATGAGCGAGGGGTGAGTTGTTTATCCATTATTAGAGACAAGCAAATGACGTCAGATTGGCGCGCTTTTCTTAGAAATGGCGGGAATTTCTTCCCTAGAGCATATGTTTTCGTAATTTTTGATTGGATATAAAAATAGACGCTAATGTTGGCGCGTTTTATTAACCAATAGCAGCTCTGTTATAATGTTTAGGCATATCGGGGTGTGGGAGTATAAAAAGCTAAAGCCAGAGGCAAGTATTGTCCAGTTCAACAGGATCAATCACGCGTTATACGTCGCACAGTTAAGCAGCATTGGGCTTGGTCACCACATGGTCGCTAGTCCGCCCATGAGGAAACCGCCGAGACCCAGCCAAATGGTGGTGCAGAAAGCTAAACCCCGCCCTAGACAAACATAAATCAAAAGCTTGTGTATATTCTTTTAAACCTCCTTTATCGCACAGGTAAAGCCGCATACGCGGCTAGGTACTGTGGCGATTATATTCCGCCCAGGTAAACCTGGGCGACCTGTTCTCGATTGCTGGATTGCTGGAGTCCAACAGAAGCATTCGCGTGTAATACGTCGTTCAATTTAACATAAGTATTCGTGAGTTATACGTCGCGTAGTTCAACGGAAGCATACATAAAGTACACGTTACGCAGTTCTACAAAATCTCTCGCGTCTTAAAGTTATTTATAAATGTGAAATACGCGAATTAATAAAGTGCGGCAAATAAGTGATTATAGTAACATTAGAAAACATAACAGTTTCAGTCTGGCGTGTATCAAAAGATAATGTGAAATGAATAAAGTGTGACGGCAATAAAAGTGCAAAAACAAATTCTTTTATCAGTGTTATCTTTTAGTAAAAACTCCTTTCCGTTTACACACCCTGTTTAAGAGATTTGCTCGACCGAGAAACAATAGCTAGCCGGAGGACAATGAACCCAACATTCAAAGTTGTAATACAATAACAGGCGCCCAGCAATAAGATAACACGAAGTGACTGCGAAAAATTGGCTTCCATACGTAGGGCATATAAACATGAAGCATCTTCCAACTACCTACAAATATACCACTTCAACCTGGTAAATTATAAATATAAAATTACCTTTGGTTTAGCTCTGACAGGATAACTAAGGATCTCCTGAACACACTCCGAATTAATGGACAAAGAGAATCATAGAGGAAGGCAGGCTATCGACAGTAAAAGCTCTTGGCTTAAAAACGGTCTCCGTTATTCATCCAACTAGAAGGAGCACTCCTTTCAAGCAGAAGACGTGATATTCTTCTCGAGGGGTCACGCGGTCCTTATGGCCCCAGGACATGCGACGTGTTTCTCTTAAAGAAGCGGTCATCGCCGTTGGACCCTCCGCCCGTCGCACTGTAGTACTGTCACACAAATCAAGAGGCACGCAAGGAGAAGATAAGTCCCCGGTGCTGTTTGTATTATGTCAGATACGTGTGTCATCTGCAGACTTCGTTAGAAGAAGCTCATAAAGAAGATGTCACGAGTCTTCGTGTGCTGCTTGCGAGCCTGTATAAATAAACCTGTTGATTTTCAAAACTTGGGAAAAAAGCTATCTGGCACGCTATTCTGCAGTTGAATACTGTCGCTGCTAAGTTTTCCAGCGCCAAAAGAGATGTAGACAAGGGAAGACACAGCAAAGTGGATTAGCATAAAACATTACTATCAAGTCAGTTTGCAATGTTATGCACACCTTCTCAAAATCAAGTATCAGTTACATCATTCATAAATTTCTTTCGTAGCATAAAAGCATTCTGCTCTGTCCAAATACTGTCCATCTCTTCATCACTTCGAGAAGCACTTTGCCGTTTTGTTTTTGGTTCCCTCATTTACTTGTTCTTGCTAGAGGAATCCACTCCTATGCCAACCTTGGTAATCTTTCTTCGCTCATTCTCATCATATCCGTAACGTGTTACTTATCTTGTTAATATACGTAGATGTATTCTAATATTTTATTGATTTTATTGCTTAGGGCAAGTACTAGATTACAATCAACAGTTACACAAGAGCTTTCACATGCTCTGTGCTCCCCTGAATAAAAATTAGAAAACTATGATGTGTTACATCAACATAGGATTTTCACTCTCTATCACGTATTACTGGGTATACAAGTTATTCTTATGAAAGTTTATTTTCCTATCAACTTAATTTTAAAATAGAGACAAACTTTTCCGGAAATAGCTGCATTACACATTTTGTTACAGGCACAAATGAAATAGCGATAGTCAAATGTTTTAGAACTGGACGCTCTACGCTGGCCTTAAAATTCCATAATCTTGCCATTACATCTCGAACAAAAAACCCTGAAAATCGATTGTACTTTAATAGTATGGCTAATATTGAGCTACTTGAACCATTAGTTACAGATATTTCGGAAATGACAGGGCACAGACAACTTATTTGGAATAAATTGTGTTTTAAAGAGACAAAGGTTAAAGATACGTATCGCAGAGGGGCCCCAGGAAACGGGGTAGAGCACCGCATACAGGCCACGCGGTCCATTATGCTTCCTACGTGTCCCCTGGGAGGGAGGAATGAGGAGAGAAAGCAGAAGGGCGAGAACCTAACAGCGGTACCGCAGTGAAGGCAGGGAAGAAATCTTTGCAGAGCTGAAGTCACCCACCAGTCGTAACGCGCTAAACACCGTCGCCTGGTCCTACAACCCAGAAACAGTTTGACAAAGAAGATGATGCATACAGGAAATGAGAGGAAGGAGAATCGTGGTAGAAGATGAACTACCCCAGCATTCGCCTGGCGACCCGGGGAAACCACGAAAAACCCATGGGACAGAGTGGGCGGTCGCCGGGGATCGATCCCGGTACTTCCCGAATGTCTATCCCGCTCGGTTTTTAAAGCGATACTTTACCGCTTAACGTTTACCAGTAATGCAAGATTATTCCAAAGTCCTTACAAATGAAGAGGGCATTACAGGCTATTCCCAGAAAATTCAAAATACACATTCTATCTGTCATGCAAATACATTTAATACGAGGCATGCTTTTAGAGTATGCACTGATAACTTTTTTTCAGAAATGAAGATGATATGCCCCACGTATGGGAACCAACTTGAATATGCATTTGTGTTGTTACGCTCCAAGTTTAAAAAAATTAACTTTGTTATTAAACTGCTTCTTAACTATTTATGTTTATGTTTGCCTCGGCTGCGTCAGTATTACTTTAGAGACACATTTTTCTTAAGCAGGGCGTAGTGCAACAAGAATGTAGGCTTACACAGATTTTAAGTTTTAATTCATTTCCTTTTATTAATCCTTGACACAAATTAAAAAGCACTACATTGATATTAAGAGTTGTGAGATTCTTTTAATTTAATACTTGTACTTTGTTAACGCGTATACATAATTTTCGTTTCACACGAATACGTAATATTTTTTTAGAGAACAGATCTTCCATTCGATCACTACCAAGGTCTGCAGGCAACTGAACATATTTCAAACGCCCAAACCCGTAAATTTCTGTATTTCAAGTCTCTGATTGGCTAATCCTAGTCCAATAGAATACCTGCATTTTACATCATGACTAGTAACATTTAAGCTCTCAAACTCATTATTACCTCAAGGTTACGTCATTATTACCTCATTATTAGCAAGTTTAAACTTATTCTCACAGGTCTTACATTATTAAATTACGTAATGCATTTACATAACATTATTCAACATGTTTACAATAATATAAGCATATGCAATGACTGTTACATACAGTTTAACAAATTATTCTATTCCTTCAAGGCGGACTGTTATTGTATTTACATATTATATAATTTAATTGAAATTATTCAGCCTCAGAAAACAACAGAACATTATTTTCCAAATACTTTATTATCATCCATTACCTTATACCTTACACTACTTCTGCACATATTCCCCATCGTTATTCAGGCATTGTCTTAACACAAAGCCAGTTTTTGTATGCCTTGAATGATACCGCCTGTGATGAAAACCAAGCCTGCACTTGAAGTAGAATATTTTATTGTAGTTGGAAGATGCTTCATGTTTATCTGCACCACGTATGGGAGCCAATTTGTCGCGGTCACTTCGTGTTACCTATTGCTGGGCGCCTTTTATTGTATACTAGTTTAAATGTTGGGTTCTTTGTCCTCCGGCTAGCTATTATTACTACTCAGTCGAGCATATCTCTTAAACAGGGTGTGTAAACGGAAAGGATTTGTTACTGAAAGATAACACTTATAAAAGAATTTGTTTTTACACTTTTATTACCGTCACAATTAATTAATTTCACATATTGACAGAAACTGTTATATTTTCTAATATCATTATAATCACTTATTTGCTGCACATTATTAATTCGCGTATTTCACATTTATAGCTAACTTTATGACGCGAGAGAATCTGTAGAATTGCGCGACGTATAACGATTGAACGATTCTCTTAAATTGTGTGACGTATAACCTTTGTATGATTCTGTTGGATTGAACGACGTTTGCCTTGTGAATCATTCTGTCAAACTGCACGTTACCCGCCTCTGGCACGGAATTTATACTCCCTCACCCGATATGCCTAAAGATTATAACAGAGCTGCTATTGGTTAATAAAGCGCGCCAACATTAGCGTCTATATTTATATCCAATCAAAATTACGAATACATATACTCTAGGGAAGATATTCCCTCCATTTCTAAGAAAAGCGCGCTAATCTGACGTCATTTGCTTGCCTCTTCTAATTAATAAACAACTCACCCCCTCGCTCATTGTTGTCCGCTCTTATTGTCAGTTTCAGTGAGGTCGTGTAAACTTATTTCCTAACAATGCTTATAATTAACAAACATCTCAAATCAATGTCATACAATAATGCTTATTTACACTACAATCACTCTGGTATTCAGTGTTGTGATATAAAATACTGCGTCACACTTTTTATTTCATATCATCTTCGCTCAAATGTTTTCCACCAAGGAATTTATTCAGATTAAGAAACGCATGAAAATCTCTTGGTGCCAAATCCGGACTGTACGGGCGGCAGTCGAAATGTGCACAACCAATTGATGCGATTAGATCTAGAGTTTGTTTGGCTGTGTGTGTCCAGGCATTGTCACCCATTACTATTCTCCCATAAACCTCACACAATTGGCGATAAATGTTTGCTGTGTAACATTTCTTGCTTTCAAAAAACAAACCGGTGATCTGACTTCACATTCGGCGGGTTATTAGATTGCTTTGAACATTTCTACACGCCATAGCAACAGGAAAACACAAAGTGACGATCTCTCAAAGCTGCGTCTGGCTTCTTAATGAATGGAGGAAGGATCGCGCATGCTCAAAATTGCAACTGTAGCGCCGCAGCTATAAAATATTAAAAAGTTACTTTAAAAACACGTCTTGATATTGTGGCATGCGGTTGGTAATATTGTAAGAATATATGTGGTTGGTAACAATGTATGGTGTTTGCTTAGGTTGGTAATACAGACCGGTAGTGACGTAATAGGAGAGGGAGTAAAACCGGTATTATCTTGTGTTAGCGTGTAGGACGCTCTCTTCTAGCGTCACCAGTGAACAGTGCAGACGTGTGTTTAGGTATGGCGCTTCGTCAAGCAGGAAGGTAAAACGTATATCTTTAATTTATATTATCTCCTTACCATCTAAACTTATACTATGTGAATTCTTAATGTAGGTAGTTCCTTCCTTCCTGTTCCATTATGATTTTATGAATGTTTAGGTAGTTTCCAGGTGATTTAGGATCTTTATCAGCTTGCCCCGTCGGACCACGTGTTAGTTTAATGTGGTGATTTAGATTTCGGTACCATGCTCTACCCCCTGTAATTAAGTGAAAATAAAAGAGGATACGATAATATGGCATTTTAATTAAATAGTTAGAGCCATTTTTAGAAGACCAAAAATTTCGGAAAATGTTCCATATAAAGGTAGTTGTGTCCGTGTAGTGCTTTAATAGACAGAATGTATTCAATACCGCTGGACATCAGATTGTCGGCCTTTAGGATTTAAGGATCAATAACATTTATCTTTAACTAACAGCCAGCGTTTAAAATAATCCCAGAGTGATATCTGCTTATTTTTGGTCTTCAATACCGTATGAAGGCGTGAGTAAAATGGTGATTCCATAATCATGACCTTCCCTTTTGAGTTTATTAACATTAGATATGTTTGGTTATTCATCTCATTCACTGATACGAAGCAGAGCTAACAGGTGTTCCGATTAGAGCAGAAATCTATTTGACGTGTTTCTCGCTATTAGCTTTATACCGTTGCTGGTTACTGGGACGTAAAGCTGGGTTCACAGCTGGCGAGCAAAATGAAACCCCAGAGATAAGATCAGAGCTCAGCAAATAGTTATGATTAGTAATGTTTATTTACAGACTATCAGATTAGAAAAGTTTTATTGTCTTGTCTCGCGTAAAGCGATGATGCTCAATTTGATATGATCGAAAAATGTTCAAAAATTATTTTCTCTTATTCACAGTTGGCTCATTTACAACCGTTTCACGCTTTGCTACTTTATTCTCTTTCGGATGTTGTACAGAATTTAATTTAGAAAGATATTCTTACATTAAGTGTTATATTCACATTACTTTCCCTGCCCTCTAAAACTTATTAGCGGGTATACAAATTATTCGTACCAAAGTTTGTTTTAGTATCTAATTCATTTTGAACGTGATAACTTTTCCGGAAATAGTTGCAACACACATTTCGTTATAAATACAAAGGAAATAGCGACAGCCAAATATTTTAAAAATGGATGCTTACGCTGGACTTAAAATTTCATACTGTTTCAATGAAACAACCGACTTTAAAAGGACTTTAAAATAATGGCTAAGTGTTGAACAAATCGAATCATTAATAACGGATGTCTTGGAAATGTGGCACAAAGGAAAGCTGTTTGAAATAATTTGAGTGTTTCAAAGAGATCTACATTTTTCTGAAGTACATCTTTACCTACCGCTTACTACTTACCAGTCATACAAGATTATACAGAAATCCTTGCAAATAAAGTGGACTTCACACTTTATTCCCAGAAAATTTAAGATAAATATGTTATTATAAATATCTTTAATATATAATACGTATAATGCATACATAATATATAAATATACAATCAAGTTTTTTGGTCATTTTTTAGAAAATAAAAAACCATGAAAAATCCTCCATGTAAAGGGTAATTGGGGTGCTTTTTTAAATCTTCGTGTCACATCTTTGAAAGATACCGAGTTTAATTCCAATTTTGGTTTTTATTCGACTTTTTTGGGGGCTATCTATGCTGTTCAGACACATACATACGTACACACACAGACACAATGCCCTTTTTCTAAAAATGCTTTTTCGGGTTCATGGGGCCTCAAAGCATACACATCCGGTGAAATCTCAACATCAAAATTTTAGGTGAAATACAATACTTCCCCTACTTAGTATACGTAGTACAGAAACTAATAACAGACACTAATGAAATTATGCAACACTTATAGTAGTTTTAATTGAGAAATTTTAGCTGACCCTATATATGCATCTCTTCGTGCCACTGTTTCTATCACTAAGCTACCATAAGCGCATTGTATCTTCTTATAAATAGATAATGTAAAGAAACAGTCATTAAAGATAAAGTAAACCTAACGAAGTTGTAAAGTTGCCTTTGGGAAATATTATCTCGATTAATTCATAGCGTATTAAAGGTTTATATTGGTAATTGAAGCATGCTAACTTTAGGCTTATTCTGAGTATGGAATATAAGCACCTGTGAACTATTTCACTCATGTATTAAGTGCCAAATTCGCGATAGAAGTGCTTGAATATAGACCAGCTTCCAGTTATATCGTTTTAATTTTATCGTTTTCATCTTATGGTCTTGCTTTTATTTTATCTACTACTTATCTATATTGATATCGAGACCTCATTGAAAATACACATTTGGGGGCCCTGAATTAAAAAATCTGATGTGTTACACTCACATGACTTTCTCTACTCTTGCACAAACTATTTTTACAAACGCTTATTCTCCATATGCTTCATGTTAATCGAGATATAGAGATGTTAATCTTATTGCTAATTTTCTTGTAGATGCAAGGCTTTAAGCGATAGTCAAATATTTTAAGAGCTCGTTGCTATGTGGAGTATTCCATTCTCTTTGAATTACCAGGACAAAAACAATGAATAACGAATTCCTATTTGAGAAAAAGTATAAGTATTGGAAAATTAAAGGGAATAACAAGCAATATCTCGAAAATGGTTCACTCAACATCAAAAATGTATATGACATAAATTGTGTATTCTAACGCAATCTATATTTTTTTTGTATAGTAACATTTTATGTATCTCTTATGCTTTACCAGTTATGCAAACGTCGTTCACAATGAAGAACACTTTTGGAGACATTCCCAGAAAATTCTAGATATAGATTTCATTTGTCATGAAAATATCTTAAACATATGATATTTTAGTCCAAATCGTTAGAGCCATTTTTGAGAAAATTAAAATTTTCGAAAAATGTCCCATGTAAAGGGTAATTTCGGGTGGGGGATTTTCTTAAAAACCTTCGTGTCGCATCTCTGGAAAATACTGAACCTAAATACCAAGTTTGGTGTTTATCCGACTGTTTGATCTGAGTTATGCTGTTCACAAACACACAGTCACACACACGGACATTTTTCCGAAAATGTTTTTTTTGGATTCAGGGGGTCTCAAAACATATATTTCCGGTGAAATCTCGGTATCGAAATTTTGGGTGGAATACAATACTTCCCCTACTTACTATACGTAGTAGAGAAAGTAAAAATGAAAAACATTTCCATGTGTGTATGTGCGCGTGCATGAGTGTGAACGCGTAACTTAAGAACGCAATATGGGATAAACAGCAAACCTGGCATTTCAATTTATGACCTCCTAAGGAAACGACAGGAAGATCTTTAAACAATCCTCTTACCTCAAAAGTGCCCTTTACAGGAAAAACTTTTGGTTAATTTTTCAACAACACTGTAACGATTTTAATTAACATACCACAAGTTTAAGATATTTGCATGGCCAACAAAATGCTATGCTCTGTGAAGTACCTTTATTTGACTAAGTCGTCTTCAGTGGTCTAGGGGTAACATACTAGCCTCTAGTTCCCGAAGTCGTGGGTTCAAACCCTTCGGAGGGCGATAGAGTTTTTCGGGCGTAAAAACCCTTAGCATAGCTTCCTTCAGAAGGGAAGTAAACCCATATCATAGATTTACGGCACGTAACAGAATCTCAAGCCTGATAAAGGGGCCTCTGGGAAAAATTTACGGTCTTTCACGCCCAATATATAATGGGACGTTAGGAACCATAGTAGCTAAAGATCGTCCATAAATAAAACTCTATTTAATTTATTTATTTGGCTAAAAGTTTTATAATATTGTAGAACCATAAGACAAAAGAGATCGCAAAAAGCTTACTGCAGGAAAAATTTAGAGAGAAATAAAATACAAAATTTATAACAGTTTATAAACTTTCAGTAGCGTCTGTCGTTTTCAAAATATTCTTTTACAATATCACTCCTAACAGTTATCTAATGGATACGTTGAAAAGTTTGGGATTTTTCTTTTCTTTCCATTGAAAGAACTTGTTACCACAAATAAATTTAACAGCATTTGAGTGTTGTTACCGCATCTGTTGTTATCTTGTATTTATAAACTAATTTAAAATTATTCATAACCAAAAATGTGGTTATATAATAGCTTTTCATATGAGTAGTATAATATATAATGAATGTATGTGAATTTGTTCTTATATACAAGCTCGTCTGAATATGTCACGGATAATTTTAAAAACTAAACAAATTCAAATATGGTGTTTGACCACGCGTTAAATTTGCTGTTTTGTTTTTAACCTCACGCTATTGAAAACAAATGCTAGACAATGTTCGCTGCATAAGAATGGGATTTAAAAGGAAGGAGTCATATTTTTACTTTCGATACCGAGATTTCACCGGAAATACATGTTTTCAGACCCCCTGAATCCAAAAAAAGCATTTTTGGAAACATGTCCGTGTGTGTTGTGTTTCTGTGTGTCTGCCAACCTGTGAACAGCATAACTCAGAAACAAACAGTCGGATAAACACCAAACTTGGTATTTAGGTTCAGTATCTTAAGGTTTTCAAGAAAATCTCCCCACCCCAGATTACCCTTTACATGAATAAGTTTTCGAAAATTTTAATTTTCTGAAAAATGGCTCTAACGATTTTCATTAAAACATCATATGTTTAAGATATTTTAATGACAATTGATATGTTTGTCTCGAATTTTCTGGGAATGTCTCCAAAAGTATTCTTCATTGTGAACGACTTCTGCATAACTGGTAAACCAAAGAGATGGACAAACTTCTACTACACAAAACATGTATATCGCGTTATAATACACAATTTGTCATATGCATGTTTTTTTGTTGAGTGAACCATTTACGAGATATTGCTTGTTATTCCTTTAAATTTATCATACTTATATTTTTTCTCAAATTCGTTATTCATTTTTTTGGTCCTGGTAATGCAAACAGAATGGAATAGTCCACATAGCAGCCAGCTCTTAAAAGATTTGGCTATCGCTTAAAGCCTACCATATTCCCTTTGCACCTACAAAAAATTAGCAATAAGTTTAACATCTCGATATCTCGATTAATATGAAGCATATGAAGAATAAGCGTTTGTAAAAATAGTTTGTACACGAGTAGAGGAAGTCATGTGAGTGTAACGCATCATAATACCCCACCTTTAACTACATTGGTCTTATCGGTGGCCTTTCCTTTGGAACTTATTGCCTATTGGCAATGGTGTGAACTCGTGTAAGTTTTGTCGTTGGGTTTCTTGCACTTTTTGGGACTTTTTATCATTAGATCACACACACGCACACATATTCACACTCTTATTCATGGTAGCATTTTGGAAAAGAGTTCTTTGAGTTTCACAAGGCACATCAAATTCGGGGTTATTGAGGGAAATGGGATGTTATGAAGACAGAATACACTGTAAAATAAGAGCAGTGAAGTACTGTCTGAGGCTGATGCAGGGGGATAACTCCACACTACGATCCAAATGTTATAAATACCAGCGAGAAAACCTGTCTCTTAAGTTTTGGTCAGCTAATTTGGAAATGGGTTTGACGAGAATAGGAATGGGGTCAGTATGGCAAAGAGCTGAAACAAATGACCAAAACATATGGAAGATGTTATAAGAAGACTAAGAGACATCAATGAATAGGAAATAGAATCGGATTGTAAAATTAAACCTTCTCTAAGTCTAGCAAATGAAATAAAATTGAGTTGGGATAAAGGGGCAATATATACTTAACTTACGAAGAAAGGAAAGATAAGTAATGTTATGGATTAGACTGGGAAGCTGGAGGGCACAGAAAATGGCTGACAATTCTGGCAAGAGAATCTGCCCATTCTGTGATTTGGACGAGGACTGGGTACATATTTTGGCGGAAAGTGCACAGTGGAAGAACTAGCGAACAATTAAACTCATAGAAAAATTGTTAAGTCCGTCAAGAAAGAGATTGGTAAGTTGGGAGCTATTGGCTGACCAGAGGAACTGGCAAAAACATGGGCAATTTCTTGGCTAAAGTACGCGAATTTCGGTCAAATTTTTTCGGTTAGTGAAAGGTAATTTATCTGTGTTTTCCTTTTTCTTGTTTGTTTTGTTTTCTTGTTTGTTTTGTTTTCTTCTTCTGTTGTTTATTTTGTCACCATATCTTGTACCTTAAATATGCAAGTACGGTAAATGACCTTTGCAATAAATACTTGTGTATAACTTAAATAATTTGAAACCAACAAAGATACCTTATCTATCTACTTTCAGACTCTGGGAAGGATGAGGAATAATCATGGCTAGAAAAAAAAATTCCCACCTCCAGTCGGGAATCGAACCTCGCACAGGTGTTGTACCAACTGAACTAGGAGTCATCAATTATTATTGAATCGGAATCAGTATTATATCGTTGATATCCAAGGCGTTCTTGAACCCTATTCGTAAATATCGTGCTTATGTTATATGAATTAAATATTCAACTTAAAGCTATATACCTGCAGTCAATGTTGAAATGAGTCTCTAGGTATAATTCAAAGCGTTTTTTCTGAGATTAACGCTTTTAGAGCTTACCGGTTGGTAAATTCAGATATGGCTTCCATTGTTTAGGTGGTTTTACTCCCCAAATGCACACCCAATAAATAATGACGAAACAAAGAAAGCTCTACATGTTAAGCTGTAGTGTTCTCTCCTGCCAATAACATGTTGGCTTCAGTACATTTCCTGAACAAAGCCCGTATTTTTTCTCATCTCGGTGCTCTTCCATTTCTTCCCTGCAGTGCTAGCAAGGGAGTTACTGCCCTGTTGCATGCAGGTCATTTCTCTTGTCGCGTGCTGCCTATATTCAGGCGACACTGCAGCAGCGCCAGCGTAACCATCGTATTGTTATTAATAATTCATTCTGTATATTTCAATCTGATTTTCCCCACCGGCGATTACGGGTAAGCCCTCGCATTATCACAAACTGTACAGCGCAGGAAAAAGCCATCATTTATTCATTTTTACGAGTCTGTATCGCTCCACAAAATTATTGGGCTACTAAATTCCCTTTCAGAGCTTTGCTCGGCTGATCGTTGCTTTGCTATGCCATTTCCTTAGTGTTCGAGTGTATGCTAATTAAATAAACACTTCTCTGCCCTCGCAGTAGTTATGGCATCATTTGCACGACTGAGAAAAGCAAAAAGATTTCCATATTTTGGTTATTTTAAAGCGATATGTATAAATAAGTTCCAAATGGATGCCCACGGTGGGAATTTTATTTACATAACTACATAGAAAAGTAAGTTTTTTTTCAAAACCAATAAGGTGTTTGCTAAAGCTAGAATATCAAAATAAGTCCTGAAAGAAAACATTTTTCCTGTGGTTACGTACAATAGGTTTTAGACAGAATGGGCTAAAGGTAGACCTAACACAGAGCACACGAACTAAAAGCTGTAGATTATTGTACTAATCTTCTGTGTGAGCGACTTTGGTTTCAGTTACAATTACCCTTTGTATTTGCACGTGTTTAATAACTCAACTGCTTTACTTTTCATTATGACTTTTTACATGATTAATTTCTTATGGCGCTCGTATCATATGTTCACAATATAAATCGTCAGACTTCAAATTATCGCTATTTGTAGAGTTAACATATACGTTATACTGGCAGCTTTCTATGATCTAAAATACTATTTATTTATCTAACCTACATAAACATTAAATGGCGGAAATAATGAATTCAGAAGAAACTGAAATGGAAGTGAAATAACAGAAGCAGCATGAAGAATAACACTAGATGTACTTACCAAAACTTCAAGATAGGAATATGATACACCATTTAATCACTTCATTGGGCAGTGTAAGGCAAAACATGGTGAAAATAATTTCACTAAAAATGACTGCTAGCGAAACAACAAAACATCAAAATATCTGACGTCTCGCTATTTAACGTCATTTCTTTTGTTTCAAGAACGCGTTCTAAACGTGATCTGTTAGTTTTAGGATTCAATATAAAATTATTGATAGTTTAAAAATTCGAGTACTTTCTAAAAAATTTCATGTGCTACGCTCACATGACTTTCTCTACTCTTGTACAAACTATTTTTACAAACGCTTATTCTCCATATGGTTCATGTTAATCGAGATATCGTGATGTTAAACTTATTGCTAATTTTCTTGTAGATGTTTTAAGCGATAGTCAAATATTTTAAGAGCTGGTTGCTATATGGAGTATTCCATTCTCTTTGCATTACCAGGACAAAAAAAATGAACAAGGAATTTGAGAAAAAGTATAAGTATTGGAAAATTTAAGGAAATAACAAGCAATATCTCGAAAATGTTTCACTCAAAAAAAAAATGTATATGACATAGATTGTGTATTTTCACGCGATCTACATTTTCTGTGTAGTAAAATTTTGTCTATCTCTTATGGTTTACCAGTTATGCAAAAGTCGTTCACAATGAAGAACACTTTTGGAGACTTTCCCAGAAAATTCGAGATATACATTTCTTTGTCATGAAAATATCTTAAACATATCATATTTATTCGAAATCGTTAGCCATTTTTGAGAAAATTAAGGTTTTTGAAAAAATTTTTATGTAAAAGGTAATCTGGGGTGGGGGGATTTTCTTGAAAACCTTCGCGTCGCATGTCTGAAACATACTGAACCTAAATACCAATTTTGGTGTTTATCCAACTGTTCGTTTCTGAATTATGCTGTTCACAGACACAGACACACACACACACACACACACACACATTCACGGACATGTTTTCAAAAATGCTTTTTTTTGGATTCAGGGGGTCGCAAAACATGTATTTCCGGTGAAATCTCCGTATCGAATTTTTGGGTGGAATACAATACTTCCCCTACTTACTATACGTAGTAGAGAAAGTAATAAGCTTGAGTAAGCATAATTTGTATACGTACTAATAAACGATAGAGGTGCAGAAAGCCATGTAAAGTCATATCAGATTTTTTTATCAGTTGTTGGTAACATTCTATAGAGTTTTTACGTATTAACGATCGTCTTGGCAAGGCAACCAGTTCTAATTTCTTGTGCATATTTGTTTGTTGCATTTGATAACTTCGGCTACAGAGCAATGCTCAACCATAAACTTTTGTGTTTTGGTAGCCAATTCTCCTTCAGAGACATTTGGACTGCTCGAGGAATCTTAGGGTTAAACAGCAACGATAAACGTTTCAGTAAAGGCCACGGCTACCACCAAAGTCGACCAGCCAACAACAAACAACGACCAGCAAATGCGCCAAGCATTGAAGATGTACGCGTTGTTGTCGAAGGAAGATTATTAGGAAATTGCAGCTGAGAATGGATTTTATGTTCAAAAAGTTCTTCACAAACACTTAAATATGCACTGCAGATCTAAAAAACTTTCCCCAAAAGTGTTGTATCTTGATAACAAAGAATAAAGAATGATTACATCTGTGGCTTATCAAAACAGTGATTTTTGAACTACATAATCGCTGAAGATGAAACTTGGTGGTATTTTATGAGCCGGTGCCTGAACGAGGGTCACTAAGTGAAAATCCAAAACATCTCCTTGGAAACGGACATTTCCTAAGGACATTAGTAGAAGCAAAGTTATGCTGAAAGTTTTCCTTGACATCAGAATCTCGTACGCTACGAGTTTATCCCGTAAGGTCATATGTGTAAATCCTTCGTCCCTTCAGTGACGTAGTAAAAATGAAACGCCCGGAAAAATGAGCACAAAACACAGATTTATTTTGCACGACAACTCACCATCACATCAATCAGTACTGGTAAATCCTTGTCGCAGTAATTTGGCTCGTGTTATCTTATTTGCTGGGCGCCTGGTATTGTTTTATTATTTTGAATTTTGGGTTCTTTGTCCTCCGGCTAGCTATTATTACTCAGTCGAGCAAGTATCTCTGGGCAAGGCGTGTAAACGAAAAGGAGGTGTTGCTAAAAGATAACACTGATAAAAATATTTGTTTTCGCACTTTTATTGCCGCCACACTTAATTAATAATTCACATCTTTAATCTTTATACACGCCTAACTGAAACTGTGGTATTTCCGAATGTAATTACTGTCGTATTAGTTGCCGCGTACTTCACATTTTTGTAACTAACTTTACGACGTGTACTCGCGAGAGATTCTTCCAAACTGTATGACGTGCACCTCACGAGAGATTCCTTAGAACTTCATGACACCTGCTTATGGCTCGAGAATATATACTCCTTCACCCCGAATTGCGTAAACATTATAATTGTGCTGCTATTGGTTACCAAATCGCGCCAACATTAGCGTTTGTTTTGTCAGCCAATCACTACTACTAATATATATGCTATAGAGAAGATATTCCCTCCATTTCTAAAGAAAGGCACGCTGCCCTGGCGTCATTTGTTCGTCTCTTCTTAGTGATAAACAACTCACCCCCTCGGTTTATTGTTACCCGCTTCTATTGTCAGTTTCAGTTAGGCCGTGTAAACTTATTTCCTAACAAACATCTAAAATCCTGTACATACAATAATATTAATTTACACTACAATTACTCAGGCATTCACAGCATGTTATGATATAGAATACTGCCTCTACCTTCACTATTGTAATCTAGGAAACTAAGCCACTTTTCCTACACAGAAGTGTACTTGATGCCGTATGTGGTATACGTACAGGTATCTAGCACTCGGAGAAGGAAGGCATTTTTCCCCTCGCTCTATCAAAAGCCTTTCTGCTAAGCTGCGTTAAACATAAAGCTAGAGACGATCCGAGACGCTGAAGAAAGCTTAGCTAGAACCCGATATTTACTGAGCCAAGAGCCGTTCGAGGGCCCTGTTTCCCCTCTCCGGTATATGGCTCACTCACTAGGAGGAAACCGGATTTCAGATGAAATCACCAAATGTTGTAAACAGGATCTGTTAATACTGCTAAAAGCAAACAAATTCCGAGATTTTCGTCTCCCATGCTGCAGTCCCTGCGTCCCTCAACGCTTCAAATAATTTCAGTAAGTACAGAAGAGGGCACTATAGCAGCACGTGCTTTCTTGGAAGATGCTTCTGCATAAGAAATGCAGACAAATGCGAAACAAAGTATACTGCAACCTCCCGTTGGCTTAATGGATTTTTTTAATTTACTCCTACTCTCCTTTCTCATTCTCTTTTATTTGTCTTTTCCTCCCATTCTCCACTTCCTTCCTTTTCTTTGTTTCATTCTTGGTGCAGTATGTTCTTTCACTCGGAAACCCTCTTTTTCCTTTTGAGTAATTTCTATCTCTCGGTGCTTCTTTTGGTGATGCAAGTACGTTTAAGTGAACCCCCTTAAGATTTGTTACTGCCTTTATATTTTCCTCCCTCTCATGCTATACGCAGGACTGCATATTTTTATCCCTTTCTTTCACATACTCTGTCTCATTTGTATTCTACAGTGTTATTTTTATTTTTGTTTCATTTATACTTTTGCCCCTCCCATCCTATTTTATTCGGTATAGCGCGTTTAGTACTAGAACCCAAAGGAAAAAGCAAATAAAAAAAATCTGATGTGTTACACTCACATGACTTTCTCTACTCTTGTAAAAACTATTTTTACAAACGCTTATTCTCCATATGCTTCATGTTAATCGAGATAAACATTTGCAGAGTCTATCTTATTGCTAATTTTCTTGTAGATGTAACGGGAATATATATTTACAAGGGCAATATAGAAAAACAGTAGCCTTTAAGCACATACATATCTCTTAATAGCTGGTTGCTAGGTGCAGCACCATTCCCTTTCCCACAGATTAATACTCTTTGCATATCCAAGACAAAAAAATGAATAACGAATTCCCATTTGAGAAAATAAATATTGAAAAATTTAAGGGAATAAGAAGTAATATCTCGAAAATGGTTCACTCAACAAAAAAAATGTATATGACATAAATTGTGTATTTTAACGCGATCTACATTTTTTGTGTAGTAAAATTTTGTCTATCTCTTATAGTTTACCAGTTATGCAAAAGTCGTTCACAATAAAGAATACTTTTGGAGACCTTCCCAGGAAATTCAAGATATACATTTTATTTGTCATAAAAGTATCTTAAACATACGATATTTTAATCTAAATCGTTAGAGCCATTTTTGAGAAAATAAAATTTTCGAAAAATCTTCCATGTAAAGCGTACTCTGGGGTGGAGGATTTTCTTGAAAACCTTCGTGTCGCATCCTTGGAAGATACTGAACCCAAATACCAAGTTTGGTGTTTATCCGACTATTCGTTTCTGAGCTATCCTGTTCACAGACACACACACGGATATGTTTCCAAAAATGCTTTTTTTTTGGATTCAGGGGGTCTCAAATCATGTATTTCCGGTGAAATCTCGGTATCGAAATTTTGGGTGGAATAAAATACTTCCCCTACTTTCATGGCTGAAAATAATAAATACAAGGAATTCAATAACATTTTAATACAGAACTATATAGCATAATGCAACGCCAACAAGAAACAAAAGGAATGTTGCATTTCAACCAAAAACCAAGTAGCGTTGGAATTCTTTTAGTTTATTGTTTGCTTTTTCTCAAAACTGACTAACAAGTTTAATTAAAATATCACACGTTTGAGAAATTGACATGAAGAATGAAGTAAGCAGCTGATTTTTTTGTAAACAGGCGGTGAAGTCTTCATTAACCTGATACCATAAATATTGATGGGCGAATATAAATAATTACACAAAGCAATAACAAGAAGATGGAGAAATAATTGCAATAAATAATTTTTATACATTAATTCAAAGTATAATCTAGCCAGCTTTAAATGAAATGTTTGCCTGGAAAGACGAAGGTAATTAGAAAGTCATGTTAACCAAATGCATTAGCAACAGCCAATCAGTGAACGCATTAGCTTAAGGATTCTATGAATTCAGTTAGATTATACGTTTGCAGAGGCACGTAGGCCAATTTTGAAAAAGAAAATTGTAGGGTATTACTGAGAATTTAGCCAAGCCCAATGGTAACAAAGTTAAGAGGCACATTTAGAATTTTTAAGCATTGGCTGTGCGTGAAAAATAAGGTTGGTGGGGAATAATGAAGAAGGCGGAGCTAAAAGTAATAAAAGGCATGCAATTTTAGATCAGGGAGTTACACTCTCTGGTACCATCACCGGTACGTACTGCTCGTGTCATTTTTAAGCATTCAATGACGCGCTTGGGTGAGTAAGATTTCGCGGCTATTGCGAGAGGTCTCACTGATAAGTATTTTAGCAACTCACGGCAGGTTACGCTACCAGATTCTTTAATTATGGAAACAGTTGTGTAGAAGTTAGAAGATATGATAATTCAGTTACTACAACTTGGAGTGCTACTACTGATAATTGGTTAGATTCTTTGTCTTCAAACGGTCGGCAACTCGCTTCAAATGCTCATGCTTCAGATCACATTATACTTCTCATTCAATTTAAACTGGTGGTTAACTATATGCCCATATCATATTCATACCACTACAACAGCTGGTGCACGAGACAACAGAACGAGCTACGATATCTCGGCAGCAGAAAACCAACAACGAAACAGGTAAAGTAAACGACATCAAAAGTGACGACCATCGACTGCTTCAACTTTGTGTCATTCCAAATACTAACAAACCACATGAGATAGAATAAATTTACCGAAAAAATAAAACTATAAAGTTTATATCATATAATTTTTTAAAATGGCGTTAACTCTTTTTGAAATATTTGAGGATTACATTCTTCCAAATGCAAGTACCACATTTGACGGTAGCTTCTCAATTTCCTTCTTTGTGCTTCCGATAAACAATTTGTTGTTTATGCATGTTGCATGCACTATATGAAATTATTTCTAGCCAAAAATGTATCGTCAATAACCTAACTGAATCAATTTGTAATGGCTATAAAAAAACTGTATGACCGTCATATTAAGTTCTTTAAGGAGACATTAAATGTTCCTGTTCCTTACAACAAAAACCTTAAGAAATGTTATCGTTTATTACTGAATTTTCTCTGGGATAAATGCCTATATATTATTTAATGAACTACCAATTTAATTGCAGACATTTATATTTTTCAACTTGTCACAATCATGTTCTTACATGGGCTCATTTGGAGCAAATACTAATGAATTTTTAATTAGTTCATATTTCAAGAAAACATCTCTACATTTTTGTATTTTTCTTACATAAAAGTCCTTAAGAAATGATAAAACTCATTATGCATAGTGCGCATATTAGTTCGTGTAATGCAAAATCATTTCTATTTTAACTTGCCACATTCGTGTTTTTACAACGGTTCATTTGGAGCAAATAATAAAATTTTAATTGATTCGCATTCCATATCTCTAAATTTTTGTATTTTTATTACTCAGTGTAATCCTACCTGGTGGATTATCTTTTTTTAGGACTCCTCCACAAATTATTTACAATTCAATTTATATTCCATCTATAGTTTCACTCGCTCTAAATGTATTACACTGTAATTTAAGTCAAGCACACGACTGTGTAAATCATGATATATTGTTGTAGCATATTGAATTTTATGAAGTTCAAGGTGTAATATTTACTTGAATGAACGTAAACAATATGTTGAAAGCTACCATATAACTTCAAAAAGGAGCAGTTTGTGTAAATGCTAGAATACCTCAAGGTATTGTCTTGGGGCCACTTTAATTTCATTTATATGTTAATACTTTACCTTTGCGTTTCAAACAATGTTATCTTGCATTGATGCTTATGCTATTGCTTTAGAAGGTTTTCATACACAAACTAATTGACAATCATTTGCTAACGGATACGAGAAAGTGATTTTATATCAATAAGTTATGTTTTAATATCAATTAAGCGGGTTTATAAATGTTGATAGGTGTGAAATAGAAACAAGGTCGCAAATATGCACATAATATAGTGCGTTTGTAGATCGGCTGGACCGTTACGCGGCGGCCTTGGACTGGGTGAGGATTGACCGCCTTCCGCCAGAGTTACACGTAAAGGACCGGCAAGTCATGGGTACGGAACACTTAACTATTATACTAACATTAGGCTTACCTGTATCACAACAGATATTGAAATTTATGACTTTCAACGCGAACACATTCCCTATATTTTCGAAAACAATTCTGCTTTACTCGCAAAAGTCCATGTTGACTTCTGCGATTGCGGAATTTCAAAGCTCCTCGAACGCTAGGAAAAGTGTCTGAACGTGGCTGGAAACTATATGGAAAAAAATCTGATGTGTTACACTCACATGACTTTTTCTACTCTTATACAAACTATTTTTACAAACGCTTATTCTCCATCTATTTCATGTTAACGGATACAAAATTTGTAGTCGTCCTCCGTGGACTAGTGGTACCATGCTAGCCTCTAGTTCCCAAGGTTGCGGGTTCAAACCCGACAGAGGGCGATGGCTTCCTTCGGAAGGGAAGTAAACCCGGTGGTCCCGTGTCGTAGATTTACGGAACGTAAAAGAACCTCAAGCCTGATAAAGAGGCCTCTGAGCAAAATTGCCGGTCTTTCACGCCCAGTATAGAATGAGACGCTAAGGACCATAGTAGTTAACGAGCGTCCATAAATAAAACTCAATTTAGTTTGATACAAAATTTGCAGAAACTATCTTATTGCTAATTTTCTTGTAGATGCAAGGGGAATATGGAAGGCTTTAAGCGATAGTCAAATCTTTTAAGAGCTGGTTGCTATGTGAAGCATTCTATTCTCTTTGCATGTCCAGGACATAAAAAGAAACGAATAACGAATTTCCATTTGAGAAAAAGTATAAATACTCTAAAATTCCAACAAATAACAAGAAATATCTCGGAAATACTTCGTTCGACAAAAAAAATGTATGACATAACGTTTTAACCACATCTACATTTTACTTTCTCTACTATATAGTAAGTAAGGGAAGCACTGCATTCCACTCAAAAATTCGATTTGAGATTTCACCGGAAATACATGTTTTGAGGCGTCCTGAATCCAAAAAAAAAAACATTTTTGGTAACATGTCCATGTGTGTCTGTGTGTCTATCTGTCTGTGTGTCTTTTAACAGCATAACTCAGAAACGAACAGTCGGATAAACACCAAACTTGGTATTTAGGCTGAGTATCTTCCAGAGATGCTACACGAAAGTTTTCAAGAAAATCCCCCCACCCCAGATAACCCTTTACATGGAACATTTTTCGAACATTTTAATATTCTCAAAAATGGCTCTAACGATTTTGATTAAAATATCGTATGTTTAAGATATTTTCATGACAAATGAAATGTATATCTCGAATTTTCTGGAAATGTCTCCAAAAGTATTCTTCCTTGTTAACGACTTTTGCATAGCTGGTAAACCATAAGATGGACAAAATTTTACTACACAAAAAATGTATATCCCGTTAAAATACACAATTTATGTCATGTACATTTTTTTTCCAGATATTTATTGTTATTTGTTTGCATTTTCTCACATGAAAAATTGCTATTCGTTTTTTTTAATGTCCTGGACATGCAAAGAGAATGGCATGTTCCGCATAGCAACCACCTCTTAAAAAATTTGACTATCACTTAAAGCCTACCATATTCCCCTTGCACCTACAAGAAAATTAGCAATATGGTAGTTTGTGCAAATGTTTATCTCAATTAACATGAAGTAATGGAGAATACGCGTTTGTAAAAATAGTTTGGACAGAAGTAGAGAAAGCCATGTGTGTGCAAAACATCAGAATTTTTTTTGGATACATGTATTTTTGGGTGAAATGCAATGCTTCCCCTACCTACTATACATAGTAGAGAAAGTGATACTTCATAATGTTTAGTTTCAAGGTATTGTAAATCTAATTCTGTAATTTCTTTATAAGTTTTTTTAAATATAAACGCATGTTACTTTATGAATGTCCCTCGACTATTAGATTCAAAAGTGTGTTTTATTGCACTTTCGAGATAGTACCTCGGAATTCTTGTAAGGATGATTAACTTAGGGAATGAAGTTGTAATCACTAATGCATTATATGTACTACTATCATCTTGCATTTAGAGACACCGGCACTGAAGGGTCCTCTTACAATTCAATCCTTGTTCAAGTTTATTGCGAGCATACGTATGTGTTTTGTAAACGTGGAATGCACGCTTTAGGTCCGGAAAGAATTAAATGGGGCTTGACTCATCTTTCCTTCTCATATAAACTACGCCTCGGGGATATTTACTCAGCCAATGATGACAACACCCCCGCCTACCCCTGTAATGCTTAGGGATAAAAAGAAAAGCGAGGGAAAACTTCGTTCCGTGTCGTAAAGGGTGGGGTAGGCGTGTACACCAGATGTCGTATTCCAGGAGCATATCGGCTAACTGTTATTTGCCATCAACACTTCTTCTGGGCTTGTAGCATTTTTAATTTAAAAGTGTTAGCTCACTTTTTTATGTAATAAACTTCCTATGATCTGAAATGGGAAAAGCTTAACAGGCTTACAGTGTACATTTATATTTTAAATTGTATAAATTTCATCCTGATGTATACTTATTCCCAATGTAATTGTTGGCTCGAGTTGAACAATATAAAATGTTGGCTTATCCCTTTCCATACCTAATATCTTCCTTTTTATTTAAGGGTACCCACAGGCAAAATTTCTTTATCTTGCAGTTTTTATGTAAACTTTTAAACTTTTGTTCACGTGTTGCTCTAACACAATATAAGTTTGTTTTAAGTATGCTGATATGTTTAATAATTTTTCAGAAAAAAAATGTTTACTTTTATTATAAAAATTAATCAGGTGTTGCAAACGATGAAGAAACCGTAATTTCGAGAGAATAAAACAATACCACACTGTTTAAATACCAATACACAAAATTCATTCATTCATTATCTGTTTACCCTCCTCGTATGTAGGACTTACACCCCCCAGGACTTACAAGTGGGTGCCTGGGGTCAGAGGCCCGTCAGGAGCAGACACTCATGGATCAGACAGAGCATCCAGGATGGGATGAAGGAAGTAGATGAAACGAAATGTTGGTGAAATGTATGAAAGGAAAGGTGATGATGGAGCAGTTGGTGGAATGAATGGCGGGGGAAACCGGAGTACCCGGAGAAAACCCGCCCAGACGCCGCTTCTACAAATCCCACATGCAGGTCCCTGGGATTAAACCCGGGCCGCCTCGGTGGGAGGCGAGCGGTCTAACCACTCGGCCACGGCGCCGCCTCAATTCACAAAAGTGTTACATAAAAAGTTTTTCTCTATTCTAGTTGTTTCAGAAAAATAATTTTAAATGTTTAAATCTAATTTTTGTAACAATCCAGCTTCAGTGGTAGAATTAATTATGTCAAAGCTTGAGAAATTTAAAAGTCTAGCAAAATCCAGACCCAGTTTTTTTTTTAAGTTCATTCCCTCGGAGTTGCTGCTGAAAATTGGAACAAGATAGGTTACAAACTACATGTATGGAACATTTATAATGTGCAAAAGTGTAAGAAAAATCAAAGTCCAGCAAAAGGCATTGGAAATAAATACAGGCCATTAGACCGCCTGCCCTTGGGCATTTAAATGGTCACGTGTTGAAGCTTTAAAAGGCTCTGAGAGCGAAAGCCATGGTACATAATTGAAGCTAAAGGTTCAACGTATTTTTTAACATAAAAAATGTTTTTGAATTTTTTAAAAAATTTAACCAAATCTCGGCTATTTGTATCCTTAAAGCACGTTGTTACTACTCGTATATGCGGCACTGTATATAGTGGACATTGCTGATGCAACAAATAATAATTGGGAAAGGAAATTTATGAAGGATACGTGGTAGAAGTTTTAGGTACCCAATGGGCGTTTGCCAGTTGTCACAAGACCTCGGCCATCTTTATTCTTTTAGTCTGGTATTTATTATATTCTATATATAGCCAGAATTATTTTCATCTTTATTGATTTTCCCAATTTACATGGAATACTACAGTAAGTGATATATAAGGTAATGAATTGCTGGAATGGCTTCTTTCATCCCCAGAACTTCCTCTCCCTCCATTTCGTTCCATTATTACTTTATTCATCCTCGTTTGATCCATTTCAGGGTTGGAAGTATCGGCGATGGTGTTTCGGTGTAGCGTAGTAGGGAAAAAAGATGTTCTATGTGCACTTTCTCCATACATCCGCCTTCGGCTTATCGGGTTACAAGCATCGTCCCCCCGGGGGGCATTGGACCCATGTGTGGGACAGGATCCACGGCTTGCCTGTCCGAATGTCGGAGAGTCTATATGTGGAAATTGTAGGGACCCTTATATTGTTGTGCCATCACTCCGGCAGCTCTCTGCCTCCCTTCACCTCGTCCCTCCCTTCCTCTCTGGAACGCCCCTTCATGGGGCGTCGGTGCAGTATTCGGATTCACTGGATCGGTACCGAATCCCCTGCGTTTCACAGTCCAATCAAGGTGATAAATTTAATGCTACAATTTGTATACATTTTGACTTGGTTTAAATAACAAATGTGAATATGAATAATTAAATAGTGTCTATTTAACAAAGTCGAGATTAAGCTTATAATAGATTTACTTATGTATACAATGTTAATATGTACATTATATGACTAAACCTTAAGCAACTGAAAGTTGAAACTGCGACTAGCTATTACGACTCTTATAGTTCTGGATGCTTGTAGAGGTTTGCACGGGCCGAAATTCGTAGGTTTGGACCTAGCCTAAGAATACTGTACCACTCGACCGTATTATCTAATTTTGCTTTAAATAAAATTATTGCAGTTATTTATTGTTGTTATTATGATTATTATTAAACCTCTGAATATTTTAAAGTGTATACCAAAAGGTAAAAGAATGTGTGGCTGATGTAGCAAGAGATGGATCGACCAGTAATTTAACTTAACTGGAACCGGAACATGCCAATAATAGGCTTATACTTAATTTATTATTATCATCATCATCATCATCATCATCATCATCATCATTATCATTATTATTATTATTATTATTATTATTATTATTATTATTATTATTATTATTATTATTACAGGGATGCACTCAGGTCCTTCGGCTAATTTGAGGAGACACCTGTACATAAATAGTGGCGATGAAGTCTTGGAATCCTGATGTAGTAAGCGGCATGTTGTCCGCATACTCTCTTATACTGCACAGGAGTCCTGGGTGTGGGTGAACGGAGGGAAGCGTGTTTTGCAACTGCCGTACTGTTATGTTATTCGGAAGTGGACAAATCGAACAGTTTTATTATTATTATTATTATTATTATTATTATTATTATTATTATTATTAGTAGTAGTAGTAGTAGTAGTAGTAGTAGTAGTAGTAGTGGTAGTAGTAGTAGTATTATTAGTGGTGGTAGTAGTAGTAGCAGCACTAGTGGTAGTATTACCAGGGATAACTGTGGTACTCTGGGCATGTCGACATCTCGGCCAAAAATGTGATAAATTTTTTTCGTCTTTATTTTCCCTTCACAAGGAAAAATTTGCGCTATTTATTTTCTCAAAAATGCGCTGATGTTTTTTTTTTTTAAATAAAATACCACATGTTTAAAATATTTACACGACAAATTAAATGCATATGTTGAATTTTATCAATACAATTTTATATATTTACATCCAAGCCCGAGCACGAAAAACATTTTTCAAATTAAGACCGAACCCGGCGACTGGTTCTAGGGCTGAGGGTTGCGCCCAAGCCCGTGTTCTATGGTGTAGTGCACGGGTGACGAAAATGTCTTTCTCTCTCTCTCTCGAGTCATCAAATATGCACCACGCACTACACCATTCAGCAGCACATGGAAAAGAAATAATTAGACGGCTAGAAAAGGAGTTGCGCCTGCGAGTCACAGTGCCTCGCGAGTCGCGCTTTCGCCACCACTGGTGTAGTGCCTACCTCGCTTTTGCAGAATGTTCATCGGCTAACCTACAATCCATCCCCAAAGATGCTTTTGCCGTATGATTTGAAATATCGTCCTATTTTGTATAGTACCGTAGTCTTCCACTCCATATCGAGTGGACACATTGCGTGTTCTGGGGTCTGAACTGCCCTGTATCTGCATTCATCCCCATCCTTCTGCCAAAATCCCTTGAGGTAGGAACCATACGGACCATGTATCAATCCCCTCGAACTAGTTTTTATATTTTGAGTTTTTCCTGTACGTTAGGGAATACGTCATATTATGTTTTTCTGCCGGTATTGCTTGAGTACCATTCTGCCTATTATTCCGCTATAAGTAGTTCCTTGATGTCTATTTCATCCTTAAAGAGTTACCAACCATGTGCCCCGCTCTTATTGCTTTACATTGACTGAAAAAACCTAAAAAGAAATCTCCGGAAGATGCTCCTAGGGACAGAAGACCTCCGTTCCAGAGTCCACGTCCAAACGACTTCGGCCACACGTGTCGCTCGCATGGGTTTGACGCATAAGCAGGAGGTTAAGGCGTGTTATGTTGCAGTGATGGGCAGGTAATTTAGAAGTGTAGGTTTCTAAGACGAGTTTATCATTAAAGGAATGTAATGTATGACTTGTTTAAAACAGAAGGCTAAAATGGTAGTAAAATCTTTAAAAACGCGCTTCACTATATGCTGGTTTTAAATTCATTCTTCGCACGACCACGAGAAAAAAAAATGCATTATAGCTGAACACTTAAAAAAAAATTGTGATTTGTTACACTCACATGACTTTCTCTACTATTGTACAAACTATTTTTACAAACGCTTATTCTCCATATGCTTCATGTTAATCGAGATATCAAGACGTTAATCTTATTGCTAATTTTATTGTAGGTGCAAGGGGAATCTGGTAGTATTAAAGCGATAGTCAAATCTTTTAAGAGCTGGTTGCTATGTGGCGCATTCCATTCCCTTTGTATGTCCAGGAAGTAAAAAATGAATAACGAATTATCATTTGAAAAAAAAGTATTGGAAAATTTAAGAGAATAACAAGTAATATCTCGAAAATGGCTCACTCAAAAAAGAATGTATATGAATGTCTCAAAACATATATTTCCGGTGAAATCTCGGTATCGAATTTTTGAGTGGAATAAAATAGTTCCCCTACTTACTATTCGTAGTAGAGAAAGTAATATATAAAGTAATATATACGCATTTTAAAATTCAAAACAATAACAATATTGTATGTATTAAATCTCACTCTATTTCTTATGGTTTACCAATTATATAAAAGGACACAAAATGCATTCGTAAAAGCAGGATTTCCTGCTGCTCGCGGGAAATTGTGCTGATCACACATTAGTTTCATTCTTATTGCGTCATTTCGACGAACCAATTCGAAATAATTTCGGTAGCTGCATTTGAGCGGTATTGTTTGCAGATTGAATTTCTATTAGATGCCGTATGAGGCGTGCCGGTTGTTTTTCGTGGTCCCGGTCGAGCTTCACCTGGCTGGGGAGTTCTATTCCGACAGTGTAAGTGGATAGTTTCTCCCTTGTTGAGTCTCTTGTATGGCTTAGTAAACCGAATATTTAAATTGGAAAGGGGTTTTTGACTGGCTTGTTTATCTGGTTTGTACGTTGCCATTTTTCGTTAAGCAGATGCTTCGGCATTCAAATGTAGTCATTTTTCGCGGAGCCATAGAAGTTATTTACATTTGCTAACTACATGTCATTGATTTTGTTTCTGCTGGTCATTTGATTCTTATATTAGGTGTGTGTGTGTGTGTTCCCTTGGACGTTTTGGGAAATACAGGGTTATTCAAAAAGAAGGAACAGATTTTAAATATTAATTTTTAATGAACCACAATAGATAGCAATACATACGACACGTCATTGTATAGAGAAAGGTTCAAAGTTTTAAGTCCCCACATATTAGTTCCATTAGTGCCTGCAGCGGCGCTGGGTTTGTTTACGAGAAAATGGCAACGCCTCAGGAAAAGTCATTTTATGTGCTGTAGTATACAAAGAGTAAAAAATTTACAGTTGATACAATTAATTCGTAGCAGATGGTTGCGTGTGCAAACAGAAAAGCATTTTGAACACACTAAATAAAATATGGAACTCTTCTATATTCAGTGATGTATCAGTTCCTCCTTTTTGAATAACCCTCTATTTAATTGATTTAATTCTTGTGATTCCGTTGCGCTTTATGCAAAATGTTAGGTTGTTCGGAATAGTTATTTTGTTCAAGGTTTATTTAAATTGTTAATGTGTAAATAGTTGTATTTTGTGAAGGAGTTACTTGCGGCATCACTGGGATTATTTGATAATAGTGTTGATCTGTTTAATGACCAGGCAAGCGTGAGGTGAAGAGCTGTAGTAATCGATCTAAATGAGACACATCTGTATGTTTTATGTGAAGATAGTTTACCCTACCTTTTCGTCTGTCATAATTACGAGATTTGGTGAAGTGACGTTATAACACACTGGTTTATGAGAGCTTATGAGTATGGAAATTTCGTCTGTTAATGGTGGACATGATGTATATTGCCCTCTGGCAAACATTTGTAATTAACTCAGTATACCCGAATTTGACTTTGTGAACAAATGTTTGGGAGGTAGCCCTGTTACTGGTATTGGTCGTGCCGTCTCGCTACATCCTAGGTGAATTCGCTTCCTAGTTTAGGCATCTCAATTTTAATAATGTGAATATGAGACTCGGTGAAAGAATGCAAAATTCAAGGTATACTTTTTAACGTTTCAACGTTTTAACCAAAATAGTTAGAGGTATTTTTGAGATAGAAATACGAAGTTTAAAATAGAAATCTGATGTGTTACACTGACATGACTTTCTCTACTCTTGTACAAACTATTTTTACAAACGCTTATTCTCCATATGTTAATCGAGATATCGAAATGTTAATCCTATTGCTAATTTTCTTGTAGATGCAAGGGGAATATGGTAGGCTTTAAGGCTATAGTCAAATATTTTTAAGAGCTGGTTGCTATGTGGAGTATTCCATTCTCTTTGCATGTCCAGGACATAAAAAAGTGAATAACGAATTTGAGAAAAAGTATAAGTATTGGAAAATTTAGGGGAATAACAAGCAATATCTCGAAAATGGTTCACCCAACAAAAAAAATGTATGTGACATAAATTGTGTATTTTAACACCATCTACATTTTTTGTGTAGTAAAATTTTGTCTATCTCTTATGGTTTACCAGTTATTCAAAAGTCGTTTACAATGAAGAATACTTTTGCGGACATTCCCAGAAAATACGAGATATATATTTCATTTGTCATGAAAATATCTTAAGCATATGATATTTTAATCAAAATCGTTAGAGCCATCTCTGAGAAAATTAAAATTTTCGACAAATTGTCCATGTAAAGGGCAATCTGGGATGGGGGGATTTTCGTAAAAACCTTCGTGTCGCATCTCTGGAAGATACTGAACCTAAATACCAAGTTTGGTGTTTATCCAACTGTTCGTTTCTGAATTATGCTGTTCACAGACACACACACGCACACACAGACACACACATGATGTTTCCAAAAATGTTTTTTCTTTGGATTCAGGTGGTCCCAAAATATGTATTTCCAGTGATCGAATTTTGGGGTGGAATACAATACTTCCCTACTTACTATACGTAGCAGAGAAAGTAAAGATTTGGTATTTATCGGACATTTCGTTTTAAAGTTATGCTGTTTACACGCACATTCTTCTAAAACTAAAGTTTTTACTCAGGGGCCAGAAAACCTGTTTTCGCCGTGAAATCACATTTTTTTGTATGTGGAAGAGAAAGTAGGTAATAATTACAAATATAGATCCTGTAATGAGCTTTATAGTATTAGTGAACTCTTACATTATATACAATGTATAAAATGAGAATCGTATGCCAACGTCAAACATTCAAACAAAATACGTACCTAAATAGTAACCTTAATAAAACACGAAGTTATGAGACCACATCTTTCACGCTCGTGAAGTTTAAAAATGTGTAAATATGTAAAATATTTGGAATCAATATATTCTTATTTGAAACTTATTTAAGTAACATAATTAATTTAATAGTTTTAAGCAATGAAGAATTAACCCTTAAACATTACTTTTTAAGTCTAAAAGACATTAAAATTACATAATAGTAAGTAACCCCATTAAAAACAGCATATAGAAATTCTAAGCTTGCATGATTATTGATACAGATTAATTACACAGCATTATTTCTGGAAAAAATATACGACATTTTCGGAGTAACTAAGGAACATCAATAAATTTCTACTGCAAAGCATTTATTGGTTACTTCAGGACCCACTCCTGCCCAACACTGCATTTAGCCATCTAGGAACTGATCCAACTTGTCAATCACTGAAGTAGGAAGTGAATTTGTTGCTGGTAACCCAGTCCTTTGCAGCAGGCTAGAGAGATCAAGCGTTTGTTTACTTCTAGCCATCAACACCATTGGTATTTGTACACGTACACTTGCGTTCAGAAAATGCGGCCCATTCGCAATAGCAATGTTTCCACGTTTACTTAAAACTAAATTCCACTTGGAAGAACTTAGGAGGTAAAGACAAAAATTTCGAAAATGGCTAATGCTACAATGCGTTGTTTAGTATAAACTCCATTTTAAATAATCTCTAACTTTATTGTATAGTAAGTTAGTGTCTAGCTCATAGTTTACCAAAGTATATAAGTACAAAATTCATTCAGAATGAAGAGAACTTCCCGGGTTACTTAGAGAACATTTGAGATTTAAATGCTATTATTCATGCATCTTAAAAATATGATATACTAATTCAAATCGCATTTTTGTGAAAATAGAAAATAACGAAAACCCTTCCATTTAAACGAAAGCTTGAATTGGGGAAATTTCGTAAACATTTCCGTGTTATATCGTTGCAAATATATGTCCTGGATATAAACACGAAGTGTGGTATTCATTCGATTTCTTGTTTTTGAGTTATAGTGTTTCCTCCCTCCCCGTCTTCTTCCACCCCTCTCCTCCTTTCTCCCTCTCTCGCACATATCTTTATAAGATGTTTTGTTCGGTTTGTTTTGTGCATTTCCAATGAAATATCGATACCAAATTTTTAGTGCAATACAAAAAACTACCAAGTAAACGGTAGCGAAAATGAAAAGATATGCGAGTTCAGTGTCTCAAAATATCAATTATTGAGAAACTCTTAGAGAGCAGAATTTCAGAAGGATGTTAGGTTTCATATTTACTGGTAACAAGGCGTATAAAAGCCTATGTCATCTCATATTTACACGTGCGCACATCGAATTTTTCTAAACATTTTTTACTTTATACTTTAACGTCAGTTGTAGTTAATTGAACGGATATGCTTTCAAGCATAAAAACACCTGGTAATACATGATTAATTTCTCTGTATTCTACTTTTTATCTTATCTACTACGTATGGTAAGTAGGGGTAGTAATACATTCTACTAAAAAATTTGATACCGAAATTTCAAGAGAAAATACATGTTTTCAGGTGCCCTGAATCCAAATAAATCATTTTTGGAAACATGTCCGTGTGTGTGTGTGTGTGTTTGTCTGGCTGCGAACAGCATAACTCAAAAACAAAAGTCGAATACACACCAAATTTGGATTTGGGATCAGTATTTTTCTAAAAATGCAACGCGAAGATTTTCAAGAAAATCCCCGCACACCAGACTACCCTTTACTTGGAACATTATTCGAAAATGTTTATTTTCTCAATAATGCCTCTATCAATTTTGGTTAAAATATCGTATGTTCATGGCAAATTATGTATATCTTAAATTTTCTGGGAATGTCGCTGAAAGTCCTCTTCATTCTGAATAACTTTTGCATAACTGGCAAACCGTAACAGATAGACAAAATTTTAGTACACAAAAAATGTGGATCTCCTTAAAACACACACAATTTATGTCATATACATATGTTTTGTGAAGTGAACCATTTCCTAGATATTCCTTGTTATTTGTTTGAATTTTCCAATACTTATACTTTTTCTCAAATGGGAATTTGTTATTCGTATTTATGTCATGGATATACAAAGAGAATGGAATACGCCATATAGCAACCAGCTCTTAAAAGATTTGACTATCGCTTAAAGCCTACCATACTACCCTTGCACCTACAAGAAAATTAGCAGTAAGATAGTTTCTGCAAATTTTTATCTCGATTAACATGAAGAAGATGAAGAATAATCATTTGAAAAAATAACTTGTACACAGAGAGCCAAAAAACTATGAACCACTTGCGAGGTGTTTTTCCTGTCCCATGCTCTGGTCTCGTTGCCGTCTGCCGCTATCATAGAAAAGGTGCGGATGAAACCACACAACATTTTTAAAATTACGTTTAAAGGCCTTACTTACCAACTTTATGAAATGAGATGCTCAAACTGGCTACCGTCGTTGTCCATACATTTTTGGCACCTCTTTAGGAAACTATACATCACTCGCCGTAGTTCACGTTGAGAAATGCTGGCAAGTTCCTGACGGATATTTTGCTTTAATTCTTCCAGGGTATGTGAATTTGTCTTGTACACTTAAAGTTTTAAGTTACCTCAAAGATAGAAATTGCAGGGCGTTAGGTCGTGGGACCAAGGAGGCCACAAATCTGTACTAATAATTCTGTACTCAAACACACTTTAATTGTTCTCATCAAAATATTGGCCTATAAGCTGTTGCAGAGTCTTGTTGAAAAAGACAAAATCACGCCCCCGTATGTTAATTCTCTAAAAAAGGGGCAAACTTGTATTCACGTATGTACGGGCGTCAGCTGTTGACTCGAAAAAAATTGGCCCTATAACTCTTTCTCCGCTCATGGCGCACCAAACACCAATGTTTTCGTCATGAAGGGGTACTTCATGAACAATATTAGATTTGTCAGAGCTCCAATAACGATTATTTTGTGTACATACATATCCATGAAGCTGGAACCAAGCCTCCTCCGTGAAAAATATTAAAAATGGGTCTACTTCGCCATTGTGTACACTATTCATACTACATTCACAAAATATGCGCCTAATTACACCATCACGTGGTTGAAGAGCATGTGCCACAGTTATTTTATATGGTTTTAAATTCAACAATTTGGTAGCTCTTCGCGTAGAACCGTATGAAATACATGTCTGTTGTAAAAGACGCCTAAATGATTTTATGGGGAAATTCTCCAAACGATGTTTCTTCGGTAAAAACCGTAGGTCATCTTTTAAATTTCTTAGCCTGAACGCTTCCTGTGACCTGAAGTTTACTGTAAAGCTCATGGATTGTTCTACGGCCTGGAACTTTTACACCTGGGAATCTTTCTGCAAATCGTATTTTCATTTGGCGAGCTGACTGAGTTAACACATACGAATCGTAAATAAACACATGCCTTGCAGTAGAAAACATATACTGAGACATACTATACTTTGTGACTAAGCACAGGACAAAATACTAAATAACGACATCACATCACCGTCAACTCAATACCGCACTTCACACTGCAGAGGAAAACCACGTCAACAGCGTGACCTTGTTTATAGCAGCAGTGCGTTATCATGTTTCCACACGCCCTGTGGAAAAACACCGCGCAGCCGGTTGGTAGTTTCTTGGCTCTCCCGATATTAGAGTAGGGAAAGTTATGTGAGTAGAACACATGAGATTTATCCTCTTGGCCTGCCGATTAGTGGGATTCTACGTAGAAATCAACGGCTCTGTTGATGTTGAATGTAGGGATATATATTTGCAAACCTTTCTCTAACAGTATAATAATAATGGAATGATCAAGCGAATAAACAACAAGTCATATTTTTTGTTCATCCATGGCACATAGCAACCTTTTTTATTAACCCTATGCTATGAAATGAGTTGTTCATAGAAGAAAAAACATTATAGGAATTCAATAGAGTCCTTCAGCTGCAATTTTAGAGAAACGCAATAAAAGCACCGCTATGTACATAACATCGTCATCCGCATCTGGCATTTGAACTACACATAAAAAGCTACATCAGAATATGCGCATACCTTTTGTTATGATAGATATTAAATAATGCAGCTTTGTGGCATGATAATTCACTGCAAATGAAGCGCGCCGCGCAACAACACGTTTGTTTTCACACGAAGGGAAATACAGTGTAAAAACATGCGCGCCAAATCATCCCTAAAACACTCGCACAACTTTTTGCTCCAGCTGAAAACATAGTCGCGGTTTTTGAAACCGCAAATACGAAGTGCAATAACTGAACACACACTTTTTACTGCATTAACCGCAATATCAAGTTTTATGCAATAACGCGGATAAAAAAGTACAATAACACTGGCAGTTAATGCTGAAATGAAAATTTTATTAGTAAAGTGGACGTTACTGGAAGACAAAATCAACATTGAGTGCTTCAGGTCAGCTTTGTTGGCGGACATGTATATGCAGAATAAGGAAAGTTACTTAAATATACTGCTATCCTATGAAACTTACAAGAACTGTTAACTGGGAAACAGGCAAGGTGAGGTATGTATCACAGAGGGGCCCCCCCTGAACCGGGGCAGAGCACCGCACCAGACCAGTCGGCCCATTCCAGTGACCCTTCGGAGGGAAGGATGAGAGGAGAGACCCGAATGGTGACCAGATTCGGATGCCGATGGGCACAAGTACGGACGGGGTCCCTAACGTATCTAGATAGAAGCATCCGACGCCGCAGTCCCTTCCCACAACCTCCAGCGTCCTCCGGAGCGCAGCCGAACACCGTCTCCTGGTCCAACAATCCTGAGACAGATGATAAGGGAGATGATGTGTACAGGAAATGAGGGGAAGGACCACCCCAGCATTCGCCTGGCAACCTGGAGATGCCACGAATAACTCATGGGCCAGAGCGGGCGGTCGCCGGGGATCGATCACGGGACCTCCAGAATGCGGGCCATAACGTAACCCCTGAACCATTCCGCTGGTACTGGGAAACATGTATCTATGTAAACTACATTCCGATGGTTTAGATGTCCTCATAGTGCACCATTCTCTCCTTTCTATTCGTTTGTCAGAAAACAATGGAAGCCTAAACAAGATGTACAGTCGAATTTACGAAAGTACCGATACTTTTGGTTTTTATATTGTTTTTCTTTAATTAACGTTGGTAGAAACTTAGTTATCTGTGGTTTAACACAAGTCCTAGGTGAGCGGCGAAAGGGGAGGATTGCGGAAATATTTCACCTGGGTGGCTGGAAGGCATGTTTCGCAACAACGGTTCACAACAGCCCCTGGACGAGTCCCTTTCGTATCGTTTTGACATAAAAAGTCTGGAACTCAAACAGAACCTATGAATAGAGGAGGTCGATTTCAGGCTCGGAAGCAAAGGAAAGGGGGGAAATAGCATAAACATTAAGTGGAGTGCTAGAACAAAGTAATGGGTGGGGGCTAGGCATGGCGGTTTAGATTTCCTTACCAACGTAAATCATTGAACATTATATTGCCACGATTCCATACATTCGACTGCACAATCAGAAGCATAAGGGTCACGTTGGAAGCATGGCGTCGTCCTCCATGGTCTAGGAGTACTTTTCTAACCTCTGGTTGCCGAGGTCGCGGTTTCAAGCCCGGTGGAGGACGATGAATTGTTTCGGGCGTAAAAATCCTTTGCATAGCTTCCTTCGGAAGGGAAATAAAGCTTGTGGTCCCGTGTCGCAGATTTACAGCACGTAAAATAACCTCAAGCCTGATAAAGAGACCTCTGAGCAAAATCTTTGGTCTTTTACGCCCAATATAGAATGGGACTAAGTACTTAAAGAGTGTCCATAAATAAAACTCAATTTTATTTAATTTTGGAAGTAGGAAGAGTGGCCCATATAGAAACGAAGGGATTTAAGATACTACTGAAATGTTTAACTCCACCCTCTTTACCTTCCCTCTTGCACAATTCTAGTCAGTTGACTGATAAGTTGTATACGTCAAACCAAAAGATGGGTGGAGCTTAACTCTACCACTGAGCTATGTTCATGCTAGTTGAGTGCCGTTAAGTTAATAATTCATGATAATATTAATAAGGATGATAATAGCCCATTTAAGTAACGACGATTTTTGCTTTCTCTACCACGTATATAGTAGTTAGAGAAGGTATTGCATTCCACCCAAAACTTTGACACCGATATTTCACCGAAAACACATTTTGTATGCCCCTTTAATAAAAAGAACTGTTTTAGAAGAAGGTCTATATGTGTGTGTCAGTGAAAGGTTTAACTAAAAAGTGAAAAGTCGGATAAGTGCCAAACTTGGTATTTAGGTTCAGTACCTACCTTCCAAAAATGCAACATGAAGATTTTCAAGAAAATCTCCCCACCCCAAAGTATCTTTAACCTGATACAATTTTCGAAGCGTTTTATTTTCTAAAACATGGCTCTAACGATTTTGAATAAAAGAACATATATTAAAAATATCTACATGACAAATAATATGTTAAATATTCCGTTAAACAGCCTATGATTTTCTTCATTTGGAAGAAAAACGATAAGTTATAGACGAAAAAGTACTAAACAAAAAAGTAGAAAGTTAGTTTTAACTAACCTTTTTGGGGCAACAATCAGTTCCGAGATATCCGTTACTAATGCTTCGAATTGCTCAATACCATTGTTTTAAAGTCTTATTCATTTTCAGTTGTTTCTCGCGATCTCATGGAAATAATATGGGATTTTATGTGTCCACTTATAAAATATTTGACTATCGCTATTCCCTTTGTATGTATAACGAAATGTGTAATGCAGCTATTTCCGGAAAGGTTTATCTCGATTAAAATGAAGTAGATAAGAGAATAAACTTTCGTAATAATGACTCGTATATACACTAATAAAGGACAGAGGGAATAGAAAGTCACGTGAATGTAACACATCTGCTTCTTTTACTATTAGTGCAAAATCATTGTCATAATATAAATAATGATAATTTATAACCGTAATATTAAAAACTAAAATATTATGATATTACTATTATTCTGGTATCTCAATGCTTATGGAGGAAATTAAACGCTAAAATTCCTTCAACTTCAGAAGAAACTCTGTGATTTTTGTCCATTTAACGCCACAGGTTTACTCATTTTTCACCCACCCCTCTCACTCAAAGCCCGAGTGGCCATTCACGTTACATTCGGCTAGCTAACCTCTACTTGTTTACACGAATTATAGTAGAATGCATTAAGAATACTTAGTATACGTAGTAGGAAAATGAACCATTCGCATTAACCACCAATTCTAGATCCAAGATCCACGCGAGTCCCTGAGCTAGCCTCGAACCCGGAACCATTCCTGAAATCCCGTGCCGTCAAATTGGCGCACAGCACCTCCCATGCAATACCATCGCTACTTTCAGACTCTGGTGAGGATAAGGAATAACCTTAGCTAGAGAAAAATTCTCACGCTCCGGCCAGGAATCGAATCCGGGACCACTCACACAACAGCTTCAACTGAGCTACGGGGCCAGTTTAGATGTTTAGATAAATGCGAAACCTTACGAAATAAAAACAAACACTCTTTTGAACTATAGGAATGGACTACTTTCCCTGCTACCGAGTGTACGTCCAGGGGCCATGTTGACAGGTTTATTTTCACCTGACTAGACTGCCTTCTTAAGAACACCTTTTCAAAAATAAAGCAGCGGAATATAAATAAGCGGACACAAAAAGTGGAACTCGTAAAACAAGACACGGAATACAAGCTGGGATTGAAAGATCTTGCAAGCTTTTTGACAGCGGAAAGGAGAAAAAGGAAGCGAAGAGGACCTAAAGGACAACCCAATAAGAGAGAGTGTACAGCAAGCGACTTTTCCCTTTAACACGCTTTGTTCAATTTCACCAGTTCCTTTTTGCATGACGACGAGTCTTAACCCTTGCTTTATCAGTGATCTCTTTCTTCTCCGAGATGGGTAATTTCTCTGTTGCCTTAGTTTGCTTCAAAGGAATAATGGAGTGTTTTCACTGTGACTACCCAATCACAGCAAATTGTTGATCACAGCCGTTACTCACTACGCTATCTAGATGCAGTTCTAGCAATTGGCAGTCCAAGGAACCACTCGCGTGTTAGACCTACTCTAATGCCTGTTTGCTACTTCACCCACTCTCTCAGCGAGCATACCACAGCCATTATCTGCCCCGTATCATAACTTTCAGCATTCTTAAATCACTTTATGGAAAAGTGTCCAAATTTCGTCCCCCCTAAGGTTTGTAGTTGTTATACAAAATGTACTGTAGATTGAGATTTGGCATGCAATCAATCTGACGTTTCTGATGGACGCTTATTAGCAATGCCAAGCCAAAAAAATCTGATGTGTTACACTCACATGACTTTCTCTACTCTTGTACAAACTATTTTTACAAACACTTATTCCCCATATGCTTCATGTTAATCGAGATATCGAGATGTTAATCTTATTGGTAATTTTCTTGTAGATGCAAGCGGAATATGGTAGGTTTTAAGCGATAGTCAAATATTTTAACGCCGGTTGCTATGTGGCGCATTCCATTCTCTTGACATGTCCAAGACATAAAATGAATAACGAATTTGAGAAAAACTATATGTATTGGAAAATTAAAGGGAGTAACAAGCAATATCTCGAAAACGCTTCACTCGACAAAAGAAATGTATATGACATAAATTGTGTATTTTAACGCGATCTACATTTTTTGTGTAGTAAAATTTTGTCCATCCCTTATGGTTTACCAGTTCTGCAAAAGTCGTTCACAATGAAGAATACTTTTGGAGACATTCCCAGAAAATTCGAGATATACATTTCATTTCTCATGACAATATCTTAAACATATGATATTTTAATCAAAATCGTTAGAGCCATTTTTGAGAAAATTAAAATTTTCGAAAAATGTTCCATGTAAAGGGTACTCTGGAGTAGTAGATTTTCTTAAAAACCTTCGTGTCGTATGTCTGGAAGATACTAAATCAAAATACCGAGTTTGGTGTTTATCCGACTGTTCGTTTCTGAGTTATGCTGTTCACAGACACACAGACACACACACACACACACACACACACACACACACACGGACATGTTTCCAAAAATGCTTTTTTTGGATTCAGGGGGTCCTAAAACATGTATTTCCGGTGAAATATCGGTATCGAATTTTTGGATGGAATACAATACTTCCCCTACTTACTGTACGTAGTAGAGAAAGTAAAAAGGAGGGTTAAAGGGGTGCATGAGTGAAATTTCTATTTTTCCACTTTTTCTAAGCCAGAGGCTCAAGTCTTTCCGTACAGTAACTTCTTATTATTAGTATTAATACCTTTAAATTACACTGGTACAAAGAGCGCCAAAGAAAATCGCACTGGACCTCGCGTCTATGTCACATTATTTATTGTTGTACGTGCCCTTGCAAAGCCATGGCCATTTCATTGGTTGCTTTAGGCCACGGTGCAAGTATGCGCCACTCCTTCTGCTAAACAGTTACACGAATAACCACCACAAAGGTTACAAAGTGGCGTAGAAACGAAATATATGTTTACGCTCTCGTTCGTATTGGCTAAAAGGGAAAGAGGTAGAGTGAATGCTTTCAGCTTAGTTTATCATACAAACCTCTTATCGCGTATGGTATCCATACACGCCTTTGGAAGGACACGCCTTTGAAAGGGTTAAAAGCTAAGAGGAAAAATTGATGAGCGCCTAGGTTTCCGAAATGTAGAATGTGTAATGTGAGAAGATTTTCAGGGGGTGCAAAATTAAAGCTTTAATGGTATTCATTAAATACATAACAAGGCAACACTTTATAACAACAAATAAATAGAACTGTATTCTCACAGTGATATCAATGCTTGTTGCTGCATGGAAGCAAACATAACTAAATAATAAATAAATAAAGCAGCATATTTTCCATCTAATTCAAACGATGATTGGTTAATATACCTTTATTAACATATTGATGACCATCGAAATACAACAAGATTAAAGACAAAAATATAACCCAATTTTATTGGCATAATATGTGTGTCATATTCAGTAAACCATATGCATATTTATCTCTAGTTTCTAAACATGATCAGTCAATTATAACAAAAGAGTAATTTGCATTTATTAAACGAATATAAACATCTGCGGATGTTTTACAGGATGTGCCCACTTTCTAACGAGTATGTAGACCGTAGATCATACGTAATAGCAAAGAGCTTGCAGTAGAAGAGATGTTTCACAGTAGCGAAGATGAACAAGTGCCCGTCGCTCTTAAGGTATGCATTTTAGAGCCAATGTTTACTGGATATGTTTTTCTTATTTAGTTCCATATTGCTACCTCTCAAAATATGGAATATTTTTCTTTCATACTCTACATAGAAAGAGAGGAAAAACGAAAGGTGTAAAAATATAACCGAAACTTCCACTTAAGATGCGTTGGAGATTTATAGGGTTTAGTTTATGGTTTAGTTTATCTTCACTAACATGAAGTGGATAAAATTAGGCTTTTTAAGAATAGCTTGTAGGAAGGATATAAAAAGTCTGAAGTGTTACATTCACACGACTTTCTCTACCCTCTATCTCATATTAGTGGTTATATAAATTGTTCTTACGAAACCTTATTTCCCTATGCGTCATTTTAATCCAAATAAACCTTCGCGGAAAAAGTTGCGTTACACATTTCGTTATAGATATAAAGGGAACAGCGACACTCAGATGTTTAAGAACTGGACGCTATATGCTGGACTTAAAATCCCATACTGTCTCCATGCAAGAAACATGAAAATCGACAGTACTAACAGAATGGCTAAGTATTAAACAATCCGAGCTATTAAGGCAGGTATTTCCGAAGTGGCTGATGCCACAAAAAAATTATTAGAAATATTTTGTGTGTTTTAAAGAGATCTACATTTTTACTTTCTCTACTACGTACAGTAAGTAGGGGAAGTATTGCATTCCACCCAAAAATTCGATACCGAGATTTCACCGGAAATACATGTTTTGAGACCTCCTGAATCCAAAAAAAGCATTTTTGGAAACATGTCCGTGTGTGTGTCTGTGTGTGTGTGTGTCTGTGTGTGTGTGTGTGTGTCTGTGTGTCTGTGTGTGTGAACAGCATAACTCAAAAACGAACAGTCGGATAAACACCAAACTTGGTATTTAGGTTCAGTATCTTCCAGAGATGCGACACGAAGGTTTTCAAGAAAATCCCCCCACCCCAGACTACCCTTTACATGGAACATTTTTCGAAAATTTTAATTTTCTCAAAAATGGCTCTAACGATTTTGATGAAAATATCATATGTTTAAGATAATATCATGAGAAATCAAATGTATATCTCGAATTTTCTGGGAATGTCTCCAAAAGTATTCTTCATTCTGAACGACTTTTGCATAACTGGTAAACTATAAGAGATAGACAAAATTTTACTACACAAAAAATATAGATCGCGTTAAAATACACAACTTATGTCATACATTTCTTTTGTTGAGTGAACCGTTTTCGAGATATTGCTTGTTATTTCCTTAAATTTTGCAATACTTATACTTTTTCTCAAATTCGTTATTCATTTTTTTATGTCCTGGACATGCAAAGAGAATGGAATGCGCCACATAGCAACCAGCGTTAAAATATTTGACTATCGCTTAAAAGCTACCATATTCCCCTTGCATCTACAAGAAAATTACCAATAAGATTGACATTTCGATATCTCGATTAACATGAAGCATATGGAGAATAGGCGTTTGTAAAATTAGATTGTACAAGAGTAGAGAAAGTCATGTGAGTGTAACACATCAGATTTTTTGTATAGTGCGTTTTCGTTTATCACTTAACGTTTACCAGCTATACAAGACTGAAGAAGTACTTCACAGGCTATTCCCAGAAAATTCAAGATATACATTTTATTTGTCGTGTAAATATTTTTAACATATAGTATTTTAATCAAAATCGTTCGCTGGCCTGCGTTGTTATGTGAGAGTCAGTTCTGTTCTGCTGTTTCCTCAGCAAGTAGTATTGTCCACGTGAGAAGAGGAGAGAATGCGAGTCCTGAGTTGCATGCCCTTAGTCAGTGTGCCCCGCGCAGAAAGAAGAAAAGAACAAAAATAGTGCCTGGAGGCAGCGGACTAAGTCTCAATATAATTAGAAAGTCGTAAGAGGTACACAGATTTCCTCTACTGGAGGAAATGCTAAAATATGCCTAAAGCAATTCACCATTTTCGAAATATTCGCTAACAATGTTCGTTTAATTTGCCCTACAGTTTACGAAGTTCACTTTAAGATTAAAAGATCAAATAAATTCATAAGTTACCAGTACATGCTACAGAGGTTGACTTAACTTCGTGTTAAGGAATATGCTCAAAATGTGGTTGGAGATACCAGATGCGTCTATGCCACAGCTGTGTGGAAACCGAGAATGGCGAAATAGGATAACGGGGTGCTCAAAATGCAGATGACCGGGGTAAATTTAGCGCTATGACCATATTAACTGAATAACAACTGCCAGAGATATATTGCTATGAATTTGGATGTAATGAAAGTATTGCGGAGTTAAAAATAGTTTAAAAAGTATTGACCTCTTACAATTTATTATAACAGAATTATAATTTTATTACTTATTATAAATTACTATCGACTGTAAAGAGAAAAGACTCTTATGTAATCTCTATAGGAGACAATGAATGCAATCAGCATAATAGAAGGATTCGCGGTCATTTTTCCTAATCCATTATTGCTAAATTGAGTTTTCTAACAACAATTCACCTTAAAGCATTTTCTGAACCATCTTTCCTAATTCACTTTTCTTAACCATTCTTCCTAATACTTATTTATTATAAGCTTCAATACTGGAGCAGATGTAAAAAGTTATAAGTAAGTTTCGAAATGTGGGTGGGTTCTGTTGGTAAGGGAGGAATAGGGGAAGTAATATGTTGTGGTATCAATAATAACAATAGTAATAATAAATTAAATATTATGTAACAATAGTTGTTATTATTTTATTGGTAATATGTGTGTTTGCAAATTTATAAAGTTGTAAAAATTACAATTAAAAATAGGTTAAACTAGATAAAATTAAATCACTAAAAAGTTTGAATAATTACTTACAAATCATCTAAATTATATAAATATACATTGTTAAGGAGTATGCTTTACGTATAGGAAGTAGGGAAAGTACTGAATTACACCCAAAAATTCGATACCCAGATTTCAGAGGAAATACATGTTTTGAGGCCCCTGAATCCAAAAAAAGCATTTTTAGACAACGATCCGTGTGTGTACCTGTGAACAGCATAACTTAAAAACCAAAAGTGGGATAAATATCAAATTTGGTATTTATGTTAAGTATCTTTCAAAGATGCGACACGAAGATATTCTGGAAAATCCCACCATCCCAGACTACCCTTTAAATGGAACATTTTTCGAAAAAGTAACCATTTTGATTAAAATATCATATATTTAAGATAATTTTGTGGCAAATAAAATGTATCTAATGAATTTTCTGCGAATGTCCCCAAAAGTATTCCTTATTCTGAATGACTTTTGCATAACTGGAAAACCTTAAGATATGCAAAAATTTTACTACACAAAAGAATATAGATCTTGTTATAGCTCACAATTTATATCAACTGCATATTTTTTTGCAGAGGGAACCGTTTCCGGGATATTCCTTGTTATTTGTTTGAATTTTTCAATACGTACTTGTTCTAAAATGGGAATTCGTTATTCGTTTTTTATATCCTCGACATGCAAAGAGAATGGAATGCGCCACATAGCAACCTAGCTCTTAAAAGATTTGACTATCGCTTAAAACCTACCATATTCCCCTTGTACCTACAAGAAAATTAGCAAAAGGTTCCGCAAAGGTTCATCTCAATTAACACGAAGTAGACGGAGAATAAGCGTTTGTAAAAATAGTTCATACGAGAGCACAAATTAGAGTAGAGAAAGTCATGCGAGGGTAACACATCATATTTTTAAATTTTGATCCAGATAATTGTTTAGTGTCATTTTTCAGTTTATTCTAAAAAATTAAAACATGAGCAATTACATATTTTCGGATATTTTCTTACTAAAACCTCTTCTAAATAATCTGTAATATATTTGGTCTAATGATGGTGGATATTGTCCCCTTTTTCCCACTTCCATTTTCTACTGCAAGCATACTTGACTTATATACATACAGTGAATGTATAATACGTGTTCTTTCACACACACACACACACACACGCATATATATACACACATACATATACAAGCTAACCCTAAAGTTATGCCCGGGATAAATTTATAAACGGCAGACAAGTGGCTTCGCTGTGTCTCGATATGGCCTGACGGCCTCTGCTTGCCTCATACGTGTTTTTCCAAGCATTTCCAAGCTAGAACTTGCATGCGATATGACGATATTATCTTCATATATGTTATATACAGCTCTCTAAATACAGCATTACTTTAATGTTATCTCTCTTTAATAAAGGTGTTTTAAATAAATGTTTCTAGGAAAGAGGTTTGAGGAAAGCTAATTTAGCAATTTCGTATTTAACAAAATTTGTTTTATACTTTGAGAAGAATGGATTAGGAAAAATGACCGTAAGCATAACAACTGTGGGTAAGGCAATTAAGAAGTATAAAATAAGGCTGTTGGCGTATACTAATCAAACCCTCTCTTATAGCTGTATACATACAACTCTTATTCTATAGTATACATCAAAAGATGAAACCTTTATTCCTTATATATTTTTGCCCAGAAATAACTTCGAATTAAGCTATAAACTTTGTTAGGTTCATATAGAATGCGTAATTTAAGAAATAAATGAATCACCGCAGTAGTAAACTCTTGTGAAGGATAAGAGACAAGAAGAATTCAAACTTTGCTTCAAATGATATACTCAAATTGGAATATTTAAGCATTCAAAACGGATATTCCGTACATCCTAATATTACCAAAAAAAATTGACATAATATGCATGTTTTAATGAGATTCATAATTTTCCTCAGAAAACATTTCCAGACCATAGGTTATTTCACGGAAACCTATCTGCAGACTATGTGGGCAGTACAAAGAAACTGAAAAACACAATTGTTCAGATGTGAGGCACTAGAGAAGAGAATCTGTATTTTTAGTTTATTGACACCAGAGAGTGCTCAACATCCCTAGGAATTAGATTGATGTGTTACATTGTAACGACCCTGACCCACTCAACGAAGTGCTCTTATTAAATATTATTCGTCTATCTGATTCTTGTTAGTCGAAATACATATTTGCAGAAACAGTTTTGCTACAAAATTCGTTCTAAGTACAAATGGGATACAGGAGGATTGATAGTAAATTTAAAACACAATGTAATGGCTTTCAAATCTTTTACTCTTTGCATGACGACGAGAAAAAACACAAAGAAAAGCACTTACTAGTTCAAAAAAGGTATAAAGTACTTGAAAGCTTGAAAAAATAACAAAAAAAAAAATACCGCGTAGATGGTTATTGCATGCACCTAAAGCATCTATTTGCATAAACTATGTTTTGTAAACGAAATCTAAACTATTTTAGTAAGTTTTTGTAGCTATATCTTACAGCTTACCAGGTATACAGAAGTTCTTGGAATGAAGACGACTTCATAGGCTATTTTCGGATAATTCAATATATGCATTTAATTTGTTAGCAAGTATCTTAAACACGTGTTATTTTAATCGAAACCGTTAGTCATTTCGAGAAAATAAAAATATGAAACAATTTCCATGTAAACAGTGGTTTGGTTTGCCATTTTCATCAATATCTTGATGTCGCATCCTTTAAAAATGTTTAAATTAAACACTAAGTTTGAGGCAGTATTTTTAACACTTAAATAATTTCAGTCTAATTATATAATACGTAAATTCAACAACAGCCCGCCTTGAAGCAATATGTGTATGTAATAATTTGTAAAATGGATGTAACAGTCATTGCATATGCTTATATAATTGTATACATATTCTATAATGTTATATGAATTTATTACGTAATTTAATAATGTAGGAGCTGTGTGAATAATAAGTTAAAAGTTGCTAACAATGAGGTAACCTTGAGGCAATAATAAGTTTGAGAGTTTAAATAATACTTGTGATTCTTGTAAGCAATAATGGGTTTTGGTTAAATGAAGGTATTCTATTGGAGTAGGATTAGCCAATCAGAAACTGAAAAGGAGAAAATTTTACAAATTCAGAAGTCAGTTGCCTGCAAACAGTGTTACTAATAAGAGGCGAGACACATCCTCGAGAGATTTAATACGTATTTTCGTATGAGACGAAAAAATAAGTTAACGTATTAAAAAGTGTAATTAATTAATAAAAAGAATCTCACAGCCCTCTATATCAGTGAAGTGTTATTTTAATCGTATCAAGTATTAATAAACGGAGTGAAGTAAACTTATAATCTGTGTAAGCCTACATTCTTGTCGCACCAAAAGCCTGCTAAGAGAAACGTGTCTCTAAAATAAATATTGACGCAGCCGAGGCAAACATAAATATATAATATTTAAAGAAACAGTTTAAATTACATAGCTAGTATTTTTAAATTTGGGGCGAAGGCTACCGGAAACTGTTTACTATACGTGCGGTTGCAACTACTTCAAGTTCGGCTCCCCAACAGTCGAAATATAATACAACTCCTAAAATACTCCTTCAATACAAAATACTTCAAATTGAGGCCCATAGCGTGGTGCAAATAACGTAACAAAACACCTTCTTCAAATGTGATGCTTATTCCACTTTTCATTTTTGATTTATGCTGTTCTCTCTATTTCTATCTCTGACACACACCTGTTTAGTAAATACCTTCTTAGTAAGATCAGTGAGTCTCAAAAATATGTATTTCTACCTAAATATCTAATTTTGGGGTGGAAACATTATATCCTCTAGCTACTATAGACATGTGGTGGAGAAAGTAAAAAAGTTATGGAGCTAATTAAAGCCATAGAACTCGAATTCCTATGATAGAACAAAGTGACAGCACGTATGGGAGTAATGAAACACCACCACACGTTTTTGTTTCAAATTTTATAGCAGTATATAGAAGGCATTCGCAACTTTTTGGACTCGTGAAACACTTCTTGGAATAAATTGCTGTGGCGAAATCCCTTAGGTCTTGCCGGGAGGGGAGAAAGTAAAAGGTAAACGTATGGATGGACGAACGAAGGGGCCCCCGAAACCGTGGCAGAGTACGGCAAGTAGCCCCAACGGCCCTTTTTGCTTTTACGGTGACCTGGGAGAGATCTGAAGGGCGACTAGACCCAGATAGCGACGTGCGCAAGCATGGATGGGTTCCCTAGCGTTTCCAGATTGAACGCATCTTAGAGGACACGTAAAGTAATATTTATAAATATTTGCCCCTTCCACGCCGTGCAGTGAAATACATTCTTAAAAGCTTTGAAATTTCCTAATGTGTCAATTTATTCTCAACTATCTAATATGCATGAAGTTGTGAAAACTTGGTCATACATATAATTCATCCAATGTTAAACAATCAAACTGTTTGTTCCAAAATAAACGTTACATGATTAGTGAGAGTTAGTAACATTTAATCATTACATCATACTTCATTATAATATTTATTAGTGATGTATATTCTTCACTCAGCCTCGTCGTCTGAATTTCTAACGTTTCGATAATCTTGGAGCTAAAGATGTGACCCACTATCTTGAGAGCATATTGACGCACCCGGAAGTAGATGGAGGGGGAGACAAGGTTAGGTTCTAGCCAAAATGCTATATTCATGCCTCTTTGCTTCGCGACCAACAAGCCGCAACAGCAATTGCTGTGCAGCCCTACCCCTTCCACTCCCTCACTCACTCCCTTACTTTCATTGGTCGTGTAAACAAACACTATCTTGACTCCGGAACTAAGGCATCATTGAATTGCTAAGCGTTCCCTTTTAAGATGAGCCATGGAATTTAGCTTAGCGAATACATAATAGTATATTATGCAACGAGACTGTAATGGTAATAATTAAAACTATAGTATTATTATTATTATTATTATTATTATTATTATTATTATTATTATCATACGAGCGTTTTAATCACCATTATGGTCAAGTTTCATATGCCTGTTTATTCTCGATCATGTATCTAAATTAAAGGTTTTATAAGTATTCTTTTCTGGTTTGAGTGATGTGTTATAATCGTTATTCCTTTATCCATGGTTACAATACAATGACTTTATAGCACCTGTGTCAAACAAAGTTGCTAGCGTTGTGTGACGTACTACGCAGAATAATAGGTACTTGCGCTTTTACAATGTTACGTGGCCACTTTTGATTGGTCGAATATCAATACTTTAATGAACAGGTGTACTTTAATGAGGCCCATTAAAGTACTGCTACCAGTCGTATAAATACTACATTTTCGCATAGTCGAGCATAAGTGTAGTTTATGATATTCTTATTTTTGATTCTGCCTCTTTCTTATTCTTTAATTTTATTTATTTATTTTATTTATCGCTACACAGTTACTGGGAAGTATACATGGAATACTTTAGACCTCGCAGAACACAGGTTGGGAAACATTGGTATATACATTCTTGTAAAATGTAATTAAACTGGTTCTGTTAATTTTAGACAACACAGGAATTAATGCAATATTAGTATTCATATCCATTGACCAGTTATTGTGTACGAATTTCTTTGCTCGGAGAGGAACTCATTCATAATAATATTCATAACTAAAGCTATTAATCATTTAATAACACAATTTCCCTAGAGATGTAAATCATTATAAATTATTACTCTTCTGTTGAATTAAAATTAGGTTTATATTAATTATTTATAGAAACAACGGAGCATCGAATAGCTTTTTTATATTTATGGCTTGATCATTATTCATAAACGTTGACACGTTAATTAAAATAATATCACAATTCTCGTTTTAGAGATATTCTGGCATCCAATGCATTACTGAACATCGCATATTGAGCTCTCGATATTTTTATGACAATCATTATTTGATTCGTAAGCATTGCTGAATTTAGTAGGTAATCTAAAGATTGGTCTGGGATAAGTCAATGACAGATTCCTGACAGAAAACAACTTCTTCAATGCAGCCTAATCTACTCTTCCCCTTTTCCGCCTTCCTCTTCATCTCCGCATGTGAACAAGTTTTTACTTTCTCTACTACGTATAGTAAGGAAGTTTGCATTCCACCCAAAAATTCAACATGTTACATGCTAGGTTAAGGCCTGAAGGTTCACATGAAAAATTAAAGTAATTTTATACTCAGCACATACATTAAGGGGACGTATATTCAGTTTGCCGCGGAGAACCGAAATGTGGTGTGCAGGTTAAGAGGAAGGCGTAGGTTTTTCATTGTACAAAATCCACAACACAAATCATTTTACACATTCCTATATTTATTTCCCAATCGTTTAGGGTTCCTACATTATCAAATATGAAAGGTGAGGGGACATGTCCACCGATCCAAAAGCCGGTTTGCACACGCGATCCGCTTCTCTCGGAATACTCAGTAAGGCAGACGCTATATCCCCACCACTTGTGGCTAGCAAAAACTCCCAGCCAGGAGTGACGTCATCCTAGTCAACATCAAAGGAAAACAACAGTATGTCTGGTAATGACAATGCAGAACAACAATATGTCTGGTAATGACAATTAAACCCCAAATTATTAGTACACCACAATATGGAGATTTTACATGTTTTGAGGCCCCCTGAATCCAAGCAAAGCATTTTTGGAAACATGTCCGTGTGTGTGTCTGCAAGTCTGTTTTTGATATCCTATTTTTGGTGAGGAACAGTATTATACTTCCTATACTTACAATAGGTAATTATTAGAGAAAGCAAACATAGGTTTCATGTTTATTATGTATTTCCTCACTGGGTTGAGAGAGCAGTAATGTAAACGCCATTTGTTCGCAACGTTTAACATCGACCTGGGTATTGCGGGCCTACTCATGCTGTTATATGTACTATAATGGAAGTGGCAAGCCATAAATGTGATTCATGGTTTCTGAAACAATTGAATTAGAGCAGCCTGATGTTTATTTCTCCGCACCGTTTAGCAAAACCCTTGCCAGTCAGGATGCACGCGTGCTCCGCCACAGCCTACCTAAACCTAATATGCCAAGAAAATATAAGCCAAAGGAGAGCTAAATAAAAAAAGTTTAGCGAACAAGGGAAACATACACAAGGCGGGATACGGAACAGGGAGCAAACATTTCCTAATAGAATTATAAATCAAGACTCTGGAAGAATTGATTCGTTTAGGCAATAAACCCATCTGGAGAATACAAAAGGCCTCAGCCCTCTTGGATCTAACATCGAGTTTCTTGCCTTTTATTGTAGTGAAATACTCTAACGTCAACGCACCATTTACAAAATAAATTTATGCTGACAACTATAAATTTATAGACTAAGGGTGTAGTTTCCGAAAATATCTATATATATTCCTGCGTAGAAATAATACATTAATTAAGGGTACTGCAAACAGACCGCTAATTTCGTCTTCATTTTGTTACAGATGTTTACTTTTTCTACTGTCTGCCCGCGCGTGTGTGTCTGTGAACAGCATAGCTTTAGAAAGGTCGAGTATCTCCGGACAATTAGGATTTTATACGTTTTTTTCTTTATTTGTATTGAAGTAATGAACAAAGCCTTATTAACACTCATTTAATGAGTGTTAATAAAGAGACAAAACAACTAAATGTAATGCAGTTAATGATGAAAATTAGAGTTTAAACATCCCACATTTTTCAGGTTACTTGAAAGCTGGTGGGTAGTACAGCGCAGTCCAACAAATTTGATTCTTTTTTCTTTTTTTGTTTCAAAGGTTTTCTTAAATAAAGGGTCTTTCAACAAGAGTGTCCTATCTTTAACATGTGATATTTGCCGTTGTTATTGAGTTACAGCAGTCATTTTTTCATGTGGTTACAGTTGTTATTGACCTATAGCCATGGAACATTACAGCATTCAGCAACGAGTATAAATTGCGAAAATTTATTATCAAAATGGATCATCTGTTCGCCAAACGTTCCGTGTATTGCGTGAAAATTACGGTGTGCATAATCGTCCCTGCGAGAGAACAATTTGACGTTTGATCGATAAATTTGAAAGTGGTGGTTCTGTCAGCGATCAAAGAACGCCTGTACGTAATCGACGTAAGCGCTCCAACGAAAACATAGGCGACGTTCTTGAGAGTGTACGAGAGAACGGAAATACATCAATTGCTCGTTGAGCGCAAGAATTGTGGCTTTCGCCGACCACAACTTGGCGAATTCTGCATCTGGATTTGAATTTTCACGCTTAAAATGGTGTTAACTCAATAACTGAAGGCCAATGACCATAGGTCGCGCCGTGTATTCGCTGACTCGACTATGGAGCAATTGGAAGCTGACCCGGGGTTTTGTCGAAAAATCATCTTCAGCGACGAAGCCCACGTTTGGATGGATGGCTGTGTTAACAAACAAAATTGCCGCTATTGGATCAATCACAATCCAATGCACATTCAAGAACGACCACTTGATCCCAAAAGAATACTGTGTAATATTGATTTTGGTATGGTGGAATCATTGGTCCATATTTTTTCCAAGATGAAGATGGATTGTCAATGGAGAAAGATACCGGGCTCTTATAAGGGACTATTTTTGGCCTCAGTTGGATGGTATGGATTTCGGAAACATTTGGTTCCAGCAAGATGGTGTCACATGTCATACTGCTCTCGAAGCAATCGATCTTTTGAAGGAGAAGTTCAGAGGTTTCATCATTTCCCGTGGTGGTGTTGTTAACTGACCTCCGTGGTCATGTGATTTAACGCCGTTGGATTACTTCTTGTAGGGTTATGTTAAATCTCGAGTTTATGTTAACAAGCCAGAAACAGTAAATCATCTTATGAATAACATCACGCGTGTTATTCGTGAAGTTGGACCTAATTTACGTTCTTTTGTCATTGAAAATTGGGTCAACCGTATACGCGCAACCCAACGAAGTCGCGGCGGTCACTTAACTGATGTTCTGTTCCACACGTAATGCCATTAATTATGTTCCAAAATAAAAAAATAAATAAACCTCTATCATTTTGGACGTGTTTTATTTAAGTTCAAAGCTAAGACACTCTTGTTGAAAGACCCTATAGTAGCATTTATTTATTTATTTTTATGTTGCTACCACGTAACCTTTTAATGCTTTCTACAACCATTTATAACATCTATTTCACACTGTATTAGCCTTTGTAGTGTTTAATTTGTAACTCACGCTACCGCTACGTTATTCTGAATAGCTGTTACTGGAAGCGTAATTTCGTGGTTAACGAATTCATACCTTGTTATATGCTGGTGGTGTGACCTACTCTCTTCGTACCAGATCACTGTACCGCCCACCAAGTGTGAATCGTGTTCACCAATCAGAAAACTAACCACCTTAAAGGCGTACAATAAAGGAAAATAGTGAAGCCTGTACAAAGGAATAAACAATTTCAAGAACTGCGCATTAAACTGCTGGTATAAATTTACTAGTAACTTTATGTGCCAAGCCTTTGAAATAGTAACAATTTTCAAGTTACTTTTCATTCCCTAAAAGTCCACACATCGACTCAAGTAACAATCCTTGACATTACTAAGCATAAAAACGTTTCCTTGCTTTCCAGCATTTCTGTACATACACATTCACAACCCATTACTCGAACTCTTTGAAATTTAATATAATAGCAAACTAAAAGAAATACAATTTTCAGCTTCGCGATACGTTATGCTCACAATTTTGTAATAAATTCAAAGATTTTATCAAACCTAGCGTGTATGTCATTTGACTATTGCTTCCCTCTATATCCATAATGTGTAATGTAGCTATTTCTGGGAAGGCTTATCTCTATTAAAATGAAGTACAATAGAAAAATAAGCTTTCGTAAGAATGGCTCTTATACCCATTAATAAATGATACAGGGTAGAGAAAGTTCTGCAAATGTAACACATCAGATTTTGCTCGTAGGTAATGCATATTTCGTATAGCGATTCCCTTTTTTAAAATCTGTCACGTTAGCCTACTATATTTTTCTTAGACATACAACGAAGTGTGTAATGTTTATCTTGATTAATATATACCAGGTGTTAAAAAGCTATTCCATATTTTGAGAGGTGGTAGTATGGACCAAAATAGAAACAAAATGTTGAGTAAACATGGGCTCTAAAATACATACCTTAAGAGCTATGAGCACTTGTTCATCTTCGCTACGGCCTCTATTGCGACAGAGGTCAACAATTTACTGCTGTGACTGTCACGGAAGATTGGCGAATATCATTATGTAACCTCAGTGAAGTGTTGAGAATTTTATATGGTATATGGATTAATTTTATGTGTTAATTTGTTTAGTGATTAATTTGATATACAAATGATATATGTGTGGAATGTGGATACAATGTAAATTGCCATTTTTGTGTAATGTAATATTTGTCTTATATGTAATGCTCCTGTTTCACTAGTTTTTAGAACATCTTAAACTCTGAAGTCTTGGTAGAAATATGCTGTGCCCATGTGCAGGGAAACCTGGAATCTTTTGTGTTATGATTGAGGGTCAGGTTTTATGACGTTATTTGTCTTCACTCGGGAAGTATGAAGTGAGGGATATGTAACACAGAACGGAAAATTACCAAGTGAAGACCGAGAAAAAGTCACGTGATAAGTATAAATTAGCCAATAAGAATTTATTTATATATATAGGGTGATTTTAAATGATGGACCCATTTTATAAAATTCGTATTTATTAAAGTACAAATCCAACATGATGCATATTTGTACCAATAAAGAGAGGCAATTTCAAAGTTTTGTTTAATACATTATAAATGATGCACGGCAAACATCTACGCGATAGCCAAACTCGTCCCACACACGAGCAAGCGTATCTTCTGTTACTGAGTGCAGGGCAGCAGTGATACGGTTCCGCAGGTCGTCCAGAGTTGTAGGTAGAGGCGGGACGTAAACAGCTTCCTTAACATAATCCCATAAGAAATAGTCACATGGGGTGAGATCAGGAGATCTCGGTGGCCAGAAGTGTAGAGCATTTATCCTGCGACCTGAGAAAGGGATTCCTTCAAAACGCCTCGTACTACGCTGTGCAAATGGGGCGGAGCTCCATCCTGTTGGAAAATGAGGTCCTGTGAATCTTCCATAATTTGAAGGAACAGCCATTGTTCCAACATGTTCAGGTACGTTATTCCATTTACAGTTTTTTCCGCAAAGAAAAATGGTACATAAACCTTTGTACGGGATAAGGCACGGAACACGTTTACCTTCGGTGAATCTCTTTCGTGTTGCAATGTTGAATGTGGATTTTGCAAACCCCACATGCGAACATTGTGTCTGTTGACTTTTTCACTAAGGTGAAAAGTCGCTTCATCGCTAATAATGATACGCTGTAGAAACGCGTCATCCTCCATCATTCCTAGCACATAACCACAAAATTCGAAACGCTTCTCTTTGTCTTTAGGTTTAAGAGACTGCACAAGTTGTAATCGGTAGGGCTTGTACAGCAAACGCCGTCTCAGAACTTTCCATACAGTTGGTTGGGGTATTCCAAGTTCTCTACTAGCTCTATGGGTAGACTTACTTGGACTGCGAACAAAACTGTTTTCAATCCGTCTGACGTCCTCCTCTGACACACGCGGTCGGCCTGTGCGTTTTCCTTCACACACACTTCCAGTCTGTTTAAATCGCGTAATTCAACGGCTAATGCTTTTTCTAGTTGGTGGTTCAATACCGAATTTGCTACGAAATGCCCACTGCACTACAATTTGCGAACTCAATAACGCAGAAAACCTTGTGCTCCACAGTAGCCATCTCACTACGTACTGACAGTGAAATGCAATGGCGTCCTATTGCGCGAGCACTCTACCGGCCGCTTCTAAAACCATCACCGCCCGCCGAAAAAAAATAGAAACTTCCTCTTTCATTGTTATACAGATTGTTCATTTTGGATTTGTGCTTTAATAAACACTAATTGTATAAAATCGGTCCATCATTTAAAATCACCCTGTATATATAAATGAAACAATATTTAACCACGCGAAAATTCCTCCAATTAGAAACCAGAACCTAAAATTTCAAGTGGGGGTCGTGGTCTATAAATAGTCGATATTTACCCCAAAATTGAGTTGACTTGTAGTAACAGACGAGGAATCCACGCTACTCCGTAAGACAAAGTTGGCGCGCAAGTAGTGTCCGTTTTGTGCGGAAGTGTAAATGTGACTAATCACATATTAATTAACAATGTATCTATGATTCCCGAGTTCTATATAAAGTGATAAGTGAACAGGAACATTTTGTAGTGTTTTTAGAGTGAAAAGTGACAATAGATTGCAGTAACCCAAGCATTGTGATGAGTAGTAAATTCTCCTCAGAGCTCCTTTGTACCACTACCGAGGTCTACGAACTTATTAGTAATCACAATAGGTAAAGTTCATGCGTACATCTTCGCTGAGATCAACTAGCCAGGGCAACAGCGAGAATTACCGTATATTTAAAGCACCTTTCTATGAAGATGTACCTGATGAAGACGAAGCAACGTCGGACGGAGGACATACAGCAAATACAGTGAATTTTACCATTACTTCTCCCGTATTCACTGCACCGCCGTCGATTATAACCCGCGCAGGCATCGAACCCGGGACTGCAACCAACGGCGCAGTCTTCGAAGCAAGAGCCGCGAGGAACGACGCAAGTTATACATGATCAGCTTCATTAGAACCGTGGTTGTGCGCGTTAGGTTCCTGTTTGTTGAATTCTGAACAAAAGGCTGTGCGAATGGAGACATGCTGTGAGGTACCGCGCCTCTTGGGGATGCGTTTCTAGAATCAGTTATCACCGGTGATGAATATTGCTTGCATCCTTATGATCCTGAAGGAAAACAAGCCAGCACAGTGTGGAAGTTGCCAGACAGTTGTCACCAGAAAATCTGACGTGTTACACTCACATTACTTTCTCTACTCTTGTAAAACTGTTTTTGTAAACTCTTATTCTCCATATATTTCATATTAATCGAGATAAACATTTGCAGAAAAGATCTTTTGACATGCAAAGAGAATTACATTTTACACATAGCGACCAGTTCTAAAAATATTTGACTATCGCTTAAGGCGTACTATGTTTCCATTGTTTTGTATTTGCAAGGGCAATATAGAAATACAGAATACTCTAAGCATCGACATATATCCTAATAGCTGGTTGCTAGTGCAGCACCATTCTCTTTGCCACAGATTAATACTCTTTGCATATTCAAGACAAAAAATAAATAACGAATTCCAATTTGAGAAAGTAAATCTTGAAAAATTAATGGGAATAAAAAGCAATATCTCGAAAATGGTTCACTCAACAACAAAAAATGTATATGACATAAATTGTGTATTTTAACGCGATCTACATTGTTTGTGTAGTAAAACTTTGTCTATCTCTTATGGTTTACCGGTTATGCAAAAGTCGTTCACAATGAAGAATACTTTTGGAGACACTCCCAGAAAATTCATGATATACATTTTATTTGTCATAAAAATATCTTAAAGATATGATATTTTAATCAAAATCGTTAGAGCCATTTTTGAGCAAATTAAAATTTTCGAAAAATGTTCCATGTAAATGGTAGTCTGGGGTGGGGGGATTTTCTTTAAAAACTTCGTGTCGCATCTCTGGAAGATACTGAACCTAAATACCAAGTTTGGTGTTTATCTGACTGTTCGTTTCCGAGTTTGCCCTACTTACTATTCGTCTTTGAAAGTAAAAAATGTTGCTACTTTAAAACATTCCTCGTGCATTATAGGTATTTATCATGCAAGTATTTTAAACAAGGGTACTGCATTAAAATCATGAGTGATTTTTGAGAAAATCAAAGGAGAACTTTCCATGTAAAGAGTATTTTTGTGAGATGCTGCACTTAAATACCAAACATGTATCGACTCGTTGTATAGCTATTTGTTCTCAGCCATACATTTAGCAATAATAACAACTGAATTCAAAGGTAAGCGAGATATGCTAAAGAAACAGTCTTGGGTTGATGGATGCGATCTATCAAATCAACCTAGACGTGCTCTTGACTCGGGGGTGAAAGGTGAACCTTGATCCATCAAAGCCTGCTTGTATATAATTAAGGATCTGTATTTTGCACAATGGATAGACTAGTATTTGCATTGAGCAAAGGAAGCGGGGAGCTTTGTTCCATAAATTACCTTCTGATTGCCACTGGGAAAACAAAAGAAAAGCGGAGCAAGAGCAATCTGCATATCTCTCCATTCCCCTTGCCCCTTTCATCAATCACACGGTAGTAGAAGGCTTACCTGTTTCCTGTGTGCGCCTCACGTTTGTATGTCTGGTGCATGGCGACGTCATCTTGATCGTACATGTAACTGTTTCCCGTTCGTGTTTTCGTTCTCATTCACTCTGTGTTAATAGTCCTCAAATAGAACTATAGTAAAACAAACTATACGCGCTTTCCGCAAAAAAAATATGAACATCGCTATTCATAGTTGCGCTGAATATGTATGAAAGAATAAGACCATTTATTTACAACTAGTATGACCCGCAGATCTGTTCACGGTATTGCGTCAATGTGGAGATTCTTCTGTTCTCCTCCTTCTCCCACTATCACTTTGTTTTTGTCTCCTGTTTCCCTTTCTTTCTTTCTTTCTCTCTTTCTTTCTTTCTTTCTTTCTTTCCTTCTTTCTTTCTTTCTCTCTCTCTGTCTCTCACCTTCCTGTTCTTACACTTCCCTCTTTCACTCCCCCTCTTTCCTGTCTCTATACTCCATCTGTCACTCTCTCTCTTTTCTGCCTCTATACTTCAATCTTTCACACCCTCTATTTCCTGTCTCTATACTTCCATTTGTCACTCCCTCTCTTTTCTGCCTCTATACTTCCATCTTTCACACCCTCCATTTCCTGTTTCTATACTTCCATCTGTCACTCCCCTCTCTTTTCTGCCTCTATACTTCCATCTTTCACACCCTCTCTTTCCTGCCTCTATACTTCCATCTGTGCCTTCATCTCTTACCTGCCTCTATACTTCCATCTTTCACTCCCTCTCTTTCCTGCCTCCATACTTCTATCTGTGACTTCATCTCTTTCCTGCCTCTATACTTCCATTTTTCACTCTCTCTCTCTCTTTCTGCCTCTATACCTCTATCTGTGACTTCGTCTCTTTCCTGCCTCTATACTTTCATCTTTCACTCCCTTCTTTCCTGTCTCTATACTTCCATCTTTCACTCCCTTTATTTCCTGCCTCTATACTTCTATCTGTGACTTCATCTCTTTCCTGCCTCCTTACTTCCATCTTTCACTCCCTCTCTTACCTGCCTCTGTACTTTCATCTTTCACTCCCTTTGTTTCCTCTCTCTATAATTCCATCTTTCACCCCCCTCGTTCCTGCCTCTATACTTCCATCTTTCACTCCCTCTCTTTCCTGCATCTATACTTTCTTCTTTCACTCCCTCTCTTTTTGGCTCTATAAATCCATGTCACCCCCTCTTTTCTCTCTCTCTCTCTGTACTTCCATCTGTCACTCCCTCTCTTTCCTGTCTCTATACTTCCATCTTTCACTCCCTCTCTTTCCTGTCTCTATACTTTCTTGTTTCACTCCCTCTCTTTTTGGCGCTATAAATCCATGTCACCCCCTCTTTTCTCTCTCTCTCTCTCTCTGTACTTCCATCTGTCACTCCCTCTCTCTCCTGTCTCTATACTTTCTTCTTTCACTCCCTCTCTTTTTGCCTCTATAAATCCATGTCACCCCCTCTTTTCTCTCTCTCTCTCTCTCTGTACTTCCATCTGTCACTCCCTCTCTTTCCTGTCTCTATACTTCCATCTTTCACTCCCTCTCTTTCCTGCTCTATACTTCCATCTATCACTCCCTCTCTTTCCTGTCTCTATACTTCCATCTGTCACTCCCTCTCTTTTTGGCTCTATAAATCCATGTCACCCCCTCTTTTCTCTCTCTCTCTGTACTTCCATCTGTCACTCCCTCTCTTTCCTGTCTCTATACTTTCTTCTTTCACTCCCTCTCTTTTTGGCTCTATAAATCCATGTCACCCCCTCTTTTCTCTCTCTCTCTCTCTCTCTCTGTACTTCCATCTGTCACTCCCTCTCTTTCCTGTCTCTATACTTCCATCTTTCACCCCCCTCGTTCCTGTCTCTATACTTCCATCTTTCACTCCCTCTCTTTCCTGCTCTATACCTCCATCTTTCACTCCCTCTCTTTCCTGCATCTATACTTTCTTCTTTCACTCCCTCTCTTTTTGGCTCTATAAATCCATGTCACCCCTCTTCTTTCTCTCTCTCTCTCTCTCTCTCTGTACTTCCATCTGTCACTCCCTCTCTTTCCTGTCTCTATACTTCCATCTTTCACTCCCTCTCTTTCCTGTGTCTATACTTTCTTCTTTCACTCCCTCTCTTTTTGGCTCTATAAATCCATGTCACCCCCTCTTTTCTCTCTCTCTCTGTCTGTACTTCCATCTGTCACTCCCTCTCTTTCCTGTCTCTATACTTCCATCTTTCACTCCCTCTCTTTCCTGCTCTATACTTCCATCTGTCACTCCCTCTCTTTCCTGTCTCTATACTTCCATCTGTCACTCCCTCTCTTTTTGGCTCTATAAATCCATGTCACCCCCTCTGTTCTCTCTCTCTCTCTCTGTACTTCCATCTGTCACTCCCTCTCTTTCCTGTCTCTATACTTTCTTCTTTCACTCCCTCTCTTTTTGGCGCTATAAATCCATGTCACCCCCTCTTTTCTCTCTCTCTCTCTCTCTGTACTTCCATCTGTCACTCCCTCTCTTTCCTGTCTCTATACTTCCATCTTTCACTCCCTCTCTTTCCTGCTCTATACTTCCATCTGTCACTCCCTCTTTTCTCTCTCTCTCTCTCTGTACTTCCATCTGTCACTCCCTCTCTTTCCTGTCTCTATACTTTCTTCTTTCACTCCCTCTCTTTTTGGCTCTATAAATCCATGTCACCCCCTCTTTTCTCTCTCTCTCTCTATACTTCCATCTTTCACTCCCTCTCTTTCCTGCTCTATACCTCCATCTTTCACTCCCTCTCTTTCCTGCATCTATACTTTCTTCTTTCACTCCCTCTCTTTTTGGCTCTATAAATCCATGTCACCCCTCTTCTTTCTCTCTCTCTCTCTCTCTCTCTCTGTACTTCCATCTGTCACTCCCTCTCTTTCCTGTCTCTATACTTCCATCTTTCACTCCCTCTCTTTCCTGTGTCTATACTTTCTTCTTTCACTCCCTCTCTTTTTGGCTCTATAAATCCATGTCACCCCCTCTTTTCTCTCTCTCTCTGTCTGTACTTCCATCTGTCACTCCCTCTCTTTCCTGTCTCTATACTTCCATCTTTCACTCCCTCTCTTTCCTGCTCTATACTTCCATCTGTCACTCCCTCTCTTTCCTGTCTCTATACTTCCATCTGTCACTCCCTCTCTTTTTGGCTCTATAAATCCATGTCACCCCCTCTGTTCTCTCTCTCTCTCTCTGTACTTCCATCTGTCACTCCCTCTCTTTCCTGTCTCTATACTTTCTTCTTTCACTCCCTCTCTTTTTGGCGCTATAAATCCATGTCACCCCCTCTTTTCTCTCTCTCTCTCTCTCTCTGTACTTCCATCTGTCACTCCCTCTCTTTCCTGTCTCTATACTTCCATCTTTCACTCCCTCTCTTTCCTGCTCTATACTTCCATCTGTCACTCCCTCTTTTCTCTCTCTCTCTCTCTGTACTTCCATCTGTCACTCCCTCTCTTTCCTGTCTCTATACTTTCTTCTTTCACTCCCTCTCTTTTTGGCTCTATAAATCCATGTCACCCCCTCTTTTCTCTCTCTCTCTCTGTACTTCCATCTGTCACTCCGTCTCTTTCCTGTCTCTATACTTCCATCTTTCACCCCCCCTCGTTCCTGCCTCTATACTTCCATCTTTCACTCCCTCTCTTTCCTGCATCTATACTTTCTTCTTTCACTCCCTCTCTTTTTGGCTCTATAAATCCATGTCACCCCCTCTTTACTCTCTCTCTCTCTCTCTGTACTTCCATCTGTCACTCCCTCTCTTTCCTGTCTCTATACTTCCATCTTTCACTCCCTCTCTTTCCTGTCTCTATACTTTCTTCTTTCACTCCCTCTCTTTTTGGCGCTATAAATCCATGTCACACCCTCTTTTCTCTCTCTCCCTCTCTCTCTGTACTTCCATCTGTCACTCCCTCTCTTTCCTGTCTCTATACCTCCATCTTTCACTCCCTCTCTTTCCTGTCTCTATACTTTCTTCTTTCACTCCCTCTCTTTTTGGCTCATAAATCCATGTTACCCCCTCTTTTCTCTCTCTCTCTGTACTTCCAATGTCACTCCCTCTCTTTCCTGTCTCTATACTTTCTTCTTTCACTCCCTTTCTTTTTGGCTCTATAAATCCATGTCACCCCCTCTTTTCTCTCTCTCCCTCTCTCTCTGTACTTCCATCTGTCACTCCCTCTCTTTCCTGTCTCTATACTTCCATCTTTCACTCCCTCTCTTTCCTGTCTCTATACTTTCTTCTTTCACTCCCTCTCTTTTTGCTCATAAATCCATTTTACCCCCTCTTTTCTCTCTCTCTCTCTCTCTCTCTAAACTTCCATCTGTCACTCCCTCTCTTTCCTGTCTCTATACTTCCATCTTTCACTCCCTCTCTTTCCTGCTCTAAACTTCCATGTGTCACTCCCTCTCTTTCCTGTCTCTATACTTCCATCTGTCACTCCCTCTCTTTTTGGCTCTATAAATCCATGTCACCCCCTCTTTTCTCTCTCTCTCTCTCTGTACTTCCATCTGTCACTCCCTCTCTTTCCTGTCTCTATACTTTCTTCTTTCACTCCCTTTCTTTTTGGCTCTATAAATCCATGTCACCCCCTCTTTTCTCTCTCTCTCTCTCTCTGTACTTCCATCTGTCACTCCCTCTCTTTCCTGTCTCTATACTTCCATCTTTCACTCCCTCTCTTTCCTGTCTCTATACTTTCTTCTTTCACTCCCTCTCTTTTTGGCTCTATAAATCCATGTCACCCCCTCTTTTCTCTCTCTCTCTCTCTCTTTCCTGTCTCTATACTTCCATCTTTCACTCCCTCTCTTTCCTGCTCTATACTTCCATCTGTCACTCCCTCTCTTTCCTGTCTCTATACTTCCATGTGTCACTCCCTCTCTTTTTGGCTCTATAAATCCATGTCACCCCCTCTTTTCTCTCTCTCTCTCTCTGTGTACTTCCATCTGTCACTCCCTCTCTTTCCTGTGTCTATACTTTCTTCTTTCACTCCCTCTCTTTTTGGCTCTATAAATCCATGTCACCCCCTCTTTTCTCTCTCTCTCTCTGTACTTCCATCCTTCACTCCCTCTCTTTCCTGTCTCTATACTTCCATCTTTCACTCCCTCTCTTTCCTGTCTCTATACTTTCTTCTTTCACTCCCTCTCTTTTTGGCTCTATAGATCCATGTCACCCCCTCTTTTCTCTCTCTCTCTCTCTCTCTCTGTACTTCCATCTGTCACACCCTCTCTTTCCTGTCTCTATACTTCCATCTTTCACTCCCTCTCTTTCCTGTCTCTATACTTTCTTCTTTCACTCCCTCTCTTTTTGGCTCTATAAATCCATGTCACCCCCTCTTTTCTCTCTCTCTCTCTCTCTCTCTTTCCTGTCTCTATACTTCCATCTTTCACTCCCTCTCTTTCCTGCTCTATACTTCCATTTGTCACTCCCTCTCTTTTTGGCTCTATAAATCCATGTCACCCCCTCTTTTCTCTCTCTCTCTCTCTCTCTCTCTCTGTACTTCCATCTGTCACTCCCTCTCTTTCCTGTCTCTATACTTCCATCTTTCACTCCCTCTCTTTCCTGTCTCTATACTTCCATCTGTCACTCCCTCTCTTTCCTGTCTCTATACTTCCATCTGTCACTCCCTCTCTTTCCTGTCTCTATACTTCCATCTGTCACTCCCTCTCTTTTTGGCTCTATAAATCCATGTCACCCCCTCTTTTCTCTCTTTCTCTCTCTCTGTACTTCCATCTTTCACTCCCTCTCTTTCCTGTCTCTATACTTCCATCTGTCACTCCGTCTCTTTCCTGCCTGTACTTCCATCTGTCTCACCCTCTCTTTCCTGCCCCTATACTTCCTATACTTCGATCTATCACTCCCTCTATTTCCTGTCTCTATACTTCCATATTTCCCTCCCTTTCTTTCCTGCCTCTTACTTCCATCTGTCAGTTCCTCTTTCTTCTGTCTCTGTACATCCATCTTTCACTCCCTCTTTCTGCCTCTATACTTCCAATCCGTCACTCCCTCTCTTTTCTTTCTCTATACTTCCATCTTTCATTCTTTCTCTCCTGCCCATATACTTCCAACTTTCACTCTCTCTCTCTCTCTCTCCCTTTTCTATCTTTGTACTTCCATCTCTCACTCCCTCTCTTTCCTGTCTCTATACTTCCATGTGTCACTCCCTCTCTTTTCGTCTCTATACTACCATCTTTATCTCTGTCTTTACGTTTCAACTATTTCTACTTCCAGTTTACTCGCCTTCTCCCTCCCTCTCTCTCTTTCTCACTCTTCCTGTCATTTGTTACATGCCTGTCATTTTTGATAACCGGTGTTAGTAAAAAAGAAAATGAAATTAGCTTTAACTTAAGTCTATGTTGCTTATGTAAGTAGTTAAACATTCTAAATTTTAGATGGTTTATACACAAATAAGTTTCAGTATATTTGTTGGTCTTAGGTGTAAAAAGAGCTAAGAATATTTTGAACCACTGTTTATAAAGATGTACATTTTATTAGTCTTTAATGAGAATTTCATAAAAACTGAACTGAACATTTTCTTTGTTTTACACAACAGAGTACTATTAATCTTATGCAAAAATTCCACTTTCATAAGGTTCTAATTTCTGAGAAAAGTGCACAGCAACACTAAAGTAGGAAGTTATAAGAAAAACGTTGTCAAGGTTTCCATGATATTTAATAGATGTCAACGAGAGGAGTCAAAAATTACATCTGAAAGTAAATTATCACAGGATTAAATCAGTGATACATTAGAAACGTCACACAGTACTTTAGGAACGTCAGTTATTTATCACAGTTTTCATATGGAAAGTGATTTTCCTATATACCTTACCGGACGATTTATTTTTACCTAGAAATTATTTCAAATTAAGTTACAACATGGAGAAACAATAATAAAATATTTATTCGTAATAACATGCTCTTGCGATGGACAAAACAAAGAAAAGCAAGTTTTAAGCATCCCCAATACATGACACACTCACAGTTAAGAAAGCTGTAAACTTGCAGCATGAAATATTTTTAAAAGGCGCTTAGACTGCGAAAATGACACAAATTTGGCATTCTAATGATCTGCATTTTTTATTGTACTGAATGTTTTATAATTTCCTAGTTGTACGCAATTACACTAAATATAATAAAATAAAAGAGGCCTTGAGAGACTGTTCGGAGAATGTATCCAATTATTCGCGTAATATCTTCAACATATTGAATATTAATAGAGTCAATATACTAGTAACAAAAATGTGAGATACTTTGAGGCAGTATTTTTAACACTTAAATGATTTCAGTCTAATTATATAATATATACATTCAATAACAGCCCGCATTAAAGCAATATGTGTATGTACAATATATAAGGAGTGTATACTATTACAGTCATTGTATATGTTTATATTAGTGTATCCGTGTGCAATAATGTTATGTGAATGTATTACGTAATTTAATAATGTAGGAGCTGTGAGAATAACAGGTTAAACGTTGCTAACAATGAGGTAACATTGAGGCAATAATGAGTTTCACAGTTTAACAATACTACTTCTGATTCTTGGAAGCAATAATGTAAGTTTAGTGACAGTTTATAAAATAGCCAATCAACAACCACAAAAAGCTTTAGTTAAATGAAGGTATTCTATTGGAGTAGGATTAGCCAATCAGAAACTGGGGAAAATTTTACAAATTTAGAGTTCAGCTGCCTGCAGACAGCGTTACTAACCAGACGCAAAAAGTGTCCTAAAGAAATATAATATGCATTCATGGGAGAGGTAAAGTAAGTTTACATGTTAAAAAGTGTAATTAATTAATAAAAAGAATCTCACAGCTCTCTCTATATCAGTGAAGTGTTATCTAAATCCTGTCAAACATTAATAAAATGGAGTGAAGTAAAATTATAATCTGTGAAAGCCTACATTCTTAGTCACACCACAACCCTGCTAAGAGAAACGTGTCTCTAACAAAAATACTGACGCAGCCGAGGCAAACATAAATATTTAATACTTAAAGAAACAGTCAAAAATTACAAAGCTAATATTTTTAAAAATTGGTGCAAAGGCCACCGGGTACAATACGTGCGGTTGCAACTACTTCAAGTTCGGCTCCCCAACAGTTGAAATATAATACAACTCCTTCAATACAAACTTCTTCAAATTGGCTTCCATACGTGGGGCTACTAAATATCTTCTCATCTTAAGGTTTGTATGCTCTAAACATCTTCTTCTTAGTTTAGGAGAATGCCGTGTGTTTCAACTGCCTTATTCTATTAGTAATAAACTCTATTTCCATTTTGTTGACGGTGTTCCCACTGGTCGTGATGTGTCTGGTTTTAAGTCATCGCAAGTTTTGGGAGCCGACCAAACGAGAGGGCCCGGGATCGATTCCCGGCGATCTCCCACTCTGACCATTAGTTTTCCGTGGTTCCCCCGCGTCGGTAGGCGAAAGCGTACCGATGGTTCCTCTCTACATCTACTTTCCTGTCCACAATTCCTGTCATCATCTGTTTCGCGTTGAGGGACTATACGACCGCGACCAGGCGGTGGGGTGCGATTTGTGAACATTTTCTTCCTGGCAGCCGGAGGTTCGGGGCTAGTACGGCTAAAGTGCTGTCGCTATTCAGTTGTTCCTCGCGAGTATGGAAATTCAAAGTAACTTCTAGTATCTCGCCTTTGCACACCAGTCTATCGATTCGGTTTCGTCTATCACCCTTGTACCCACAACAAAATTTGTAATTAAAACGTTGCTGTAAAGTTTTTTTTCTATATTAACTTGAAGGAAGTAGAAAATAAGCTTTCGTAAGAATAGTTTGTAGAAGGTATATAAAAGTATAACAGGTAGAAAAAGTAATATGAGTGTAACACATCAGGGATTTCATTTGGTCATGCCAGTATTTTTCTCCACCTTTATCATTCCCCTTTTCCTCCTACTTCTCGCTCTTACACGCGCGCACATAAACTTATTGTGTGTGCACCTTCTAAAATTTGTCAGGAGTTCAACCCCGGCGGTGGGCGAAGGGTTTTCGGGCGTAAAAATCCTTAGCATGGCTTCCTTCGGAAGGGAAGTAAAACCGATGGTCCCGTGTCGTAGATTTACGGCACGTAAAGAACCTCAAGCCTGAGAAAAGGTCCCTGAGCAAAATTACCTGTGTTTCACGCTCAATATAGAATGAGACGCTAAGGACCACAGCATTTAAAGAGCGTCCATAAACAAAACTCAATTTAATTTTAATTTACATCCTCTGGGGGCTCGGGACTCTTAGACCATTCCGGCAGCCAAGGGTTACATACAGCATCCCTTTCCCCTGCCATGCAACGCCGAGACCTCCTGCCGACACTTTCAACCTTGATCAAGCAGATGAAAGGTGAAGTGAAATGAGAATGGAGGTAAAATGGTGAGACTGAAAATTCGAGGGATGCGTTCCCAGTATTGGCCTAGCTACCCGGGGCAACCCCGAAGAAACCATGGGTCAGGAAGGTTGACAGCGGGAATCGAACCCAGATCTTCCGAATGCGCTCCACAGACGTTACTTCGGGGTAACCTATTTTTGTTTTAAATGCAATATTTCCTGTATCTTATGTAAGCAGTAGAGAAAGTAATAAAAACCGAGACCAAAGACTATCCTTACGTTTCTTGTAGTTCCAAAATTATGTGGTTTTAACACTTAAACCCTTCCCTTTGGCTCACAAACGCATTAGTATTAGAAAAGCAGTTTCGCTTCAAACAGCACGATATGAGAATGGAGTAGGTGAAGTTTCTGTGCATTTAACATTTTTCATTCCGTAGTGTTTGTGTGCAAATGCGCCGGTTTCTGTTGACTCAAAGTGCTTCAAGCCCGAGGATAAAAAAACCTGCAGAGAAACTCCGGAACATCGAGATTAACCAAAGGATTTAAAGCGCTCGGTCAATACGCGTGTATAGGATTATTGTGGCTCATGTTAGCATGTGGAGAACGTCTCTTAGATAAACTTGCCTCCGTGTTTAACAGTCCCTTAAGAACTTGCCGAGGTAATAATCAGATAATGTGTACTCTCTTGTTCCCAGCTCTCGCTGATTTTACGCATGCCTTGCTTACTCTCTGTAGTGGGAATATGTTCAAATAAAGCTATCTCTTGTATTTGAGCGACTGTACAGTATTTTCACAACATAATCTTCCACTATTGCCTCATTTATCACCGCTAAAAATATTAGTGATTCATTTCTTAAAGAGCTAGAAAACGAAAGCGATAAATCTACATTTTTAACTTCTCTACCCCTTACTTGCGGTAGTTAAAGTTTGTATTCCAACCAAAACATCTGATGTGTTACACTGACATGACTTTCTCTACTCTTGTACAAACTATTTCTACAAACGCTTATTCTCCATATGCTTCATGTTAATCGAAGCTGTTGATCTTATTGCTAATTTTCTTGTAGATGCAAGGGGAATATGGCAGGCTATAAGCTATAGTCAAATATTTTAAGAGCTGGTTGCTATGTGAAGTATTCCATTCTATTTGCATTACCAGGGAAAAAAATGAATAACGAATTTGCATTTGAGAAAAAGTATAAGTATTGGAAAATTTAAGGGAATAACAAGCAATATCTCGAAAATGGTTCACTCAACAAAAAGAATGTAAATGACATAAATTGTGTATTTTAACGCGATCTACATTTCTTGTGTAGTACAATTTTGTCTATCTCTTATGGTTTACCAGTTACGCAAAAGTCGTTCACAATGAAGAATACTTTTGGAGACTTTCCCAAAAAATTCGAGATATACATTTCATTTGTCATGAAAATATCTTAAACATATGATATTTTAATCAAAATGGTTAGAGCCATTTTTGAGAAAATTAAAATTTTCAAAATATGTTCCATATAAAGGGGAACCTGGGGTGGGGAGATTTTCTTGAAAAGCTTCGTGTCGCATTTCTGGAAGATATCTGCTGAAACTAAATACCAAGTTTGGTTTTTATCCGACTGTTCGTTTCTGAGTTATGCTGTTCACAGACAGATACACACACTGACACACAGAACACACACACGAAAATACTTTTTTTGGATTCAGGGGGCCTCAAAACATATATTTCCGGTGTAGTCTCTGTATGGAATTTTTGGGTGGAATACAATACTTCCCCTACTTATTATACGTAGTAGAGAAAGTAAAAATTGATACCGCATCTTCAAACTTTTGAAGTTTCAAAATAAAAAAAACAATCTGATGTGTTACATTCACATGACCTTCTACTCTCACCCTTTAGCACCATTCTTGCAAAATATCTGCTTCTTGTTAATAGTGATAAATGTTCATTACACCTTTACATGTAGGTATAGCAAAAATCTGATGTGTTACCTTCACATGAGTTTCTCTACCCTCTATTGCTTATTAGTTGGTATACAAATTATTCTTAGGAAAAATAATTTTCCTCTACTTCATTTTAATTGATATATACCTTTACGGAAATAGCTATAGGTACAAAGAGAGCAGTGATAGTCAAATGTTTAAGAACTGGAAGCTATACGCAGGCCTTAAAATTCCATACTCTCTCTATGCAACCCAAAAAAACAACTAAATATTGACAGCCTCTAAAAAGAATGACATTATATTGAAAAAATCGGTCCATTAATAACGTATACCTTGGAAAAGGTTTATGCCACATTGTGTGTTTTAAAGTGATCTACAATTTTTGGGTAGCGCGTTTTCCTTTTCGCTTATTTTTTGCCAGTTATATAAAATCCTTCCGAATGTAGAAGACTTTACAGGCTGTTTCCAGGAAATTCAAAGTATGCATTTTATTTGCCGTGGTATTTTAATCAAAACCGTTAGAGCTATTTTTTCAAAAATAAAAAAATTCGAAAAATGTTCCCTGTAAAGGATAGTTAGGGTGGGGATTTTCTTGAAAATCGTTATGTCGCATCCTTGGAAGATAACTGAAATACCATGTTTGGTATTCCTCCGACTTTTCATTTTTAGTTATGCCGTTTACAAACAGACACACCCACACCCACAATCACATACACAGACAGGACAGACAGACACGCGGTGCAATCCCGGTATAGAATTTTGGGGTGGAATGCAATACTTTCTCGACCAAATATAATATATGTTAGAGTTAAAATAATTATTTCTCATTTCAGAAAAGTAGAGGAAAGCTGCCTAATATAGTGTTTTTTTTAAATAAGTAACAAAAAATACGATTTTATTTTTTATTTTAAACTGGTGCATAACTATTACATTTTGCGTTACATTTATTTAATAAGTACTACTCAAAATTTATTATGTGTAACTTTTAAATAAGTAAAGAAGTCAATATGAATACAAAAATAAATAGAATGCTAACATGCGACAGTCATAAACTAAGTTAACATCGATTCTAATGAGAAAAATCTGATGCCTTACACTCACGTAATTTTCTCTACTCTTGTACAAACTATTTTTACAAACGCTTCTTCTCCATCTATTTCATGTTAATCTTATTTCTAATTTTATTGTAGGTGTAAGCGGAATATGGTAGGCTTTAACGATAGTCAAATATTTTAAGAGCTAGTAGCTGTGTGGAGCATTCCATTCTCTTTGCATGTCCAGCACATACAAAACTGAATAACGAATTTGAGAAAAAGTATAAGTATTGGAAAATTTAAGGGAATAACAAGCAATATTTCGAAAATGATTCAATCAACAACAACAAAAATGTTTATGACATACATTGTGTATTGTAACGCGATCGACATTTTTTGTGTACAAAAATGTTGTCTGTCTCTTATGTCTCTAGTTATACAAATATCATTCACAATGAAGGATACTTTTGGAGACATTCCCAAAAAATTTGAGGTATACATTTCAGTTGTCATGAAAATATCTTAAACATATGATACTTTAAACAAAATCATTAGAGCCAGTTTTGAGAAAATTAAAATTTTCGAAAAATGTTGTATGTAAAGGGTAATCTGGGGTGGGGGGATTTTCTTGAAAACCTTCGTGTAGCATCTCTGGAAGATACTGAACCTAAATACCAAGTTGGTGTTTATCCGACTGTTCGTTTCTGAGTTATGCTGTTCACAGACACACACACACACACACGGACATGTTTCCAAAAATGTTTTTTTTTAATCAGGGGCTCTCACAACATATATTTCCGGAGAAAGCAAAAATCAAGCATTGTTATAATAATGCTTTCTTCTTTTATATGCTATCCACCATTCTCTGCATTTAAGGCACAATGCAATACAATCAGCATACAAAAGCCTCTTCTTCGGTGCCACAAACCCCGTGAGCCCAGCGATAACATTTAATGCACCGTACCCATTTCTTTGTATGGTGCAGAGTATGCCTTCAGTATCTACCTCAGATTGCTCATTTGAAACATGGTCCTGAACGAAATCTATTTCACAGGCTGGAAGTCTCCTTTTGCGTTTTTCTATTTATTTTCTGGTATTTATATTTTCTGATTTATGCTGTTCACAGACACATACACGGACATGTTTCCAAAAATGCTTTTTTTTGGATTCAGGGGGTCTCAAAACATGTACTTCCGGTGAAATGTCGGTATCGAATTTTTCGTTGGAATACAATACTTCCCCTAAATACTTTACGTAGTAGAGAAAGTAAAAACCTCTAGCGTGATAAAAAGGCCTGTGAGCAAAATTGCCGACCAACATAGAATGGGACGCTAAGTACTTAAAGAGCGTCCATAAATAAAACTCAATTTAAGTTAATTTTACAGTATCGCATAACCTGCAACTGCCATTTTACACTAAAAATCTAAACCCACGGCTACTCTGCTCGGTTGGCAGGAAAACAAATTATTGTAAATGAAGGAGTGTTTCGTAATATATAATATTACACAAATGTTATTGCAACAAATACATACCTTAAGTTGTTAATATCCACTATGCACATACACAAAAAAACTTGGAATTGAACAATTTTCTAATCACAGCTCCTGTATGCTACTAAACGTGTTAATATCATTCTTGTCGCAGTACTAATGTTCACACGATACGTGAGGACGTACTTCTGGTCTTTTCTAAAAGAGTTCACTACCTACCAGTGTCAGAATCCAGGTGTCCCATATTAGGCACCTTACAAGTGTTTGAAAATTCAAAACAATAAGAAGAAATATCTCGGAAATTTTTAACGCCACAAAAATTTATTTGACATAAATGTTGCGTTTTAACGAGATCTATATTGTTTGAGTACTATCCCTTTTGCTATTCCTTACGAGTTACCAGCTACACAAAAGGCATTTAGAATGGAAAGGACTACATAGGCTATTCAAGGGCATTCAAGGCTTAGTTTCATTTCTAATGCAAGTATTTTAAACATATTATATTTAAATCAAAATCATTATAGCTATTTTGGAGAAAATAAAAATTAATGAAAATGTTTGAGGCAGTATTTTTTACACTTAAATGATTTCAGTCTAATTATATAATATATAAATCCAATAACAGCCCGCCTTGAAGTAATATGCGTATTTAACAATATAACAAATGTATGCAACAGTCATTGTATATGTTTGTATTATTGTATCCATGTGTAATAATGTTATGCGAATGTATTACGTAATTTAATAATTTAGGAGCTGTGAGAATAATAGGTTAAAAGTAGCTAACAATGAGGTAACCTTGAGGCAATAATGAGTTTGAGAGTTTAAATGTTACTTGTGATTCTTGTAAGCAATAATGTAATTTTAGTGACAGTTTATAAATAGCCAATCAACAACCAGAAAAAGCTTTAGTTAAATGAAGGTATTCTATTGTAGTAGGATTAGCCAATCAGAGATTTGAAATACAGAAATTTACAAGTTTAGGCGGTTGAAATCAATTCAGTTGGTTGTAGACAGTCTTACTAACCAGACGCGAAAGGTGTTTACAAGAGATTTAATACGTATTCGTGTGAGACGAAAATAGTTTTACGTGTTAGAAAGTGCAAGTAATTAATTAAAGAATCTCACTGCTCTCTATATCAGTGAAGTGTTATTTAAATTGTATCAAGTATTAATAGAAGGAGTGAAGTAAAATTATAATCTGTGTAAGCTTACATTCTTAGCCGTTCCACAACCCTGCTAAGAGAAACGTGTCTCTAACAATAATACTGACGCAGTCGATGCAAACATAAATATATAATATTTAAAGAAATAGTTAAATTACAAAGTTAATATTTTTTTTAAATCTGGGGCAAAGGCCACCTGAAACTGTTTACTATACGTGCGGTTGCAACTACTACAAGTTCGTTTCCCCAACAGTTGAAATACGATATAACTCCTTCTAAAATACTCCTTTCTCAGTTTCCATCTAAAGAATGTTCAAGTTGTTCTTGAAAATCTCCGTGTAGCATTGTTGGAAGATGCTGAACTTAAATACTTCGGCTTTAAATGTGTATTTAGTTTCTAAATTTCAGCCCCATGTGTTGGTACTTCTCACCATTGACTTGTAAATTTGCAATTTAGTTTCTTTGTTATGTTTCCGTCCATAAAATACGAGGGATGTTTTTAAAGTATGGTCCGTTATGCAATAAAATAAGAACTACAAAATATTTTGGTTACCTCATTATTTTATTCCATTGTATATACCTTAAGTTTTCTTTCCACATAGTTTTCACAGTCAATTAAATTCTCATTCTCGTGAGGAATAAACTTTATTAGCTCTTCTTAATAGAAGTTCGCCGCCAATTCATAAAAGAATTGTACAGTTTCTGAGATGCAGTTTTGTTGTCTAAGATTCCGTGGCAGAAGAAACTCCGTTATTGGAATCGTTGGTTTCAGGAGGGAGATTGAAACTAGTGATCCGGAAGTCAGATCTTTTATCACAGAGTAGCTGCAAGAAAACAATTGTGAATCTGCAAGTTAGTGTAATGTTAGTCAAAAACAGACGACTCATTATTTATGTCCTTCAAAAGCTTTCGTATATGTCCTGCAAATTTATTCCTAAGAGACTCCAACAGCTCATTTACAATACAGAAAATTTTTACTCCAGAAACAGCTACACGTATCCTAGATGGATTGGCGGCGGAAGTCTTCAACGAGGTCCTAAAAATAATTATGCTACGATAAGACAAATGCTCGAAATGCATTGATAACTGGTAGAAAATTAGTGTAAGCTTTGAAGGCTTGAGTAAAAAATCATTATCGAAAAATATTTAGTAGTTAGTAATTTATTGCAAACCGGACCTTACTTTTAAAACACCCCTCGTACTAAGTAACATGGCTGTTGTTGCTCTACCTTTTAAATTATGTTCTTTAGGTCACTCTCCTGTCTATCTTCTTAATTAATTACAAGTCCCAAATACTCAAATTCTTCATAATCTTTTATGAAACTGTTTGATCGTCCAAAATTCACTCTTTAATTACTTTTTACATTCCATGTAACGTTTAATACTTTCTCTACTACGTATATTAAGTAGGGAAAGTATTGTATTCAACCCAAAAATTCGATACCGAGATTTCACCGGAAATACATGTTTTGAGAAGCCTGAATCCAAAAAAAAGCATTTTTGGAAACATGTCCGTGTGTATGTCTGTGTGTGTGTGTGTGTGTGTGTGTGTGTGTGTGTGTGTGTGTGTCTGTGAACAGCATATTTCGATGATTAAAGGCTACTGTATTTCTATATTGCCCTTGTAAATATATATTCCCCTTACATCTACAAGAAAATTAGCAATAAGATAGAGTCTGGAAATGTTTATCTCAATTAACATAAAGTAGATGGAGAATAAGCGTTTGTAAAAATAGTTTGTACAAGAGTAGAGAAAGTCATGTGAGTGTAACACATCAGATTTTTTTTCGTCACCATATGCTCCACATCTTTTTAAATTTAATAATAATGAGAATAATAATAACCATAATAATGCTGTGACCTGACACGCCTTGGGCCGATTGTTCTTTAAGGAAAGAATTCTGTCCTACGTTGAGAAATGGATGGTCCTCCGCCTTAAGTTAAAAGCACCGACTGTTTTCCATTGTCAGGAAAATGCAGTTACACGGTTGGGTCGTCCATCAAGTGTGTCCGTGTTGTGTCACACAGGTGTTTCCTATTTCGTGTTCTCTCTTCCCATCGATCTGTTTCTTTGAATCTATCTTCTCGACACAACAACTCACCGGCAGCTAGAAATTCGTATTCCACATCTCCAGACAGGCTCAACTAAAAAGTTGGATATATCGCACCAATAATGCAAAAGGGCTGCAACTCAAAACACTGTACATTTACAGGAAAGGCTTTAAAATACCCCAATAGTGTGCATATAATCTGCAATGACTTTATCTTATTAAACCGAAGGTAGAACAACGCAACATACGGTATCAGAAATCTGACCGGGCTGTAGTGGTAAACTGTTTAAGTGCCATAAGTAATTAGTTGCCATTTAGAGGAATTCTATGAAAATAAAAGCATGGCTTTCCTGCACGCGTTAAAAGACCTGATGTGTTACATTATCATGACTTCCTCTATTATATATTAGTGGATATAGAAAATATTCTTAATAAAGCTTATTTTTTAATCTACTACATTTTAAAATAAATAAATCTTTGCAAAAAAAGCTGATGTGTTACAATCACATGACTTGTACAAACTATTTCTACAAATTCTTATTCTCCACCTATTTCATATTAATCGAGATAAACATTTGCAGAAACGATCTTTTGACATGCAAAGAGAATTACATTTTACACATAGCGACCAGTTCTAAACATATTTGACTATCGCTTAAGTCCTACTATGTCCACTTGTTTTGTATTTGCAACGGCAATATAGAAATACAGTAGCCTTTAATCATCGAAATATCTCTCAATAGCTGGTTGCTAGGTGCAGCACTATTCTCTTTGCCACAGATTAATACTCTTTGCATATCCAAGACAAAAAACTGAATAACGAATTCCCATTTGAGAAAATAAATATTGAAAAATTTAAGGGAAAAACAAGCAATACCTCGAAAATGATTCACTCAACAAAAAAATGTATATGACATAAATTGTGTATTTTAACGCGATCTACTTTTTTGTGTAGTAACATTTTGTCTATCTCTTATGGTTTACCAGTTATGCAAAAGTCGTTCACAATGAAGAATACTTTTGGAGACATTACCAGAAAATTCGAGATATACATTTCATTTCTCATGAAAATATCTTAATCATATGATATTTTAATCAAAATCGTTAGAGCCATTTTTAAAAATGTTCCATGTAAAGGGTAATCTGGGGTTGGGGGAGTTTCTTGAAAACCTTCGAGTCGCATCTCTGGAAGATACCGAAACTAAATACCTCGTTTGGTGTTTATCCGACTTTCTTTTTGAGTTATCCTGTTCACAGACACACAGATCTTTTCCTAAAAATGCTGCTTTGGATTCTATTATGAATGCAATACCTTCTGTACCTACTATATGCGTGAAAAGAAAGTAAAAATCTGATGTGTTACACTCACCTGACTATCTCTACTGTTGTACAAACTACTTTTACAAACACTTATTTTCCATATGCTTCATGTTAATCGATATATCGAGATGTTAATCTTATTGCTAATTTTCTTGTAGATGCAAGGGGAATTGGTAGGCCTTAAGCGATAATCAAATATTTTAAGAGCTGGTTGCTATGTGGAGTATTCCATTCTGTTTGCAATATCAGGAGAAAAAAATGAATAACGAATTTGAGAAAAAGTGTAAGTATTGGAGGGAATAACAAGCAATATCTCGAAAATGGTTCACTCAACAAAAAAAAATGTATACGACATAAATATTGTGTATTTTAACGTGATCTACATTTTTTGTGTAGTAAAATTTTGTCTATCTCCTATGGTTTACCGGTTATGCAAAAGTCGTTCACAATGAAGATTACTTTTGGAGACATTCCCAGAAAATTCAAGATATACATTTTATTTATCATGAAAGTATCTTAAATATATGATATTTTAATGAAAATCGGTAGAGCCTTTTTTGAGAAAATTAAAATTTTGGAAAAGTGTTCCCTGTAAAGGGTAATCTGGGGTGGGCGGATTTTCTTCAAAACCTTCGTGTTGCCTCTCTGGAAGATTACTGAACCTAAATACCAAGTTTGGTGTTTATCCGACGGCTCGTTTCTGAGTTATGCTGTTCACAGTAACACACACATACACACACGGACATGTTTCCAAAAATGTTTTTTTTTTTGATTCAGAAGGCCTCAAAACATGTATTTCCGGTGAAATCTCGGTATCGAAGTTTTGGGTGGAATACAATACTTCCCTTAATTACTATACGTAGTAGAGAAAGTAAAAAGAGAAAGAGGAACCGAATGATACCGAGTTTAATTTTTTTTCTGAGTTGTAGCCCTCTTGCATTGGGATAGATATGCTCAAATTCCTTTAGTGACTGCCTTTTTAATGCAGATGACAATATCAGCGATTCCATATGCATTTTCTGCTTGCATTAGGTACTTTCGCTACAGCACATCAAATACGATGATGTGCTTTAGCTATTAAGATGCCATCCAGGATGCCAAAAATGTGTGGATAGAGAATGATAACTCTTGTTGTAACATATGTGCTTATTAACATTGTATCTGCAGCTGTAACTATGAGATTGTGAGGCGGTTGCGCAGATATTATAACTGTTTCGGCGGTGGCCGGCGCGGAAGTAGCCTTGCGGTGGCCGCAATGTGAAGGAAAAGCACTGTATTAGCTATTCGTCCGTATGTCTCTCTGACGGTGTACAGCCGTGTGAACGGAAACGTGCCGATGCCTTTGGTTTCTTGTAGTGTTTTTCTTTAATTAATGTTGGCAAAAGCTCTTTATCATCTGTGTTCCACACCATCTCTGTATAAGCCAGCCTCCTAATGGTTTGAATTCAAGCCCGACATACACGCATTAGCCTATAAACAAAAATGAGGCCTAGGTGAACGGCGAAAGGGGAGGTGTACCATCTCTAGGATGGTTGAAAGGAATGCTTAGCTTCACAACGACGGTTCACCCAACACCTGGGTGTGTCTATCTCGTATTTGTTTGACGTCAAAAGCCTGGCCTTAAACTTTGAACACAGGTCAATTTCAGACTCAGGAGCGAAGAAAGAAAGAAAAATAGAAATGAAACAGACATGGGACATTCTTATGAAGTAAGACAAACATTAAGTTGATGCTAGGGTCAGATAATGCTGAGGATTGGACGTGACACAGGCGGTTTAGCAATTCCTTACCAACATAAACCACTGCGCATTATATCGGCATCATTTCATGCAGTCGATTGAACAGAAACTACTCACGATCCGTAGAAGTATAGATTTTAAATATTCTACATTAGATTTAAAAATAAAAAATATCCTAAAATTTATAATTTATTGAAATCGGTACAAAGCCAAGGATAGTTTAATTAAAACGTACAAATTGTGGGCAAACTACTGCATATACGAAGTTGAACTGTTATGTACAAAGGTTCTTAGAAAGTGTGCTGTCACACCATTTCAAATGAGTTGAAATCAATGCAAAGTTGTGAATAATTTATATCGCGAGACCTGCTGAAAACGTACCACTTTTATGTTTATTTGCCAAAAGTAATGTATAATGTACATTTCCACATTACTACTAAACATGATGTACCAGGATAGTATTATACGCATGCTTGGTTTAAAAAATCTGTTGTGTGCACTCACATGACCTTCTCTACTCTTGTACATATTTTTACAAACGTTTATTCTACATCTACTTTATGTTAATCGAGATAAACATTTGCAGAAGCTATTTTATTGCTAATTTTGTTGTAAGTGCAAGGGGAATATGGTAGGCTTTAAGCGACAGTAAATATTTTAAGAGCTCGTTGCTATGTGGCGCATTCCATTCTCTTTACACGTCCAGGACATAAAAAAATGAATAACGAATTTCCATTTGAGAAAAAGTATAAGTGTTGCAAAACCCAAACAATTATCAAGGATTATCGCGGAATGGTTCACTCCACAAAAAAATATAGATGACATAAATTGTGTGCTGCAACGAGATCCACATTTTGTGTGTAGTAAAGGATTGTCTATCTCTTACGGTTTACCACTTATGCGAAAGTCATTCACAATGAAGTGGACTTCTGTGGACATTCCCGGAGAATTCAGGATATACATTTCATTTTCATAAAATATCTTAAACATGTGGTATTTTAATAAAAACTTTTAGAGCCATTTTTGAGAAAATCAACATTTTTTAAAAAATTACCATGTTAAAGGTAGTATGGCGTGGGAGGATTTTTTTGAAAAATTTTGAGTTGCGTCCTTGGAAGATACTAAACTCAAATACCAACTTTAGTATTAATCCGTCTTTTCGTTTTTGAGTTAAGCTCTTCAGAGTCTGACAGACACACGGACATGTTTCCAAAAATCCTTTTTTTGGATTCAAGGGTCCCCAAAACATGTATTTCCGCTGAAATCTCGGTATCGAATTTTTGGATGGAATACAATACTTCCCCTACTTACTCTACGTGGTAGAGAAAGTAAAGGGTGACCGATGTATGGACAAGAGAATATAAGTTGCTATCCAAACGTACAGCTCTGTCTTCTACAAGAGATATTTTAATATTTGAGTGCCAATAAATTAATCGACGACGATAATAACGCCTTCTGATTATCATGCTCATATCTAAACACTTACGGACCTGTGATTACTGAAACTGACAAATCAATCAAAATAATAGCCCCTTTCTTTGATAATTTTTTCACCAACGGGGTTCCGTTTTTCAAACTACGTCACACAAGTCAGCAGTGTTTGCACCGCCACATTCCCGCTTTGTGGCAGCAAAATAATTTTAGATTTCATTTCTTTCTACCTCAGAAGAAACGTTTGAAAAGTATTGTGCATTCCAACGCTGCAGGTAACTCGTGTCACACTCACCCTTCCCTCTAAAAGTTGGAGTCGTTCATTATATTTTACTGGGACTCTTAGTTATTTGAACCATTCAGAGCAAAATTCATTGAGTGATGACTGAAGACTAACGAGTGATTCTGACTCACTTTTTTATGCTGATTTCAGAAATGCTTGGACCCTAATTCAAGTACCTTTCCAAGAAATTTCCCTTCATTACACAAGACAAATTAAAGGTTGGAATTTTTGTTGGTCCTCAAATAAAGTAATTGATGAAGGATGAAGATTTTGAGAAGACAATGAATGTGAGAGAAATGGAAGCATGGACCGCCTTCCGATCAGTTACTGAAAACATCTTAGGCAATAACAAAGATCCTAATTACAAGGCCACTGTCGAAACAATGTTGGAAAATTTCAAGAAGGCGGGTTGTAACATGAGCGTAGAGGTGTACTTTCTGCATTCACATATCATTACTTTCCAGAAAATCTGGGACATTATAGTGAAGATGTTGAGGAGGGACAGTCATTTTCAAGGATCTGCAAGGAAGTCAAAGAAGAGAAATGAAACACTTTGGCTTCTTGTTTTGTTAAAATGTTGTCATGAAATAAATTGAGGGAGTTCTTGAGAGTATTCTTAAAATGTTTCTTGAATAAAACCTTACCTAGTGTGAAATGGTATTTCTACGCTCATTAGTAAAGTTGTCAAAACATTACTTATTTTGTGTAAAAACCTGACGTGATAGGAAAAAACGGAAACTATTTCTGGAATCGGAATAGAAACGTGATTCAAGAACACCTACTTTTAAGAAATCATCTGACAAAAAAGTTTGAAACTGCAGACTAGTGTTATTTATCAGCATAACTTCGCGTTTTAGTTTATTCTCGTTTGTTGGATTTTCTCTTTTTCCAGCCAGTCATAACAAGAAGTCACAAGGTCTTCCTTCAGATTAATGTGGAAACCTTACAGAAGAAAACTCACTGTCGCAGACTAGAGAAATGCCAATGTACGTTTACAATACCTTTCGCGTTTTTCTTTCTGAAAGATTTTGAAATCAATTCATCACGTATTTAGAGCCACCTAGAAGACTGTCGCAGCACGCTGCTGACTACTGTGGTTTTCTGAAAGAAACTCAACTACCAATTTATTGCATTTTGTAGCTCCCTCGTTCTTTCATCTCGAAACGAGAAACTTTGCGGATCGGCAATCGAATACGCACATCTTGGAATTGTGATTTCCTCTGCAGTGAATCCCAAATCATATGTCTCTACACATATAGGATATTTCTCTCTTGCTCTGTCGCCAGAGCATCCCACATCCCAGGGGAACTCTTCCTGTTGCCAGGACAACGTATTCCTTGGACCTGCCAGTCCTCGACTTACAAATTATACCCAACTTTCAAGTTTATTCTTAAAGGGGACTCCACTTTTTCTCTTACTGGAGAAATGTTTTATTCGGCATGTGACCTAGTCAGCACTAAGTGTTACTGTGGAGGTTTTTATTTGAATTTAGGGATGAAACAGGGGTTTATAAAAATCCGATGTGTTACACTCACATGACATTCTCTACTCTTGTACAAACTATTTTTACAAACGCTTATTCTCCATATGCTTCATGTTAATCGAGATATCGAGATGTCAATCTTATTGCTAATTTTTTTGTAGATGCAAGGGGAATATATATTTACAAGGTCAATATAGAAATACAGTAGCCTTTAAGCACATACATATCTCTTAATAGCTGGTTGCTAGGTGCAGCACCATTCCCTTTGACACAGATTAATACTCTTTGCATATCCAAGACAAAAAAATGAATAACGAATTCCAATTTGAGAAAATAAGTATTGAAGAATTTAAGGAAATAACAAGCAATATCTCGAAAATGGTTCACTCAACAAAAAAAATGTATATGACATAAATTGTCTATTTTAACGCGATCTACATTTTTTTTCTGTAGTGAAATTTTGTCTATCTCTTATGGTTTACCAGTTATGCAAAAGTCGTTCACAATGAAGAATACTTTTGGAGACATTCCCAGAAAATTCAAGATATACATTTTATTTGTCATAAAATGTCTTAAACATATGATATTTTAATCAAAATCGTTAGAGCCGTTTCTGAGAAAATTAAAATTTTCGCAACATCTTCCATGTAAAGGGTAATTTGGGGTGGGGAGATTTTCTTGAAAACCTTCGTGTTGCATCCTTGGAAGATGAACCTAAATACCAAGTTTGGTGTTTATCCGACTGTTCGTTTCTGAGTTATGCTGTTCACAGACACACACATCCACGGACATGTTTCCAAAATGCTTTTTTTGGATTCAGGGGGTCTCAAAACATGCATTTCCAATGAAATCTCGGTATCGAATTTTTGGGTGGAATACAATACTTCCCCTACTTACTATACGTAGCAGAGAAAGTAAAAATGAGATATACACGATAATGCCAAGTAGATTTACCGCTAGCTCCAATATGCCTGAAAGAATTTAAACCGCTGAGGCTGATGTGGAAAACCAAGAATATGTTTTTGATAGCAAGTCTTCTATCCTTTCTATGCGGCTTAAAAACTAATAATTAGAAGCATTTGGGTGTTAAGGGTAAAGAACGGGCTAGGGTGGCTCCTTGGTATTTATTTATGTACTGTCGTATAGATAATTCGCCTACTACATAATTATAAGTCGTAAGCTAATTTTTACTTTCTCTACTACGTATAGTAAGTAGGGGAAGTATTGTATTCCACCCAAAAATTCGATACCGAGATTTCACCGGAAATACATCTTTTGAGACCCCCTGAATCCAAAAAAAGCATTTCGGAAACATGTCCGTGTGTATGTGTGTATGTGTGTGTCTGTGTGTCTGTGAACAGCATAACTCAGAAACGAACAGTCGGATAAACACCAAACTTGGTATTTAGGTTCAGTATCTTCTTAGAGATGCGACACGAAGGTTTTCAAGAAAATCCCCCACCCCAGACTACCCTTTACATGGAATATTTTTCGTAATTTTAATTTTCTCAAAAATGGCTCTAACGATTTTTATTAAATTATCATATGTTTAAGACATTGTCATGAGAAATGAAATGTATATCTCGAATTTTCTGGGAATGTCTCCAAAAGTGTTCTTCATTGTGAACGACTTTTGCATAACTGGTAAACCATAAGAGATAGACAAACTTTTACTACTCAAAAAATGTAGATCGCGTTAAAATACACAATTTATGTCATATACATTTCTTTTGCTGAGTGAACCGTTTTCGAGATATTTCTTGTTATTCCCTTAAATTTTTCAATACTTATACTTTCTCTCAAATTTGTTATACTTTTTACTTTCTCTACTACGTATAGTAAGTAGGGGAAGTATTGCATTCCACCCAAAAATTCGACCCGAGATTTCACCGGAAATATATGTTTTGAGATCTCCTGAATCCAAAAAAAGCATTTTTGGAAACATGTCCGTGTGTGTGTCTGTGTGTGTGTGTGTGTGTGTGTGTGTGTGTGTGTGTGTGTGTGTTGTGTGTGTGTCTGTGTGTGTGTGTGTCTGTGAACAGCATAACTCAAAAACGAACAGTCGGATAAGCACCAAACTTGGTATTTAGGTTCAGTATCTTCCAGAGATGCGATACGAAGGTTTTCAGGAAAATCTCCCCACTCCAGACTACCCTTTGCATGGAAAATTTTTCGAAAATTTTAATTTTTTCAAAAATGGCTCTAACGATTTTGATGAAAATATCATATGTTTAAGATAATGTCATGAGAAATGAAATGTATATCTCGAATTTTCTGGGAATGTCTCCAAAAGTATTCATTGTGAACGCCTTTTGCATAACTGGTAAACCATAAGAGATAGACAAAATTTTACTACACAAAAAATGTAGATCGCGTTAAAATACACAACTTATGTCATATACATTTCTTTTGTTGAGTGAACCGTTTTCGAGATATTTCTTGTTATTCCCTTAAATTTTTCAATACTTATACTTTTTCTCAAATTCGTTATACTTTTTACTTTCTCTACTACGTATAGTAAGTAGGGGAAGTATTGCATTCCACCCAAAAATTCGATACCGAGATTTCACCGGAAATACATGTTTTGAGACCTCCTGAATCCAAAAACAGCATTTTTGGAAACATGTCCGTGTGTGTGTCTGTGGTCTGTGTGTGTGTGTGTCTGTGTGTGTGTCTGTGTGTGTGTGTGAACAGCATAACTCAAAAACGAACAGTCGGATAAACACCAAACTTGGTATTTAGGTTCAGTATCTTCCAGAGATGCGACACGAAGGTTTTCAAGAAAATCCCCTCACCCCAGACTACCCTTTACATGGAACATTTTTCGAAAATTTTAATTTTCTCAAAAATGGCTCTAACGATTTTGTTTAAAATATCATATGTTTAAGATAATGCCATGAGAAATGAAATGTATATCTCGAATTTTCTGGGAATGTCTCCAAAAGTATTCTTCATTGTGAACGACTTTTGCATAACTGGTAAACCATAAGAGATAGACAAAATTTTACTACACAAAAAATGTTGATCTCGTTAAAATACACAACTTATGTTATATACATTTCTTTTGTTGAGTGAACCGTTTTCGAGATATTGCTTGTTATTCCCTTAAATTTTCCAATACTTATACTTTTTCTCAAATTCGTTATTCATTTTTTTATGTCCTGGACTTGCAAAGAGAATGGAAATGCGCCGCATAGCAACCAGCGTTAAAATATTTGACCATCGCTTAAAAGCTACCATATTCCCCTTGCATCTACAATAAAATTAGCAATAAGATTGACATCTCGATATCTCGATTAACATAAAGCATATGGAGAATAGGCGTTTGTAAAAATAGATTGTACAAGAGTAGAGAAAGTCATGTGAGTGTAACACATCAGATTTTTTTATGTCCTGGACATGCAAGGAGAATGGAATGCGCCACATAGCAACCAGCGTTAAAATATTTGACTATCGCTTAAAACCTACCATATTCCCCTTGCACCTACAAGAAAATTAGCAATAAGATTACATCTCGATATCTCGATTAACATGAAGCATATGGAGAATAAGCGTTTGTAAAAATAGTTTGTACAAGTGTAGGGAAAGTCATGTGAGTGATTTCAGATTTTTTGTTTTCTTTCCATCTTTACTTTCTCTACTACGTAAGGGAAGATGCATTTCATTCGAACCAAAAATTCGATACCGAGGTTTAATCGGAAATACATGTTTTTAGTGCCCTGAATCCGAATAAAGCATTTTTGGAAACATGTCCATGTGCGTGACAGTGTTTGTCGTAAACAGTATAACTCAAAAACGCAAAGTCGGATAAATACCAAATTTGGTATTTGAGTTTAGTATCTTCCTAGGACGAAGATTTTCAAGAAAATATCGCACCCTAGACTACTCCTTACAAGGAATATGTTAAAAAATTGTGTTCTCTGAAAATACCTCTAACAGTTTTGGTTAAAATACCACATGTTTAACATATTTTATGAAAATTGAATGTATATCCTGAATTCTCCGGGAATGTCCCCAGAAGTCCATTTCATTGTGAAAGACTTTTGCGTAACTGGTAAACCGTAACAGATAGACAAAATTTTACTACACAAAAATGTATATCGCGTTAAAACACAAAATTTATGGCAATACATTTTTTGTGGGGTGAAGCATTTCCGAGATATTCCTTGTTGTTTGTTTGATTTTCCAATACTTTTTATGTCCTGGACATGCAAAGAGAAGAGAATGCTCCACATAGCAACCAGCTCTTAAAGGATTTGACTATCGCTTAAAGCCTACCATATTCCCCTTAAACCTACAAGAAAATTAGCAGTAAGACAATTGCTTTTATTATGTTTCTACAGTGTCTCCAGTATATATAAATCCTGATCGCTTGAGCTCCCCTCAAACCAAAAAAATAAATTTTAAAAAAAAGATCCATATGCGTGTGTGCGCCCGCATCGTGTGTCTGTACAAGTATGTGTTTTTGAACAGCATAATTTAAAAACAAAAAGTTGCATAAACGCCAAACTTGGTATTTAAGTTCAGTACTTTCCAAAAATGCGACATAATATTTTAAAGAAAACCCCCTACCCCAAACTACCGTTTACATGGAACATTTTAATTTTTTTTATTTTCTAAACAATGGTTAACGATTATGATTCAAATTAACAAATAAATATGTCCATATATTTTAAACCATTAGAGCAAAATGGATGAGGTTTCGGATTTAACATACATTGTTAGTCTAAAATTTCTAAATGGGTATTCTTAAAGAGAAATTTCCCCATCCCACACGAATTGAACCGGGGAACGCGAATTACACGGCCACAGAGGCAGTAATTTATTATTTGACCCTAATGAAGGCCGCAGGTAGGTTCTCACAGCTATACAAACACTTATTTTCAACCTATTTCTATACTAACAAGTATTTTCCTGCGAAACGTTATTTCCTGTTATTTGGCATGAATACTACCCCGATTGTGTTTTGTTCTCGCTATGCGCTGCTGCTTCAATAGACATTTGCATTTTGAAGATGAATGAATTCCAAAGGTCGTATCGACCGCCGTACAGCTGAGTGCCCTCGCCGTCTTTTTTCAGCCTGTCAGCTCAGTTTATCTCTGCACTTTGAGCAATAACCTTTCTCTTTCTCTTAATCAACCGACTGTCTTCTGTAATAAAATTAAAACATAATGTCCATATTTGCACCATTATTTGCTTGTATTCACCAAAGAAACGTATAAGATGGGTTCAGTACGTTAATTTTGTTCACACTATGTCGAAACCAATTTGTTTCCAAGCCCAAAAACAGTGAAGAAAAATGAACTTTACACTTCACCAAACATTTTCCATGCAACATTTTCGCTAGTATGCATCAGAAAAAATTTAATACCGGAATATTGCAGATTACTAAAGTATAATCCCAAAACTATAAAATAAAAATAAAAAATTATGAGAAACATTTCATAATATGCCGGTTAAATGTTTACTTTCTCTACTACTCTAGTGTGAAATCTATATTTCACTGGTAAGAAGCGTTTTGAGATCCCCTGTTTGTTTGTGTGTAAACATCTAACTCAAAAATAAACTGTCGAAACTTGGTATTTAAGTTCAAGTGTCTTCGATGGTTGACACACGAAGATTTTCAAGAAAATCCTCCCAACCTAATTATGTTTCCTTGTTTCTTTATTTCCCCAAAACTTTCTCCAGAGATTTTGATTAACATACTTGCGTGACTAAATACGTCTCAACATTTTTGAATATATGATACATAATTTTGAATAACTTGTGAAGCATTAGAGAAACATACTGAAAAAAATGCAGAGCTTGTTAAAACACACAATTCATGTCAGATAAAATGGCATTAACCATTCCCAGAGGCATTCATTTTTATCGGTTTGAATTTTCAAACTTTTTATACTTCTTTTCAAGAGCTAAGTCGCTATTTGTTTTTCCTCTCATGGTTATGCAAGTAATATTGAACTTCTAAGCCATCACATAGCGACCCGCTTTTTAAATATTTGTCCATCAGTTTAGTCTCGTGTCCCTCTGGTAACTACAACAAAATATGTAATAAAGGTATTTCTGCAAAGTCTCAATTAACAAGAAATGCTTAGATGGAGAAACCTTTGAAGAACAGTTTTTAGGAGAATGGGCAATTTTTAAACTTATTGTGTAAGGAAATTTATGTGTAACCCACACTCGTGTTAAATCCACATGTATCCCTTACATTATTCATATAAAGTTAAATACGTGGCATACAGCCCTTGTGGGCCTTGACCTACCAGTCCGGCTCCGACTTTACGCCCATACTTGCAAGGCAGAGGTGGACGATCGCCCTGTGTATATAGGGAGATATTGTGGTCAGCATCACCCTTCCCCTTTCTGGGTGGCTGGTTTTCGTTACCTACAGACCGCTATCTATCGTAGTCTTTCAATGAATTAGGATACTGAGTAGGTATCGATCCGCACCACATGAATGGGCTCGAATCCACGCGCACTCTAACCCACTACGTCACAGCACAGCACAGCACTCTAGTATTCATGTAATAATTAAATATTCAATTCACCTTACCATATCTGGGATAAATGTCTCCTAGAGATGGTTTGAGACTAAGCAACTTAAACTTTGTTACCCTAAAACACAACACATACTTCATAAATCTGTTTTTGTTTCTAATAAGCTTTTACGAAGAAAAGGTTTCCTGTAATTAAATGTTTTACAGCGCAACTATCTTCAACTTGGCGAAACTTAAACCCCGACAACGAAAATTTTGGAAGCGACTAATGATATGAAGAAATGTCATTTTAAGACAAATCAAATATTTTAAAGACTTCTACTTTTTTCTGAAATATCAAAATGAAAATTAAGTAACATCCGTTTTCTAGATGTTGTAGAGATCCAATGTGGAGTTTGATCCACGGACGGGGAGTTACATCTGATTGCGTTAAGTTTCAAAAAGTGATGTAATTAAGGAAGCGCTGGTATTGGAGGCATCAGGCTGCTGAGTTGTTTCTTGGGAACGTATTTATTGACCACGGAAGTGGTTCAACTCTCAATTCTCTCCACGTCTCGCTGCGATGCAGAGCCAAGTCAGTTTAAGACTCCGGGTTTCATCCTAACTAGTAAACTTTTTGAGACTGCTTTTCAAAGTCCTACAAGTAAGTTATGCGTGGAATAATTAAGTTATTGCACACCAACTCCATGCTAATTTATTCAAGAATGTAGCTAATAGATTTCTATAGAATCCCCGGATACATATTTAACAGCCCCTTCTCATATCTCTATGGCGCCTATCATCCCGGTCCCGACCGTCTCTACCATCTGATCCTACTCCTCCCAGTTAGCAACCCCCCGGAGCTAACTGCCCCAAGGATCTACAATATTATATACTTATTATAATGAGACTGTTCACAATTAATCGTGCAAACAAAAAAGAACTGATTTGTTGCATTCACATTAACTTCTCCCACAAATCAATTCCAGTTACAATTTCGCTGTAGGACACAGTAGGTAAAGGGACAGTAAGATTTTTGAAAGCGTATCACTATGTGATGGCTTTGAACTTCCATGCTCTTTGCATGACCACGAGAAAAAAGAATAAAAAAGAAAGAAAAAATCTGATGTGTTACACTTACATGACTTTCTCTACTCTTGTAAAATCTAATTTTACAAACGCTTGTTCTCCATATGCTTCATGTTAATCGAGATATCGAGATGTCCATCTTATTGGTAATTTTCTTGTAGATGCAAGGGGAATATGGTAGCTTTTAAGCGATAGTCAAATATTTTAACGCTGGTTGCTATGTGGCGCATTCCATTCTCTTTGCATGTCCAGGAACATAAAAAAATGAATAACGAATTTGAGAAAAAGTATAAGTATTGGAAAATTTAAGGAAATAACAAGCAATATCTCGAAAACGGTTCACTCAAAAAAAGAAATGTATATGACATAAGTTGTGTATTTTAACGCGATCTACATTTTTTGTGTAGTAAACTTTTGTCTATCTCTTATGGTTTACCAGTTATGCAAAAGTCGTTCACAATGAAGAATACTTTTGGAGACATTCCCAGTAAATTCGAGATATACATTTCATTTCCCATGACATTATCTTAAACATATGATATTTTCATCAAAATCGTTAGAGCCATTTTTGAGAAAATTAAAATTTTCGAAAAATGTTCCATGTAAATTGTAGTCTGGGGTGGGGGGATTTTCTTGAAAATCTTCGAGTCGCATCTCTGGAAGATACTGAACCTAAATACCAAGTTTGGTGTTTATCCGACTGTTCGTTTTTGAGTTATGCTGTTCACAGACACACACACACACACAGACACACACACGGACATGTTTCCAAAAATGCTTTTTTTGGATTCAGGAGGTCTCAAAACATATATTTCCGGTTAAATCTAGGTATCGAATTTTTGGGTGGAATGCAATACTTCCCCTACTTACTATACGTAGTAGAGAAAGTAAAAAAATCTGATGTGTTACACTCACATGACTTTCTCTACTCTTGTACAATCTATTTTTACAAACGCCTATTCTCCATATGCTTTATGTTAATCGAGATATCGAGATGTCAATCTTATTGCTAATTTTCTTGTAGATGCAAGGGGAATATGGTAGCTTTTAAGCGATGGTCAAATATTTTAACGCTGGTTGCTATGCGGCGCATTTCCATTCTCTTTGCAAGTCCAGGACATAAAAAAATGAATAACGAATTTGAGAAAAAGTATAAGTATTGGAAAATTTAAGGGAATAACAAGCAATATCTCGAAAACGGTTCACTCAACAAAAGAAATGTATATGACATAAGTTGTGTATTTTAACGAGATCTACATTTTTTGTGTAGTAAAATTTTGTGTATCTCTTATGGTTTACCAGTTATGCAAAAGTCGTTCACAATGAAGAATACTTTTGGAGACGTTCCCAGAAAATTCGAGATATACATTTCATTTCTGATGACATTATCTTAAACATATGATATTTTAATCAAAATCGTTAGAGCCATTTTTGAGAAAATTAAAATTTTCGAAAAATGTTCCATGTAAAGGGTAGTCTGGGGTGGGGGGATTTTCTTGAAAACCTTCGTGTCGCATCTCTGGAAGATACGGAACCTAAATACCAAGTTTGGTGTTTATCCGACTGTTCGTTTTTGAGTTATGCTGTTCACAGACACACACACAGACACACACACAGACACACACACACACAGACACACACACAGACACACACACACAGACACACACACGGACATGTTTCCAAAAATGCTTTTTTTGGATTCAGGAGGTCTCAAAACATGTATTTCCGGTGAAATCTCGGTATCGAATTTTTGGGTGGAATGCAATACTTCCCCTACTTACTATACGTAGTAGAGAAAGTAAAAATTAATAACGGGCAAGCAGTTGAGAAAAGTATTTACTACTTCAAACATTCACACCAATAAGAATTATCTCGGAAATAATTAACTTCACAAAAACAATCATATTACATAAAATGTGTGCTTTGAAGAGAACTACGTTTTTTATGTAGTAGGATTTTGTCTGTCCCTTACGGTTTACCAATTTCACAAAAGTAATTCAGAATGAAGAGGTGTTCAGAGGCTATTCCAGAAATTTTAACATATACATTTCATTTCTCATACAAATGTCTTAAAATATGCTACTTTAATCAAAATTGTTAGAGCCATTTTTGAGAAAATCTAAGTTTAAAAAAGAAATTCATGTAAAGGGTAGTTTTGGTTGAGGGATTTTTGTAATCTTTGTATCGCATCCTTGGAAGATACTGAACATAAATGAAAAGTCTGGTATTTAACAGAGAATTTTAGTCTTTGAGTTATGCTGTTCACACACACACACACACACACACACACACACACACACACTCCATGTCCTCCGTGGTCTCAGGGCAGCTTGCTAGCCTCTAGCTTGCGGATTCAAACCCGGCGGAGGGGGCTGGATTTTTTCGGGCGTAAAAATCCTTAGCATTACTTTTTATCAAAAGAGGCCTCTGAGCAAGATTTACAGTCTTTCACGCCCAATATAGAATGGAACATTTAGGACCATAGCAGTTAAAGAGCGTACATAAATAAAATTCAGTGTCAATTTAAACGCGCGCACACACACACACACACACACACACACACACACACACACACACACACACGCACACACACATACCGACCTTTTTCTAAAAATTCTTTCTTTGTTTTTGAATTCAGGGAGACTTAAGGAGTGTGTTTACAATCAAATCTGGTATCGAGTTCTTAGGTGGAATGCAATACTTCCTCTGCTTACTGTAGATAAGTGATAGAGAAAGTAAGCTGTAAGTAAAGTAGTGAAAGGTGCAAGCTTTCAAATCCATGTTTACGTCAAACATAAGAAATGTGATTCAACACACTCCTTATCACGTGATCATTTTCCCATATCACTTATGATTTCCGTCGCTATACTCGCTAACTGCCTTTCTGTTTAAGATTACTGGGGTATATCATGTTTTTATAGTAGATGTTGCTATGTTGGGAGTTCAATGACGTTTAATCGGATTATAACAAGTGAGGTTTGGTTTATTTTGATACTGTACACTGGGTAAACTAAACGTCTCTTGAGCAGTCCCTTAGAGTGAGCGCGCGGTTCACAACCGTCAATTTCTGTGTGCTGCGTTTGCTAATTCTATTACAGAAGGCACTGATTTGGACTACCTCCACAACTTCTACAACTTCTATTCTCCCTGGAGGATTGTTATGTTTTATGTTTACAACCCGTTTTACTGTAACATGTTTAAATAATACTTCTTGTGTTACTTCATTTTACTTACAAATATAATTACAATAATGGTGAAATTTGTGCTTCTAAAACTAAATTAATTGACTTTAAAATCTGACGCAGTAATTTGTATCACAAATTATGTAAATGTCAAGAGTGATTATAGTGTGAATATGCATTATTGTGTGACATTGATTTGAGATTTTTGATGATTGTAAGCATTGTCGAGAAGTAAGTTTATACGGCCTTACTGAAACTGACAATAATAGCGTGCAATAATGTAGCGAGGGGGTGAGCTGTTTATCATTTTTAGAGACGAGCAAATGACGTAATATTGGCGCTTTTTTCTTAGGAATTTGCGGGAACATTTTCCCTAGAGCATATGTGTTCATAATTTTCATTGGACATAAAAATAGACGCTAATGTTGGCGCGTTTTATTAACCAATAGCAGCTCGGTTATAATCTTTAGGCATATCGGGGTGTAGGAGTATAAAAAGAGCTAAGTCAGAGGTAGATCCCTGCCAGTTCATCGGAAACATTTGTACATTACACGTCGTTCCCAGTTCATCGGAAACATTTGTACATTACACGTCGGCGAGTTTAACAAAAACAGTCATGGTGAATACCTAGCATAGTTTATCGATTCGCAGGTTATGCGTAGCAATGTTATGAAAAATCGCAAGTGTCGTAAAGTTAATTACACAAAAAAGTTGAAGTTCGCGAATTAATAATGTGCAGTAAATAAGTTATTATAACAGTTTCAGTTTGGCGAGTGTCAAGATTAATATGTGAAAGTGCATAATGTGTTACGACAATAAAAGTATAAAACAAATTCTTTTATCAGTGTTATCTTTGGATAAAAACTCCTTTCCGTTTACACACCTTAAGAGATTTGCTTGACCGAGAGATCATAGCTAGCCGGAGGACAGTGAACCCAAAAATTAAATACAATAATAGGCGCTCAGTAAAAGATAACGCGAAGTGACCGCGATAAATTGTCTTTTATACGTGCGGCAAATAAACAGTAGCATTCTTTAAAACAAACACTAATACCGCCACAAATTGGCTACCACAACGTGGAGCTTTCAAACATAACAAAGAATACCGCCGCATAATTGGCTCCCAAACGTGGGGCTCGATAAATAAATAAACATAATACTGTCGCATATTTGGCTCCCAAACTTGGGGCAAAACACAAGTAAACACAAATACATTAATAACCGCCGCAAATCTCCTTCTGGCCGATAAATTGACAATGGTCATCTACTGGTGTAAGGATCACTAAATAAGCGCCACATACATAAAAATAAATAAATCCCGTTACACCTTTACTTGTTATTTGAAATAAAACGGTGAAAACAGTTGAGTATCTCCAGGGAGATTTAAACCTACAAGTTCCGGAACAATAAGGTCTCTACCGCTGAGCTACGGTGCCGCAGTAAGGATAACATTGTAAGAACTTAAATCATACTTCATTCAAGAACCATAAACCAATAAATGTGTTTTGGTTACAAATTTCTATGATGAAACACTCAAACATCTGTCGGTTTTAAGCCTTGCATATGAATTATTTTCTCGGAAGCCTTGTGCGATTATAGTTGTGTTCCCCATTATAACTACTACAAGAATATACCAGTTTTGTGAACAAAGCCTGGCTGTCCCGAGCGCTTGACGTAAGTACCCGATTCGAGCTCCGTGACTCAGACGTCAGTCATTTTTAAATTGACCGCATGTACATGATCCCTTTTATCGTGGGCACTACTGGTAACTGCTTCGCAGACTGACATGTTAGCGCAAATGTTTTGCGCTACCGTTTATGTTTCTGTTTGTCGTTGTGAATAACAACATATGTGCTAAGTTTACGCTTAAGTTTTACGTCATTATGTTAATGTTTTTAATAGGAACGACCTATTATGGTTTCCAAGCTTCGTAAATGCCACGAGAATAAAGACGATTTCACAGGGTTTTCTCAGAAAATCCAAGATATGCATTTAATTTGACATCCCCACATGTCCGGCATATTATATTTCAAACGATAAGAAGCAGTTTTTGGGATTTAAAAACTAATGAAATGTTTTCTAGCTAAAGGGTTGTTGAGTAGTGTTGGGAGATGTGGTAAGGAATGTAGGAATTGAGGAGCTAATAGAGAAATGGCGGCTCCGGTCCCGGAAACCGCATCTAAGCTGTCGTGAGACGGTACGCTGACCAAATACGAGACCCATTTCTGCACTGAGCCCAAGTGGACGAAGTTTAGGGTTAAAGTCTCTCTCTCTCTCTCGCACACACACACACACACAATCGGGTATTATAATTTTATTTTAAAAGTGGTAATATTCGTAAATTAATGGGAAAAAACTTTCTTTGTTGTTTTATTTTCTCAAAAACGGCTTTAAGGATTGTGATAATCATTTTAAATGTTTAGTATATTAACATAAACTATAAACCTTATATGTTTTTCGTCTGAACATTCTCTGCAGTTCGTTTTATTGACTGATTTTGCATAATTTTATGGAAAGAAAATCTTAACATATAGACAAAACTTGCTACAAGAAGAATATACTGCTCATTAAAATATAAAATTTGTGTCCAAACTTTTTAGCATTAGTTATTTCCAAAGTACTCGCTTTCGGTATAAGCTTGAAAATTTTAAATGCTTAATTCTCCCCCTTTCTTTTCTTTGCAGTGCAAGAGCTTGTTAGCATGCATAAAGATTTGAATAGTATTCCGCATGTAGAAACCTTCTTGCTTAATTTGAAATAATCCCTGGGTGGTGGTGGTGCTGGTAGTTGTAGTAGCATGTAGTTTGGTGGTAGTACTACTAGTAGTCGTGGTAATAGTAGTAATAGTAGTAGCAGTAGTAGCAGTGGTGGTGGCGGTACTAATGGTGACGGTTGTAGTAGAAGTGTGGCGGTAGCAGTAGTTGTAGTAGTGATGGTGGAAGTAGTGGTGGTAGTAAAAGTGGCGTGGTAGTACTGGTGGTGGGGTAGTATTAGTGGTGGTGGTCGTGGTGGTAATGGCTGAGGTCGTGGTAGTAGCAGTTCAGTTGTTGTAGTAGTAGTAGTAGTAGTAATTGTGTTGGTATTAGTGGTGGTGTTGGTGGAGGTAGTAGTGGTTGTAGTTGTAGTGGTGGAGATAGTAGTTTTGGTAGTGGCAGTAGTAGTGTGGTAGTGGTTGTAGTAGTCATGGTGGTGATGGTGGTAGTAGCAGTAGTGGTGGTGATAGTAAAGTGGTGTTAATGGTAGTAGTAGTGGTGGTAATAGTAGTTATGGTAGTGTTAGTTGTAGTGCTGGTGGTAATTCGATGGTAGTAGTAGTGGTGGGGGTATTGGTAGTGGTTGTAGTCACATTAGTAGTCGTAGAGGTAGTAGTAATAATGATGGTAGCGGTGTTGGTGAAGGTAGTAGTGGTTGTAGTTGTACTGGTGGAGATAGTAGTTTTGGTAGTGGCAGTAGTAGTGTGGTAGTGGTTGTAGTAGTGCTGGTGATGGTGGTAGTAGCAGTAGTGGTGGTGATAATAAGGTGGTAGTAATGGTATTAGTAGTGCTGGTAATGGTGGTAATAGTAGTGGTGATAATAGTAGTTATGGTAGTGTTAGTTGTAGTGCTGGTGGTAATAGTTTCGATGATAGTAGTGGTGGTGGTCTTGGCTGTAGTGGTAGTAGTAGTGGTAGTAGTAATGGTGATGATAGTAATGGTGTTGGTGAAGGTAGTAGTGGTAGAAGTTGTAGTGGTGGAGATAGTAGTTGTGGTTGGGGTGATAGTAACAGTAGTAGTAGCAGTAGTAGTGCTGGTGGTGATGTTGGTAGTAGTGGTGGTGATAGTAAAGTGGTGATAATGGTAAGAGTAGTTGCGGTAGTGTTAATAGTAGTGCTGGTGATAATAGTTTCGGTGGTAGTAATAGTAGTGGTATTAGTGGTGGTGGTAGTGGTTGTAATAGGTAAAAGTAGTGGCGGTGGCGTTAGTAGTAGTGGTGGTGATAATAATAGTGGTGCTGGTAATAGCAGTAGCGGTGGTAATATTGGTGGTCATAGTAGTAGTGGTGGTGGTAATAGTAGTACTGGTGGTAATAATGTTGGTGGTGGTAATAGTAGTAGAAGTGGTGGTAAATAGTGGTTGCGGAAATAGTAGTGATAGTGGTAATGGCGGTAGTAATATAGTGGTGGCAATAGAAGAAGTGAAGGTAATACAATAGTCTTGGTAATAGTAGCAGTGATGCTAACAGTAATGGTAGTGTAGGTTGTAGTAATGATGGTGGCGGTTGTACTAATGATAGAAGTATTGGTAACAGTAACGTACTGGTGGTGATAGTAGTAGCGGTATTTATTGGCCATCAACAATTTAAATGTATTCAATTTCACATTGGCGTATTTCCAAAAACCGTACATGCTGTTGATAAATATTTAATGAGGTTGATTATTTTACTGAATAAACACACACACAGACATACATGTACAAAATAATAAATGCTTATGTTACAAATGTTCTCCATACTAAGTACTGGTATACACAACATTTTCCAACCCATGTGTCCTATCTCTGAATCATTTGTTTCTATTAAGTACGTGCTCACTCGTAGATACATGTAGGGAAATATCAGGTGATTGCCAGTGGGGAAGGTGGGCGAGGTGCCTATACTTTGCTCTCTGAGGGGACGGCCATTGAAAATAAAATCAAGTCTCAACATGCTGGCCTTTCCCTATTGAATGTTTATACTGGTGATTATAACTTTTTTCCTCATCTCTAACAAAATATGTACTCAGTCTCCTGGTTCCACTTATAATAAGTAAATCCTCCTGACAAACATCTTGTGGGTATTCCAAGGTCTATACAAACCTTGCTATCCCGACCGCTGTTTGTTACCCAGTTCTAAAACAGAAGTATCTTTAGTTCATTAATTACTTGAAGTAGAAGTATTGTATTCCACCCAAATATTCCATACAGAGATTTCACTAGAAATACAGTCCGAGACTGCATGAATAAGACAAGGCATTTTTAGAAAAATGTGTGACCCTGTGTGTGTCTATCTGTGAACAGCATAACTCAAAAACCAAATTTCGGTTAAGTACTAAGTTTGGTATTTAAGTTTCAGGATCTTCCAAGGATGGGACAGGAAGATTTACCAGAAAAAATCTGATGTTACACTCACATGACTTTCTCTACTCTTGTACAAACCATTTTTACAAAGGCTTATTCTCCATATGCTTCATGTTAACCGAGATGTTAATCTTATTGCTAATTTTCTTGTACATGAAAGGGGAAGTGGTAGACTTTAACCGATAGTCAAATATTTTAAGAGCTGGTTGCTATGTGCAGTATGCCATTCTCCTTGCATTACCAGGACAAAAAAATGAATAATGAATTCCCATTTGAGAAAAAGTATAAGTATTGGAAAATTTAAGGGAGTAACAAGCAATATCTCGAAAATGGTTCACTCAACAAAAAAATGTATATGACATGAATTGTGTATTTTAACGCGATCTACGTTTTTTGTGTAATAAAATTTTGTCTATCTCTTATGGTTTACCAGTTATGCAAAAGTCGTTCACAATGAAGCATACTTTTGGGGACATTCCCAGAAAATTCGAGATACACATTTAATTTGTCATAAAAATATCTTAAACATATGATATTTTAATCAAAATCGTTAGAGACATTTTTGAGAAAATTAAAATTCTCGAAAAATGTTCCATGTAAAGGGTAATCTGGGGTAGAGGATTTTCTTAAGAACCTTCGTGTCGCATCTCTGGAGGATACTGAACCTAAATACCAAGTTTGGTGTTTATCCGGCTGTTCGTTTGAGTTATGCTGTTCACAGACATACACACGAACATGTTTCAAAAAATGCTTTTTTTGAATTCAGGGTTCTCAAAACCTGTATTTCCAGTGAAATCTCGGTATCGAATTTTTGGGTGGAATACAATACTTCCCCTACTTACTATACGTAGTAGAGAAAGTATAAATTCACGCCCCAAACTACTTTTACTTGCGTAACTTTTCGAAATCTTTTTATTTTCTCAAAAATGTCTGTAAGGATTTGGATTAAAATACCACATGTTTAAGATATTTTCATGACACTTCACATTAAACGTATATCTTGAATTTTCTGGGAGTAGCTTCTAATGTAGATCTCAATAAATTATACAACTTGTATTAAAAAAAATTCTTGTGACGTTAACTACTTTCTGCATACTTCTACTGGTTTGAAGTTTCATAAATTTATACTTTTCTCAAATGAAAAATATTTATTTGTTTTTTCGCTTTTCTTTCTTATATTTCATGGTCATGAAAAGAGGATGGAAATTCAAGGCGACACGCTGTTTAATTTACATATATTAAAAACATTTAGCTAGAATAACAGCTTTTGTAATAATAGTTTGTATAATAGTGGATATAAAAAGTAATATAAAAGTTAACATATGAAATTTTTTTATTTCGTTTTGTAGCTTTGCTGATGACATCTGGTTGCATAGTAGAATGGCTTTTTTATATAAATAGTAAAGTATATAATGAACCATGTAAGTTATTCAATGATAGAAAATGTCGTATGAATGTACCAAACAAAGTTTTTAGTGATGCAATGATGAAATAATTTCAGGATAGATGGTCTTTTATTAAATTTACCTGCCTCAACTGGAAACGCTCTATATGTTTCTGTTTGAGCTCGATCTAATGTAGGGCTAATTGCTAAGTTGCTCTATTAGACTGACAGATTCCATTGTTTACGTCACTAATTTAATTTTTCCCTTAACCCAAATATTAAGCCCTTTTAGAATATAAAGGAGTTATTAAAGTATTTCCCATTTTACTTTTGATTATCATACAGTGCTTGCATTCAGATTTGCAGTAGGCGCGACTGAGTAATACTAGGTTATGTTCAGTCTTTCTATCCCAACTACTATGTTGTTGAACGTGAGTGGAGAAAAACAAGGAAAGATAAACTGGCCGACAAACTCCTGCGGGACCCTGCTCCTGTCAAGTTTACATTCCTGCCACAGAGGTGTCCTGACACCTGTTGGTTCACACCCCCGAGTTATCAAATCACTTTTTTTTCCCCAGAACTGTTTTCTGTGTCCCGTTTCTGGCATCTTATCTCTCAGCCCACGTTCGTTGTAGCTCTTCTTTATAAACGTCACAGGGGGAGAAGTGAAACGTTGCAAATAGATTAAGTTATTATATTTGACACTTTAGGAGCGCAAATGTGCTACATGACTGATATATTACAACTTACTGAGAAGTAGGTTCTAAATAATAAGGATAAGAGTAATAAATTTCACCTACTGCTTTAATCTGTGATATTATTTCAACTCCATACATAGAGAGTGCTGATTTGCTATGTTAGTAAAACTAGAATCGAACAAAGGTGAAGCAATAGTTACAAAAGTAACGGTTACAGAAAGCAACTAGTTACTCAGTTTCAGTTAACCTATATTAACTGAGAAGTAGCCATTATTGCTGGTATTATTTAACTAAATGTCATTATGGACAGCTGTACTGATCCTCAAGAAAGTGTGCCAACACCATTCTATTATACTACATCGCGATGCCTATATCGACTAGATACTTTGCAACAACCAACCAGTATTATTTGATTACATGGTCTGTTTTCTGACATGCAGTGCATTATATACGTCTTTTAGGAGTATTGCCTTTAAAATATACACAAATAAACTAATAAATAAAATAATAATCTATAAAGCAATAATTAATAAAATTAATTTAATAAAACTGCATTAGCTAAGTGATACATTTCATGTATGTGTGTACGCATATAGGGTAATCTGGGAAATCATGTACAGTGCTTTTCTTTCACAGTTCTCATAGTTATACTTACAATTACACAGACATTACCGTAAGAAAAGCTGAAAATGTTGACCTTCTCTATCCACACATTTCTGATGTCTTCTCAGATTTTCATTTACACCCAAGATTTCAATATGTGAAGCGTGTTAACTTAAGTTTCTCGCCTGATGGTCTCTTTTAGTTCTTCCAATGTATGAGGTTTTTTACATACATTTAGTTTTTCAAGTTCCCCATAGATGAAAATCACATAAGCTAAATCAAGGGATATTGAGGACCATAATCCTTTACCAATTACTCTAATTTTAAAAAAAATTCCTGAATTAAACCAATAACCCATGCGCGGTAGCTAAGGTCTCATTGGGAAACCACAAACTGGCATTCAGTATCGGTAAGGTGTTGAAAAAATTGTGTAACTTCTTCCTGTACCCCTCTGCATTTATTTTTTGTTCAGAAAATATACACTATGTGATCAAAACTATCCGAACACCCCACAAACATACGTTTTTTGTCTTAGGTGCATTGCGCTGCCACCTACTGCCTGGTACTAATTATCCGCGACCTCAGTATCATTAACATCGTGGGACAGCAGAATCGGAGGCTCTGTGGAACTCACGGACTTCGAACGTGGTCAGGTGATTGGGTGTCACTTGTGTCAGAAGTCTGTACGCGAGATTTCCACACTTCTAAACATCCCTAGGTCCACTGGTTCTGATGTGATAGTGAAGTGGAAACGTGAAGAGAAATGTACAACACAAAAGCGTACAGGCCGACCTCGTCTGTTGACTGACAGAGACCGCCGACATCTATACAGACCATCACACAGGAATTCCAAACTGCATCAGGATCCTCTCCAAGTACTATGACAGTTAGGCGTGAGGTGAGAAGCCTTGGATTCCATGGTCGCGCGGCAGATCATAAGCCACACATCACGCAGGAAAATGCCAAACGACGCCTCGCTTGATGCAAGGAGCGTCAACATTACACGATTGAACAGTGGCAAAACGTTGTGTGAAGTGACGAATCACGGTACACAATGTGGCGATCCGATGGCAGAGTGTGGGTATGGCCGGTGAACGTCATCTGCCAGCGTGTGTAGTGCCAACAGTGAAATTCGGAGGTGGTGGTGTTATGTTGTGATCGTGTTTTTCCTGGAGGAGGCTTGCACCCCTTGTTGTTTTGCGTGACACGTTCACAGTGCAGACCTACATTGATGTTTTAAGCAACTTCTTGCTTCCCACTGTTAAAGAGCAATTCGGGGATTGCGATTGCACCTTTCAACACGATCGAGTACCTGTTTATACTGCACGGGCTGTGACGGTGTGGTTACACGACAATAACATCCCTATAATGGACTGGCCTGCACAGAGTCCTGACTTGAATCATATAGAACACCTTTGAGATGTTTTGGAACGCCGACTTCGTGCCAGGCCTCACCGACCTACATCGATACCTCTCCTCAGTTCCGCACTTCGTGAAGAATGGGCTGCCATTCCCCAAGAAAACTTACAGCACCTGATTGAAAGTATGCCTGCGAGAGCGAACACTGTCATCAAGGTTAAGGGTGGGCCAACACCATATTGAGTTCCAGCATTACAGATGGAGGGCGCCACGAACTTGTACGTCATTTCCAGCCAGGTGTTCGGATACTTTTGATCACGTATTGTAGCTCCTAGATTCTAACTGCATTAACTCCATACCACACACTAATTCGTGTCATACAAGGAAATTCGTGTGCAGAATCGGGGTTTTCGGTACTTTAGTAGCACTATTTTTGAAAAACCATAACATATGGTAGTAGTAGTAGTTTATTGTACACATTTCAATTTACAAATTATAAATGTTGTTACATTTATTTTCATACTTCTACTTTATTGCATGCCTGCCAGATAACTTGTTTTGTGTTACATAGCCAGTATAGCTCCCTGGCCTACAGCACTGCTGTGGAGCATTTACTTCTCTTTGCTAAAGCTTGGTTTTAATTTATTTTATCTACCATTCCCTCCGGCTCTCTTCTTCTCTTTGACTTTCCTTATCCATTTCTCTTTCATTTTTATTAAGAAATCCCCTAATTTCCTATTTCTTTCTTCCTGTCTGCTTATTAAAATTTTCAAATATACTAAATCACACCCCCTCCCATATTATATCATTTCTTGTCCCACATTTACTCTCTCAGTTGTTTAAATCTTCACATTCAGTAGATGTTCTATACTTTCCTCAGCATTACAAAATTCACATATTTCTTTATCATTACCTCTTATGCCACTTAAGAATGTCCTTAAGTTTCGCGTTCTCATCTAAGCTAACCCTTATTTTTCTTCTTTATTACACTGCTCTATGTATCCTTGTCTATCCTTTGCTTTGTTATTTTTCTGTAAAATTTTTAAGATTTTTTTATATTTCCCATATCTCCTGCCTTTCAATAACCTACACTTTTTCCCCAACTTGATTTAAAAAACCTGGACTGTTCCTTTCCCCTTGTAACCATATATCTTTCATTCCTCTTTCCTCCAACGTTTTCTTCAGTCCTGATCCCCAACTGTTCTCATAAAATCATAACTGAAGAAGGTTGTATTATTGCTGCTACGTATGGAAAGCCAGTTTAAAGAAGATGGCATCTTTACGTCATTTGCACCACACTTTGGGCGTCAATTTGAAGAAGGTATTTTGCTGTATTGAAGGAGTTGTATTATATTTCAACTGTTGGGATCAGAACTTCAAGTTTGTTTGCAACCGCACGTATGGTAAACAGTTTCCGGTAGCCTACGCCCCAAGTTTAAAAAAGATTAACTTCGTAATTTGACTGTTTTTTTAAATATTATATATTTATGTTTGCCTCGGCTGCGTCAGTATTATTGTTAGAGCCTTGGATGTCTTGGTAGTGCTGTAGTGCGACAAGAATGTAGGCTTACACAGATTATATTTTTACTTCACTACATTTATTAATCCTTGACACAATTTAAATAACACTTCACTGATATAGAGAGAGCTGCGAGATTCTTTTATTAACTACTTGCACTTTTTAACACGTAAACCATTTTCGTCTCACACGAATACGTATTAAATTTCTCGAGGACGTGTCTCGCGTCCGGTTAGGAACACTGTTTACAGGCAATTGACTTCTAAATATGTAAAATTTTCTCATTTTTAGTTTCTAATTGGGTAATCCTAGTCCAAAAGAATACCTTCATTTAACTAAAGCTTTTTCTGGTTGTTGAATGGCTATTTTATAAACTGTCACTAAAATTACATTATTGCTTCCAAGAAATACAAGTAACATTTAAACTTTCTAATTCATTATTACCTCAAAGTTACCTCATTGTTACCTCATTGTTAGCAATTTTTAACTTATTATTCTCACAGCTCCTACATTATTAAATTACGTAATACATTCACATAACATTATTACACATGGATATAATAATATACGACTGTAATATAGACTTTTTATGTATTGTTACATACACAATTGCTTTAAGGCGAGCTGTTATTGAGTTTATATGTATTATATAATTAGACTGAAATCATTTAAGTGTTAAAAATACTGCATCATAACATAGTAAATGGAACCATGCTTTGTCAGAGAGGAATATTAAGCCTGGGTCAATTACTCTGTCATTGAATTTCGCAAAAGCCAATCAGAAATTTACCCAGCTCTGACGATTACGTGAACAATAAAGTCTATACAGCAAATTTAATACACTGGAAGACTTAAAAGGAAACTTCAGGCGAGAAATTCGCTCAATATCAGATAGATACTGAACTCTCGAAAGTAAGTGACAATTTTCTGAGAGGCTGCTAGAAACGTGTGGGTAGGGAAGGAAAACATTTCCAACATCTCCTATAATAAGGTATGCGCTTATTATCATTGTAATTATAACTATGAGAATGTGAGAGGATATTAAATTGTTTCAGCGGGAGTCCGAGCTGTAGCGGCGTCGTGCGGTGACCACAATGCGAAAGACAGGCCCTGTATAGAAGACTAAAATGAATTTACAAGGCTGAGTATTACAATGCGAACAGCTGGAGTTATAAATGAACAATGTTTCCAAAGAAGGTTTTGACATTTGAAAGGCAGCTTTGTTGTCGTTTTACTTTCTCTATTACGTACAGTAAGTAGGGGAAGTAATGTATTCCAACCAAAATTCGATACCAAGATTTTACAAGAAATATAATTCTTGAAGCCCCTAAATCCAAGAAAAATCATGTGTTACACTCACATGACTTTCTATACTCTTGTACAAACTATTTTTACATAAACTTATTCCGCATATGCTTCATGTTAATCGAGATATCGAGATGTTAATGTTATTGCTAATTTTCTTGTACATGCAAGGGGAATATGGTAGGATTTAAGCGATAGTCAAATATTTTAAGAGCTGCATTACCAGGACAAAAAAAAAGGAATAACGAATTTCCATTTGAGAAAAAGTAAAAGTATTGGAAACTTTAAGAGGTTAACAAGAAATATCTCGAAAATGATTCACGCAACAAAAAAAACTGTATATGACATAACTTTTTACGGGATCTACATTTTTTGTGTTGTAAAATATTGTGTATCTCTTATGGTTTACCAGTTATGCAAAGTCGTTCAGAATGAACACTTTTGGAGACATTCCCAGAAAATTCGAGATATACATTTCATTTGTCATAAAAATATCGTAAACATATGATATTATAATCAAAATCGTTATAGCCATTTTGGAGAAAATTAAAATGTTCGAAAAATGTTCCATGTGAAGGGTAATCTGGGGTGGTGGATTTTCTAGAAAACCTTCGTGTCGCATCTCTGGAAGATACTGAACCTAAATACCAAGTTTGGTGTTTATCACACACACACACACACACACACATGGACATGTTTCCAAAAATTCTTTTTTGGATTCAGGGGGCCTCAAAGCATTTTTATTACTAAAAGGTTAGTACATTTGTGCGTGTGTCTGTGAACAGTATAACTCAAAAACGAAAAGTAGGATAAGTATCAAACTTTGTATTTAAATGCAGTATCTTTCAAGGATGCGAACATAAGGGTTTTCAAGAAAATCTTCCACCCACACTATTCTTTGTAAAGAGAATGTTCTGTTGATTGTTATTTTCTGAAAAAAACTAACTATTTTGGTTAAAATATCACGTAATTGACATACTGACATGAACGATAAAATGCATGTCTTGAACTCTGCTTAAATAACCGCAGTAAGGTCCTTTATTTGTATTGCTGTGTAAAACTAGGAAACCTAAGTATCTGACAAAAGCATAACTTCATGAAAACCTGAAGCTCACTAAAATACACAATATCTATCCAACTTTTTCCGAGCGTAAGCCCTTTGAGACCTTTCCTTTGACTCTCTCTACTATTGTACAAACTATTTTTACAAACCGTTATTCTCCATCTACTTTAAGTTAACCGAGATAAAAATTATTGCTAATTTTCTTGTAGGTGCAAGGGAAATATGGTAGGCTATAAGCGATAGTCAAATCTTTTAAGCGCTGGTTGCTATGTGGAGAATTCCATTCTCTTTATATGTCCAGGAGATATAAAATCTGATGTGTTACACTCACATGACCTTCTCTACTCTTGTACAAACTATTTTTACAAACGCTTATTCTCCATATGCTTCATGTTAATGGAGATATGGGATATTAATCATATTGCTAATTTTCTTGTAGATGCAAGGGGAATTGCTAGGCTTTAAGCTACAGTCAAGTATTTTAAGCGCTGGTTGCTATGTGGAGAATTCCATTTTCTTCTCATTACCAGGACAAATAAATGAATAACGTATTTGAGAAAAAGTTTAAGTATTGGAAAATTTCAGCAAATAACAAGCAATATCTCGAAAATGGTTCGGTCAACAAAAGAAATGTATATGACATAAATTGTGTAATGACATATGACATATATATGACATAATGACATAATATATGACAATAATATGACAATAATGACATAATAATGACAATATATGACATAAATCGTTTTTGAGTTATGCTGTTCACAGACACACACAGACACACAGACACACACACACGGACATGTTTCCAAAAATGCTTTTTTTGGATTCAGAGGTCTCAAAACATATATTTCCGGTGAAATCTCGGTATCGAATTTTTGGGTGGAATGCAATACTTCCCCTACTTACTATACGTAGTAGGGAAAGTAAAAATAAAACCGTACTTTTACCCTGTGACATAGTCCACTATTCCCAAATGCTATGCATTATTTACCGATCATGCTGGAATTTTTCAATTTTTTTTTTTATTTTATTTCTTACTCGTTCTCCTTTCTTTCCCCTCTTCAAGATCTTTTACCTGGAATAAATATTTGATTTCTGTATCCATGCTTTGTAAGTATGCAATTTCTTTTTAATTTGAAATGATTCCTAAGCCCCCCCCCAAAATAAATATGCTTTGTTGTTTTGTATTATTTTACTCTGCTCAGTCCTTTATAACTATTCTTACAAAGACTTATTCACCTATTACATATTAATCGAGATAAATGTTTGCAGAAATGGCTTTAAAGACACAAGGAGGGGAGATGAAGTTAAAACAATATCTTTAAAATTAAAACATTACACAAACTTTCTTCCATAGGAAGACAGCTTCAGAGCCTATGCCTAGAAAGTTTAAAATATAAATTTTATTTGTCATGTATATATCATTAATGTTTGGTGTTTAAATCAAAATCCTTTAAGTCATCTTGGAAAATAAAAAATATCAACAAATGTTCCATTTAAAGGGTAGTTTGGGTTGGAAGATTTTCTTAAAAATCTTCGTGTTCATCTTTAAAAGGTACGGAACCTAAACACTAATTTTGGTGTTTATCCCACTTTTTGTTTTTAATTTATGCTGTTCACAGGCATATACACACAAGGGCCTTTTTTAAAACTTGCATCCGGAGGCCTCAAAACATATATTTTCGTGAAATCTCGGAAATTTAAAATACTGCAATACCCGTGGATAAAATGATTAATCTCTTTACCTTAAAGTGGTCTTAAATCCCCCAAAGCAATAATAATTTGAGTAGTAAAATGTTAAAAGTCATTATAATTACATACAATTCAGTACATTACAGTACAATTCCAAAACACACACAGTAGTTTTGTGTTTATAATTCATCCGTATTTTCATTATGATTATTTTTAGTCCCTTCTGCGAAAAAATATTTGAAATATCACCCCAGAAAAGCGTTTAACATCATTCTATGTCCGAATTAACATTCTACGCAAGAGTTAGGCAGAGAAATCTAATTACCAATGCATATGCCGGATGAATCCTTCATTAACAGAAATTCCAACGCACAGCACGCTCATAATTTCTTCATTATTCATCACCTCTCGTCAACTTCTGAAACCATCTCACGTTTATTGCATTTCTCTTCGATCATTAATAGCCTGGTGTCATGCATAAGGCTGTTAAAGCTGTTTTTGCACATCTAAGGTATAGGAAATCTACCTAAATTGAATTCAAACATTTTCACTTTCTCTACTACGTATATTAAGTAGGGGGAGTATTGTATTCCACCCAAAAATTCGATACCGAGGTTTCACCGGAAATATATGTTTTGAGACCCCCTGAATCCAAAAAAGCATTTTTGGAAACATGTCTGAGTGTGTGTGTCTGTGAGCAGCATAACTCAGAAACGAACAGTCAGATAAACACCAAACTTGGTATTTAGGTTCAGTATCTTCCAGAGATGCGACACGAAGGTTTTCAAGAAAATCCCCCACCCCAGATTACCCTTTACATGGAACATTTTTCGAAAGTTTTAATTTTCCCAAAAATGTCTCTAACGATTTTGATTACAATATCATGTGTTTAAGATATTTTCATGACAAATGAAAAGTATATCTTGAATTTTCTGGGAACGTCTCCAAAAGTATTATTCATTGTGAACTGCTTCTGCATAACTGGTAAACCATAAGAGATAGACAAAATTGTACTACACAAAAAATGTAGATCGCGTTAAAATACACAATTTATGTTATATACATTTTTTTTGTTGAGTGAACCTATTTCGAGATGTTGCTTTTTAGTCCCTTAAATTTTTCAGCACTTATTTTCTCAAATGGGAATTCGTTATTCATTTTTTGTCTTGGATATACAAAGAGTATTAATCTGTAGCAAAGAGAATGGTGCTGCACCTAGCAACCAGCTATTAAGAGATATGTCTATGCTTAAAGGCTACTGTATTTCTGTATTGCCCTTGCAAATACAAAACAAGGGGAACATAGTAGGGCTTAAGCGATAGTCAAATACTTTTGGAACTGGTCGCTATGTGTAAAATGTAATTCTCTTTGCATGTCAAAAGATGGAAAATAAGAGTTTGTAAAAATAGTTTGTACAAGAGCAGAGGAAGTCATGTGAGTGTAATACATCAGATTTTTCAATATACATTTCTCTCTCAAAAGGTTTAATTGTATATCAAAACTTCTTAGGATTTTAAACATTAAAAGATCTTCTATATCCCTACCAAATCTGTAACTCCACTTAACACATCTAGAAATATACGACTAAGAGACAGGTTACTTGTAATTTTTGAACGCATCGAATATCACACTCGAGGAAGGAAAGTGGGTTAAGGATCGTCATAACTTGATCATCCAAATAATGGCCCTACCGTATAACGAACGTACACTGAAAAAGTTACAGAGCGGCCACCTAGTAACAGACAAGTGAAGTGAGAATATCCGAATTTAAATCCCCTAGCTCCACAGAGCAAATATTAAATTAACTTTGTTCTGTGTTTGTCGGAGTTGGAGGCATGTACTAAACAGCCTACAGGGAATATCCACAAGAGAGGCAGTTCTTATTGATCGTTAACCTACACACATCTCTACTCGCAGCTATATGCTACCTTTAACGTTTCGTTATGGAATACTAAATGCCTACTTCACTTTAAAATGCATTATAACGTTATCCTTTAGCGTTAAAACTATTTTTACTTTATCCAACACCTACTAATATCCAATACTGCAATTCACCCAAAATTTCTATATTCGAATTTTGCCAGAAATACACGTTTTGAGGTTCTCGGAATTAAAAAAAGCACTCTTAGAAAATGGTTCAAGTCTGTCTGGGAACAGTGTTTCTCAAAATCGAAAAGTCGGTTAAATACCACCTTTTATTTAAGTAGAGCATCCTCCAAGGATGAATACTAAGATGTTCAAACCCCCACTCCATATTAACCTTAGATAATAAAAATCGTATTTTGTATTTTTTCAAACATTACTCTAACAATTTTGATTAAAATGTAACATATTCAATAAATTTTTATGAGAAATAAAATGTACTCGAATATCTTGAATTTTATTTCAATATCCCCTGAACTTTCGTTTATTTATTTGATTGAATTCTGAATAGTCTTGATATATATAACTGTATATTTCTGATAGGTTTCTACAGCGTTGCACCAATTTCGACCAAACTTTGACACAGATAACCTTTGACACAAGGCGTAAAGTACTGTATACCTTTCCAAAGACACAGAAGTTTAAGGTGACGTCACATGCCCGGAAGGTAATGGCCACAGTGTTTTGGGACAGCGCGAGTGTCATACTCGTGGAGCGTTTGGAAACAGAGCACACAGTGACCACTAACCCATACTGCAAGACCTTGACACGGTTGCGCGAAGCAGTCAGGAGGAAGGGGTCAGGACTTCTCACCGAGGGCGTCATCTTCCTTCACGACAACGCACGACCTCATACAATCCAGAAGACCACCACGCTGTTGAGGCAGTTTTGCTTGAACACCATCGACCACCCTCCCTACAGCCCGGACCTCGCTCCAAGCGACTTTCACTTTTTCCTCACTTGAACGAGCACCTGGAAGGCCGACGATTCGCTTTACTCGAGGAGGCGAAGCACTTCGCAACAACATGGCTAAAAAGGCAAAGATAGGATTTTTACCAGGAGGGAATATTTAACGATACGGAGACTATATTGAAAAATAACCTAATGTACGAGTATGTACTGTCAGTTGGCTGTACTGGTTGTATGAAATAAATCCCCATTTCACACGATTAGTTATTTAATTTTATTTTATGCCTATAAAAGCTCCTAAGACCGCAGTTCTCAGTGGCTCGTGTTATCTTATTTGTTGGCCGCTTATTGTTTAATTATATTTTAAATTTGGGTTCTTTGTCCTCCGGCTAGCTATTATAACTCAGTCGAGCACGTGTCTCTAAGCAGGACGTGTAAAAAGAAAGGAGTTGTTACTAAAAGATAAAACTGATAAAAATTTTGAATCTAGGCTTTTATTGCCGTCACAGTTAATTAATACTTGACATATTTAATCTTTATACACGCCTGACTGAAACTTTGATATTTCCGAATGTAACTACAGTCGTTAAGTTGCCGCGCACCAATTACTTCGCGTACTTTACATTTTTGTAACTAACTCTGCGAGGTGCACCTCGTGAGAGTTTCTTCAGAACTTTGCGATACTTCCTTATGACTCGAGAATATATACTCCCTCACCTCGAATTGCCTAAACATTATAATATAGCTGCTATTGGTTACCAAATTGCGCCCACTTAAGCATCTGTTTTGGTCAGCCAATCACTACTACTAACATATATGCTCTAGGGAGGATATTTCCTCCATTTCTAAAACAGGCACGCTACCCTGACGTCATTTGTTTATCTCTTCTTAGTGATAAACAACTCACCCCTTCGGTTTATTGTTACCCACTTCTATTGTCAGTTTCAGTTAGGCCATGTAAACGTATTTCCTAACAATACTTATGGCTAACAAACATCTAAAATCATGTACATACAATAGTATTAATTTACACTACAATCACTCTGGCAATCACAGCATGTTATTGTATAAAATATTGCCTCAACATTATCAACACAAGAATAATAATTACTTAGGCTTTCACGCCTCACAAAATAACAAAAGAAAAGCGAGTTCACGTATTACTCTTGATCTACTCTCTGACATTGATATGGAGTAATAACACAGCCAAATAAATGAATGTGGCCACTGTGGCTGTGATTGCGCAAATATAAAGATGCTAATCGCTGGGTAAAAAAATCTGATGGGTTACAGTCACATGACTTTCTCTACTCTTGTACAAACTACCTTTAAAAAAGCTTATTCCCATCTACTTCATGTTAATTGAAAAACTTGTTGCTAATTTTCTTGTATGTGCAAAGAAATATGGTAGGTTTTAAGCGATAGTCAAATCTTTTAAGAGCTGGTTGCTATGTGGCGCATTCCATTCTCTTTGTATGTACAGGAGATAAAAAACCGAATAATGAATTCCCATTTGAGAAAAAGTAAAAGTATTGGAAAATTCAAACAAATAACAAGGAATATCTCGGAAAGGGTTCACTATACAATAAAAATGTAAATAACATAAACTGTGCGTTTTAACGAACTCTATATTTTTGTGGAAAACAAATTTTGTCTATCTGTTACGGTTTACCAGTTATGCAAAAGTCATTCAAATTAAAAGGACTTTTAGGGACATTCCCAGAAAATTCAAGATATACAATTCATTTACCATGAAAATATCTTAAACATATATTTTAATCAGAAACCTTGTTGCCATTTTTGAGAAAATAGAAGTTTTAGAAAAAAATTTTCATGTAAGGGGTAGTCTGGGGTGGCGGAATTTTCTTGAAAATCCTCGTGTCGCATCTTTGAAAGATACTGAACCTAAATATCAAGTTTGGTATTTATCCGAATTTTCTTTTTTGAGTTATGCTGTTTACAGACACACATACAACATGGACCTTTTTCTAAAAGTGCTTGTTTTGGATTCAGGGCACCTCAAAGGATGTATTTCCGGTGAAATCTCGGTATCCTATTTTTGGGCGGAATGCAATAATTCCCCTACTTACTATACATAGAGAAAGTAAACAAATATATTTAAAATATAAGTATTGTACCTATAGTATCAATGTATGTCAAATTAAAGAGGAAATTCCAATTAATAAGAATTCACAAAGAAAACTAAAAATGCCATATTTTGTCAATTTTCGCCACTTAGTCTCCCGTTAACTGAATTTTATTTCCGTTTCATACTTTAAACTCTTGCACTTGTCTTCTTTATCGCTATCTATCTTTCCCGTCATTTTTATAAACTTCCACGACGGAGGATCAAGAAATCAGATCAAGTAATCGTTCAACTGTTTTTCTTGAGGATTGTGGTAAGGCAGTAGCGATTCCCTTGTGAAATTTCCTGCACGAAAAAAAAAGAAGGGGAAAGTTTCTAGCGTGAGGATGCCAGCACTGTTGACAAAGTAAACACATCCCGACGGGAACAAACGGTAGTTATTTTGAGGCTATCTATCAAAACCAGGGAGTGTACGTCAATTCCAGAAAAATTGTGTGCCTGGCAGGAGGACGAGTCTGGGCGTACTCGTTGGCAGAAGTCAGTGTTATCAATGTCTCATATCTCCTGGGAGAGAGAGGGAGGACGGAGGAGGGAGGGAGAGATGAAGAGAGAATTAAGACACAAACATCAGAATATAGTATATAAATAACAAATATTAATCACTCAAACAAGTTTTCTTCCTCAGGCCAGGTACATCAAAGTAAGTCTAGCGTCTTCAAATCTTCATTCTTTTCCCTTTTGCTCTCGACTATAAAACTTCCATTAAATTGTATGGCATTTTATCAGTTATTCTTAACGATAATTCAATACATTATGCAAAATGTAAACAGTATAATTTTTGGAAACTGAAAGGAAATAATTTTTAAAGCTATGAATGAACATTTTGAATTAAGCATTTATAATATTTTCTTGAGAAATGTCTTTTAATGGTCTCGTTTTTCAATCCTTAGCATGTGTTTTACTGCAGGTTTTAAGGCAAAGGCAAATTAACAGATATTATGCTATTTATACCAAGCTACAACTCTCTCCTTCCCTCTATCTCCCACATTCACATGTACACTCTCTCTCTTTCTCTTTAAACTGCAATTTCTTATTCACATAAAAATGTAGCACCGCTATATATACATCAGGTCAGGAACTTCTGGGACTGCCCTCGTATAATAGGCTTATTTAAAATTGCTGTATTTTATTAGGAAAGCAAAAACTGAGTAAAAAATACAAATTACTTCTAATAATTGACTATTTATGCATACATTATAGTACATTGCGATACAAGTAGGTAAGTCTATCTTTGGAGCATAAGAAAGGGTATTTTATGCTTCCGAGATTCTGCAATACACTTAACGCAGGTGTATTAAATACTATTTTTTCGACCGTAGTGAATAATGGAAGCAGAACTTACCGATAACAAAATTAATTATTAACAGTGTTCAATATGGTGGTTCGAGTAGCAGGTTACCCATGTTAATACTGATGGCGAGCTACGATCGATTATCCGTGAATCAGTAACTTACAGTTTATATTTAGCTGTTTTCTGAGTTTATGTAACGTAAACAATAAAATAACAAAAAATAAGGATGTTTAAATAAATACGAAATAGATATTAAAATGTTAATATAGAATATATTAATAAATGACATTAACTGTAATAAATATAGTAGTATATAATACTATAAAGTGCCTTCGTTTTATGCCAAGGCTACAATCACCTTATAAGCGTATCGGCCGAGGCGGTCAGTTTTGAGCTGCTTTGTCTTTGTGTTGTGAAGTGTTTCACAATACGTGTGTTGTGTGTGATTTCCTTAGTCCACGGAAATGCCTACCAACAAATTCACGCTTGAACAGCGTATTTTATGTACAATACATACGTGAAACTGAACCATGTAAACAATTTCAACAGCATTTCCTGGTTATCCAGTTCCGGGCAGAGAGACTGTGAGATGTTTTGTCAATAAATTTTAGAACAACGGTATCGCTAAACGCTAAAAAATAAATTTATAGGAAGAATCCCCACATCATAGACGAACTAAAACAATATAAAAGCATAAATTGAACATAACGCGAGATGAATTTATGCGTCCGAATGGTAATTTCATCCTACGATGTCAAGAATTTCGCGCAAATGGACACTACTTACAACAACACTTATAACAAGCTTAGTACTCGTTACATAACGCGGAAGTTATGGAACGGAAATCCCCGCAGTGTAGTAGACTGGGTGCATAGCACGCATTCTCGCAATCCGCGGCCTTACCATAAAAAGGGCGCTATATTGACAAAATATAAATAAAAAATCTGTTGTGTTATACTCGCATGACTTTCTCTACTCTTGTACAAACTATTTCTACAAACGCTTATTCTCCATATGCTTCATGTTAATCGGGATATCGAGATGTTAATCCTATTGCTAATTTTCTTGTAGATGCAAGAGGAATTGGTAGGTTTTAAACGATAGTCAAATATTTTAAGAGCTGGTTGCTATGTGGAGTACTCCATTCTCTTTGCATTACAAGGACAAAAAACGAATAACGAATTATCATTTGAGAAAAAGTATAAGTATTCGAAAATTTAGGGAATAAGAAGCAATATCCTGAAAATGATTCCTTCAACAAGAAAAATGTATATGACATAAATTGTGTATTTTAACACGTTCTACATTTTCTGTGTAGTACAATTTTGTCTATCTCTTATGGTTTACCAGTTATGCAAAAGTCGTTCACAACGAAGAATACTTTTGGAGACATTCCCAGAAATTTCGAGATATACATTTCATATTTCATGAAAATATCTTTAACATATGATATTTTAATCAAAATCTTTAGAGCCATCTTTGAGAAAATTAAAATTTTCGAAAAATGTTCCCTGTAAAGGGTAATCTGGGGTGGGGAATTTCCTTGGAAACCTTCGTGTCGCATCTCTGGAAGATACTGAACCTAAATACCAAGTTTGGTGTTTATCCGACTGTTCGTTTCTAAGTTATGCTGTTCACACACACACACACACACACACACACACAAAGTAAATATTAACAATCAAAAGAAAGTGAAACCCGAGATAAGATTTAAATTTTAAAATTCCACTATCAAATATGATTATATTTGATGTCTGAAATAACAAACATATCAAGCGTTAGATGATTTAATATAGTTCATGTGCAAATCTGCAGTAAAATGTCCAAAACCCCTAGGTAAATTAGGTTACCAGTAATGAATACAGGAATTTAACTTATCACTATGATAGCATAAATGGGAAGTGGAGAGCAAAAATTTATTTTATGTATAATGAAGTTTATAACGAAACCAAATTACTTCTACATGAACTGTATATACTTAAGGTTCGTAGGACCGAGGTGAACGACCTCTTCTTCAGAGCTCAGGAAACAAAGGTACGAATCTGGGTAGGTAGTGAACAATGTGTAGGAAACAGGTTATATCTCTCTTTCCACTCGATATCCCTCTCGGCAAGGAAGACAGATGCACTCACAAATTGACACTCCTACTAAATGGGCGCTATAACCCAACAACTTCCTTCTAGAACATGTCCTTGGGGACCCATCTATCACAGCAGATCATTTCACATTGGTGCCAAACCCCTAATTTCTCGCTCCACCAGTAGGCTTCTTGAAACTGGCCTATGACTATTGCACTTTACTTTAAAAAATCTGATGTGTTACTCTACTCTTGTACAAACTATTTTTACAAACGCTTATTCTGCATATGCTTCATGTTAATCGAGATGTTAATCTTATTGCTAATTTTCATGTAGGTGCAAGTGGAATATGGTAGGCTTTAAGCGATAGTCAAATGTTTTAAGAGCTGGTTGCTATGTGGCGCATTCCATTCTCTTTGCATGTCCATGGTATAAAAAATGAATAACGAATTCCCATTTGAGAAAAAAGTATAAGTATTTAAAAATTTAAGGGAATAAAAAGCAATATCTCGAAAACGGTTCTCAGTAAAAAAATGTATATGACATAAATTGTGTATTTTAACGCAATGTACATTTTTTGTTTCTCTATTCCTCATTACAAAATAAACATATTTTTATAAACCATTTTCTAATGAGAAAACAACACACAAATTGTAAGTTCCCATTTTAAAAAATTACATTCACCCTAAAATAGCCATCATAACGCCCTGTAAACAAAACACGACTAATTGCATTTACTTTCCCCAATAATATCAAGCAATTTTTATTAGACATTTCTTTCCTATGTGAAAAAGCTAGAACTGTTCACGTAAAACCGGATGACACTGCGTGTATCAAAAAGGTAAAAATATACAGGCACCTCCTCCTTACTATGCATACTCACCTTTGAAGGTCAATAGAATGTCTCACAAAGTTGCAGGAAAGCATAAATGTAGACGAGTGTACATTGCTAGTACTCTCATACCTGCAGCTTGTTAGTTGTCGTTTTTTACCTGTTCTTAAGTACAAGCCTTTGCTATCGATTTATGAAACACCTTTAACCTAAGTAGAACTAGCTTATAACAAGCAAAGAAACAGCAAATTTGTATGCTCAACTATGAAACGGTATGAGCAGTTTTCAGCCAAGTGCAATCAATATATCTCGTGTTATTAGCTTCAATGTAGCAATTCTTGCAGAAGCGCTTTAATGGCCAATGTGTACCATATTTTCCATCAATTTAATGGCTAGTTAAGCAAAAAAATGTAAGAAAGTCGTGCAAGAATGAGTATTTATTTCGGAATGGGGTGGTTAAAATGAAACACTGAGCTTGTATAGCGAAACGTTACGGCGGATGATGGGGTATATAGCCCTGATACGGCGTCGCAACGCTTACGGCGGCGTCAATAGCTTCAGATATTGTGCCAACTTCCGTCTCAAGTCAAATTTGGGTGTATTGAAGTTCTGATGCGGTTAGGAAGTCAGTGTTACGATATCAGACTTCTGCATCTCAACACCACTCTAGGAGCACCTCATTTCGCTTCTAAGAGGCTTCCTCTTGAGTTAACTTTTACTTTCTCTACTATCTACCTATAGTAAATAGAGGAAGTACTGTATTCCACCTAAAAACTCAATAGGTATCGAAATTTCACCGGAAGTATACGTATTGTGTCCAAAAAGTAGTTTTAGTAAAATGTCCGGTGTGTGTGTGTATAGTTTTATGTGTTAGCATAACTCAAAAAGGAAATGACGGTTAAATACCAAAATATGCATTTAAGTTCAATAACTTAGAAGGATACGACACGAAGAATTTCAAGAAAATTCTCTACTTGAAAATACCCATTGTATGGAAAACATTTTTTTTCTCGAAAATAGTTCTACCAGCTGTGATTAAAATACGACATATTTAAAATATTTGTATGACAAATAACAGATATGCTATGGCCAGGGTTATCCAGTGGTCGGCGCCGGGTGGTCGTAGTAAACAACGATAAGGATCGCTCCCCAGCATAAGACAGGGTGCGCTATCGGCAGACAACTAGAACTTACTTTTTTCTATCCCTATCCTCCAGGAATATGTCGAAATATTTCTAGAACATGGGAACTTTGTAAAAACATGCCACTGACTATATAAGCGACCGCTCTTGCGGGAATTAGTCAGTGCGAGGTGAATGTGACAGTTGTTGATGAGTCAGTGAACGTGCGAGATAGCGAGTGCGTCTCTTGTGCGACTTCAGGAGCGATTCTCCGAGCGAGTTGATGACGACAGTTGTGACGTTCAGTGAGCACTGTTGTGGAGCGGTGGATTGTGGAGGTCCTCTGTTTGACTCCCGACTGAAGTGAAGTCTCCAGCTTAAAGAGGCTACGTCACAAAGGAAGTGAAGTGACAGAGAATTGAACTAGTTCACCTTATTGTTGTGAACTCCAAGCGAAAGTGGAGTACATAAAAACGAAACAGTGACAGTGAGAACTGAGAGAAGTTGCAACTGAAACTGGAGAAAGTAACAAGATGTCTTAAATTTTCTGGGAATAGCGTATAAAGTCCTCTTCATTCTGAATGACTTTTGAATAATTGGTAAACTTTAAGAGATATACAAAATCTTACTAACGTATATCGTTAAAAATACACAATTTATTTGAAATAAGCTTTTTTTTCTTTCTTTTTTGAACTTAACTATTTCAGAGATATTACTCGTTATTGGTTTAAATTTTCAAACACATGCTTTTCTCTCCTGGGAAGTCATTCATATTTTACTTTTTGTATTGCGTATATGCATGTCATTCAGAATGAGGAGGACTTCACAGGCTCCCAGAAAATTGATTGCATTTGTCATGAAAATATATTAAACATATGTTGTAACAGAAATAGACAAATTTTTGAGAAAGTGAATTTTTCGAAATATGTTCCTAGTAAAGGGAGCATTGGGTGGGGGATTTTCTTGAACATATTCGCGTTGTATTCTTAGAAGGTGCTGAACTCCACAATTATAATCGTGCCTCTTACATTATTTAAATGGAGGTGTCTAGGAAGTGTTCGGACCTAGAACATGGGGTGGCGACGAAAACGATACTAGGTAACAGAACTGCCCCCAAGCACTTGTTCACAACAATCAGCTTCGGGTTTAATTAACAAATGTTTGCCACAGGATAATATACACTACGTGATCAAAAATATCCGGGCACCTGGCTGAAAATGACGTACAAGTTCATGGCGCCCTCCATCGGTAATGCTGGAAATCAATATGGTGTTGGCCCAACCTTAGCCTTGGTGACAGCGTTCACTCTCGCAGGCATACTTTCAATCAGGTGCTGGAAGGTTTCTTGGGGAATGCCACGGAGTGCGGAACTGAGGAGAGGTATCGATGTAGGTCGGTGAGGCCTGGCACGAAGTCGGCATTGCAAAACATCCCAAAGGTGTTCTACAGGATTCAATTCAGGACTCTGTGCTTGCAAGTCCATTACAGGGATATTATTGTTGTGTAACAACGACGCCACAGCCCGTGCAGTATGAACAGGTGCTCGATCGTGTTGAAAGATGCAATCGCCATCCCCGAATTGCTCTTCAACAGTGGGAAGCAAGAAGGTGCTTAAAATTTCAATGTAGGTTTGCGCTGTGATCGTGCCACGCAAAACAACAAGGGGTGCAAGCCCCCTCTAGGAAAAACACGACCACACCATAACACCACCACCTCCGAATTTCACTGTTGGCACTACACACGCTGGCAGATGACATTCACCGGGCATTCGCCGTACCCACATTCTGCCATCGGATCGCCACATGATTTGTCACTCCACACAACGTTTGGCCACTGTGTAATGTTGACGCTACTTATACCAAGCGAGGTGTCGTTTGGCATTCTCCTGCGTGGTGTGTGGCTTATGAGCAGCCGCTCGACCATGCAATCCAAGGTTTCTCACCTCACGCCTAACTGTCATTGTACTTGGAGCGGATCCTGATGCAGTTTGGAATTCCTGTGTGATGGTCTGGATAGATGTCTGCCTATTACTCTTTACGATCCTCTTCAAATGTCGGCAGTCTCTGTCAGTCAACAGACGAGGACGGCCTGTACGCTTTTGTGCTGTACATGTCCGTTCACGTTTCCACTTCACTATCACATCAGAAACAGTGCACCTAGGGATGTTTAGGAGTGTGGAAATCTCGCGTACAGACTTCTGACACAAGTGACACCCAATTACCTGACCACGTTTGAAGTCCGTGAGTTCCATGGAGCGTCCCATTCTGCTGTTTCACGATGTTTAATGACTACTGAGGTCGCGGATAATGAGTGTCAGACAGTAGGTGGCAGCACAATGCACCTAAGATTAAAAACATATGTTTGTAGGTTTGTCCGGATACTTTTGATCAGATAGTGTGCATCACATCCAGCATGAGCACAATAGAATGGTTCTGAAAACATTGATTATGGAAATTTTATGTTATTAAATGAGTTCACACAAATGACCTAATTATCGCAGGGGGAGAGATAAGATAAATTATCTTAACACAAATACATAACGGATTTGCTCCGTTTAGCTGAATCATTACAGCTCTTCACTTCATGTTTACCTGGTCATTAAACTGATGAATACCACTATCAAATAATTCCTGTGATGCCGCAAGGTAAGTACCTTACGAAATATGGACATTTATATAACCTCTGGGCAAACTAACAATTTAGGTAAAAGCTAGACAGGTTAACAGTTTAGATAAAACTCCGAACGACTTAACAATTTGGATTAAGTTTAACAAAATCACAAGTATTAAAACAATTAAATATTGCGTAGAAATGGCTGAGGAAACTCATACAGTGCATATAAAAACCAAATGACCGCAGGAACAAAACCAAGAATACAAAGTTAGCAAATGTAAATCACGACTATGGCTCGTAAAATACATACATTTTAATGCCTAAACATCTACTTATCCAAAAATGGCAACGGACAAACCCTGCTGACTAAACCTACTACCTTAAATATTCGGCTTAGTAATCGATTAGAAGAAACTCAGCAAGGGAGAGATGTATTTCCTTACACTGGCAGAATAACTTCTCGAACCAGGTGAAGGACCAAGCCCAGACTCCGAAAACAACCGAAATTCCACAACGGTGATTTACAGAAGTACAGTTGATAAATAACATGGCAGCTGCCGAAATAATTTGGAATTCGTTGGCTGAAATGGCCCAATAAGAAAGAAAGTAATGTGAGATCAGCACAACTAAATACCAAGTTTGATTTTTAACCGAATTTTCGTTTTTGATTTATGCTGTCCACAGACACACGCACAAGAAGTTTTTTTAAAAAATGCTTTTTGGGTTGAGGGTGCCTCAAAACTTATTTCCGGCGAAATTTTAGCATAGAATTTTTAATGGAGTAAAGTATAACAAATAAACATCGGGGAAAGTGAACTAAAGAGCTTGCAAAAGGGAGATGCCAACTATTAAAGTTTCGGAAACAATAACTTAGGTATTGTCTATAGGGTTTCCGCGGCCAGTGTCCTTCCTGTGTAGTTTACTCGTAGGGGAAGATAATGGAAAGAGCTTTGAAATTTTGGTGCAGAACTTTAAATCTAGGAAAAAGTAATGTGTTAAGACAATGTATAGTATACCAAGAGAATAGCTTAATGAATGATGAATGGGTAAAGAAACATGTGGAGAAGGAGAGAAAATAACATGAAGAATTTGTGGAAAAAGGCGAGGAAAAGACTGGAAGATATAGAAATACAAATCATGCTCAGTGAGATTGCCGAAAAGAGCTCATTAGTTTGTTATAGGCCAATGAAAAATAAATGGGGTAGGGAAAAATATATAGACATAGTAAATAAAGAAGAGGTAGAACCTATTGCATGGGTAAGAACTGGAGCATGGAGGCTAAGAGGGTTAAGACAGGGTATTCCTAAGAACCAATGTCTGATATGTGGTGGTAATGAAGACATTGAACACATAGTATTTAAGTTCCAAGGAACAGAAAATTGGAGAAAAGTAATTTTTAATAAGAAGTGGTTGAAGGGGGATAGAAATACACTTATGATTGAAATTATGTGAAAGGATGCTAGAAGCATTGGACAGCTTTGTGTAAAGTAAAAAATAAATGGCTTTGGACAGTGGATAGAGAAAAGAAAGAGGTAGTGTATCTTACTTTGAATGGAAAACTACAGTAAATATGTGATGGTTAAGTAATCAATAAGTAAACAGTGAAAAACAAGTGGAAATGGGACATGAAAAAGCTGAAACAACAAGATAATTTATTGACGAGAATTTGTAAAATGTAAATCTGTAGTGATTGTCTACTGAATGAGTGACCAGGGTCAAAGTGCAGTAGATAATCAAATTGTAAAACTCTTAGCACAATAAATACAAATATGTTTCTAATAAGGTTCGTATGTGCTATCTTTCAAGTAAGTAATGGTACACTTTTCGAGGGTCCGTATCATTCAGGCGTTCTATGAGTTGGGGGTATGTAAACTAAATCAGCCATGCTCGTAGATATATACTGAGGTGGTCGCCATTTAATCTCTCACTTAGTTCTAATTTTTGTAATTATTACTTAGTCCATATTTCGCAATACTGGGTTAATATAGACAGAAATCTTCGAAATGAGTTACTTTCTTGAAAGGCAGTACAGTGGGTGCAAAAATAAATCTAATGTGTTACACTCACATGACTTTCTCTACTCTTGTACAAACTATTTTACAAACGCTTATTCTCTATATGCTTCATGTTAATCGACATATCGAGAGCTTAATCTTATTGATAGTTTTCTTGTAGATGCAAGGGGAATTGATAGGCTTTAAGCGATAGTCAAATATTTTAAGAGCTGGTTGCTATGTGGAGTATTCCATTCTCTTTGCATTACCACGGCTAAAAAAAATAAATAACGAATTCCCATTTGAGAAAAAGTATTGGAAAATTTAAGGGAATAAGAAGCTATATCTGAAAATGGTTCACTCAACAACAAAAATGTATATGACATAAATTCTGTATTTTAAAGCGATGTACATTTTTTGTGCAGTAAAATTTTGTCTATCTCTTACCAGTTATGCAAAATTCGTTCACAATGAACAATACTTTTGGAGACATTCCCAGAAAATTTGACATATACAATTCATTTGCCATAAAAATGTCTTGAATTTACGGTATTTTATTCAAAATCGTTAGAGCCATTTTTGAGAAAATTAAAATTTTCGTAAAATGTACCATGTAAAGGGTAATCTGGTGTGGGGGGATTTTCTTGAAAACCTTCGTGTCGCATCTCTGGAAGATACTGAACCTAAATACCAAGTTTGGTGTTTATCCTACTGCTCGTTTCTGAGTTATGCTGTTCACAGACACACACACACACGGACATGTTTCCAAAAATGCTTTATGTGCATTCAGTGCACCTCAAAACATGTATTTCTAGTGAAATCTCAGTATCGAATTTTTGGGTGGAATGCAATACTTCCTCTACTTACTATACGTAGTAGAGAAAGTAAAAAGTGCCGATATAGGAACAGTGGTGTAAGTCGGCAATCAATAATTAACACACCTCTGCCGCATCTTCCATCCCTCATTCGGTTACAGAGGTTAATGCTTGAATGCCGAACCAATAAGAACCGGACTCATTCAAACGACTCGTATATCAATTCGCCGCCCCTTTTATCGCCCAGCTAGGCCTATTCTTTCTTCATGGGGTAACGCCAGCATATCGGGCACAAATATTCAGGAGATTCTGCCAACATTTAAGAAAGGAAAACACTAAAAGTAACTAAAAGCACGCTTTCTTGCACTCGACTGTACATACACTCATAACATTTTTGTTAAAAAAAAGCTTCAAAAACCTTTCTTGCAGTATGCTCCACTTCGATGCTCAGTCAAAGCATAGTTAACGATTTTTCTCCGTGGTGTCATGTAACGTTAATCGCCGTTGGACTGGGACAGGAATAAAGTCGTTTCATTAATCATCAACTCGTCGCATCTGAGCTCTCGCTGTCAGCGCGGATGAAATGGCTTTTTTGCTTCGAAAACTAATAACGGTATGGAAAAGAATTTCCTCATATAGAGAGAGTGCCTCATAAAAATGTATGTGTACATACTTTAAAAGAGATTATCAATCGCCAGTCCCTTTGTTCAAGTAAGGCCTAAGGTACAGGCTATATAGTGCGGTGTTCTCTCGTTTGACGGCGCTAGTTACAATAGGGGAAAGTAAAAGTGATGGCTTAAACAAATTCCGATGTGTTCCATTCAAATGACTATCTCTACGCCCTCTCCTTAAACTATTCTTTCAAAAACTCATTAATCTAGCTAATTCTTATAATCCAGATTCAGATTTACACATTGCATTGTAGAATACAATAGGTAAACCGATAGCCATGTTGTTAAAAAACTGTCACAAGAAAAAAATCTGATGCGTTACTCTCACATGACTTTCTCCACTTTTGTACAAACTATTTTTACAAACGCTTATTCTTATTGCTAATTTTCTTGTAGGTGCAAGGGGAATATGGTAGGTTTTAAGGGATAGTCACATCTTTCAAGAGCTGGTTGCTATGTGGAGCATTCCATTGTCTTTGCATGTCCAGGACATAAAATAACGAGTAACGAATTCTCTTTTGAGAAAAAGTTAATTATTGGAAAATTCAAATAAATAACAAAAATTCTCGGAAATGGTTCACTCGGAAAAAAATGTATATGACACAAATTGTGTGTTTCATCGAGATCTACATCTTTTGTGTAGTAAACTTTTGTCTATCTCTTACGGTTTACCAGTTATGCAAAAGTTATTCAGAATGAAGAGGACTTTTGGGGACATTCCCAGAAAAGTCATGATATATACACCTCATTTGCCATGAAATATCTTAAACATACGATATTTTAATCAAAATAATTAGAGCCATTTATGAGAAAATCAAAATTTTCGAAAAATGTTCCATGTAAAGGATAGTTGGGGTGATGGAATTTCCTTGAAAAATCTTCGTGTCGCATCTTGTGACGTTATTATTAATGTTATTCGTGTATTTGTGTTTACTTGTGTTTTGCCCCACGTTGTGAAGGCATTTTGTGACGGTAACTTTTGTGTTTATTTATTTATTGAGCCCCACGTTGTGGTAGCCATTTTGTGATATGATTCTTTGTTAGGTTTGTTAGCTCCACGTGGTGGTAGCAATTTGTGGCGGTATTAGTGTTTGTTTGAAAGAATGCTACTGTTTATTTGCCGCACGTATTGAATATAATTTGTCGCGGTCACTTCGTGTTGTCTTTTACTGAGCGCCTGTTAGTTTATTTAATTTTTGGTTCACTGTCCTCCGGCTAGCTATGATCTTTTTGGTCGAGCACTTCTCTTTATACAGGTTGTGTAAACGGAAAGGAGTCTTTTATCCAAGATAACACTGATGAAAGAATTTGTTTTACACTTTTTATTGTCTTAACATATTATGCACTTTCACATATTGATCTTGACACTCGCCAAACTGAAACTGTTATAATAACTTCATTACTGCCCATTATTAATTCGCGTACTTCAACTTTTTGTGTAATTAACTTTACAACACTTTAGATTTTTCATAACTCTGCTACGCGTAACCTGCGAATCGATAAACTATGCGAGGTATTCACCATGACTGCTCTACGACATATAATGGACTGGAGCCGACGTGTACTGTACAAATATTTCTGCTGGACTGAAGGAATTTACCTCTAACCTAGCCCTTTTATACTCCTACACCTCGATTTGCCAAAAGATTATAACCGAGCTGCTATTGGCTAACAAAACGCGCCTACATTAGCGTCTATTTTTTATATACAATGATGAAAATTACGAAAACATATACTCTAGGGAAAATGTTCCAGCAAATTCTTAAGAAAAACGCGCCAACATTACGTAATTTCCTCATCTCTAATAATGATAAACAGCTCACCCCCTTGCTGCATTATTGCACGCTATTATTGTCAGTTTCAGTAAGGCCGTATAAACTTACTTCTCAACAATAATTACAATCAACAAACATCTCAAATCAATGTCACACAAAAATGCATATTCATACTATAATCACTCTTTACATTTAAATAATTTGTGATACAAATTACTGCATCAATCTTTGAAAGATCTTTGAACCTAAATACTGCGTTTTGTATTTATCCGACTTTTCGTTTTTGAGTTCTGCTGTTCACAGACACATAGGCTCACAGGCCTTTTACTAAAAATGCTTTTTTGGGGGTTCAGGAGGCCTCAAAACATGTATTTCCGGTGACATCCCGGTATCGAATTTTTGGGTGGAATTCAATACTTCCACTACTTACTATACGTAGTAGAGAAGGTAAAAATCTAATAGCGACTTCCCAGGTGAAGCAAGGAAGTAGTTGAAGATTCAAACCAATAACAAGGAATACTTGGAAGCAATATCGATAACAAATTTGTGTGCCTTAACAACATCTACAATTTTTGTGCAGTAAAATTTAGTCTTTCTCTTACGGTTACCAATTATATAAAAGTACTGGAGGACTTAGAGACTATTCCTAGAAAATTGAAGATATACTTTTCATTTGTCATGAAAATTGACACGGTATGTTATCCAAAATCTTTACAGCTACTTTTGAAAAAAAAAAAAAACAACGAAAAGTAGTTTGTAATGATGAGATTTTCTTGAAAATCTTCTTATTGCATTCTTGGAATATGCTGAATTTAAATATCAAGATTGGTATTTAACGCACCTTTCGTTTTTGAGTCATGTCGTTCACAGAATCACGGACGCACGCACACGGACCATTCTCAAAAAATATTTGTTTTTTATTCAGGGAGTCTCAAAAAGTATATTTCCAGTGAAGTCCTCATATTTAATTTTTAGATGAAATACAAAACTTCCTCTACTTACTATAGAGAAGTATAGGGAAAGAAATAACACGTCGAGAACGAAGGATATTGAAAAGGCAAGATTTGGCTAGAATAAGTGTTAAACGGAGCGCTGATTTACCCGTGTTCTTTTGTTAAAATCCAAGAGGGCTGAATACTCCAGTAGCAAATTATTATTGTCTGCCAGAGAAACGTGACTTTGCAGAGTTAGAAGGTTTACGAGTACAGAATTCACGAATCCTATGAATGTAGCACGTATAATGAAACTATAGCCTAGTGGGAATGGAATATAGCTCTATAGTGGGGGGATGGATTTTAATACAGGTGGAAAACCTAAGCCAATGACAGAGCGACCATGAAACTTTAGTGTAAATTGATATACCGCTTGAGTCTTTTCATCCTGCGGTTTGGTAACTAGGCAACGCTGTATTTTACAGACGATGCGAGATGCAGGTCCTGACATCGTATTCACTAGCCCTCTGGTTAGGGCTACGGTGATGCTTGTTGTTGACGTAGTTTAGTAGTGCAATGTTTAATATGCTGGAAAGCTCATAGTGAAGGTCGGAAGTTCAAATCACGCCTGCGAATAAACGAGTTTTTTTTATTCATTTCTGTTTATGTTTGAGAACGTTCTAGCAAATCCCGATTTGCATAATTAAACTAACTGAGTGAAACACACTTAATTCCAAACTATCAGTTCTCGTTAAATTTACTAAACATAAAATTTACCTTCAGGTGGTAGTATCTGAACCTGGGACCTTCACCACTGAAGGCCAACGCGCACACTGTTGCGCTACGAATGCAAAACAGTGCCGAAATTGATACGACGCGATGCAGTGGACAGTGTTTACGTCCTAGCCTGTACAACGCGAGGACTGCATAGCTTCTCAATCCGCAGGCTCAGAAGACTCACCCGGTATATACCGAGTTTGTTTACACCATACATTGTCTCTCGCTTTCACGTTTCTATCGTTTCTTGTCACTCCAACTGCCATCTGCCATTTGTCTATTTTACATAGCTTGTCTCACATCATCAAATCACGTGATGTTCCCCTATTTTTGCGTCGAGGAGGCTGTCAATTATATAATTTTAATGGCCACCTCTTAGGAGACATTCTTTAAATCGTCTTTCTTCTATAGAACCGATAATGTTTACTACTGTTACTTACATCCATTCTCGTATAGTTTCGTGTTGGATTTTGTGAAGTATAGACACACAATAACTTTTTCTCCAATACTCCAGATCTTAATTTATTTTCATTCGTTTTCGAGACCTCCCATAACTGAGCGCTATACAATGTAATACTTTCGACTAATGTTTCATAAATTCTTCCCTTTATGTCCTTATGTGTGGTATTGTTCCAAATTATGGAATGTAATTGTCTTTTGTAATGTGACTAATTTCAGTCTCACTACTTCCTTTGATATCATTGTTCCTAAATATTTAAAGTTCTACAGCATTTGATGGTAGATCCATATTCTAACACTATATCACTTCTTACACCTAAAAAAACCACATATAAAGCCTTAGATAAATTCATTTTTAGGCCCAAATTTCTGTATTCTTCTTGCAATTTTCTAAGCATATAGCTAATGTTACTTTCATCGTTGTAAACTATATAAGTTGAAATCAAATTGAAATCGGGACATTTTCGCCAGTTCCCTAGACGACAACCCAGCGGGATGGCTCAGGTGGTTCGCATTTGGGAGGTCCGGGGTCGATTCCCTGTGGCCGCGCACTCTGACCTTGCCGTTTTTGTGGCTTTTCTCTGGTAGTTTGGGCGAATGAATGCTATCCCTTTCTCTTTCAGGAAGTGCCTTCGGGTTCCGTAGTGCGGCTATTGTCGGCAAGATGGTATGGTTGCAGCGCTTTGTAAAGAATGTCTCCCCGTAAAACGCCAGGGTGCGTTGGCCGGCTTACTAGGGCCGCTTCGTCGCCATTTAACGGAATTCTTCGCCTCTGCAGGTGCCGGCGGGTGTTTCAACTTGGAAATATTAAGAACTTCCATACGTCTCTGTGGACCTGTGTGCCTACAGTCCTGTGTAGTCACAATAGATCTAGTTGGTTGCAATGGTGAAGCGTCTCCCTCCGGTAAATACCTCATACCTCAGACATCAGTTCTACGTCAGTGTGAACAAGAACGTTGAGTGCTCAACAGAAGTGTTAGAAATGCGGGTGACAAATAATAGTATGCCGCAAAGCAGTACTATTTTGCATTTAAGGAGTATTCGAATAATTCAAAGCAGTCTATTGTGACTTTGTCCAGTTTTCACCATCACCACACTAAATTCTCGCTGTCACTTAATAACTTGATCTACTTTCAAATTTCACTGTGACTTCAACAGTTCACAGCTACTTCACTAATGTGAACATCAAATTTTCCCTGTCATTTCACTTTCTTCCGGACGTAGCGCGTTATGAAACACGCGCGACGTAGCCTCTTCTTCAGTCTACATCGCCTGTTGGGAGTCTAACACAAGACTTCTCTAATCTTGCAGCACACTACACGTCACAACAGCCATAAAAACAGTAGCAGAGGAAAATAACAAATCTGATGTGTTACACTCATATGACTTTCTCTACTCTTGTACAAACTATTTTTACAAACGCTTATTCTCCATATGCTTCATGTTAATCAAGATATCGAGATGTTAATCTTATTGCTAGTTTTCTTGTAGGTGCAAGGGGAATTGGTAGGCTTTAAGCAATAGTCAAATATATTAAGAGCTGGTTGCTATTCCATTCTCTTTGCATTAGCAGGACAAAAAAAAATGAATACCGAATTTTAGAAAAAGTATAAGTATTGGAAAATTTAAGAGAATAACAAGCAATATCTCGAAAATGGTTCACTCAACAACAAAATGTATATGATATAAATTGTGTATTTTAACCCAGTCTACATTTTTGGTGTAGTAAAATTTTGTCTATCTCTTATGGTTTACCAGTTATGCAAAAGTCGTCCACAATGAAGAATACTTTTGGACACATTACTAGAAAATTCGAGATACACATTTCATTTTTCATGAAAATATCTTAAACATATGATATTTTAATCAAAATCGTTAGAGCCGTTTTTGAGAAAATCAAAATTTTCGAAAAATGTCCCATGTAAAGGGTAATATGGGGTGGGGGGATTTTTTGTAAACCTATGTGTCGCATCTCTGAAAGATACTGAACCTAAATACCAAGTTTGGTGTTTATCAGACTGTTCGTTTCTGAGTTATGCTGTTCATAGACATACAGACAGACACACACACACACGGACATGTTTCCAAAAATGCTTTTTTTGATTCAGGGCCACTCAGAACATGTATTTCCGATGAAATCTCGGTATCGAATTTTTGGGTGGAATACAATACTTCCACTACTTACTATACGTATTAGAGAAAGTAAAAATAGACAATAGTGGGTAAAAAACGCCATTTTGTCCGTTAAAAATGTATTTTGAATTTATATGCTTTATTTAACATCTTGATAAAATTTTAAAAAGTATCTTAAGCTGTCCACTTCATCTCTTACTCGCAGGTCTTTGCTGTTCTTCCGTGACGATAGTATTTTGTCCCTTTTGGACTTGTATCCATCCCATGTTCTTTACCTTGACATTTATGCCCATTTGCACGTGCCTTAGAAACGTTTCCTATTTATCAGAGTGTCACTTTATTTTATTCCCATTTAAAAAAATGCATATTCTACTGTCAGAGGGAAATAAGACTTACATGTGATTTTATATCCTATTTCCACGTAAAGCAGTCGTTTTCCATTCATATCGGTCGCCGAATGATTCAGGAAATTTAAATCTTTCAAAGAGCGCACCTACAGGACCATATATCAGTAGAGCGGGTAGATAAGGCGAGGAAAGTATGCATAGCTCCATCCCCTTCCGTACATGTGATTTATCAGTGTAAAATAAACCCACCCTTGGCAAGAGTTCCTCCCCATACACATGCGATCCCTCACTGTTATCTCGCAATGAATGCTGGGAGATACCTCACAAGATTTAACAGAATTAATTCCGACACTGCCGTAAGGATCACTAAGCTGTTCATAACTAATGCCTCAGTCATCCTTAAGAGTTTGCGCCATTCAAACGCTGCGGCAGATTATTATATAGTCTTCTTTTGGCACCTGTTTGTACAGCAAAAACACATGGGATTAGTCTCCATGGAAACCGCCAGCGACGACCTTTAAGACGTGAAAAGCTTAATACAGAGCTCATTTACCTTATCGGCGACGTTACACCACTAGAGCATTTCTGACAAAGGCAGCTTCGTCCAGGAATACTGCCTCAATTATCCGCCTGTTTCTCGTACGCTTCACTTCATTCATCTCAGCTGCAAAATGTCAACAATTACTAAGGGGACTGGGCAGTTAAGGGCTGCTTCGAGAGCTCAGAGTGTGTATTACTTTAAATCTAAGTACTTTATTACTTTCTCTACTACGTATAGTAAGTAGGGGAAGTATTGTATTCCACCCAAAACTTCGATACCGAGATTTCACCGGAAATATATGTTTTGAGACCCCCTGAATCCAGAAAAAGCATTTTTAGAAACATGTCCGTGTGTGTGTCTGTGAACAGCATAACTCAGAAACGAACAGTCGAATATATATATAGGTTCAGTATCTTACAGAGATGAGACACGAAGGTTTTCAAGAAAATCCCCCCACCCCAGATTACTCTTTACATGGAAGATTTTTCGAAAATTTTAATTTTATCAAAAATGGCTCTAACGATTTTGATTAAAATATCATATGTTTAAGATATTTTCATGACAAATGAAATGTATATCTCGAATTTTCTGGAAATGTCTCCAAAAGTATTGTTCATTGTGAACGACTTTTGCATAACTGGTAAACCATAAGAGATAGACAAAATTTTACTACACAAAAAACGTGGATCGCGTTAAAATACACAATTTGTGTCATATACATTTTTTTGTTGAGTAAACCATTTTCGAGATATTGCTTGTTATTCCCTTAAAGTTTCCAATACTTATACTGTTTCTCAAATGGGAATTCGTTATTCATTTTTTATGTACTGGACATGCAAAGAGAATGGAATGCTCCACATAGCATTTTGTAAAAATAGTTTGTACAAGAGTAGAGAAAGTCATGTGAATGTAACACATCAGATTTTTTTTGTTTAGTTCCATTTATGCTCCGCCTTTAACTGCAATGGCCTTATGGCGGTCTTTCTTTTAGAAATATTATTGCCTAAAGGCAATGGTGTTAACCCGTATTTGCTTGTCGTTGGATTTCTGGCAATCTACGGATTTTATTCATTTGGGCCACACATATTCACACTCTCATTCATATTTCCACACTCTGGGGGGGGGGACAGCGGATAATCTTGGTTAGAGAAAAGTTCACTTCCCCCAGCCGGGAATCGAACCCGGAATCCCTCGCACTGTAGGCAAGTGATCTACGTACAATCTCTGTTATTGCTCGAGCTACTACAGTTAATTATATGAACGTTCCCTACAGTAAAGGTAATTAAAATGCTTTTAGTGCATATAGTAGGAAATAATTACTTTACATGCATCTTTTATGTTTAATTGATTAGTTTGCACTACGTTTTTTGTTTAGCATGCACTGACTCAGGTGCAGATTTTTCAAACTGTTTAACATACAGAGTTATTCAAAAGGAAGGAACAGATTTTAAATATTCAAAGTTTTAAGCTCCACCTGTGGTTTCATTCAGTGCCTACAGCGACGCTGTGTTTGTTTACGAGAAAATGGTGACGCTACAGGAAAAGTCGTTTTGTGTGCTGCATTATGCAAAGAGTGAATCCATTATTTCATTGCAGCGTGCATTTTGTTGTAAGTTCACAAACGAGCTGCCTCATCATAAAAAATTTACAATTGATACAATAAATTCTTAGAAGAAGTTTGTGTATGCAAACGGAAAAACACTGGTTGTCCTGGCATAACAAATGGTGCTCATTTTGAACACATAAAATAAAATGTTGAACTTTCCTCTATTTAGTGATGTATCGCATTGGTTGCCATCTATTGTCGTTTATTAGAAACAAATATTTAAAGTCTGTTGCTTCTTTTTGAATAACCCTGTCAACCTCAAATGACCCTCAGTCTTCCAGCCAGGTCGTCATGTGTTACAATTCAAAAGTTTCGGAGGCGTGTAACATATTTGTCTTCAGGAAACTGAACTGAGCAAATTTGAGGAAAATATTCGAGAATAAAACTTCAGTTCTTATTTTGTATTACTGCCAAATGTTTATATGTTGCTGCATAGAACATTTTTTGACAATTTCCAGCACAAATTTGATAAATATGTCACGTATTAACTAAAGAAAAATTGTGTGTGTGTTCAGAAAAACTTAACGTATTGCAATAAACATTACCTTCTTCTTCTTCTTTAACGGATTACCCTCCTTTGTGCAGGGCTACACCCCAAGGACTCCTGAGATCAGTAGCCTGTCGAGGAGCAAGCAAATTCTAGATTATAGCTTATCCAGATGGGTACGTCAGTTGAAACGGCAACTCTAGGCCGAGCCCGAGCTATGTAATTATTAATAATTTGAGTAATTACTTTTTAGTGAAATTAAATTGTTATGTACAAATACTTTTCTTTTTACTGCCTGTGTAGCTTAAGAAGGGTGACTTAATGATATATTTGTATTTAGGTTACTAATATTAGAAAAGTAATAAATTGTTTAATGTAAATAATTTAAGCGCTATGTTAAAATACTGTCCACGATGAGATATTTCAGATGCAGGAAGACAAGTGAGTTTTACGATGTCTCTCTAGTAGCAAAAGTATTGCTCGTACAGCGACGGCGTAGAGCTATTGTCCTTTTGTACGGTAATTTGCCGTGACCGGAGTGAGTGAGACAACAAGCTTAACGGTAAAATTAGGAAACGCCGCGATTTCATGTTAAAATTGAGCAAGAGGGGGTGGAATAGGACCAATGAGATCCAAGTAAATCGACATGAAATAGTGAGACGCGTTGAGTGGCACTAAAAATGCACCCATAGGAAATTAAGTAGCCCAAGAAGCCCGCGACCATAAATAGATCTGCTTAGACCAAAAATCGTGGAGTTACTCCGAAACTACAGGCAGGGAATGATGCTGCCGGACACTTAAGAGATGTCGCGCCAAAATTTAGTGAATTAGACAGGTTTTGCTACACACATAAGAATCGCTACAAGTAAAGAGATTTGTTAAGTATATAAACTTCGCGTCATATCAGCGCCGTGTTTCAACAGCAGTGGACAGTGTTTTAACGGCGACAATATCAGTGTTGTGAACTACCAGAAGTAACAAAATAAAGAAAACAGTGCTGTCGTCTGTTTGTAACTGAAGCACGTCTATTTTCATTCCGTTACCACGCCCGAGATCTACGTTTCCTTTACCGAGGAAAAGTCCATGCTCTTACATATTTCAGTAATTACTTCAGCTAGCCGATGATAGAAATGCAGAGAATCAGCCCACTTCGAACATCTGGAGTCTACACGGAGGCTGCAGAAAGGTAAGCCGCGAGCTACGGGCATTACAAAACAGAACAACTTCGGACAGGAGGTGATACTGGCGCACAGTCCAATGCTTGGTATGTCAGTGAAGAAGGAAATGAAATGTAGGGATGAAAGAAAAATTCGCGGAACAAATTATCTAATCCAGCAATCGCCTAGCGATCGAGGAAAACCGCGAAAAAATCTTCGGTGAGATTAATCGTTGCGGGGATTTCAATTCGCCCCTCCCGAATTAGGGACATGTTACCCTCTGAGCCATCCCTCTCGGTTAACAATTATTTTAAACCTTAAAAATTAACATTTAAGGTTTGTTTCCTACTACAAGCATTAAAATAAGTTTAATTAGCTTTATATGCGGCAAAAGTTCATTTCATTGTGTGTAATAGTTTGAAAAACGTATAGGTTTAAAAATGTCTATATTCTTAGAACTCGAAGTAGTCCTGTAACTGACCACCCCTCTTAAAGCAGACCTTCAGTATTCGATAGAAAAGTCTATTTCTATATGTGTTGCATATTGTGGCGAGGCTTGTAGATTTAATTTGGTATGCGTGAAGTTGATCCTCCCGGAATGGGTTGGCGGGCCTGTTCCGGAATCATCAGCTTAATGTTGGCAGCCCTGTATCTATTCTAGATTGGTCTGAAACACCCGGAATAGTTGAGTAGCTTGGGGTGTCATATCGGAAGTTGTGGGGTGATTAATTATAATAATAATAATGGAATTGCTTGATTCGCTCCCTTTAGTTATGGCACCTTAGTAGTGTAAACTGCTCCGGATATTTACCTCGGAGTGAGGGGTTTGTTAGGTTGAGAATGTTTTTGTAAAGGATTTAATATGTGATTTGTAAGGTAAGAGATTTTATGTTATTCAAATTGTTAAATTTGAAATAAGTTCTTCTTTTGTATTGCTCCATAATCATTCCGGTTATCCTTTTGAGTTCAATTGCGTAGTTTTGTATGCCAAGCGAGTGAGTATACGTCCCCCCCATTTTCCATGACCTGAAGTAAGAAAAGTTCAGAAAAGTTGAGGCAGTATTTTTAAAACTTAAATTATTTCTGTCAAATTATATAATATATAAATTCAATAACAGGCCGCCTTAAAGCAATATGTGTATGTAACAATATATAAAAAGTGTACATTACAGTCATATATTTTGATATTATTGTATATATGTTTAATAATGCTATGTGAATGTATTACGTAATTCCTAATGTAGCAACTCTGAGAATAATAGGTTAAAATTTGCTAACAACGAGATAACAATGAGATAACCTTGAGGCAAAAATGAATTTGAAAGTTTAACAATGCTACTTGTGATTATTGGAAGCAATAATGTAATTTTTGTGACAGTTTATAAAATAGCCAATCAACAACCAGAAAAAGCTTTAGTTAAATGAAGGTATTCTATTGGACCAGTATTAGCCAATCAGAAACTAAAATGGAGCAAAATTTACAAATTCAGAAGTTAGTTGCTTGTAGACAGTGTTCCTAACCGGACGCGAGATGCGTCCTTGAGAAATTTAATACGCATTTTGTGAGAGACAAAAAAAAAGTGTTACGTTTGAAAAGTGCAAGTAATTAACAAAAGAATCTCACAGCTCTCTATATCAGTGAAGGGTTACTTAAATCGTGTCAATTATTAATAAAATGGAGCGAAGTAAAATTATAAATATGTGTAAGCCTACATTCTTCAGTCGCACCACTCCCTGCTAAGACATTCATGTCTCTAAAAATAAATACTGACGCAGTCGAGGCAAACATAAATATATAATATTTAAAGAAACAGTCAAAATTACAAAGTCAATATTTCTTTAACCTTGGGGCAAAGGCCACCGGAAAGTACATTTGGGGCGAAGGCTACCGTAAACTTTTTGCTACTACTTCGAGTTCGGCTCCCCAGCAGTCGAAATATAATACATCTTCTTCAAACTGGCTTTCCATACGAAACTAGCTTCTTAAAAGTTGCCAATATACTGTTATCTTAAAATTTATAAAAAAACTAAAATGACACCAGAAAGTATTGCTTCCATTTCAAACAAATTCCAAAAGGATAAAGAATTCTAATTTTTAATGCGCAGAAAGACAAAATGATGTGGTTTGCGTTTTTTGGGCATTTTCCCAGATTTTTCATGTTATTAGTTTTATGTTTTCGTGTGTGGTGTTTACGAAATTATTTCACATGTATTTAGTAATGCTAATTTCTTAGCATAGGTAATCCCTAGATGAAATTCCAGCGAAAATAATGTTTTTAATGTGTTGGAAAATAGAAAGTCAAATTAAAAAAATTATCAAAGTTTTTATGAACTTCATTATAACAAAATGTATTTCCCAGTAATTTAATTCTTATTTGTTAAACTCATTCGACTTTCTCTACCCACTTTTCCACAAATTATTGGCATATAAGCTTATTGTTCTATTTATGTGTCTATGTATGCTGGCTTTGAAATTCCATAGTCTTTCCATGACACATAATGAACAATAGATAGTTGACTTACCACTAAAGAAAATAAAAGAATCGAAAATTAAAATCATAATGAAAGTCTGTCTAGAAATACTACACACATTTTGTTTGATGTAAGTTGTGCATTCAAACGGGGTCTATATTTTTATGTAGTAAGCCTTGGCCTATATCTTACAGAGCGGGATGGCCCTCATTCGCGAGATCGTGGGTTCGATTCCTGTGGCCTACCTTCCTGACACATGGGTTTTATTCGGGGTTTCCCCGGGTCGCTAGGCGAATGCATCATTACATCTCCCAAATTTCCTGTCCCTCCATTTCATATCCATTCTCATTTCACTTCACCTTTCCTCTGCTCGGTCTCTTTCAGGGTTGCAAGTGTCGCGGGAGGTCTTGGCGGGAGCATGGCAGGAAAAAGGGATGCTCCGAGTAACCTTTCGTCTCCCGGACGCGAGCGGTCTCCGGGCCCCGGCCCCCCAGGGGATTGATACGTACACAGTGGATAGAAAGCCACAGGAGGCCAAAGTCACCCTTTGCAGCCCAGGGGAGAGGGTGTCATTCGAGTGACCCCGAAGGCCTTTCCTTTGGGTCAGCACCTCAAGAATTTAATTCGACCCCCTATAACAGGGCAGAAGTCGATGCGCTACTTACGCGCGTCAACCCTATAAGGGGAAGACTAGCCAGAACTCTGTGAGATCGACAGCAACCTAGCACACTGCCTACCGCTATCCAGCGCGATACGAGAGGACCTTAAGGCGTCTCACAACCCCGCCTCGGCGAAAAACCAACCAACCAGACGGACCCAATCTCGCATGTGAATGGCGAACCACTGTCCCACCGAGTCCAACCCAATCCAATAACTCCCTAACGGAAAGGGCTTGGATGTTTGGAGGGGGAGGAGAGCCGGCTACGCCGTCACCACCACCAGGGGAGTTAAAATCTGTAAACGTAGGTACCCTGCCGTATGCCTGTCGTGCTTCCTGGCCTCTGTCTCCTCATGCCTCCCTACCGAGGACCTAGGTGCAAAAGATCTGCGTAGTTGAGGTGCTAAATCCCCCTCCCCTTCTCGTTCTATCCTGTCCTTTGCCTGTGTCTTATGGTTTACCAGTTACACAAAAGCTTATCAGTGCATTCATCTCTATCCGTAAAGATTTAGTTTGGTATCTTATCTGAGATAATGAGTCGTGGATGTGATTAGACTTAACATTAACTAGATAGACCTTTTAGTCTTCCAATTACAAAAAGATGTTAGATTCATGTTTGAGTAAATACAAACATTACTAAAATGTTTCCATTGAAAGAGTTTTTTAGGGAGAAAGATAACGCTTGGAAAACCTCCCTTTGTATCATTTAAAGATGCTTCCTTTTTGGTATTTATTGGTCATGGTCTTTTTACTTATGCTGTTCTCTCTCCCCCACTCTCTCTCTCTATCTATCTATCTATCTCTCATATAGTTTCTTCTACCTTAAGCAAGCAGCACAAAATAATAAATGGAATGAAAATGCCTCCATCAAATTCAGAAGAAACACTAAGCAAAAATAAAGACTTGTAGAATTATAAAAATAGAAAACCGTAACTTACTCTGTGATTCCCATGCAAGCAGTTTAACTTGATTCTGTAATACATACCTGAAACAGAAGAAAACCAGGTTTTAGCTCTCAGTGAAACAAAACAGTTTTAGCTAGACATGTAGTACATCTCTTATTTCAATTACTACAAGGTTATAACACTGACTTTCGAATTGTATCAGCCCATAATCGCCTTGCTTATTCCGTCGCAGCAAAAGTGCCATGTACTTCCTAATCACGTGATATTCGCTCATTGATTCCGTTTTATTCCGCGATATTTTCTCCAGGTCAGTCAAATAAAGAAGCGCGAAGAATTACCTATTGTTGCTATTCTGGAAATTGCAAGCCTTTTACTTTCTCTACTACATATAGTAAGTACATTCCAGAATTCGATACCAAGATTTCACCGGAAATACATGTTTTGAGGCACCCTGAATAAAAAAGGAACATCTTTAGAGAAAGATCCATATGTATGTTTGTGTCTGTGAGCATTTCATTCTCTCTGCATATCCAGGACAAACGATAAACGAATCCCTTTTGAAAAAAAGCTATAAATATTGGAGAATTCAAACAAATAACAAGGAATGTCTCGTAAATGGGTCACTCCGCAAAAAAATGTATTCGACATAAATTATGTGTTTTAACGATATCTACTTTTCTTGTAAAAACATGTTGTCTATCTCTTACTATTTAAAAGCCATTCAGAAAGAAGAGGACTTTTGGGGATATTCCCAGAAAATTCAAGATATACATTTTATTTGGCATGAAAATATCTTAAATATGTGATATTTTAATCAAAATCGTTTGAGCCATTTTTGAGAGAATAAAAATTTTCGAAAAATTTTCCGTGTAAAATGTATGGGTTGGGGGGATTTCCTTGAAAAACTTCGTGTCGCATCTTTGAAAGATACTGAACCTAAATACTAAGTTTGGTATTTATCCGACTTTTCGTTTTCGATATGTGTTCACAGACACACACACACACGAATCTTTTTCCAAAAGTGTTTTTTTTTTGGATTCGGTGTAGAGAAAGTAGTAGAGAAAGTAAAAATACAGGATGTCTGGCAGGTAAACTACTATTGATGAAATTTAATAGCTCAGCACTGACTGTTACAAGTACGATAATGCCGTTTGACAAGACCATCTTGCAAGGTTTATATGAATGTCAATAAACCTCTATGTGTGTACCTCTTGATGCACAACACATATCCTAAATATAATTAAAATTACCTCATCTCCGAATTGAGGGTTCAGAAGTGAGGCAGTATTTTTAACACTTAAATGATTTCAGTCAAATTATGTAATATAAAATATAATAACAGCCCACCTTAAAGCAATATCTGTATGTAACAATATATAAAAAAGTGTATATTACAATCATTGTATATGTTTATATTATTGTATACATGTGTAATAATGTTGTGCGAATGTATTACGTAATTTAACAAGGTAGGAGCTGTGAGAATAATAGGTTAAAAGTTGCTAACAATGAGGTAACAATGAGGTAACCTTGAGACAATAATGAGTAAGAATGTTTAATAATGCTACTAGTCATTATTGGAGTAACAATAATGTAAATTTTGAGACAGTTTATAAAATAGCCCATCAACAATCAGAAAAAAGCTTATGTTAAATAAAAGTATTGGATTAGGATTAGCCAATCAGAAACTGAAATATAGCATAATTTACAAATTTTGAGTTCAGTTGCTTCTAGACAGCGCCCATAACTGGACGCGTTGTGTTGACAGTGTTACAAATCAGACGCGAGATGCGTCCTCGAGAAATTTAATACATATTCGTGTGAAACAAAAATAGTTTACGTGTTAAAAAGTCAAGTAATTAACAAAAGAATCTCACAGCTCTCTATATCAGTGAAGTGTTATTATAATCGTGTGAAGAATTAATAAAAAGGAGTGAATTAAAATTATAATCTGTGTAAGCCTACATTCTTTAGCCGCGTGACGCCCTGTTAAGAAATTCATGTCTCTAAAAATAATACTGACGCAGCCGAGGCAAACATAAATATATAATATTTAAAGAAACAGTCGAACTATAATACATCATCTTCAAACTGGCTTTCCATACATAGCAGCAACAAACTTTCTTCCGATAAAAATCCTACATAGAGGTCAATGGAATCTTTTTTTCTGATCCCGTATTAAATCCGTTTGCGGCTGCAGAGAAATGGGACTCGTTAAACATTATCTCCTGCGGAAATCTATTGTTTACTTTCTTTAGTACTGGGCGCCGGTAGCGCAGTGGTTTCGTTTCCGGATCTCGTACTGAGGGTCTGGGGTTCGATTCTCGGTTCTGGGGTTCCAATTTTAGATCGACCTTATCTGGCTTGCTCCTGTAAAGTATTCCCAAGGTCCAACGTAATTCGGAGTCAACGGTTAAGGCTGTAGGTTCTCTCATTCCAACGACATCCTCATCGTCACCCTACACAACAGATTCCGCCTGCTGGGTATCTCCAACTCAGAAATGGGTCCAGTCATCGCTTGGTGGAATGGAGTAACCCACGAAGGTCATAGGCCGTATGGGTAGCGTTAGACGACGACTTTCTTTAGCACCTACCCATACTACGAGGAGGAAGGATTGAGTTCCACTAAACAATTCGTAAGTACACGTTTTGAAGTCCTCTAAAACAAAAAATAAGGTTTTAAGTAAAAAAGGTTCATGTATGTGCGTTTCAACAGTATAAATAAAAAACGAAGTGTGCATAGCAAACTTGGTATTTAAGTGAGTATCTTTCTTAGATGCCACAAAAGGACAAGAAAATCCCTCACTCCGCAAACTAAACGATTGATTGTTATTGATTTTTCCAAAAATAGTAGTGTTTCAGTCAGTATCTTCTTAAGATGCAACAAAAAGACTCGTGAAAATCACCCACGCCGCAAACTAAACGATTGATTGTTATTACTTTTTTCCAAAAATAGTAGTGTTTAAGTCAGTATCTTCTTAAAATGCAACAAAAAGACTCGTGAAAATCACCCACGATACAACTAAACGATTGATTGTTATTGATTTTTCCAAAAATAGTAGTGTTTCAGTCAGTATCTTCTTAAGATGCAACAAAAAGACTCGTGAAAATCACCCACGATACAACTAAACGATTGATTGTTATTGATTTTTCCAAAAATAGTAGTGTTTCAGTCAGTATCTTCTTAAAATGCAACAAAAATACTCGTGAAAATCACCCACGATACAACTAAACGATTGATTGTTATTGATTTTTCCAAAAATAGTAGTGTTTCAGTCAGTATCTTCTTAAGATGCAACAAAAAGACTCGTGAAAATCACCCACGCCGCAAACTGAACGATTGATTGCTATTGATTTTTCCAAAAATAGTAGTGTTTAAGTCAGTATCTTCTTAAGATGCAACAAAAAGACTCGTGAAAATCACCCACGATACAACTAAACGATTGATTGCTATTGATTTTTCCAAAAATAGCTCCAACGGTTTTAATTAACATGCAGTGTGCTTAAGATATTTATATAAAAATGCATATGTTGAATTTTATGTAAGTAGCCTGTGAAGTTCTCTTCATTCTAAATGAATTTTATATAACTTGAAACGTGCTCTTTTGACCAAAGAGGAAGTGGATTAAATTAGAAATAATGTCAGATTCCTACTTGAAAATATATTCCATAAATTAATTAACAAACCGAATGTCTTCCATTTAATAAATTCACACTTCAATAACATAGATAATTACAATTTACAAAACCCTTATTCGTTCACCATTCTTTACATTCTTTACGGCTTTCATGCTTTAAATTAAATTACAATAATTACAGAATTGCTTACTGCTCTCACATTTACCGATATATTTCTAAACTAACAGCAATAAGCCTTTTCCCAGTGAAGAATTAAGCCAAAATGAATTTAGAAATACCGACCAGAATGCCTTCTATCTAAACGCTGTCCTGTTGTTTTCCTCGTAACCTAGCTCGCCGTCGAAGAAAGACTGCTCAGCCTTGTGGACAGCACATTGAAACAAGCTAGAACTAATCCGGCGCCTGCGCAGTCGACGACCACAATCGCCTGACGTATTGCGTGACTCAAAATAACTGCGCCCTTTCTTGTTGTTGTTTGCTTGAGAACCACTACCATAGTCGTTTCACTTCTGTTCCCGTACATGTCAGCCTTCCTTTAGTACAGCCTAGTCGCCTAAAGTAGATTTCTCCGGGGAGGGTCAATTTGGCACAAACTTTGAAATACTGGTAAATCATAACGGATAAACGAAAATGTAACACACAAAAACTGGGATCTCGTTAAAAAACACAAATTTGTGTCAAACTTTTTGTATCATTTAACATTTCGGAGATATTCAATGCTATTGGTTTGAACTTTCCAAAATAAATTTCTTCATTTGTTTCACGTGATGTCATACTAGCATATAGAATTTCAAAGCCAACTTAAAAGAGTTATGTTGCTTACAGACAGGCCAGATACACACATTTTCCTTAGATTAAGGGGAGAAAATAAACATTTCTTTTAAGATGTGTTCTTTTAATTAATTCATTATTTTTAATAGTTAAGCAGTGTTTCATTTTCATGAATCTTAAAGCGCTTTACAGCCTTAGATGCTGCACTTCAGTATATTCGCTTTTTTCCGCAATGTATCGCCCCTTCCGTGTAATTTCTTTATGTAAAGTTTGAGCGCATACTACTCCACGCTTGTGTAATGCAAACTGCAGTGTGATTTTCATATTCATTGTGTGGACTGTACGTGGGATGTAGCCGAGAGTACTTACGTTTCCTTCTTTTATAATTCATGCTGGCACTTTCATATTTGATAGATGCGCGAATGAAACATCTCCATCTCTCCAAAATGCGCTCTACATTTTCGCTTGCATTGGTAAAATTGTGCCTCGCAGCAACTGTAATTTTTTTTTCATATACATGTAATTGGTTTTCAGTAATTCGTGGGTCGTAACAGCATTCATTGCTATCAATGTTCGTGTTCCGTAAAGTACAGTGCACAATACATTATTTTTTAATTACGCGCTGATATAATTCAAGAAGATGAAGATTAAGGCTGACGCTGTGATCTGTGGTTAGCATGCTAACTTGCTTGCAAATCCAAAGGTCCCAGGTTCGATTCCTCGGATGGGAATTTTTCTATACCCAAGATTATTCTCTATCCTCCCTAGAGTCTGGAAGTATGAATGTGAATGTACTTGCTGTGTCTTTCGGTTATTTAGTAACCAGTTTTAGTCTATATCAGGACGCTCGCTGGGCAGATGCCTGAACACGTGTTCCTAGTTGTTCTATATCACACATTTATCATAATTATGAAAACAACTACATAACACTAAGAAGTTTATCGCAAAGTGAACTGATATTAATAATAAATGAAAGTATAACAGAGGTATAGCAGATTCAAAATTCTGTGTGGAAAAATCCAGCGAACATTAAGAAATAAAACAATATAAAAGACGAAACTAAAATTTTACAATACAATGCCTACCCCTATTTTAACCCAAGGAAGTGAAACATGAATTTTACCGACCAGGTAACAGCAGAAGAGAATACAAACTGCAGAGGAAGACAAAAATGATATATTTCATAAAGTACGAAATGAGGGTATAATAAGAGAACTGAGCATATATAGGTATCCCACTAATGACTGGGTAGGAGAAAATCAGCAGTGTTAGAACCAAGATTGAGTGAATTGGGGAAGAAAGAATTATAAAGACAACCCAACGGTGACATTTTATCCGATAGCGGTCACAGAGTCGACTTTCAGATTTTTACTGTTTTATTCTGCTTGTGCCCTCTATTTTCAGCATTCCAATAACTGTAGTATTTATAAAGCAATTCATAAATTTAAAAGTCGATATGCGTGTATTTTGTCCTGCGCTAGGCTGTGTGCTAGAGCGTGGTGCTCTGGTCCCAGGCCATGGAATGTGCCCGCGTTCGGTCCCACTCATGGGGATACGGATTTTAAGACCTGGGTATAGGGCCACTGCCCACTCAGCATCGTGAGGAAAGTGAGCAGCTACGATAGACAGCGATCTCGGACACAAAAGCCAACTTTCTGACTGGGGCGATTATTACCGAACCGACACTTCCCGTGTCAGGCCGACAATCGTATTGACAGGTCTAGGGCCTTCATGGATAATAGTACAACTTGATACTCAAATTTTCAAGTGTCTTTTTCTCAAATACTTTTTTTCAACTTTTTCCAGAACTCCAATAGCTCCATAAAATGCAAATCTAAACAAATTTCCCTGGAATTTTCAGCATTAGTGGAGACCTATTGATCAAATAAGCTGTGTGGGCTTTCTTATATGGTACACATGATTGTGCAATTAAAAATTCTATATAGTAATTAGTGCAAATAACGGAGAAAAAAAACGTGATATGATTATTTGAGATTTTTTTTACAAGCTAACAAAACTTTCCTAAAAGACCCATCACCTTTATTATAAGGTTTAGCGGCGCAGAAATTCAATTTTGATCCAGAAATCTGTAACATGCGAAGAGCATTTTTAAGAGGTTTAAATTTATTAAATGATTAATTTCTCAGTAATTATTTAACTTATAGGTCCGAATTTGATATTTTATTTGTAGATTACATGCCAAATATCACAAAGATTTAAAGTTGATTGGACAAGAAATTTTGCTTCGATATATTTTTTTAGTTTTCAGGTTTTCGAGGTTCAAAGGTGAGCTTAAATGTCTTATTCTAAGTGTTCTTTAATATGAAACTTTAAAAACAGCCTTCCATATAAATATCCATGTAGTTATAAATATTTTGCGATAGTTTTAGTTCAAAAGGAAAATAATTTTAAGAAACCTGGTGTGTTACACTCACATGACTTTCTCTACCCTTGTACAAACTATTTTTACAAACGCTTATTCTCCATATGCTTCATGTTAATCGAGATGTTAATCTTATGGCTAATTAGGGGAATTGGTAGGCTTTAAGCGATAGTCAAATATTTTAAGAGCTGGTTGCTATGTGGTGCATTCCATTCTCTTTCCATGACCAGGACATAAAAAAAATGAATAACGAATTTGAGAAACAAGTATGTAAGTATTGGAAAATTTAAGGGAATAACAAGCAATATCTCGAAAATGGTTCACTCAAAAAAAATGTATATGGCATAAATTGTTTATTTTAACGCGATCTACATTTTTTGTATAGTAAAATTTTGTCTGTCTCTTATGGTTTACCAGTTATGCAAAAGTCGTTCACAATGAAGAATACTTTTGGAGACATTCCCAGAAAAGTCCACCTGAAAGCACCTTTGGGGCGAGGACTACCGGAAACTGTTTACTATACGTGCGGTTGCAACTACTATAATTTCGGCTCCCCAACAGTTGAAATATAATACATCTTCAATACAAACTACTTCAAATTGACGCCCAAAATGTGATGCAAATAACGTAACAAACCATCTTCTTAAATTGGCTTCCATACGTGGGGCTATTAAAATTCTTCTTCACAGAATACAAAATCTATAGCATCGGGTGCACCTTGGTAGATTCCAATTCAAAACTTAATAAAGATCATCTTACGCCGACAGAAGTTACCATCCTCAAATCATACTACATACCTCTTACTTCCTTCAGTGAACATGAAAATAAAATACTAACACAGATACACCAGCACATACCACAGGAGGAAGAATGAAACAATAACGACATTCGGACCTTCTAATATCAAATTTCATCTCACCTACTGAGGACAGTTGGGCTGCAACCTCACCACTTGTTTGCGATTCCTTGTGAATAATTGTATATTTGCGAACAAAACTAACAATGTTGCAATATATAAAAGGTGTTTATAATTGAAAAAATGTGTTATACTCACATTACTTTCTCTACTTTTGTACAAACTATTTTTACAAACGCTTATTCTCACCTACTTCATGTAAATCGAGATATGGGATGTTAAACATATTGCTAATTGTCATATAGGTGCAAGGGAAATATGGTAGGCTCTAAGCGATAGTCAAATCATTTAAGAGCTGGTTACTATGTGGAGCATTGCAATCTCTTTGCATATCCAGGACATTAAAAATACGAATAACGAATTACCATTGGAGAATAATAATAAGTATTGGAAAATTCAAACAAATAACAAGGAATGTCTCGAAAATGGTTCACCTGACCAAAAAAAAAAATCCTATATGACATAAATTGTGTGTTTAAACGAGAAACATTTTACGTGGTAAAACTTTATCTATCTTTTACAGTTTACCAGTTAAACAAAACTCGTTCAGAATGAAGAGGACTTTTGGGAACATTTCCAGAAAATTTGTGATATATCTTTCATTTGCCATAAAAGTATCTTACACATATGATATTTTAATCAAAATTGTTAGAGCCAATTTTTAGAAAATCAAAATTTTTGAAAAATGTTCCATGTAAAGGGTAGTCTGAAGTGTAGGGGATTTTCTTGAAAATGTTCATGTCGCACCTTTGAAAGATACTGAGACTAAATACCAAGTTATATTATTATTATTATTATTATTATTATTATTATATATTATTACTATAAGATTATTATTGGTATCATTACTATTATTTTTACTACTATTTGTATTATTATCATCATTTTTTATGTTATAATAAGAGTGTAATATGGGTAGAATATGGCAAGATAACAGCTTGGGCTGATGTATAGCCATATTCTAAGGAAGATTGCTAGCACAAATAAATAAATAAATAAACAAATAAATAAATACCAAGTTTCGTATTTATCAGAGTTTTCGTTTTTGAGTTATACTGTTCATAGGCACACATCCACACAAACACACAGACGCACGCACACACACGGATCTTTTTCCAAAAGCGAAAGTAAAAGCTAATCTTTTAGAGTGCGAAACATTTGATTGCATACCGTTATCTCGTTGTTCGTCAGGGTAAACATTCATAATATCAAAGGCAAAATACGTTGTAAAATCCTTTAAACATTTTGTGTAGACGCGCAATCTTAAAATCCATTTTTCCGCATTCCCATAAATAAAACTGCCCAAGAATACAATTTGTACAATACCGGAGAAGCATTTTTGCGGTCGGTGATCCGACGGACGCGCGACGTTTATCAGATGATGACGTAATTAGCATCACTTGACGTGACGCCAGAGACCGCACCACAAAGTGCTCTGTGTAGATCACAAGGCGCTCGGTCCTCGCGCCTCGTTACGCTTCTCTTGTCACTAGCACCTTCTCCTCCTTGCAAGGGAGGGCAGCTCACTTGAGACGAGCATCCTCATAGACCCTTCCTGATTATAGAACACAAAGCGTTCCTCGATTGGTCCTAAAGCACCCTCTCCGATATTTACAATAGCTCTGTAGATTTCCAACAGATTCCACACCCTGTTTCTACGTCTGCCTGGTTTAAGTCTTAAAAGAATCTTCCTTAATATTTCTTCCAACACATTGCGAATTATTGGTCACAGAGAGGAGAAAACTTACCTCACGTTGAATATAAACAAATTATTTAAAACAAAAATCTAACGTGTTGCATTCACATGCCTTTATGTACTCGCTCTTCTACAAACTATTCTTAAAAATCTGTAGTGTTGGACTTACAGATTTTTCTATACTCTTGTACAAACTATTTTTGCAAACGCTTATTCTCCATCTACTTCATGTTAATCGAGTTAAACATTCGCAGAAGCTATCTTATTGCTAATTTTCTTGTAGGTGCAAGGGGAATACGGTAGGCGTTAAGCGATAGTCAAATATTTTAAGAGCTGGTTGCTATGTGGAGCATTTCATTCTCTTTGGATGTCCAGGACATAAAAAAAGAAACGAATAACGAATTCCCATTTGAGAAAAAGTATAAGTATTGGAAAATTCAAACAAATAACAAGGAATATCTCGGAAATGGTTCACTCGACAAAAAAGTGTATGTTACATAAATTGTGTGCTCTGACGAGATCTACATTTTTTGTGAAGTAAAATTGTGTCCATGTCTTATGGTTTACTAGTTATGGGAAACTCATTCACAATGAGGACTTTTGCGTACATTCCCAGAAAATTTGAGTTATACATTTCATTTGCCATAAAAATATTTTAAACATATGACATTTTAATCAAAACCTTCGAAAAATTTCATGTTAAGGTTAGTCTGTGATGGGGGGTTTTCTCAAAAAACTTTATGTCGCGTCTTTGGAAGATATTAAATTCAAATTCCAAGTACCCAACTTTACGTTTTTGAGTTATATTGTTCATAGACAGACACACACACGGACCTGTTTCCAAAAATTCTTTATTTGGATTCAGGGCACCTCAAAACATGTATTTCCGGTGATATCTCGGTGTAAAATTTTTGGGTGGAATCTAGTACTACACGTAGTAGAGAAATTAAAACAAGCTTATTCCTTGATCTACTTGTTAATACAGATAAACCATTACTCACACATTTTGTTGTAGATATAAAAGAATACAGTAAGATAAAGCTATAGTGAAATATTTTCAAAGCCGGTGTGTATGTTGAAGAAGTAATTATTTATTACGTTATTTATTAGCCCCACGTTGTGAGCGCCGATTTGAAGTAGGTTAATTTTACAGTGGTGTTGTATTGAAGTTATGTTGGGGAGCCGAACTTGAAGTAGTAGCAACCACACGTATGGTAAAAAGTTTCCGATAGCCTTCGCACCAGATGTACTTTCAGGTGGCCTTTGCCCCAAGTTTAAAAATATTAACTTTGTAATTTCGACCGTTTCTTTAAATGTTATATATTTATGTTTGCCTCGGCTGCGCCAGTATTTATATTTTTTTAGAGACATGAATGTCTTAGCAGGGAATGGTGCGACTGAAGAATGTAGGCTTACACAGATTTTAAGTTTTTCTTCACTCCATTTATTAATGTTTAACACGATCTAAATAACACTACACTGATATAGAGAACTGTGAGATTTTTTTTATTAAAAACTTGCACTTTTTAACACGTAAACTATTTTTCGTCTCACACCGAATACGTATTAAATTTCTGGAGGACGCATCTCGCGTTCGGGTAGGAACACTGTCTACAACCAACTGACTTCTGAATTTGTAAGTTTTGCTATATTTTAGTTTCTGATTGGCTAATCCTACTCCAATAGAATACCTTCATTCAACTAAAGCTTTTTCTGGTTGTTGATTGGCTATTTATAAACTGTCTCAAAATTTACATTATTGTTGCTCGAATAATGATTAGTAGCATTATTAAACTTTCTTACTCATTATTGCCTCATTGTTACCTCATTGTTAGCAACTTTTAACCTATTACTCTCACAGCTCCTTATTAAATTATGTAATACATTCATATAAGATTATTACATGTATACAATAATATAAACTTACACAATGACTGTAATATACACTTTTTATATCTTATTATATACACATATTGCTTTAAGGCAGTCTGTTATTGAATTTATATTATATAATTAGACTGAAATCATTTAAGTGTTAAAAATACTGCCTCAACGTCATGGCTTTGAAATTCCGTTCTCTTGGATGAACACAAAAAAGAAAGAATATAAATTTACAGTTGAGAAAAGTATCAATATCTGAAAATTTAAACCAATAACAAATAATATCTCGGAAATTGTTAATGCCACCGCAAAGCATGTTTATGTATAGTAAGAATTTGCCTATATCTTAAGGTTTACCAGCCGAACAAAGCTCTTACAGAAGGAATAGACCATCTCAGGTTATTCCTAGAAAATTCAAAACATAAATTTTATTTGTCTTGAAAATATCTTAAACATAAATTATAAGCAAAACCCTTAGAGTCATATTTGAGAACATGAAAAATAAGAAATATTTTTCATGTAAAGGTGGTTCGAGGAGGAGGGATTCTTCTTAAAAATCTTGTGACACATTTTGGAAGCTAACAGAGCTTTAATATAAAATTTTATATTTATAAGACTCTTCGTTTGTGAGTTATGCTGTTCACAAACACACACACACACGAACTTTTTTTTTCTATTTTTTTTTTTATTTCAGGGACTTCAAGCATTTATTTTCGGTTGAATCTGATACCGAATTTTTGTGTGAAATGCAATAGTACTGCCTCTACCTACTGTTAAGCAACAGAGCGAGATGGCACCGTGGTAACATGTGAGACTCACATTCGGTAGATTCCGGGTTAGATTCCAGTCGACCAGTTTGGTTTTTTCCCGGTTTTACTTAGTCAGTAGGCGAATGCTGTGGTGCTTTCTCATCTACCAACATTTGTTTCCATTATTTCCCTTCAATTTGTTTCTTTCTCATCTTTCAGGTATGTTTATAGGTTTCTTGGCGTACGGCGGTGCCGGATAGATGGTGCAGATGCTTGCTCAAAGGAAAGAATATTTCCTGTGGATACTAGAGGGCTGCTGGTTAGACGGATCGTCCATCGTCCTCTCGAGGCACTCCAGCAGTGGAACAGGTCTTCGAGCCGGAACTGTTAGGTACTTCCGCGCGTCTCTGTTACCTGTCTGCCTGCGGCCTGTAGCCTCCTGTGGTTCCTTCCCTTCCTCCTGGGCGTTGTTAGCCACAATAGATCTATGTAGGTCGTAATGCACGGGGTGTCTTTCTCCGTTGTATACCTATACTTTTTAGCATACTGCCGTGCATAAAATGTAGCCCATGATGGAACGCAACTGTTTTTGATGCTGATAAAATCTATCCCCACCTGCTACCAGCGTCACCACCTCTGTTTTTGAGTATAATTCATGTCACTGGATTGACAGGATACTTCACCTTCCCAAAGTATGACCGACCAGCCAAAAGGTAACAAGTTAAACCTAATGTTTTGATGCTACACCACCGCTTTCTTAATACTGTAGTAGTAGTAGTAGTAGTAGTAGTAGTAGTAGTAGTAGTAGTAGTAGTAGTAGTAGTAGTGGTATTTATTAAGCATTTAGTGTTACATTAATTGCATAACACAGTCACATGGGTCATAAGACCGTACATGCTCTCTAGAAAAATACCTGGTCTGTATACGTGACTTGCAGTATCAACCAGAAAACAACTGTTTTTTACAATCACCGCACTATATACATACAAATAAAATTGAAAAAACACACTGAATCACATACTCAAACACACACACATACACACACACACAGTTGCGCACAAGTACTCAAGCACCACATATGTTTAAAGAAAAATTACATAAACACCTTATCTCTTAGTACACGTACTTCCATTAAGTATGTGCCCAAGCTTGGCCAGTTTTGGCTGTTTAGAATCAAGTCCCAGCATGCTGTCCTCCGTCTGTTGGAAGCCAAAAATACTTCCGGTAATAGTTTTTTTCCTAATACTCTCCGTCTGCACGCATGCTGCCAAAATATGCGTCCAGTCTTCTTGTTCCCCGCATAATGGGCAAATCCTCCTGCCATCGTCATCAACAATCTTGTGAGCTTTCCACCCTCCCAACCTAAGCCATGCTATTCCAATCCTCTGTTTTATACCTAATTCCAAAATATATGTTTCCTTACCCCACCCAGTTTTTATTTCATTTTGTAATTTATCATCATCCGGCTTAGAATTGAGCACTCCAAACTAACGTAGTGTTAGCTTCTCACTAACAATCAACGTTCAAACTGTATCAGCTGTAACCATTCAGTACATCCTTATAGACCGTCCACAGTGGAGTAGATATAGACAACAATTCCGCATTTCCAATCTTCCCAATGGAGTTAACAGAGCCCAATATGCTCAAGAAGACGTAGAGTTTATAATGGATACACAACAATTTGATTTACTGTAAATGTTTACCTAACTCCATGTCTGTGCAATTGTAAACTAATGTACATTATTATGTTTAGTATTGGATATCGTTATGTATTTTTACTTTCTCTACTACGTATAGTAAGTAAGTAGGGGAATTTCGATACCGAGATTTCAACGGAAATGCATGTTTTGAGACCGCCTGAATCCAAAAAAAAAGCATTTTCGGAAACATGTCTTTGTGTGTGAACAGCATAACTCAGAAACGAACAGTCGGATAAACACCAAACTTGGTATTTAGGTTCAGTATCTTCCAGAGATGCGACACAAAGCTTTCAAGAAAATCACCCCACCCCAGATTACCCTTTACATGGAAGATTTTTCGAAAATTTTAATTTTCTCAGAAATGGCTCCAACGATTTTGATTAAAATATCATATATTTAAGATATTTTCATGACAAATGAAATGTATATCTGGAATTTTCTGGGAATGTCTCCAAAAGTATTCTTCATTGTGAACGACTTTTGCATAACTGGTAAACCATAAGAGATAGACAAAATTTTACTACATAAAACATGTAGATCGCGTTAAAATAGACAATTTATGTCATATACATTTTTTTTGTTGAGTGAACCATTTTCGAGATATTGCTTGTTATTCCCTTAAATTTTCCAATACTGATACTTTTTCTCAAATGGGAATTCGTTATTGATTTGTTTTAGCCTGGTAATGCAAAGAGAATGGAATACTCCACATAGCAACCAGCTCTTAAAACATTTGACTATCGCTTAAAGCCTAGCAAGTCCCCTTGCATCTACAAGAAAAGTAGTGATAGATTAACATCTCGATATCTCGATTAACATGAAGCATATAAATAAACCTTTAATAATAATGATAATAATAATAATAATAATAATAATACTAAAATCTTAATCTTCGTCTCCTTATTGCCGATGGAAACTCTTATAGTATATGTTAACGTCGTAGCTGTCGTTTAGTTTAAGCTCACAATTTATTCTCACCGCTTCCTTTAGAAGGCCGAATTATATTCTAATTGGTTCAGCCTTTCCTTGTGTACCGATCGTAGTGAAACACTTTCATAGAAGTGGTAACCAAACCAAACCTTAATTCCCCATAGATTGTAAACATCGTTAATTGGTTAGTTTTGATGCCCCTGAATTATTTTTCAGACTAGTCACATAGAGAACTGACACTCGCTGGTTGGAGTCAACGGTTAGATACTCTTACGGAAAGAAAAACAGTATTGTGATTTAAGGGAAATGGGCCACTTTTTATGCAAGACAGTGTACAGTCGAGAGCAAGTACCGATGTTTTGGGTTACTTTTATTGTTTTCCATTCCTTAATGTTGGCGATATTTCATCATTTGTGTTCCGCGCCTGCCTTAGGTGAGCTATCCTTAATTGCTTTTAGCTAAAATCTGATACGCTAGCGCGGGAGTCGCGGAAGGCAGTGTACTGTCGCCGGCGCTCTTTGCAGCTTACATGGCCGACATCCCAACCCACCACAATACCCACACTTGTCAGTATGCGGACGATCTCATGATCTTCGCAATAAACAGGAATGCTCGCTACAGCTATCGGCACCAGCTCCGCGCCATTGGCAGATGGAGCGAGAAATGGCGAATGGCTATTAACCCGGAGAAGAGCTCTGCGATTCTCCTGGCGAAAACCAGAGCCAACCGACTCCAGCGAAACTTTGTGCTGCGACGCCGTCGAATCCCCTGGGTGAACACGGCGAAGTATCTCGGGGTGACGCTGGACCGGAAACTAACTTTCGTCCATCATGTCAGAGGCAAGGTGTCCCAGGGTCACTGAGTTCTCCGGCAGTTATACCCCATCCTGAGCTCAAACAGCATGCCCCTACGCCTGAAACTCCAGCTATATCGTGCGATAGTGCCGCCCTTAGTTCTGTATGACTGTGAGATCTGGGGAACGGTGGCTAATTATACCCTCATCAGACTCCAGACCTTGCAGAACAGGACACTCAGGACAATCTACGGTACCGGCTGGAGATTCCCATCTCACATCCTCCACGAACATTCTGGCATCCCGTACATTATCGACGTCATCAGATCGAGGGCCCGATCAATGTACATTAAAATCAATTCCCACCCAAATCAGCTGGTCAACACTCTGGAAAGATACAACCAGAGAGAGCCACGTCGCTTGCCATCATACAAACTGCCAAGGGACGCCATTGGTCCGCTCGGCTAAGCCACGCCCCCATTCACCAAAATCGATCAAAAGGCATCGATTTTTGGTAAAAATGGACAATCGACAAATCACCCGTAATCAAGACGGGGTTAATTAAACAAATTAGGCGGGAGGAAAACGCGCGGCCATCTGATTGGCCCGCGCCCCTGCCCGTGGGCGTGTCCCATCTATCCTATCTGAACACAAAACCCAAAATTTACATTCCATTTCGAAAACACAACCTTAAAACAAAAACTCCTGCAGAACATAAACATCCTAGTGCTCATTTCGCACGTTAAGCCGCATAGCGGCTCGGTACTGCGGCAACTGACACACGACCGGGGCGAAGTCCCCGATCGTCCTGACATTCCTCTGGCCTCTGGAGTATCGATATGTCACCTGAATGATTGAAACACTATGCCTCCCAAACTATTAACCTCTGTAACCGAATGAGTGATGCAAGGCGCGGTAGAGGAGGTTAGTTATTGATTGACATCTTATATTGTGATTCCTCAAATCGGCACTTTCTTATTGCACTCGACTGCACGTAGTAGAGAAAGTAATAAGCTTTTATAAGATTAGTTTTCAGTAGTTTCAAAAAAGCAAGCAATAGTGGGTGGAGGTCACGTGAAGTAACACATCCTTTTTCTATACTTTAGGCTGTAAAATGGACTTTGTAACAATTATTAGGAAGTGGTGCCATCAACTCGAACTTGAAGTACGGTTTCCATACAATAGCATGCTCTGCGGTCTGGCTGGCATATCGAGGCAGGAATTCAGTGGCGCATAGCATGGCAGTAGACATCGATTTTCCGCTACAGGAGAATAAATAGAAAGTGAGTAGATTCTTAACAGCGTGATATTTTCCTTGGTCCCTAGCGGTCATTTCTCTGCGAAGGAAGAGGTATTCTTATCAGTTACACGAGTGGAAATTAGAAGCTCTGACAAAGAGGAACCCCAAGGGCGACTCCATTATACAGCCGATCGCTCGCAGCACTCTCTCTACAAACCCGGTTATCTTTACCGCTTGATGTAGGCACGTCCAATTTTAACGCTCCGCCGAGGTTCCTTTAGGAAATCGCATGATGGAAACTTCGGCAAACGTGCTCGAATCCTCCTGATGTTGTCTTCCTGTTTGTGAGGATTAATCTTCGTCTGTAGTTTAGAAGGCCTTCTGTATGCCAACATTACGAAATAATGAATTACGTGTGCGAAACCATTTCACAGAGAATCTGACATATAAATATACAGGGCGCTACAGGTGAATATCTCTAGAACGAAAATAACAAATCTGATGTGTTGCACTCACATGACCTTCTCTACTCTTATAGAAATTGTTTTAACAAACGCTTATTCTCCATCTACTTCATGTTAATCAAGATATTAGATGTTAATCCTATTGCTAATTTTCATGTCTGTTGTAGTAGATTTTATCTTTACGTTATTTGCACCACGCTTTGGGCATTAATTTGAAGTAGGTTGTATTTAAAGGAGTTGTATTATATTTCAACTGTTGGGGAACCGAACACTTGAGGTAGTTACAACCGCACGTATGGTAAACAGTTACCGGTAGCCTTTGCCCCGATTTTTAAAAATATTAACCTTGTAATTTGACTGTTTCTTTAAGCATTAAATATTTATATTTGCCTTGGTTGCGTCAGTATTTTTGTTAGAGACACGTTTCTCTTAGCAGGGTTGTGGTGTGACTAAGAATGTATGCTTACACAGATTATAATTTTACTTCACTCCTTTTATTAATGCTTGACACGATTTCTAATTAACTCTTTACGATAGAGAGGTGTGAGATTATTTTATTAATTATTTGCACTTTTTAACACGTAAACTATTTTTTGTCTCACACGAATACGTATTAAATTTCTTGAGGACACTTTTTGCGTCTGGTTAGTAACGCTATCTGCAGGCAACTGAACTCTAAATTTGTAAAATTTTCTCCTTTTCAGTTTCTGATTGGCTAATGCTACTCCAATAGAATACCTTCTTTTAACTAAAGCTTTTTGTGGTTGTTGATTGGCTATTTTATAAACTGTCACTTAAATTTGCATTATTGTTGCTCCAATAATGACTAGTAGCATTATTAAACATTCTTAAATTCATTATTACCTCAAGGCTACCTCATTGTTACCTCATTGTTAGCAATTTTTAACCTATTATTCTCACAACTCCTACATTATTAAATTACATAATGCATTCACATAGCATTATTGAACATGTTTACAATAATATAAGCATATGCAATGACTTTTACATACATTTTACGAATTATTACATACACATATTGCTTCAAGGTGAGCTGTTATTGAATTTACATATTATATAACTACACTGAAATTATTTAAATGTTAAAAATACTGCATCAAGGTGCAAGGGGAATATGGTAGGTTTTAAGCGATAGTCAAATCTTTTAAGAGCTGATTGCTCTGGGGAGCATTCCATTCTCTTTGCATGTCCCCGACATAAAAAAATGAATAATGCATTCCCATTTGATAAAAAGTATAAGAAATAAAAAATTCAAACAAATAACAAGCAACATCTCGGAAATGGTTCACTCGGCAAAAAACGTATGATATAAACTGTATTTTAACGAGCCCTATATTTTTTGTGTAGTAAAACTGTCTATCTCTTACGATTTACCAGGTATTAATGTACCTTCTACTTAAATATACAATGTGCAAATGTGTAACGAAAGTTTATCTCGATTATCAAGAAGGTTTCGTAAGAATAGTTTGTAGAAGTGTGGGTAGTGTAAGTCATGTAAATGCAACACATCAGACTTTTTACTTTCTCTAGCAGCTATCTATGGTATGTAGAGGTAGTACTGCATTCCACACAAAAACTCTGTATCAAGATTTCACTGGATATACATATGTTTGGATCCGCTGAATTTAAAACGAATGCATTTTTAGAAATAGATTAGAAAGTGAGAAAACAAAATTCGGATAAATACGAAACCTCGTACTTAACCTAAGCATCTTTAATGGATGCGACACTAAGCTTTTCAGAAGAATTCACCCACCACAAACTATGATTTACATGGAAAAGATTTCATTATTTATGATTTCTCTAAAAATAACTACCGATTTTCATTAAAATAAGACTTTTTTCAAAGATTTACATGGCTAGTATATCTTGAGTAATATGGGATCTTTCAACAAGAGTGTCCTATCTTTGAATTTAAATAAAACAACTTCTATGAATGACATAGGTTTATTTATTTTTTTATTTTGGAACATAATTAAGTCATTGCGTGTAGAAGAGAACATAAGTTAAGTGACCGCCGCAACTTCGTTGGGTTGCGCGTATACGGTTGACCCAATTTTCAATTACAGAAGAACGTAAATTAGGTCCAACTTCACGACTAACACTCGAGATTTAACATAACCCCAAAAGAATTAATCCAACGGCGTTAAATCACACGACCTCGGGGGCCAGTTGACATCACCACCACGGGAAATGATGAAACCTCTGAACTTCTCCTTCAAAAGATCGATTGTTTCGAGAGCAGTATGGCATGTGGCACTATCTTGCTGGAACCAGATGTTTCCGAGATCCATACCATCCAATTGAAACCAAAAATAGTCCCATATAAGAGCCCGGTATCTTTCTCCATTGACAGTTATAGCTTCTCCATTTTCATCCTGGAAAAAATATGGTCCAACGATTCCACCATACCAAAATCCACAGTAACCTTTTGGGGATGAAGTGATCGTTCTTGAATCTGCATTGGATTGTAATTGCTCCAATAGCGGCAATTTTGTTTGTTAATACAACCATCCATCCAAAAGTGGACTTCGTCGCTGAAGATGATTTTTGCACAAAAATCCGGGTCAGCTTCCAATTGCTCCATAGCCCAGTCAGCGAATACCTATCTTCGTTGAGCTTTAGTTCTTGAGTTAACGCCATTTTGTAAGCGTGAAACTTCAAGTCCAGATACAGAATTTCCCAAGTTGTGGTCGGCGAAAGTCCCAATTCTTGCGCTCGACGAGCAATTGATTTGTTTCCGTTCTCGCGTACACTCTCACGAACGGCGCCTATGTTTTCGTTGGAGCGCTTACGTCGATTACGTACAGGCGTACTTTGATCGCTGACAGAACCACTTCTTTCAAATTTATCGATCAAGCGCCGAATTGTTCTCTCGCAGGGACGATTATGCACACCGTAAACTTCACGCAATACACGGAAGGCTTGGCGAACAGATGATCCATTTTAATAATGAATTTTCACAATTTCTACGCCTTGCTGAATGCTGTAACGTTCCATGGCTATTTCTCAATTACGAGTGTAACACATGAAAAAAATGACTGCTATAACTCAATAACAACGGCAGCTACAGTTTGTGTAAAATGTCGTGCGCAAGAGAAAAGAAATGAGGAGTAGTGGTGAGAGTGGTGGGGAGCAAGTGATATCAGAATTCGGAGGCAGTTACATACACAACGCATTGTAAAATTTGAGCTCGCAGCAGGTGCAACACTGACCCCACCTCTCTTATTATGCAAGTGCTCTGGTCAGCACTATTGCGCATATATGCTTCAGGAGTGGGGGACTGTCACGACGATTTACACAAACTGTATCACATGTTAACGATAGGACACTCTTGTTGAAAGACCCTTTATGTACGATTATCTATAACAGTTCAAATAGGGCATAATAAGTTTGCGTCAGATAAGCTTTGGAGCGTACTTTGTAGAGATCCAAGAATATAGACAATAGCAAAAGGTTTTTTGCGCGTTTGCGTTTTATGTTCATTCTGATTTAATTTACTTGTCTATGTACATACATAAGAATTTAATTGGCTGACATTGCAATATGAAAATAATGATCTTTTGTGTTTGAGTACCATTAATTTTAAATCCAGCGACTGTGAACCGTATCTACTTAAAGAGACTTTTAGAGATGTAGAGATGTGACTAGTTCACATGATTGAGTCATTCAAAAGATCTGGTGAGAGTTTGTTTGCATTTTTACTTTCTGTGCTACGTACTTACAGTAAAAATTCGATAAGGAGATTTCACTAGAAATATTGTTTTGAGGCCCCTGAACCCATTAGAAAGGCCTTTTTAGAAAGAGTTTTGTGTGTGTGTGTGTGTGTGTGTGTAAACAGCATCACTCAAAAATAATGAGTACAATAAATACCAAATTTGGAACATTTTTTCTTACTTTTGATTTTCTCAAAAATGTTTCTACGATTTTGATTAAAACATTCATTGATGATATTTTCATGACAAATAGAATGATCATCTTGAATTTTTCGGGAACAGCAAAGTCTTCTTTATTCTGAATTACTTTTGTATAACTGGTAAGCCCCAAGAGATAAACAACATCTTACTAAACTAAAAATGTAGGTCTCGTTAAATCACACAATTTATGTTAAATAAATTTCTTTGTTGTGTTCACCATTTCAGAGATATCCTTAGTTATTGGTTTGAATTTTCAAAAACATACTTTTTATAGTGTAAAATGTATATTCGCTTTTTCATTCTCTCTGTTTCTCCCTCGCGGTTATGCAAAGAGAATGGTTTTTCATAGTGACCCGGTCTAAAACGATTGGACTATCTCTTAAAAAAATCTGATGTATTACACTCAACATGACTTTCTCTACTCTTGTACAAACTATTTTTTACAAACGCTTATTCCCCATATGCTTCATGTTAATCGAGATGTTAATCTTATTGTTAATTTTCTTGTAGATGCAAGGGGAATTGCTAGGCTTTAAGCGATAGTCAAATATTTTAAGAGCTGGTTGCTATGTGGAGTATTCCATTCTCTTTGCATTACCAGGACAAAAAAATGAATAACGAACTTGAGAAAAAGTACAAGTATTTGAAAATTGTATTTCCGGTATTCCAGGATGCCGGCCCTCGTAGCCGTGGTCGCTGGAGTATATAGCTCCGGCGCTCCGTCAAGCTGAGGGTCGAGGGTTCGAGTCCCTCCATGGGCATGGGTGTTTGTGGTGTGTGTTTATGTGTTGTGTAATTGCGGTAATAAGCGGTAACGAAAACAATAAAAACACAGTAATTGTAAACTGGGTAAAACAGGGGACCTTTATAAAATATCGCTCATTTCCATTACTATGTGTTTCTGATGACAGATTAATTGACTGGCTCTACACATTTAAATCCATGTGAATTTTATCTTTAGGAAATGCTTAAATATAATGTTTATGTAACAAATTCCTATAAGCTCAACGAAATGGAAGTGAGTATTAGGTGTTTATTTTCCAATATTTGGGCTGCATATATTCTCGAGTATCCAATAATGGGTTCAACGTATTCCAGACTTGTAGAGAGGCATCATTTCGGGCACCTTTTATAGCGAAAGATAAGCTTAACATATGTTTTGCATCGTTAACATTATCAAGGAGAACATGGCAGGCCGGTCCGCCGCTACTGTAGGAAGAATTCGTGCGTAAAACTGTTGTGGGAACGACAGGCTCCCAGTCGCGTCATTCAAGAACCCCTTGTCTTAAAGTCTATGTACATCGGAAGCAACAGTGTTTTTCAATGGTAAAATATATAATAATATGGGTTGAGTGGTTTCCGAAATTTCCTTATATACGTAGTATAAATATTGTCCATTTATAATACAGGTTGGCGCATAAAATGGGCACTCTACCTTTGAATGCAAATGCAATAATTTCGTTGTGTACTAATATAAATTTCTATTGAAATGGGTAGTTAAAGCTGGATCGAACTACAGCACAACAATGGGCAATTTTATACAATAAGAATAATCCATAGTTGGCATTTATCTTTCTAATCTATATTTGGCATACTTGTGTCAACATTTCAGTTTATTTCATCGTCCATATACACGTTGCGGTTCGCATTCTGGAAACGGACTTTCTCGATACAAGACAGAATTAGTATGGATTCCATCCCACATTGGAATACAAGGCAACGAATTTGCCTATCAGGCAGCAAAAGTAGCCACTAAACATCCACTAAGTGACCCAATTATAACTACATCGGTCCATGACGTTATCTCAACCATTAAAAAAGAAGCTCCACCAACAGTGGAAGACAGGATAGCTTGACTCCACGAGAAGCAAACTCCGTGATATAACAACCATATACCGTGATATATACTCTTAACACGAAACACATAATCGTAGGATGTCCACAATACGATCAATGGAGACAATACTACCAGATACCCAATGATTTACAAACAGCAGTCAATTATTCGATGTACCCTAAGATTGTTGAGTTTTTAAAATCATAAATTTATATAAAAGTATATAATATTCAATCAGTTTGATTAACTATAGTGTCACTATTATATACTAGTTCATTGTAATGCCAGTATGTTAAACAGCCATATTGTTTTATTGTTAAATATTCATTTTAAAAGTTGTAAAGTCGCGATATGACCAATACGTTAAAGCGGCTATAAACTTTCAAAAAACAATCAAATTGTGGAAGCATATGTGAAAACAGGTTCGATTAACGAGCGAGCCCATGATGTATGCGGAGCGTACTGTTAACAAAAATGTTTGACCCTACGTTCCCCGAGTCTAACAACGTGTGATTTTTTCCTGTGGGAATATTTGAAGAGCAAGGCTTATGAAACAAATCCACACGCAGTACAGGAACTGAAATATAACTAAAATGCTGCTATCGATATCAGAACTTTACGCCGGGTACATCTGAATATGGTTAGACGTGCACAGGGGGCGACTTTCAACATCTTCAATAAATGGCGAGTCCATTTCAGCAATTCGTTTGTCTGTATTTACTCTGTACTTACATTGACCACTTTTACCTGCACCAACTATCGGTTATTTATATTGCATAATATTGCCTATTGTTTTATTGTAACTCGATTCAATTTTAAGAGAAATTCACATTAATGCATAGCAAAAATATCTATTTTACATTCAAATGGGAGACAGGCCACTTATATGCGCCATCCTGTATTAGTACCTATACATTACCAAGCGAGATGACTCCGTGGTAACGTGAGAGGCTCACATTCGGGATATCCCGGGTTAGACTCCCGTCGACCACTCGCGCTGTCCTTGGGTTTTTCGTAGGTTTTTCTAGTCGGTAGGCGAAAGCTGGGGTGGTTTCTCAACTACCACGATTTCCTATCCATTATTTCCCTTTCAGTCCGTTTCCTTCTTGTGCTTAAGGTGTACTTCTAGGTTTAGAGACGTATGACGGTTCCGGCGGATACTATCTCGAAGGAAAGAGTATTCCCCGTGAACAACAGAGGTATACTTGGTTAAACGCTGAAGAATTATTTTTTGTTGTATTGTTATTTACACCACGTACGGGAGCCAAATTTGAAGAAGATATTTTGTTGGAGTTGTTTATTTTTATTAGCACCGAGTATGGAAGCCAATTTGAGAAGATGTATTGTTATAGGAGTTGTTTTATATTTCAATTGTTGGGGAGCCGAACTTGTAGTAGTTACAACCGCACGTATAGTCCCGGTGACCTTTGCCCCTAGTTTAAAAAAAGCAGCTTTGTAATTTAACTGGTTCTTTAAATATTAAATATTTATGTTTGCCTCGGCTGCGTCAGTATTTTGTTAGAGACATGGAAGTCTTGGCAGGGCGTAATGCGACAAGAATGTAGGCTTACACAGACTTTTAAGTTTTAATTCACTCCTTTTTATTAATCCTTGACACAAATTAAATAGCACTTCATTGATATCGAGAGCTGTGAGATTCTTTTATTTAATACTTGCACTTTTTAATACGTATACTATTTTCGTCTCACACGAATATATATTAAATCTCTCGAGGACGCACAAGCAACGCATCCAGTTATCAGCACTGTTAGGAGGCAACTGACTAGATTTCAAATGTCTAAACTTGTAAATTTCTGTATTTCTAGTCTCTGATTTACTATTTTTACTCCAATAGAATACCTGCATTTAACTAAAGCTTTTTCTGGTTGTTGATTGGCTATTGTTTTATAAACTGTCACTAAAATTACATTAATGCTTCTAAGAATTACAAATAACATTTAAGCTCTCAAATTAATTATTGACCCTCCGTTGAACACCCTATAGGCTACACCTATATACTAATATTGCACGCATATCCTCTCTCAAATTACTGTCCTAAACGCACAGTTACCACCGGACTCTGGTGTACGCTTAAGGACATCAATATTCATGTTTGCGATATCTAACCTGAATATAACAGGGTTTATTGTTTTAAAGCTTTAAGCTTAATTATTATTGCATTAATTATTTTCTTACTAAACTAACTTGCTGAGTTAATATGTTAACAAAACCTGCGGTGTGGCAGCGAGAAGCAGAAATAACGCGGGTCATGTAGTATAAATCTGATGCCACAAATGCTATTTTCGTGTAGACCCAAACCATATATTAAATTAGAGCTCATCCCACGCTGGTGCTAAAGTTTATGAAAACGATGCCGCTATACATAACGGAAACATTTTTGTCACTCTCGGAGCCCAAATATAAATATCAGCTAGATCGAATTTATGAACAGAGTTAAAATTTCATGACCAGTGATACGTATGATGGGCGGAATATTGTCAATAGGGCAGGGGAGGATATAATATGTTTTTATAATGGACCAATACTGAAGCCAGATTAATTTCCATACCATTGGGCCCCTATCACGTAAAATCGCTAGGTACGATAGCATTACTAATTCAGGGGAGAGTCAGATAGCAATCAGCGCCACCACCTGCTTTACAACTAAGAGATCTAAACAACTGAACAACGGGAGCTCCAACAACTGAACTATCTCAAAAGAAGTATGTATACTGGCGTGCATAAAATGTAGCCCATAATGGAACGCAGCTGTTTATTTTGGTACTGTCAAGTGGATGGCTCAGGCGGTTACGTCTCCGGGTCGCCAGACGAATGCTTGAGTGGTTCATCTTCTACCACGACTCTACTCTCTCATCTTCCTTGTCATCTGCTTGAGGGTTGCAGGACCGGACGACGGTGTTCGGCGGGTTGCGGCTGGGCGGTGACTTGCGCTCTGTAAAGGTTTCTTCCCTGGCGTCGCTGCGGTACCGTTCAGTTAGGTCTCTCCTAAGCTTGGACTTCCGCTCCCGCGGACCCTGGAGGCTGCTGGCTTGTGGGCAGGACCGTGCGGCGCCGAATGCGTTCTTTCTGCAAACGTTAGGAACCCGCCCAAGCTAGTCCTCGTCGGCATCCGGATCTTGTCGACCTTCGGGTCTCTCCCCTCATCCCTCCCTCCCAAGGGTCACGTTGGAAGCACAGTGAACCGACTGGCCTGCTGCGGTGCTCTGCCCCCGTTCCCTGGGCCACTCTGTGATATGTACTGTAGCGGGAAATGGTCGATCCTTGGGTTGATGTGGTCTTCGGAAGTATTCTTCCTCGGCTATTGATGCTCGTCGGTTGTTGCATATTCCATTCCTATCTATATCTAATTATCAATTCTCAGGTTATAGTGGGTGAGGCAAGCTTAAGAAATACACTGCAATTTTCCCTTAATAAATGAAGTTTATTCAGAATTTAAATGATTATGGGCGGCTAGCTTTTTCCCATTGTTATAATCCCACCACTTTAAATTACTCAGGAGCCTAGCTATCTGCACACGCACTCCCACCCTTGTATGCACCCACGTGCATTTGCAGCACCTCTTGCCGACGTAATTCTAGAAGATCAGTTAGCGAGAGAGAGTGCTCCGAGGCCTTGCCTGCCCTAGTGACGCTCACCTCTGCGCTTAAAAATGTAACGCGTTTCCTATTGGTCCTCAGACCACGTTACCCTAACATGTATGAGAATGTGTGGCTTCAGATCCGTGCGCTTAAGCGCCATCTTGGAGCGTTGTGAAGCTAGTTCCATATCTCCGTCTCTTTCTTTTCTCTATTAGTCTCTTTCTATTTCTCCGTACCGTTACCGGTTCCTGCCTGTTGGCTTGGTGAAAGGTACGCTCTTTATGTTCTCCTGGAATTTTTGCTATCTCGCCCGTTTCTTACAATCAGTTCTGTACAAGTGTTAGATGTTGAATATTTTAACATGTTAGTGACTTAAATTATTACTGTACAATTCTTATATGTAGGGTTCCCCTTTCATATGTACAATTTCTATATATGTATAATGTAGCCCCTTTCAGTACCTTTACCTTCATGTTGGTACTGGCAAAATCTAGCCACAAACCCTACCAGCGTGGTCATCCGTGTTTTTCGAGAATAACTCTAGCCACTAGATTGGCAGGGTGCTTTACCTCCCCCAAAATATGGCCGAACTGCCGAAGGATAACATTACAACTTAAACCTCACATTTTCATACTACACTGCCGTTTTCTTAATGCGGGTTTGTTATTGTCGTTTAGTAGCGGCAACAACTTTAACCTTCATTTCCATCCTGATGAAAGCTGTCATATATGAAAATCTCGTAGCAAACACTTCTTCGCCCCTTTCTCTAGAAGGCTGAATTATTTGTAATTGGTTTAGCTTTCCTTGTGTACCAATCGTGGCGAAACACGGAATACAAACCCACTCCATTCCAAATAGAGTATACATATCGTTCATTGGTTATGTATCTGAATTGTTTTGCAGACCAGTCAGATAGGGAACTGATACTGACTGGGTGAAGTTAGGAGTTGGTTACCTGAAAGTGGCAACTTTGAGAGAAAAACACTAAAGGGATGGACCACCTTTTATGCACAACAATGTACATTTTACCTAAAAATGCTCTAGGGAGTAAGAAAATCGATTTAAGACATGGCATGTGTGAAATTTTGAAAGTTTAGGCCAGTTTTTCGGTTTGCTTTGCACACTGCTTCTAAAATACTAGAAATAAAATGCTAGTATTCTATACATTATTCTTCTTTTCATATTTCAC